>OW285235.1:13544956-14987290 GCA_935421215.2 Melolontha melolontha
TTGTACTGCCCAATAGTGCTCCGTATTTCTGTTGAACATTCCAGAATTTGTAAATTTTGTTTCATCTGACCAGATGATTTTGCTTAAAAAATTTTCGTAATTTTCTATCCTTCCCATTAACCAATTACAATATTCAAGCCTTCTCAAATTATCTCCAGGCAGTAAAGAGTGACTAACATGGATCCTGTATGGTTTAAACCTACTTTTATGTAAAGTTCTTCAAACTCTGGACTGGCACAAATTTAATTCTGACGCTACTTCGCGTGAAGAAATTGATGGATTATTATTTATCTATAAAAATACAAGATTAACATGAAATTTGAAAACACGCTTTTAATTTACCATTTGTAAAATATCTTGTCGATTTTCATTTAAATTCCTGTTGTCTTGACCATTACGCGGCTTAGTAAACGATCCATTCTCGACCAATTTATGTCGAGATCTAGAAAAATGGTACGATGAGGCTGTTGTCGTTCTGGATATAATTGTAGATATCTTGTACTCGCTACTGTTGAATTTCGGTTCGAAGAATAAAAAATACTTATCATATCTCGTTTCTCTTCGTTAGTGTATGACATTTTTGTATTATTAATGAACAATAAATGAAATGTTTGACAGATTGAAATTCCATGGCTACCTTATTTAATCTTATAATTTATTCTTTCAAATAAAACCTAATGTCAAAAACTTTAGTCAGCATGTGGTACGTGGTTGAAATCAGAAAAAAAAACACTTTCGGAAGATGTCTAAATCCAATATGGCGCCTATAAGAGATTAGATAGTTGATGATGGCCAGAAAGAAACGAAACGTCGTATAAAAATTTAGAGTACACCACTGGATAGAAGTTTAGAAATGGCCAAAAGGATGTGTTTTTATTTTTTCTCTACAAGGCCAAATGTCGGTGCTACAGGTAAAAGAAGAAAATGGGGTTTTCGCGTTTTTTTTTTAATAACGAAGGTCATTTGTCACAGGTCTATTTTCTTTACGGATTTATAACAAACACAAAATTTAACAACTTTGCCAAATTTAAACCTATACTCTATCTCCAATAATAAGCGAGATCCCCATGGTGAGGGCCGAAAATGAATCAGCCTGTAGTGTAAATTTAGATTATATTAAATATACAACTGCACTACTGGAGGATCAGTAAAATTACTCCAGTATTTAAGAAAGGCAATCGTTATAATATCTGTGACTGAGTTTGCCCTATGTGTGGTAATATTAAATCTTAGCTCTCAGTAAACGAAATAGTTTTGTTAGAGGCAGATCAACTTTGACTAACTTGATTGAACTTATGCAATACATAGATAAAGGTTTCGACATTCGGCAACAAGTGGATGTTATCTATACCGATATTAGTAAAGCGTATGATACAATTGAGCACTCTGTACTGTGTCTACTGTTGTCGAAGTTACAAACTATATATACTTCACCGAGAACTGTATCGTTTTTTAAAACGTATCTATTGAATCGATTGTACAATGTTCAATATAACGGATTGAATTCCAATATTTTTACTGCTACAACTGACATTCCCTAAGATTCCAATTTGGATCGGCTACCTTTCAATGTATACATTAACGATATGTTTATACTTCCAGTTGGCAAACATCTCGCGTATCCAGATACCTTTAAAATCTTTAATAACATCAGTTTAATATTTTGTAACGGGCTGAAATCGTCCCTTGTTCATTTTTAATAGTTTATTCTGTAACTTTTAAACTGACCTGTATATGGTAGAATTTTTGCTTATAAATTGTAATTTCGATCTGTAAAAATTTCTATAATGGTTTTCTTTTGGGGATATTTATCCTATTAGATTAAATTCAACATTTCGTAGTATCTTTTTAAGTATTATCTGGATTTAATTCAAAATTGCGATATATTTCACGTTGACGTGGGCAACTTTTTTTTATTATGATTTGGTTTAAAATTGTTCATATTTTACGCATGTGGGTGATGCTAGAGTCGTCGATAAAAATGATAGAGTTAGTAAATTGTGGACAGTTAATTTGTTAGATGTTTTAAATTATAACAGGCTTTGCTGAAAATGTCTAATAGAGGTTTAACTTTTTGAAGTCTAGAAAGCGATCATGAAAAGCTTGTATTAAAATATCAATTTTTTCAACATAAGCGAAATTGACATGAGTTTTATTGAATTTCTCCATATTTTTTTTGTAGTTCGGAAAATGGCTGTAATTGGCTGAATTGATGTGTGTCCTGAAAAGACTCAATTTGCATTGAAAGGATGAAACATGAGAGTATAACTACGAAATCAATTGATCTTTGCCTTGGAGTCGCGTATTTAAGTCATTCAAGTGATGCCAATCAGGATTGTCGAGTTCGGAGACGTCCTTTTTCTTTTTCGCCAGAAATATTGTGATTTCCTCAATCAAGTTAAGAAACCGCTCTAGTGACAACCCACGACTTAGCCACCTTACTTCAGTGTAAAACAGGAGATCACCATATTCTCTTTCAATATCTCTTTCAATATAATAGGGAAATTATGTGAATTGTCGGTGATTGAGACCTCGTGATTTTATAAAGTTTACAGTAGGTACCTACTACAACTTTCATCACATTTTCGAATCCCAATAATTTTGAACAGAGGGCCCCTTGATGTATAATGCAATGTAACTGCATTAATTCCTTGGTATCTATGTTTTTAGTTTGTAAATACTCTTTTAACATAGTTATTATCCCAGATTTAATTCCAACCATTGAAGGTGCTACGTCAGTCGTAATTCCATATAATTTCGTTAAATCCAAATCCATTCTAGAACATTTTTCCAGAAGAGCTTTGAGCATGTCACTCCCCTTGGTTTGACTTGTCAAAGAACTCATACCAATCAGTTCTTCACGCACTTCAAAATTTTGCGTTACACTTCGTAAAAATATTAGGAGTTGAGCAGTGGAACTTATATCTGTAGATTCGTCGAGTGCTTTAGAAAAATACTCAAAACTTTTCGATTTCGTAGCTAATTGCTCTTCTATATTAGCTGCTAATATGGTAAGTCTTCTTTGAACAGTCATCCGATTTAGTTGAATTTTCTCAAACCTCTTTGCATCTTTCGGACACATTTTTTTTTGCGGCGATATCTAAACACTGCTTAACAAGCTCACCATGTTTAAAAGGCCGACAAGTTTTCACTATTATTCGACATATTTCAAAGCTAACTTCAGTAGCTGTTTCAGCATCTTGAATTGCTTTTGTAAACATAGCTTGCTGGCCCATTAGTTCCCTTTGTAAAGCGGAAATTTTTTGCGTTCGATTTTCGCCGGTTAATTTGGTAAAATTATGATGCTGGGTTTCATAATGCCTTTTCACATTATATTCCTTCGGAATAGAAACACTACTCTTGCATATTAAACTTGTTATGCGATGAAATAAAAAAGTATTTTTCGGTCCAAATATCTTGAAACTGTCGATTTTCATCTTCAATTTTATAACTACGTTTTTAACTAGGGCCTGGTTTATCCATATCGAAATTGATATTATATTGTTACGTATGTAGATGCCAAGTTCGAACGACGAAATATTTATTCTTCACAGATTACAATTCAAGCAATATAACGTTCGCTTGTCCGTAGTTAAAACTTAACTGCCCCGATAGCGGGTGATGCGTTGTATTTATACGAGTCCTAACATCGAGAACCTACCACATTGGTCGGGGCTAATAACGACGTATTTCGCGAAACTTCGAGTAATCTAGTTGGTTCGACAGATTTCCAGTCTCGTAACAATATGCTTGGAACGACGAGGAGCATACCTGTCCTACATAGTAAACCTGAACAAGAAAGTAGCAGGTACTTAAAGATACATATCTTACTAACAATTACAAAAGTTAGAAAAAATAAAAAGTTAAGAAATATTGATTTGAATTGATTTTTGCCTACTTTTGTAGTTTCTCGAACAATTTTTAAAATTCGTTGGCGGACCGCATAAATATAGACAGTGGGCCGCATGCGGCCCGCGGACCGCAGTATGTGCATCGCTGACTTAGATGATAGGACGTACGCCACGCTGGTACTTCCATTTTTATTTTAAACAAGGGATGATGTGCTGATATGCACCTTGTAGGTGATACGCGACTAATGGAAGGTTAATCTTTTTTTATTGTCGCATTTTCAACACATATCACATTTTTCTTTTTATTACGTATTATAATACAATACAGATGACGAATTATAAGATGAATTCTTCACCAATACATTATGTACATGATCTGTGGTATAATCTTTGTATAGAAATCTTTTTATTCCATTCTTAGTCCTCGGTTCCCCATTCTTCCACATTGCTTCTATCCATGTATTTTATATTACCTAAGTGGTTTTTTTTTTCGAAATCCCGCATATCAATTAAGACACATTTAATAAAAACTTCTAAATAATATTTATAACGTGATTCTATTCGGTGATGCATGACATACGAACGTTTATTTATTAAAACATGTTATTAAATGCTACAGAAAAGAAACGCGTCTCGTTCTGCAGCAGTGATGCCGAACATATGGAAAATGATAAATATTTTTCATTTGTGAGAAAAGAAATCGCCCGAGTTATGCTTCTTCATTCCTTTTTCTTAATAAGTAATATTGAAATAATATAAAATTACTAGGAATGCATGCAACAGATTCAGGATGTTTGAAATCTTTAATAATTAGTTTTGCTACAAAGTAATAATCCAATCGTTCCCTTTTCTTTCTCTGCATTAGAATATACCAGCGAAGCATAACGGAATTCTTTACGAAATAATTATTTTAATGAAATGGCCTCGGGAGAAGTACTCTGATGCATACGAACTGTAGCCAATAATCCATAGATAGGCAAATTATGAACCTCGACAGATACATTTATGTATTTAAACAGATTTCGAAGTTGCATTAAAATATAATCTAAGAGAAGAGTTAAAATTTTAATTATAATAGAGTGAGTATAAAGAAAATAACAGAATACAACGATGAAACTTCTATATTCCTATAAAAAAAATATCCGGTTGCTACTGACGCATTCGCGAACAAATGGGCGACTTCTTCATTGTAGTGAAGCGTTAAAATACGCAGATACAACTACGCAAAGATACAATTACACAAACGGGACTCAATAATCTTACTACTAGTTAGGAAGAACCACTGCAGATCTTATCTTCTACTACAGAATCCACTACACCCATACCTCACTATAAAGCCGCTCATTATATGGCATTTCGCTATAACGGCCTTTTTCAATTATGACACTTTTTAGATTTACGGCCTAAAATGTTTCATTATACGTCCAATAGCTTGATTGTATTTGCTTTATTTTGTATGTATATATATATATTAAAATAATAGACTTTTTTATTGGTTTAGCAACCTTTAATGAATTTCAATGTTTTCTCTACGACGTTTCGACTCTTTTTATTATTAAGTCTTTTTCAAGTGACTAGAAACTAAAAATTAATATAACGAAAGGTAAGAAAAAATGTTTACATTTGTATGAATGAATTAAAAATTAAAATTAAAATAATAATAAAGTAAGGAAAATTAAATGATTACATTTGTATGAATGAATTAAAAATTAAATTTAAATAATAATAAAGTAAGGAAAATTAAATGATATAAAACTCACCGATTTATTCCGTTTTAAAACACATATTTGTGTACATGTGTGGTCGGATTTGCCCGAGACCTATCCTGGGTCGACCGCGTTACTGAGAATATTTTGTGTGACTAAATGTCTTTGTTGGAGAAATGAAATTTCCTATTTCGTTTTAAAATTAATATGGTTAGGCCATGTGTTAGGGAATCATAGTGTATGGATTTACAATGGGAAACAATAATTTTTTTTTGGTGTGTGTGGGTGGGGTTGGTTGTCTTCTATTGTTTAGTGAGTGGATAATAGAGTTTAGAAAGTCCATCAATCTCGTTACGGTCGTTGATTGTTCTGCTGTTATTGAAAATATGGATTATTTCTAAGACCTCCCTAGCCTTTGTATTTTTTTTGCTTTGTTATTATTTTGGTATTTTCTATTACTATTACTATGTTTCCCTAACACATGGCCTAACCATGCTAATTTTACAACGAAATAGGAAATTTCATTTGTCCAACAAAGACATTTAGTCTCAGGATAGGGCTCGGGCAAATCCGACCACACATGTACACAAATATGTGTTTTGAAACGGAATAAATCGGTGAGTTTTATATCATTTAATTTTCCTTACTTTATTATTATTTAAATTTAATTTTTAATTAATTCATACAAATGTAATCATTTAATTTTCCTTACTTTATTATTATTTTAATTTTAATTTTTAATTCATTCATACAAATGTAAACATTTTTTCTTACCTTTGGTTATATTAATTTTTTGTTTCTAGTCACTTGAAAAAGACTTAATAATAAAAAGAGTCGAAACGTCGTAGAGAAAAACATTGAAATTCATTAAAGGTCGCTAAACCAATAAAAGAGTCTATTATTTTAATATTAAGACACGGCCAATAAAATAAATAAGAAATTTAATTCTTATTAACACTAAATATATATATATATATATATATATATATATATATATATATATATATATATATATTATTTGTAACTGAGCAAAACATTGCGCGCACGACGAAAGAGACTAAACGTTCGCACACGTTTATAAAACGAGGAACCCCAAAATAACGTTTTGATAAAAAAAAAAAGCAAACGCACACAAGAACGCACGCATTTGATGATGACCAGCATAGTTCCTTTTTTAGTAAAAATGCCTCTGAAACGTTCATTCAATTTGGAGATTGATGGTGCTAATAAGAAAAAGAGAAGCCGAAAATCTGTCACGCTAGAGACCAAATTAGAAGTTTTACGTCGTGTTGAAGCTGGTTAGAAAATTGTTCAAATTTGTAATGCAATGGGACTGGCGAAGCCTACCGTTCAAACTTTTCGTTAACTTATTTTTGCAAAGAAAGTTTTGTCCCCGTTAGTTACAAGGGAGGGAGAAAACAAGTAAATTGATTTTATTTAAATTTCCATTCAAATATTTTACCCTTCTTCAAGGAAAGGTATATGCTGTAGTTTACCAACGTCATAAATGGATTAAAATAAACAATATGCACATGAAACCTTAATTATAATACTGGGAAATATAATAAATATTAAATACTAAATACACAATACAATTGCTACAGCTATTTAATGGCAATATACCAAGTACGTAAATTACAATAAACAGGAAGTGGGCTAGAGATAACGTAAACCTATCGTAAAAATATGAATACATTAAATACAATACAATATACAAATACAATAAATGAAATATAACAAAAAAAGTATGCTATTATAAAGATTTACAACCAGCAAACGAACGGATTTAAAAGAAGTTTATACCTGTCCAACCGATTATATTTGGGAAACTCCAAGACGTTTCTATACACTTTATATTTACAAATGGAAAAAAATTAAAACCTATGAATTTATACGTAAAGTAAATATAAGTTGCATGATGTCAATTAATGGATATTGGTTCCTATCAACAAAGTACTTTGATTTCATTGCTTTGTTCTTAAAAAATTCACGAATCGAGACATTTACAGGGCAATACAATTGTACGCAAAACAGAAACAAAACAGTATGTAATTGAAAATAAAAGATAAAGAAATTGTTTAAACACCAGCAGCTGATAAAAAAGAACTCTTAGATATAAATTTCGTATTATATTCTATGCGCTATCCTGTATATATTTATATAAATATTTATTCCAGGAAATTTCAATTTTCTTTCTTTTACAGATCCACCAGGATTACCGTACATCGAGGGTTACACAGAAGGCGAGACCATACGCAGAGGACAGACCGTCGAGTTGATATGCAGGAGCAGGGGCGGCAATCCCCCGGCACAGCTGATATGGTACAAAAACGGGGAACAGATCCGAATGGCCTATAGGACGGCGGGCAGGATATCAGAGAATGTGTACACATTTACGGCGGATGCCAGTGACAATAAAGCCAGATACAAGTGCGAGGCCAGCAACATAATGTCAAAAGCACCCCTAAAGGCCGAAATAGATATGACAGTTTTGTGTGAGTATCCGCTTTTTTTCCTATATTGTACATGTATGTATTGTACGTACATGCGTACGAGGTCTATTCCAGAAATTTTTAACACATTAAGCACATAATACCAGATAATATCCCTTATAAAAAATTGCAATATCTGAAGTTCAAATCAAAATCGTATTTTAATGCATTTAGAGGTAAAACTAACATATTTAATCTGAACAGAATAGTTTAGACCAGTGTTTTTCAATCTGTGGGTCGCGACCCCCTAGGGGGTCGCGAAGCCTCTGTGGTGGGTCGCGAGAGGTCGAGAGAACTCAGTAAAAAAATCAATAAATTTTAAAAAGGTAAACATATTAAAAAAAAGTTAACAAAATGATACTCGTTATGTTATTTATACAAACACATTAACAAAAAATAAAATCTTCGAGTACTCGTTCATTTTAATGTGAAGGTTGCGCTTGAGTTTGTTCAATAAATATCTCCCATCGTGGATCCGTTTTTGCAACTTTAAGTATTAAATCGTTTTCCAAATTTAAGCGATTTCTAAGTTTCCTTTTTATTTGGGCCATTGATGAAAATGCCAACTCGCACAAGTACGAGGTAGAAAATGGAATAAAACACTTCAAAGCCTCGGTTGTTAATTCCGGGTATTCTGTTTTTCTTTTTAACCAAAAGGTATCCAAATTTTTAGACTTGAATTCCAAGTGTAACATCCCATCCGCAGATAATTCCAGCAGATTGTCTTTGAGCTTAGTTGATAAATTTGCCTCATTTATAGCTGCATTTAAAAACGGATTTAAGATCCATCTTTGCCCAGTGTTATCCGATATATCTTGCACTGAGAAGTAATGAAACAATTCTTTCTTCAAATTATCTAACACCATTTTCATACCAGATATATATGAGTTGATGTTTATCTCGCTTCCCACTTCTTCAATGAAAGACTGTGTCGACGAAAATGAATCAAAGTTGTTTTGATTTATAAATAATGACCACAATTCAATTTTCTTTATAAAGCCATGGAGTTTGTCTTTTGCTGTAATGACATTTTCATCCCGCCCTTGAAGACTTTTATTCAAGTTATTTAAATGTTCAAATAAGTCAGAAAGAAAAGCCAATTTCAAAAGGAATTCTGGGTCAGAAATGAATTCAGAATAATGTGACTTGGCTTGTTGTAAATATACTAATAGTTCAGCGCGAAGTTCTATAACTGTGGTCAGTACTTTGCCTTTTGATAACGACCTAACTTCTGTATGGTAAAGCAAATTGCGGTGTAGTGCCCCCATATCTTCACAAATGATTAGAAACAATCGAGTCTGCAACGCTTTTCCTTTAATAGAATTTACAATGTTAATAATAATATTTAGAACTTGACTGTACTCTTGTGGTAAAGTTTTGGCTGCAAGAGCTTGGCGATGGAGAAAGCAATGCATCCAACAAGCGTTTGGCATCTGTTCTTTCAGTCTAGCAATAAATCCACTCTTCGCACCAGTCATGGCTTTTGCTCCGTCACTACAAATAGCAATGCATTTTTGTGCCCAATCGATATTCATATCTTGCGTAGCTTCAAGGAACGTGTCATGCAAGCACTGACCTGTAGTATTTTTGGGTAGTGCCTTGCAAGATAGTATTTCTTCCATTAATATTTCATTGGATTCAAAACGCACAAAAGCTACAAACTGCGCACAACCCGCAATATCCGTTGATTCATCAAATTGCAAAGACACAAAAGAACTTTTCTTAATTTTTTCTATGACTTGATCACGAACGTCAGTCGCCATATTGCTTATCCTGCGTTGAATGGTATTGTCAGAGAGAGGTATACTTTTGAAATTTTCGACCTCTTGCTTGCCAAACATAATCTCTGCTATATCTAAAGCCGCTGGTAAAATCAAATTTTCGGCAGTACTGTGAGGTTTTCCTGCTTTAGCCACACGAAAAGCTACTCGATAACTAGCGAGCAACGCTTTCTCATTTAGGTTGGACATTTGTCCTATAGCAGTTCCTTGATGTTCAAGAGCTTTTAATTTTCGCTCAAAAAATTCTACGGCTTTATTTTTTCGATTAGGATGTTTTCTGTTTAAGTGGCGTACCAACTTCGATGGCTTCATGCTTTCTCTTGACAAAGTTTCAATGCAAATTACGCACTGCGGTTTATTCTCAATCACAGTAAACCCAAATTTCAAATAATTGTCGTCATAAAGACGGTTTTTTCTTTATTCCACTACTGCAGCTAGACTTAGACGTTGATGGTTCTGATGATCTTTTCAGGAATTTATCCATTTTCAATTATAACAAACAACTCAAATAAATACGTAAAATAATTGATTCGCGCTCTTCAAACAACTAAACAGCAGACGACACGACCACTTGCTTCGCGGTCTTGCACTCAACTGCCTTGGCCGCGGTCGACCGCCCTATTTATAGGCCAGCGCATTCTAGCGAGAATCATCTCAAAGCGTAACGAAACGTCTCGAAACTTGTGGACCTTTAGCGCGGGCCGTGGAGCGCGCGGGGGACTACCAGCGCCATCCGTTGGTAACACGACCAACAGATGGCGCTGGGAGTCTCGGCTCTAACAAAATGTTTGTATTTGTTTGTTAGTTATTAATTGGCCACGTATTCGAATTAAAATTATATGTTTTACGTACTTAATTGTTTATTTATATCCGAATCCTAATAACGCAAACGCCTAAAATTTTTGTATGTATTAAATATTTTTAACATACTCGTACATGAAAAAAAAGGGTCGGGGTCGGGAAATATTTTTTGATACTAGGGGGTCGTGTCATGAAAAGGGTTGAAAAACACTGGTTTAGACAATAATGGAGTGTAAATATTGCTTTCTACATTTTACGACGCTAATTATTCGAGTTTTTTTAATTAAAAAAATTCGACCTTAAGCAGAACTCGAACCCACATCCATGGTTTGCCGGACCATTGCTCTGCCGCTAAGCTATTAACGACTGTGGCTCCGAATACGTCGGGAAGTCTTAAGTTACAATAAGGAAAGACATGTAAATATTTGTGATCTAGAAAAGGCATTTGATCGAGTATCACAGAAACCGGTATGGAAGATGTTACAACATAGAAATATTAAGCAAAAATTGAGAAATGGTTTACAAACCTAAAGCATAATAATAAGAATTACATAAGAAAATATAACTCGCAATCTCAAATGTTTAATATTAATGATGAATTAAGACAAGGTAAAAGCTGCTAGTAACAGAGTACGTCCAGTACATGTTGGACACTATAAATTACAGCCGGTGTATTTGTCAAACTGTGCTTTCGCCGATGATCTAATAGTGTGTACGAAAAAACAAGTAGATCTACGAAATATGGAAAGAAAAACTAACAAGAAGAAAGATTAAGATAAATATAAGAAAGACAACGGTAATGGTGGTTGGAAAAGGAAATATGACAATTAATATTGAGTTAAATGATCAAAAGATAGAACATAGAACACATATTAATACCTTGGAATATTGCTGGACAGAGAAGGAAACATGGAATATGGAGTGAACGATAGAATAAATAAGACAAAGAAAGTCTATTAGAGCCTGAGAAACACGTTGATACGCAAAAAATAAATCAGTAAGAAAACGAAACTTACAGTGTACAAAACCATCTACAGACCCATTCTGACGTATGGAATCGAAAGCTGGATACTAAATAATGCAATGAAAAGCAGAATACAGGCGATTGATATGAAATATGTAAGAGCAGTTAAAGGATTTACTCGCAAACATAAAACAAGAAACGAAGCAGTAAGAGAAGAACTTGGTATGGAACCAGTCCTAAAGGTTTTAGAGACAAACCAACTCAAATGGTTTGGAGACGTGTGCCGTATGAATGACAAACGACAAGTCAAAATAATATGGAAAACAAAAGTTCAAAGGAAGAGAAGACGTGGAAGACGAGAAAATCGTGGAATGATGAAGCTGCAGCGATACTAAAGAAGAAATGCAACATGTATATGGAGGCTAAAAGAATGGCGAAAGACAGGAAAATTTGTATATTGTGAGGATTTATAGTTTAAGTTGTAATTGTTAAGTGAAATGTTATTTTAATCACCTCACAACTCTCGATGTTCTCACAGTTGAATGATGAAATCATTGTTTCTCGTGTGACACAACTGACCTCCGTAGCAAAAACTTTAGTATTACGATTCGAAAGATTAGCAGACGAAGAACACAAATACGAGGAAAGAACAACTATTAATAATGCTCTACTCGCGAATGGCGACTCACACAGGACAATAAACAAAGCAAGAAACAGCCACAATAGAACAAAACCTACAGAAAAAGTGAAAGAAGAGTATACATCAAGAGCCTTTCTCCCCAAAAGTAAAACGTTGCAATATATTAATACCAAAAATATTTAATCTTTTGAAAAAGGGTGCTATGTATAGCATCGAAACGTTAAATTAAATATTGTTTTAATTACTCGGCCCGTACTCGCATAAACATTACTTTTATTTAATATATATATATATATATATATATATATATATATATATACAAAAAGGTTTAAGTATATCAATACGTTATGCACGTATTACGCATTTGTTACAAATGAAACAGACATGCAATATATATATCTGTAACTGTACACATGGACAATACACCTCGTATTTTTAGCATTTACTTCTGCTTAAGACACGTGTTTCTGACATCTATAGGTGTCATCAGTCAAGCTACTGAAGCAATGTAATACAAATGATACAAATCTTTTTAAGAACAGATTTGTATCTGTATATACATTTACGATGAAATCACCTACAAGATATAGCAAATTTCGTCCTATAAGGTGGCACTATTCATTTGTAATATATATATATATGATGAAAAACGCGATGTTAATGAGAATTAATAACTATTAAATTCCCACATTACATGCAATTGCCGCTCTAATTTGTTGTATTAATTTCCACAAATGACAAAATCGCATTTGCCTAAGAATGCACATACAACACGTCGCGGCGCCAACCGTTCAGGTTGTCCGGGCAAATGAAAAATGTGTGAAAGCCATATCCACCTGGAATGTGCAATGTGGAATGTACATTTGTATATATACACGCAGTATAGAAATGAAAGTCGTATCTATTCCCGGATAATGTGTACTGAAGATTAGTAAAAACTGTGAAATATCAGAATCTGCACATTCCAGGTGGATATGGCTTTCACACATTTTTCATATATATATATACAGGGTGAGTTTTTTTGAATGTTTAGCATTGGGATCTCAGAAACTACTGGAGATAGAAAAACGCTTAAATGGGTAAAGATGCGCAGTTCTACGAGTTTGATTTAAAACTGCTTTTGTTTCTCCGATAACTTTCATGGCTTATTAGTAGAGAACGGACATTCTTACCACATGACTAAGTTCTCCGAATCAATAGCCGTTGTCCATTGTTAACGCTGCGAAAAATCAGGTGGCCGAGAAAGTCAAACACAAATACTTCATTGTATTACGGCAGGATGTACTCGGCGAAGTTTATAAATATTTCCAATTGCGGATTGCGTTTAATGGAATATATCCTCCGAATACAATCGCTGTGTTGTCCATTGTAATCGCAACGGACCAGATGGCCGGGTAAGACAACAAATACTTCATTGAATTACGCCGAGTCATGTGGTAAGAATGTCCGTTCTCTACTTATTAGATATTCAAAGAAAACTAAATTTTACGATTTTCTTTAAACATGCTTAACATCGTTAATAGTAATTTTAGAGAAAAGTGTTCAGACAAAAGTTTTAGATAATTTTACGCCAAATAAAACTATGTAGGTAATATTTTTTTTTCGTTTACCATTATGACACAAACTTGTGTTTTTTTTAATGGAAACATAGTTGGTTTTGACATGATTAAAAAGCTTATTTTTTGCTGATTATAATGATAGAAGGTTTGATATGGTTATTTTAAAAAATAAAGAGGATATAGACATTTCTATGATTGTTCACTTTATAAGATAAAAACTTAAAAAAAAAATGTTTGTTGTTTTGTAATTCAAAAAACGAAAAATCTGAGTTAAAATAGTGTTCGTTGGAACAGTCGAGATAAATATACTAACATTGCTTTCA
Organism: Melolontha melolontha; assembly: GCA_935421215.2. NCBI lineage: Eukaryota > Metazoa > Arthropoda > Insecta > Coleoptera > Scarabaeidae > Melolontha > Melolontha melolontha. Next base: position 13,559,074 of record OW285235.1, read on the forward strand.
CGTTGAGTCACAGAAGTGAGGAGCTGTTAATTTTTAATTTTAAGTCAAGTTATTTGTCAAACATTGACAATTAACTATTAATTAATTCAATTGTAACTTAACTATAAGTGGTGCAAACGGCCGTTAATCATAAGTTTGCATTGGCTATGGAATTTTCTAACGTAGAAAAGCGTGATATGGTTGAATGTTACATTCAGTGCCAGAAAAATTCTACTAGAGCTGCTGAAGTTTATTTTGAAAATTATTTTGATCGACGTCAGCCGTCGCTACTTACTTTTATGAGATTATGGGATAATTTAGCAGATTATGGTTCGTTCGTTAAACCAAAATAAAAAAAAAAGGGATGAATGAAGATAGAGAAATAAACATATTAGCAAGTGTCGCTCAGAATCCATCTACATCGACCCTACAAATTTCAACAGAAATGGGCTCCTCTCAACGCACTATTGTCAGAGTGTTGAAGAAGCATAAATTTCGTCCCTACAAATTATCAGTATCACAAACTTTACATAAAGGTGATAACATCAGACGAATAGCTTTTTGTAGATGGTTTAAAGATCAGTGTCAAAACGATCCACACATTTCAATGAAAATATTATGGACTGATGAATCTCGTTTCACAAATTGTGGAATGTTTAATAGGCACAATGAGCACATATGGTCTCAAACAAATCCACTTCACGTTGAACATAGGAGACTCCAAATTAAATTTGGGTTTAATGTTTGGTGTGGTGTTATAGGATCAACTGTTCTTCCTCCTTTTATTTTTGATGGATCTCTAACTGGCAATCGTTATCTTAATTTTTTACACAAAATTTCGAGGAACCCTAATCAATGGATAGGACGAAATGCACCCATTGAATGGCCGGCTAGATCCCCTGATTTATCAGTTTTGGATTTTTTCTTGTGGGGTGTACTAAAGGACACAATATACAAAAGAACATATGAAACAATCGACGATTTAAGAGAAGCTGTCTTAGTTGCTTTTAATAACATCGATAGGCGTAAAGTACGCACGCTACAAATTCTGTTGTGAAGAGATGCAATTTGTGTATTAATAATAATGGAGGTATCTTTGAACATTAATAATTGTGCGCCCTTAATAAAAGTTCTTATAGTTTTCTTTTTATTACTACATAAGATTTCAAAATAAGTTTTCGTTTGGTTTGTATTTTATCAGTTCGAAATTCAATTGTTCTCCATAAAAACCATAAAAATGTCTATATCCTCTTTATTTTTTAAAATAACCATATCAAACCTTATATAATTGTAATCAGCAAAAAATAACCTTTTTAATGATGTCAAAACCAACTATGGTTTCCATTTAAAAAAACACGAGTTTGTGTCATAACTCGATAATGGTAAACGAAAAAAAAATATTAGCTACTTTGTTTTATTTGGCGTAAAATTATCTAAAACTTTTGTCTGCACACTTTTTCTCTAAAATTACTATTAACGATGCTAAGCATGTTTAAAGAAAATCGTAAAATTTAGTTTTCTTTGAATATCTAATAAGCCATGAAAGTTATCGGAGAAACAAAAGCAGTTTTAAATCAAACTCGTAAAACTGCGCATCTTTCCCCATTTAAGCGTTTTTCTATCTCCAGTAAATATATATATATATATATATATATATATATATATATATATATATATATGGTAAATTTAATTTGTTGGCAATTTAAGATTAATATACTGCCATTTATATTTTCTATTCCTTGATAAAGGCAACATTTGCCGAAACATGTAGGATTGTTTTAAATATATACATTTTGAAGTAAAACCAGACCTTAAATCGCCAACAAATTAAATTTACCATAACATACAAAGGTCACGAAATAATTATATATATATATATATATATATATATATATATATATACTTCGCGAAAATGCAATTCATTTGCAACAAGTGCCGACTACAGGCAAAAATATCTCTTTCCTTAATGTAACTTAAGGCTTCCCGATGTTACGGTAGCACAGTCTTTAATACTTTAGTGGCAGAGCAATGGTCCGGCAAACTTTGGAAATGGGTTCGAATCCTGCTTAAGGGCGAATTCTTTCAATTAAAAAATAGAGAGCAAATTTACGTTCACATTACTTTGCCAAAATGCAATTCATTTGCAAGCATAATGAAGTGTTCAGTATATTTAGCGCAGCATTAGTCATAGAATAAAGAACAAAAGGCACAGATAGAGAAGTTAGCTGCGAAGAAGTATTGCCTTGAAGCTTCGACGATATCGCATTCATTACTAACAATAATCCCACATACTATGCCTACAATTAAATTTTCATTTAGAATAGCTTATGATTTCAATATAAATTTGGGAACACTGTGGAACAATAAAATTTTTCGAAAGTCAAATTTTCACAAATGTCATAGTTATCTTATCAATTAGATTATTTTTTATCATGTTAGAAATACAACGCAAAGTTTTTATTATTGAAAGTTGTTTTAGAACTGGTAGATTAGTAAATGTACAGTGGGTTTGTGCAATTAATCAATTCATACAGGATTTTCGATAACAGTTCCCTAATCTTGCAATTACGTATGAACAACTGACTAGTCAAATTTACGGTTGTGTTAACAGATTTCGTGAAACTGACAGTATTTTGTAAATCCGGGAGTGTAACACCTAAAAAAGGGCCTGCTGATTGCACTGAAGATGTTCGGCATCGAATGAAAAACTCACCAAAGAAATCTATTGCGAAACTGTCGCAAAAAGTTCAGTTATCATTTGAAGCATGCCATACTATTTGTAAATATTGCTTTCTACATTTTACAACGCTAATTATTCGAATTTTTTAAATAGAAAAAATTCGCTCTTAACCGGAATTCGAACTCACGTCCATAGTTTGCCGGACCATTGCTCTAATCACTAAGCTATTAAGGACTGTGGGGTTTCCAATACATTGGAAAACCTTAACTCACATTAAGGAAACAGATGTTAATATTTTGCCTGTAGTCGGCACTTGTTGCATATTAACTGCATTTTTGCGAAGTAATGTGAACATTCTACGACGCTATTATTCGAATTTTTTAAAAAATTCGAATAATTAGCGTCGTAAAATTTAGAAAGTAATATTTACCTTGATATTACTTCCCGAAAATGCAATTAATATGCCACACTATTCTTAAAAAATATTCAAAATTATATCCATCTAAAATTCAATCTGTTCGCACATTGGTCGCAAGGCGAACTATCCATAGACAATAAAATATTCATGTACAAGACCATGCTAAAACCTGCCTGGACATATAGAACTTAGGGAAAAGTTATTTTCCTATTTATAAAAATACAACCCCTTAAATATAGCTACTTCTCATACATAAACACATTTCCTTTTAACGTAACTTCAGAAGAAAAAACAATAAACAGTTTATTAAACATTTCCCAACAATGTTTTGATTAACTATTTACATTCAAAACCAAAAATTTCAAATTTAAATTGCATTAAGTATATTCATTTGTTCAGTTTCTCCGGCACACGTTACAATTTCCGGTCCAACAGAAGCCAGGGTGGGTGATCCCGTGCCCCTAACATGTACAACAGCCAACAGCAACCCTCCCGCTGAAATTAAATGGATGGTGGCAGGAAAACAAGTGCGTAATGCCACATCACGGACAGTCGTATCACCGGAAGGTGGGTGGATAACCACGTCTAACATTACAGCAGTGGTAGAGCCCAATAAAAGAAGTTTAGTGGTGATATGTCACGGACTAAATATGCAATTAACCGAGAATGTTGTTTCAACGCATACGATAAATGTTTTGTGTAAGTTTAAAATGATTTCTTCTTTGTGTATTTGAATTTTAATCTAATTAATATGTTTTGGTACAGATCCACCTAGTCAACCTTTTATTCATGGTTACACGGAAGGACAGGCGATACACGTAGGCAGCGTTCAAAAAATTTCTTGCACTTCTAGTGGTGGTAATCCTTTAGCAACACTGACTTGGTACAAAAATGACAAAAAGGTTTGTTTCTATCTTGTAACTAATCAAAATTTAAATATATTTTTTTATTATTTTTACGCGAATGTGTCTACATTTCAATCCGCTGATCTTTGTAAAAGTCTCTATTATACAAACGAATCAATATCATCAAATTATATAAATATATATAATCAAGACCTTTTCTACCATACGGTGTATTTCAAATTAACATTTGAAAATTAATTTTGGAATGTCATAAATAGTAAGTGGACTTTCTAAACAGTAACATGGGGTATCCTTCCCACTTACTTCTCGAACCCTCAACAGTACTAGATACACGATATTTTTGTTATATCTTTATCGTCTAAAGATTGTGTTGACATCCAAGATAAGACAACGCATATTGAATATATTGTGAAGAACTTATCTTTGGGGTTCTTTATAAATTAAACTAACTGTAATTAAAAACACTATATTAATAATAAATATACACTAAAAACACTTAAGAACTTATAATAGTATTTATTTCACAATATTTATATATCAGTATTTATTTACATAACAATATTCGTCGCCGGTCGCTGGTTGTCTGACCTAATCCTCTCTACCGAGCGCCATTTATAGTATATCAGTTCTCTCGAATTTTCTGTTCGAGAAAGTTCTCGATCGTACTGGTCTTGTGACGTTATCCCTTGCGATCATCGCATGACTCACATCACAATATTCTCACTTCTCGAATCGCCTACAGTACAATAGAGATAATTGACAATTGTATTCATTCTGATACCGATGAGGAAATCTAATCATCACTACCACTATCGTCTTCTCCACATACATGTTTCTTCTTTGATAACATGATTTATGCACTTTGGCTAGGCGGATGCGGTTACATTATTATTGATAGCATCGTGTAAAAGTTGCTTAATTTCGTTTAATTTTAAAGTTTTATTATTCGCAGAAACCTAATTTTTTTATTTGTGCTCAAACAAGTTCAATCGGATTCAATTCGCAATTGTATGGAGATGAACGAAGAATAATCCTGTTTCCTAATTTTCTCATTCCATCAATTAGATATGAATTGTATTTACTTTTGACTATTTTAACCAAATTCAATCGTTGTGCTCTAATCATATCGTCTTCGTATTTTATCCCCAATTTAGTATGTCCCGTTTTTTCCACGATATCGACTTTTCAACCTGGCAGGAATTATATGATACATTATCTATAACCGCGACTGCATTCCCTGCTAAATAAGATAATATTTTAGTGAACCAGTCCTCAAACACTAGTGTTCATTTTCTCGTGATAATTATACGTTTTCTTCCCATCAAACAGTAACAAATCATTTTCAATGAAGCCATCTGAATTATCAGTATGTAATATTATAAGCCGACGTCCCTTGCCACAAGGATTTTTTAATCCTGCAGTAAGCCCTATCACAAAGTCCTGTCTACTACTTAAAAGATTTGTGGCAGTCCATACTTTCTGCATTGTACTCGTATGACCGTCATTCAATCAGGTTTCGTCTAAACAGAAAAACCGTTTATTCTGAGATCTACGTATTGAAATGTCTTTTAAATATTGGCGTATCCATCTTACGATATTATCTATTTCAGTAAGAACATTATTTCTGCTTCGTTAGAGATATCTGCAATATATAGCAGAATTATATATAGATATATTAATATATTGCAAATATACGATGTAAAATAAAACAAAACAATTAATTTGTTTAATCTTCACTATATAAAACATATATTTACTAAACGTTTACAAGAAGGTGACGCGTTTCGCTAACACTGTAGCTTTATCAAACGACGATGGTATAATGATTATTCTACAAATGAAATGAGTGTATGCACATAAATTTGGTTACATGTATATAAAGAAAGAAACTAAAATAAAACAATAACTTTGTTATATATACCACTTTATTCACATATAATCGTGACCGCGGTTTCGACATACAATGTCATTATCAAACTGCAAAAGTTACCGGCCTACATAGAACTTATAAATGACACATTGTGTCATTTATAAGTTCTATGTAGGCCGGTATGTAGATGTGCGATTTCGCATAGAATTTAATATCAAAAAACTATCATCTTGATGCCTTTTTAAAATATTCGATACTGTAGATTCACCTCTCCTGAGACGTCGTGCGATATCTTTTTGTCTATATCCTTCGTCATACAGAGTTACAATTTGTGCCGCTTCAGCTTCACTGCAGTAGCTAACTGGAGGCATAATGCTTGTTTTTAGAAGGAGCAGCAAACGAAAATCACTAACACTTACTTAACTTCACCACAAATAAGTTAATTCACGTTAATTCTTAAATTATGTGAGGAATTTTTATATGACGCAACGCGCGATAGACAATATACGCCATTAAACTCATTAAAATGAATTAAACGTCAAAATATTTTAAAGCAATTGAATATATTCACCTACTAGATCAATAACATCAGCACATATGTAACTCTACGGCGATAATTTAGAATTATATTTGAGTAATAGAGAGAACAAAAAATATTCGATAATTTTATCCATGAGTGTTCAAGTGAAGTTCTTGTATTCATATATTACTTATATAATATGTTAAACTTCAAGTCAAAGTTCGACTAATATTCACCGTACAATAGCTAAAGTGAAATCATAATTATAAATAAATCTTTAAAAACGCAAACAGTCAAAATATTTGACAGTTTATAGTGCACGACTATGTGATTTTGCCTTGCTCTCGACCAATGAGAATTAACTGTCATTTCGGTCTGTTCAGAAATATGTCTCTTTTGAAATATAGTACCTGTAGATCAGCGATACACATACCGCGGGCCGCATGCGGCCCACTGTCGATATTTATGCGGCCCGCCAACGAATTTTAAAAATTGTTCGAAAAACTACAAAAGTAGGTAAAAATCCATTCAAATTAATATTTCTTAACTTTTTATTTTATTCTAACTTTTGTAATTGTTAGTAAGATATGTATCTTTAAGTACCTACTACTTTCTTGTTCAGGTTTACGACGTAGGACAGGTATGCTCCTCGTCGTTCCAAGCATATTGTTACGAAACTAGAAATCTTTCGAACCAACTAGATTACTCGAAGATTCGCGAAACACGTCGGTATTATCCCCAAACAATTGTGGTAGGTTCTCGATGTTAGGTAACTTGTATAAATACAATGCATCGCCCGCTATCGGGGCAGTTAAGTTTTAACTACGGACAAGCGAACGTTATATTGTTTGAATTGTAATCTGTGAAGAATAAATATTTCGTCGTTCGAACATGGCATCTACCTACGTAACAATATAATATCAATTTTGATATGGATAAACCAGGCCCCAGTAAAAAACGCAGTCGTAAGGTTGAAGATGAAAATCAACAGTTTCAAGATATTTTAACCGAAAAATACTTTTTTATTTCATTGCATAACAAAAGTGTCTGTTTAATATGCAAGAGTAGTGTTTCTATTCCAAAGGAATATAATGTGAAAAGGCAGTATGAAACCAAATTATACCAAATTTACCGGCGAAAATCGAACGCAAAAAGTTTCCACTTTACAAAGGGAACTAATTATGTTTAGAAAACCAATTCTAGATGCTGAAACAGCTACTGAAGTTCGCTTTGAAATATCTCGAATAATAGCGAAAACTTGTCGGCCTTTTAAAGATGGTGAGTTTGTTAAGCAGTGTTTAGATATCGCCGCACAAAAATGTGTCCGAAAGATGCAAAGAGGTTTGAGAAAATTCAACTAAATCGGATGACTGTTCAAAGAAGACTTACCACATTAGCAGCTAATATAGAAGAGCAATTAGCTACGAAATCGAAATGTTTTGAGTATTTTTCTATAGCACTCGACGAATCTACAGATATAAGTTCCACTGCTCAACTCCTAATATTTTTACGAGGTGCAACGCAAAATTTTGAAGTGTGTGAAGAATTGATTGGTATGAGTTCTTTGACAAGTCAAACCAAGGGGAGTGACATGCTCAAAGCTCTTCTGGAAAAATGTTCTATAATGGATTTGGATAACTAAATTATCTGGAATTACGACTGACGGAGCACCTTTAATGGTTGGAAGTAAATCTGGGATAATAACTATGTTAAAAGAGTATTTACAAACTAAAAACATATATACCAAGGAATTAATACAGTTTCATTGCATTATACATCAAGAGGCTCTCTGTTCAAAATTATTGGGATTTGAAAATGTGATGAAAGTTGTAGTACCTACTGTAAACTTTATAAAATCACGAGGTCTCAATCACCGACAATTCACACAATTTCTCGAGGATATTGAAAGCGAATATGGTGATTTCATGTTTTACACTTAAGTAAGGCGGCTAAGTCGTGGGTTGTCACTAAAGCGGTTTCTTAACTTGATTGAAGAAATCAAAATATTTCTGGCGGAATAGAAAAAGGACGTCTCCGAACTCGACAACCCTGATTGGTTGTGTGACTTAGCGTTTCTTGTAGACATCACAAATCACTTGAATGTCTTAAATACGCGACTCCAAGGCAAAGATCAATTGATTTCGTTCTTTCAATGCAAATTGAGTCTTTTTAGGACACAAATCAATTCAGCCAATTACAGCCATTTTCCAAACTACAAAAAAATTATGTAGAAATTCATTAAAACTAATGTCAATTTCGCTTATGTTGAAAAAATTGATATTTTAATACAAGCTTTTCATGATCGTTTTCTAGACTTCAAAAAAGTTAAACCTCTATTAGACATTTTCAGCAATCCCTTCAACATTTCACCCGAAAATTCACCGGAATCAATACAGCTGGAATTGATAGACATGCAAAATGATGATAATTTACGAAACAAGTTTAATGAAGGTAATTTACTCAACTTTTACCGTTGCGTTGACAAAACCGCTTATAAAAAGTTGCGAATAAATGAATTGAAATGCGCAAGCTTATTTGGATCGACGTATATTTGTGAGCAAACGTTTTCAGTGATGAAACTTAACAAAACAAAAAATCGAAACCGTCTGGCAAATGAAAATCTGGAAGCAATTTTACGTGTAGCGACAAGTAATGTGGAGCCAAACATAAACAAAATTGTTAGGTCAATGCAATCTCATGCATCAAAATAATAAAACATGAAATATTACATTGTAATAATTAGATTACATTACGATTACATAATTACAACAAACATTTTTGAATGTGCTTTTATTTTTATCATTTGTAGTAATTCATACTATTTAAAAATAATAATATTTGTGTTAATAAGTATTCTTTGTAGTGGTCCGTACTTGGCTTATAATTTTCTCGAGTGGCCCCTGTTCCCTATAAGTCTGTGCATCCCTGCTGTAGATAAAGATACTTTAAGAAAATTGTTACGATGAAAGCAAATACAATTAGCTTTGCATCCATCATTAACACGAGACAAAATCTATTTAAATATAAATGTAAATCATTAAGTTTTATTTCTTAGAACTTTATAACAATTCAATATCTATACCTCACGCATTCTTTTATAGATACACTATACAGTCAAGAAAAACGATCGTTCAGTAACAGCAGAAGTCACAATATTAGCAAACATAACCGACAACGAAGCAAGGTACAGATGCGAAGCAGCAAATTCAGCCACCGAAATACCATTATTCGAAACAATAACGATGAGTGTCTTGTGTAAGTAAACCTCCTTTTCTAGTACTTTAGTTACCAATTTCCTGCATTTTTATCGATTTTCTAATATTTCTGCAGTTCCTCCGGAAACGGTTAAAATAAGAAAAGATCCATCCGAGTTTAAACCGAACACGGAGGCGACTTTAACTTGTGATTCCAGTTCGAGTAATCCACCGGCAAAGTTGTCGTGGTGGAGAGAAGGCATTCCCGTGCAAGGCGTCATTAACAACACTAAAGCCGGTCTTCATGGTGGTAAAGTTTCTTCGATTGAATTGAAATTGAATATTACCGAACAATTGAACGGTGTAGTATATACCTGTCAGGCGACAAACGAGGCCATGCAAAGATCTGTTCACGACGCTCTGGTATTGCAAGTATTATGTAAGTAGAGAAATGTATTTATGTGTTTAGTATTATTAGGTCATGGCAAGAGGCTTGATACAATTTTATGCAAAGTTAATAAGAACTAATTAATGAACAAAATAATTTACTCCATTAATTGCGGAATTTTCGACACCCTGGAGCACCTTTCTCCAACCTCGTGCCATTTCCTTTACCGAAAAAATTAGTTTACGTGATTTTTTATTTAATATGTTCTTTTCAAATAAACAAAGAGATAAAATCGATGCATTTGTGTATAAGATTTGCTATGGTGGATTGCAATATGTTTTGGATTAGCCAAATTTGTAACTTTTACTAAAATTACGTATTAAATTTATCTGATCTAACTCATAGTAATACATTTTCAAATACATTATTTCATTGGAATAAAGTTATGTTTAAAGGTAACTTTTTGACACTTAACTCACTGGCACTTTACCAGTATGCATATTTTTGATAATTGAGTTTCATTTGAATGTTTCCAATAATGTTTGCGATGTATATTTATATTACATTTATACAAGCTGTCCCGTATCGTTATGTTCAAATTTTAGGAGTGTAAAGTAGACTTCATTTCAAGTAACAAAAACGCAAAACTTGTATATCCATTTTTATTTGTTTCAAAGTTACAGATCTATGAATGTGATTGTCAGATTATGAAAAAAAAAGTTCAATTAATAATATTTTCGAAATGTCCACCTCCTTGTTGAATGAAGGCTTGTGCCCGTAAGCCAACAGAAGAAATACTTATCCGAATTTCATACTTATTTTGTCGGATTTACTCGGCAGCCAGGTAAATACGATCCAAAAACTCTTATGTTCCAAACTTGCGCGTAGACTAAATTTTCCTTTAACCCCCATAAATAAAAGTTAAGGGGATTAAGATCGGGTGATCTGGGTGGCCATGCAACAGAACCACCTCGACCAATCCATCTTGGATAATTGACGTTAATCCAATTTCGGAGAGCAATTCCGACATGTGGTGGTGCCCCGTCCATGTGAAACCACTTGTCTCGTCGAACATTTAGTGGGACATCCACTAAAAGACCTGGCAGTTCGTCAATAAGAAATTGAAGGTAATTGTCTGCATTTAACCTCCCAGGAAGAACGACAGGACCAATCAACAAGTCATCGATTAGGGCCGCCCAAATGTTAATAAAAAATTCATGTTGAAATTTAGATGGGGGTATAGCTTTGGGATTTTCTGATGACCACCTTTGCAGGTTTCTCAGATTTGAAACACCACTTCTCGTTAACGTAGATTTATCTGTCCAGAGGACTGTTCTGTAGAAATTAAAATGAAGCTGTGACTGTCTTAATATCCAGGTAGAATAAACTAGACGAGCATAGTGGTCTGCCTCAAGCAAACCGTGTCTCCTGCGATAGTGATATGGATATAAGCCCTCACGTTTTAAAATTCGCCAAACTGTCGTTAGTGGCACTCCTAGTTGTCTAGCGATTCGACGTACATTGAGAGTTGGATCGCTTGTGCCAATAGCTACTGCTTCTTCCTCTAAGTCTGCTGGCAAATTTACTCCTCGGTCGAAAAGATAATCACGCAGTCCGCATTCCCGAAATTGTTTGTGTACTTCCAGAAACGTTCTGTAATGAGGAATGCGCCTATCGGGAAACCGATGTCAGTATTCAATAACTGCCGTTACAGGAGCCATACACAAAATGCATGTCCGCATACTCTTGAGAAGAAAATCGGTATGGCATTTTGAATAAAGAAAACGTGTCCACTCACTAATAAGCTGTTGTATGAACTGAAACGTAATGTAATCCTTGATTAAAAAATGCAACGTTAACAGTCATCTGAACATTTGTTTATTGTATGATATTCATGGTTTAGCACTTACGAAATAAGTAAGAACCTTCTTTATCCTAAATCAATTTCCAGTACTCTTTTTTGTAGATCTCCAGGAAATTACTGTATGCACTACGACACATGTTTATTTATTTTAGAATAACATTTTCTTATGCGACGTTAACAATCACAGACCTGTTATTGAATCGTATAACTTTTTTTTAAATGAAATCAATTTGTATTGACTTAAGGACTACATTTTTTTTCATAATCTGACAATCACATTCATAGATCTGTATCTTTGAAACAAATAAAAATGGATTTACAAATTTTGCGTTTCTGTTACTTTAAATGAAGTCTACTTTACACTCCTAAAATTTGAACATAACGATACGGGACACCATGTATTTAATCACTTTACCGAGACGATTAAAAAAAGATCATTTTAAACTCGCATTTGACGAATTAGACTATATTTCGCAACCATCCTGTAGGAGATACATTAATGTAATAAAAGAAACAATAGAAATATATAATATACTGACAAAAACCCGGCATGCATTACTATGCCACTTAAGTAAAGACTTTTTTTGAATGATTGTGCAATTGGTATTTGAAAGAAGATTTATTTAATCGACGATTTAATGCATACACTAAAAATCCCATAAGCAGCGGTTTCTTTGTCACTGTGTCAGCGGTAAAAGTTTGCTCTAACTTTCCCAGTGACAAAACGTAACCTAACTTTTAAAACGGTATAATTCTAGTACGAGGGACACCTTTTATATTCTTACAATCGACCATTTGACATATGTAATCACTATATTCTTAAAGTTTAACATTTGTCAATGAGAAATCAGCGAAGCTTAGAAATTGAGTCAGTAATTTGTCGACAGTGACAGTTTTAAGACAGTGAGTTTGTAAAATAATGGATATTACTCGTGAAGATTTTCGTTGGATGATTTTTACGATTATAAAAAAGGCCTAACTCCACAAGAATGCATTATATCGCTTCGATCAACTTTTGGTAATGAAGCACCATCAGAGAAGACAATTTACAACTGGTTTGCAGAATTTCGTCATGGTCGTGCCTCAGTGAGTGATGAATCACGTAAAGGTCAACTGATTCCAAAAAACATCGGTGCTGTGCAGAAAATGATAGAACACGATCGACATGTGAGGCAGAGGCATCTGTTGGCATATCGCAGACTGCAATTCATTGATTTTACGTCAACATTTATATGGAAAAAAAATATGTTCCAGATGGATTCCACAATTTGACTGAAGCACAGAAAGCAGGTCGTGTCAATTGGTGTAAAGAGTGCTACGACCACCACGTCGTCACATAAAAAAAAAAGAAAATTCTTAACGCTCCCCGGAGTAGTCCCGGTCTCGGACAACTAAAGCCGCCCCTGCCCGCTTTTGCCAACGTCCAACGGCCCACCCGGCTTCTGAGGCTGCCTCTGTCCAGGGGTGGGGAGACCCAGCGGTAAGTACGTTAACTAAAAAAGTTGGATAAGGGCGCCACCGAATTTTTGCCGCTGGACGTCGCAAACTCGGAAACTTTGACGAAAATCTTATACAAGAAGGAAAAAAGGCAAGCGGCGTGGGGCAGAAGGCCGGCTCCGTGACCGAGACTCGTTCCACTCTTGAGGATCGAGAGACGAGGGAAAAACACCCAGTATATAAGAAGGGGAAAAAAAACTTGTTACAAATTTCGAAATGGTAAACTTAAGATTAAGGTATAAATTGACTAGACCACGTATAGTATATATTCAAAGAAAAATTAAAAAGGTATTTTGAATGTATAAATGCGGCTGAAGGCCAGTCAAAAGTAAAGAAAAAAAGGTGTAATCAATTAGGAACTATGTGATGTAATTCAAATAAATCGAGCTATAAAATTATTACAGAGCGGGTGAGGGCCGTAGTACACCCCCAAAAAAAACAATACGTATTACTTTCTTTCTTGTTGGTTCACAATGTAGTTTACAAGTTCAACAATTTATTGAAATAAATCGATCTTAAGCTAGAAAGTTTTAAATTCAAATAAGATTTAGCAAAATTTGTAATGCATATAATGAAAGTTTTCAAATCAATTAGCCTAAAATATGTGATGCATACAATTAAAGTTTTCTAATAAGTTAGCAAAAATCTGTAAGGCATATAATCAAAGTATTTAAATTAGTTAGCAACAATAAGTAACGCCTATAATTAAAGTAATCAAATCAATTAGCAAAAACATGTAATGCATATAATTGAAGTTTTCAAATGATATTTATGTATAAAAGCGAGTTTATATTGAAACGGTACAGCAGTTCGTGAAGCGAACAAGAAAAGTATAAGAAATGACCTACAAAAAGGAAGGTCAGGCAACACAGGTTATTTCGTTTGGAAAACACCTGGGACTATTTATCAACGATCTATTAATTAATGTTAACAATAATATATATATGAAATAAAATAAGAAATTTACGAATGACAAGAGAAAAATAAATTAACGGAACGAATGCTTATCTGGTGGATGGAACGGCTATTGTGTCCTTCTTCCTCCAGAAAAAAAAAACGTCACTTGCGGGAACAATTAGATGTTACGCTATTCCTCGCCCGTCGGGTACACCATCTAAATAAAGCAATAACAACAAAATAAGCAAACGGAAAAATAAAACAAAGAAAGCCCTATACATACCGAAGAAATCGTTCGATGGCGGTGAAATTAATTAAGTGCTGTTTACGTGTATTTACGTATATATTTTCTTATCCCATCACTTAAAATCCTCTAAGTGAGATATTGCATTAGCGAATAATTTAGATATATATATATCAATTAAATCCCTCACGGGGCCGTAATTATACCAATTACAGTAAGGCGACATCGATAAATATCGGTGATGGGAGAGAACGTAACCACGTTTTAAGATCGGCAACTAACGACGGAGTGTTAAGAGCCAGTCTCGTACTTTCCTTTGAAAAAAAGCGAGCACTCAGGTTCGAGAAAAAGAGGAAAAAACTTGAAAGAAATTAAATATATGGATAAATAACGAATAACGATACCTATACAGGTGGGTTCGTTGGAAATGGAGCGAAATATATTTAAGATATCATTAATTATATTACAAAATAAAGTAATGAAGCGTTGAGCGTTACGGACACGTAACAAGAGATACGCAAAAAATAAGACGTAGAAACCGCAAAATCCGTATATAACATCGTCACAGGTGACGAAACATGGATATACGCGTATGAGCCGGAAACCAAGCAACAATCTACTGGATGGGTATTCCAAGACGATCCGAACCCCAAAAAAGTTGTTCGTGCAAGGAGCACTTCCAAGAAAATGATCTCTTGTTTCTTCGGCTGTACAGAACACATCGCAACAATTCCTTTAGAGGATCGAAAAACTGTTAACGCTGAATGGTATACAGTAATTTGTTTGCCAAAAGTTATAAACGAAATCAGGAAGTACAACCGAAAACGTCGCATTATGCTTCATCACGACAATGCGAGTTCCCATACTCCCATACAGCACGCCTAACAGTTGACTATTTGAAGGGGAAAAGTGTTGAAATAATGTCTCATTGTCCATATTCACCTGACTTGTCGCCGAATGATTTCTTTTTGTTCCCAACTGTGAAACAAAAATGCGTGGACAGCGATTTTCAACACCTCAAGAAGCAGTCGAAGTCTTTGAAAACCACATTTCTGAGATACAACTTTTATAGTGGAAAAAATGTTTTGAAAACTGGTTCGTACGCATGCAAAAGTGAATAGACCATAAAGGCGAATATTTTAAAAAAACAATTTTGTTTTCTTTCCAGATTTTGTAAAAATATAAATGGTGACCCTCGTAAGTCTAGCAGAGTACCTAGTAGAAAAGTGTTACTCTCGGCTCCGACTGTAATAAATTTTGTACCATTGATAATGACAATTTAGTTATTGAAAGGGTACTATAGGGGAAGGTTTTTTAATTAACTTTTTTGATCTGGTAAATATTGTATTGTCGTATGTTGGCCTACCTTAAAACTATGTAATAAATCTATTTTTAGAATCTAATCAGAAAATTTAAAAAACTTTATTTGCTATTATTTATTTACTATTATTATTATTTATATTTTTAATATGAATTTAGGCGTTTTAGGCATTTATTTCAAAACAATAATAATAATTTCAAAACAATAATAATGAAAAATAATTATTATTAACCATTTAATGCCTAAGGATATATTTTCTTACTTGCGTACACTTTACTATGATCCTCTTTATTCAGATAAACCAGTCTTTGAGGCGGACAATGAAAAATCCGTCACCGGCATCGAAAACGAACCCCTAATCATATCGTTGAAGGCCGACGGTAATCCGCAGAAGATTTCCTACACTTGGACTAAAGACGGTTTACCGATAATGCAAAGGGATACTCGAACAGGAGCTGACAGGATTATATCGGACGGTCCTACTTTGAACATAACGAAACTAAGCCGACACGATGCTGGTATTTATACATGCGAAGCAGTAAATTCCCAGGGCAATTCGGTGGCTCAAGTCAATGTCAGTGTACAGTGTAAGTTTGTCATTTATAATTTCAATTTCACTTTTTTTTTGTTGTTTTTGAAATGGCTACGTATTTTATTAGAAATAACTCAGTGTTTCTCGTGATTAAAATTTCCGCGCAAAATAAGATTTTGCTTTAGACCAAGGAATATTGTAAATAGTATTTGTTTATTTAGCATATGACATTTATATTATACAGCAATTACAGCAAACATTTTTTCGATGTATTAATACGTATTGCTGTGTATTTTACGTTGTATATATTTAGAATACTATTTTAATTTCGCTGCCATTATTTTTTCTTTTATTTCTTCGTTTCTATTTCCATCGTTAGATACTCTTAACCCATTAGCTTCCCTGATCCCCAAATGGGGATTTGCGAATTTTATTTTTTAACATATTTTAAAATGTTATTATCTTTAGTGTAATGTATACTAACTGAACTTGAATACTCTGAACTTTCTAGAAAAATTTTATATTTTAGTGTTGGTAACCCTGTAATCATGTTATACGCGTTATTTTATAACCTATACACAAAAGTTGATGGTCGAATATTTACATTATTTCTAATAATATTTTTTGTACAAAAAAGGGATATTTATCAATACGTTTTTGCCGTATTACGCAGTTGTTATATAATGAAACAGATATGCAAAATACATATCCGTCACTGTAAACATGGACAAACACCTCGTATTTTTAGCATTTACTTCTGTTCAATACATATGTTTCGGCCATCTAGGCCTCATCGGTTGAACTAGTGAAGCAATGTGTATACAAATTAATACAGATCTGTTAAACAACGGATCTGTATCTGTATCTACATTTACGCTAAAATCGTCTCCAAGCTATAACCAGTTTCGTTCTATCAGGCGACACTAATTTAATCAGTGACATCTGACGGAAGAAAGCGACTAGGCCAGAAAAGGCGATCTTCCGCTCGAATAGCAATGCTATTACGTAAAGCGGAAAAATACGTATATTGGTGCTGTCCATTAACACGCGCCAGATGGCGGTAAATATACAAAAAAGGGATATTTATCAATACGTTTTTGCCGTATTACGCAGTTGTTATATAATGAAACAGATATGCAAAATACATATCCGTCACTGTAAACATGGACAAACACCTCGTATTTTTAGCATTTACTTCTGTTCAATACATATGTTTCGGCCATCTAGGCCTCATCGGTTGAACTAGTGAAGCAATGTGTATACAAATTAATACAGATCTGTTAAACAACGGATCTGTATCTGTATCTACATTTACGCTAAAATCGTCTCCAAGCTATAACCAGTTTCGTTCTATCAGGCGACACTAATTTAATCAGTGACATCTGACGGAAGAAAGCGACTATTGATAAATATCCCTTTTTTGTATATTTACCGCCATCTGGCGCGTGTTAATGGACAGCACCAATATACGTATTTTTCCGCTTTACGTAATAGCATTGCTATTCGAGCGGAAGATCGCCTTTTCTGGCCTAGTCGCTTTCTTCCGTCAGATGTCACTGATTAAATTAGTGTCGCCTGATAGAACGAAACTGGTTATAGCTTGGAGACGATTTTAGCGTAAATGTTGATACAGATACAGATCCGTTGTTTAACAGATCTGTATTAATTTGTATACACATTGCTTCACTAGTTCAACCGATGAGGCCTAGATGGCCGAAACATATGTATTGAACAGAAGTAAATGCTAAAAATACGAGGTGTTTGTCCATGTTTACAGTGACGGATATGTATTTTGCATATCTGTTTCATTATATAATATTTTTTGTGCTTATTTGATTAATTTTGTGCCAGTTTTGCCAGTATGGGTTGCCAGTATGGGTTCTAGGAAATTCCTTACTATCGCAGAACTTGAAGATATATTGGAAGATGATGAATTTTTGCTGATATAGAACAAGAAGTCATTGATATAGTCGAACTGCCGCCCGATAATATCGATATTATATCAGATTGCGAAGAATTTTACGATAATATTTTAGAAGACACTGTTCCACAAGACGCTCCTAGATGACTAGAAATCCATTCCAGCACTCTGAATTATGATCAAGATCAAGCATCTACAGTAAAATCAAATGGTAAATTCTTGCCAAAAACTGTTCCACAAGACGTTCCTGGACAACTAGAAATCCATTATAGCGCTCTGAATGTTGATCAAAATCAAGCATCTATACTAAAATCAAAAGGTAAATTCTTGCCAAAAAGTGAGTGGAAAAAGCAGGACATAAATTTGACTAATACATCATTTGAAAGCAACAAAGTATCTGAATTGAAATCACAGATTATTCAAAACTTGAAAGGTAAATCACCGGTTCAGATATTTGAAGAACTTTTCGACGAAGATTTACTAAACCATATAGCTATCCAAAGTGTAAATTACGCTAGACAAAACAACAGACATAACCTTGAACTTTCCACAAATTGTCTTAAAAAGTTTATTGGAATTTTTTTGTTATCAGGGTACCATTCGTTGCCCCAAGAGCAGTTATATTGGTCGGAGGATGAAGATATAAATCTTACATGCGTTAGAAACTGCATGCCTAAGCACAGGTTTTTGGAAATAAAAAAAAACCTGGATTTTAACGACAATAGTCTCATATCCACCAGCGATAAACAAGACAAACTATTTAAAATCCGTCCTTTGATAAACAATTTGAACACAAATTTCAAAAAGTTCGGTATATTTGCACAAGAACTTTCAATAGATGAGCAAATGGTGCGTTACTATGGCCACCATTACCTGAAACAGTTTATTAGGGGAAAACCAATAAGATTTGGATTTAAACAATGGGCTATGTGCTGCTCTAAATCTGGCTATTGTTTTCATATGGATATTTATTAAGGAAAGAGCCAAGAAGTACAACTTGTAAGTGGTGTTGGAGCTTCTGTGATAATGAAGGTGACCTCTTTTTTGCAATATCCGTCAGAATATGAAATATTTTTCGATCACTTTTTCACCAGCTTTGATTTATTGTTGAAGTTGAGAGAACTATATATAAAGGCTGCTGGAACAGTACGCTATAATAGAATGAACAAGTGTCCTTTGAAATCTGATAATATCATAAAAAAGAGGAACGCGGGGCATATGATTATCGTTATGATGAAAAAAATAAAATATTTGCGTTGATTTGGAATAACAATAGCTGTGTTAAAATGCTATCGAATTACTAAGGATTGCAACCTATTGAAAAAGTGAAAAGATATTGTAAGAAAGAAAAAAAAGAATGCAATGTCGATAGACCAAACATTGTCGGACAATACAATAAACATATGGGAGGGGTCGACAAGTTAGACTGGAATGTGCAAAAGTATCGAATCAAATTTAGAGGTAAGAAATGGTATTTCCCTCTTTTCACAAATACGATTGACGTTGCGGTTGTGAACGCCCACGCTCTGTATACTGCAGTAAATGGAAGCATCCCATTATTAGATTTTAGACGCATTATTGCCAGAACTTATCTGAAGAAAGAATCATTATCCGATCCTAAATTTGCCGGAAGACCAAGTTCTAGTAAGGTGAGGAAAAGCCGCGTGACTGACGATGTTAGATTTGATCCCATTGGACATGTTTTGGAGCGAACGATTGATGGAAAACAAAGAAAATGTGCCATATGTGACACAAACGTTCGCAAACAGTGTAAAAAGTGCAATATTGGACTGCATATGGAATGTTTTCCTAATTGGCATAAATTATAAATATTTTTCTTTAGTTTGAATGTTGGTTCAGTTTTTTTTTTATTTTTGTAACGGCAAGTGCCATGGGTCCCAAATGGGACATAAATTTTTTTTTTTTAAATGGCGTATATTTATTTGCCAACGAATAAATTGCCCTATTACCTTTAATATAATCCTATTTTTAATTTAAATTCAAAAAAATGTCGATAATAAAAATTTGGGAGTTAATGGGTTAATTTCCAGCTAGGTATATGAATTTCTGCACTTGTTCAACTTTATAATTAACAATTTTAATATATTTATCTCTTTATTTACCGATTAACATACGAGCCCTAATATTTTAGTTTTGTTTGAATTTATACCCAGATTTCTTCATTCACATTACGGATTTTATCCAAAATATCACTAAATATTGCAATATTATACAAAACCCATTGCTACCTGCTTCGTGCAAGCAACAAAAATCTCGAAAACTGGCCCTGCTAAATTTTGTTACTGACGGCGTCTCTTTCCGTCTGTTTCTTTCCTTGGTACTTCGTTATCTCACGCTATGTTCGATGGTCAACGGTGGTTCGTAACGGCAATCAGTAACCAATCGTCAATTTTTATATTAGAAAACGGAATATGGAAACACTAAACATATTTATTTTAATTGTTTCCATATTCAATTTTATAATATAAAAATTGACGATAAATTACTGATTGCCGCGTTAAGGAAAAAGAATGGTGTCACCTCTCTTACCTTCTAGGCGGTCAAGGGTAAATCAAATCACGACCCAAACAACGTGTAAAAATCCAAGTTTATCTTGGTGATCAAACAATCACAGTGCGATCACATGATCCACCGAATCGGTGTAATTTCAAAACTCACAAAACTGATCGGAATACGAAGTTTAAGTGACCCAAAGCAGACGCGGTCTCACCGAAGGATTTCGAGGGGTGTTGAGGCACTTTGTACAATGCAGCCGTATCCTACGCAGAGAATACAATCCCGAGTATGTTTTTCAATCCCGGGATTACGGGATTTTTGAAGCGTAATCCTGGGACGACCCCGGGATTAGACTATATGGTTTCTAATTGGGCTCAAATGAAAAGAAAATTTAAGTAATTTCTTAAAAATTATTTATTAATAATCTTGCACAACACAAAACACAATATACTAAAATAAGGAACCAAAAAAAACAATACAAAAAACTATTTAGAATTTCGAAAATACAAACGCAGAAATATCAAAGCATCCAATGTTCGACTTCCAAGCCTGCTTCCTGCGTTTATTGCCAAAATAAGCAACAGCTGAAAACGCTCGCTCAGGTTCTACACTGGTTGGAGGAATAGACAATAGATATTTATATGCTAATTCTAATTGACATCCACGAACTCCTCCATTTTCGAACAGGCTCATTTCGCGTCTAATACTATTTACCAACCCCGATTCATTTTGTACTTCAGGATCTGGAGATTCCATGCTCTTATTAATTTCCAGCTGTAACTTTTCCTTTAGTGTCAATTGGGGTTGGGAGGTTTGTTGCCGTGGCTCATCATCTGTTTGTGATCCTGACCTTTCTTCCTCTTCCGTGTCATCTCGAGTATTTAGTCTTTTAACAATGCTCTTTATTTGCGCCCTCACTAAAGTCTGTGTAGGAACTGAAAATAAGTCAAGCCATTCCAAATCCGATAATAACTGATTTTCATCATCTTTTCGTTGATTTTGTAAATAATTCAACACACCAGGTAAATCATCATTTCGTCGTTGCTTTATACATTCTACTAAGGATGTTTTCATTTTATTTGCGAGTGCTGAGTCTTTGCTAGACAATTGATTTATAAGAAATATCAAAGCGGCATCAGCTGTTCATAAATTAGTATCTCGTCGACAGATTGCTTCTACTGTTAATTTAATTGGGGTCAGCACATCAACAATTTTGTTTACCAAGTCAAAATTAGCATCTTCTAAACGGATTGGATGATTGAGATCTATAAGAGCTTTTTGAATGCAGGTTTTTAAA
Organism: Melolontha melolontha; assembly: GCA_935421215.2. NCBI lineage: Eukaryota > Metazoa > Arthropoda > Insecta > Coleoptera > Scarabaeidae > Melolontha > Melolontha melolontha. Next base: position 13,581,079 of record OW285235.1, read on the forward strand.
AGAGAAAATCATTCTAGCATTGCTAAAAGACTATTCCACCTAGATTTACAGTCCAAAAGAAGTAACAGCTCTTTTTCATGTTCAATCTTCACATATTTTTGAAGTACTGTTTCATTTTTCAATGGTGATCTTTTGAAATACACTACAACTTTGCGGATTTTCTTTATCAGCTCATTAATGTTTTCATCTTTCGTTAACTCTGGTATGTGTTCTTGTACAAGTTCATTTTGTGACATTAAGATTAAACCTGATTCTGGGTACTCTAAGTCTTCTAAATTGTCATCATCATCGCTATCGTTCATATAATCAGCAGTCCCAGCTGGTTCATTTATGTTATCATCTGAGTCTGAGGTAGGGCTGTCTTGCCTGTCTTGAAAATAATTCTTTATTTTATAAAGCAAATCACAGACGGCCAAATTGATACCATGTGCGAGACACAGTTGTTCAGTGCAAACAAGCTGTCCCACCTTTAACATAACGTTCGGTCCATCGGTTACAGTAGCCACGATATCAATTTACAGGGAAATATCAAATTTACTTAGACGCTCTTTCAATATACGAAAACAATTTTCAGCCGCCATACTTCCATGAATAGGAACGAGTTGAATCGATTCTGCCTTTACTTGATGTAAATCCATATCAAATGATAAAAACACACAATGTTGTATTAGATTTACACTTTATTTAATAATATTTAATAATGACTATATAACAGCTGTTTCACCGTACAAGGGTTTCTTCAGATATAACAAGCGGTACTATAAAACATTTTACTTAAACGTAAATATTTTTTATTTTATTACTTAATGGTATTCTCAGAAATTGGAAACCGAAATATTTTTACCCGCCTCTTTTAGTAGGGATACATATAGATAACATAAATTATATTATAAGTGACACATATCTAACAAAATATTTCAATCAAAAATAGGAAATAAATTCAACAGGGGGGAGGAATTAAGCTCTGTTTTGTATTTGAAAATTAAAAAATTAATAAACAAAAATTTTCAAATAAATTATTAAATGACAAAACAGAGCTTAATTCCTCCCCTCTGTTGAATTTATTTCCTATTTTTGATTGAAATATTTTGTTAGATATGTGTCACTTATAATATAATTTATGTTATCTATATGTATCCCTACTAAAAGAGGCGGGTAAAAATATTTCGGTTTCCAATTTCTGAGAATACCATTAAGTAATAAAATAAAAAATATTTACGTTTAAGTAAAATGTTTTATAGTACCGCTTGTTATATCTGAAGAAACCGTTGTACGGTGAAACAGCTATTATATGGTCATTATTAAATATTATTAAATAAAGTGTAAATCTAATACAACATTGTATGTTTTTATAATAGGAACGAGTCCTAAGCTCCAATTTTTTTTATATGAATGAACGTTGACAGCCATGTATCATATATTGGACGTTGATGTCCACTCGTCGAAAGACTGAATCTTTCAACTGCACTTTTCAAATGCTTTAATTCTGCAGTTACTTGCTTTCTGATTTTTTCACTGTAATTCATAACACGCTTTCGAATTGCGACGGCTAATTTTGGTAAATCCGTATATTTCGCTAAGAGCAATTTTCTCAAATCGTCTGAAGTTATGAATACACTGAATGGAAATCCATCTAATGCAAACATTCTTGCCAAAACATCATCCAGGCTATTGTCGGCACTTTTAGTAAAATAATCTTCTAACTTTCGTTTAGCTGGCGGCGGCGGTGCTGTGTTCAGATTTTCAGAATCATGACTTGTTGAAGCTGTTAAACGATTAACGTCAGCTAAAATCTTAATGTTATGTTTTGATGAAAATTGCTTAGTCGATCCACCCAAAGTCTTGAGAATGGCAGGGCATCCACTATGCCGTGTTTCGCAACTAAAAAATAACTCCACGATGACGACGTATCACTGGTTTTTTTTTATGTTGAACAAAGTCTCCCGCCATTTAAAATAACTTTTTCAGATAATTGACTTTTAAATTTAAATGACGTAACCTGCGTAACCTTGTCGCTGGTAGAATAATAAATGAAAAAAGTAAATCCTAATAAGCGTATTTATACATTCGTACAGGGAATCCCCGATGGGAAATCCGTCACAAGAATATTATGATATATCATAAGGTGATTCCCCTGTTGGCCCGTTGGGGAATATCTTTAACAATATTGTATTGAAGTATGCCGGGCGGGGAAGTCCCTTCTAAGTTACATATTATTTGGCTGTACCTGTGTAGTTCTTTTATCGTACGGCGTACCTAAGGTTGATTTTTTGTCTTTATGTAATAAGTGCCCTTAATATAATCTAGGTAAGGTCATTGTCAAGGCGCAACGGATTACGGAATACAAACTGGCAATCCCGAAAATATCCAGATTAGCCAAGTACAGTCCCGGGATTTTCGGGATCAAAACCCGGCCGGGATTGTATTCTTTAGTCCTACGCCACATACTCGAACATCTGTTGTCCGTTCGACGGGGTACGATTGGAAAAAGAAAAACAAGTACGGCACAGTGCAAAACAGTCAATTATTATTTAAAAAAATATATTTTTAAGCGTAACACCATGTTTCATACAGCAAATAAATAATCTCAGGGAATTGCCTTTTATGCTTGAGTTTAATTCAGTTTAACAAACTATATTTTATTGTAAACTTTTATTTTCTTTCCGGTTTCGAAATATAAATTATTACTTGCATGGTTTAGTTTAGTTCATCTCTTTGTTACTGCTCATTACCTAGTATTTCTGACAAGATATTTTTATTTATTCAACATACTTAACAACACATGAATTCCTTCTAAATAATTAACATTATTGCAATAAAAATAGCTAAAAGAATTTATTCTTTTTTAGTTCCAGCATCCGTGGTTTTAACAAGCGAAAACGTCATCGTGAAACCCGAAGAGGACGCAACCCTGTCTTGCACGGCCGAGGGAAATCCCCTGAGTGACGACACGATTACGTGGAGCCGTGACGATATACCCGATTTCAACGCGAAGACTTCGGTGATGTACGACAAAAACGGTACATCGTATCTGAGGATATCGAAAGTGGTACGGGAAGACATGGGTTATTTTAAATGCACCGTCAACAATGGTATAGGCAAATCGTCTAGCAAGAACGTAATGCTCATCGTGAAACACAAGCCCGAAGTAGATCAATCGCCGATGTATTTGAAATTCGCCAGCGACGCAGGGAACATGGGTAAATTAATATGTCGCAGTCAGGCGTCCCCTTTAGCGAGATACTCCTGGTCGAGGAACGGATCCCCTATTTCGGCCAACACTACCGGGAAGTATTACACAACATTTAAACAGGTAAGTAATCTGATAAACGTTCGGATAAATTAGGGGTAGATATTGAGTATAGAACAACTATACGAGAGCTACTGAAAAAATTTCTGCTAGAATTTACTAGTTCGTGTAGGGGGAAGGGGGGCACATACAACAATTTTTCCAGAAATAGCTGGTGGAAGAATATTTATTTAAAATGGTCTTCTTTTGCCTTGAGCTAACGAAGTTCATACTTTCTCGTTACCGTTGCTAATAAGAAAATGTTTCTAAACTTATTTTGAATTGCAAAAATTTGCATTTCAAAAAATATCTGCAAACGGTTAATAGTGCCCCCCGGTAAGATACATTCAACCGCTACGTGGGGCAGTTTCAACCAAGATTTCAGTATACGAAAACTTCAGTGTATTTTGTATAATTTTGTAAAAATATAATTTTTTATAAAAACACATATTTTTTGAATTAAGCAAACATTTTTATTTCAACATAAAGAAAAATAGTTCGGATTAAACGTGAAATACAACATCAGGGAAATGGCCACCACGAAACCTCTGGCACAGGGTCTTTTGTTGAAATTTTGAATAACGTTTTCGCATAAATGTGGCTGTATTTCACCAATAACCGTATTTCCTCTTTAAGATGTTCAACTGTTTCAGCCTTATTCGCATACACATTTTCCTTCACATAGCCTCAAAGAAAAAAGTCCATCGGTGTTAGATCGCACGATCTTGGTGGCCAATGTTGATCGCCAAATCGAGAAATGACACGGCCTGGACTCTTGGGCTGCAGTTACACCATTGTTTCACGTGCTGTGTGGCAGGTCGCACCGTCTTGTTGGAAAAACATGTCCTCCACATCAATTAAATCCAATTCAGGCCACAAAAACTCCGTTAATATTTCGCGATACCACACGCCATTAACAGTTAGCGCATTTCCAGCCGCATTTTCAAAGAAATACGGCCCAATCACTCCGCCAGCCCAAAATGCACACCAAACCATTACTCGCGGTGTATGCATTGGTTGTTTGAGTATCACACGAGGATTTCCAGCACCCCAACTCCGACAGTTTTGCTTATTTTCGTATCCGTCGAGTTGAAAATATGCCTCATCTGAAAAAATGATTTTATTCGAAAAATCAGCATTAATTTGAAGATGTTCCAACAGCCAATCAGCAAATCCACGGCGCTGCGCATGGTCCCTTGGCTTGATTTCTTGCACCAATTTAACCTTGTACGCGTGCAAATGCAAATCTTTTACCAAAATTCATTGCATAGTGCTTCTGGAAATGTTTAATTCTTGACAACGATGCCAAATGGAAGTTCCTAGATTCTCGGCCACAGATTCTTTTACTGTGGCTATATTTTCGAGTGACCGACAAGGACGACGACGAACAATGATCTTCTGATCCATCAGTGTAAATTTGGTCTTAAATTTTGTAATTAAACGCCTCACTGTCGATTCATTTGGCGCATTATTGCGACTGAAAACTTGACGTAATTGACGAACTGTTTCGCAAAACTTGCACCATTTTTGTAATGTGTTTTTACAATAATAAAACGTTGTTCATTTGAATACTTCTCCATATTCTTAAATCGCGTGGTATGTACGTGAGAACTGTCAAATAAAAATCACCGTACAACTCGTATTAACAAAATGGCGGCAAATTTAAATCCGGTGCTCTCGTTGGGACACCCATTATTTCTGTACATATCATCAATTGAATTTCCAACTGCGCATTGATTTAAAACGTCAATATTAACAGTCGGTTTATTCTTAAAACGAGAAAAATAAAATAATAAATAATGAGTTTTAGATGTAAAATAAAATAGTAATATGAAACGGTGACTGACAGATGACATGCAAATATCATTGATGATGATGCGTGACAACCCTGCGCGGAATAGGTAACATTGAAAATACAAATTTCATTAAAATGTCGGAGAAATTATATGTATAGCAAGCGCCAATTAAGTTGGCGCGAGGAGGGGGTGCGCAGAAGCCGTTTTTAAAAACGTCCACCCCCACTACTCAAGTAATTGTCAGAATACATTTGTCATTGACGTTTGACGGAACATAATGTCTTTGCTAGGGGATCATAAAGTGACACACGCTCAGAGGTTAGAATTATCTGACATTTGATGTAAAACCAAATACAAATCTTCCCACTACTTCTAATCTTGCGTGAACTTACCCCTCCTCGCGCTAACTTAATTGGCGTTTGCTATACTACGTTAGTAAATTGAATTTCTTAGGTTTTTGTACCTGATATTGCTGGTTATGACGTGACTGATCTCTTATAGTAAAAATACTATTTTGTTGATTTATATGCTGTTCCAGACTTTCCTACAGATTTAAGAATTTATTCGGCAATATTCTTTAAAATATTTCCTGTCGCTTCTAATTGCTTCTAGCAGTATTTATTATCACCTAGCCAATTATCTACGATGTCAGATCTATTGATTCTGAGAATTATCTCTTTTGTTCCAAATCTACTTTATAGTTATTTTCTTCTTTGAAAGATAAATTGCATATGTTCTACCTTTACCACACCAAACTTATTTACAATATTTACATTATAATTCACAAATAAATTAGACTAAAATAGTAATTCCATAATTCAACTAAATTTCCGTTTTCTTGTTCCTTTCAGATTGACCAGTTAATATCAGAATCAGCATTAATAATAACCCACGTCACTTCTGCCGATTATGGTAATTATGAGTGCGTCGCCAGAAACGAATTGGGATTCTCCACCAGCTCTCCCAGACTAGAAATAACCTCATCACCAGATACGCCTTCTTTGCTTAGTGTTGTCAATGTAACCCACGATTCCGTCACGTTGTCATGGATTCCTGGTTTCAATGGAGGAATGGTGGCCACGTATCGTTTGAGATACAGAGAAATACAGGAGGAGTCTTATAAATACGTGGATGTTCCATCGCCGAACGTAACGCAATATACACTTCGAGGATTGGATGTTAATACCGGCTATGTGTTTTCGATAATGGCCATGAATAAATTAGGAAATAGTAAATTTATGCCGGACATAGTTACTGCCAAGACATCAAGTAAGTACCCTTAAGCATTTTTGGAATGCGTTTTCGCTTATGAATTGCTTTACTAATATAATGCCATACTTTTTAACAATTGCTGTTCGTTTATTTTGGTTTTCTCTCATTGCGAAACACTTAGAAACTTACAGGCAGGCGCGGCTCGTGATGACGTATTTGGGAGTGCAAGTACAATGATACGAGTGCCTCGTGTGTTTTCGGTGTTTACTAAGAAAACGTTACAGTTAGTACACGAGAATACACGAAGCACTCGCATCATTGTACTTGCACTCCAAAATACGTCATCACGAGCCGCGCCTGCTTACAGGACTATTTTTTCAAAGAATTATCGAAATATTAAACTTATCTTAAAATAATAACAAAGATTATTTTTAATTTCTCCCCAGAGAACAAAATAAAAATATAAACAAACTTGACACCTCGATCAAAAATCTAACGCATGTGCAAACATTACACATGAAAAAAAATGCCCTTGAAATCCAAACGTATAAAATTTTACATCTAAATTTTTTACTTAGAAATGTTAAAAAATCCTCTTTATCATCTAACTCAATTAATTAAGACTTAAATCTCTTAATTAACAATGTTCATACAATTGAAATATAATATTCAAATCTTTTGAATAAATAATATATCTTTTAAAATATATATATATATATATATATATATATATATATATATATATATATATTTACTTACGTAAAAAAATAATGTGAGACACATTTATCGAGAAAACGTTAATAAATCAAAAATTACGACACTAAAACTCGTAGAAAGTTCGGGAAATTGAAATACAAACACATTAACTATTTCAATCAAATCAAACCCGAATTTAACTTACAATAGATAATTATCTATCTTAAATACAAAGAACGTACTTCTCGTCTTATGGTTAACTTGTGCCTAAAGGTCAAATCATCAAGCACGTAGGCTTCGCATAAAAAAATACAGTTTTTCTTACACATAAATGTTTCAAAAGTACACACATGAGTTCTAAAATATGGTACATTCATAAATACATAAATTTTAAATATTTATTTGGGAAAAAAACATAGCAATATGTACTAGAATTATAAATGGCGTTTTTTGATAAATATGGTTGTACTTAAGGCATAATATACAGGGTGTTCTTGAAATGACATATGAATAATGGAAAGATGTAACTATATAGAATATAAATTCAAAATATTTTCCCAAAATTCTCTCTCATAAGCTAGGAAAAAATGACGATAAAAACCAACGTATTTCTATCATATTTGTGCGCTATCGGAGACGATATCTTAAAACCAACCGACAATAACAAAAAGAGTAGTTTTGTTATTGTCTGTCTCGCTTTAAGTTTTAATGGCAGACTAACACGCGTCGTATTAGAAGGTAGACCAGCAGGCGAACGTCCAGATGAAAGACCACCAGTGGGATGGAGGGACAGCAGACAATCCACATCTCTGGAAATTTTACAGAGACAGACTCGGAATTAACAGATCAACCAGATCTTAAATAAGTAGAAGAAAAAGACTTTTCTCGAACCCTTACCATACAAAACTGTCTAAACACTGTTATCTTCAAGAGTTTTTATAGATATAAACATTGCGCGTGTCAATGCAATAGTCGTATTTTCTATAGACATTTTAAATCCATATTAACCCGTAATTACTAACGATATAATTTTGGACCTTACTCGCTGACGTGCGGTCTGAGATACCTCTCACTGTTTTGCATACTATTATTACATAAAGGGATAATAATATGAACATTTTTATTGTATTATGAAAATAAATTATAATTCAAACATGTAATTAAAGACATTCTTTATGTTTTTTCTCGGGAACATTCTAAATAATTCGGGGTCAGTGTATTTTACGTGATGCATTGAGCTGACAAGCAGTACGGCTTTATTTTTCTTGGGGACATGACAGAATGACTATCGTGGACACTAATCTTGTCATCACTTCCTTCAGAGTCGGTATCATTGCAATAACGCTTCGCTTCATTATACCACTGCATGGCAATTTTCTCAAAATCATCATCTGGCACAGAAATGCGTTTAGATGGCCCTGGTTTGGGCTACATTTTTTTATATAAACGCAAAATGTGTGAGTAAAATATTTGCCACGTTTTCACTGATAAACGGTCTCTCTGACCGCAAACTGCACAAGAATACAATTGACGACAATTAACAAAGCGATAAGCACAAGCTCAACCTTCAGCGTTCGGTAAACTACTAACTGAATCTTTAGTCATACATACCTAGATACGCAAAACAAATAAAACATTAATACACTGGAAATTTAAAATTTCTCTCACAGAGAGTCTCACAAACCGCAGGTCAGTAGTTACGGGTTAATATTTTATATTTGTTACTGCTCGTAACAAAAAAACATACGTAATACACATGAAATGAAGAAAGATATAATTACATAGAATATTAATCAATATGAATCCAAAATATTTCCTCCAAACTCCTTCGCAAACGCGATAAAGAAAGAACAAAGATATTTAGAAAATATTTGTGGCCTTCAGTGTGTATCCAGGCTGAAGGCGGATACTTCGAACACTTCATCTGAGCTTTCCACCTGTTTCACCTATTTACACTTCGAGTTTATAAAATAATTCACAGCTGATATATTCGTACGTAATCATATCGAGATTACTGAAACCTAGATAAACAAACCTGTTCCATTGTAGAGTTTGTATATCATCGACACCCGTCTAAGCTATGTTATCTTTTAGAGTTTTCGTAAACGTAAACATTGCAGCGTATGTTTGCGCGTAAAGTCAATCTAGGTAATTTTTAATTCTGATCCATAGACGACGCATAATTTTATTTTCAGGGTGTTTTTAATTTTCGGTTGGCGTCGTAATTGACTCAACAATATTTTAGTTTTGTATTCTATGTAACTGCATCTTTCCATTTTACATACGTTGTCTTGTTACTTCAAGAACATCATGTATAAGTCGCAACATTAAAAAGTACTTCGTAATATTTAAGATAAAATATGGTGTATTTGTAATGTATCGAACTGTAAAGCATGCGAATTAAATAAATTTCAGTCACTGGGGTTAGCGTATCTCGATTGTTTCTAAGCGTTCCTCGCATTACCTACTAAATACATTAATTTTAACCAATACTAACAACCTACTAACATTAAATAACACCACCTCACCAGATAAAGTACCTCCATCCTATCACTCGCCCAGTTCAGACGAGAAGAATCTGAAGGACTTTCCCGGCGTATTAATCATAGTGGGTACGGTGGTGGGCACCGCACTAATACTAATGAATGTCCTACTAATCGGCTGCTGTCTGCATAGAAGGTCTAAGAAACGTTTAACAGGTAAATAATTTATTTTTTTTGTTTTCTTTTTCTTTTGATGTAGCAACCTACACAACCGATGCCGTCGAAAAGTTAATACCAGAAGATTTACTGGAAAAGCAGGACTTGCCGAAAATAGTTATCATAAGCGTGTCCGTGATTGGAGTCGTGTTGTTATTGGTCAATATTGGATTAGTGCTGGGTTGTGTTTATAAGAAGCGAGCGAAGAGAATTAGAGGTTTGTTAATTTTGAAAGAATGAGTGTCTCTGGCTTACTGTAAACTTCTGCGGTCCTTGTCTATAGATTCTTAAATTGAAATCGCTTTCTTAGCACTGCTACCTCTACAGGCGAGGTTCCGTCAACTCTTGCGAATATCTTCAAAACTGCTATTGATCTTGACGTTACTGTATTGAAACAGTTTCAAAAGAGGAAGCAGTGCTAGGAACACGATGCTAGCCTGGCATAGAAGAAGAAAAATGCATCTCTGGCAAAGTAAATGTGATATCTAAAATAGAAATAAGTTTTTCATTTAATTAAAAACTTTAATTTTTAAGAAACTATAGCGGAATTTCCATATTGCTAACTTCGCTTTTGCTATTTAACGAATCTTTCCTCCAAACGTTGCACATGTCGAAGGCCACATCCAAAGTCACTTGGAATATTATTTAAATTATTAAAAGCCACATCTAATGTGGTTAATCGATCATTTAATCTGAGACTGATTTTAAAAATAAGTGATTAATTTTGTCAAATTTTCAGTGTTCCTGAAGGAAGTACTACTGATTTTTTAAATTTGGAATTTGTATTAGTTTCTTGCACTCAGAAATACTTCGAGCATCGTCATTTAAAAATGTAACGAAATTTTGTAAACTATCGAAATTCTCTGCATAAAAACTAGTAGCTTCCAACCATGTTCCCCATCTAGTTATTACCGAAGAGGGAGGCAGAGACAAAGATGGAAGTTTTTCCCTGTAAAGATGTACTCTCAAAGGTGCTTTTCCCAAAACTTTTTTAAAAGCGGATACAAGTCTTATCAACTTAAGGAAAGGTATCTCTAAGGAAACATATCCTAATATGCTGCATATTACTTGTGTAGCACATGCTCTCGACAGAATCGGTTAATATAGCTGTGTATATATATATACAAAGTGTCCCGTATCGCTATATTCAAATTTTAGGAGTGTAATATAGACTTCATTTCAAGTAACAAAAACGCAAAACTTGTATATCCATTTTCCTTTGTTTCAAAGTTACAGATCTATGGATGTGATTGTCAGATCATGAAAAAAATGTAATCCTAAAGTCAATAAAAACTGATTTTATTTAAAAAAGTTCAATTAATAATATTTTCGAAATGTCCACCTCCTTGCTGAATGCAGGCTTGTGCCCGTAAGTCAACAGAAGAAGTACTTATCCGAATTTCATACTTGTTTTGTCGGATTTGCTTGGCAGCCAGATGAATACGATTCAGCAACTCTCTCTCGTTTTCGAAACTTGCGCGTAGACTCAATTTTTCATGTACCCCCATAAATACAAGTCAAGGGGATTAAGATCGGGTGATCTGGGTGGTCATGCAACAGGACCACCTCGACCAATCCATCTCGGATAATTGACGTTAACCCAATTTCGGACAGCAATTCCGAAATGTGGTGGTGCCCATTCACGTGAAAGCACATGTCTCGTCAAACATTCAGTGGGATATCCTCTAACAGATCTGGCAGTTCGTCAATAAGAAATTGAAGGTAATTGTCCGCATTTAACCTTCCAGGAAGAACGACAGGACCAATCTGGTCCTGTGCATGTTTCTCAGATTTGGAACACCACTTCTCGTGAACGTAGATTCATCTGTCCAGTGGACTGTTCTGCAGATATTAAAATGAAGCCGTTTCTGTCTCAATATCCAAGTAGAATAAACTAGACGAGTATAGTGGTCTGCCTCAAACAAACCGTGTCCCCTGCGATAGTGATATGGATATAAGTCCTCACGTTTTAAAATTCCCCAAATTGTCGTTCGTGGCACTCCTAGTTGTCTAGCGATTCGACGTACACTGAGAGTTGGATCCCTTGTAACAATAGCTACTGCTTCTTCCTCTAAGTCTGCTGGCAAATTTACTCCTCGTTCGAAAAGATAATCAGGCAGTCCGCATTCCCGAAAATGTCTGTGTTCTTCCAGAAACGTTCTGTAATGAGGAATGCGCCTATCGGGAAACCGATGTTTGTATTCAATAACTGCTTGACGTGCACTGCCGTTACAGTAGCCATACAAAAAATGCATGTCCGCATACTCTTGAGAAGAAAATCAGTAATCATTTTGAATAAAAAAAACTGATAAGCTGTTGTTTGAACTGAAACGTAATGTAATCCTTTATTAAAAAATGCAACGTTAACAGTCATCTGAACATTTGTTTATTGTATGATATTCATGGTTCAGCACTTACGAAATAAGTAAGAGCCTTCTTTATCATAAATCAATTTCCAGTACTCTTTTTTGTAGATCTCCAAGAAATTACTGTATGCACACACACGTGTTTATTTATTTTAGGATAACATTTTATTATGCGACGTTAACAATCACAGGCCTGTTATTGAGGGGTATAACTTTTTTTAAATAAAATCAGTTTGTATTGACTTTAGGATTACATTTTTTTTCATGATCTGACAATCACATTCATAGATCTGTAACTTTGAAACAAATAAAAATGGATATACAAGTTTTGCGTTTTTGTTACTTGAAATGAACTCTACTTTACACTCCTAAAATTTGAACATAACGATACGGAACACTTGTGTATATATATATATGTAGTTGCTCCCCGTGAAAAGACTCCAGCGCAGCTTTGATTTCATATTTTTTTTGTGTTTTAATAAAAACTTAATTACTGATTGGTACCTACTCTACTTTTCTCATATTTCAAAACAAGCTAAAAACAGACAATTTTTACTCAAATAACTAGGGTCGTTACTAACAAAACGTTAGCAATTTTTTAAATTAATGTTTTGAAGGATTACCAACTTGAAAAGCAAATAACGTTTTCTAGTGCTCTGCTCTCTTCCGCCAGATTCAACAAACCTATTTCACTAATGTCAAATTTTACGAATATGACTCTTAAATTAAACTATTAGATTTAAGAAATTTTCCCGGCAACCCTCGTACAAATATAGTTCTTTCGTTCTTTCTAGTACAAATATCTAGATTTCCTCTAGTTTTATACTATTTTGAAAGGTTTCATTGCATTAATTTTGCACATTTTTGTATTTTTTTATCATTTAGTTTAATTTTTTCAGAACAGAGTAATCAAAGCAGTAAGTCAGCCACAATAGAAATGTACGCTCCCAGCAGTTATAACGACACCATGACAGGCGAAACTTTGTCTTCTGTTAGTGAAAAAAGTGAAACCTACAGCAACGAAGGAAGCAGTAATGAGTATGTGGTAAGTACATGTCCTGCATCTTCGTTTTTATCATTGACCAAACAATTTTTGTTAATGGGCAAAATCATCAATTCTGCAATGCATGTAGTAAAGAATCCTTACGAATTATATTAAATAAAATTGTCGAAAGCCGATCTCCCTGCCGTAACCCTTTTCGTATTTGAAAGCCTGCTGACGTTTTTCTATTTATCTTAACCGAATATGTTGATTTCTTCAACGTCATTCCAACAAGGTTTACCAACTTCCCCGGGATTTTAAAATCTTTCAATACCTTAAACAGTTCTTTCCTATTTATCGAGTCGTACGCTATTTCAAAATTTATAAAAAACATTTACTGGAATTTCCTCTACTATTAAGCTTTACAAACTCTTCAAGAACAGGAGTATATTTAGAGTATATTGTAACCCGTATATTATGAGTGATATAATCAAATAGTTTCAATAAGCAATGAAAGTACAGTATCATCCTAAATGTACTATCAGAGCTCATCAACAGATTGTGTTACCTACATCTTTATTTAATCCAAACTATTATCATTTCAGGATGAGAGCAGGAAACAACAGGCTGCCAGTACTTACCTGATGGACCAACAAGATTATCCAGGCTCCTATCCTGTCTGTCCAGGATACGAAATGCAAATTCAGACACAAATGGCACACAAGACTCATACACTGCCACACCCCCACCACCATCACCAGCACAATCACGAAAGGAACAGAGCAAGGGACGACCAATCCCTCGGATATCATGGAAGTATGTCAGGTATTATATGTTACACTAACAATCTAATTTTTTATAAATATACCTAGTACTATCATAAACACTGTTACAGAAATGAGAAAAGATTTCAAAACGATCTTTACAGCATTTATTGATCAATAAATAAGTAACAAATATTGCTTTCTACATTTTACGACGCTAACTATTCGACTGCTGTTCCAAATACATCTGGAAGCCTTAAGTTACATTAACCCATTAGTGGACAAAGTTATTTTTTCTGGAAATTTTATTATTTTGTTCAATATTCATGATGATATGACATTAAAAATGCTATAAATAAGCTGGGTTTCTAAATCCATTTGAGAATTTGCAAAATGTAGGCCGTCCCTTATAGGGGACGCCGTTCTCTCTGACATTCGTTTTTAATATAATTAGATCTCTATTATGTTGGGTCAATGTTAAATTAATTATATGAAACTTGCAAAGTAAGATAAATAACTTATACACTTACAAGAAAATTCTTACTGTTTATTAAGAAATTATCGAAGATTACAGCAAACATATTTTATTTCAAGTGAAAATCTTTGAAACATTGTTTCGGATGCAAGGCAATATTAAATTTCTCGCATATAAACTGACTTTTCTTTCCACAATGTTTACATCTTCGGTCGGTATTATTGTATATAATCATGTGTCCCTGGTGTGGTTTTGAACCAAAAGATTTCAAGAGTGTCAACGCTATATATCGGCGAAATGCTAATAAAGACTGTGCATTATTTCCATCTGTCTTCAGCCGTTTCATCAAAAGCCATCCATTGATCACTGAAACGTCTAATAAGTACACTACTAACGGCCAGTACCACTTCCTTTGCCGTATTCTAGTTCTATAAACAGCTACCAAACCATCCAACTTATCAACGCCGCCCATTCCTTTATTGTATCCAGCCACGATTTTTGGCTGTGGGAGATTTTTCCTACATTTGGAAACTCTATCCCAACGAGTAACATTTCCAATTGAATTGTCCTCAAAATTTGAAGCTATGGACACCAGCTTGTTGTCCTTCCATTGCACTAAAAGTGTAGAGTGTTGATTAACATAAAACTTGTAGCTGCCTCTACTTTCTTTGTTCCACCTTTTTTTTTTACTTGGAACAGAACACTGTTCAAGTCTATTCTCGCGAATAGTTCCTGTAGCGCAATATTTTTGTGAAGATAGGTGAGCTAGCAATGGTAAACTCGTAAAATAATTGTCGAAATATATTTTCATTAGACCAATAAATTCTTCTGTTCGGATATTTTCCATATCCCGAAAATAAAAGAATTCCCAAAAATACATGTAACTCATCTGTAGACAAGTCTAAACTGGTATTCTTTTGCAATGCATATTTGTTAGATTGCTCTACTATAGTGCTTAACAGCTCCATGTCAAAGAAAAGCTTGTAATAGTCCAATGGAGTTTTGGCATTTCTGCCGTCAGTAGATGGCTGCTCGGGATCACACTCTCTGCGCGTTCCATCTGCTATTACTGTGGGATTCTTTGTCCATTTAGATTTCTCATATGATTGTTCACCTTCATCGTCTGTTTGAAGAATGATATATTTTCAGTAATAAACTAGTTTGTATATTAGTTTGTCGTTACCTTTCATGCTCCTCCTCAGCTCTGCTAAACTCATCAAATCTTTTGCTTCGTACTCGTCGTCATAGAAATCATGCACCAGTTCACAGGGCTGACTAAGAATCCTTCGAGGTAAGTGATTCACATTTCGTACATGGTCCTCATCTGACTCATCACTATCAACATCTGTCTCATTAGAATTGTCGGGAGGGAGAATAAATACATCAGGCGAGTTGATATCATCATCCTCTATAATGTCCATGAGTTGCGCGAGAGTCAACCTGTAAACGTGTAAGACATCAAGTTACAATGAGCGACGTCCCCTATAAGGGACATCACATGTTTTCAAGTGTTTTGGAAAACACATACATTCTAACACTGATTTACACAGCCAGGTCTATTTATTACAGTCATTTTTAAGTCATCAATATGAAACAATCAGCACTAGTAGGCCAATCTTATATAAAATAAGTAAATACTTACCCGTTATTCCGTGTGGAGTAGAATGGATTCATTTTGAATTTGAAGACACACTGTCACCTTTCTAGCACAAACTGCAAATGAAGTTTGTTGACCTCGATTGTGATAGTGCTACTACAGAGCGCAAGTCCGTATATACCCCCTCCCAATAAAATAAATACAACAAACAACGCCGTCCCTTTAAACGGACGCTGTCCACTAATGGGTTAAGGAAACAGGTGTAAATATTCACAGTTCTTAATAGCTTAGTGGCAGAGCAATGATCCGGCAAACCATGGATGTGGGTTCGAATCCTGCTTAAGGACAAATTTTTTCAATTAAAAAATTCGAATAATTAGCGTCGTAAAATGTAGAAAGCAATATTTACATTCACATTACTTCGTCAAAATGCTATTTATTAATTTGCAAGTAACAAAAAATTCAAAAAATTATTCAAAATGGCCTTCGTTTCCTTAACACAGGTCTTGCATCGAGTGCAGCACGTACGGTCTCCATTGGGAAATTTGTCAAGAATCTGGTTGAGATTTTTATTTGGAAAAAAATTATTGAAACTTTTAGAGGACCTAAAAAGGAACAACTTTGCTTTATAAACTTATGAGGGCAAACAATTAAGTAACCTTTTATTTTGTATATGTTCAACACAAGCACAACTAATCAAAGTTCCTGTTATTTATATGAACTAATGGATTGGTTGGGTTGGTAGTGTTGGTTGGGTTGTGTTGGGTTGAGTTGGTTGGGTTGGTTTGAGTGAAAATGCGTGCATATAAATAACAGAAACTTCCGAAATTTTGTTGAACGTATACAAAAAGTTAGGTTACTTAATTTTTTTGTAGCTTTATACTACTTTTACCCTCATAAGTTTATGAAGCAAAGTTGTTCCTTTTTAAGTTCTCTAAAGTTTCCAATATTTTTTTTTTCAAATAAGAATCTCAAGCAGATACTTGACAAACTCCATATTTTAAATTAGAATTATCATATTTTAATTAAATTTCAGCTAAATCCTCATATGTAAGCGCGCCTTCACCAGCACCACCGGCAGACGGATCCTATTACAACATGTCAGACAGATACCTGTCTTACCCACCGCCTTTGGATTTTCAAAATCCCCCACCGGTTCCAGCTCATCCGCACATCACTCACACCATAACTCCAGCTACGCCTCCACTACCTTCTAACGGGTCACTTCTCCGTCACCAAAGGACTACAGTACCACCACCTGATGTCTTGCATAACACCAGCCAAAACGCCCAGATCCTTCAAGCTCAGACGTTGACGCAAAAAAGGGAATTGAGCAGTTTCGGTAATGGTTACAGTGGTGTCAGCGAACAGGAGGGCCATCTTGTCTGAGATCAGGGGGACATTCTGTACATCTTGTAAAAAGTGAGAGTTTATTATACGAGATATAATTATATACTGAGTGTTGTTCTTTTTCGCGAATCTATATGTGTAAATTGATATTTTTAATTGTGTTCGGAAAAATTTTCTTTTTCAATTCTTAAAAGAAAATAATAAATGTTATTCTATATAAAAGTGATAAGGGATATGTTTTTAAAAGTGGTTGAGAAAAAATGTTGTTATTTGTTAATTTATTGTTAACTAATGGATGGATGGCTCCTAAACCGATAAAGACGCTGTAAAAGAACAAAGTGCGCGGTACTACGTACTCATATTTAATAAATTCGTAAATATTTATTATTCAAACTTAACGAGGACAGGAACGAACAATGCAGCGAAAACTTTAATTTGAATAATAAATTTTAAAAAAAAATCGATTTGGATTCAATATTATTTTTGTATAAAATACCATATGTGATCTTGTACATAAATACTCGAATTAGGTTAAATTTGTGAAGACAAAAAATACTATATAATTGCAGTTTAACACGTTCAGTTTGAAATCTTATATCAAAATCGGCGGGCGATCCGCTAGCGACTCGTTATCTCTATATATATTTTTTTCAAGGGCGAATGTACTATTCGGCTACAGATAACTTTACCGTCACCAGTGCGACTCGTTGAAGAGTCGCCGGCGCGACTCGCTGAAGACTCGCGTCCAAATTGAACGTGTTAACCTTAGTTTTTATATTATTTAATATATTTTATGTTAAAATAACATGCCGAAAAAACTACGAACTAACTTTTTTTTTATGTGTAAGTATATAAAAAGAAAATTGTACTTGATTGTTTAATAATGTATTTTTGTTTGTTTATACATATTATATATAAATATATATTTTTTTTGTAATGTAATTAAATTAAAATTTGTACATTCTTACTAGTCCATTTGAGGAACCAAAGTTGATTTTTCTTTATCGTACATACTTCTTTTCGTGTACATTTTTTTTTTTAATATCTTAAGACATTTTTTTTCGTGTCTATGTAACTATAAAGCAAGATGAGATGAGAATATTCTGTCCTTTTGATTATTTTTATTTTAATTTTTTCTTTAAACTCCATACATATCTATTTTCCGTTTCCGTTTTCTTTTTTTTTAATTTTGTAAATATATTTTTATTTGTATTTTATTTCATTTATTAATAAATATTTTCTGTATCGATGTTCTCTTTCTTTTAACCAAGCATGATTTTAAGTTTTCGGACAAATAGGGTATAACGTAAATAATGTTGGAACAGAATTTCGGGTAATACACACAGACACAGATATATAAATATATATATATATATATCAATATTAGAAGGAATTTGTTAATTTTCCGTATTATAAAACAAAATTAAACTTAAAAAATGTATAGATGTTTCTATAGTAGTAGCGACCTCGTAATTAAAACAATATTTAATTCATAGTTTCGGTAGTATGTACCTACACTGCCGCTTCCAAACTGTAATTTTAATCATCCAAATTAGTGAATGTATAATATTAGTTTACCTACTTACATTAAATATTATTAGTAGAGAACGGACACGCTTACCACATGACGCAAAGCCCAGTGCAGTACTGGCGAAAGGCTGTATTTCTAAAATATATAATTTTATTTATATAATTGGAAAACGAACGGGTGGTGATCTATAAAATTACGAAATACATATTTATTTGTTGAAAAGTTGTATTTATGAAGTTTTTAATTTTATTTATATAATTGGAAAACATACGGGTGGTGATCTATCTATCTAAAATTACGAAATACATATTTATTAATTAATTTTATTTATATAATTGGAAAACAAACGGGTGGTGATCTATAAAATTACGAAATACATATGTATTTGTTGAAAAGTTGTATTTTTAAAGTTTTTAATTTTATTTCTATAATTGGAACATTTTTATTTGTTCATTTTGTCGTATTGACTAGCAATAGTTTCTCAAGATTTTCTTCTGTCAATTTTGTTCTCTTTGAATTAAGTACATCCTTATAAATAGAAAACGTCCTTTCTACATCGCAACTGGTTATAGGTGCATACTGGAAATATTCTTTTATTTCTTCATATTTAGGCGTTAGATTTTGTGGAATTGTTTCCATACATAATTGCTGCAATGTAATTAAATCTGGATTTCTATTAAGAATTGCTTCAAACTTTTGCCGAAGGCCACATCCGAAGTCACTTGGAATATTTTTCAAATTATTAACAGCCACATCTAATGTGGTTAATCCGTCATTTAATTTGAGATTACGATTTTCAAAATAAGTGATTAGTTTTGGCAATTTTCCAAAGTGTTCGTGAAGAAAGTACAACTGATTTTTTAAATTTGGGATTTGTGTGAGGTCCTTGCACTCACCAATACTTCTAGCATCCTCCTTTAGCAGTGTTACGAAATGTTTTAGACTATCGAAACTCCTTTAGCAGTGTTACGAAATGTTTTAGACTATCGAAATTCTCAGCATAATAACTAGCATCTTCCAGCCATGTTCCACATCTAGTTATTACTGGAGTGGCAGGCAGTGACAGAGATGGAAATTTTTCCCTGAAAAGAGCTACTCTCATTGGTGCTTTTCTGAAAACTTTTTTAAAAGCTGATACAAGTCTATCAACTTCCGGAAAAGTGTCTCTAATATATTCACAGATTCTGTGGAGAGCATGTGCTACACAAGTAATATGCAGCATATTAGGATATGTTTTCTTCAATAGTCTGCCTGTTTTTAACATATACGCAGCACTATCACTGATAAATAAAAGTATTTTTTCTTTGTACGTGGCGTCCGAATGAAACATTTTTTGCATATCCTCCTTAATGGTTTCAGCAACTGTTTCCGCATCAACTCTATTTTTAACACTTGTTGCTATTACATATGAGTTATAGGGAATAGTTGGATGTAGTACACCAGCTACAACATTTACCACACAGCGTCCTAACATATCCACCTTTTCGTCGGCGCTTATCCATATGTTTTGATTTAAAAGATGGCTTCTAATGCGTTCTACTGTTCTCGTATAGCACCTACAAACATAATATTTGCGTAAAGTTGATTCCACAGGAACATTTCGACCAGTATATTTTTGAAGAAATAAAAAAATTTAAAAAATAAAAGTTTTACAGAGTTCAGATGTGTTTGCGATCCTAAGTGACGAATTTTTGACGATATTTTACGGATTTTGTAATAAATTTCGGAAACACTGACAATGGACATACAATCAGTATGACCGTCAATCCAACTCGCCATTGTTTTACAATGCCGTTCTCGACATTCTTCCATATCATGTCTGAAAAAGTAACTTAAACAATGCTCTAGATCTAAATGAAAACTAAAAATGTGTTCGTAAGTTATTGAAACTGAACGAAACTCAATGCACACTTACGTCGAAATAATTAGCAGAAATAGATTCAATCAAACGATATTAAACAGGATCTATCACAAAAATTACGATGTAGTTAACAGTTAAAACTATGAAAACAAGAAACTTACTAACAGCACTTTATTTATCTTACGAAATATAAACTAATAAATAAAATACATTATAAAAACCTCGCTTCTATCTACGCTCATGAAAACACTTTAAAAACACTATATTCTCCGAATACAATAGCTGAGTTGTCCATTGTTATCGTGCGAGACCAGGTAGCCGAGTAAGTCAAACAAATACTTCATTGAATTACGCCGGACTGTGCGACGTTATACACAATTCCAATTGCCGATTGCGTTTTATGGAAATTGCATCCGTTCTCTAATTATTAGGTTCGTTCTAGCATAGTTTGATGTACTTTTGTAGTGCGCGTGTGCAAGCAAATGATTAATTTGAAATTAGTTTGCAATTGCGTACGCTAGAACAAGCGTAACATTCTGCGCGACATCTGCCCCAAATGTGTGATACTAAATACCAAAAGTATATAGTTCCCATTCCCGATTATTAGGTATTCTGACACCATAACCAATTACATATGGTTAGGTTATAAATATTATTATCATATTTTTTTTTTTAATTCTTTATCAATCTAAGCCACTATTCCCGTTAAAAAGAAAGTGATATCGTTTACGATAATACACTCGAATTGACCTAAAATACACCTCACCTGTTACAGCGTTATGCGCATGTCCAAAATTTCAAATTTTATTAAAATCCAGGAATTGTTTGGATGATCCACAATCAATCCGTAACTAGAATTTTCGCCTGCTAAAACTGCTTGCTATTCGCAAGAAATTAGTAATTTCACTTGCCAGAACACAATATTAGTATTACGCATGCGCTCTACAATACCTAATAGTTTCTTACTGCTGCTAGAACAAACCTATTCTCTTGAAATAAAGCCTGTGCTATGTAGTACATATAAAATAAAAGATTTTCTACAAAATAAACAAATGATCCTCTATCTTTCATTAACAAAATCATAAAACAAAGATTATAAATAGTTAATTGACGAAGGAGATACTTGTTGAAACTTCATTATAACGCTAAGAAATAAGTAATTAAACTTCTAGTTTCAAAAAGTATTTTATTGTAAATACAGTACAATATTGTTTGGCCATACAATGGCTTCATCAGGTGGATGAAAAACTTTTTTCATCCAGTTTTTCATCCACCTGATGAAGCCATTGTATGGCGAAACAATATTGTAGTGTATTTACAATAAAATAATTTTTGAAACTAGAAGTTTAATTACTTATTTCTTAGCGTTACAAAGATTATAATAATAATAATATTAATAATTTATTTGTACCCAACGGACTAATCCAAATAGGACACCAAATTTTTTGCTCTATGTGACAATACAACAATACATACATAAGGTATATAACCCCTTACCACAATTATTAATCGTATCCTAAATACGTATTTCGACAACTAAGTTGTCATCATCAGTAAGTAAAACCACTAATCAAAATGTTGCACAGTAAAGCTAGCACAACTGATCACGCAACAACTTTACACGGCGTCCACGTATACACTTCTTAAAAATACAAAAATATCGACTAAAAATGACCTCTCTTAAGGAAAAGGCACCCACATGTGTTTACTCTCTTTTCGAACCGTCTACAACCTTTCTACCTCCTTTTCTAAGAATGAAAAGACACAGCTATAGGGGATCGGTCCCTTATCTCCGTTCATCGTGCTCTGTTTGTTTTTAGCGATATGAATGCTTTCGTATGCGTCAAGATCGCGGGGATTATTAATGGCTTTGACAAGCTTTAGCCCTTTAATCGACATATTGTGTAGTGTATTTAAAGCATGGTTGACAACGTTAGATTTTTCTGGTCTATTGAATTTAATGTGATATGTGTTCTTTAAACCGTGTTATTATTGATCGTTTCGTTTGTCCTATATATTTCAAATTACAATCATCGCAATTAATTTCGTATATACCTGATTTCAAATTTAAATTAACTTTATCTGTGGCATTCCCCGGGAGACTTTTGATTGTATTTTCTGGCCAAAAGGCAACTTGGAGACCTCATTCTTTCACAACTCTATTAATGTTTTTCGTGATAGGATGGTATGATAAACACATGTACTTTTTCTCCTGGTTACTTTGAGATACCAAACTTGTGAATTCGCGGATTGTATTTTTTTATTTCGTTTTTCTAATTAATTTATTGATTATTTCGATGTCAAAGCCATTATATTTCGCGATATTTTTAATGAAATCTAGTTCTATTTCATATCTCTCTTTGGTTAACGGAAAAATCTAACGTTGCCAACCATGCTTTAAATACACTACACAATATGTCGATTAAAGGGTTAAAACTTGTCAAAGCCATTAATAATCCCCGCGATCCTGACGCATACGAAAGCATTCATATCGCTAAAAATATAGCACGATGAACGGAGATAAGGGACCGATCCCCTATAGCTGTCTCTTTTCATTCTTAGAAACGGAGGTAGAAAGGTTGTAGACGGTTCGAGAAGAGAGTAAACACATGTGGGTGCCGTTTCCTTAAGAGAGGTAATTTTGTCGTAATTTTTAGTCGATATTTTTGTATTTTTAAGTAGTGTATACGTGGACGCCGTGTAAAGTTGTTGCGTGATCAGTTGTGCTAGCTTTTCTGCCCCCATGTGCGACATTTTGATTAGTGGTTTTACCTACTGATGATGACAACTTGGTTGTCGAAACACGTATTTAGGATACGATTAACAATTGTGGTAAGGGGTTATACACCTTTTTTAAGTTTTTACTTAACCACAGTCTCCAAAGAAAGACTTTTTACATACATAAATAAATCAATTAATTCCACAAAAACGCAGAAACATCGTTAAATAATTCATTTGCGCTTCTTGACGAATGCACCAATGGAGCCCTGCATAATGTACTAGTTCCTGGTGTTGAAACCACAAAACATGGGGAATGTACACAAACATATACACTTGTTGTCAGGAAAGACGATCCCTGCGTATGATTCAAATCAGTACTTTGACGTCATATTAAATATTGCAAATTGCAAAATTAATATGGAAACTATAGATTTATTTTTGCAGGCGTTTTGAGACTGTTTGAAAATCATTTTAGGATCACTTTTATACGCATGCGTCAATTACAATCGTTTCCAATCTATCCCCAATTTTTTCGTTGCTAAAACGAATTTCAAATTCGTAGCATCCAGTGATAACTACCATACAAATAGTAGAACTTCAGAATTTTCAAATCTATCACATACTTCTTGAGCATGTCTGCTTACGCGAAAATGTTTTATGAATTAATTGTCTGTGTATTGAGAAATAATTATTTCAAAATAATATTCATTCTTTATTTTAATTTTAGCTTGAAATAGTATTTCCCCTTCACTGGTAAACTCCCACTCAGTACTACCTACTACTGTCACTAGTAGATAAACCAAATAAATCCGACATTCTTTTCATAAAACCACTACGATTTATAGAAAGCTCTGCCAAAAACAGTCAAACAACGAGCGCGATAGAGATTTAAAAAACATTCAGCCGGAATCACGATGCCTACACGGTTTCTCCACTTTCCGTGCATAAAAATGAAACGCGCATGCGTCTAATATCGGTTTCACGAAAATACTCAAACCATTCCAACCGATTGAAAATCATTTCACGATTTAAAAACTGCAAAAACGACTAATGCTTTATCAGCGTTTGATTTTATTTCTCTGCCCGGACGTTATTTTACGTATGATATTCAAGTGACGCATTTCTCGTGCGCTGTTGCTACTGCACGTGTTGGATGATTTTAGTATAGTTCCTGGTGTTGAAACCACAAAACATGGGGAATGTCCACAAACATATACACTTGTTGTCAGGAAATATGATCCCTGCGTCATCAATATAACTATATGATTCAAATCAGTACTTCAATGTCATAATAAAAATTGTAAATTGCAAAATTAATATGGAAATTATAACTTCGTTTTCGGGTCAAATAAGTTCGTTCACAGTCGGTCGAATTTGTAGGTTATGTGAACATATTCATCAATCATCAGTGATGAATTATTCATCACTTACATCTTAAAAACAAAGCCTGCTCAGAACAGAAAAGACTGGAATAAGTCTAAATAATCGTTTAGTACATTGCCTATAGTTGAATCGCTGAACAGGTCCAGAACGTCGCATCGACGTCAAGTTCAAAAAGCCCAACTCACAGGGCATAACGATAAACAAATGTAGTTACTTGACATTACAACAAATGCCTTTACTTGTGCCCATATCAGCTCAATCAGATTTAACTCACAATGGTATGGTGGGAATCGCAATACCTTTCTATTCGATGCTTCAATTATCTCATCTATAGCATATTTCGCAGGACTGGTAACATTTTGTTTTATTAATGCTAGTAATTCTGCCTTCACCATGTCATCTTCAAACGGTATGTTATGGCTTACAAACAATTGTTAAATTACAGCTTAGCAGTTGTTTGCTGTAGGTGGTTTGTTTAATTTGCGACTATAATATGCGTTATCCAACACAATCATTGCATTTTCCCTCAAGTTGAGAAGGACTCATAGATGTAAATAGTAGCAAACCATCCTCTACAAATCTCTTGTCGCAACCTATGTTGTATTACAATTAACCTCTTTTCTTTTCTATGGATTTTTAAGACCTGTAAACAAACCTTCTACGAAAGCTTGTAAGCACTGATTTGTCTGTCCACACTTTGTTTATTATATACCCTGCATTCACCCATGTCTCATCTAAGTAATATATTGTTGTTCCATCTTCACGATATTTTTTTATTTGACAAGTATTTTCTCCTCCAAGTAATATGTCATCTTTTTCTTTCAGAATGCTATTATGATTCCTCTTTTTGTAACTACAAATGAACAACAGTTTATATAAAGTAACAAATATTTGCATATATGTATTTCAACGAAAGTTCAATTCTTTTATTAATTGTCTGAGAATCCTAACTTTAAAGTTTAGCAAATTATCTTTCATTTATCATTGTAAGAACTTGCTGTACAGTTGGAGGTTCATTTTTAAACGAAAAGGAATTAATAATTCTGCGAATGCTATTCTGCATTACATCATCTATGTTGTTCAGTATGTCCCTTGCCCTGTAGTATTTCTTTGGTGATTAAAATTTGTGCTCAGCAGTATATTCTTGCAAAATCTTATAAACACTACATTCTGATATTCCTAAAAAGAAACATCACCAAAGTGAGACGTCGTTATTTTTTAAAAATATCAAAATTTACCTGCTGCTGTAGTTGCAACGTAAACTACTTTCGAAGTACTTGCCTGTACTTGCCTTGTCTTTTACAGTAAAATGTTCGACGGGCCTCTTCTTGGGAGGTGAATTCTCCATAATACTACACAAAGGCGACTGATGCCACAAAGGATTGCACCTAGGGTTGAATTTATAACCTATAAAATAGATATTTGATGAGAATCATCTTCTGATGTATTTCATGCGCTTACTTACGTTTGTCAGAAAAACAATGTACAATAAAAAAACTCTTAAGTAAACTGAGAAAGAATAAAATAATAGAAACACAAAATCGAAACTGTCAAAACATCGAACTCGATTTATCTAACTCGATTTATCTTATTGGAAGCGCCCACGCAAACGAACCAATAGTAACCGTTATTTTACGTATGACGTTCAAGTGACGCATTTCTCATGCGCCGTTGCTATTGCACGTCTTCGATAATTCTAATATCCGTGGTGAAAATTGCAAATATTTATTAAATTAAAATATTAAAATGTTTTTAGTAATTTGATTCAATGAGTACCTACATTTATCCCACAGAAATAATATCCGATATTTGAATCTGAGATCATGTTGAATTGAAAATTCGATCGGATAATCCCTTAATTCAATCCGCTAAATTTATGAGATTGAATTGAATTGTGGATTCGCTCGAATAACCAACAAACGCCGACATAAACGCCATAGACAAAAAAACGAATTTAATATGAAATATTCCTTGCACCTAACTTCAAATCATTTTTAAAGTGGGAGATAAAGTTGTATGACAACAAAAATTCCATATTACTATATAAATTGATAAAAAGTATAACGTAATGTCATGTGGAAATACAAAAACAATAGAAAAAAGGAATCGACAATTGTGTTCATCAGAAGTGCGTTATTTCTTAGTTTTTAGGTTTTTTTGTGATAAAAGCGTAACACTTCAATAAAGTTGCATTAACAAAAATTTTTGTTTTCCATAATTACAGCTCCTTATTAAAGGCTGATTTATAAACTTAACGTTGTAAACGTCTAGGAATAGATGTTATGACATTATGTATAAATTCTAGTGACAGATCATTCCAAATATCATGTTTTTTTGTGGACACATCCGGGGAAATGTGTTGCGGTCATTGTTTCGAACAGATAATTTCTTATACAATTAATAATTTTCATCCTGTTCGGGAGTTGACACAAAGATACCACCGGAGCCTCTTTTTCTATTAATAGCTGACAATTCTTCCTCTAGTAACGTAATTATTAATTTTAGTTTGAATATTCAAATGTAGCACGTTAACTTTATATTTTGACAAACCTGAATATGACACTGACAGATCTGTAAACAGAAACAAATAGATATAAAAAAAAGCCATATTCAAACCAAACAAATTAAGTGTCTGATTTTTAAATGCCGCAAAGTACATGTTATAGATAATACATATGTTTATTATTTGCACATATTATTACAACATATTCATAGGAAAAAGCATAATTTGTTAAGCTTTTTTAAAGTATAATTCAATTTTTCTTTGCTTTAAGTTATTAAGCTTTGATTTAAAAACTACAGCTTCACATGAAAGCAAAATTCGCGAAACATTCATACAAATTTCACCATTGTTATTGCACAATAAATAATTCTCTATCTTTTAATTTTGGACACACTTCGTCCATACTAGATAAAGTAGATTTTGGAGTTTCACATTCGTCCACAACACTATTATCAGAATGAAGTTCATCATTTTTGCACAATCCATATAGAAGTGTATTGGCTAAATTTGTTTTTTTTTTTCAGAATTAAATTACATTCACTGTCAATAAACGTTAATAGTATACCTATTAACTATTAAACAACAAGTATAGAAAAGCAATGGTTTACTAAACGAATATAGCGTTTGAGTACGAGCGAGCGGAGCGAGCGAGTAATTTAAAGCTGTACGAGTTTAGTAAAACTGCTTTTCTTACGAGTTTGTTTACACTATTTTTTCGCATTTTGCAAGAATAAGCATTATAAACTTAAAAATTTAAAATGTTATAGTAGGTATTTGTACAGGTTTTCCGTAATCTGATTCGGCTTTGTTAATTTACATAGTAACGACACAGTAACAGTAAACAAACTTCATTTTTTGTAAGTCGATTTGAGTTTTAGTTAAAAATGAGTCTTGCTACTAAACATACTTAGAACATTATTCTGAAGATATTTTAAATGCCGCTCGAGAAACGTCTTCGGGTTTACTTCCTTTGAAATCAAAAGAAAAATACGAGAAGACATGAAATATTTTGTAATTGGAAAATAACAAAAAAAGCACTAATAATTGATGAAAGTGTAATGCTTCGGTTTTTTTTTGAGAAGGTAAGCTATTTGTTTCTATATATTTTAGTGTTATTCATACAATGTCTTTCATTATTTTAGGCAAAAGTCCTTAAGGCATCCAGTTTGTGGTCTACATATTCAATGTTGAAAAGTACTATACAATTTAACGATAATATGGATATATCACAATATAAAAATCTAACTGCATTCTTGAAACGTCAAAATGACTGGTACAAACCAAAGAAGTCAAAAGTGTTGACTATGGGAGACGTTATGAAATTTTTGAAAGAGGCTTCAGATGACAAATTTCTATTAATGAAAGTGGTACTGATATTTGGTTTAAATAGCGCATGTCGGCGTGCAGAACTGTGCAACTTAACTGTAAACGACAGAGAAGATACGGGGAAAATGTTAGTTATAACTGTACATGATACCAAAACCAAAAAGAGACGTATATTTACCGTAGGATCAGAGTGCAACGGATATGAAATTTATCATAAGTATTCACGATTAAGACCCAAAACCGTAAAACACAATAGATTTTTCATTTACTACAAGCACGGTAAGTGCACAATCCAAGCTATTGGCATCAACACTTTTGCAAAAATTTCCCAAAAAGTAGCAGAATACTTAAAACTCCCAGATGCGTCTGCTTATACTGGCCATTGCTTGAGGAGGCGTCTGCTACCTTCCTCGCTGACAGTGGAGCTGATATTCAAACACTTAAAAGGCATGGAGGATGGCAGTCAACTAGTGTGGCGGAAGGGTATATCGAGAAGAGCATTGCCAATAAGCTGAAAATTTCAAGAAGTATATTTCATCAGCAAGAAGCAGTGGCACTTCACAATCATTCAGGAATACAGATGGAGAATTATAATAATTTTCAGAAAGAGCAAATAGAATTGAATAAAATAAAATGTTGTTAGGTTTTCAAATTTGAATAATTGTACTTTTAATATATTTCACAATAGTTCCAATTCCAATATTTAAATAAATAATTTTCTGTCAAACTGTGTTTTATTGATATGACATAACTATGAAATAAAGTGACGTATCTATGTGGTAAAGTGCCACTTTAATAAACGATTTTGATTGTAGTGAAGTAGCACATTACTTGTCAAAATGCGAAAAAAGCTTTTTAATCAAAAAATTTCGGTAAATCTGAAATTCTGAATTATACCTTGATCTAAGGGCTGACAATGTGAAGCGGTGTTTGGCAGTAGAGAGACTAGTTTAACATTTTCTAATGGAACTTTAGAATGTGACGTGGCATTATCCAAGAAGAGAAGCACTTTTCTATTTTATTTTTTTGATTTTATTGTCAAATTTATGCAGCCATCTTGTCATAAATTCTAATGTCATCCAAACCCTTTTGTTGGAAACCTATTCTAAAGCATCATTACCCTTAAAACAGTGGAAATTTTTAGTTTCATTTACTCCAATTATTAATCTTCTTTCTCACCCTCCATATTTGCACACAGTAAAATAGTCAAACGTTGTTTTGCTGCTTTCTTCCTGACACAATTGTCATTTTTTTAATACCTGTTTCGTCAGCATTATAGACATCCCGAGGAGAATAATTCCTTAAAATCAACGGTAACTTGGTTTTCCAATCCCATCGTCCAATATCGTCCAAATTAACCTCTGCGGACTCACTACAAATTGTTTTAAAAGTTGTACTGTGTCACCTGCAGAAACTTTCCAACCATTCATTTGATGTTGCGAAATTTTCCTGCTTGTTACAGTACTTTTTGTTTAAATAGGGGCGCAAATATTGAAATTGCTTTATTTCTGTCCTTAAAAACCAATTGTAAACGACTTGATTCATTGCTTATTTTTCCCGCTTCGGAAATTTTCGTTTTTCACCCTCTTCTACCAAAATCGGTAATTTGTGTTTTCCAAAATCATTATTTTCCGGCCATCTTTCGCGAACTTAACTCATAATTTTCACTTTCCGCGATTATATTTATTTTGTCTTTCAGCGACAAACGATTTCTTTTTAGCGACATACCTAATTAAAAATCTTTCGAATACGGAGACAACCTGAAACTAATCAAGCAACCAAAAGAACCTTTTGCATACGGTGGAAATTTTAAACTAACCAAGTAACTGAAAGACACCATTATATGTAAACTTGTAGAAATGAAGGCGATCTCCGTTTGATCAAACATAAACATGCACGTATTACGGTATAAAGTTGCTTTTGGGACGTGTTCGGGACTGAGATCGCATTAATTTCTACAAGTTTAATTTGATTGTGTGTACGTATTATAAATACATAATTATGGACAATTTCGCACAATTACGAAGTAATAATGGGTATTTCCATTAATAATGATACATTATAAATAGCCCGGCCGATATCGACAGGTAAATTTCTAGGAAGATAGGACGTAAAAATTTGGGTTTATTTGCTCACGTCATTTTATAAGGGTGGCCGTAAATAACGATTTCTCGTGTATGGGAATTTCCTTATAGTGGGTTCGGGGAACTGAAATTCTCCGTTACCTCAGGGAGATTGCCGTTAACACAGATTTTACTGTATAATTAATGAGTTCTAATTATTACGATTGAATAATACCCACATTCTTTTCCAACATTAAGAAAGAATATTACAAAGGAAAAATCATAATATAACCTATGCATCGTTGCATGCAGTATTATTATTAACAAAGAAATACATAGTTCAGAACAATCATTTTGTATAGAATAATCTACCTAACATACATAACATATATTTTAGTAACGGAAAAAGAATCACTAGTAAGTGGAGGAGAATAATTTGCCCCGAGCTTATCACGTAATATTTCTAAATTAATTAACACTAACATAGTCAAATATATTAATAAAAGGGAATCATTCAGTGTTTGTATGATATTATTTTGTTCCAAAAAAAAGGTAAACAAACCAATGTAAATATTGTAAAGCATTTAATATAATAATAATAATTCATTGTAACAGGAACCTTCCAATTTTGCCAAATGTATTTATAATAAAATTAAAAAAATAAATTTTAGATGTGTCTGAAGTGCCTTCTTCTCATGAAATAAATACCTTAAAAAAATAAAATTATTATGTGAATATATTAAGGATAATATGAGGAATACTGAACAATCCGCCAAGTATTAAAAATTATGAATAATACTATAGTTAGTGTATTATAAAAAAAATTTTATTAAATCGTATTATGTGTAAACTTGTATGTTGCTTGCGCGTATGGCGATCGAAATTTTGTTCTATTCTCAATATTGTGAAAGATGGAACAAACAAAACGATCACCGATCTGTGTATTAACTTCTTAAATGAAACAAAAATATACAAATATGGAAAAGGAAATTCCAAAAAAAAATATGTACATAAGAAAGGCAATACTTTTAACCATTTTTTAAAAAAAGAAATTTTAAAAGAGAAACGACTGAATACGAACTTTATTAATTATAATTGTGTGTTAATAAAAATTACTTACTAACTGTATATATAATATACATATTTGATAAATACAGAATGATACGGTGTGAATATTGAATGGAATGAATGTTACTGATACGTTTTGAGTTTTTAATTTTCGAAGATTGAGAAGGTGTAAATATTCTTAAGATCAAAAAAAAGATGGGAAAATGTCCAGAGAGAAATCAAAAGATAAAACAAATAAAATTTACAAAAATATTTGCCCATATTTCTCATAATGGTTATTGTTGATATATATTAAGTATGAATGCTCATTGTATTGGAATTAAAACAAATGAAAACTGTTAAATTGTCCAGTCAATATGAAGTAAACATGTACATCTGTTCATCTCATACTGTATATTGTTAAAATTTATGAATAATAAATGCTCATAATATCTATTGATGCTTGTTTGAATACCTAACATAAACTAGATTTGTGAACCGGTGCGTCCGAACTGCGGTAAAATTTTACGGCGATTACAGTTTCGTCCGATTAGCAGATTTGCATAAATTATAATATACATTTTCGTCCTGCCAGTAAGACATGCCGAAATTAGGGATATACAGTTTCGTCCGACCGGCAGGTGCAGGTAAAGGAGAAGATTAAAATTGTCGTAATGGTTTTCTATTGAATCAATACTTTCCTTGTAATTTTTTCCCAATAAATATCGTATTCCACTGTTACTAACCCCACACACCAATGGAAATTCCTATGAATTATGTACTTACTTAGAAACATTACATTTCAGTTAATTATTATTACATGTTAAAAGTGCAACATGGAAAATTTGAATGTAAGAAAAGGTGTTAGTAAGCGTGGTAAAGAAATATTGTTTGTGAACTACTTTCGATACTGTTTTGCGGAACAACTGTCAAGTGGCGAAAAAAAATGGAGATGTCGGACATAAAATTTACTGCTACTGTTTACACTATGGGTGAAGGCAATTTGATATCCCGTTGTAATTTGAACCATCCTGAATTAAGCTCTTTAGCAGTACAAAAGCAATTTCTTGTAGCGGCGGCAAGACATAAAGCTACGAAAAGCTAAGAATTGTGCAGTCGCTGTTAACAAAATGCGACAATAGTGAGTTAACAATTGGCGACTTGAAATCGGTGAAACGAAGTATTTATGGTGAAAGAAGAAAGATATTTCCGAGTTTGCCCAAAAATATAAAAGAGGTGTTTGAAACTTTGGAAAATATGAAATCCGAAATTAGTACGAACGAAGAATTTTTGATTGTGAACGACAGCAACCATTGTATAGTAATATTCTCTTGTAAGTCAAACCTGGAAGATTTGTGTAAGTGCAAAAAGATGTTTATGGAACTGACAGCTTTGCGTATCGACATTTCAAAATCGATACGCAAAGCTGTCACTTCCATGTGGCAGAATATGTGGCTACCAATTTCATATCTCTCAAGCTTGGCGAAAAATAGTAGAGCTAGGACTCACAAAGCACTAAAAAAGCGGACATTGGTAAATGGATTGAATACTGTTTCGGTCTGCTTTTCTTAGAAGCTGAGAATGTTGGCGACTGTTTCGTATTTGATCTACTGCCCATAGTACCAGAAAATGATAAACTACAAGCATTTATGAACTACCTCGTGGAAACTTATATAGAAGAGGATTCAATATGATAATAAAGAACTGACGACACTGCAATATGTACAATTAGTTTCACATTATTATTCTTTTTAAGTAAGTAGGTACATAATTTTAAAAATTACTAGTTTGTAATTGTTCTTCCATTTAAGTATTTCTTTTCTTTTCTCATTTGTTATTTTGTATATTTTTCTTTTGTAATAGAATTAATTCTTAAGTTTTAACTTATTGTCTTTTTTTCTATTCAACACATAACCTATTCTGCTTGTTTGTGTTCAATATATCGAAAGTATCACAACAAAGATGTATTTTCACTAAAACTAATATTAGAGATGCACCTCTAAATTAACATAAAAGGATTAAGTACTTAAAGATTATCGGACGAAACTGTACCTACTCGTAAATACCCAAAAATTCGACCCGGGCAAAACTGTAACACAGTGAAGCGGTTTTGTATTATCAGAAAAGGATTAAACAAACATTATTGGACGAAGCTGTATCTGCCCAAATTTTAAGGGGCGACCGAACTGCGGTAAAAATTTTTCTGTTTACCTGAGCTTTAAATAACGAGTTCCGAACTGCGGTAAAAATCTTAATGGTTTTATTAGCTAATGAATACTTTATTCAAATAAAAGAATTTATTCAAATTTATATGTATTTTGTTAAACTAGAATACAAGTTATTTAAAAAAATTATACAATCAAAATCATTTACAAAATTACAATTTTCTAATGTACATTTTATTGAAATAAAACAATTTATTCAAATTTATATGTACTTTGTTAAACTAAAATACGTCACTTAAAAAAATATACAATCAAAATCATTTACATTGGTATCAATGCAACAAAACAATACTGTTAAATTTATAGCTAACACACTTTACAAAATTATATCTGGAAATATCGTAATTTGTCAACTGCACAATTTTCGAATTAATAAATGCTTGTTTTTCTAAATATATATTTTCTGAATATTTTTTAAAGTTTCTAAAAAAACTTGAATATTTGGATGAGGCGAAGGACAACAAGCTCTAAATTTTGCATGGAACGACTCGCAAGCGTTCGTTGTTCTGTAAATGCTAGCTGTATTAGCGGCCCATATATTTGGCGGAAATAGGGCATTTTCATCAATGTAGGTATCTATAAGATAATCGACAAATCTGTCAACTCTCTCATCTATAGGTTTTTCACTCATGAAGTCAAACACGAAAGATTCACTTACTTCTTCCGACGAAACAAAAGTTAAACCAAATAAATGCCTTAACCACATTCCAATTTCAGAGTTCATATTCTTATATTCTGTACAAAGTCCAAAGCTTTGTATTTTCCTCCACCAGGATTGTGCAAGATGAAATCTACACCCAATAATGATTGCGCCAGGGAAGACTTCGGTAACGCTAGAGTGTATACTTATCTCGAAATCAATCACAATCTTTCGAGGATTCAAAATATGCCCTACATTGTCGCATTTCTTCTTTAATAATTCGAACAGGTTTTCATATGTGGATTTTTTTTTATCTTTTAATAGGCAAAAGGCAACGGGTATGTAAATATTGTTCGCTAAAGCATGTATAGTAAAGAGTTGCAAAAAGAATTTCGTGCAGTAATTGAAAGTACCGTCCATAAATAATGTTTCTTGTTGACACATAAATTTAATATTTGAGGCACATGTAAACACAACTATGTTTGAGGCGGTATCATTAATAAACAGGAAAGATTCATTTTTTAAAGTAGCAATTACACAATTATTCAAAAACTCTTGAACATCGTTTGTTGACTTTGGTAATTTTGGCGTCAGCTTCAAGCGGGTATGATTTATATTCTTCTGAATATAACGTACATCTTTTGAAGACAAGTAATTCAGACAATCTTTCCGATTATTTATTTCTTCATGAATTAATTTGGATGGCCTTGCTGATAAATCATCTATAGGTTTTCTTTTAACAGAATTATTTACTATTTGGCGTGTCAGAATTTCTTCATTTACACTATGATTATGAGTACCACATTTTGGCGAAAATACTGAGTTCAATGTATACACTTTAGCACAACACTTTTTATTAGTACAACACCAAACTATTTCTTCTAACTTATTGTCACGATATTTTCTAAACTTATAATTATCGTGAATTAATAAATGTTTGACACGTTCGCTCAACATATATTTTAGATCCATGTTAACCCTAAGAAACTTCCAAATAAGCTAATATAAGAAAATTAATTAAAATTTACTTTGTTAAACTGTATGTAAATTACATTACAAATGACATTGCAATTTGAGGATTAAGGATAACAAATGAGACGATTAAGAGAAAAGGTCTTGACCGCAGTTCAGCCACATTATATACCTGCCTTAATTACAATTGTACCTATAAAAATTGTTACCGCAATTCGGATATGCCCTTGTGAACACCCACGATATTATGACGTCTTCTCTACTAACCAAAGAATTTAATAATATTCCTGTACCGAGGCGGTTTGCTCGCTATCTGAAACTTGCTTTACATAGATAAAAGAATCGATAAAAGATAGGAAGTTGAAATGTTATGTATAGCTCTAAAATTGAAAAATTAATTTAGTTAAAATGCCATTTTACTAAATTTGTTTATATATTTTTTTTTTTGTAAAAAGTGATTTAAACTTAAAAAAAACATTTGCTTAAATGAAAAAAAATTATCATTGTTGAATTTAAAAAAAAAGAAAATGAAAAAGTAAAAATTAAATTCGTAGCTTAATAAAAACAATTGTAACTAAGAACCAAAGTTTTAGTGAAACTTAACGTAGATATGACCAAATTGAACTAATAGCAAAATATGATTTCTTCAACAATCATTTCAAATAAAATATTAGACCACACACACACACCAACACACACACACACACACACACACACACACACACACACACACACACACACACACACACACACACACACACACACACACACACACACACACACACACACACACACACACACACACACACACACACACACACACACACACACACACACACACACACACACACACACACACACACACACACACACACACACACACACACACACACACACACACACACACACACACACACACACACACACACACACACACACACACACACACACACACACACACACACACACACACACACACACACACACACACACACACACACACACACACACACACACACACACACACACACACACACACACACACACACACACACACACACACACACACACACACACACACACACACACACACACACACACACACACACACACACACACACACACACACACACACACACACACACACACATGTATATATATATATGTTTAGATAATTTCTTAGCCGTTCAAAAAACCGCAGACTTGGGTTCAACGCCCAACATTTGCGTTGCAATTTGTAGACAGTAATGTTTACATTCACATTTACTTCGCAATTACATACTAATTTGATAATATTTGTAAATATTTCATATAAAAAGCCGAAAAACTCCAAGAATTTATCACCAAGAATTTATCAATTGATATATATATATATATATATATATATATATATATATATATATATATATATATATATATATATATATATATATATATATATATATATATATAAGAGCCATGGAAAAAATTCATAATTGGAGTAGACTGTAAAATTGGGTTGCTACTTTAGCCACTTCCACATAATGACACATTACTTGATGCTTGACAGTTTCATTTGGTTTCATTGTAAAAAAAGGTTATGGCATTGAAATGATACTACAACAAAAATTAAAACAAATAATTTATTTAATATCGAAATCATAATCAAAATTTACATATTAGCTACAGAAATTGTTGAAAATGTTGTCCATTTACATCTAAACACAAACCAACTCTTCTCCGCAATCCAGCAAAAACTTTATGCAGCATTTGCGGTGAGTTGTTGATTTCTTCACACTTTTCTGTCATGCGAATTCTCAGTTGTTCCAGATTATGAATTGGCGTTGAATAAATCGAATTTTTGATGTATGGTCATACGAAAAAATCACATATGTTTAAATCGCAAGACCTAGTTGCATATGGGATTTCAGTGTTTCTGCTTATTATTCTGTTATCAAAAAATTCTCTGAGATATTGAAGTGTTTCTCTGGTCGTATGTGCTGTTGGACCATCTTGTTGGAAATACCCATTTTGTAATTCCTCATCATCCAGTTGATTTATGAATGAGCCGAGTATCTCATTGCGATATCGTGCAGCAATAAGTGTACCTTAAAAAAAAATGGGACCCACCAATCTTCATCGACATATTCCAACCCAAACACCAACTTTTTGGGGATGGAATGTTTTTTCAACAAAAAAATGAGGATTTTCGGAGGTCCGACACCTCATATTCTTGTGAATTAACATATCCAGAAAGATAAAACCAGGCCTCATCCGTGAAAAAAACTGTGTTAAGGATATCCTGATTGTGTAGATTATTTTGAAACCATTAACAAAATTCCACTCGTCTTAAATAATCCACTGGATAAAGTTCATGAAAACATTGCAGCTTGTATGGATGACAATGTCAGACTTTTTTTAAGAATGAATTGGGAAGTACCATAAGATAAATTTGTTTGTTGGGTCACTACTGAAATGGATGTTTTTGGATTTTCATCAATAATATGCTGAAGGGCTTCAATATTATCAGCTATACGTTTAGATGGCCGTCCACTTCCAGTTTTTCGACCGACGCTACCAGTCTCTCTGAATAACTTTACACAGTTTGTCAAAACATTGTAAAAATCATTGTAGTCAAACACTAATTCAGGATGTTCTTCACTAAAATTAGCCATGCATTCCGTAATTGAATAATAATACTGTATTTAGTATATATATATATAGTAATTGAATATATATATATATATATATATATATATATATAGTAATTGAATACTGCCACTCGCCATTTACTTTCATACCTGTACGGAAGTAACATTCTATAATTTTTGCGTTTTGTTCTATGTCGAATACCATTTTTTAAATAAATTTAATTTTCTTAATAAGAGTTTTGAAAAATTTGACATAGACTTATAGTTTCAATGTCAAATAATAAATGTCATTATGTGGAAGTGGCTAAAGTACCAACCCAATTTCACAGTCTAATCCAATTATGAATTTTTTCGATGGCTCGTTATATACAAGTGTCCCGTATCGTTATGTTCAAATTTTAGGAGTGTAAAGTAGACTTCACTTCAAGTAACAAAAACGGAAAACTTGTATATCCATTTTTATTTGTTTCAAAGTTACAGACTATGAATATGATTGTCAGATCATGAAAAAAAATGTAATCCTAAAGTCAATAAAAACTGATTTTATTTAAAAAAGTTCAATTAATAATATTTTCGAAATGTTCACCTCCTTGTTGAATGCAGGCTCGTGCCGTAAGCCAACAGAAGAAGTACTTATTCGAATTTCGTACTTGTTTTGTCGGATTTGCTCGGCAACCTGGTGAATACGATCCAACAACTCTTCTCTTGTGTTCGAAACTTGCGCGTAGACTAAATTTTTCATGTACCCCGATAAATAAAAGTCAAGGGGATTAAGATCGGGTGACCTGGGTGGCCATGCAACAGGATCACCTCGACCAATCCATCTTGGATAATTGACGTTAACCCAATTTCGGACAGCAATTCCGAAATGTGGTGGTGCCCCATCCATGTCTTGTCGAACATTCAGTGGGACATCCTCTAAAAGACCTGGCACTTCGTCAATAAGAAATTGAAGGTAATTGTCCGCATTTAACCTCCCAGGAAGAACGACAGGACCAATGAACAAGTCATCGATTAGGGCCGCCCAAACGTTAATAGAAAATTAATGTTGAAATTTAGATGGGCTTATAGCTTTGGGATTTTCTGATGACCACCTGTGCAGTTTTCTCACATTTGTAACACCACTTCTCGTGAACGTAGATTCATCTTTCCAGAGGACTGTTCTGCAGAAATTAAAATGAAGCCGTAACTGTCTTAATATCCAGGTAGAATACACTAGAGGAGCATAGTGGTCTGCCTCAAGCAAACCGGTGTCCTCTGCGATAATGATATGGATATAAGTCCTCACGTTTTAAAATTCGCCAAACTCTCGTTCGTGTCACTCCTAGTTGTCTAGCGATTCGACATACACTGAGAGGTGGATCCCTTGTAACAATAGCTACTGCTTCTTCCTCTAAGTCTGCTGGCAAATTTACTCCTCGGTCGAAAAGATAATCACGCAGTCCGCATTCCCGAAATTGTCTGTGTACTTCCAGAAACGTTCTCTAATGAGGAATGCGCCTATCGGGAAACCGATGTCGGTATTCAAAAACTGCTTGACGTGCACTGACGTTATAGTAGCCATAACAAAATGCATGTCCGCATACTCCTGAGATGAAAATCGGTAAGGCATTTTGAATAAATAAAACGTGTCCACTCACTAATAAGCTGTTATATGAACTGAAACGTAATGTAATCCTTTATTAAAAAATGCAACGTTAACAGTCATCTGAACATTTGTTTATTGTATGATTTTCATGGTTCAGCACTTATGAAATAAGTAAGAACCTTCTTTATCATAAATCAATTTCCAATACTCTTTTTTGTAGATCTCCAAGAAATTACTGTATGTTTATTTATTTTAGGATAACATTTTATTATGCGACGTTAACAATCACAGGCGCCCTGTTATTGAATCGTATAACTTTTTTAAAATAAAATCAGTTTCTATTGACTTTAGGATTACATTTTTTTTCATGATCTGACAATCACATTCGTAGATCTGTAACTTTGAAACAAATAAACACGGATATACGTTTTGCGTTTTTGTTACTTGAAACGAAGTCTACTTTACATTCTTAAAATTTGAACATAACGATACGGGACACTTGTATATATGTATATAAACAGGGTGAGTCGTGAGGAATCGACCAAACTGTAGGAGTGTATTCTACAGGTGAAAGTAATGTAAAAAAAACTCAAATGTTGCTATCCGATTTTTATTTGTTTTCGAGTTATAGCGTAATTAAAAATAAACAAAATTTCATACATTGAAGTTTTTGTATTTTATTGGTATTAACGTTCTTTATAATATATTTTCAAAAATACCGCCATTCATTTCAAAACATTTTTTACATCGTCTACGAATGGCGCTGGTTGCGTTCCTGATTGCGTCAGGTTGATGTTTGATATTGTCAGCAGCATTCATAATCCGTTGAATTAGTGCATCACGAGTGTCCACTTTTACTTGATACACTTCATTTTTTAACCAGTCCCATAAACAATAATCGAGTGGCGTGAGGTCTGGAGACCTAGGAGGCCAACCAATATGACTAATACGTCTAATCCAACTCCCTGGAAACCTTTCAGCCAACTGTTGCCTGACTGCGCGAGCGTAATGTGCAGGCGCTCCATCGTGCTGGTAGAAGATTTGGATTTTGATGTTTATGGGAACATCCTCTAGCAGTCCATGCAGTTCATTTTCTAAAAAATGTAAATAGGTGTCTCCCGTGAGGCGATTCTCAAAAATGTAAGGACCAATTAATAAACCATCAATCATACCACACCACACGTTTACCGAAAATTTATGTTGAAAGTTACTTTCGACTGTTGCGTATGGATTTTCGTCTAACCATACATGCTGGTTATGACAATTATTAATACCGTCACGGGTGAATGACCCTTCATTCGTAAACAGTATACGCTATACAAAACGAGGATTATCATTTATCCATCGACAAAATTCCATACGTCTACGATTATCATCTCGTTGTAGGTGCTGTACTCTTTGTATATGGTACGGACGTAAGCCATGCTCGTGGAGTGTTTTTATCACCCTTGTTTGTGGAATGCCCAATTGAATACTAATTCTCCGTGAGCTGGTAGTTGCGTCTTCTTCTACTACATCCAGAATATCTTCTACTTCTTGTAATTGTTGTCGACTGCCTCGTTCAGATATTATGTTTACACTGGGAAGCTTTCCGGTCGCGCACAATGTGTTGAATACACTAATAAATACAGTTTTATTGGGATGTCTGTGATGTGGAAACCGTTGACGATATTCATTAGCATCAGCTGTAGCATTCCCATCACAAAATCCATAAACAAACACCATATTAGCATATTCTAAATTAGAATAAGTGTGGGGCATTTTAGTCTGTTACACTATAGTCGTACAAACGTCAAGTCGATGTCACAATACCCGAACACAATGTTATAATTTACTTCAAGGTATAAGGAACATTTTTTATGATGGCAGCGCCCTCACTATATCAACGATGAACTAGAGGTAGTGACATTAGACGCATTGGGCATACAATCCACTCTACACTATTTCTCGACTGCTTTCAATATCACTACCGCTAGTTTGGAAAACCACGAACAGGTAGCGCTTCAGCTAGGAAGACTTCCCTATAATTGCTACCGGGGTTTCACTGTTTTTACGAGTACATACATAAACATGGTATACTAAATCTACATTTTTAATTACGCTATAACTCGAAAACAAATAAAAATCGGGTGACAACATTTGAGTTTTTTTACATTACTTTCACCAGTAGAATACACTCCTTGAGTTTGGTCGATTCCTCACGACTCAACCCGTATATATGTTTACTTTCAGGTTTCCGCGAGTAGTAGTATGTGTTGTAACTAGATTCCGGGTTTTCTTCCGCGTTTCCACTGTTTGGTCTTCGTAAAGACCGGTGCTGGTTTCTG
Source organism: Melolontha melolontha (assembly GCA_935421215.2). NCBI lineage: Eukaryota > Metazoa > Arthropoda > Insecta > Coleoptera > Scarabaeidae > Melolontha > Melolontha melolontha. The sequence continues at coordinate 13,623,122 of OW285235.1, forward strand.
GACGGCGTTTCAGAAAAATCACATTTGCCATCTTCAGGTCTGCGATAACTGTCTGATTCTGCTTCTGGTTACTTGTAAACTGTTTACTAGTTTTATAGAAAGTGTTGCGGAACATTAGGTACCATTATAAAAAGGATGATCCAAGAAGAGCGTACGTACAATATTGGAGGCATGGTGTTTTTCATATTTGTGATTATAATTCTCTTTAGGAATAGATCTGCACCGGTCTATAAAATTGATAATCTAGCCCATCAGTATGGCCACATAGTTCTCCGTCTGCCACCGTACCATTGTATATTTAATGCGTTGGCGAATTTATTATTAATCTTGGCGAAGACTCTGAGAATGACGACGATTTATTTTCAGATTAATGTGTCACTTTTAGGTTGTTTGTTTATAATACCTGGTACTTTTCATTTTCTTTCAACATATATACTGATGTAACACAAATGTCTTTTTAGTATTCTATTTATTATTAAATACATATAAAGTTTTTACCTGTTTTTATTGTTTGACTACTTTGTAAGAGAATTAATAAATTCGGTTATTTATAAATTATAACCTAAATATTGCAAGTTTGACGTATGCGTTTACTACCCTAACCTAAAATGTAAAGAAATCGACTTTTCCAATGGATTTTGCAAATGATTTCGCAACATTGTTTTGACATCATTGATGATGTGCACGTCTTCGAATCGTGAACGGTGTTTAGCTCTTTACTTCATTACTACGCGGTTAGCATAGATCAATACAAAAACACAACCCATATATCGCTTAAGTGACATCAGACATAACCTATTCTGTAATTAGATAATTAGATTTACGTTAACGGAACAACAAACGCATACTAATGTATATGCGTCTTATTATATCAAAATTTCAAAGTAACCTAGATTGACTTTTCAAATGAACACACGTTATTTAATAGTTATTTACGAACCAAGTGCGTGAAATCATATTTCGCGAATGAGTGACCAGTTTAAAGCGCGAGCCGTAGGCGAGCGCTTTAGGGACACGAATTCGCGAAATGTTTCACGCACGAAGTTTGTACAATATTTTTTGTACGAGAACTATAATAATAATACATATTGTTAAATACGTTATCGTTTATGACACACTACTAATCTCTTGATATTAATTAAAAAAATTTGAGTTGGCAGTATTGATTATTTGAAGTGACATTTAATTTAAAATTATCAAATTCAAAAAATTCCATACAAAATAAAAACCTCACCAACAACATGAATTCTGATAATGAAATGTAATGTACACCGCCTGAAATTTGCGAAACTGCCAATATTGCAGTGGATAATCTATTACCCATAAAATTAAAAAACATATACAAAAGCACTTATACTAAATTCGTAACTTGGGCTAGATCTAAAAATATACAAAAATACTCCGAAAATTGTTTATTAGTTTATTTTCAAAATTTACAATCAAATAAATCATTATGGTCCACTTATTCTATGTTAAAATCATGCTTAATAATATATTATAATACGGATATATCTAAATATGCAAAACTCATAGCGTATTTAAAACAGATAACGAAGCAACATCAGCCTAAAAAATCAGCAGTATTAACCGAAGAACAAATTACTAAATTTATTGTTGAAGCACCAAATTCTTTGTTCTTACTAATGAAGGTAAAGTCATTTCCATATATTTAAATTCCATACAACACTATATGTATTTATAGGCTGTATTAATATTGGATATTTCTGGAGCGTGTCGACGTGAAGAAATTTTGCAAAATGTCATTGCGAGGCATAGAATTTAAATCGAATTTAATTATCGTAACAATTCCAGAAACTAAAACAGGTAACAGCTGTACATTTGCAATCATTAAGCCTGAATGGATTGCATTAATTCGTCAATATGCAAATTTAAGACCGGACAGCCAGCAGCGATTCTTTTTAACATATCGCAATGGCAAGTGTGTTGTTCACCTGTTGGTCTTAATACAATTGGCAAAATTCCAATGCGAATAGCTGAGTACCTTCAGCTTGATAGCGCAAGTAACTTCACAGGTCACTGTTTTCGAAGGAGTTCAGCGACATTGTTGGCAAACCAAGGAGGTGACTTGCTTCCAATTAAAAGGCATGGTGGATGGAAATCATCTACGGTTGCAGAAGGATATATCGAAAATTCTCTGCATAGTAGAATTAAATTAGCTAAAACAATGACCCCGTTAGAGATATCGACTCCGCCTGCAACTTGTTCGACATCTGAAATACAAGATATATGCAATAATACAATCAACGTTACTCTACCTTCGCAATCAAGATCAATTCAAACAAACCAGTTAATCCCTGGGGTATCAATCTCTGGTTGTCAAAATTGCCCAATCAAAATTTTTAATAATTGTTCCGTTTCAATTTCTGAAAAGAATGAATAATGGTAATTTATATAATATTTGTTGCTGTTCTGACATTGAATTACATACCTTCCAAATATAACAATTTCTATTTCATTTCTTTTTATTTTCATAGAAAAACAACGAACTGGGTAGCATATTATTAAGGTTAGGGATTTATGATTTTAAAATGTCACTAAATTAATCAAGTTCCAGGAAGTACCAACTTTACTTTTACGCACTCGTGTTTAAAGTGACTTTTTACGCACGCAAATCGAATCGTGAAATGACAGGTTTTGATAAGCGAGTACAAAAATATTTTATTTATAACCTATAACAATTCATATGCTATTTTTGAGAGATCGATAACCCGTTTTACAATGCAAAAAAAACAGGTCGAACAGGGTTTTTGTCCACCAAAAAAAAAAAAACAGGAAAAATTCAAACCTTGAAAACCTATATAAAAAATATGACTGGAATTTCCAAGTTTAGCAGGCAAAAATACAGAAGAAAAATAGAATAGCACCACCCAGTGCACCAAAATTTTTGTTTTCAGTTTGTAAACCAGTGTAATACGTAAGTGCGAAATAATAAATAATTAAAAAACGCGGTAAAACAGCATAACCCTCATAATATATGTGTCAATAAGTCAGTGTCAAATTTAATTATTCACATTAATGACATGGACATGACAGCCAGACGATACATTATCAATATAAACATATTTCCATAATCATCACAGCCGACTCGCCCGCTCATCGAGCTCTGTGACAGACACATACGAAGAGGAGAGCGAGACGAGAGTGCAGGTTAATAATCGTAAAGAAATTAACACATTTCGGTACCATTACCACTTGAATGCATTTTGAAATGGGTCACTGTCACGTTATGCATACACATGTTGCATTATTATATCGATATTGTAATTATACGTACTTTATTTTACCTTCAAGAGTGCCCACACGAAAGATAACGACATTCATTTATTAATCTTCCATATACAGGCATAATTTCTGACATATGATTAGATAAAAGTGTCACGCATTTAAAGATGCGGTAGCGACGATTGTTTGTATTTAAAATATTACCGTTTAAACTGACCGTGAATGTCTAAATTATTTAGGTTTTATTTGTATATCAGTGAATTATGATAGTGTTGCTCCAAGGCTGTCCTTTTGTAGCCTCACTTTACATATTTACCAAACATTAGTATTAAAATATGAATTGTATATAAAGTATATTCTGAATAAATGAATTACACAGGTCTACAAAATTAAACTTTTTGACAGATGTTTTTATTTTGAAAACTGATTTTATATAATTTTGGTAGGCTGATTTCAAAAATTCTATGCATTTATTTGTATCACGTAAGGTCTTTTTGCAAATATTAAATGAAAAAAAACGATATTTCTAAAAAAAATTATTTGTTTATTGAGTAAAAAGGTGGAATACAAGTTAAAAAAGGGGAAAAAATAATTTACTCAGTCTTTTTTAAGTGAAATCTTTGTCTTTTTGCCAGAAAGCTGCGTTGTCCGGACATTCGGTTGTATGTTTTTAAGGGCATATCCCGTTTTAACATCCAGCAGTAGTCCGCCATCATCGTTATGCTCCATCTGCCTTGGTATCGTCGTTCCATTTCCTTAATGTCTTGGTGAAACCTCTCTCCCTGTTCTTCGCTAACTGCTCCAAGATTTGCAGGAAAATAGTTAAAGTGTGAAAACAGGAAATACACTTTCAAACTCATATTACAACCTAGACGATGAAAGTGTTGTAACATATTTTATCATATATTATCATATGATTTAATATGTAAAATTTTTTTTAATAATTATATTTAATATAAGATTCGACTTCAAAATAATAAAACTCTTATTTAGTGTGTCCGTTTTTCTTATAATTCCGGAAAAAATAATAAAAACGCTATTTTACTAACTAAAATTGTTGTAATGGCAAACGAGAGAAAAATTTAAGTATAAGTGCAAACAAACCTTTTTATTTTACATCTACTGGATTTGTTTTTAACAATAAAAATTAATTGGTGTGTGCCAATATTAAAATATCAAAAGGTATTTTAAAATTAAATGTTCAAAGATATATTTTCATGTGATTTTTAAACGAGTAGAATTACATCTAACTGAAATACTTTGGTTAACTTTATAGATAGTTTTGCAATCAATATAGAACATTTACAAGTTGGATAGTCTATCCTTCGGGAAATACGTAAAAATGGCAGCTCCCATGTTTCCGCGTGTCGGACATCTCTTTTGCGCGGTATATCGATTTAAGTATGTGATAACAACCCGAAAATCTTAAATTATCATAGCAATCATTCCTAATTTTAATAATAATTGTTTTAAAAATAAATAAGAATACAATTTTACACATCTATGCTTTTCTATTTTTTATAAGGTAGTTTAAATATAGAAAAAATTTGTACATAGGCGGACAAAAAAACCAACCATCATATTGATATTTAATAGAATTTTAAGTATATTTTTTTATATGGTGTGAAATAGGTTTGCTAATTTTACAATTAAATTTTAATGAAAACAATAAACGAATTTAAAAAGTATGATTCATATTATAAAATTATCTATTAAATAAATCTTTACAATATCTGTGAATACGGCAATATTTTCATATAAATAAAATATATAGTCTATATTTTCATATAGACTACGGAAAATATTTCTAAGAGCAAATAGCTTATGAAGGAACTATTTATAATCAAAATTACCATTTACCGTTAATATAAAAACTATTCTTTTCACCGTTCACTGTATAAAAATATACTATATTTTTGCAAAGCAAACGGTGAACGGTGAAGCGCTCACTTATTGTTAACGGTGATTATAATCACTGCTCTTTTGCAATCACCGCTTGTATTTTCACTGTGAATGTAAAATCACCGTTAAGAGCATCTCTAAATTGTGACTGATTATATTAATCAGATTTTCCTTAATAAGTGGATAGACACACATGGACCAATAAGACCTGCAACATCACCCGATCTAACGCCGGGATGGGGATATTTAAAGAATAGGGTATACCACATGCCTCTTGCAGATTTTGAAGATTTAAAAAATATAACTAGGAATGAATGCGCAGCTCTTAATGCCGAGTTATTAAGAAGTGTTACCCCTGGAGAACTTTTGCATCGAGTTGAATGTTGCATTGAAGCAAATGGACAACATTTTGATTATCTTCGTTAGCATTTTTTCTGGCGCTCACAGTTCAAATTTGGTGTCACTAAGAGATTCATAAATACCGTTATTGAATAAATCAAATTGATAAATATAATATTTTTTGTAATTCAACATTATTTTTCTGTTATCTGACTTTCAATAAAATATTTGTAAATCACTCTTGTTTTTTAAATGAATATTCTTTCTTACAGAGATCTTAAAAAATGCATTTTTGGGATGTGTATTTTTGCTACTTTAACCCCTTGAGACCTGGTGCACATGAGCATGTACATTGACTTTGATCTTTTTGATTACGCATGTCTATGCGATGCATTCGTTCGGAGTTGGTATGGATCTCAGTATACACTTATTTGATAGAATTAACATGCTTGTGCCGCCCTCTGCTAATCGAGAGTGACACTATTTGTTTTACACTTCTACCTAACCTCTGTGTTTGCCGTTGTTCACGTGGTAAGTACAATTTGTCTATATAATTAGTACATGCATGATAATGTCTTTGTAAAAAAAATATTGTGATAAAATGTATATATTAAAATACCTATTTGTGTAATAAAAACTGTGATTGCCTTGCAAAGTTAAAAAACTTTTTGTACATGACCATGTACAAATGGTCTCCTTTGGTGGTGTTGTTTGTACATGAGCATGTACAAATAGTATCAATACCATTAAATGGTTATAGATAAAATTTCAGACAAAGCACTCAGAAAGAAGAAGAAATGGATAAACTGAAGCCAAAATATAATTTATCTAATCCAAATGATGTTCAAGAACTTATAGATTTATTACAAGCAGACGATTTATCAGATATCGAAGTGGGAGCTGGTGACAGTGAAGAGGAAGATGAAATTGTGATGAATCAAGAATATCGAAGAGTTGAGCGAGGGCTTGATACTGTATCAGGGATGGAATTTGGTCCAGACGACAATCAGAAGCCTGAAGAGTCGAATGATGATAATAATGACGAGTTGAATACTGAAGAGGGAAACGAACATCTTACGGAACAACATAAAAGAGATAATCGCGTAGCATGGATGAAAGGCACTTTTCAGACAGTAGAACGAGTGCGGGAGCCAGAGACGGAAGATTATGTTACAGAACCACATTATCTGGTGCATTATTTTTAAAGATATGTACCTGAAAAACTGTTTGAAGATATGGCGATGTACACTAATATGTATGCATGTTATGACAATTATGTATTTTAAATTTAAATATTTTACCGCGCTAGAGTAGGGGTAGAAAGTGTATATATGTAGTTTTTTGACTAGAAGTAAGGGTGAGTTGGGTGTAAGACACCACCAAGCATGTAACGCCAAATGTATCTTAATGTATATATATCAAAATTTACTCTTGAGTTAAGTAAAAAGTTAAAAAGGTTACAAAGTGTGTTTTATTGAAATGAAACAAGAACCAGCATTCATTAAACCCCCAACATAAAATGGTCCTTCGACCCGCATGAGAAAAAAGAAAGTTGAAGAAGCTAGCCCGCCATTGCAGAAGCGACAAACAACGTGTAACGTGAGTCTTTCCTTTACAATTATTTCCTATTTGTGGTCTATTTGCGAATAATAGGTTTCTATTTTTATTTTACTACTTGGTATTTGTTGGATTTGACCTTATTCGCCTTGTTTAACCAAAATATGGATAACACAGAAAAAACGTTACTAAAAAAGCGCGGTAGCTTAAAAAGTAAAGTCACAATCTTTAATAACTTTCTAAATAAATTCAAAGGCATTACAAAGCCTCTAGATAAAGACATTGTTGAACTTGAGGAAAGATTATCAAAATTAGAATCGGTATATAGCGAGTATGATGAAATTCAAACGCAATTAGAACTAACTGTAGACGACGCGGATGATCAGTACAAAGAAAGGGATGAATTCGAAGAAATTTATTACGGTATCATAAGCGATGCAAAGTGTCTGTTGAAAGAAAGCGTACCTAACGTAAACGTACGTGACAACGACTCGGTTTCTTCTAGTAGATCAGGTAATATACAGTTAACAAGAGCGGTTAAGTTACCGGATATAAAGTTGCCTAGTTTTTCGGGACTTCATGATTATTGGATCGAGTATAGGGACATTTTTAGGTCTTTAATACATGAAAGTAACGACATTACCGAAATTCAAAAATACCATTATCTTCGCGCGTCACTAGAAGGTGTTGCTGCGCAAGTTATAAAATCATTTGAATTTTCCGCCGAAAATTATAACGCCGCGTGGGAGCTCTTATGTAAACGATTTGATAATAAGCATGTTTTAATCCATAATCATTTAGATGCATTATTTAATATTGAAAAAATTAGTAAAGCCACTTCAAGTAAAATTCATAATTTAATAGATACCGTTTGTAAACATTTGCGATCATTAGAAAGTCTTCAACAAAAAATTGAATATTGGGATACAATAATTATACATTTAGTATCAAAGGGGCTAGATGACGCGAGTCTTTCAAAATGGGAAGAGTATAAAATGACCAAAGAAAGTGTTTCATTAGAAAATATGTATGATTGCTTAAGAAGACGCGCTGATTTATTAGAACGATTAGAAACGAGTAAGCATATGTCTGATAAATCAAAAGAAAATTATAGCAGTAAATCAAAAAATTTCTTTGTCTCAGAAAATGAAAATAAAAAACATAGCGTTATTATTAATTGTAGAATTTGTAACAAGAATTAAAGATTTTTAGATTAAATACCGTTACATACGGAACAGCATCAGCACCATATTTAGCTATTCGCTGCCTCCAGCAGTTGGCGCAGGAACGATCCGACGATTCACCTAAGATATCGGAAATTATATTGCAAGATTTTTACGTAGACGATTTATTAAGTGGTTGCACAAATGTGGATGAAGCAAAAGACATTTGTGCTAAAATGTCGAATATTTTGCAATCGGGATGTTTTTCGTTGAGGAAATGGCGCTCAAACTGCTCTCAAGTATTAAAACACTTGAATACTAGAGGTGAAACACAGATATTAAGTTTGGGAGAAGACGAATCCGTTAAAACGCTTGGTTTGATGTGGTCATGTGAAACGGACAGTCTGTTATTTAACATTAATAGTGACTTTAAATCAACGATTGTTACTAAACGTACAATACTGTCCAGCATTGCAAAAATTTTCGATCCACTAGGCCTTCTAAGTCCATGTATTATAATTGCGAAGGTAATGCTGCAGACTTTATGGCTAGAAAAATTGACGTGGGACGAACCTGTGTCATCCAATTTAAACTCTCGATGGTTTAAATTCGTAAATGAATTATCTGCGTTAAATAAGTTAAGAATAGACCGCCACGTTATGTGCAAGAACCCCACGAAAACGCAACTTCATTGCTTTTCTGATGCTTCAGAAACTGCGTATGGTGGTTGTATATACATACGATCAATCGACGAAAGCGATACAATCTATTCTAAGCTTTTATGTTCAAAGTCAAAGGTAGCGCCGATAAAGCCCAGTACTATCCCACGCCTTGAACTATGTGCAGCATATGTTACCGCGAAGTTAGCAGACAAGGTAAAAAAGTCGTTACGGTTAACGATAGATAGAATATTCTTTTGGACCGATTCTCAAATCGTACTAGGCTGGATCAATACCTCGGCAAACTTACTTAAGCCATTCGTGCGAAATCGGGTAGTAGAAATTCAAGAATTAACAGACGTTAAGAATTGGCGATATGTTTCAACAAAATGTAATCCCGCTGACTTAGTTTCAAGAGGCGTGGAACCCAGAATTATTGTGGAATCAAATTTATGGTGGCATGGACCTGCATGGTTGCAATCAAACGAAAAGGAGTGGCCAAGATGTCATGCATATTATAGTTCGGATATATTACCAGAAGTTAAAGCGCAAATTCCAATTTCATTTGTTAGTATCGAACTGAACTTTTGCTTTGACAAATTTTCAAATTTAAACCGGTTGAAACGTTGTTGCGCATATATTTTCAGATTTCAAAATAACTGTTTGCGTAAAGGTGCATCTAAGCTAAGCGGTCCACTAACTGCAACAGAAATTCATAATGCCTTCATAGTCTTAGTAAAGGTTTCACAAAGAATTTCATTTTTTGATGATTTAAACAACTTAACACTACGCGGTCAGGTGGGCAAAGGAAGCAAATTATTAAGTTTAAATCCGTACATAGACGAAAATGGTGTAATCAGAGTCGGTGGTCGTTTAGATAATTCAAACTTTGATTTCGAGAAAAAACATCCAATTATATTATCAACTAAACATCATTTAACAAAATTATTATTTCGTGCATATCATGAAGAGCTTTTCCATGCTGGTCCGCAGCACCTAATAGCGAGCATTCGCGATAAATTTTGGCCTATATCAGGCAAAGGTTTAGCCAAGCTAACTGTGCGTCAATGCGTAAAATGCCAACGATACAAAGTAAAACCTAGTCAACCATTAATGGGTAATTTAACTGCTACGCGGTTTTGCACTGGTTTTCCTTTTCAATCCGATGGGTTAGACTATGCGGGTCCAGTTTATATTAAAAATAAAAGAGGACGTGGCTGCAAATTAGAAAAATGTTATATATGTCTGTTTGTTTGCATGTCCACAAAGGCCATTCATTTAGAGTTGGTAAGTGACCTTTCAACAGATATTTTCTTGTTGGCTATGAAACGTTTTATTGCGCGTCGCGGTAAACCGCTACACATATACTCAGATAACGGCAGAACTTTCGTTAGAGCCAACCGTGAATTGAAAGAATTGAGCCGATTCCTTTGTACAAATCAATGCAATCTAGAAAGCGCTTTTAACAATCAGGGCATAAACTGGCATTTTGGTCCAGCATACGCGCCCACATTTGGAGGTCTTTGGGAGGCAGGCGTCAAATCCACCAAATACCATTTGAAAAGAGTTTTAAAAAACTCTCATGTTACTTACGAAGAATTTAACAGTTTATTGACGCAAATAGAGGCTATTTTAAACTCTCGACCCATAACCCCCCTGTCAACCGATCCTTCCGATTGTACTCCTCTGACTCCGGCTCATTTTCTCGTTGGACGACTTCTGACTGCAACATATGAACCAGACATCCAAATTGTCCCAGAAACGCAACTTTCGCGATTTCAACGATTAGAGCAACTTCGGCAGCATCTTTGGACGAGATGGAGAGAGGAGTACATCAGTGAACTTCAACAACGTACGAAGTGGAAGTCCAACATTAGCTACTTAGAAGAAGGATCCCTTGTACTGGTGAAAGATGATAATTTACCACCTATGCAATGGAAATTAGGCCGTATCACAGAAGTGTTTCCAGGAAAGGATAACATCAATAGAGTGGCAAATGTGAAAACCGCATCCGGCATTATTAAACGAGCTTTTACAAAATTGTGTCCTTTACCAGTGGAAGACAAACCATAGCTATATTTGTTAAAAGACTTATTTCTTTTAAGGCCGGGGGCATGTTATGACAATTATGTATTTTAAATTTAAATATTTTACCGCGCTAGAGTAGGGGTAGAAAGTGTATATATGTAGTTTTTTGACTAGAAGTAAGGGTGAGTTGGGTGTAAGACACCACCAAGCATGTAACGCCAAATGTATCTTAATGTATATATATCAAAATTTACTCTTGAGTTAAGTAAAAAGTTAAAAAGGTTACAAAGTGTGTTTTATTGAAATGAAACAAGAACCAGCATTCATTAAACCCCCAACAATGCAATTAAGAATGAGATGCATCTTGGACCCACATCAAAATCTGAAATACAGACACTGATTGCGTTACATATAATGATTGGATCTCTTAATAAATTTCCCAAAATTCGAATGTTTTGGGATCGAGCTATTGGATTGCGAGTATTTCTAGATAACATGTCAAGGGATCGTTTCTTTCAGCTACGCTCCTGTCTTCACTTTGTGAATAACTGGGAAATATCACCACAAACCAATGATCGTTTAGCTAAAGTTCGGCCTTTGATAAACGCCATAAAAAACCGGTGCCGTCAGTTGGTTGTAGAACGTCAACTTTGCGTTGACGAACAGATAATTCCTTTCACCGGAGCTATAAATATCAAACAGTATATAAAGGGCAAACCTTGTCCATGGGGGATTAAAATTTTTGTTTTATGCAGCCAAACCTGGACAGGAGTATGACTTTTTTATTTTATCAGGGTAAATCAACTCCGTTAGATGAGAAAAATCTAACAAGATTTGGACAAGCTGCCAGTGTTGTTCTACATTTAGCTCAAAGTATTACTAAGTCTGGTCATAAGTTACTTTATGATAATTATTTTTCTTCCTATAAGTTACTCATTGAGTTAACACAAAAAGGGATTTTGGCTGCAGGAACTATACGACTGAATAGATTTTTTAAACCACCTCTTACTAGTGACAAAGCGATAAAAAAGGAAGGAAGAGGCTTCTCTGAGGAGGTAATTAGCACAGATGGTGTAGTTATAGTTAAATGGTTTGATAATAGAACGGTTTGCTTAGCATCAAATTATGTAGTAAAAGGTGTAGAAGATAAGGCTAAAAGGTGGGATAAGAAAGAAGCTAAATATACAACGATCGAGAGACCTGAGATAATAAAAGATTATAATCAAAGTATGGGAGGTGTAGATCTGTTAGATCAGTTAATAAGTTTATATAGAATTTTCATTAGATCACGAAAATGGACTCTTCGTGTAGCCATGCATATGATAGATTTTGCTTTGGTCAATAGTTATAGCTAGAATATAAAAAAGATTGTGCAAAGTGTAACGTACCAACTAAAAGTGTACTACATTTATTAGATTTTCGCATTCACGTTGCGGAAAGTTTGATCAAATTGAGCAGAAATGTTGAACCTAACAAAAGAGGACGGCCATCGACATCGTCTTCTCCTGATGTGGTACCGCCGCCAAGAAGAAATCATGTGGAAATGCGGCCTTTCCATGAAATTCAAACGGTTAGGGTGGATCACATGCCTCAATTTGATGATAAAAAAGAAGCTACAAGATGTAAAATGCAATGGTGCAAGGGTAGATCCCATATATTCTGTGACAAGTGCGGAGTACATTTATGCCTTGTAAGAAATAGAAACTGCTTCGTAACTTTCCACCGAAATTAGCACACTTCTAATTGTTATTTCTTTTATTTTAAATTTTTATATATCGTAAATGTATAGAATTTTAGTTAGTTGTTCTATTTCAGACCATATGTACATTGCTATGTACATTTTCAAAAACAAACTCAAAAAAATAAAAAAATACAAAAAATCATATAAATGGCTTACAGAGTTACCTAAGACCTCAAATCAGTCAAAAAAAGATTTTTCTATAGTAGAAAAAAAAATCAGGTCTCAAGGGGTTAAATTCAAATACGAATTAATGAACATGCTTTCATAATTTTCTCTAATCCAAATTTTTTTTTATTTAAAATACAATTTCACTTCTGTTTTGAAGTCTAAATAGAAAGTGTTATACTTCTTGGGAAAGAGAATTTTCCATAAACATCAAATTTTGAGGAAAATATACAGTGTGCTATTTAAAATAAAAAAGTTAGGGTCGTTTCCGGTTAAACCGGAAGTTAAAGAATATAAATATTAGGCTTTATTTAAAGCAAATTAAGCGTATATCATACGTCTTAAATTTCAAATTTTTATTTTATTAGATAACTGAGGTACGCCATTGGAATAACGTAACTGAGACACCGAGTATACTAGTAATTATTTTTGATGTTTTTTTATAACTTCTTACGAGGACCGATTTTGTTATCTGATTTCACAATTTATTGTGGAAAAACATGCAAATTATATTTACTAATTTTAATATGGCTAGCATAAACTGAATTATAAAAAGGAATATATTCAAATAACCCAATATGGTTAATTTGCAAACTTTTCAATCGATAGCGCTGAATATTGTTTTAAAAGCTTATTAATAAGTTAGCTTCTTATATTCTAAATTTTCTATGGTTCCGTACTTGAATTGGAAGCTACAATAAGTTATTATAATTTGTCACATTTGGAAATGTTTTCATTTTAATTTTTTTCACTAAACATATAGAAAACGCGTTATATCCAATTGTACGTCATACTGGATACATGACGACACGTGCTAGATATGTTGCCGGTAAGATGTTGATGTCTGTTATAAGATTATAAGATGTCAAATATAAAAAGGTCAATAATGAAGCAATTAATTGCTTCGACTGTTTACAGAAAACTTTCGGCATTATATTGAAATGACGCAACTAGATAATAAACACAATGTAGCTCTAAAGGGAATTACTAAAGGGAACAATCAAAATAAATGGGAAAAATTTACACAAAACTAGGCTTATTTGACAGATATGTTATCTTTAAACGCAGCAAGTAACTATTACCCTGTTAAAAATATACTGCTAAAATTCGCGGAATCAAGTACTCCTTGAATTGCCAGCACTCCAGAATTATTATATTCGTAAAATTTGACATTTTAGCCTATAATTCAGTTGATTGAAAACCGAACAGTTTTGTCTCAACAGAATTTAACAAAGTAATAGTTGTGTCAACAATGGAAATTTTGTATCGTGATTTTCAAGTGATGATTTTTTTTTACGATTTTCGATACAGTTTGACACCAAAGCAATGTGTGGAAAAGCTTAGTTCGGTATTTGGGAATGAAGCACCATCCAAAACTATAGTTTACAAATGGTTCGTAGAATTCAAGCGTGGAAGACCAACGTTTGGTGACGATCTTCGTGAAGGGCGCCATGAATCTCTGTTGTTGCGAAAAATATCGAGGCTGTGCGTGAAATGATTTTATCAGATCGAGACGTGACATACAGTGAGATAGAGGCGTCCTTAATTATTGCGGCGAAATAAATACATACGATTTTGCACGATCATTTACATGTCAGGAAGCTTTCCAGTCGTTGGATCCCTCAAAATTTTAAAGACGAGCAAAAACAGGCACGTGTCAAGTGGTGCAAGGAAAAATTTGATTGTGGTCGTTCAAATTCTGTATATAACATTGTAACAGGTGACGAATCCTGGATATTGTCATATGAGCCTCCAACTAAACAGCAATCGACTTTATGGGTGTTTGAAAATGAACCTAAACAAACAAAAGTGGTGTGGTCACGAAGCGTTTCGAAAAGAATGATTGCTTGTTTCTTCAGAAAAGCGTTACAGCTGTTGCATTAGAGAATCGACGAACAGTTAATGCTGATTGGTATACGCCAATTTGTTTGCCGGAAGTTATCGATGAAGTCAACATAAACCGACGAATCATTGTTCATTATGACAATGCAAGCGCTCACACATAAACTGTCGAGTTTTTGACCAACAGGAACATCGAATTAATGACTTATTGCTCATATCCACCCGATTTAGCGCCCAATGACTTCTTATTTCGAAACATCAAAAATAAAAGAGATACCCCGCTCAGAATAGAAAAAGTGTTTTGAAGATTGGTTTTATAGGATGCACAAATGTATACATCTTAAACGGGAGTATTTTGAGAAACAGTAAAGCGATTAACATAGCGTAATTTGTTTTATTTCACAATTTTCCGCGAATTTTAGCAGTGGCCCTGGTACAAGAAACATTTAGTATTGAAACGAAAATTATGTGTTTATTTGCCATGATATTATCATCAATTTATAACATTTTGTATTTAAATTAATGAAGAAAGCTTTCAAATATTATAGTGTTATCAATGACGTACAATTGGACTTAACGCGTTTCTTCTATCAATACGTACCTAGACTTTGGTAGTCTACTGGTCTGTATTTTGAAGACATTTTTTTACATTATTAATTACAATTTCGAAAGATTTAAATTCTCGTAAATCCATATGATATCAAAATCTCAATTCTTCCAAGAAACTTACGAAATCCCCCGAAAAGAAGTTAAAGTGATTAAAAGAAATGCATTCACATACTACTACTTTATAGCACAAGGCCATACATATTTAATCCAAATATTCATTGGCAAATATTAGATATTCAAGTTCATTTATAGGCCCGTCTCATGGTGGGCTTACGATACTTTATAGTGTAAATTAGTCAAAATTATAATACGATGAAACCTTGCGAATTTAAATTACAATACATCCACCCACCGTTTATCTATATTTACCCATGCTTATCGTCAATGTAACGAGATGGCCCAGGCCTTCAAAATGTTGCAAGGTTACACCTGTATATCTATCTGAACGCATGCTTATTGTAATTATTTGAATAGCAGAAATAATAAGCATAATCTACCCTTGAAAATATTGTTCGTTGTATAAGTGGGGAATCATCCCTACTATGATTTGTGGTTTTTTGTATGTATATAAAAACAAATCGTTTTTTTATGTAAGCATAGTGTTCTAATTTAGTTTAGTAACACTAGATTAGTTTAGTACATAGTTTTTAAGTTTAATTTAGGGAAAGAAACAAAAAAAAATTCAAAATGTTTATTCTTGTATTGGTGCTTCTAACGGGATGGGCGCAACATGTACCAGCTCTAAGCAATTGTAAGTATCTTTTGAAAAAAGTAAATTCATAGTCGGAAATTAAGACAATTTTCAAGTAATATTCAAATGCGTAAGCCATTCATTTTTCGTAGTATATACGAGGATTGTTCGGAAACTACGTGGCTTAACACAGAGATAGCGCGAATTCGCAGGAATATTCTTTACAATTCTGTAGAATAATCCTTTAATAGGTTAAATATGATAGTATAGAGCGATCTGCCAATTAGTCTGGTTTTGACAGTGCGCTAAATTTCAAACCAATGATAAAGTAACAAGTGTTCATTTGAAAAGTCAATCTAGGTTACTTTGAAATTTTGTTAGAATAAGATGCAAATGTATTAGTATGTGTTAGTTGTTCCGTAAACGTAAATCCAAATGACATTTGATAATGTCAATCACAAATATCAGTTAGTGAATAAAATAATCGTGCGTCGATTCTGGTTTAAATAAATTGCTTCTAAGTTTTAAAATGGCTTTCACTTTAGAACATAATTTTTTTTTAGTCCAGGCTTATTTTCGAACTGGTAATAAAATTGATGGTTTATTCAGTTCAAGATTGCAAGGTAGAATTTCAAGTTGAGTTTCCAAAATTTGTAATAGATTATATACAATTTATGAATACTTTGGATAGAACTTTAAAACTTTTTTCTGAAACTGGTAGTCTCTTAAGAAAATCAGGCAGCGGAGCAGTTAAGAAACGTACACCTCAAGTTGTCAATCGTGTTGAAGAAATAATGATAAATGAACCACAAACATCTGTTCGACATTTGAGTCAACAAATAAACCTTTATGTTGGTACAACTCATAAGTTATTAAAAAAAGATATGCAACTTTATCCATACCGTGTCACAGCAGTACAAGAATTGTTAGAAATTGATTACCCACGTAGACTATAGTTTTGTAATTGGTTTGTAAATATGAACAAAAATGGCGAACTTTCGCAAAGAGTTATCTTTACTGATGAAGCATGGTTTTATAAAACGGGATACCTAAATTCACAAAACACAAGAATTTGGAGTAGTGAAAATCCACATGTAATTAATGAAGAATCGCTACATCCAGAGAAAATTGGTGTTTGGGAAGCGATAAGCGATAATATGAACAATAATGGAGAACTTTCGCAAAGAGTCATCTTTACTGATGAAGCATGGTTTTATAAAACGGGATACCTAAATTCACAAAATACAAGAACTTGGAGTAGTGAAAATCTACATGTAATTGATGAAGAATCGCTACATCCAGAGAAAATTGGTGTTTGGGCAGCGATAAGCCAAAGGCGAATCATTGGACCAATATCTTTTCAGGGAACGTTAAATGCTCAAAGGTACCATACGGAAATTTTACAACCATTTGTCAATCAGTTGCATGATGATGAACTTCAAAATGCATATTTCCAACAAGACGGAGCACCTTGTCACTGTACTGCAGAATCTTTGGATTATTTAAGAGAATTTTTTGACAAGCGTATAATTAGTCGAAATACTGAAATTGCGTGGCCTGCACGTTCATGATTTAACACCTGCGACTTTTTTTTGTGGCCTTATCTAAAAAATAACATATTTCGAACACCCATATTGAATTTGAATGATATGCTACAGAGAATCGAACAGAAATGCATGGAAATTTATAACAATCCAGTAATGTTGCAGAATATCATCAGAAATTTTGAACGGAGGATTTTAAAGTGCATTGATCTTGAAGGACAACATTTTCAACATTTGTTATAGTTTTCAATAAGTACCTATTATTTGTTATTTATTTGTATGTATGAAACTGTCAAAATATAGGTACGACTTCGTCGGTGAAGTAGTAAATTTTAATTTACGGCATACTTCAAAATATTCTCAGTAAATCACATGCTACTAGATTGAAATTTCAAATGAACACTTGTTACTTTCATTTGGAAGGCTTAATACTAACCGAAATCAACGCAGAGCCTAGATTCAACACTATTAGAATTCGCTCCTTCGTTCTCGATGGTTAAAAACTGGATTTCTGAATTTGTAGTGGACGTCCAAAAACTTTTACTTTTCCTGATATGATTGAAAAAGTCCACCGAATCATTTTGAATGACCGTCGGGTAAAAGTGTGCGAGATAGCAGATATTGTAGATATCCCAAATGACAGTGTGCGCAGAATCTTAACTGAAGAATTTGAAATGAAGAAATATTCAATTAAGTGCCGTGGTTACTCACACCGAAGTGTTTCTTGCTACCGTCTGGCATGCTTCCGTCACATTCAGAAGACCTTTGCATGCCGTTTCATTACCGTCGATAAAACCTGGGTCCACCATTACACTCCCGAAACCAAAGAACAATCCAAATAATGGACAAAAAAGTTCTCCGCCACCCCAAAGACGACAAAAACGGTTTTGTCAACAGGGAAGGTTGTAGCAATTGTTTTTTATGATTCTCATGGTATTATCTTGGTCGACTACTTCGAAAAGGGGAAAATAATAAATGGGGAGTAGTGTGCCAATTAATGTAATTGTTACAAAAATTAAGCGACAAAATTAAATAGAAACGGCCTTATTTGGCAAAGAATAAAGTGCTTTTCCATCAGCATAACGCACCTACCCATAAGTCTGCGATTGCAATCGTAAAAATGTATTAATTGGGAATTGAATTAATGGCTAATTCATCCTATTCCCCAGATTTGGCTCCAAGCGATTATCTTCTCTTTTTAAAACCTGAAAAAATTAATAATCGCTGCTGTAAATAGCTATTTCGAGGACTTAGATTCATCGACCAACAATGAAGGCATTACTAATTTTCAATATGGTGTTTTTGTCAAAAAACTTTCCTTTTCTTTGTTAGGCCGCGCAGTTTCCGAACCACCCTTGTATATGGATTAAATGAACACAATTGGAAGTTTGATATCAAGTATTATATTTAGTTAGAATTAGATATTTACATATTACATAACTTCACAAAATTTAACTTTGGCTTTATAAAAGTAAGATTGTAAAAAATTCAATTTTCAAAACAACAGCACTTGACCTTATTTTTACGGATGCGCGACAAAATTTCTTACATGGGAACTTCAATGTGAGAAGTACTGTCTAGTAGCGCCATCTACATTTAAATAATATTACTACTACTATTGATGTTATACAGGTTGGCCCAAAATGACCGAAAGGGTTTGAGTTCATTATAACTTCTTATTTAAGACATAATTATTAATTTTTTTAAATTTTAAATACAGTATATTAATGGAGAATATTTTTAATTTAATTATGAAAAATTATATCTCGCAAGTGGTGGCCATTTTCTGCTTCGCATATTCGTGCTCTTTCCAAAACATTTTCCATAACCTTTCGCAAAACTTCAGTGGTATGCCAGGTGTTATGTTGTTGATTTCGTCGCGTATATTATTTTTTAATTGCTGTATGGTTCGAGGCTTATTAATATAGACTTTTCCTTTCAAATAACCCCAAAGGAAGCAGTCTGAAGCGGTTAAATCCGGTGAACGCGGAGGCCAATTAAAATCGCTTGTACGGGAAATAATTCGTTCACCAAAGATGTCGCGTAAAAGAGCCATTGCGTCCCTCGCAGTGTGCGCTGTGGCTCCATCCTGTTGGAACCATACTTGCGGATGGTTTTTCACGGCTGGCCTTAAAAAATTTTCCAACATTGTCCGATATATAACACCAGTGATGGAAACGGCGACACGGTGTTCATTTTCAAAAAAATATGGGCCAATTATCCTTTCCGACGAAACACCGCACCAGGCGGTACACTTAAGTGGGTGTAATTCTCGCTGTTGAACTACTCTTGGATTTTCCGTAGCCCTTATCCTGCAGTTTTGCCTATTAACAAACCCATTTAATTGGAAATGGGCTTCGTCGCTCATAATTAAATTATGAATAAAATCATGATTTTCTTCTGCTTTTTGACGAAAATAAATTGCATAATCAAGTCGTTGCTGGTAATCTGTCGGTTTCAATTGTTGGACAAGCTGAATTTTGTATGGAAACATTCTTATTGTATGCAAAATTCTCTGCGGTGACCCTCTTGAGAGGCCAAGTTGTGTCGAACGTCTCCTGGTTGATGTTTCTCCATCTTCCCGAATACTCTCCTGTTCCCGTTCAATATTGTCATCCGTGTGCACCGTTCGTCGTCTGCCGGCACCAGGAAGGTTCCTTACTGCCCCTTATTCTCGAAAATTTGCAACCAGACGGTTTATTGTTGACTCTGAGGGTCCAACCCGCATATTAAAATAACGACGATATGCACGCTGAGTCAAAACAATGGATCGTTGATTTGAGAAATAAAGTTCAACGATTTTGGAACGTTGTTCAATTGTGTACTATTCCATTTTAAATTTCCCAAGCCTTCTTTACAAAATACTGAAAACAAAAAAAAAAAATTATAATAAAAAAGTTATAAGGAATTAAAACCCCTTCGGTCATTTTGGGCCACCGTATTATTAGGCCTCTAACTTTAGTTTCACTGAAAATATTTTTTTTAGAAGTTTAATATGTTTATATATTTAAAAATTATTTCCTTATTTTTTTAAACCAATAAATTACTATTATTAAATAAAAAAAGGTACAAACTAGAAGAAGAATCTAAAAATTAAAATCTCAAAAACAAAACTTAATCCCGTAATTCTAATTTTGCAGTTGCGAATACAGCTTGTGGTAAACACAATTCCCGTGTTGGGAAAATTATTGGTGGAAGTGATGCTTCACCTCATGAATTTCCATGGATGGTGTCACTTACAAGAAGAGGTGATCATTTCTGCGGAGGCACCTTGATTACGAACCGACATGTCTTAACAGCAGGGCATTGCCTTTGCAGGTAAAATATAAAGCTATTCATTCTTGCAAGACATGTTTTTGTAACATATAACATTGCTCAGTACATTAGAATAGGCTTTCTTCAAGGCAATATAAGAGTTTATACACAGCATAACCTATTAAGAGTGCATATTTACTCCGTATGTTAAGACGATTTATTATATCAACAAGAAAACAAGTTATCTTGCATTTAACATATCCTTAACGTTTTATATAACCAATTTCCTTTTATATTTTATTTATTTTAAAGTTGCTTGGTCATCCTGTTTCTAATTAATTTCTAATTTCAGAAAAATAATTTGTAAATAATCTTAACTCTAGTACTGAGCGTTATTTCAGTTAACTTTAACAAAGTTCCTTAATGTACCTATTTCTGATGATTGGGTTATGTTACATGATATTAGTCCAATTTTTTATGACGATTTCAATTCCGTGATTGAAATTTTTGTATCAGCTCTAGTTAAAAAATATGAGACTGGTGTTTTTTATAATAAAACACTATAAATTTAGAGATAATTCTAATTTATTTAATTATTATAATGAAAAAAACTTTCTCTTATATGATTTTCTTGCTAAAGCTGAAGGCAGAGAGCTATTCTGAATGCTCCAACAATACTCAGCCATTATGTATGCGTTCCAGTAGCCCTGATAGCGTTCCTCCATGGTACGGAGGTCCTGGTGGAATCGCTCGCCCTGTTCTTCACTTAGGTCACCAAGATTGGCGGGAAAATAGTCCAGGTGGTTGTGAAGAAAGTGTAACTTGATGCTCATGTGACATCCAAGCCTTTGAAAGTGACTCATCAGTTGTTCGAGGTGTTGAGAAAATTCAGAACTTTTCTTATTTCCCAAAAAATTTTTAACAAGCCAAAAAAACTAATTCCATGCCGTTTTCCCAATCTCTGTCATAGTGTCCGTAAAATTTGAGTCTTTTATTAATGATCTTATTTGTGGCCCATCAAAAATTCCCGCTTTTATCTTTTCTGCACTCAGTTTTGGAAACTTTTTTGATAGGAAAAGGAAACAATTTCCATTTTTGTTCAAGACCTTTTACAAATTGTTTTATAAGTCCTAGTTTTATATGTAACGGAGGCAAAATTATACGATCCCTTGATACTGAAGGTGGGTTTATCACGTTCTGTTGTCCTGCAACTTGTGCTTCCCGAGGAGGCCAATCTTTTTTAATCCAATGTTGATATTTAGCTCTATTGTCCCACAAGCAAAGAAAACAGGTATATTTTGTATAACCACCTTGTTGGCCTAAAAGAAAGTTGACCATTTTTAAATCAACACATATGAGCCAATTGTGTTCCACATATTTAATTTTGTCTAAAACCAGAGCAATAGTTGTATATTCTTCTTTTACTTTTGTGGAATGTGCAATAGGCAACGACCCTAATTTATTTCCACTGTGTAAGGGAACACATTTTAGACTACGTTTTGATGAGTCTATAAATAGACGCCACTCACTAGAAACGTAATTTTGAAGTCCCATTGCAGCCATTAAACCAGGTACATCTTTACAAAATACGAAATCATTTTCTTCAGCAAAATATTTGAGGAGATTTTGTTCTCTTGTGCGGTAATAAAAAATTTTCGTTTCTTTTGTTCCTAAGTTTCTTTCTTTTAGCCTGGAAGCCAAAATTTCTGAAGCAGCCTTTGACAGTCCCAGATCTCTGACAAGGTCGTTTAAATCATCTTGATTAAATAGTTTTGGCGCTTTCAGGTAACATTCAAAGTCACTAACACTACTGTCAGTTTTCGCCTCAAAATGCATAGGCTCCTCCTGTGAAGCATCAGCTTGAGGTTCAAGTGATATTTTAGGACTTAAAACACGTCTATGTGCCGACCGTATGGAAGTATATTCCCATTTGGCTCGATTTTTTCGGTTAATGCCAGTTATGTCCACCAAACAAAAATAACAGTCGTCGTGGTGGTTCAAGGGTTCAGTCCAGATCATAGCGGTTTCGTACCTAAAGCTATTCCATTTCTTATTTGTCCACAAACGTAGAAACTCAACGCACGTTTTGCATACCTTTTGCGGAATCCAAGGCTTGTCTTTCATTTCCAGTGTGTGACCAAAGTAATTTTTGTAAGCCTCAATCACGAACGCTGTCACATTCAAACGGTATTCTTTAAATATATACTCTCCGCAAATGAAACAAAAATGATTTGGATCATTGACACAAACTCTTCTTGAAGATGCTATATCAAATTATATTAAGTAAACTTAATATTTTCTTAATTACAAGCAAATTAACACACTAATAAAGCGATTTTTTCGTGAAAGCTATATCTCGTAAACAAGAGCTCTTACAAAAAAACTGAGGGTATATTTGCTTTTTTATTATTTTTTTATTTATAAATCAGCGACGTCAAATTAGTAAACATCACGTGATAAAAGTCAATCATCAGACAAAAGTTGTCATATTGTTGTGCGGTGTTATTCAATTTAATAACAGTTTACCTTAAAATTTTTAATGATTCTAATATATCATATAGAAACGTTGTAAGTTAACGACACTGCTGCGCCAGACGCGTCCCCGCCAACTTTACTTCTCCGATATGTTTATTCAATGTATACTTTGGCATTTGTTTGGATAAGCAATAGAGATAGGTCAGAAGTAGGTGTGATATACACATAAGTATTGCGTATGTACTCGTATTTCTATCGCATCTATCGTCGACGTATCTAATTAGACTAGGCACAGACACGCCTAGCGCCGGGTACTATAAACCTCCCTTCACTTTTATCTAGTGTACTGGTGGAGTATCGTTCACGTCTTCGCCGTTAACTCACCACGTTTCCAGGCGCTATAGTAAGCAGAACCTTAAATAAGAACATAAGCCTCATAAGAAGTTGGTCGAACGTGAATCACTTGCTACGCTATAACAACAAATGTGATTTGATTGACCTCAGTATCGATCAGAAATTAGCCTATGTTGCTCGTACAAAGAAAACGTCAGCTCATCATTTCCTGCGTTTTCTTTTAAATTTTGAACGGACTTTACTGGCTTCTTTACAAAATCTTACGTACGCTTCTATTAGAAATATAAAATTGATGTGCAATTAGTTTGTCAACTTGATTCAGATTTTCTTCTAGACACAAATGAGTAACTTAGGTTATTTATGTTAATGATAATTTCTAGGCCTTTTATGTTGTTGAAGAACATCGCTAATTTTATTAGCGTCTTTTTTCCTCAACTGTAAGCATTGCCATTATAATATAAGGCTGACAACAATCACACAACCACTATAGAGCGTTTCACGCCCATGATGAAGTACAGGCCATATGGAGATAGCGTACATAGTTGCCAAGTCGCGAACTCATTCCTACCAACATATCTATATTGCTGTTAATCAGGCCTGCTCAGACTGTCAATAGTATTGTATTGACATAACCTTAATTGTATTTATAATGAACAAAATTTTAAAATTACTATTCTTAGTTTGCATCTGTTTATAATATATTCGATGCCAAGAAAAAGTAAATAAGAGTGAAATATCATTCTAGTTAATAATGTATATGAAAAGTAAATCATTATATTAACAAACTACTTAAAATTGTATGTTTAAGTTATAATTTGGTTTAACCAACACACCATTTGACTCAAGGTTTGTTTTGAATTAAAACAATTATTTTATATATATTGGTTTCCTTTATTATAAAAAATAGTTTGATTTGTCTATTAGAATACAAGCAATAATCATAAAAAGTTTTTTTGTGTAGACCATAAACATACAAAAAATACTGCAATATAGATTTATTTAAGCAATAACATAAAGATATCAACATCCTAAAAACCTAATTTTCTATTTCAATTAAAACTTGACTGCTGTAGTAACATTAATTATAGGTTTGTTCCGAGAAGAATCCCTATTATTTTTAGTGAATCGGAATTTAAATCTGTTTTACAGGCATCATCGTGTACTATAATACTGTCTACCAATTGGCTAAAAGAGATGCAAACTGTCAGAGATTCGTTCTTGGAACAGACCTACAATCCACTGGATGTTGCAGCATTCGAATAGCCGACAGGGTCAGTTAATAAATCGTCTTCCATATCATCAGTTGAGTCTCCCACATGGATGATAAACTACTCAACATCATCTTGCAATCCATCGACAATCCACATTTCTTCTTCAATTTTTTTTACATGCTGAATATAATTCTTCCAATTCGTCAGCTGTCACATTACTATAGGCACTCGTAATTAATGGTGCCATATCTTTTACTTTGAACGTAGTGTTGTGCATCTTTATGTGATTTTTCACTTGGGCCCAAACCATTTCTATTGGATTCAGCTCACAATGGTAAGGTGGTAAACGTAGAACTTCTCGGCCAGCATCTTTCGCCAACATATCAAACTTATATTTGTCATATTGATATTTTACTTGTGATACACTAAACAACAAATCTCTTTTTAACATATTACCTTCAACGGATATATTTTTTTCAGTCAACCAGTCAATTATATTATCTTTTCTCCATACATTTGTAGGTATCTTCTCAACCTTTCTGCTGTAGTACGATGCATTGTCTAGAACAATTACAGCATTTTCAGGAGTATTTGGCAATAAATGCTCAATGAACCACTTTTCAAACGTATCTCCATCCCTCTCATTATGTGCATCAGCTGTACTCTTCTTGCATAGAAATGTTAATTCGGCACCAGGAAGTAGCCATTTTCATTGCCAGCATGTACTAATGCAAATCGAGGACCAAGACCACTCGGAGATTTTAATCCTGTACTCAATCCTCGAACAAATGCTTCTCGAGTACTTTTTATTGTAGTATCTTGCCAGACTTTACTTACTGTGTGTCCTACATTAACCCACGACTCATCTGTGTAAACTATACACCTACCTGGAACAAATATTATTTTAGGTATATGCTTTTATATAAAGAACAAAGAAACTTTACCTTCATTTCGAAATGTCTTGATATCTCGCAGATACTTGTGTCTCCATCTTATAATATCATCTCGTTCAATGAGTATGCTTTTCCTTTTTACAGTTTGAAATTCAAAACCAATATCTTTCAAAAGTCTATATAATGTTGATCGTGTAGGGAGATGATTGTCATTGTTGATTGTAGCAAGAACTGTATTCACAGTGGGTGGTATGTTTTGCATGAAAAATCTATGAACTTGTTGTCATACAAGTGCGTGTATATTTTCATCATAACGGTGTAGACGAGCATTTACTTGTACCCCTTTTCTCTTCTGCTTGTTTTTTTTTTTGGACTCAACAACGGCCCTTTTTCTTGTTCCTTTCTCATGTTGTATATGCTGTGTACTGAACAATGTAGTGCTTAACTTGCTTCAGCAGCAGCAGCAGTAACAGTCATAAGTTTTTTAAGAAAATGATTAAAAACATTTAGTATCATCCGCTTTTCTCTTCGACTAAAACATTCACCCCTTCGTGATTTTTTCTCTCCAGGCTCCATTACTGTAGTTTATAATCTGTAATGGTAATGTTTTTATTTACGAGCACATTTCCTTGACATTCCAACTTACCACAAACTTTTGTAAACAACAACGGGAGAATATAATAAAGAGAGAGAGAATATAATATATAATAATAAGAATATAATATAATAACACTATAACACTGTAGCAGTCTGGATATCTGTACGAATTAAAAATCCCCAATAAAAGTTAATATAAATTTTCGACATAGCGAGCGGTGGAAAAGGATAAGCGCGATGCAATTTCTTAAAAAAAATAAAAGAGGGGAATGCTCCATAAGAGCCCATACTTCATCGTGGGCGTGAAACGCTCTATAGTGGAATGCTAATTCACAGCTTCTGTTTGCTATCTATCCCTACTACTATATCGAATCGCGTTTGGTCGTTCGATATGTATACTCTGATACAAGAGTCTCTAAATTATTTAAGAGAACACGTTTATTCTGTGCTTGCAAAATTTTGAATTTGCGTTCTAACAAATGTCTGACATAATGAGAATCTGTTTCTTTATTATGAAAGGATCTCATGTTGTTTGGCCCTCATCAAATTTTTGGCAACTACCCACAGTTCAGCTCAGACTCCCGATTTTCGGATAGAATACATATAGTACACATCAAATAAACTTAGGTATGACTCATCGCTTTCAAATGTACAAATAAATTTCCTTATGACGTATTGCAGTGGAATTTGCTTTGAAATTGCTTATTAATTTTAATTCACACTACAGCTTATATTGCCGGCTATTCAGTCTAGTAGAATCCACGAACTCCCATCTCATGAATCGTTCCTTGCGGAATAGGTCCAAGTTTTTTAATTTGAAAGTAAAACAATGAATGTCAATGAAAGATCTTAATTAGTTGATTTAGAAAATTTTATTAAAAAAAATTAAAAAAAATCCCTTTACCGAGTGTATAGGGTGCTAAAGCATCATTAACAGTAGCAATGGGGAAACACTCTTTGTGAATAATGACTCGCACACAGAGAAAAACCCCTTGTGACACTCGAACAAAATTAAAACTAATAAATACTAGTGAAATTTGTCAAGTTTGACCTCTACTTTAACCCCTACAATCAAATGTCAAAAACAACCAAGTTTTCACAACCCGCGAAAATTGAATTTTAGTCATGCGCAAAAATAACACAACAAGGTCAACCCACAATAAAGAAAACTCCAACCTTGAATTCAAAACGTTCTAGAGTATTATTTTTAAGAAAAAACTCCCCTTACAAAAAAACATGACAATTTTCTCTAATACCCATATACTACCTTCAAATATATAAATTATTACAAGAAATACATGAAATTATACTAATGATAATAATCGCAATATAAATATATATAAATAAAATATTTTTATCGAACTTACATAGATCTATGCACCATTAATAAAAACTGCGTGAGAGATATCTTATTTATAAGAACATTTTATAATCACCAAAACTCTCGCAAAAATCGAATTAAGATTTACATGCACCTCACACTAATGCATAAACAAAATACAACCCGATTTTATAAAACAAAGAATAAAATTTAGTATTTTATCCTTTAATAATCCGATCACTTCAAACGTCAAGATATCTCTGACAAAAATAAAATTTTTAACATCCGCCTGGATATCCCTACCAACTATAAAATCAAAAATATATACAGACAATACACATTTTTATAATAATACAATATCCGGGAAAGCGGCAACTTCAATCCTCTGATCAACCTAAATATACGAGGATGGATCAAAATTTCAAACATAATAACATTTATCACTTATAAAATAAAATATATTTATAACGATCCCCGTCTGAAATAAATAAACATAAAAATTGAAATAGATAATTTTAATAAATGTACTACAAAAAAATTTTAATATCGTTCAATCATTTTCCTTTCTTGTGCTACGAAAAAACCATGACAGTATGTCGTTTGATATTTATTTAGTTCAAGTGTCGCTGTCAAGCAATGACAGGTCATGTTAATAACTAATTATGTAAATTTATCACTATTAAGAATGTTCTGTGCTGTTGATGATTATATGAACGTTTTAAACGATTGAATGAAAATGTTAGCAACATTAATAATTATGGAAAAAATTAAAATGTATGTTTTTTAAAATGGAGAGATAATTATTGGGCAGAAGACAGTTTCTTCAGAGTATTTTATGAAATGGCACTATATATACACAGAATAATAGAAATATTTGTGGTGCATTTCATTTATACTTCAACTGCAATATTTGCAAATTCCAGAATTGTTAGTGGTTGTTTGTTGATAACTCCTCGGAAAATTGAAGAAATTTAGAAGAAAACCCATGGCTCGGCAAGCATATTTTTTTGGTATTTCTGCACAATTACTTTCTCTTTAGTGGTTCACCCATGACCAGGAATTTACAGAACTAATTTATTCAACTGTCAATAATGGATGTAAAACAAATTTTCAAAAAAATAGAACTAGCATCATACATTTCTATAATTATGAAAGATTCTTGTTTTATACTTTTTGTAAATACATATATCTTATTTGATAATACCGAAACCAAAATTATATTACAAATAAAATAATCAAACACAGGGGTTGATTCTAAATTATTTTATTTTCAGTACGAAATATGCCAAAAAATATTGTATTTATGGACTAGAAGAAATTGGTATACATAGTTTTCCAGGATCATTGTTTTTGTCTACACACAGTACAAAATATTCTACGATTTAAACAAATTAAAGCAACGTTAAATAAATTCAAATCAAACAACTTATTATGGCGTAATAATCTCCTGAATTAAGCAATTCTTTCCAAAAAGTGGAATCATGAAGTGCATTATAAGTTTTATTAGACAGCAAGAAATACAAGTTACAACATTTTTGAATATTCCAACTTCAAACGATGCACGAATGAAAGCTAATATTATAATGGGTTGTCTAGCTTTTACCAATAGTCCCTTCAAACACTGCAAATTGCTAATAAAACAGCACAAGATAAACTAAAATTAAAACAAAGTAATACCGTGCAATAATTAATCAGAGTGTAAATCAGTCCATTGGGAATCTGAATCACTCTCATTCATCAATTTTTCTGCATGCTTGATACATTTTTGCCAATAATCACTGTTGAGGTAACTCGCTGATTTGTCGCTGATATCCGATATCGAAGGACCATATAGTGGGATAACTGCAACTGGTACGTGGACTTGATGATCCTGTGTATTGTTTCACCGCGCACAGGTTGTAAGGCCGTATACGCACTAATTATTTACTCGTCGGTGACAGTTTTTAATGAAACACGGCCCGCCATTATAACACCTTTATTTACAAAATTTACACTATTTGATACATAATAATTGTTGATTTGTTGATAAAGCAAGACTGTTGTCTTGTTGAATGAACATGAGACTGGTGTCTCTTAATATTAAATGTAGACTTGAGCATTGTTCTTATGACTGTTGTCTAGAACGCTGTTATGTTGAGGGTCTTGTCTTGAACACTGTTGTGTTGACACTTGCGACTGTTGTCGCACACGTTGATCTGTTGAGACTTTTTAAGAATTGTAGGCAAAATTTACCCCTAACTTCAGTAAACTTTGGAACAATTAACAAAATAGGCCGCATGCGTCTAGATGACGAACAAAATTTGGCAAAATTCCCAAGACCGCCTTGTTTGTAAACTGTGCCGACTAAAATAGCAAACATTGCAGATGGTTTTTAATTCTATAACTAAAATTCCCAGTTTATGATACTGGCATTCTTCATTCTGATATTTTATGGTATAAAATTTAGTGAACGTGCATTTTGATAAAGCATTTGAAGGTTTCAAACTGTGTACATGGCACGTTTACCTATAAAATAAGGTAAATTGAAAAGTGTCTAAAGAGTCCAGCAATAAAATAGTACCGAATTGAATAAAGGTTGATAAATATGAACGATGCCGCATCTTAAATTCAGGGAACAGTTTGCATTTTAATACGATAACAAAATATAGTTATACAAAGGTTTCAATTTCGTAACTGACCCTTAGGTTCAAATACTATATTCTATTTCTTACATATATAATATAAGTGCTTATATTAAACTTTAGACGACGGATAAAGGTAGGAATTATAATAAATCAAAACTAAGGAACAGCAAAAATTTGTTGACACATAATTTCTATAAAGCAGTGTTGAGAGAAATATAGGTGATATTCATATTCATATAAATATAAAACACTTTCCTGTTCTATAGAATGCACAATACACAATACACGACTGTAAATTGGAACTAAAATATAATACAAATATGTAGTATTAAGTAATATAATAACTTATTATATTACTTAATAACATAATAACAGCACCGTTCGTGATAGTATATCTCTAGATATTAATAATGTTTCGCATGCGGGAACCAATTCGTTAGTCACGCCTCTGCTTTCGCTCCGAATTGGTCCACTCTACATATATAACTTTATATCCATTTTCTCCAGCAATTTTATCAATGTCATATACTTTCCCTTGGAGATTTTCGCTTATGAGACGTAAAAGTTCACGTTTCAACTTATCATCGTCAAAATGAATGTGATGATTTATTAGATACCGTTTCATTTCATTTTTAGTGGCGTTTGCGTTATGCACAGGATCATACAGCTGGTTTTCCTTATTGTTCAAGTAGTCTTTTAGAAATTTTACTCTACTCTATGCTATATGTTCTTGCTCAAATAGGCCCCTCCTATTGTCATCCAAACTCGACTTACTAAACTCAAACTCATTAGAAACTTCTTGCTATAATGCAACTCCAGTAACATAAACACCTATAAATAAAAAATTTAATCAACAGAAAAAATTCCATAAATCTAACAATACGTTTAGATAAATTAAGATAATTTAGATTTCATAATTTTTTCTCTTCGCAATCTTTAACATATTGATCAACGCCACATAATTTTGATTTTAGACGCCTGCGATGTTTCGAAGGGGATGGCGGCAATTCACCTTTCTGTGTTGCTTCGGTAACTCTCTTCTTTATAGCTGATACAGTATTAATACTAATATTACAAGCTGCAGTACGCTAAAACTATAAAAATATAATGTATTAAAACCATTTTTATTATTTCTAGTAAGCATAATATCTGCATTACAGATTCTAAAGGAAGGTATGAAGCCCGATTATCACGTTCACATTCAAAATATTTCATCACATTCATAACAAGTGGTTGTGTTTGTGATTTTAAATGCTTGTTACGAAGAATTTTTTCGTTGTAAATGTATAAAATGAGACGAAATATAAGGACTTAGATTACAGGTGACAAATGACAGAATAGGTTAAGATAAATAACGAAAAACGAAAGAAAAACGACATACGTTTTAGTAAGTCCCTACAATTAGCACAGCGAACACACCTGAAATAATGTATCTTCTACTGTTTACGAGTTATACAATGCACCGACTGAGATAGAATATAGAAACCGGTGTATTCTACACTGGTATTGCGATGAGTCAAACTCAACTTAATTTGATGTCTACTATACCTCGATTTAGCTGGCAATAAGTCTGCAGAGATTCTCTCAACTTGATTTACTATTTCTAGTGGATTATTGAAAATGTCTAAATGACTTTTTCAATTAGAAATCATGATAAAGCTACCAACAGCACAAACTGATGTAATTTAATAATGACGTGATAGCAGGCAACCAGATACTGATAAAAACTAGTAGGTAATTTTCGTCTCTGGGGACGAAAGTTAACGTATTATTTTCTCCCATTGGTGACGGAA
Source organism: Melolontha melolontha (assembly GCA_935421215.2). Lineage (NCBI taxonomy): Eukaryota > Metazoa > Arthropoda > Insecta > Coleoptera > Scarabaeidae > Melolontha > Melolontha melolontha. Next base: position 13,655,128 of record OW285235.1, read on the forward strand.
ATCAAATTTTCGCTGGAGTATTCGGTGACGGAAAATGTCTTTTACTCACAATCGTTTAGTAATCTGTAGATTTGTACCCTTCGAAACAGTCGGGAAGCGACTTATTGCTTACCTACTTCACTTTCCCAGCTATAGCCGGAAAAGTGTTTTCCCAGCTAGCAAGTGTCAGTTCATTAGTCACAAATATGACATCATTGTCATTTTGGCATTAAAACATGTTTTTAAGAATAAATTGGAATCAAACTCTGTATTTATTTAGTAAAGAAACAATAATAAACCTATTTAGAGTTGTAAATATTAATGGTTACATTAGAATTATTATTACTGTTAACTGTTAAAGAAAGACCATGTTGTTGCTTAAAATTATACTGTTCATTTTTAGAAATCGACGATCTTGATTGTTCTACATTTGACAACATATTAGCAATTTTTACTTGTCCATGTAATGAGTTCTCCACATATCCTTCAGCAACGGTACTGGATTTCCACCCCCCTAAACTTTTCAACTGTAGAATGTCTCCACCTGTATTTGCCAGTAATGTCGCTGAAGTACGTCTGAAACAATGTCCTGTAAACCCATTAACGCTTTCCAGTTTTAATTAAGTTGCTATTTTTTTGGGAAAATTTCCGATAGAGTTATGCCCAAAAGGCTGTCGTGTAAGTTTGCCATTCCTCATTTGTAAAAAAAAATTTTCAGATTCAATGTTGTTGCGAAGGTCGTAGTATTGCTTTATTACTTTCATCCATTCCGGTTTTGTGATTACGAATGTACGGGAGGAGTTAGTTTTCGTTACAGGAATTACTATTATAATTCGGTTTTCTAAAATATCCAGATCACTTATTTTCATTTTTAAAAGTTCATCACATCTACAGGCTCCAGAGATGCCAATAATTAAAGCAACCTAAAAGAAATATGTAATTTAACATAAATTTAATATGCACTGAAGAAATTAGAATGTTACCTTTTGAGGAAGATATTCTATCGGAGCGTTGTTGAGAAAATTATCAATGTCTGCTTTGGACAGAACGCTTGATTTTTTACCTTTGTATCCCACATTCTGCCTTTTCAGGTATGCTCGCAATTTTGCATAATTACTGATATCAACATTTTGCCTAATATTAAGAACTGCTCGCAACATCGAATACCTTGGCCATAATGTGGAAACTTTATTTTGTTTACATAATTCAGCAAAATAAGCAAGGAGTACCGTTTCAGAGGTATGCTGCACACCCTTAATCACGCACCATTTACTATATGCTTCGTAAGTCTTCTCGTACCTCTCCCTGCTTTTTTCCGGAATCATGCCTTCAGTAGCTTTTTCTGCAGCTACTCGCAGTTCTGGTGGGGTGCATTCAAGTTCTCTGTCGGACATATTTCTTAGTATACACGTATAAAGATTTTTTATTATTAAAAATGCCGTACTATATTTTGTAACTGGCAAAATAAATACCTAACTGTCAGATTCAACAAACTTATTACATTGCCTAGCAACGATTTTACAAGTATCTTCCTTAAAATAGTTTATCAAATTATCATAAAAAATAATACCGATACTCATGTATTATTATTATTATTATTATTTAAAATAAAACTTATATAGAATTACTAATAGTAGATTGTGAGTAAAATCGTATACATACCTCGGGAGAACTCATTCCAGCCTCGCGTCTGCAGCTTACCTCGGTGCTTTGCACCTCGGTAAGCTATCTTGACGCTCGGCTGTAATAGAGCACTTCCCCGCTCGGTATGTAATATACTATTTATAAAGAATCTTAGAAAAATATATTATTTACTTTAAAATAAGCATTTCATAGAAGTCTCATTTTCGTCAAATCACCCTAGTAAAAATGAACATATTCAGATGCTTTAATTTGAGTTTTAATTTTCAGCGGTGTTGGTGAAGATTTAGTATCATCTGGAGGCGTTAGAATCGCCATTGCCCAACACAACTTAGCCAACAAAAACGATAACGCTTACGATATGGCAGTAGAAAAATTCATCGTACATCCAGAGTATTCGTGTAGAAAAGCCAAAAACGATCTAGCCATCGTCGTGTTATCAGAAGAATTGCGATGGTCTAACAACGTAGCACCGGCCTGTCTTCCCGCCGCCAACGGTGAAAGTAGTTACGATAAATTCACCAACGCGATAGCTACCGTCGCCGGTTGGGGATGGACTAGTGCAGATAGAGCAAAAGGCAAGTAATACAAAAAGCAATACTTCGGTATGATGATGGTGATGATACAGTTGTGTAATAGCCTGAATGCCCTATTTGTATTTCAATTTATTACCTCGCGCGCAGAGAATTCCATTCTCGATTTATCACTGTTTTTGTGTGATTGTAATGCACCGTGAAATTACAGTCAAACGTAAAACTTCTCTGCCGTTAATTGAATGAATTTATTGATGTATCTGATTGGCGCACACAATCGCTTATTGACTTCTTAAACGACGGGTTCTCCTTTTCACTAGCACTTAATACTATTGATAGTTATGTCTTATTTATTAATTCGATTTTATCGCCTTCCTAATTGCAACTTTCAACGTGCGAAGAAGTCGTTTTAATAAAATTCTAACGTCGAGGAGATTTTAATTGTCATGTGTTGTAGTTATGTCAGATCGTTTGTAATAGTAAACGTGACCAGGATTCAAACCCGAGCAGAGAAATAGTAAATTGGCCCAGTTTCGATTTTAACGATTCCACATATTACGAAATCTTAGTTTTTATACAATGTGTACCTCAAGTTTGGAATAATTATTGAATTAGTTTGTGATAAAAAAGAATAAAAGATATATAAGCCCCCTTCCGGATCACTTGGCCCACTCGTTAAAATTTCACTTAAACAGAAATTAGTCATTAATTTTTTTTAACTCCCTTTATTTAGAAATCTACATAAGAATAATAATCTATTAGTTTATGTGACTTGAGCAGTCTGTTTCCAATGAAACAATTTACATGCTACTAAAACTAAATATTTTTTGTCCAATTGGTTATATATAACTATGTATTTATGATTGTAACACCATTATATAAGTTTAATCCTTAGATCAGAAGATGTGATCTTTTTCAACCGTCTTATTTCCCTGTTTTGACTAAATATCCGTTTCTCTAGCACATTTGGGTGATGTGTCACTCTGTCACGGTATTTATCAGTGTGGTGAGGATTAGCTTCTTGAATGGTGGCAATCGGGTCACGTTGGATGACGTAGTTGAGTACATATCTTTTGGCGTCAAGTATGGCACATATCACTTTATTTTGGAACCTCTGTGGGATCTCGATGTTCTAATTACTAACGGTGCCCCAGAGCTGGATACCCTAAGACCGTATTGGTCTTATTGTCAGCTTATTGTCGAGAGATAGCTGTGATCTGGGACCGATTAGCTTATACATTTGATATAATTTAATGTCTAATTCGTGCGTTTGGTAAAGATATGTGTCTGCTACGTGAGACGCCTATCGAGATGCATTCTTAGATATTTTGTGGTAACAACTTGTGGGAGTTCACAATCGTTGATTCTGACAGGTGTACAGGTTTCACATCGCAATGTAAAAGTGGCATGTGTAGATTTGGATTCGTTGGTCCTCATACGCCATTTCGTAATCCAGTCTTGGATTTTATCTCTAAGTTTTCTTGAAGATCTCTTGAAGCCATAACAGGATCAACATGAGATGCAAGAATTGCTGTATCGTCAGCATATATTTCAAAAGAAGTATCTGTCAGTTAGGTAGGATCTTAGAAGGTGATAATGAGGATGAGGCAAGTATATTTTCAGTTTGTGGAATAGTTCGTCATACCACACCTTATCGAAGGCTTGGGCTAAGAATTTTTTGGCTTCAAAATCTGTGTTAATTTTCTTTACCAGTCTGTGGATCTGTTCAATAGTTCCATGATTATTTCTGTATCCGAACTGATGATCTGGTTTGATGTTCTTTCCTTGTAAGATTTCTAATATTCTTTTGACATATATTTTTTCAAAGAGCTTCAAAAATATCGGCAAAAGACTTATTGGTCTACTAACTAACCTAAAACGCCAAACGCCGACATTATCATTAATAAAGAGATTTAAATGTGTAATCCTTCATTGGAGCCTAACCTCAAAATCATTTACAAAATTTCAAAGAAATACTCAAACGCTTTAAAAGAAGATCAAAAAAGGTTGACTGGTCATGGTGGAATTGCAGCATATTGTATTTCGTCCGTGCGACATCTATGATTTGACGTTTGAACTACTTCCTAGATTGTTAATATTTACTTAATTTCTGTTTTAATACCTTAAAAAATACATGCAACAATTGAAAATATCTTTATTAGAAATCATTTAATATAGAGGTCGATATTACATTACATATTTAAAAATATTATAAGAAAATGATGTCTTTCATTTTGTAGACATTTTAGCACATCTTTTCAGAGAATTGAAGACATTTTGAAACACTTCTTCTGTTACACTGTTAAAAGCAAGTAATAACATTTTGTAGTTCTAGTAACGTAAATACCAAAAAAAAAGAAGAAGAAACCTAATGGACCTAACCTTAAAATTAAGCAAAAATGATATTGATATTTGTATAAGCACATATAAAATTACCTTACAGTAACAACGAAATGTAACTTTGATTGCCTTGAGACAGATATTTCTAATATTCAATTAAACGCAGTAAACCTAGGGAAAGAGAAATGACCAAATACTTATATGACTGACAAATTTAAATAATGCAAAAGACCAAATAGTTCATACTACAATAATTAACGTGGGGCGAACTCGTGCTAAAGTTGATATATCGATAAAGCGGCACGATCAACCTTCTTTGATCTCTCTGTAAATAAATCACTGCAGCGAAAGCATATTAATTGCCTCGCACACATTCTACTGCAGTGAACTGTATGCTCAGCTATAATATAAGCTTTCTCTGCCTGGTCTATAATATACTACGAGGGACACCTTTTATATTTTTACAATCGAGCACTAGATGGTGCTTTTGACATATGTAATCATTAATATTCTTAAAGTTTGACATTTGTCAATGAGAAATCCGCGATAGCTTAGAAATTGAGTCAGTAGTTTGTTAACAGTGACAGTTTTAAGACAGTGAGTTTGTAAAATAATGGAGATTACTCGTGAAGGTTATTGTTGGATGATTTTTTACGATTATCAAAAAAGTTTTGGTCAACTTTTGGTAATGAAACACCATCAGAGAAGACAGTTTACAATTGGTTTGCAGAATTTCGTCATGGTCGCGCCTCAGTGAGTGATGAATAACGTGAAGGTCGACCAAAAACTGTTGTGATTCCAAAATACATCGATGCTGTGCGGAAAATGATATAACACGATCGACATATGACTTACAGTGAGGTAGAGGCATCTATTGGCATATCGCGGATTGCAATTCATTCGATTTTACGTGAACATTTATTTGTAAGAAAAATATGTTCCAAATGAATTCCACATAACTTGACCGAAGCACAGAAAGCAGCTCGTGTCATTTGGTGTAAAGAGATGCGTAAAAAATTCGACGTAGGTATCGCAAAATCCGTATACAACATCGACACAGGTGACGAAACATGGATATATGCGTATGAGCCGGAAACCAAGCAACAATCTACTTTATGGGTGTTCCAAGACAAACCGAGCCCCACAAAAGTTGTTCGTGCAAAGAGCACTTTCAAGAAAATGATTACTTGTTTCTTCGGTTGTACCGGACACATCGCCACAATTCATTTAAAGGATCGAAAAACTGTTAATGCTGAATGGTATACAGTAATTTGTTTGCCAAAAGTTATAGACGAAATCAGAAAGGACAATCGAAAACGTCGCATTATTCTTCATCACGACAATGCGAGTTCCCATACAGCACGTCTAACAGTTGACTATTTGAAGGAGAAAAGTGTTAAAATAATGTCTCATTGTCCATATTCACCTGACTTGTCGCCAAATTATTTCTTTTTGTTCCCAACTGTAAAACAAAAAATGCGTGGACAACGATTTTCAACACCTCAAAAAGCAGTCGAAGCCTTTGAAAACCGTGTTTCTGAGATACAACCTTCAGATTGGAAGAAATGTTTTGAGAACTGGTTCGTACGCATGCAAACGTGTGTGGACCATAAAGGCGAATATTTTGAAAAACAATAAAATAGTTGTTCTCAAAAATTTTTGTTTTCTTCCCAAATTTTGTAAAAATATAAAAGGTGACCCTCGTATTTCCTACTCAAAATAGTTGCGGAAAATAATTCCTGGAGAATACCAAAAAAAATCTTTATCACATTTTTACCAATAAGACTCCACTGTTTTAACTCAAACGTGTGTCGTCCATGGTTATGAATCAATATTAAAGTCTCAAGGATTAATATTAAACATCATCGAATCTTACATTCAAATCTCGATTTACATGCGAATTGGATAGGAATCGGCTAATAATCGAAAATTTAAATTTTTCATCGGAATTTCATCTGCAGTGTACTAAGTGCTCATCCAGTTGAAATGCTAATAGTTTTAGCAATCTCACACATTTACACTTTGCAGTATTCCAGAACTTTAGTGACGATATCTGCTATGGTGACTGAACGTCGTTAACGCGTTGTATATCTGATCATTTATAAAAGCAATGTCTAGCGAGAGAATAACCTGTCTTTCCATTATTATCGCTCATATAGATTTTATTTATATTCAGTTTTGTTGTGTAAACTGAATTTCTATTATTGCATGTCAATTATGGAACATTTTATATCAATACTTCTTTTATTAAGTGCGTTGATTTTCGATAGTTATCCACGAATTAGCATTGTGTCTTATTACAATTTCTTGTAATTTTTGTGTCTATTGAGATTACCTTCTTCAAAAAATTTTTTATGAGTGGTGGCTGTAATTACGTATATTTAAAAAATATATGTCTTAATATCATTCACTAATATGTCAAATGTGCTTAATTTTAAATGGCAGAATATCCATTTACTAATAACGAGCAATCGAAAAAATTCATAATTGGAGTAGACTGTGAAATTGGGTTGGTACTTTAACCACTTCCACATAATGAAATGACACATTACTTGATGCTTGACAGTTTCATTTGGTTTCATTGTAAAAAAAGGTTATGGCATTGAAATGATACTACAACAAAAAAGAAAACAAATAATTTATTTAATATCGAAATCATAACCATATTTACACATATTAGCTACAAAAATTGTTGAAAATATTGTCCATTTACATTTAAACACAAGCCAACTCTTCTCCGCAATCCAGCAAAAACTTTATGCAGCATTTGCGGTGAGTTGTTGATCTCTTCACACTTTTCTGTTATGCGAATTCTCAGTTGTTCGAGATTATGAATTGGCGTTGAATAAATCGAATTTTTGATGTATGGCCATACGAAAAAATCACATATGTTTAAAACGAAAGACCTAGTTGGATATGGGATTTCAGTGTTCCTGCTTATTATTCTGCTTCAAAAAATTCTCTGAGATATTGAAGTGTTTCTCTAGTCGTATGTGCTGTTGCACCATCCTGTTGGAAATACCCATTTTGTAATTCCTCATCATCCAGTTGATTTATGAATGAGCCGAGTATCTCATTGCGATATCGTGCAGCAGTAAGTGTACCTTCAAAAAAAATGGGACCCACCATATTCCAACCCAAACACCAACTTTTTGGGGATGCAATGTTTTTTCAACAAAAAAATGAGGATTTTCGGAGGACCTCATATTCTGTGAATTAACATATCCAGAAAGATAAAACCAGGTCTCATCCTTGAAAAAGACTGTGTTAAGGATATCCTGATTATGTAGAATATTTTGAAACCATTGACAAAATTCCACCCGTCTTAAATAATCCACTGGATAAAGTTTATGAAAACATTGCAGCTTGTAAGGACGTATCAACATTCGAGATAGGCAAACACAAGCTGAGGCGAAGCCGAAGCTTGTTGCCTGCCAATAATGTTAATAGTCGATACATTTTGTATGACTTATTATAGTTTTCCTGTTGCCGTCAGAAATTAATCTACATTTTTTAAAAAATCGTTTTGATTTGTCCCTGTCAGAATTAATTTTAATTTGAAACCCTTTTCGTGAATCGTGTTACCGATGCTATATCATGTCATACAAATAGTTGACATTTTAACCAAACCGAGATGATTGAAAATTGCATGAAACACTGAAAATAAATTCCAAATGGAAATTGCTGAAATAAAAAAAGACGTAAAAAATCGTAATTTTGTATATATTTCTTAATGAAAACGTTCCTAATTTTTACTCCAAATAAACTTTTGAACCAGAATCATGAGTTGTTCGTTATCCTAGGAATTTTCATAATAGTATTAAGTTCCGTTGTCAAGACAAAACTACAAAGGAATGTTATTAAGTTCAGATATACATTTCTGAAATACACGTAATCCACAGCCATCGCATATAAAATATTTTTTGAATCATATAGAATAATACTATTGAAAGGTCTATATTTTTTCGATAGCACCATCTAGTTTTCTGGTTACGAGTTATTCCTACGTGTAAGTATGTAAAATTACCTACATTATCTTCTCTTTTCATTCTGATTTTGTGCTTGATTTTCGTTCTACTTATAAGATTCTACTTATTTTCATCTTGTAATATTCCATGTTTACTTCCTGGAAACGCTTATGTAGACTTTCTAAATTTTTATTTAAGGTTTCCTCATCTTTAGCGATTAGGACGTCATCAGAGTAACCTAATTTCAACATATCAACAGTCTTTAATATCCGCCTGTCTTCAATCGAAATATTTTATTTGCTTCGCCCAATGCAATTACCAACAAAAACAACTTGTTAATTGTACAGGGTACAATTCTATTTTGCTTAAGTTAAATTCACAATATTTCAAACTCTTGTGTATATTTCAGGTAAAAGATCGAACATATTACAAAAAGCTAAAGTGAACATCATAGATAACGAAGTCTGCAGAACATGGTACAAATCCCAAGGCACCAAGGCAAAAATTCGTGACAGTCAAATATGCGCTGGTTACGAACAAGGAGGAATAGATTCTTGCTTTGTGAGTATAATAAGTTACAATTTATATAAAAAAAGTTTAGATAAATTTGACAGAAATATAATCTGATGTCTATTACCGTAAATCGTCAAAATATTTATCATTATCTATTCAATTAGGTCATATTTAAATAAGTTTTAACCTAATAAATAAAATCCGAATAATTGAAACATATATGAGTAGGTAAACCCCACCAGTTTTGTATAATGCAAAGGTATTTTTAATAATATAAAATATTATTAAAAACCTGGTGTGAAGAACACAAATACAGGTTCACTATTATGTGTGTTTTCACACCAGGTTTTTAATAATATTTTATATTATTAAAAATACGTTTGTATTAATAAATAAAAATTTAATTTGTAATTCCTAATTTTTTATTTGTTTTTTACTACAAATTGGTTCTCATCCTCGAAAACGAAAGATTGCTACCATCTTTGATAGGAGTCTGCAAGTCGTGTGGTTTGTTGGAGTCAACTAATGACTTAACAAAGCTTCACAGAAGAAAGCCTGGAGATATTAGCTAGTATAAGCGAGGAAGATAGTTGATTGGTCTATTTCTAGAAATAACCAATCCACGAAAATTATCATTAGTAAGTCAATTGCTTGATGGAAACTGTGGCAAGTGGTACGGTCTTATGGAAACCGTATATTCTCCAAGTCGAGAGCATCCAATTTGGGCCAAAACGCCCAGTCAATGTTGATCTATAGCTGTAACGGGGTTACCAGCATCATTGAACAAAGCTAAGGTGCTACAACTCCACCAGCATGAAATGCATACCAGACAGTCAATTTAAGTGGATTATTCCACATACATGGAGAAAACCAAAAGATCAATAAGTCTATTTACTTAGCAGTTCTTATACGAGAGAGAGAGAAAATTGAATGCTCAATTAGCGACAGGAAAAAAAACGTTGTAGGTGTCTGAGATCACTGGACATTTGGTAAATGCGGAAAGGGACAGACACATTTAAAGAATATGAGAAGCAAACCAATTATGAAAGAATCAAAAAGGAAAGACTAACTAAAAAAGGAGAGACTCTGTGGAAAAATTATTAATGATCAAAGAATATAGCCTCATGCTGGCGATCAGCGAGGCGGCACATGTCAATTATCAGAGAGTTCTACGAAGTGTTAGTTTTCACAGTTGGAAGGTTGAAAGTTACGACCAAGAGCACGGTAAGATTAGGAATATAAAAGTCGATGCTAGATCAAATCTTGGGGCAGTCAATATATGAATTAGTTTCCATAGGAAAAGTGTGCTATACGCCTCTCTCTTGGATGAAAGAGAGTTCATTTTGTTCCTCTCCAACAGTAAATCGTATCTCTGGCAGGGTAGATACCATCAATTGAAAAATTCAAATATTTTAAGACATAGAGTTGCTGATGTAAATAATGCAGAGACCAAACAACTGATGCATATTCTAACTTACTTATAACGAAAGCAAAGGCTTTTTGAAGGAACTATATTCTTAAAATATTTGGAAGTCCGCAAAATAAATCGTCATGATTTGGATGCAGACAAACATAATTTCTAAATACAAATGCCAAATCTGATAGTCAAACAATACACCAAGATCTTTAATTACAGTAACAGTAGCAACAAATTTGTTGTATATCAAATAAATTGTTGGAGCCATAATTAACTCATCCCGTGTAAGTCACAACACAATATTTGGAAAAATTTGACATTAAATGATTTGCATTACACCATCCTAAGAGAATATTTATGTTATATTGTAAATTCTCACTAACAATGGTACTGTAGACATCAGAGAAGATTTTCACATCATCAGCTTAGGCAAGAGTATGGGATGATATGGATGCCAATAGATCAGTAATAAAAAAGGCGAAGACAAAAGGTCCGAGGTTAGAGCCCTGTGGGACATCCAATGCAGAAACGTACTCGCAGTAAGAGGAACAATTATGGAAGACCTAATTCATCTTATTAGTAAGATATGATCTCATAAGATTATAGTAAATTACTACTAACAATTTACTTTAATTGTTTAAGAACGAAATATCTCTTATGCACTGTGTATTGTACAATTTTTCTAATCTCAAGCGGGTCCAAATTATTCCGATATTAATTAAAATTACCCGGGAAATTCAGTTCTTATTCACTCTGTTAATATACGTCCATTCATTAGGTTCATTCATTAGGTTAATCACTTATTGTTTGTCGTCATAACTCTTTTTATGCTATCTCCTTCTATTACTCTATCACTCTCTCTGACTAGTTTCCATACTTCCTTATTTACTCGGCTATTACCTTTCCCATCTTTTGGAATTTATTTTCTCATTAGCTTCAACTAAGAGAATAACATTTTGATTTATCAATTAGGGTACGTTTAACGTAACGTCGGCACTATTAGAAATTACCGGAAATGTTAGGAACATTTATATGTCCAATTAGCTTTTCATCTAGGGAAATCTATAAGGAGATTTACGTAAACTGTAATAACATTTGCGTTTTATGATTATTTGGTTAGTGTAAAATTTGTACATCAAATACAATTAGGAAGTCCTTAGATGAATTAAGAGCATTTTATTCAAATATAATTGTATTTACTAAAAAATACATTAGATAACAATTATATAACATTATATAAAAATGCATTATATAACGCCTTCCTTCTATAGTTTTAAAAGTGCTGAATATGATACAGTATGATATTAATGCCATTATTAGTACTTATGCTAAGTGTTAAAAATATTAAATGATGAAATGCCTAATACTAGCATCATATTTTATAGGAAATATGAATCGCTAGATGATACGAGGGTTGTCCGTAAATTAAGGTCTCCAATTTTTTTTTCACATAGTAGACATCATGTTATTGCAAAAACAAGTACTGATTCTGAAAGATTGGACTTTTAACTATTTTTCTACGTAGCCTCCTTCACGATCGATGAGCTTTTGCAGTCGCTCCAGGAGATTTTTCATACCCGCGTCGTAGCACTCTACCGCAGACTAGCGCAGGAAAAAATCGACAGCTGCCTTCAGCTCTTCGTCGCTGGAGAATTTCGTTCCCTTCAAATGTCCTTTCAACTTGGGGAACAAATGGTAGTCAATGGGGGCCAAATCAGGGCCGTATGGAGGATACTCAAGGATTTCCCACCCCCGAATTTGGTGATGAGATCCGGCGTGGTGCGAGCGAACTGAAGGAGGGCTTTATCATGGTGCAAACAAACTCCCTTTGCCAGCCGACCCCTCCGTTTGTTCTGTAAAGCCCGGCGTAGCTTTGTTAGCATCTTTCGTCACTGTCTCGTCCGAAACGCCCGCGCCTGCCTCGTCGGGTACGTTTGCACGACCTTCTGCGAACTGCCTACACCACTTCCGCACATTTTTTATGTTCGTGCACTTTTCTCCATACATATCGGTCAACTGGCGATGGGTTTCAATAGGGGGTGACCCCTTAAACCACAGAAATCTAATCACTGAACGCAATTCACACTTGGCGGGAGCGTCGATTTTCCCTTCCGCCGTTAACGGCTGCTAAGCCAAGACTGAGCGTCCCAGCGAGGTGGGGACTGGCCAGAATTGTTATGGGTGAGCAAGGAACACGGCGCTGTTGTCAGATTTAAGCTAGCTCGCTCCGTCGCAACGGGAGCTCGTTGAATACCTTAATTTACGGACAACCCTCGTATATAGATTTTTGCGTCATCATAGTGCGAAAGGTACCTATATTATTTTTGTTTAATGATCTGTCCTTCATTATTATTTATTATTTAATGTGCTCTATATATCATGAAGACATGTTGCATAAGATAAAAAATTAGACTGTTATTATTACACTATTCAAACTGTATCTGAGTTAAACCCAGCAAAACTGGGAGAAAACATGCAAAAATATGGGAGTCAGGCTAAATGATGAGAACATCCACAAAGTTTTGTTTGCCAATGATCAATTAATATTAGCAGAAGATGAACATAATGCTAGGTTATATGGTGAGCAAATCCATTGACGAATAAGGAAATGCGGTTTAGAAATGAACCTAAAGGAGACACAGTATATGATAATCGGAGGCCCTCGCATTAAACAAGTATCTGGGAGTTACAATAACGCAGAATGGTAGAGCCGAGATGGCCATCATCATAATAGGACAACAACATCCTTTTCTGTGGAAAACAGTAGTAATATACTAGACGATTTTTGAAAGTTGTGTCATGTATGGCACTGAAGAAGTATGGGGAGTAGACAAGAAGATTCTATCACTTGAAATGAATTTCTGGGGACGAAATGCAAAAAAAATCGAAGTTGTGAAACAGAGAATGTATCTTGTGAACAATATTGATGAAGAAATAGAAGAAGAAAACTGTTAATGTGGTATGACCACATGAAACGCATGCCAGAAAATAGAATACCAAAAGAAGCACTCGAACGGGTACAGTTCCAAAGAAAGAAAAGAGAAACACCAAGAACCGAATCGATAAGAGTAGACATAGGAATAAAGGAAAGTCTAGACGAGGAAGGTTTTAATTTATGCGACAGAACGGAGTTTAAAACAAGATGCTAGAAATGGCAATAGACTAATAAACTCGGCTATAGAATGCTAGTTGTGTATAGTTCCAGAGAAAAACCGTAGTGAAAAGTATATGAGTAATTCCTTCGTACAAAAAATCGAGGTCCAATGACATAGTAATGAGAAAATAATTTTTTTTATTCGAGTCCAGTCCTGTCACAGTAAATATACGGGCGACAATACGGGCTTCCACCTCTAATTCATCAGTAATTATCTTCGCCGACTAATTATATTGTTCTTCCGGTATTTGTCAGTACACAAATTTAAAGAAAAAAAAATTATATATAAATAATTCCGTATTTATCTCATTGAACACGCTATGGACACGATACGTAAAGATTTTTGTTTTATGACGATTACATAATAACTTTACTTTTAAAAGAAGTTTAACGTTCAAAGTATAATATAATTTTAATCACATTTTAATTAATGTGGTATTGTTGACATATTCGATGTAAAGGCTATTATTGATATTCACGAAAAAAAAACGTCGCCATAGTGCGGCCAAGTATGTTTTGGCAAGAAAACAACAACATTCACTATCTATGAATAGGAACTTATGTTAAAAGTAGCGTCCAGAATTTTATAGATTTTTTCTTCTGTAGGTCCATGAACTTGAATTACAGCTGTATTTCCGTAAATATAGAATAAACAAAGATATGGACCGACGTCACCTGTCTACGTCCATTTCACTCTCAAATTTACTTTATTGTTTGATTCTAGTCATCCAGTTTTTCCGAAGATAAAATAGTCTTAACTTTTTGACATTTAGCCGTTTTTTTCAACTATTCCAGAGATGTTGCTTTTTTAATCGAATTCCACAAACACTTTGGACTACTATAGTCTCCAAAACCACCAAATATAGTGTTCAATTTACCCACAGCAACATTTTCAATATTGTTACAAATATAATTACCTTTCCTGTATGAAAATAGCGTTGTTGTCCTAGCATCCAACTCTAGTCATATTTATAGCTAGGTTATAGTTTTATCCTCTTTAGTAGATTCCCAAAAACAATGAATAATGATAAGTAGAGCAGTAGAAGTAGAGACATTTATTCTATCAGAATTAATAAAATATACATTTGGTTTTCTGCTATTAAAGTAATATGCATAAACACACGAAAAATAAGAATAGTACATATTATAGCAGCGTTGTATGTACCTATAAATACAATGGAAAATGTATGAAATCAGTGATTGTGTGCACGACAGAAGATTTAAAAAAACACTTACCGTTTTAAGCGTCTTCCAAGGATTGACAAACTGGAGAAACTCGATTGTATATTTTCAACAACAGGTGCGTTTCTAAGGTTATTTCTGAAAAAATATGTTTATATTCGGAAAACGAGCGTTCTACATCTAGTGATGTTATATTCACATAATCAAAATACTTTGTTAAGCAACTTAATGCATTTTACGTGTTAAGGTGTCAAAATCTGCATTTCTGTCTAAAACACTTTCAAATTTAATTAGAACACTTTCACTTTTTGCGTCTTCTACACCGTACAGTTGTGCGTGAACACCTTTAACGATTTGCAGTGATTCCTCTAACGACAGCGACGAATTTTCTAATTTTGTTATTGCTTTTTCTAGTCCCAAGTAATTCTCACGAATACTTTGTAAATCCATTTTAATCTGGGCATCTTGAAATTTTTTCTGGCTTGTATTGATAGCTGCACTTTCTTTCGGATCAAAGGATAAAACCATGTCCTTAATTTTTTCAAAATGTTCATGATAGTAAAACCCCGCCCGTAACCATGTACCCCAACGTGTCAGAATCGGCTGTGGTGGCTCAGGGGTATGGGGACACAATTCGTGAAATTTTCGAATACGTTTTGGAGATTTCAGGAATACTGCCTTTGTACTCGATATTAAAGCATCTACCTCTGGATAACATTTACGAACCTGTTCTGCCACAAGGTCTAGAACATGGAGTTTACAAGTAATATGTAACAAGTTAGGACAATATTTTCTAAGAGACCGGCCTACAGAACACATGGTTGCAACACCATCGGTCATAAACATTAATACTTGATCTTTCGAAAGTTTAAATTTTTCCAAAGTATCTAATAGCACCTCTGAATTTTTTTCGACATTACATTGTTCTAGTCGTCTGGATGCTAATAAAATTGAAGACGTTGGTTGATGTGGTTCCATATTACGCGCCCTCACATTAAGTATAGATTGTTTTTTGCTGTCAGTTGCTTCGTCCACACATAACTACAGTTTTTTATTTTTCAGTTCGGCTTTTGATTTTATTTTCAACCTGTTTACGCACCGATGGTAAATTCCTTCGTAACGTTGTCGTGCTGGGTAATGTTCGATTCGCGTATTTATTCCAAAACGAAGTAAATGAATCATTACTTAACAAGGTAAACGGCAGTGTACACACAATCATAGTTACACATAGTTCATGTATAAACTGTCGTCGATTAATTTTGTTATTATTGTGCTTCGAACTGCTTACGTGTTCTTTACAATGTGTTTTTGACCAACACATTAGATATGTATTGCACACTAAATATTTAATTTTTGAGCCATCGTATATTAAGTCCGGGAAATCCATAATAAACTTATTCACTTCGTCTGACAACGGTCGTTTTCTTGATTTATGTGTCGACGACATTTTATTACGTATGCTTACACTTACATGCAGTCTAGGCAAGTACCAAACACATACTGAATGCTTTTTATTAGTTCTGATGCAATACAATCATCCTCAAATCGGCGCACATGGCGCGCACGGAAATTGGTCTGCTCTAATGATAAGACAAAAGCATGCCTTGTGAAGTATATTATCGGATTTTTTATTTTATCTCTTTACACCTTTTGACACGCCCTCTTGAATTTCTGTCAAATTGTTATGGATCCAACAACTGCAATGTCTAGGCTTATGCAATGTCCAAGGATTACAATTTCACAATATCTAACGCTTAATAGCGTTTCGTTTAGTTATTTCGTGCACATCATCAACATTACGGGCAACAGTAGAAATAAATGGATTACCTTCACATCAGAGTTTTGCACACGGACATTCGACAAGCCTACTACTACTGTTTAAGCAAAATTGGTTCAACTTTGAGCAGAATTATTGGTTAGAAATATCAAATTTTACAAGTTTTCAGAAAGTTTTCCAGTGCTCTTCATAAAATTATTTTGCAATAGATAATAGTGAATATCCATTTCGTAAAATTACAGTTCTAATCAAGACTTCTTTAACAAATGTATATAATTATATTTTACTTCCGTAAGCAGTTATACAATTTCTTTGTATTTTCTATTTGTACTTAAAATTTCTAATTTTAATTTAAGCACATTTATTACAGGCTGACAGTGGTGGCCCACTTATGGTAAACTCTGGAGATAATATGATGGTTGTTGGTGTTGTGTCGACCGGTATCAAATGCGCCCTACCTTTCCTGCCAGGCCTTTATACAAGAATATCTGAGTATATTCCATGGCTCCAATCAGTATTACGTTGACCATAACGACATTCCTAATTAGAAATTAAGTATTTAATTATAAGAAGATTAACTACAAAAAATGATAAAAATGAAAGAAGAAGAACGTTATACTTAGATTGTAATTTCCTTAATTAGTTATTCATCTAGTCTATATTATTTATTTAGCATTGTTGTCAAAGTCAAGCGAGTAATGCTTGACCTACGAGCTAGTCATTGTCATATATTTGTGTATGGATGTATTGTATTTGAATAATTTATTTGCGGAGTCCTTGTCCTTCGCCGAACGAATTTATTAGCATTTAATTACTATGTAGAGTCGTAAAGTATGTATTTATGATTGCTATTATCCCGGAATTTTATTCGGAACTGTGAAGTTGTAGTATTTGCGTAAATAAAAAAAAATATATAGATAATTCATTTTAAATAAAATGTGTTTCATTTGCGACTGCTATAATACGTCTAAATAGTTTTCCCTTAAATTAAGGGAATAAAAACTTCTCAATGCATTTTAATACGAGGGAAGTTTGAGTAATTAGTGAGCTTCGACAAGAAAACAATTTTTTCTAACTTGTTCTCCTTGCAAACTCATTACCAGAGACCCGACGCATCAGGCCGAAATTACGATGGACTATATAAATAGTCTACAAGTGTCCCGTATCGTTATGTTCAAATTTTAGGAGTGTAAAGTAGACTTCATATCAAGTAACAAAAACGCAAAACTTGTATATCAATTTTTATTTGTTATAAAGTTACAGATCTATGAATGTGATTGTCAGATCATGAAAAAAATGTAATCCTAAAGTCAATAAAAACTGATTTTATTTAAAAAAGTTCAATTAATAATATTTTCGAAATGTCCACCTCCTTGTTGAATGCAGGCTTGTGCCCATAAGCCACCAGAAGAAGTACTTATCCGAATTTCATACTTATTTTGTCGAATTTTCTCGGCAGCCAGGTGAATACGATCCAACAACTCTTCTCTTGTGTTCGAAAGTTGCGCGTAGACTAAATTTTTCATGTACCCCCATAAATAAAAGTCAAGGGTATTAAGATCGGGTGATCTTGGTGGCCATGTAACAGGACCACCTCGACCAATCCATTTTGGACGTTAACCCAATTTCGGACAGCAATTCCGAAATGTGGTGGTTCCCTATTCATGTGAAACCACATGTCTCGTCGAACATTCAGTGGGACATCCTCTAAAAGACCTGGCAGTTCGTCAATAAGAAATTGAAGGTAATTGTCCTCATTTAACCTCCCAGGAAGAACGCTGTTGTATATGTATGTATATATTTACATATACAGATATATACATATATAATATTTATATATGCATAGATATAAATGTATTTTATAATTTAATAATTTAGACGTGCGCATGTGCGCAAGCAGTTAGTATGGTAGACATCTAGAGATAGATATGTTGTGTAAGTTACAGTTATAAAAGTATTAAATAAAGTAAAGTTATACACTTATCCCTGATTATTATTATAACGTAAATAAGATAAGTACGAATACAAAACAAACGCATGACCAATCAACAAGTCATAGATTAGGGCCGCCCAAACGTTAATAGAAAGTTCATGTTGAAATTTAGATGGGCGTATAGCTTTGGGATTTTCTGATGACCACCTGTGCACATTTCTCAGATTTGTAACGCCACTTCTTGTGAACGTAGATTCATCTGTCCAGAGGACTGTTCTGCAGAAATTAAAATGAAGTCGTGACTGTCTTAATGTCCAGGTAGAATAAACTAGACGAGCATAGTGGTATGCCGCAAGCAAACCGTGTCCCCTGCGATAGTGATACGGATATAAGCCCTTACGTTTTAAAATTCGCCGAACTGTCGTTCGTGGCACTCCTAGTTGTCTAGTGATTCGACGTACACTGAGAGTTGAATCTCTTGTAACAATAGCTACTGCTTCTTCCTCTAAGTCTGCTGGCAAATTTACTTCTCGGTCGAAAAGATAATCACGCAGTCCGCTTTCCCGAAATTGTCTGTGTACTTCCAGAAACGTTCTGTAATGAGGAATGCGCCTATCTGGAAATCGATGTAGGTATTCAATAACTGCTTGACGTGCACTTCCGTTACAGTAGCCATACACATAATGCATGTACGCATACTCTTGAGAAGAAAATCGGTAAGGTATTTTGAATAAAGAAAACATGCCCACTCACTAATAAGCTATTGTATGAACTGAGACGTAATGTAATCAATCCTTTATTAAAAATAGCAACGTTAACAGTCATCTGAACATTTGTTTATTGTATGATATTCATGGTTCAGCACTTACGAAATAAGTAAGAACCTTCCTTATCATAAATCAATTTCCAGTACTCTTTTTGTAGATCTCCAAGAAATTACTGTATGCACTACGACACGTGTTTATTTATCAATATATTTTATTTTTTGTAAAATATTTGAAATTACCTCATATTCTTCTTTTACACATGTTGAGTGAGCAATTGGAACGGGAGCATATTTATTTCCATTATGTAGAAGAACTGCTTTTAGACTTCGTTTACTACTGTCAATAAAGAGACGCCATTCATTGAGCTGATAGATCGTTAAACCCATGAAAGCCAGCAAACCACTCACATTACAGCAATACACAAAATTTTCATCTGATGAAAATTATGTTATATTAGGAATACCAAGAGGTTTATTTATTATTAGGCAATTTTTTATAAAAGAATATATATAATTTTTAAATCAAAGTCAAATTGTTTTCCGAACGGAAACAAGTAGATTTTTGATTGAGTAATTAAATCGAATTTGGGTAAGTAACTAGCGACATCTAACTACAGTAATAAAATTTTAACTCCCTGGAGCTATTAATTATGTTGATTATGTATCCAACGATACACAAGAGTTATATTGGTCGTATAATTCTTTCATAATTAAGTGTAAAATTACAAATGTAAAGACGAAATAAAAATGATAAGTTAATTGATGTAATAAGAAAAACCGATCCACTAAAAATAGAAATTTAGAAAATAATATCCATTCTTTTAGGTACTATTAGTAGAGTGGATCAATCCGGATTGGTCCACTCTAACTATTAGCTTCATAAATTTTTAATACAGACAAAAATCTTAAAACGAAATGAAATGCCTAAAAAATAAATTATTTTTCTGCTAATGTTTCTATAATTGGCTGATAGCCTAGCGCAGAGATTCTCAACCTTGTTAGCTTGGCGACCCTCTAAACAGTAAATATAAATAAAATTAATATTTAGCGTAAGGATTCGCTGAAAAAAATGTAATTTGTATTGATGTTCTATAAAAATAAAACTGTTTTATAAATTTGAACAAAAAATAAATATTTTTTTCTAATCAATTTTTTTTCACAATTGTTACTAATGTTGTTGGCTCCCAAATGGCAGAATTGTGTTTGAGCCAATTTTATAAAGGCACCTTAAATTTTAATTTTGAAATTGAAATTTCAAAATCTCAGGAGCGTAAGAAGTAGATTCGAATAAGGATTTCTTATTATTCTAATTCTTATCATCGTTACTTGAACTTGCCGTTGGATGTGGAATTGTTCAGAGACAATTTCTGAAATATCTGTCATTTAAGTGTAACGGAAAGAGAGCGGATTGAAGCGATTGAATGACCAATTGCCCCGATAAAACGTTGTGGCTGCATCATGTATAGTATGCATGTTATAACAGCCCCACTATTTGCTTGCTTGATTACATTCCTCGAGCAGGTGTTGTTATTTTCGTCGTTATGAATAGTACATAAATTCAATTCAACAGTGGAGTGTAAGACGAAATATCCATTTATATATTATTTCATTAGACGTTGAAATAATCGCTTAAAAAATTATATCCGTTTATTTTTCAAAGTGTATTCTCGTGCTTACATGTTTTTAGACATGCATATACATTAGGGTGGAGTGATTTTTTTTTATTTAGCAATAGCTTTGGAATACCTGTAAAAAGTTGCTCTATTATCTCCCAAATATACACAGAAAATTTCATTTCGCACATGATATATTTAGAGGTGCCCCCGACATTATTAAGTTCGGCAAAATTCATGAATTTAGTCGAAAAATCAAAAATATTTAATGAACGCTAAATTACACACTAAGTGTTGCGCAGTTAGTATAAGATAGAAAAATATAATCCGAAGCGAGCGTATTAAGACGCGTGGGTGTTGAAGCACGTGGAGACGATTTCGCAACTCTCCTAAAACGTTATTCGAACGCTATAGCCAACTCGCGTGAGTACTATTTCACTTGTGATACCCTTTGAATTTTACGTCTGAGATCAAGAAATAAGACTCATGTAAGTAGTATTTTCAATTTCCAATTTAGGTTTCAGATATTATTGTAATACTTTAGCACATATTATATATCTTTATTACAGTAAAATGTCTCAAGTCAAAACACGACAAATGATTACTTGTGCTGTGTTCGGATTACCAGCGAAGTTACCAGTATCTCAATTACCAACTTATAATGACGTTATGAAAAATTACCTATTCGTTAAAAATGAATTAAAACCCAATAAAACAGTAAAAGAGCCAACCGTTCATGACATATCCGAAATATTGGCTCAAGAAGTTTTAGAAATTTGGCAAAAAGCTTCGCTGCCAACTGTTAGTGTTAAGAGAATTCTACAACTTATTCGTTCCTACCATGACAAATATAGAATCTTAATGAAACCTTATAAAGGTCGTCAAACAAATAAAAATTACGAAGAAAAGATCAATAGATTTATAACTGAGTCGCACAGATTATTTGATGTTTGCAGTTGCAAATGTAAACTTTTCTCAAATTGTAATTGTTTATAAAAGGCAGTCGTGTTCCCAACGAAGAAATAAATTTTCTACTCGATCAAAGAACAACAAGAAAAATGGTCATAGGCGGTGTAGATGTGGTTGCAACTATAAAAAATAAGAAAAAAGAAGAAAGAAAACAAAAAAGTTTATCGCGTAACAGCGAGATAACTGATTTTGAGAAACCGTGTTGTTCGCGTTCTTTACCTGAAGACTTGGCAATCGAAAGCGACAGTTCAAGCGATAGCGTAGCTTCTAGTCCTTACCTTGAAACACCAAAAAAAACAGTTGATCCGCCACCAAAAAAAAGGAGATTAAATTTACCATCATTAGCTCTTGCCTGCGATCGTACTGGAGTTTCTGACAGAGCCGCTGCCATTATAGCTTCTTCTGTGTCAAAAGATGTTGGCATTATTTCACCAAAGGATCCAAGTGATGTTATTGATCGTTCAAAGTTGCGCCGTGAAAGAACTAAAGTCAGAACAGCTTTACAGGATGCAGATCGCAAGAAAACCCTACGCGGTATGTATTTTGATGGGAAAAAGAATAAAACGTTGATTAGTATTCGGAAAAAAAATCAATTTTACAGAAAAAGGGTACTAGAAGACCATTATGTGATTTTATCAGAGCCAGGAAGCGACTATTTCGGGCATGTCACATGTGAGTTGGGAACTGCTAAATGTTTTAAAGATACTAATTAACTCACTTGAAATCCAAATCGGTCAAATTCAGTGAAATAGTTGTTGTTGGTTGCGATGGAACAGTAGTAAACACAGGTTTTAAAGCTGGTATTATTCGTTTGATGGAAGAAGAACTGAATAAACCATTACAGTGGTTTATCTGCCAGTTGCATTCCAATGAATTACTACTGCGACATCTGTTGTTACATTTGGACGGAAAAACTACAGGGCCTAAATGCTTTTCAGGTGCCATTGGATATCAGTTACAAAAATGTGAAACAATGCCAGTAGTCGAATTCAACGCCATTCCTACAATATTACCTCAAATTTCCAGGGGTGATTTGAGTACCGACCAAAAATATCTGTACGATATTATGATCGCTATCAGCACTGGCGTTTTATCTTCAGATTTAGCTAACATTGAATCTGGATCTCTCAACCACTCTAGATGGCTTACAACAGCAAATCGAATTCTAAGATTATATGCTACTAAACCGGACCCCGAAGAAAAATTGGTGATATTAGCCACGTACGTGATGAGAGTTTATGGTCCGATGTGGTTTAGAATAAAATGTGATCCCTCGTGTATAAACGGAGCTAAGCACCAGTGGCAAACAATTAGTCTGAGTCGCTATTTGAACGCCGATATGAAGAAGGTCATTGACAAGGTAATCCAACGAAATGGATTTTTTGGTCACCCAGAAAATGTTCTTATTTCTATGCTTGGAGATGAAAGGGAAATCATACGAGATCTAGCATATCGACGAATTTTAAAAGCAAGAAGTGAAAAAGCTCCAGGACTTCGAACGTTTAAACTGCCTTCATTTAATTTCGATGCTGAAGATTATACCGACATTATAATGTGGCAAGACTGTGAGATAACTGAGCCACCTCTGACTTTAAATTTATCTAATGGCGACTTGAAAGCCATTGTCAAAGACGGTCTCGGCACATGTCAAAAAATTAAAGATTTTCCATGCCATACTCAAGCCGTTGAGCGCTGCATCAAAGTGGTGACAGAAGCTTCAAGTGCAGTTTGTGGAAAAAATAAACGAGGCGGTTTCATCAGGGCAAGGCTACTATCACGTCAACAAATGCCTACTTTTGATACAAAAAAACAATTTAATATATAATTATTGTATTTCTGAATAATTATCTAGTTTACCATTATTCATTGTATCTCGCTTCTTTAAATCTGTATAAAAAATATAAGATATTGACCTAACAAATAAAATATATAGTTTGATCACAATATAAAAAATAGGTAATTTTTTTTTAATTTTCAATTGTGTTGGGGCACCTCAAAACATCATTACAAATAGGTAATATTTCGTACGTTTAATTTACTCATTGAAATGCGACTTTATATCGCTATACCATTTTAAAAAACAAAAATTTTTTTTTATTCATACATTATCGCTCCACTCTAATATACATATATGTATTTATTGTTCTTTTTCAAAGTAACCTAGATTGACTTTTCAAATGAACACACGTTATTTATAATATATATATATATATATATATATATATATATATTGTTATGATACAAGACGTACCCTTAGAGCAGCAACTGAAATGGGAAATATAGGTTACTCAACATCAGAAATATTTATATAAACAAGGTTATAAAACGGAGTTAGCAAGTTTTAGTAGTGTCGAAATGTATACGAATTTATATAACGATAATATTACAATCTTAAATTAGTATATTTCTTTTTCTTTCATTTCAATATTTCAATATACCAATATTTAAATTCATATACATCTATACATTATATCGACGCTAGTAAGACACGCCCACTAATCGACATCTTCCGAAATGTAAATATTTATCGTGCGCAATTTACGCAAAGTAATATTAAGATTGACATAAAAATTAGGTTAGAATTTTTTAAATAATTTTTAAATCTAGATAATATACAATGTATAGTTAAAATATGTCTTAGAAATTAGTTTTAAAGAAAAAACTTCGAGACTTTTTAGAGATTAAATAAATAGGCTTTGATTAAAAAACAGTCGCTATCGGCATCATCTTATGTAAAATTCATAAACGCATAAGACGTATTTTTCGATTCTCAGTTAGAAAATTCTAAATTTAATCAATTTAAAAATATACAAACAGTGCTAAAGTGAAATTAGATAACCTGAGAAAGACTGGTAGTAAATTACAAGCGGGATTTTGGCAAATAACCGAATTTCTGCGAATAAACGCCAAATAAAGCGTTAAACGATTAATTTCGTTATCAAGTACACGAAAATACCCAAAATATATATCTAAGAAGGACTACAGGCCATTTACTACTTGTAGGAGTGTTAGATCAAGCAAATACCTCAAGTCCAACAGCAATACCAGGTCATAGAGAGATTCTAGCAGACTTATTTCGAGTCCGAGGAAAACTTCGAGAGCGTCATCAAAACTTCCCGCACAGACCGCCAACATCGGAGAGCGTTCGGGGTAACTTACATCAGCAATACTCGACAACATAGCCGCCTAGAACCTACAAGCAGAACCACAGGTTAACTATATCTACGGTACTAATAAATATCGTCTTTAATTTATTTCTTTAAATATTGAAACACACAAATAAATAAGTGTTAAGAGAATTCTACAACTTATTCGTTCCTACCATGACAAATATAGAATCTTAATGAAACCTTATAAAGGTCGTCAAACAAATAAAAATTACGAAGAAAAGATCAATAGATTTATAACTGAGTCGCACAGATTATTTGATGTTTGCAGTTGCAAATGTAAACTTTTCTCAAATTGTAATTGTTTATAAAAGGCAGTCGTGTTCCCAACGAAGAAATAAATTTTCTACTCGATCAAAGAACAACAAGAAAAATGGTCATAGGCGGTGTAGATGTGGTTGCAACTATAAAAAATAAGAAAAAAGAAGAAAGAAAACAAAAAAGTTTATCGCGTAACAGCGAGATAACTGATTTTGAGAAACCGTGTTGTTCGCGTTCTTTACCTGAAGACTTGGCAATCGAAAGCGACAGTTCAAGCGATAGCGTAGCTTCTAGTCCTTACCTTGAAACACCAAAAAAAACAGTTGATCCGCCACCAAAAAAAAGGAGATTAAATTTACCATCATTAGCTCTTGCCTGCGATCGTACTGGAGTTTCTGACAGAGCCGCTGCCATTATAGCTTCTTCTGTGTCAAAAGATGTTGGCATTATTTCACCAAAGGATCCAAGTGATGTTATTGATCGTTCAAAGTTGCGCCGTGAAAGAACTAAAGTCAGAACAGCTTTACAGGATGCAGATCGCAAGAAAACCCTACGCGGTATGTATTTTGATGGGAAAAAGAATAAAACGTTGATTAGTATTCGGAAAAAAAATCAATTTTACAGAAAAAGGGTACTAGAAGACCATTATGTGATTTTATCAGAGCCAGGAAGCGACTATTTCGGGCATGTCACATGTGAGTTGGGAACTGCTAAATGTTTTAAAGATACTAATTAACTCACTTGAAATCCAAATCGGTCAAATTCAGTGAAATAGTTGTTGTTGGTTGCGATGGAACAGTAGTAAACACAGGTTTTAAAGCTGGTATTATTCGTTTGATGGAAGAAGAACTGAATAAACCATTACAGTGGTTTATCTGCCAGTTGCATTCCAATGAATTACTACTGCGACATCTGTTGTTACATTTGGACGGAAAAACTACAGGGCCTAAATGCTTTTCAGGTGCCATTGGATATCAGTTACAAAAATGTGAAACAATGCCAGTAGTCGAATTCAACGCCATTCCTACAATATTACCTCAAATTTCCAGGGGTGATTTGAGTACCGACCAAAAATATCTGTACGATATTATGATCGCTATCAGCACTGGCGTTTTATCTTCAGATTTAGCTAACATTGAATCTGGATCTCTCAACCACTCTAGATGGCTTACAACAGCAAATCGAATTCTAAGATTATATGCTACTAAACCGGACCCCGAAGAAAAATTGGTGATATTAGCCACGTACGTGATGAGAGTTTATGGTCCGATGTGGTTTAGAATAAAATGTGATCCCTCGTGTATAAACGGAGCTAAGCACCAGTGGCAAACAATTAGTCTGAGTCGCTATTTGAACGCCGATATGAAGAAGGTCATTGACAAGGTAATCCAACGAAATGGATTTTTTGGTCACCCAGAAAATGTTCTTATTTCTATGCTTGGAGATGAAAGGGAAATCATACGAGATCTAGCATATCGACGAATTTTAAAAGCAAGAAGTGAAAAAGCTCCAGGACTTCGAACGTTTAAACTGCCTTCATTTAATTTCGATGCTGAAGATTATACCGACATTATAATGTGGCAAGACTGTGAGATAACTGAGCCACCTCTGACTTTAAATTTATCTAATGGCGACTTGAAAGCCATTGTCAAAGACGGTCTCGGCACATGTCAAAAAATTAAAGATTTTCCATGCCATACTCAAGCCGTTGAGCGCTGCATCAAAGTGGTGACAGAAGCTTCAAGTGCAGTTTGTGGAAAAAATAAACGAGGCGGTTTCATCAGGGCAAGGCTACTATCACGTCAACAAATGCCTACTTTTGATACAAAAAAACAATTTAATATATAATTATTGTATTTCTGAATAATTATCTAGTTTACCATTATTCATTGTATCTCGCTTCTTTAAATCTGTATAAAAAATATAAGATATTGACCTAACAAATAAAATATATAGTTTGATCACAATATAAAAAATAGGTAATTTTTTTTTAATTTTCAATTGTGTTGGGGCACCTCAAAACATCATTACAAATAGGTAATATTTCGTACGTTTAATTTACTCATTGAAATGCGACTTTATATCGCTATACCATTTTAAAAAACAAAAATTTTTTTTTATTCATACATTATCGCTCCACTCTAATATACATATATGTATTTATTGTTCTTTTTCAAAGTAACCTAGATTGACTTTTCAAATGAACACACGTTATTTATAATATATATATATATATATATATATATATATTGTTATGATACAAGACGTACCCTTAGAGCAGCAACTGAAATGGGAAATATAGGTTACTCAACATCAGAAATATTTATATAAACAAGGTTATAAAACGGAGTTAGCAAGTTTTAGTAGTGTCGAAATGTATACGAATTTATATAACGATAATATTACAATCTTAAATTAGTATATTTCTTTTTCTTTCATTTCAATATTTCAATATACCAATATTTAAATTCATATACATCTATACATTATATCGACGCTAGTAAGACACGCCCACTAATCGACATCTTCCGAAATGTAAATATTTATCGTGCGCAATTTACGCAAAGTAATATTAAGATTGACATAAAAATTAGGTTAGAATTTTTTAAATAATTTTTAAATCTAGATAATATACAATGTATAGTTAAAATATGTCTTAGAAATTAGTTTTAAAGAAAAAACTTCGAGACTTTTTAGAGATTAAATAAATAGGCTTTGATTAAAAAACAGTCGCTATCGGCATCATCTTATGTAAAATTCATAAACGCATAAGACGTATTTTTCGATTCTCAGTTAGAAAATTCTAAATTTAATCAATTTAAAAATATACAAACAGTGCTAAAGTGAAATTAGATAACCTGAGAAAGACTGGTAGTAAATTACAAGCGGGATTTTGGCAAATAACCGAATTTCTGCGAATAAACGCCAAATAAAGCGTTAAACGATTAATTTCGTTATCAAGTACACGAAAATACCCAAAATATATATCTAAGAAGGACTACAGGCCATTTACTACTTGTAGGAGTGTTAGATCAAGCAAATACCTCAAGTCCAACAGCAATACCAGGTCATAGAGAGATTCTAGCAGACTTATTTCGAGTCCGAGGAAAACTTCGAGAGCGTCATCAAAACTTCCCGCACAGACCGCCAACATCGGAGAGCGTTCGGGGTAACTTACATCAGCAATACTCGACAACATAGCCGCCTAGAACCTACAAGCAGAACCACAGGTTAACTATATCTACGGTACTAATAAATATCGTCTTTAATTTATTTCTTTAAATATTGAAACACACAAATAAATAAAGATTCTCGAACTTTTTTTTCACCTTTTACCAAATATCATTCAAACTGTAATTTTGCTAAATAATATACTTATTTTACTCAGTACACATAATTAAAAGGTACTTACCTACTTATTAGAGATTGTTCATATAATTTTAGTACACATTTATTACAAAATAACAACACACATAACCTTGTCAATTGTACACCTTGTTATAATACACATATATCGTTCACATTCCACTTAAACTTTTATATTTGTACATGTTATTACAGTTTTCTTCTTTTAATACAATACATATATTTTATTTATATTGATATAGATCTTTTATTGATGTAGATCCAGTTGTAGAAGTTATTTCTTTTGATATAGATCTTTTATTGATGTAGATCCAGTTGTAGAAGTTATTTCTTTTGATAATCGTTTATTTAAATTACTTATAAGGAAGCAACTGCTTTTAGTCACGACGAGCCTGAGATATACCATTTATTTAAACATTTATATACAGATTTCATGCACCCTGAGTCTAGTTGGCAAGCAAAAACAGAGATTGCGTACATTGAGAAGTGTATCACATTTAATAAGGCGCCCAATTATTATTCTTAAAACTTATTTAACTTATCACTTCTCGCTCAACATAAATACTATATCCTTTTATAAATTACATCATCTATTGACTAACTTCAATATATATATATAATAATAAATATATAATATATATATATATATATATATATATATATATATAATAAATATAAATTGGCAATTAGTTTCCTTTGGTTACATGTAGCAAAATGACTTCAGCATCTATTATCGATGATGATATAATGGACGTGGTGAATTGCACCAGAAGATATCAAAATTTATCGGAAGAAGAGAGGAATCAAATGGATAACAAGTTAGCCAAATGGATGACTGATGCGGATGAAGAGGCCGGGGAACTCAATCCATTTGAAGGCGACGGCGACATTACGGACCCTGATTATGTTCCACTGTCAGAAGATGCGGCTTTTGATGCTGAGGCAGACATCGTTATAGAAACCGAGAGCACATATGACAATGATGAGGATTTAGAAGATTTCTATGAAGGCGCTACAGCTGCCACCGACGCTCTTGAATTCGTCGATATGGAAATGGTGCCCCGTTCAGCGAACTCGGTTATCAAATACCGTTCAAAAGATGGTAAAATTTGGTCTAGTGCTCCACCGGGTACAGGTAGGCTTCGTGCTCATAACTGCGCCACTATGGGCCGTGAAGGCCCGGCTCCAGGGATTATGCGAAACCCGGTTTCAATATTTAAGTCACTAATAACACCTGAAATCGTAAGTATAATTGTACGTGAAACAAACCGGAAAGGCCAGGAGCTATGCCGTCTATGGTGTGTCAATAATCCTGACAATACACCGCGGTTATGGACAAAACCTGTAGCGGAAAATGAAATATACGCATTTTTTGGCTTAACCTTGTTTGCTGGCATTTTCGGGTCAAATAGTCAGCCTGCTCTTTAGTTGTGGGGCAACAACGGAAACCCTATCTATAAGACGACGTTTGGAATATGCTCATGAGCAATTTAGAGCGTTTATATGTTCCAGGTTCGCAGATAACTATTGATGAGCAATTGTTCCTGTACCGAGGCCGTACGCGCTTCACTCAATATATACCGTCAAAACCAGCTAAATACGGAATTAAAATCTTTTGGATGTGCGACGCCAATTCAATTACCCACTTAAGGGATTGATATACGTTGGAAAACAGGCAAATGAAACGCGTGCGGTAAATCAAGGCGAGAACATCGTTCTAAAATTATTCGAAAAGTACGCCGGTTCTGGACGAACAGTATATGCCGATAATTTCTTCTCTTCTTATGATTTGACTGCTGTTTTGATGACGAAAAGGTTGGCGTATGTAGGAACCATGCGCAAGAACAAAGCCTGTATACCGAAGGAGATGTTGGATCCAAAATGCGATATATTAAGCACATTATTAGGTTACCACTGTAATAATATTGCGCTTTGCTCATACGTGCCAAAAAAGAAAAAAGTTGTGGTTCTCATTTCGACCGAACATTACAATCCCGACGTCGACTCATCAAAGCCATCGCTAAAGCCATTTCAAATTTTAGATTATAATAAGTATAAATCTGGAGTCGACACCATGGATCAGATGCTTGGTAGTTATACGTGCAAAAGGGGCACAAACCGATGGCCGTTAGCTCTGTTCTATAACATGTTGGACGTGGCGGGCTTGGCTGCATTTGTTATTCATAACAAATTGGGTCATGTCGAGAGGAACGATCGAAGACCTGTCTTCCTTATGGAATTGGCACAACAGCTAGTGGTCCCACATATGGAGCAAAGAGCTACGAATCCCATTGTACGAGGTATTCAACACGTCAAACACGCAATGGCATTATTCGGTGTAGAGGTACACATACATTCAATTCAAATCATGAAAAAATTTTTCAATTTTTTTTTTTGTAGGTAGCGACAGGCCCACCGATAGACGATCAACCAATTCATGCCATTTTCTCTGCAACTCGACCATCGTGCTCGCTGTGCTATAAGTCTCATAAAAAGCAGCGAAAAACTCGATTCCATTGCATGTATTGCAAGAAACCGGTATGTCTACAACATTCACATGCCAAATACGCGTGCTTTGAATGCCGTGCCTAACTTTTATTTGATTACCTATGATAAATAAAATATAATATATTGTTACCCAAAATATATAAAGATATGTTTTTATGTTTAATTCATATTTTCCCTACCATTAAACACATTTACATACACTTTTGATACGCCTGCCTATATATTAACATATAAATTCCATGTAGGTCTGCGCAGACCTAGTTGTACCAGTTAGCGCCCAAAAACCCTTGAACCTCGTAGGGGTAAGATAAATTTTTCCATTTTATAAAATCACTTATTCGTAAGATACCACGACGTGTTATTTGTTTTTATCGTGTTACTAAAACGCCTCCAATACGTGGGTTACGTTCGGTAATACGTTGGAAGTATGATGTACCCAATGTGAGAACGTTCTACAATGCTTCAATCTCATAAAATGGTAAAATCTATTTGTACTTTCTTGTTATCAACGCTTTCATATTTTCTAACTTTTTTGATACACTAATTTTACTATCTTAGATATATTTCATTCTTAAAGAAATACTATCTTTTCTGAATTTGTTAAAAATATTGAAAATTGTCCTCCCACATGGTATACTCCTGTTAGGATAATTACCTATTTTTTAATAAAACGTATTTAATTTAAGATTACTGGTTGAAATCTATGCCACCAAATGCATTGACTTTTCTTTTTATAGTTCTACGCATAGCGCGATGATAAAAAGAGAATCCTGTATGTAATTAGATTTAGTTACTCTGCATTTGTATTTATTTATGTTATATATTGTCCTGTAATTGGAAGATTGTGTTAATTTTATTGAACAATAAAATATAATATTATTATTTTTATTTGAAGATTACAATAAACTAATTTAAAATTCTTGAATTAATTATTGTGGGAGAAAGTAAATTGGAAACATGTCTATTATCCGGACAAACATCTAAATTTGTATTTTAAATTTTGCAACACTAAACGTAAATTAATGAAATGGCCAATATAATTAAATCTCAGTCCATTACGAGGCAACTAATCATAAGTTAACGAGCTTCCCAGTACGTTCTTATTTATTGTCACTCTTCTCGTAATTCCTTTGGAGAAAGACGCTCATCCCAGTGGACTAACAATAAGTGAACGTCTGCCCGTAAATGAACGTTACCTAAGAGGTTGTTCGTAACTCTGTCAATAGGGTATTAAGAAACGTGGTCCTTTTGCACAAGAACAAGCTTTTAATCTATTCGGTCGCTAAAGTGTTACTATTGTATCATATGAGTACTTCTGTAACTTGCAGTAATGATAGTAAATAATTAACTGAAGCTGTTTTCCTAAAGTTTAATAAAGCAGCAGTTGTTTTTACATGATCTTAATTAAACTAATGAGAAGATGCAAATAATAGAGTCGTAATATAGATATATTTAATTTTCAGCAAATTGTGAAGCTTAAGTTACCAAAGCATATATTCTATGTGACAAAAAAAGTTAATTACATATATTTTTATTAAAAATTTGTAATACAAAAGTTTATTATGTTGAGAATAATAAATGATTAAATTTTAATTGAAAAATGAATACCTTTTATAGAGAAAATGTAAATAATAATGAGTTCCCACTACGAGTAAACGGAAATGAATGCAATTCCCCTAGGTTTGCTTCTAATGAGATCATGGACCCCTGAGCAGTTTATATGCAAAATCCATATGGATATTTTGTCAATTTTTAATAAATGTATATGCAAAATAAATTTTTGCATATTTGAATTTCTAATTTTTTTTTCTAAAATTTACGAAATGGATATGCTATTCCTATAGACGGTACCGAGTTTGTTCCTCAGGTATTAAGATTATATAGACCGAATTAGTTCCGGGTGGGAAGCTGGAAATTATATGTAGGGGAAACAAGGGAGGTTCGATACATTTTTTAGAAAAACAACGTTCGAATTATTTCAGCACCTGTTTCTGAACTCGCTTATATGCGGATACAATCTTGGACTATTTCTGCAGCTAAGGAATTATATAATTTTTGAAAATTGAAATATTTGACTGTGTTAGAAATTTTTGTATTTACCCTTGCAAAATGTCTCTAACTTCCCCCTATATGGGAGGCATGATACAATATCTGGGAGGTTTCATACAATACAGATTTATATATTAACTGAAGCAATAAGAACAAAGTATTTTATTTCTTATAAACTCAAAAGATTACATTCATAAGTTAATATATACATAGATTCAAAAATTCTATCTAGATTTGTTTCTAAAGTGCAAATACACGTAGAATAAAAAAAATAGAATAGGTATGAATAAAAAGTATACTTTTAGTTAAGACACAATTCACAGATAAATGTTTTTATCAGAATAATTGAAACATACATGAGTAGGTAAACTCCACCAGTTTTGTATAATACAACCAGTATACTAATCACACCAGGTTTTCAATAAAATGTTTTTATGCCTCTATCGACACCAGCGCATTGTGGCACAACGAATCCAATTTTCACCTGATCTAGACATCGAGTATAATGCAATAGATGCAAGCAGCATCTTCCTCATCATCAAATTCAAAATGTGGCTCTTGGTCACTATCATTATCAGTCTCAACAAATTTTCTACCTTGCATTTTCTTGATATTTCTAACTAAAGCCTGTCTTTTAGGCCAACACTCATTAGCTCCTTCTGCAAAAGCTTGTTTAGGATTTTCTTTATCAGTGAATAAGTCGCGTTTGCCCTGTTGAGCCCTTGTTCGTTTTTCTTTCTTTTCTAATCTAATTCTATGTTCGGCTTCAATAGCTTCCTTTTCTGGAGTATCAGTTAAAATTCTGGTTTTTCCAAGATTTTTTCTTCCTGCTTTTTCCGTGGTAGTGCTTTGGGAAACGGACGAATCTTCTCAGGACTTTTAATCAGATCAGATGCCTTGCTTGTCCCTGGTCTTACACTATATGAAGGAATTTTTGATTTGCTTAGAAGTAAATCTTGTGACTCTTGATAAGAGGTACAGGTTGACCTGCTGCATCGATATTTAATCTTTCGGGTTCCACTTCAGCGATTTCAGCTTCTGCTACATAGGTCCGATTTGTAACTTCCGCTCCTGCTAATTCGAGTTCCCCAAATAAATGTGGATTAAATGGGTAAATTCCTGTTGTGAAGAATCCCTTAGTAATATTGGAATGTGAAAAGGCTCTAGCATAAGCAAGCCCAACTAATTCTGATACATTTTTTAGAGAAATTGTTTGTCCTGGGTGGTTAACCATCCATGCATCCGCTTGCGCATTATAATAACGTTTAAATGGGCCAGAGACAGAAACATCTAGTGGTTGAAGTCGATGACTTGTGTGGGGTGGCAAAGTTAATAAACTGACACCATTTAATTTAAGTGTGTAAAGCTATAGGCGAAATGTGGCTATTATGATTGTCTAGTATTAACAGACATTTATTTTCTTTAGAACACTTTGCATATTTTATAAAATGATCTAGATATTTTATAAAAATATCTGCGGTCATCCAACCACTTTCATGCGTCTCCGCAATGGAACCCGGACGAGCACCTTGGATCATGTAATCCTGTACCCTGACACGAGGAAATATAAAGAAGGGTGGCACGGAATTTCCCAAAGCATTTACAGCGCAACATACTGTCACAAGTGTGCCATGTTCCGCAGAAGTTGTTTTAGAAATTTGTTTTTGACCTATACGGGCAATTATCTTCTGGGGTTT
Organism: Melolontha melolontha; assembly: GCA_935421215.2. Lineage (NCBI taxonomy): Eukaryota > Metazoa > Arthropoda > Insecta > Coleoptera > Scarabaeidae > Melolontha > Melolontha melolontha. The sequence goes on from OW285235.1 coordinate 13,689,961, forward strand.
GTGCGTAGTGGTAACCCCAGTTTCGTCCAAATTATATATAGATTCTGGACCAAAATTTTCCCTTTCAAATAAAATGCGTAAGTTATTATAAAATAGTTGTACGTTGTATCGATTGAATGCAGTCGCTCTGCCTAAGCTAGTTGCTTCAGGAGTTCGTAACGATAATTGGGGATGACGTACCATAAATCCTTTTAGCCAATCGTATGAAGCTGATTCATTAACTTTCCAGTTTTCTGGTATTTTTTTCATGTTTTGTTGACCAAATTGATATACAAATTTTTTTGTTTGCTTAGGCGTTAGGCCATAATAAAGATCTGCGGAAGTTAACAGATAGTCCATCAAAAGGATTTCTTCTTCAAGCGAGAATATTTGTGTTAAAGTTTGGCACAAAAGAAATATTTTTATCTGTTTTATACTTTGCAGCATATAGGGATAGAGTCATCTTATCAATTTTATATTTTTGGCGGTAGTTCTTATGGGTTTATTCTCATTGACTACCTCTAGGACGGCGCTTTTTAAATCGTCAGGGGAGATCTTCTTCCGATTTTTAGATACCCATTTAAACGGCATCTAGAATATAAATGCGTCTCAACTACAGCTCAACTATTGCCGTGTGAGACCACAATTTGCAAATAATCATTACGCAAATAAATATAGCAATTGCACAGAGAAAGGGAGGTTTGATACTCGTATCAATCCTCCCGAGGCCAAATGTATCAAACCTCCCCGAATGACAAATTTATAAAATAAACACAATATTGAAAACAAGCAATTCGATTTTAGAAATACCAGCACTTGTGCCATAGTTTAAACTAATTGTAGATTCGCGTAGTACCAATGAAATTTTCAAATTGTTCTTTTGAAAATCATAAAATCTTACGTCAGCTAAGGGAAAACTTACATTGAACAGTAGGAAAACACAAACTAACCTCTAAAACTGTCACTTTACCTACGTTTACTTCTATATTGCATATTAGACTAGTGCGTTAACTGCAACCCACGTTGCATTCATGCAGAATGTCCTGCCAATATATATAATGTAAAATACGAATGTGTATCAAGCCTCCCGACGTATCAAGCCAACCTGGTTTCGCCTACACGGAAACTGTCTTATATGCGCATATATATTCCCAAAATTCGATGAAAATATGCAGAACTTTTATTGAAGTTTAAGTGATAGTCACAACTAAATTATTGTCAAAATATTAAATAATGTCAATATAAATTTAGAGATACCACAAATATACCGCGATATCATAAAGTTTCTGGGTCAACGGTGGCCATGGGGTGAAAAACGTATGTCTTAATTTATATCATCCTTTTGAGAAAAATCTGATAAAATTTTCAGGTTATGTGTCATACTCACATTAAGATTAATATATTGACAAATTTTAACGTCAGCATGACACTCAACCTGAAAATTTTATCAGATTTTTCTCAAAAGGATGATATAAATTAAGACAGACGTTTTTCACGCCATGGCCACCGTTGACCCAGAAACTTTAATTATACTGGTACACCTAGGTACCATTTCAAAAATTAACAAAGAACAAATTAGATGCACATACAATAAAACAGAATCCAGGCTTGCACAACTTAAATATTATTGTATTTATTAAGTTAATCTTTTTAATTATTTCCATTTGATATTTATATATATATATACTCGTATATGTAGGTATTATATTTTATAAGAAATATAAGTTTAAGTTTTGCAAGCAATCTTTTGTAATTATCTATTTATTTATGTTAAGAAATGTCACACTGTATATTAAATTTGTAACCCGAATGTAGCTATAATGATGTATGATATATGTAAAAATGCATCAACATGAATAAGTATTTACGAGTAACACATATTATTTTCTATTTAAAAGTTTTCTCAAAAATAATTAATTTCTACATTAGTCTTTCTATATTTCAATTATCAATTTTATTAAAATCTATTTTAATAATTAATAACCGTTCGTAACTATGTTCAGGGCGTCCACGTAACTACCTAAGAAAAAAAGACGATCGCGATGAAAATCCTTGTATCCGGGGTTTACACAAATATCGCCAGGGCGAGTAAACACGTTCGTGAAACCTATGTAATATAAAAGTATAATTGTGCGGAATTAATAGTTGTGCGGAATTAACAGTTGTGCGATAATTAAAGTAGTGTTAAAAGATCGATATAATATATCTACGAATTTTAAAAGTTTCGGTGAGACAATTCTCTTCTAGGAGTCGAGATATTTCGAGTTAAAGAAAAATCTTCTACCGATGCCGAACCAAGATATAAAGAAAAGAATATAATCCTGTAAATCCTGCATAAAATCTACGACTTCGATGAAAAGAGGTGCCGAGATATCTTCGAAATATTACTCCGTATATAAATTCTTCCAAAGAGATTCATCTCAGTAAGTAAATTTTGCCGTTTATAGTTTTGACGGGAAAAAAAAGCAACCAGGGCAATTTCTCGCTGTTCCCGCGCAAATGGAAAATAACCAACCACGTGGCTGAAATCTAAACCAATAGAATTCGGCGTGGGAATAAAAAAGCGCCAATCAATTACTTCAAATTTTTTTTAAGGTATTTAAAAGAAAAAGAAAATATAAAATTGAATTTTAAACTCTTAAAGCAGTTATAAAACAAATTCAAAATAAAATATCCTATAATTCACAAAACAAATTAGAAAATAAGAAAGTTATCATTATTAAATTAATATTGTAAACAAAGATTGCTTATTCAATATTGGTAGAACTTTATTGGTAGAACTCTAGAACTTGTGTTAATATAATTTTGAACCGCTCTCCTATGGTACCTCTCACATTATAAATTTTATTCTTGAAACTTTGAATAAATTCTATCTATTCACTGAACTCAATACCTTGAGCTTCAAGTTTCCGTTGTGTTTCACTAATAAAACCATAGTTTGCTTTGATAAAAGCTAACTTTTGGGGCATTTGCGATTTATTTAGTATATCTTTGCAATCTGCAATTGCTATTGAGTCGTTTGAAAAAGAGAGAATGAGTTCTCTTATCTGCTCAAAGGTATCTGCATAAAATACAGCGGCATCAAGTCATGTACCCCATCTTGTTATTGTGGGTTATGGTGGCAGTGCCAGACCAGGTAACTTATCCTTGTATGCTTGAATCCTTAGCGGTATTTTAATAAATACTTTTTTTGTCAAATTCATCTATGAATTAATATATGAAAATGTGTAACGTATTTCTTCTGCTACTCTGTTAACAGTATGGGCCAAACATGTTACGTGCGTCAGATTCGGTAAAAAATCTTCAACTTCTGTGCTGACTTCACCATATATGTCGCAGAATCCGATAACATCAGTAATACCTTGTCACTTGGAACGGCATTCGGCAAATAAAGCCTCTTAAACTATCGTTTATAAATCTTGTTATAGTTATTTGTTTTCTACAATTCTTCTGTACCAATTAAAAAGGATTGGCCGCCAGAATTTTCATTTAAAATGCCAATCAATAAGTTGGCAATATAGCGTCCACAGCTGCTTGTTGTTTCATCGACTACGAAATAAATATAATGTTCACATATTCTTTCCTTAATTGTCATCACAATTTGTTCAAACAATAGATTAATATTCTTTTTTCCTGTAGTTGAACGACTATTAACTGACAGTTTGGTAGACTTCTCTAAAAAAATTTTAAACGTTGAATTATCCAACTTTGAAGGTGGAATATTCTGTGGTATAGTATAGTTCGGGTCGACTAGATGGGCCATATTTTCTCACTACCTACAATATTTGTGTAAATTCTTAGATTTTTTAAAAACGTTGTTAAATAATACTAACCTTGTTGACTTCATATTTTTATTTAGATTGTAACGTGTGTGCTCTTTAGCTGTAAGTAGCTGATGAAGCCATTGTATTGGCGAAACAGCTGTTGTCGTTTTACGATTACGTATTGAAAAAGGGAAGACTTTAATCATTAGTTTAATTTCTATTTTAAATAACTCTGTGGTTACTTCATTGACTATTTCTGCAATCTCGGGAGATGTGCAAGACGGTGATTTTTCGTAATTATAATCCATTTAAATCATTTTCATTAGCTAATTTACTAGGTTTAATACATTTAACAATATTAAATTTTGCAAACTGTCATAATGTTTTTTATTGATGTTTATTGTTGCTATGGAAACGCTAATTGCCGTGGATAGCTTGACGTGCGACAAAATAAATTACATTTGAAATGTATTTGTTACTTCATGAACACTTTTAAAATTTTATGCACTGCTGTCAATAATGACTTAATTACATTGTTTACGAGCTGAAACTGTATAACAAGTGTTCATTTGAAAAGTCAATCTAGTAGCATGTGATTTACTGAGAACATTTTGAAGTATGTCGTAAATTAAAATTTACTACTTAACCTACGAAGTCGTATATTTTGACAGTTTCATACATACAAATAAATAACAAATAATATGTATTTATTGAAAACTATAACAAATGTTGAAAATGTTGTCCTTCAAGATCAATGCACTTTAAAATCCTCCGTTCAAAATTTCTGATTATATTCTGCAACATTACTGGATTGTTATTAATTTCCCTGCATTTCTGTTCGATTCTCTGTAGCATATCATTCAAATTCAATATAGATGTTCGAAATATGTTATTTTTTAGATAAGGCCACAAAAAGAAGTCGCAAGGTGTTAAATCGCATGAACGTGCAGGCCAGGCAATTTCAGTATTTCGACTAATTATACGCTCATCAAAAAATTATCTTAAATAATCCAAAGATTCTGCAGTACAGTGACAAGGTGCTCCGTCTTGTTGGAAATATGCATTTTGAAGTTCATCATCATGCAACTGATTGACAAATGGTTGTAAAATTTCCGTACGGTACCTTTGAGCAGTTAACCTTCCCTGAAAAAATATTGGTCCAATGATTCGCCTTTGGCTTATCGCTGTTCAAACACCAATTTTCTGGATGTAGCGATTCTTCATTAATTACATGTGGATATTCACTACTCCAAATTCTTGTATTTTGTGAATTTAGGTATCCCGTTTTATAAAACCATGCTTTATCAGTAAAGATGACTCTTTGCGAAAGTTCTCCATTATTGTTCATATTTACAAACCAATTACAAAACTGTAGTCTACGTGGGTAATCAATTTTTAACAATTTTTGTACTGCTGTGACACGGTATGGATAAAGTTGCATATATTTTTTTAATAACTTGTGAGTTGTACCAACAGAAAGGTTTATTTGTTGACTCAAATGTCGGACAGATGTTTGTGGTTCATTTTCCATTATTTCTTCAACACGATTGACAAATTGAGGTGTACGTTTCTTAACTGCTCCGCTGCCTGATTTTCTTAAGAGACTCAGAAAAAAGTTTTAAAGTTCTATCCAAAGTATTATTAAATTGTATATAATCTATTACAAAATGTGGAAACTCAACTTGAAATTCTACCATGCAATCTTGAACTGAATAAACCCATAAACCATCAATTTTATTACCACTTCGAAAATAAGCCTGGACTAAAAAGTTGTATGTTCTAAAGTGAAAGCTATTTTAAAACTGATAAGCAATTTATTTAAACCAGAATCGACGCACGATTATTTTATGCACTAACTGATATTTGTGATTGACATTATCAAATGTCATTTAGATTTACGTTTACGGAACAACAAACACATACTAATATACATGCGTCTTATTCTATCAAAATTTCAAAGTAACCTAGATTGACTTTTCAAATGAACACACGTTACATAATGACGGATTTTACAAACGAGAGTGCGGCAAAAGGCCTTATGAAACGAGTTTTTCATATTTTTTTCTATTTTGCGTTTTTTACATTAATAAATTGGAATTATTTAATTTGAAAATTCAGTGTTTTATTTTTATATAAAGTATGCGCGTCACATTGATACTTGGCATTTTCAAATTTAAATCTTGCTATTCGCGAAGTATATTATATTACATATTATTTATTAATTTTCGTTAACATTACTTGATATTTTATTTAAACATATAAACATGAGTGACAAGCCATCGAAAAAATTCATAATTGGAGTAGACTGTGAAATTGGGTAGGTACTTAAGCCACTTCCACATAATGACACATTACTTGATGCTTGACAGTTTCATTTGGTGTCATTGTAAAAAAAGGTTATGGCATTTAAATGATACTACAACAAAAAAGGAAACAAATAATTTATTTAATATCGAAATCATAATCAAAATTTACATATAGCTACAGAAGTTGTTGAAAATGTTGTACATTTACATCTAAACACATCTATGTTGATACTTGGCATTTTCAAATTTAAATCTTGCTATTCGCGAAGTATATTATATTACATATTATTTATTAATTTTCGTTAACATTACTCGATATTTTATTTAAACATATAAACATGAGTGACAAGCCATCGAAAAAATTCATAATTGGAGTAGACTGTGAAATTGGGTAGGTACTTAAGCCACTTCCACATAATGACACATTACTTGATGCTTGACAGTTTCATTTGGTGTCATTGTAAAAAAAGGTTATGGCATTTAAATGATACTACAACAAAAAAGGAAACAAATAATTTATTTAATATCGAAATCATAATCAAAATTTACATATAGCTACAGAAGTTGTTGAAAATGTTGTACATTTACATCTAAACACATCTATGTTGAATACCATTTTTTAAATAAATTTTTCGTCACACCTACTGCGTAAGTAAACAATTATGACACCTTTTTTTGAAACGTAAGTGACACTTTACATACCATATTGACAGTTGCTATGGTAGCGGGCTGTAATGTTTATTACGACCCTAGGGAAATAATAGCAATATTAGAAAATTTATGACAAATTTATTTCAAACATGATTAATTAACATAACTAGGAAAAATAGAATCTTGTACAAAAACTTATGATTTTGTAATATTAAATGTAAACGAACAATTAGAACAATTAGCTATCTGAACAATAGAGTCTTCTTTCTTACTAGGCAAGTTTATATTTTCAATAATGTCAACATTATTAATGGTTGGATTCCTATTGGAATCATCAACTTTCTTCTCATTTTTCTGTATCACAGTTGAGCAAACAGCCCCTGTAATATTTTGTTTATATAAAATTCGGTCAGCTATCTGTACTTTATTTATCATTGAATCGGAAACATAGCTTTCTGCCACGTGTATCATACAAGATTTTTTCCAATTTTGCAAAAGTTTCAAAAAAATTTATTGATTAGGTAATTTATTTACATGAATATTGATTGTACAATTAATAATTTGATGAATTCTTAAACCAGGAAAGTTGACTCTATTTTCGTCAGAGTCAAGTACAGTGCAAGCTAAGTTGACTCTACTTTCGTCAGGGTCAAGTGCAGTGGAAGTTCCAGGCCTTTGAATTTACATCTGTCAAAATTTATCTTGACGTGGACATTTTTTGAGAAATTGATTTTATTTTTTTTTCTTTATTCGTGTTGTCAATAGCAGTGTGAATAAAGTGTTGCTAGAAACATTTTATTCACTGTTTTGATTAATTTTATTCACCTTTATGATTAAAATGTTATTTTAACAATGAAATTCAATATATGTAATGATCATTTTAATAAGTAAAATTAGAAAAAAGTATTTTACTTAACGATTCGTAAATTTTAATAATTTACGTTGTTAGTTTTTAATGCTTGCATTTATTCAAAACCATTTGCGGAAACAATACGAAAACCATCTTTAATCATCGGCCCAGATTTAGCGCAGACCCGTTGACCATACGATGTCCATCTAGGTAGGTATTCATTCATTGAGATGAGTTCGCGCGAATATCATTCAGTGGACGGTATGCGAATGCGTGGCATTCCAGATCAAGGTCGTTGGATGCTTTCAATCACGGAGAGAGAGATAATTAACAATGGTGCCACATTAGTTGACCGGCCACAGCAAATGTTCGAAAAGTACCATATCTGAACATAAAAAAAGTAGTGATGTAATCGGCTATTTTCATACATATACTACCGTCGAAAGGTTTGAAGCACAGGTGTATGTCTAGTAATATCTGTAGAAAATGAACAAAAAAATATTACTAGATTTGTATTACTGCTTTGTTGTGTTTTTTAGGTAATATAGTCACGAGGAGGGAATTTTTATGTTATCTGCCTAGATATGAATGAAACGCTTTATAAGCTAGATATATTTTATTTTTCAACATACCGGTTTTTTTAATCATTGCACCATACATCGCCCAGCGTGTAAAGCTAAAAAAAGAAAAGTCAATGCATTGGTGACATAGTAGACAACTAGTTATACTTATACACAGGTGACGTATTTTTCTAATTGTCAAATATTTCTGATTTTTCATTCATACTTCAATCTCAAATTAAATACATTTTATTGAAAAATAGATAATTTATTTAAAACAGTTAATTATAACAAAATAATTTGAAACATACATGAGTAGGTAACACCTCACCAATTTTGTATAATACATAAGTATTTTTAATAATGTAAAATATTATAAAAAATCTAGTGTGAAGAACACAATACAAGTTCATATATTTGTGAATGTATCCTCTTCAGAGACGTAGATACGTTTTTCACCTTTCTACAGGATCATCGGTAGGCCCCTGCTGGAGAAGAAACACATTCAACAAAACATAACTATATTGCTATCTCACAGAAATAATTAATCTACGTCTCTGGAGAGGATACATTCACAAATATATGAACTTGTATTGTGTCCTTCACACGCGATTTTTAATAATATTTTACATTATTACAAATACTTTTGTATTATACAAAATTGGTGAGGTTTTACCTACTCATGTATGTTTCAAATTAGTTTGTTATATACGCATTCGGTTCGTCCGACAAATAGTGAAGACACGATAATACAGTTTTTATAGATATGGTTGTTACCGTCTATAGAAACACGTTGCTAGTTCTGCGGTTATTATGTAGACAGCGCTGGATATTCTTTCACGCTCTGTCTTAATAATTTCTGTGAGGTAGCAAGGCTTTGAATGTGTTTCTTCTCCAGCAGGGGCGTACCGATGATCCTGTAGAAAGGTGAAATACGTATCTACGCCTCTGGAGAGGATATATTCACAAATATATGAACTTGTATTGTGTTCTTCACACTCGATTTTTAATATTTTACATTTTTTAAAATACTTTTGTATTATATCGGTATACAGTGTATACCTTGTGCGAAGACAATTCTATATATTTTTAACAAATTCACTGAAGATCGATAGTATTTCTTTAAGTATGAAATATATCTAAGATAGTAAAATTAGTGTATCAACAAAGGTAGAAAATATGAAAGCGTTGATAAACAAAAAAAAGTACAAATATGTAGAACGTTCTCACATTACTTCTAATGAATTATCGAACATATTGGATTAATACAAATAACACCTCGTGGTATTCTACGAATAAGTGTTATATAAATGGAGAAATTTGTCTTAAAAAGCAGTAGTGGGAGATTCTTATAGGTATAGGTAATAAACATGTTACTATTTCGTTAATAAACACAATAACTTTTGGACTGTACAAATTATCTGACAGCATCACTATACTGGAATTAACGATTGAAGAAGGATAGACTTTTGTAATCTGTTAACCCAAGGCTATTTTCATATGAAGGACGAGCAGTTATTAGAGTAGCAACTCTTTTTGACCCTCGACTTAAAAGGGAAGGTTTTTGTAGTACTGAAAATGCTACTGCGACTACTTCTTTTCTAGAACAAGAAGTGTTTAATATAACGCTAAGAAATAAGTAATTAATCTTCTAGTTTCAAAAATTATTTTATTGTAAATACCACTACAATATTGTTTCGCCATACAATGGCTTCATCAGGTGGATGAAATACTGAATATGTACAATACAAGTTTGAATATTTATGTGAAAATTATTGGGGAAATGGTGGTGGAAAAATTTGGTCATTTAAAGCTAATCCTAAACTATTGTATCTATTAATTTCTAAGTTTTCTAACAGGTTAAGTTTTTCTTGAATGTGTAAAATTTTGATATCTATATTAAATCTATGATTGATATCTATACAATGACTTGCGAAAGTTGAATCTGTTTTCTTTTCTTTATGGCTTCTCTCGTGTTCTTTCATCCTAATTTTGAATGTCCTCCCCGTTTGTCCTATGTATACCTTATTACAATCTTCGCATGTTAACTTATATACACCAGAGTTTGATTCTTTGTCTATTTTATCTTTGTTGTTTTTAATAATATTCTGTATAGTATTGTCTGTTTTAAATGATATATGTTCGTTATTAAATTTTTCCTAAGTAAGTGATTGAATTATAGGAATTAATTATCTTGTATTTTAATTTTGGATAAACTAAAGAAAGGATTTTAGATTTTTGTTGGCTATTTAGGATGTTATTGACAATATTTATAGAGTAACCATTGTTTAATGCTATTGTGTATATTCTATTTAGTTCAAGGTCGAAATTACTTTTACTCATAGGTACATGAATTGTCAATATTGTCAATAACATCCTAAATAGCCAACAAAAATCTAAAACCCTTTCCTTAGTTTATCCAAAATTAAAATACATGATAATTAATTCCTATAATTCAATCACTTACTTAGGAAAAATTGGTACTTTCATTAACAAACTTAATAACGAACATATATCATTTAAAACAGACAATACTATACAGAATATTATTAAAAACAACAAAGATAAAATAGACAAAGAATCAAACTCTGGTGTATATAAGTTAACATGCGAAGATTGTAATAAGGTATACATAGGACAAACGGGGAGGACATTCAAAATTAGGATGAAAGAACACCAGAGAAGCCATAAAGAAATGAAAACAGATTCAACCTTCGCAAGTCATTGTATAGATATCAATCATAGATTTAATATGGATTTCAAAATTTTACACATTCAAGAAAAAAGTAAAAAATTTAACCTGTTAGAAAACTTAGAAATTAATAGATACAATAGTTTAGGATTAGCTTTAAATGACCAACTAGATTTAAACAACTCCCCTCTATTAAATTTAAGATTGTAAAAATTTTTCCACCACCATTTCCCCAATAATATTCACATAAATGTTCAAACTTGTATTGTACATATTCAGTATTTCATCCACCTGTTGAAGCCATTGTATGGCGAAACAATATTGTAGTGGTATTTACAATAAAATAATTTTTTAAACTAGAAGTTTAATTACTTATTTCTTAGCGTTATAATGAAGTTTCAACAAGTATCTCCTTCGTCAATTAACTAGTGTTTAATATTATGAAGAAAATAGATCCTGAAAATAATGAACAAATGCCTGTAATCGAAACAGACATTAATCCACATCAAAAGTCACTTTTATTATTTGGAGTTTTGCAAGAAAGAATAAGAGAAAGTAAAATCAATTACAGCTGATGTAATAATAACTAAAAGGCAATACCTCGAAAGGCCAAATTCAAATCAGGACGTAGATTCTCTTTTATTTTGGAAGGTACGTTTAAAAAAAAAGGGTAATTGCATTTCCTATTTAGATTTTCCTTTAGATAACAGGAATGGAACTGAAACACTTAGAATAATGTACTAAGAAATACTTCTGAATTCCAGCGAGTTCAGCAGAAAGTGAAAGAGTGTTTAGTACAGCTCGTTTAATAATAGAACAAAGGCGTACAAGACTAAAACCGAAAAATGTTAATAAGATAATGTGCCTAAATAAAAATTTTAAAAATATTAATAAGTAAACTAAGTATTTATTTTATTAAAATTACACCCAACCTTTTCCTATTAGCTAAAAAAATAATTCAATGGACTTCATCTTACTATGCTTTCTAACTATTAAAGATATAAATGTTTAAGTATTCAAAGGGAAATTATTTAGATTGCCGTACAGAATTTACATGAAACTCTTTAAATCTACTACGGAACTGTTTGCTTTATCAGTAAAAATTATTTTATTTACAATTTCTTCGTTTTCATTTAACAAATTAAAGATTATATCACAAAAATCAGTTCGTTTTACTTTATCTTCCTCGAAAAGCTGTTGCTGGTATCGCTGATATCTTGTGAATTCTTTCAGGTTTTTGAACACCGAACTATACGATATTCCAAAATGCCAGGCTGCATTTATGGATTGACAAGCAAAGAAGAAATAAAATTCTACGTCAGAAGCAGTGTTATTGGCATATATCGAGTGAAGTGGGAACACAAAAGTTTAGACAACATGAATTTAGTAAACATGAATTATGTGCATTGTACTTTCGAGAATTGTAATTTTAATTCTTCATTGATTGAGTCCTTATTTACATAGATATGTATCTTAGTTCTTTTAGCCCTGGTGAAAATATAATTTTTTTAATCCTTTTGAAAATAATTCAAGCTTTAGCAACTGTCAAAAAGTTCGAAATGTCACCATTTCGTATAGGTTATTGAAAAATAATATATGGTGTAACGAAAGTGACGAAAGTAACATTTTTTAAGCTAGAGAACAGCTTGGTAATGTTTCCGAGCTTAAAAAATTATTTCGACGAGTTAAACACTATACTTTTTCTACGACCTCGCCTATGGCATTACAAAATTATGTAAAGAAATCTTTATTTTCATATAATTAAAAATTACAAAACTATAGATCATATTTAAATTAGATTATTATTTAAGCATTTAAGCATTAATACATAGAATATGTAGTCCATAAGGTCGATGGCTTCAAATTTTCCCACAATTTTGCAAAATATGCAAGCAGCACAATTTCCGAATATGAATTTATGCTATTTATCAGCCCTCTATTCAATGAATTTTACATAGACTTCTTCATACCTCTTTCTCGATTTTTCTCGTAATAAGTCCGCATAGGTTTTCTCAGCTTGATTTACTATTTCTAGTGGCGTATTAGGAATATCTAAATCACTTTTTAAATTCGAAATCATGATGAAGTTACAAACAGCACAAACAGACGTGATTTAAAAATGACGCGATATAGCAACAGCAGGCAACTAGACGTAGGTATAAATTAGTAGGTAATTTTCGTCACTAGGGACGAAAGTTAACGTTATGGGATTTTCCCTCACTAGTGATGGAATTCAAATTTTCGCTGCAGTATTCGGTGACGAATAAAGTCTTTAAGTATTTTGGGCATTTTGAGCATTAAGATCATTTTGAGCATTTTAGGTATTTTGGACATTTTGAATATTTCGATCATTTTGAGCATTTTAAGTATTTTGAACATTTTGAGTATTTTGAGCATCTTGAGCATTTTCAGTATTTTGAGCATTTTAATCATTTTGAGCATTTTGAGCAATAAGATCATTTTGAGCATTTTAAGTGTTTTGTACATTTTGAGCTTAGAACTTTTTGAGCATCTTGAACGTTTTCAGTATTTTGAGCATTTTCTGCGTTTTGAGTATTTTGATGGTTTTGAGCATTTTAAGTATTTTGAGCATTTTGAGCATTCAGATCAGTTTTAACATTTTGATAGTTTCTTTTATCATTTTGAGCATTTTGAGTATTTCGACCATCTTGAGGTTTGAGAAAGAACGTTGTTTATGTTACATGTGCTCAGCAATTTTTGAGTTTTCGAATACATTTTCAAACTCAAAAAAACCTATGCTTTGAGCACTTAATATAATAATAACTATTTTGACACTAAAACCTATGCTTTGAGCACTTAATATAATAATAACTATGTTGACACTAAAATAAGTATTTGTTTGACAAACCAATCTCCCGTCAAATCACGCTTGTACACTGCGCGACATATAAAACTCGTAGAACTCTTATAAGCATAAAATCACAGTTTTTAAGTTGCCTAAACGAGACAAATATATTCATACTGTCACCTATAGACTTTATAAGTTATACATACATTGCTGACTTAAATCAAATTTGACAAGACAAATAAGACATTTCAAATTTGATAAGCCTGGCTTACATTGATAATTTGTTAGTGTATGGGTTTTATATGTCGCGCAGTGTACATGAGTACAGGATAAAAATTTATTCTGAAACCATTAGCAATAATTTTGAAATCATTCAATAGTCATTAAAAATAAGAGAGCACTTGCTGTACTGTTATCTATAATACTAAGAGTTACATATGAAAATGTAACTCATAAGTATCTCGTATTCTTCTGCAATTTCAAATTCGAAAGGTAAATTACAATATTTTCACAATTTATTAAGGTGTCAACGATGTTAGTTAAAGCAGATACAATCATGATTTATCATTCTAGACTCAACGCATTTACCTGAATGTGTGTTAATATCTTTTCTTTGTTTGTGTAATAAGAAGTCAGTATTGGATATGTATGATTACATATATAATGAACAGATCACATTAAAATTATCAAGTTCATCTCCTTCACGCTAATTTTCAGATAATATCTGATGCGAAAAAAAAACTCTATTAAATGTAGTTAGCAATGAAACGCCACAATTTGATTATTCAACGCACAGATAATTACATCGAGATGCCTCTGATAGCGCGAAAGTAAAAGTGGGACGTTAAGCATCTGTGAAAATTACTATTTATTAAGCAAATGTGTATTAATAAGTCGAGATAATGATATTTATTGGGATCCTATATGTGATAGGTGAGATGCGCAGGTAAAATATGTGTGTGCGATGTCAGGTTAGTAAGAGATATGTCCATGTGTGCACGTACGTGTAATACGAAGTTGATAGTATAGGAGAATGGCAGGACAAATGGATGTACAACGGGAGATATTCGAGTTGGCAAATAGTAAATTGGCAGAGTGCAGTATGTACACTTACATATCACAGCGATATCGCGAATAATTTATGATGATGGGTGCCGAGAATGAAACGCATGTCGGACCCTCTGATGTGTAACCATTTAAAAATGTTTTGCAATTATTACTTACGCTGTCGTGTGTAGGTAGATGACAGTTATTCTAGTTTTTGTTTCTTACGAAATGCGATGTTCACAAAGCCGTGTAATATTTTTAATTTCTAAGACTTAACGCATGTAGTCTTGTATGACGTTATAGGATTACGTGATGCAATATTTATGTTCAAAGATTTCTGTAAAATTTATTCCAGACACACGACACAATGATAACAATAATTCGAAAAGTATGCACTGAGATGTGGCTAAAATATGCACTTAAATACGCATTTATGGATTTAAATATGTAGGTAATTAGTCTTTTTTGCTCGATTAAAAATCAGACACATTTTTTCCTGTGTCTATATATATATATATATATATATATATATATATATATATATATATATTGTGGTAGGTCAAGCCTACACATAAGAATGCCTTAGTTTGTAAGATACAGATCGTTAACGTTTGTATGTACATATTAGAAAATAAGAAATTATTGGAACTGAATTCTTCATCTGTCATATCAATAAAGTTGATTTCGCGTTTTTAATTGTTCAAAATTAATTCTCATATTTATTTATTTTTATCTTTTCATTTGCCTTAGTCATTTTATTTCAATATCTTGTATTTCCGAAGATATTTCAACTTAATTGATCACTCATAAATGACATGAATTATTTTAGGGAAAACTGTACTTATTTGAAATAAATAGAGCGGGAAATATCCCAACAATAAATTAGCATAATATAAAATTATTAACATTCACATGACAATTATTTATTTACTAAAATAAAATATGCAATTTTTGTTAAGCATATATATAAATTGAGTAATTAAATTATCATTTTCATTAAAATTAATTAGCGAGATTATATTAATACATACAAATTAGACGAATAAGAAGCCAGCATTCGGAACAAACGAGAGTTAGCGTCACTAGGTAGAAAAACTGCAAAAAGCACATCGACGTATTTAAGTGCCTCTCTGGAAATAAAAAGAAAAATCATTAAATAAATTAGAAAACCTATACTACGAACCTAGAAAAACATTACCTGTTTATCCAGCTCCTTTTTGACGCATTTTGCGTGTCCAG
This sequence comes from Melolontha melolontha, assembly GCA_935421215.2. Taxonomy (NCBI): domain Eukaryota; kingdom Metazoa; phylum Arthropoda; class Insecta; order Coleoptera; family Scarabaeidae; genus Melolontha; species Melolontha melolontha. The sequence goes on from OW285235.1 coordinate 13,705,858, forward strand.
ACTTCAACCAGTGCTGCATAAACCGAAAATTCCATTTAACCGGGAATAGCATGCAGCTAGATAGAAGCTAATCGGTGACGCCGTCCGAGTACCCGCCTAAACCTGAATCCTGCCTTTTCGGATGCACAGAAGACTCCAGACTAACCCATCCCCGTCTATTTCAACATAAGTATTATTTCAATCTCCTACAAATTTTGAAAATGTTGAATTAATTCATTTCACAAAGTAAAACCTCTATCAAAGATTTTTAGAATAGATATACCTTATGGGTACATTTAGTATTAGAATTATTTAATTTAAAGCTAGAAGAATACAGTTCCCTGTTTAAAATTGTTCAATTTTAATAGAAGCATTCATGTATGTTAGTTTAATTAAATTCATTTTCGTTTATTCTAAGTGCTTAACCTAGAATGTATTTATGTTGATATTATCACATGACATGATCCATTTTGATTTATCCTAATTTTATTATATCTATCACTTACCTGTTAATTTAACACTTCCATTAAAGCATTTACATTATTCCTTAACTCACTCGTTTCATTTAGTAGAATTTGCATAAAAAAGAATACCATTATTCATTGTGTCGTTCACCATTTAATTTTGTATGTATTCTTATTGAAGCACCGAACCTACATTTTGAGTGTATTTTTCCATGCACCACAAAAAGAGTCTCATTGATCTTATAAGCCGGACATTTAACACAAATTTAAGCCCACCAGAAAATATACAATAAGAAGTTATTCACCTATATTGCTGTTGAGGTTAAGTATGCTTCGTTTTTAAACGAATATTTATCATTTGAATTATACGCATGTAACAGATATAATATTTTAAACCACTCCATCTATGGGTAATATTTGAAACCATATTTAAATAGATATTTATAATTCATTTTAAATATTACCTTATCAGCTTCATTTTATTTAATCATTAAATTTTCTATTTTAATTATTAGACCTTTCAGCTTTTCTTCAATATATATATATATATATATATATATATTGTAACTGGATTCCGGGTTTTCTTCCGCGTTTCCACTGTTTGGTCTTCGTAAAGACCGGTGCTGGTTTCTGTACGACGTTTCGGCAAATCACATTTGCCATCTTCAGGTCTGCGATAACTGTTTCTTTCTGCTTCTGGTTACTTGTAAAGTTTACGTATATATATATATATATATATATATAATATTTTCGTGACCTTGGTATGATATGGTAAATCAGTCATTATTTTAATTTTAATTTTAATTTTAATTCATTCATACAAATGTAAATATATTTCTTACCTTTTTTGTATTAATTTTTTAGTTCTAATTACTTGAAAAAGACATATAATAAAAAAGTCGAAACGTCGTTTTAAAAAAAATTGGAATTCATTAAAGGTCGCTAAACCAAGAAAAAGTTTATTATTTTAATATTATAACACGGCCAATAAAATAAATTTTTAATTCTTATTAACACTAAATATATATATATATATATATATATATATATATATATATATATATATATATATATTAGAAACAGAGTGGGTCCGGGGATCGCACCCTACGGAATGCCTATATTCATACTTCTAGAATCAGATTGAATATTAATATAAATAATTGTTTGTACCCTATCACGCAAGCACAGTTTGAACAAGTTGTTAATAGCGCCCCTAGTAACATACAGTCTATCCCATTTCAACAGATAACACCACTAATTAATTTTAAATGCGGTTATTTCAGTTATTTTCGAAACAGAAAGAGTTGATAGAAACTTGAAACAACAATGATAGTTTGGAAAACAAATACCCAATTAGATATTAATAATTGCTTCATGAGGATGGACGAAATTAATATGAAAAGCGTATATTACATATCTAACGAAAGTATTTAATATATACGCTATTTCAAAACTAAATTATTCTTTTTGCACTCGGCACATTCACAGCCCCAAAAATAATGAAAACAAAAATATAACTTCTTGATTTACAAGAACCAATAAATGTTCTATTTCAGTCACTAAAAAAAATCGTTATATCGTACTCATTTCCGTGTCTATACACATATTTATGTCTTAGGAAGGATTCCATAAACGTGTCTTAATATCGCAAGACGTACACATAATTATCCCTGTCTGCAATTATCTATGTGCGTACAAACACAAAGCTGTATCCGTTTATAGGCAAGCGCGAGGTTAGGCGATTATAAAATGTGAGGATGAGAAACAGGATTTACACGAGCGAAATTCTAAGATTTCTGTGTAAATACCTAATAGAGAGACAGAAACGTAAATGAAAGCTCGTTGCATGAAAAATATGATCCAATTTCATAACATTGCGTTAGCGTCTAGAGTCGCAGATATTATTTTTAACCTTCCTAATAATTTTAAACTTCAATAACATTAATAACAGCATGTACGTATATACAGACTCATCGAAAAGATCTAAAGTGCGGGACTGCAATTGCACATATTTGGAAACGCCTTTCCAGATATTATTACGTTATTACGAGAGCTACTAAGAGTGATTTCTTCTAAAATTCCGGAGTGAAACTAGGTTCTTGTACTTTTTCTTCCTTAACCGACGTTTCGTCCACAATGGGACATCTTCGGGGTGCTACGACAGCTGCACTTAAACTGAAAGTTTCTTAGTTTGGAACGGAAGAGCTGTTGTATTTGGACTGTATTTGCATTACATTTGCATTATATTTGTATAAAAAGTCATGTAAACACGTTTTTCAATATTTCATTTGTCTCCTGTTTTGTGTATTATACATAGCAAGGATTGCTTTAAGGAACCAGCTAAATTACCACTTTGGAGACATTAATTAAATATTAGTTTAAAAGTAACAACTAGTTCACAAGCGCATTCTTTAATCAGTTTCACAGGGATATTATTATATCCCATACATCTTTTTATATACATCTTTTAGGTTAACTATTGTACTGAATATTTCTCCATTAGTAGTTAGATATACCATCACGAATTATAAGTAACGCTACTAAGTCCTCGATTGTACTATTTCTTATATTATTATTAAAGCTGGGAATTATATGCACACGGAAGCTGTATTATATGCGCATATATGTTTCCAAAATTCGATGAAAATGTGCAAAACTTTTATTAAAATATGCAAAAATATGTAAAGTTTAAGTGATAGTTACACAACTAAATTATTGTCAAAATATTAAAAATGTCAATACAAATTTAGAGATACCACAAATATGTATTATATCAATATTTATTTTAAATTTTACAAAATACATGTATGTATAATCTTCAGAGACCGAACACATCGGATTGAAATGACGTCGTCATTACGACGGACGATATAAATAGTCAACAACATCTGTAAGTCGGCGGAGGTTAGCTCACCACCAAATGTTTCCCTCTACCTGCATCGATAGAATAATCTCATAATCCGGCAGATATTTTCACCACTAACAGAGTTCAGGTAATAAAAGCAATATATACCGTAATTTGGGAATTTCCAGTACTAATATTAACTAATGTTGATGTTCTTGCAAAGTTATTACGGTTTCACAAGTTAGTTTCTTTTGCTCAACAGAGGTTAGTACTTACAATTGGTGTTGTTTATTGTGATAATAATTTAATATAAGTATTCGATTTATAAGATGTCAGCTACGCTAGTAAAAAGTATACGGGGTAAAGATTTACTTCTCTTTGAGAATTTTACGTATTTTAAAGAAAAAGAATTGCAAAGCGAAGAAGTTTTCTGGAGATGTGTCCAAAGAAGAAAGTGTAATGCTAAAGTATTTACTGTTGGTCCTGAGCTTACAATATCGAGGAGTGATATAGTTCATAACCATGAAGTAGATGAGCAAAAAACAAACAGGAAAGTGCCTACAAATTTGTGCAAGCGAAAAGCAGAAGAAGATTTATTGGAAAAACCTTCAAAGATTATTCGAAGAGTCCTTAGTGCCAATATGCCAGAGTCTGTTACAACCAATGATGTCAATTATGTACGAAGAAATATGTATAACTGCCGTCGGAAAATATTTCCTAGTCGCCTACCTGCAAATATAAACGAAGTGCATGAAGTTGTAAATCTATATTCTCCTAAAATTAAAACCGCGAAAGGTGAAAACTTTTTGTTTATAAATAGTGCAGAACATAACATTATCGTATTTACATGTCAAGCCAATATTCGTGCCTTGTCTAAAATGAATACTTTGTATATGGACGGCACATTCTCATATTGTACGAAATACTTTCTACAATTTTTTACCATCCATGGACTTCAGAATGGATACTATGTCCCACTACTGTATTGCTTGTTGCCAAACAAAAGTTTTACAACATATAAAACACTTTTTTTTGTTGTTGAAATCTAACATTTTTGAATCATTTAATTTTTAATCATTTTTCGAATCTAACGAGATCTATGTTGATTTTGAAAAAGCAATACATACCGCAATAATTCATGTTTGGCCCAGAGTAAAAATCAGTGACTGTAGATTTCACCTACACCAAGCATGGTACAGAAAAATTCAGTTCCTTGGATTAAGTGAACATTATAAAAATAATTCAGAAATAGGAAATTAGCTGAAACTTACCTTTGGTATGACTTATCTACAACCAGAACATATTTCGGACTGCTTTGTTTTCGATTTGACGGCTTATAAACCAGACAATAGCCTGTTAGATAAATACGCCGATTATTTGTTAGAAACGTATATAGAGGAAAATGCTACATTTCCTACGATTATATGGGCGGAAGAAGTTGCCTCGAATACTAGCACTACAAATGCGTGCGAGTCGTTCCATTCCAGATTTAATGCATCTTTTTATAGTACGCATCCGTCTATATATGTGTTTAACGAAAAATTGAAAGAATTCCAAGTTGTCACTGACATCAAAATACAAAGTTTACATATTCCTAATAAAATAAAGGATAGGCAAGTGAAAAACAAATTAAAATATTTGGAAAATTGTATAAATCGATTAAAATCAGGTCATTTGTCTAGGGTTCATAGAGTTCTAGAGTATGGCTAGAGTTCATAAAATGTGTTTGTCATTCTTCGTTACCCAATTAATTTTGCTTTTTTTATATATAATATGTATATACCTAATAGCTTCTATAACTTTTTAGTGATTTATTTTTATATGTATACCTATAGTATATGAATATAAATGTTTACTGTTTTCTGTGGTGCATGCTATGTAACGTGTTACTTTTTATTTTTGTGTTTTGAATTCCATATGATGTTTTTCGTTATTTTTGTATTTTTAGCCAAAAAATATATATATATTACTATCACTACTTGTTTTTATTATTATCCTCAATAAAATCTCAAATTTCATTTATTAGTGTTGAATGTTTGCAAAATTATAATTTGTTAAACTTTTATAATAGATTCTGAAAAGGCACTCAGTAATAAATTCATTCTTCCTTCATTAGAAAATATAATGAAAAATTACGTATTAAAACTAGCGGTGATAATACCTATGGTATTTACGTGAATCCTTACGGACGGTGGGGAATTTACCTATAGGATTAAAGTAGACTGGTCATTTAGTGGTGAGATTACATCCGCCCCTGTAAGTACATCACGCAGTTATTGAATGCATTATTGATTTGGCTAGCGCGCACATCTGCTTTCATCGACAATTGCGACGTTTTTTGTTGGATATTTACAGTTAAATTTCTGTTTTCATGGGCGTAGATAGAAACGTGTGGGGTTCTAATAATTTAGTCTATTTAAATTATATTTTGTAAGATAAATAAAGTGCTGTGAGTTAGTTTCTTGTTTTCATAGTTTTAACTGTTAATTACATCGTAATTTTTGTGATAGATCCTTTTTAATATCGTTTGATTGAATCTACTTCTCCCAATTATTTCGACGTAAGTGTTCATTGAATTTCGTTCAGTTTCAATAACTTACGCATACATTTTTAGTTTTCATTTATTTAGATCTAGAGCATTGTTTAAGTTACTTTTTCAGACATGATATGGAAGTACGTCGAGAACGGCATCGTAAAACAATGGCAAGTTGGATTGACGGTCATACTGATTGTATATCCATTGTCGGTGATTCCGAAATTTATTGAAAAATTTGTTAAATATCGTTAAAAAATTCCATGAAATCGCATGAACAACGTCATTTAGCATCGCAAACACATGCACGGAAATTGGATCCGTTGGAATCTGACAATTTTAACGAAGAACTCTGTGAAACTTTTATGGCGGCTGATATTCCATTAAATAAACTTAACAGTCCCACTTTAAAAATATTTCTCCAAAAATATACTGATCGAAATGTTCTTGATGAATCCACCTTACGCAAATATTATGTTTCTAAGTGCTATATGAAAGCAGTAGAACGCATTAGAAGCCACCTTTCAAATCAGTACCTCTGAATAAGTGCCGAGGAAACTGTCTATATATTAGGACGCTGTGTCGTAAATGTTGTAACTGGTATACTACATCCAACTATTCCATATATATCACTACCCCTACAAATTTGGGCGGATATAAACTGGGCACCAAGTATATGGATTTACCTGCCCTGCAAAAAGGATTGCTTAATCCTACAGGTAATCTAGGCACCCGTACCGTTCGGGTAATGATCGCTTTAAAGCTTAATGTAAGAAATTAGACGATAATAAATGAAGGTTCCTAATGACCAAATAGATTATTTCAAATGTATTTCTATTTGTACATCTATTGTGGGCGGGCCTCTATTGTATTATGCTATAATATATTCTATATATAAGCTTAAAGTAAGAAATTAGATCCGCTTCTCAGTCTCGAACTTCGTTCAGAATTATGGAGGTCTCTTTCGTGGACAGTAACAAAGAAAAATGTTTGCTAGTGGTTAACAAGTACACCTTTTCAAAACAGAAAGTGTTGAAGAGTGGCGAAGTGTTTTGGCGTTGTACAAAAAAATCCTTAAATTGTTCCGCAAAAGTGTTTACGCTTGGTGCAGAAAATTTAGTGAGCAGAAGCCAGCTAGAACATAATCATGAACAGAATCAGAGTAAATTAAACCGAAAAGTGATTTCAAATGCGTGTAAACGTAAAGCCGTTGATGATATTTCCGAAAAATCAGCGAAAATTATTCGTCGTGAACTAGCTAAGGAATTGCCGGAAACAATTACGATAACAGATTTCACTTATATCCGAAGAAATTTGTACAATGCAAGGAGAAAATTTCTTCCTGGGCCGTTACCACAAAATAAGACAGAAGTCCATGATATAGTGGAAGCTGCTAATGATAAAACAAGCACGGATAAAAGTTTCGTTTCTTTAAACTGTCCAGTGAGCAATATCATAGTGTTTTCTTGTGAAACGAATGTTAGAAGTTTATGTGGAATGCGTAAATTGTACATGGACGGTACATTTTCGTATTGTACAAAATATTTTTTACAATTATTTACAATCCACGGACTTAATAATGGACATTATATTCCATTGATGTTTTGTTTGTTGCCTGATAAACGCAGTGAAACGTATGCAACATTATTTGAAATGCTAACAAAAGAAATCTTTCGACGTCACTCTAAAATATTACGACCAGCTGAAGTTTTTGTAGATTTTGAGAAAAGCATTCACGCAGCGGTTCGCGCTATATGGTCATCAGCACAAATCTATGGTTGTCGTTTCCATTTGCACCAATGGTGGCTCAGGAAAATCCAAAGTTTGGGTTTAACAGTAGAATTTAGGAACACAGATTCCGAAGTAGGAAAATGGCTGCGATATACATATGGATTAACGTATTTGAATCCTGACGAAGTAGGCGATTGTTTCGCCTTAGATTTGTTTGCCGAAAAACCTGCTCATGCACAGGCTGACGAATACGCCGATTATTTATTGGAGACATACATAGAAGACGATGCTCCTTTTCCTCCACATATGTGGGCTACTGCAACTCCATCGATCACTAACACCACAAACGCATGCGAAGCGTTTCATTCCAAACTAAATGAGTCATTTTATTCAACAAATCCATCTATTTATATTTTTATCGAAAAGCTTAAGGAATTTCAAATAGACACTTATGTTAAATTTCAAAGTGTACAACCACAAGCAAGAGTTAAAGACAAACGCGCAAAACAAAAATTAAGAACTCTAAATGAACTGTGTGAAGAACTAAATAATGGAACTATATCACGATTACACTTTGTGAAGTGTATATCATTTTATTCATCAGTATGACTTCAAATACACTATTTTTTTATTATAGTTTTTATATAATTAAGTATTTGCTTTTATTATTGTTTTCATATGAGTACATATTTTTTATTTTCTATCTTTTTGCTGTACTTCAACTTGAAATACATTATTTCTATATTATTGTTTTTGTTTGCTTTATACTGTGCCCAGTTTACATAGACCCTCTGCGAGTACATTTTTAGGTAGTGCCCGAATTACCAACGAGATTAAAATTTCAGGTAGGTTAGTGCCCAATTTACATCCAGCCACAAATTTACCTATGTGAAACAATAACCAATATTTACGAGTCTTAAAGATCTTACTAATAAATAAATATAATAATTAAATAGAAGTCCAAATTACGTATTAAAGGGTGTCATAAATCTTCTTAATGTATTTCCACCTATACCATTCATCAATAATAGATTTTTATGGTCCCCACATATTTGGATATTGTGAGCGTATTATGTATATTAAATTAAACAATTAGGGTTCATTGAAAACGTTCACTAATTACACTAGGTAATAATGAAACAGTCTAAATATATAAAGCAGGTAATAGACAGATAAATTCTTGGAATCTAAGGAAAATATTACAATTTTGAATATGCTAATAAAAGTACGTTATATAATGGTTTACACTTGGAAATGCGGGGACTGCCGAGTTGTGCCACGCTTACCTGAGTTAATCCGGGCAGCGTAAAAGGTTGCCCTTTTTAACGACCGAGTTGGACCGGAAATTATATTACAAGATTATAATAGGCAAGCTATCAATAATAGCGTTAAAAGAAAAGCTGCTGAAGATTGTACAGAACGACCATCTAAACTAATTCATAAGGAATTAAATGTATGTATTAAAAATTCTAAAAATTAAATTATTATCAACAGTATGATTTTGTTTCATGTCGTAGAACAATTGGGCTTCAGACATTGGAAGCGATAATCTACTACGTGTGAGAAAAAATATATACGAAGCACGGCGAGATGTTTTACCAGCATTACCCAAGGATAGAGATCAGGTTTTTTATGCAGTTGTTAATTTAAATCTGACAATTAAATTAAAAGTGAAAATTTCCTTTGCTCTTTAGATAAGGAAAACAATATAATTATCTTCTCTTGCTTTGCAAATTTATATTTTTTATGTTCCTGTGATACTATTTATATGGATGGTACATTTCAGTATTGCACAAAGTTTTTTTACCAACTATTTACCATCCATGCTTTTAAAAACGGTTATTATGTTCCAGTCATATTTGCTCTTTTCCCTGATAAAAATAGTAATACTTATTTTAAAATGTTTCAAAATGTTAGCGATAAATGTAAAGCACTGAACTTATCTTTTAACCCAAAATCGTAGTAGTCGACTATGAACAAGCAATTCGTAGTGCTATTTATAGATGTTGGCCATATTCAAATTTAACCGGGTGTAGATTTCACTTATGTCACGCATGGTACCGCAAAATTTTAAATTTAGGTTTGTCGAACGAATATAAAGACAAAAATTCAGAAATTGGTAAGTTTTTAAAGTTATTCTTCGGCCACATTTTCTAGAACCTACCCAAGTAGGTGATTTTTTTTCTCTTGAAATATTTGACAAATCACCAGATGATGAGAGAGTAATACAATTTTGTGATTACATAGTTGACAATTATATATCCGAAGAATCTAAATTTCTTCCAAAAATTTGGGCATGTAACACAAATAGTACGTATCGGTCTACCAACGCTTGTGAATCACTTCATTTTTTGTCAAAAAACAGTTTTTATTCTCCTCACACAAATATATTTATTTTTGTAGATATGATAATAAATATTCAAAATGAAACATTTGCAAAAATTAAGACTGCTAATGAATCAAAAAATATAAAAAAATTTAAATATGTTACTAGAAAGAAACATGAGTATATAACTTCTAAAATAAAAGAATTAAAAGAAAACAGAATTACCAAATTTCATTTTGTAAGATCTTTAAGCTATCATTATTTGCCGCAGTAGTACTTAAAGCATTTTAATTTGTAAAATTAATGTAAATGCAAATTTGACTAGGTATGTATATTTGGGCGGATGTCAGTTGGGCCAGACGTCAGGTAGACGGACTTATCTATAGTTCAGTTGGCCCGGTCATTAGTGAGGTGAGGGATTATCACCAAGGGAGCGGATTAAGATTTTATATTTAATGTTATATACCTAATTACCTTATTTTTGTTTGTTTAAGGAAAACACAAAACATCATAATATCAATTTAATGTTAAGAAAAAGAAACCAAATATTTATTTACAATTTTATTCTGAAACAAATTAACATACTTATACAGACTGTCCCGTAAAAAACGCCAACATTCATAATTCCGTTATTTATTGTCCGGTTTTATTTAAACAAAAAGTAAATTTAGTAGCATCAAAAACACTATAAGATAGCAGTGTTTTATTTGTTTTCAATTGTTTTCATTAATGTCAAACGACAGTCAAGTTTTTTATTTTAAATGGCAACATATATATTTTTGGCTATATTCGGATTGGTTTTTTTTTTCTGAATTCAACGATGTATAACATGTTTATTTTTGATAAACGTTTATTGCAAAAAAAAAACTTTATAAATTTCATCTTTGTCTTCCATTATTTATAAATATTCGAATGTGTCATGAAACATTGGAAATGTAAGTATTATAAATATTATTATAAGAAACAAAACACTTTACAATAAATGTTGAAATTGCCCGCCACCTTGTTCAACACATATCGCACATCTCCTAATTACTTCAAAGGTCGCATTTAAAAGACAAGCGGCAGGTACTTCTTGACAAGTGTTAATAATTCTTTGTCTTAAAATGTCAACATTTTCTGGAGCTGTTAAATAAACTCGATCTTGTAGATAAGCCCACAACCAAAAATCGAGGGGCGTAAGATCCGGTGAACGCGCAGGCCACTCGATAGGACCGGATGTTCCTATCCACCTATTTCCAAATTGGGTGTTCAACAAATCAGTATTTACTCTGGCGTTGTGCACGGGAGCCCCATCTTGTTGAAAAAATATTCTATTTAAATTTGCCAAAGGTAATTCATCTAAAAAGTTTTGGAGATTTTCATGTAATAAAGTGTAGTATTTTTCTTGATTTAAGCAACCATCTATGAAAAATGGCCCAATTAATTCATCACCTAAAATGCCACACCAAACATTTACGTTGAAACGTCTTTGAAAATTATTTTCAATTACAAATCTCGGATTGTCTGCACTCCACTGTCGATGTATGTTTCTATTAAAAATACCGTTGTTGCTGCTAAAAGTGCATTCATCAGACCAAATTATCCTTCTGTAAAAATTCGGGTCTTGTTCTAATGCATTTAAATAAAAACGACAAAACTGGATTCTTCGGCCAGGATCATTTTGTTCTAATGCATGAACTTTTCGAGCTATGTACGGTTTAAGTTTGTGTTTTCTTAAAATACCATGAACTGTAGTTTTTGATACCCCAATATTATGTGCAATTTCGCGAATCGAAGTTCGTGAATTTTGCTGTACTGCAAGAAGAATATCTAATTCCTTATCTTCGGAGAATTTCCGTTTTTGTGTTTTTGGTTTGGTAAATGATCCATAATTTCTTAAATTCTTTTCAATTCTCTGAAATATTTTCGAACCTGGAACTTCTCTGTCCGGAAAGCGAGCACTGTACCGACGAACTGCTTGAAGGCGATTTTTATTACATTCAAAGAACACTTGTAACATGTCCGTTAATTCATTGTTATTAATTTTTAACGAAAATACGCTTTTTGTTGCGGCAAAACGTTCAAACAGGATAATACAGAAAACTTAATAAAGTCAAACTGACACTTAAGGCACATTGACATAATGCTAGTGGACTGGGCCAAGTCTACTATAATGAAAGATGAAATTTATAAAGTTTTTTTTTTATTTTTTATTATTAGGAGATGTGCGATATGTGTTAAACAAGGTGGCGGGCAATTTCAACATTTATTGTAAAGTGTTTTGTTTCTTATAATAATATTTATAATACTTATAGCAAACGCCAATTAAGTTGGCGCGAGGAGGGGTAAGTTCGCGCAGGATTAGAAGTAGTGGGGAGATTTGTATTTGGTTTTACATCAAATGTCATATAATTCTAACCTCTGAGCGTATATCACTTTATGATCCCCTAGCAAATACATTATGTTCCGTCAAACGTCAATGACAAATGTATTCTGACAATTACTTGAGTAGTAGGGGTAGACGTTTTTAAAAACGTTTTCTGCGCACCCCCTCATAGCGCCAACTTAATTGGCGTTTGCTATACATTTCAAATGTTTCATGACACATTCGAATATTTATAAATAATGGAAGACAAAGATGAAATTTATAAAGTTTTTTTTTTGCAATAAACGTTTATCAAAAATAAACATGTTATACATCGTTGAATTCAGGAAAAAAAATACAATCCGAATATAGCCAAAAATATATATGTTGCCATTTAAAATAAAAAACTTGACTGTCGTTTGACATTAATGAAAACAATTGAAAACAAATAAAACACTGCTATCTTGTGTTTTTGATGCTATTAAATTTACTTTTTGTTTAAATAAAACCGGACAATAAATAACGGAATTATGAATGTTGGCGTTTTTTACGGGACAGTCTGTATATACGCATATCATACAGGTAAATAATTAAAACAAACAGATTTTACAAACGTAAAACGACTTATTCTACCATGCATGTAATCACAAATTTTATTTCAAATTCAAATGTATATGTATTTTGTATTATATGGAATTTATAATAAAACTGTTAAGCTTACAATTAATATAAGATTTTATTATTAAACCGTTTATCCTATCTAGAAATTCGTTGGTACAACTAGACGTGGTGGTACAACTCTGCGATCCCGGGAAATGCATGTTGAATATTTATAAAATTTAAATGTTATTTTTTAATTCTGTTATGCTAAATTTACTTATATCTAACATATAAATATGTACAATATAACGAATTTCGTTTTACGACGAAACAATGTCCTAAGTAGCTCTTGATTTTAAACAATCTGCAGGGATTACAGATATATTTGTGACCTTTTGTAAATGCAATCTTTTCTATCAATTTCGGGTTGTCTTCTACATTTTTTTACCTATGCGTAAATGTAATTTATCTTTCACAAAACGAATTAAATACGCTACGGGTTGTTAATAAATTATCGGAATGTCAAAACATGTCGTAAACATTAATTAAACATTGCTGTAATGTTCTTTTTTTTTCGTTAACTTCGTCATCGTAATATATTAGATAACTAGCTGAAAATCGCTATATCTTTCGCCTTGTGTATTCTCGAGGGACTTTTAACAGCGTTATTTGACGAACACCTAACGTGGAGGCGAAAAAAAAATGAAGAGGACCCGTTTCGTCGGCGTATCGAAACAGTAATTACAGAGGAATTTTAAATGACTCGTAAAAATGCGTTAAAATTGAAGCCATCTGATTTTATTTAACGATCTTGTGGCGATAGAAAGTCTCATTTTATATTGACGGTAAAGTATTTTAATTTGTCTTAATTATATAAAATTAATCGATCTTGATTGTGTCTACTATAACCTAAATTCTATTTATGAATTTGACGTTAAGGTTACAGAGTTATATATGTATTGTAATGACGCATTACAACTAATTATCTTAATTTATTTAGTTTTGTTTAAGTCAGATATTTTAAATTATTTAGATAATTTTTGGGAGGTGTAAAGTGTTCAATAAAATTGATATGAAATGGGAAAAAATTACTTTTAATTTTCAATACACAGTAGAATCACTATCATTGTTGATATTAAAATCACTGTCTCTACTGTCGTGATTTTCAAACGAAATAATAAAAGGCTACATTATATTATATACCATCTATTAAACCATCTAAATTACACATTTTATTTTCCTCTTTGAATACATATTCTTCGCTTTTTGCTATTTCATCCTGCTAATCAGGAGTTCTTCTTCCCTCAAATACCACGAACCCATCGTCTACACAACCATTTTCAGAGCCAATATGTAAAACAATTTAGCGTCTTCCTTTATCAATAGGATTTTTTAGACTGGTAGTTACACCATCTATTTTGTCTGCGTGTTAAAACATTAATATTTGCCCACATTTTTGCTTTTGTGTGCTTCATTAAGGCATGTTTTGTCTAAATAATAGATTGGTCGCTGTTCAGTTATATATTTTTTAATTGAAGGTAAATATCTTTCTCTCCACAAAATAAAATCATCACGTTCAAGCAGTAGACTTTTGCGATTACCTTTTAAATACCTATGAATACATACACTATATTACATAACACACTTATATACTATATATAATTTAATACCACAACTCACTTAAAACTAAGTATCTTTATTAGTTTATATAAAGTTGAACGACTCATTTGAGGTATATTTTCATTTTTCCTTATTTTTTTAAATTTTGTTTAACGTAGGAACTTCTCCATCATGAAAAAGTATGTACCGTTCTTCTTATCATGTATTCAACAGTATCGTCAAATGTAGATAGCCACGATTTTCTTCCTAACCGTTTTAGTGGTGGCGAACTTAGTTCTTTCGCTTTGCATTCGTAAATAATACTGTAAACACTTAATAAATATATTTACTCAATCAACTGTGTCTACAATATGGCGGCACTAAATTACCAAATATGGGTAGTGTAAACCAGACCGACAATTAGCCAATCGTAAGTGTATATTTTGGCGGGCCATTTTCAATTTTGTCTCTATTATTAAAAAGCAGAGTATAGTAAAAACTAAGTCTCGTTTAGAAGTCGGAAAAAATCGTGTATAACTTTGTTTATATGACAGATTTATTTTATTTTCCTTACCAATTAATAAATAAAAGTTCTTTAGACCACAAGTGTTATAGTTTATTGAAATCGTTGAGGAGAATCCCAAAATCTAAAATCATTTTTTTAAGAGTGTATATTTAAAAAATATTTTGGCTCTTCGTGCCTAATTTTTGTGTCTAAAATTTTATTACATTTTCTTAAATTTAACAGATTTACATGGTTCCACACATTGGCCCATCACTGTATAGACTTGCGTTCGTAAAAATTAAGTAAAATATTATTTTTTTATGAAATTATATTATATATTATATTATATTACCATTCAACACTAACATTTTAGCGCCACTGAAAATGGCAACATGATTATCAAAATCATACGTTTTTGTGTTGCGAAATCTAAAGATATTAAATTATTTTGCGAGAGTTCGTAGTTCCAAGAACGAGTATGTAGTAATGAAATTGTTAATAATACAAGGTGTGTATAAATTGGCGGACCCACTACACGCGGCGATGTTCTTCGTTAAATTCGGAGTCCAAAATCCTAATACGAAAATGTTGTACCATGCGCCATATCTTTGCACGAGGTTCCTAAAGTTCGGACTTTCAGTCTTGAAATAAGCATTATTACTCGATATTTGTTGACAGAAAGAGCTACAATTTAGAAGAAAGAAGAATTGTTGTTATTATCCTTTCGTTAAAGTTTTCTTTTTGATTTTAAAGTTTGTTTTTAATATTTGTTTATTAACTTATTTTGAGGAAAAACACATCTGACAACGTTGTAAAACAATAAGTAGGCAGCCTAATGTTCTAGTCAAATACATTACTACTGTCAAATTCATTCTGAAGACAAAGGAAGTCTGATACATCGTTTTAGGATTAGGACTTTTAACTCAAAATTTGACCAAGAATGTCGCCACGTGTAGTGGGTCCGCCAATTTATACACACCTTGTATATGATAAAAAAATGCGTAAGTCGATATTAAAATCAAGTACTTCTATTTGTCCACTTTCTATATATTGTATAGCAAAATGTATTGTTTATTTATACTAAACTATGTTAATGTGTTAGAATAACGTACTAAACTTCATGTAAAACAAATCAATATCTTGATAGTGACTCTCTTATGTTAATTGCTTGGCTATTTATTCATAATTTATGGAAAATTATGCAATAGCTTTCGATTAAATCCGTTTACTTCTCATAGACTAATCGGCAATGCAAATATCTTGTGTAAAGCACATAATTATGCTAGTTATTGTATGTGTGTGTGGTTATTGCAATTTATGTTACAAAATCCACAAGAATGCATCTATAAGACTGTATACTAAAACGACTTCTGTAATATTAAGACTTTAATAATGCAAATTCTTCTACAAATTATATTACAATATTACAATTCGTTAGTTAACTTTTTATCTGTATTCTAATTTAGAAAAGGCTCTTAATAATGATTAAATAGTACATTTACTATGTATACTGTATAGTAGTAGGTACCCAAACCGGAAATTTCATGTTTATTTATTATTTGAATAAATTATTCGGTCTTTATTTTATGGAATTGTTTTTCTATTTATTGCTTTCATTCGCAAATTTAATTTTAGGTTGCCATCAGCAAAAACTTCTAACACCTTAAATATTAAAGAAACCCCAGTTATTTAGTAGCATTATTAGTAGAGCTTTGAAAATATGTACTACAGGCTGGCCCAAAATGACCGAAGGGGTTTGAGTTCATTACAACTTCTTATTTAAGACATAATTATTAATTTTTTTTAATTTTAAATACAGTATGTTAATGGAGAATATTTTTAATTTAACCCATTTACGGCCAAGGTGTATATTAAACGAAAACTTTACAAAAAAGTATTGTTTATTACTAAAAACATATTTAAAAAAAAACGATTTGATACATATCAGCTCGAAAAAAAAATTGCGTATATGAAAAAAAAGATGTTCATATTTTCTTGTGGTAATCTTCAAAACATTTTAAATGTAGATGTGTTTTGCACTTTACACAAATGTAAATTGTGTGACTTTTGCATAGTTTGCAACGACGTCTAGCTTTATCGGCATGCATCGAGATTACATGACCAATGTTATCAAGGCGAACTTCATCAGGAATGGAGCTTCCAACTGCTTGATTAATTTTCCTGTTTCGATTGTCATCTTCTGCCTTCATCAAGCGTACTGCAATGTAAGATTTGAATTCCAGTTGCGTCATTTGGGTTTCATTCGCTATGTTGTATATTTTCCAGGCGTTAACAATAGTGCTGTCTAGCAAATTTATAAATAACGGCCGCCACCACCACTTTTTGCCACGCACATTTATTCTATAGTTAGAAAAGCCATTGTCGTGCAAATCCACGCCGCGCATATATTTATTATATTGTGCGATCATATTTGGCTGAGAAATCATCACTTCCTTTCGCTCTTTTCGGTCGTATCTTTTAACAGTGCATAAAGGTCGTAGTGTAAAAGTATTACTAATAATAGTCACCACTGAATTATCGTTCCACCTGTTCAAAGATATGTTGGTTTCTTCGTCAAATACAGAATCAAAACCTCGTTGTTTCTTGGAAATGCTTTTTACGTTTTCTAATGGACAATTAGCCGTTCGGTTGTCTCTTATGGTGCCTGTAGCATAAAAGCCTTTCTGACTCAAAAACTTCAATAACTTATACGACGAGAAAAAGTTATCAAAGTAAAGGCAATGCTTTTGTGGACTTTTCACAATTGTGAGCAAGTCAACAATAACCTGGCCTCCTAAACCAAGTTCTGATTTACTATTTGATGCATTCGCCCCTCCATATGGAATGAACTGAAATAAATATCCATCGGCAGAAGTTAGGCACCAAATCTTAAAGCCAAATCGCACGGGCTTTCCTTTTATGAACATTTTACAGGAATGTTTCCCAAAATAGGGCACCATTTGTTCATCGATAGATAGATCGTGAGCAAATACGCCAAACTGCATGTACCTTTTGTTCATTATGTTGAAAATCGGGCGAAGTTTTGAGAATTTGTCATTTTTGTCTAACTGAGCATTATCAGATAAATGCAAATTACGTTTTATACTTCGAAATCTATTGCGAGGCATACATTTTCGAACTATGACCAAACCTTTATCTTCGTCGGTAGACCAGTACATATCAGTCTGAGGCAGTGTATGGTAACCGGAAAGCAGCAATATTCCTAGGAACCGTTTTAGGTCTGTTATACCAAATTGAAAATCATGACGATTATTGTCATAAGAATATTTGACAGAATAGCTCACTATTCTCGATAAAACTTCTTCGTCAAAAAAGAGATAAAATAATTCCAACGGAGATTTGCCACATAAATTATTTTTTATATCTTCTCTTCCAGTATTGTCAAAAACAGGTAAGTTTGCGTAAGTTGTCTCGCCTTTTTTCCAAACAGGCGTCGATACTTTTTGTCTTAAAAGTTTTTGTATTTTTACACATAACGTCTCATCGTCAGAATCAATAGGACCTTCATTAGTGGTATCATTATGATTTTGTATCTCAAATAAACCAGAAATTTCTTGCTCATTTGGACGAACCTGTTCAATTACCACATTATCATCAATATCTTCCTCATCGGTCAATTCATCAACTTCCGGCGGAATATATACTACATCAATATTATCTAAAAATATTCACCTTTACTATGTTATGGGGTACACTACCTACAAATTTTACGTACCATTTCTATTTTCTAACTCATTTACTATTTCGTCTAAGGCGGCCTCCAATTCCCGTTGAGTTAGGTAAACCGGCATTTTTTTTGTTTACCGTAAGTCTATTTGCGTCTATATACTGCAAAGGAACGTTAAAGACTGAATGCATCTGGTTATGAATCAAAAACATAATCAAGTCTAAACTTGTATTTTCTTGAAAAATGCATGCGCAATACGCATTCAGCCAATGGTGCGTTTACACACCAAGTAATCTACTGTCATTTTTTCTAAACAAACTAATAACAAACATTTAAACTAATGTTTTAGTATTATAGTATTGACATTTAGAATTTAGAATGTTTACTCTAAAAACTTAAAATAAAAACTAACAACAATTTATAGAAATTTACTTCGGGGATTGGTGAAAACTGAAAATTGTCTATTTTTAATAATTGCTATCTCAATAAGTTATAGTCTTAGAAAAAAAAAGATTGATGCTAAATTTAACTCAATATATTAGTTTAGTTATCATACAAAATTAAAAATTTGCATCTAAACAATTAGCGAAAAAAAAAAATTGTAATCAGTGGTGCGTAAACGCACCACTGGCCGTAAATGGGTTAATTATGAAAAATTATATCTTGCAAGTGGTGGCCATTTTCTTCTTCGCATATTCGTGCTCTTTCCAAAACATTTTCCATAACCTTTCGCAAAACTATTAATATAGACTTTTCCTTTCAAATAACCCCAAAGGAAACAGTCTGAAGCGGTTAAATCCGGTGAACGCGGAGGCCAATTAAAATCGCTTGTACGGGAAATAATTCGTTCACCAAAGATGTCGCGTAAAAGAGCCATTGTGTCCCTCGCAGTGTGCGCTGTGACTCCATCCTGTTGGAACAATACTTGCGGATGGTTTTCCACGGCTGGCCTTAAAAAATTTTCCAACATTGTCCGATATCTAACACCAATGATGGAAACGGCGACACCGTGTTCATTTTCAAAAAAATATGGGCCAATTATCCTTTCCGACGATACACCGCACCAAACGGTACACTTAAGTGGGTGTAATTCTCGCTGTTGAACTACTCTTGGATTTTTCGTAGCCCATATCCTGCAGTTTTGCCTATTAACGAACCCATTTAATTGGAAATGGGCTTCGTCGCTCATAATTAAATTATGAATAAAATCATGATTTTCTTCTGCTTTTTGGCGAAAGTAAATTGCATAATCAAGTCGTTGCTGGTAATCTGTCGGTTTCAATTGTTGGACAAGCTGAATTTTGTAAGGAAACATTCTTATTGTATGCAAAATTCTCTGCAGCGACCCTCTTGAGAGGCCAAGTTGTGTCGAACGTCCCCTGGTTGATGTTTCTCCATCTTCCCAAATACTCTCCTGTACCCGTTCAATATTGTCATCCGTGTGCATCGTTCGTCGTCTGCCGGCACCAGGAAGGTTCCTTACTGCCCCTTGTTCTCGAAAATTTGCAACCAGATGGTTTATTGTTGACTCTGAGGGTCCAACCCGCACATTAAAATAACGACGATATGCACGCTGAGTCAAAACAATGGATCGTTGATTTGAGAAATAAAGTTCAACGATTTTGGCACGTTATTTAATTGTGTACTGTAACATTTTAAATTCCCCAAGTCTTCTTTACAAAATACTGAAAACAAAAAAAAAATTATAATAAAAAAGTTATAAGGAATTAAAACCCCTTCGGTCATTTTGGGCCAGCCTGTAGAAAAGTTAAAGAAAATGCATGGAAATATGCAAGATAAACTATTAAATTATACCTTTAAACATGCGTCTATGCTTTGAAAGATGAAATTATTGTACTAAACATTATAGGTAATAAAATAATTATTATATTTTATTCATAATGACAACCTCTAATATAATAAGAAAGAGTACGTATTCATGTTCAAGTTACATAGAATTTATAAGGTTATAAAAAGTTAAAAAACATCTATTTTGTTTATGAAATTATTTATTTTAAGTAGTGTAAAAACAATAAAAATTATATACAGGAAATATGGCACTTTTCTATTAACAATACATATATATATATTTAAATTTTAAACAACATTAGAATTTTTCTAATTAAATTTAATTGAATAATCACAGTAAGTAATCACCAGAGAGCGGACTGAAGCGCTTGAATGGCCAATTGCCTTGATAAAACGTTGTGGCGGTATCAGGTCTAGTATGCATGTTATAGTAGCCATACTATTTGCTTGCTCGATTTCATTCGTCGAGCAGATGTTGTTATTTCCGTCGTTATGAATAGTACATTGTGTGTATTCCTTCTCAAATTCAATTCAACAGTGGCGTGTAAGACGGAATATACATTTATATATTATTTCGTTAGACTTCGTTGAAATAATCGCTTAAAAAATTTTATCCGCTAATTTCCAAAGTATATTCTCGTGTTTACATGCTTTTATACATGCATATACATATATGTATTTATTATTCTTGAGATAGTATATTTTCTATTCTCTTCTATAAGGTATTGCTTCTGGTTTCGTTTCTTTCAGTGTTATTTGGTTACAGCGTTTAGTATGTTAAAAAATCCGTTTTATATTATTATATTGTATATTTATCCTATAATTTTTTATAAATATTAAGTTTAATTTACTACCTTATTTTTGGGGTAGCTTTCGTTTCTTCTTTTTAGTCCATTTCTTTCTGTTCTTACTATTTCTCTTTATTTTCATTAACTATAGAGAATTGAGTAGGATGGATTAGAGCCCATACAGATTGGTTGAATATTCATAATGATACCGAGATATATTGCAGTGCCTGTTCATTAAGTTTAAGGCGTCCACAAAAGTGTAATGTGCAGAAACATGTTTCTTCGAAAACTCATCAAGATAACATATGACCATCTGCACCTGACACTTTTAACGAAGAACTGTGTGAAGCTTTCATGGCGGCCAGTATCCCAAAAGCTTAACAATCCAGTCCTCAAGAGGTTTCTTACAAAATATACTGATCGTCATATATCAGATGAGTCTACTTTACGTAAATACCACTTACCGAAATGTTATTTGAGAACCATTGAAAAAATACGAACCAACCTATCTGGTCATTATCTTTGGGTAACTGCAGACGAACCAACGGATGTAATGGAATGATATGTGTTAAATGCAGTTGTTGGTATTCTTCATTCGACAACTACATACCAATTATACTTAATTGCAACTAAAATAGATTTTGACTGAAGCAATAAAATTTTTCGCTTAGCTATACTTTATTTTACAGAAACTATCGTCGGCATTAAAACAACAATTTACCAAAGTTTCATCGCAATCGTATGAACAGTAGAAGAGCCTATAACGAACAGACAGAAATTCATTTTTATATTTTAGATAGTGTTCCAGTTTACATAAATAGACCAGGACTCTTTATTACATGATAAAACAAGACCACAATCATCACAGAAAACAGATTCAGAGCCTGACGGTTTATACTAAGTAATCATTCAGCATACATCGTGCTCCTCAGCCTTATTTTTGTCAGATTACACTGGTCAACACGGTTTGGTTTACTTATACACCAATATGTGTAGGCTACGTCTTTTGTCGTGCCAATTCTGAATCTGAAAATTAATTCCATCACGTCAGGATTATTGGTTTTACCTACTGATGATGACAACTTAGCGAAATACGTATTTAGGATACGATTATTAATTGTGGTAAGGGTTTTATACCTTTTTTGAGTATTTATTTAACCACAGTCTCCAAAGAAATATTTTTCTTTTTATATTTTGATATTCAAGTGTGCCATTTTTAGTTTTGCTCTGTCTTCAATTGCTACGAGCATATGTATAACTGAGAATTTCGTCAAATTTCAATTTTTCATAAATATCTCTAAAAGTTTAACAACATATCACTAATTTGACGATGCTATCAAATACTCATCAAAATTCTGAGCAACTTTGCTAATTTAACCGATCCAGGATCTTCAATACTAAGAGAGTTACCCATAGACAAAGATATAAAATGACCACCTGTATATAATGTACTATCGAATTAAAAAAAAAGTGGTACAGTCATATTTTAATCGGTTTAAATTAGGCTGTGTGAATGTAAGTAACGAGCCATCGAAGAAATTCATAATTGGAGTAGACTGTGAAATTGGGTTGGTACTTTAGCCACATCCACATAATGACATTTATTATTTGACATTAAAACTATAAGTTTGTGTCAAAGTTTTCAAAACTCTTATTAACAAAATCAAATTTATTTAGAAAATGGTATTCAACATAGACCAAAAAGTAAAAACTATCGAATGTTACTTCCGTACAGGTGTGAAAGTAAATTCAATTACGGAATGCATGGCTGATTTTAGTGAAGAACATCCTGAATTAGTGTTTGACTACAATGATTTTTACAATGTTTTGACAAATTGTGCAAAGTTGTTCAGAGAGACTGGTAGCGTCGGTCGAAAAACTGGAAGTGGACGGCCATCTAAACGTACAGCTGATAATATTGAAGCCCTTCAGCATATTATTGACGAAAATCCAAAAACATCCATTTCAGTAGTGACCCAACAAACAAATTTATCTTATGCTACGTAAAAATTCATTCTTAAAACGTCTTACATTATCATCCATACAAGCTGCAATGTTTTCATGAACTTTATCCAGTGGATTATTTAAGACGAGTGGAATTTGGTAATGGTTTCAAAATAATCTACACAATCAGCACAGTGTTTTTCTCGGATGAGGCCTGGTTTTATCTCTCTGGATATGTTAATTCACAGAATATGATGTGTTGGTCCTCTGAAAATCCTTATTTTTTTGTTGAAAAAACATTGCATCCCCAAAAAGTTGGTGTTTGGGTTGGAATATGTCGAAGAAGATTGGTGGGTCCCATTTTTTTTTTGAAGGTACACTTACTGCTGCACGATTTCGCAATGAGATACTCGGCTCATTCATAAATCAACTGGATGCTGAGGAATTACAAAATGGGTATTTCCAAAACAGAATAATAAGCAGGAACACTGAAATCCCATATCCAACTAGGTCTTGCGATTTAAACATATGTGATTTTTTCGTATGGCCATACTTCAAAAATTCGATTTATTCAACGCCAATTCATAATCTGGAACAACTGAGAATTCGGATAACAGAAAAGTGTGAAGAGATCAACAACTCACCGCAAATGCTGCATAAAGTTTTTGCTGGATTATGGAGAAGAGTTGGTTTGTGTTTAGATGTAAATGGACAACATTTTCAACAGCTTCTGTAGCTATATGTAAATTTTGATTATGATTTCGATATTAAATAAATTATTTGTTTTCGTTTTTGTTGTAGTATCATTTCAATGCCATAACCTTTTTTTACAATGAATCCAAATGAAACTGTCAAGCATCAAGTAACGTGTCATTATGTGGAAGTGGCTAAAGTACCAACCCAATTTCACAGTCTACTCCAATTATGAATTTTTTCGATATCTCGTTATATATTAAATGTGGGCGTCAAATTTAAATATTCAAATAACCTAAAGTGTCAAATAACATAGGTAGGTCACAATACTAAAATGTTTAAAAATTGACTTTACATATAACTTCACTACTTTTTCTTGAATTCGATAGTACGGTCGCGGTTACATAAAGCGACTACTAATTTGACATTTTGTGTTTTTTTTCATAAATTTTGGCTTTGTAAGTAATGACACTAATGACAAATTAAATAATATTTGACTTTTTTCATTATTAAGTGACATGATGTATACAATAGGAAAAAGTGCCGGTCGCTTTTATGTGACCGCGACCGTATATACCTAATTTATATTACTTGATTTACTTTTTCAAGATTTTTTTTGAAAAGTAGATGCATCCAAAATCTGACGTACCAGAATAAATTTAGCTGTTATTACTATTGTTGTTATTGTTGTTATTTCTAAAGAAAAATTAAGAAAATTGAAAATTTGTTGATCAATGTTATCATTTCTTTACACAGGCAGGCATTCTATTCCAACAAAGAACTCTTTCGTAATGACGAAGATATTAAAGGCCTCGTCAAGATTTGGATCGTCTTCGAATATTCATATTTTTTTAAAAATATATTTTTGTCCTTAATAAAGGTTGGCAGAAGGGTGTTTAAGTAGATTGAAATTATAAAAATTAATAAACATTTGTTTGTTAGAAACTAGTTGGTTCCAAATTCTATTAATCGAATCAAACACTTCATATGCACCATCTTAACACAATAATTTTACAACGTACGTTTCTGACAGCAGTTTTTACAACTTATATGTCTATAAATAATGAACTCTACCGAATCGAGTATGAGAAAAAAAAAACTCAAGTTCGTATTACGTATTAGTTAATTAGTATGGTGAACAGGTGCGATGTAAAAGGTCCTTAAAGAGTAGATGAAGTGATCGGACGACTCATCACCATTGATACGCTCTTGCTATGGCAATATTAATTGACTCTGGTCAAGTTGCGTAATACAAAAGATGTTCGCCAGGTTGTGACAAATCTGGGTCTAAAAGTTAAGTGAAATATTAGATCTGTTATCAAAAGCGCTCTCGCTTCTTGCACGATTTCATCTTACAAGCATAACCACATGCATTTGTGTGATTCGATTTTGTTACATTAACCTAGCGTTGTATTACGTGCCTTTGATATACTCCGCATTAAAGCATTAATTGTATAAAATATTGTTATGATATAACAATATCAAGTATACAGACTTTCTACAATTAATTAAATGCAAATCAGGGATTCTATAATATATTTATATCCAAATCAGACTTCCGGTTTAGCCGGACACGATGTGAACATTATTATTTTAAATGAAACACATGTATATGTATAGCTCTGCTCTTGGAGTGCTGCAAAAATAAGGCATGGCTCCCCTCAGCAACGACAAAGATATTTAATTAAAAGATATTTTAAAATCATTTTTATATTTAGTAAGCCATGGAATTAAAATTCAGTACTTAAATTGTCAAAATTAGCTTTGTAGACGTCCAAATATTAATAATCGTTCTATTTTAACTGAAAAAGAACGTACTGAACTTTTAATGATAATAACAAGTGTTCATTTGAAAAGTCAATCTAGTAGCATGTGATTTACTGAGAACATTTTGAAGTATGTCGTAAATTAAAATTTACTACTTAACCTACGAACTCGTATATTTTGACAGTTTCATACATACAAATATAACAAATAATATGTATTTATTGAAAACTATAACAAATGTTGAAATTGTTGTTCTTCAAGATCAATGCACTTTAAAATCCTCCGTTCAAAATTTCTGATGATACTCTGCAACATTACTGGATTGTTATTAATTTCCATGCATTTCCAGCATATCATTCAAATTCAATATAGGTGTTCGAAATATCTTATTTTTTAGATAAGGCCACAAAAAGAAGTCGCAAGGTGTTAAATCGCATGAACGTGCAGGCCAGGCAATTTCAGTATTTCGACTAATTATACGCTCATCAAAAAATTCTCTTAAATAATCCAAAGATTCTGCAGTACAGTGACAAGTTGCTCCGTCTTGTTGGAAATATGCATTTTGAAGTTCATCATCATGCAACTGATTGACAAATGGTTGTAAAATTTCCGTACGGTACCTTTGAGCATTTAACGTTCCCTGAAAAAATATTGGTCCAAAGAATACGTTAAAATGCACAGCTATTATAAATAACGTAATTGGTCAATCAAGTTTTGAAACTCTAATAGAAACTTTAAAGTGCAGCAAATTTTCTTTATTAATTGATGAGTCTACGGATCATACCGGAATTAAAAACTTAGCATTAGTTGTGCGATTAAATCAAAATTTTAGTATAACTGACGAATTTCTTGCTTTAATACCAATCTATGATGCAACTGCAGTAAATATACATAATGTTATTATTCAATTTTTTAATAAACATAATGTTCCATATAAAAATAATATGGTAGGATTTGCAGCTCATGGGGCAAATTCAATGATGGGCATTAAGCATTCCGTCAAAACTTTATTAAAAAATGAAATACCACATCTTTTTACTGTAAAATGTCTATGTCACTCAGTAGCACTCATAGCTTCCCATGCTTGTGAAAAATTTCCTTCTACAACGAAAAAACTGGTGCGAGAAGTATACACTTATATGCAATATAGTTTTAAACGACAAACACAATACAAAGAATTTCAGCAGTTTCTTGATATTAAACCCCATAAGCTGCTGCAACCTAGCCAAACACGCTGGCTCTCTTTAATTTCTGTTGTTAAAAGAGTGTTGGAGCAGTATGAAGCTCTTCAATTATATTTCCAAAATGAATCTTTCAATCAAATCGCTGCATCTGAATCCATTCACAATAATTTACAAAATCCTATGAATAAATATTATTTAGAGTTTTTGGAATATGTTTTACCTGTATTTACTGATTTAAATTAGGAATTTCAATCAGAATCTCCTAAAATTTATGCAATATATGACAGAATGTTAGCAGTATACAAGACTATTCTAAGTTGTTATATAAATAATACATATTTGAGTAAAACTGATGTAACTATTTTGCAATATAGAAACCCAGAACATTATGTTTTACTAAATGAAGTATATTGTGGCCCGAGGGCAGCTATATTATTTCAAGAAAATACTCTTTCAGATGGTGATAAACATAACTTTCAATTAACATGCTTAGGTTTTTATGTTGAAGCTGCTCATCAATTATATAAACGCTTTCCATTTAATGCAGAAGATGTAAAGACACTTAAGTTCTTTAAATTTTTGGACCCAAAACTTATTAAAACTACAAGTTCATTAGGTCCAGCAGCAAATTTTCATAGGAAAGATATTGATCTTCTTTCATTGGATAGAGAGTGGCGATTATTGCAAGACAGTGACTTCAATGAGGATGCAGCCGATAATATTTCTTTTTGGAAAAATATCCGTAATCAAATTAGATGTGACAATACTGCTGTTTATCCAGAACTATCAAAATTTGTCAATTTAGTTTTAGCATTACCTCACAGTAGTGCTTCGGTAGAAAGAATATTCAGTGCAGTATCTCTCAACAAAAGTAAAATTAGAAATCGGTTATCTGCTACTACCTTAACTGGAATTCTACACTCTAAGAGATTAATAAATAGTGATAATAAATTATGGTTTGATTACAAAATTCCTGTAACTGTAACAAATAAACATAACAACAATATGTATTCATCAGAATAAAAATATATTATTTAATGCAATTTATATAAGCTCTAATTTGTAATTTACTATAATTACCTTTTATTTTCTTGTAAATTTTACATAAGTTTAAAGCAGCTTGTACAGTGTTATTGTAAAATAGGTACGACTTTATGCAATATTATACCAATAAATATATATATTATATATAAATATATATCAAGAAATTCTTGTGTTTCTTTTATTATTTACATACCTACCTACTGCTTTACATTTTTTTTTATTGCAATAGCTCTTCTTTCTTTATTAACGAAAACTAAAACCATACATTATATATACTACCGGTAATTAGACATATGTAATGGTTTCATTTATAATTGTGGTAACAATCTAGTGAAATCTAGTGATTTTTTTAGTTCTCATCTAGTGAAAACAATTATTTTCACCTGGCAACACTGGTGTACATCGAATCGCTAGACAACTAGGAGTGCCACGAACGACAGTTTGGCGAATTTTAAAACGCGAGGGCTTATATCCATATCACTATCGCAGTGGACCCGGTCTGCTTGAGGCAGACCATTATGCTCGTCTAGTTTATTCTACCTGGATATTAAGACAGTCACGGCTTCATTTTAATTTCTGCAGAACAGTCCTCTGGCTAGATGAATCTACGTTAACGAGAAGTGGTGTTACAAATCTGAGAAACCTGCACAGGTGGTCATCCAAAAATCCCAAAGCTATACGCCCATCTAAATTTCAACATGAATTATTTATTAACGTTTGGGCGGCCCTAATCGATTACTTGTTTTGTTGATTGGTCCTGTCGTTCTTCCTGGGAGGTTAAATGCGGACAATTACCTTCAATTTCTTATTGACGAACTGCCAGGTCTTCTAGAGGATGTCCCACTGAATGTTCGACAAGACATGTGGTTTCACATGAATAGGGCACCACCACATTTCGGAATTGCTGTCCGAAATTGGGTTCACGTCAATTATCCAAGATGGATTGGTCGAGGTGGTCCTGTTGCATGGCCACCCAGATCACCCGATCTTAATCCCCTTGAATTTTATTTATGGGGGTACATGAAAAATTTAGTCTACGCGCAAGTTTCGAATACAAGAGAAGATATGATTGTTTCGGCCTTTACTTGATGAAATTCCATTATAACTATTAAGATAAAATAAAACAAATTTTATGAATTTCACTTTTTAATTATCACTGTAACGAGTCGTTTCGCACCAACCTGGGCTTCGTCAGACATATAACTGTTATATGTCTGACGAAGCCCAGGTTGGTGCGAAACGACTCGTTACAGTGATAATTAAAAAGTGAAATTCATAAAATTTGTTTTATTTTACCTTAATAGTTACAAGAGAAGAGTTGTTGAGTCGTATTCACCTGGCTGCCGAGCAAATCCGACAAAACAATTATGAAATTCAGAAAAGTACTTCTTCTGTTGGCTTACGGGCACAAGCCTGCATTCAACAAGGAGGCGGACATTTCGAAAATATTATTAAGTGGACTTTTTTAAATAAAATCAGTTTTTATTGACTTTAGGATTGCATTTTTTTTCATGATCTGACAATCACATTCATAGATCTGTAACTTTGAAACAAATGAAAATAGATATACAAGTTTTGCGCTTTTGTTACTTAAAATGAAGTCTACTTTACACTCCCAAAATTTGAACATAACGATACGAGACACCTTGTATTTGTTCTAACCGTTGGAAGTAGAAGCGCTTCATTCACTCTTAAATTTGGACGAGGTACTCGAAAATTCACTTCTGCAAGTAACTCAGCTGAGTCGATCTTAGAAAGAATTACATTTTTCATAAAATTTGAACTAATTAGGTGTCGTCTTGCTTCCAGCGATTCAACTCCATGACGATCTAAG
The DNA here is from genome assembly GCA_935421215.2 of Melolontha melolontha. Classification (NCBI taxonomy): domain Eukaryota; kingdom Metazoa; phylum Arthropoda; class Insecta; order Coleoptera; family Scarabaeidae; genus Melolontha; species Melolontha melolontha. The sequence goes on from OW285235.1 coordinate 13,735,538, forward strand.
AGTATCCTGTAGTCCAAACCACGAGGAGGGTACGCTCCAACAATTTTATAACTCAAATACTTTAGAAACTTGCGCTGTATGGATTCAACTGCATTAATATAGCAGTCATATATTGGATACCATACGACAACGACATATTCTAACTTGCTAACAACTAGCGCATATAAAAGTGACTTGAGTGAAGCTATGTTGTCGAAGTCCTTACATGTACGGACAATGATACCCAATGATCGATATGGAAATATGTGTTAATCAACGACCGGGTAAGCAGCTAACGGACCCAGAAATCCGAAGGCGGCTAGTGACGAACTCAGAAACTTCTCCCAAAGCCGCGCCTGAATATAACCTGGCCTCTGTATTACCTGAGGATGAAAATTTACACAAAAAGAGAAAGAAATGTACTACTTGCTATTCTCAAATAAAAAAGTCCGCCTTACAAAATGCCTTGAACACTAAAAATATGATTATGTTTCTCATTAATTATTTTGTTTTTTTTTTATATATTTTTAGAGTTTGTTTGTTTTTTCGCCTTGTGGTTTGTTGTTAAGAGTGTGCAAATAACAAAAATTTCAAATTTCTAGTATTTTTTCAAATCTAAAAATAGCAATATATCTGTCAGATATATCGCGACCAATCCTGAAAGTATTCAGGCGCGGCTAACGGAAGGTTTTAAGAATAATTACTTGCCACTTACCGTCAAGTGGGGCGACTTTGATCAAAATTAAAAACTAAAGTTACATAACTTGTTCTATTGTTCGTATAAGTTTTCCAAAAAAAATATATATCTATCGGAATGTGATTACCTGTCGATTTGTATAGAAAAGTAAACATAAAATAAAATAACTTTTTTGAAAAAAAATTATAAGCAACCTATCAAAGTTACAATAAGAATGGGGTTACTTTGATCGCTATACTAAAAATACGTATAAATCGTAAAGTAACCGCAGATAAACAGAAATTCACACTATGTATATGATTAGTAATGTGCCTTTACTAAAATCAATAATTTTTCCAATTTAAAATAATTAAAATAGACCAATTTGTCACATGTCACAGTTTTATTAAAAAATAAAACATATTAAACTTAACAACTAGTTCTTTTGTCAATATGAGATCAAACAAAAATAAAAATCAAATTCTAGGGCTCGCTTAGTAGGTACTACTTCCAAGAAACAAAAAATTAGTTTAATCGAATTTGATTGATGTTTTGAAAATATGGCGACCTCGGTTAACTAAGGGGTTTTGTAGTAATGCCAAAATGTTGTCAAAAGTAATTTCACATAGGTCCTCTACATTAGGCAATACAAACATATTAGTCGTTTGCGAATGTGATCGCAGACAGCTAACAACATATGATTTCTTTTTTGTTTCTAATATTTTTGCAACGAATTTTTAAAATTTTTGTTTCTTGGAGTATTCGTTGTAATTAAATTGCACTGCCAACAACAAGATTTTCTATACGAGGTGTACTGTTCTCTTCTATCTCGGCAGTATCTTCTTCCCCATCTAATGTGTCTTCAGGGCTGTATACTTCAGGGCTGTATACCTCCATTGCCTGTTCATTCTCGTTGTTTTCTTCAGCAACGTCCACCATATTTGTATTACCGTTCTGAGGATTTAATGTTGCGATGCTTTTCCCAGGTTCCACGTCTAATCGTTTTTTTTTCCTTCCTCTATTATTTTCATTACTCAATCTTTGTTCCTTCAGAAAATTTGTTAAAGTGCTTTCGACATCATTGATGATTTGGTTAGTATCGTCTTCTTGTGACAGTTTTTTCATAACTTCAAATTTATTTAGTGGGTAAATACCTGTTGCAAAAAGCTATTTATTAAGTTACGTTTTATTGCTGACTCTTCTTTGTTTCCAGGGAGATATTTATTTTTAGCATGTATTTGTGCTTTCGCCTTGTCCATATGATTCAGACATTTTTTCAGCAATAGGGGAAAACGATCTTTTGGGATGGTTGAAACTTTTATATTTTGAGACTTCCACTCGATTAAAACCGTCCTCCACGCTGTTTTCATCGGACGAAAAAAATCGACATCGAGAGGTTGGCATAGATGAGTGGAATTTGGTATCAAACAAACGAAGTCTATTTCATTCTGTTTACACAGTTGTAAAACGTCGTTATCGAAATGCGAGGAAAGATTATCTCCGATAATAATCTTTCGGCCCTGTAGTATTTTAGCGTGAGGCAAAAAAGTGCTGATAAACCAATCCCTGAAAGTAGCTGCATCTATCCAACCACTTACTGTACGGTTGTGTCTTGTTCCTCGGGAACTGCAAGGTTCTTCACAACATGGTTTGCCTATTGGTCCATTTTCTCTCCAGGTGTCATATAAGTGTAGACTCTTATAAATAACATAAGGCGGTAAAAGGGTTCCATCTGCCGAACCACATATCATTACTGTTGTTGCACTTTTCGAAATGTTGAAAAATTTTTTATGGATATTTTACTCCCCTTCTGTAAATACCATATTTTTTTCCAGGATCGTCCGATACATTTGACTCATCATCGTTGAATATATTCGTTGGTGGAATATCTTTTACTACATCGACTAAATTTGAAAAAGTTATTTAGAGTTTCTTTTGAAACAGTTGCTCGTGCTCGTTTAATATTTGCTGCCAAACGCTGACCGTATGATTTCTGGTGACGATTTAATAAGCCTAGGACCCAATCTTTTCCGGGCATATTATTATTAAATTTTGTAACAGTCCTCCCCTGTTTGTCTAGGTAGGTTTTTGCTAACATTCGAACATGCTCAAGGGAAAACCCCAATCTGCACTTTTTGCAGCACAACTTAAGATTATTTTCTCTTCATTTACTGAAAATACTGGTCGTGCTCCTGGAGTAAGAATATGTTTTCCTTTATATGCATTATATAATGTGCCGTAAGGAATACCAAACCGTTTAGAAGCTGCACGAATGCTAAGATTTCCATCCGCTACTTCGGTAAGGGCCTGTTCCATATTTAATGGATCAAAATTCTTATAATGTCTTGATCCCAGCTTTTTCTTATAATTCCGAACCATGATGAAAAACTAAAACAAATAAAAATAATGCAGATAGGTATGCATTAAACGTAAAGATTTTAAAATATTAAAATGCAAACCCCGTTTTACTCTTCGTACGCAACTGGTTCAGATAAGTAAAATAGTTGTTACATCAAACCATTGCTTTGAACAATATAAAGATCGCTGCCGAATTTTATTAAAGAATATTCAGTCGTTTTTAAGATAACGGAGAAAACTACTTTTTTATTTTTATGTTTAATATTTCCTCAAAGCTTTTTGACTCCACATCAAACTTAAATAATAGGTATAGATTTAATTTCTTTATACAATGGGGCTACTTTGATCACTGGTCAATGTAGCCCCGCCTACCCGATCAAAGTAGCCCCTCGACACATTTCAATCTGTAGCGGACACAATTTCAATTTTACCGCAAAACTTTTGGGTTATGTGTAACGATAAAACATGCTTTTAAAATACTAATTCATATCTATTATTTTCTAACGCAAATATTTTACGTTACACAAGAAGTTATATAGGTGTCAATATACAATAGATTTTCTCGGTTTCATTCAGTTTACTGTAACTTTTAAGACCATAACATTTTTACGTACCTGCGTTTACCACTTGTTTCACACAACTGTTCTTGTCGATTTCGCTTCAAATTCACGCGGTTAATTTAAAAATTGAGGAGACTACGTATGATGAAAGAAAGGCTGGAAGTTATTATCAAAGTAGCCCCTGTACTTTAAAGTAACCCCACTTGACGGTACTTACTCTAAAAAAACAAAAGGAACCAATTACTGGATTAAACCTATTAAAACTAAATACACTAATAAATATATACTAAATGTACTAAATAAAATATATACTAACAAAAATACATGATTTTTCATATTGTTTAAGTGTTACTACACATATCCTCTTATTCTTTACGCATAAAAGCAAATACATATATTCAATAAATTAAGTAATCGCTCAATAAATCCTTGTACAGGTTTCGCCTGTAATAATAAACATACTATCTGAGTTATTTACGTCCAATTTTAAATTTATTGTCACATTGGAAAGACTTGTCTGATGTCTTAGTTTCAATCCGTTTGTATATAAGTGATCGGTTGGTATGGCGTAAGCGCGCTAGAATTGATTTAGTTTCATTTTATTCATGAAAAGGATTACCAATATGAAAAGGATTACCAACGTACAATTTAAATTAGACACTATTACATGTTTTACCGTACTTGGTTTTTATTGATACAAAATTCTATTATTCGTAGATGGCACTTCAATGATAAATAAACTTTCGTTGAAAATATTGTGTTAAAACTACAAAGTAGGTCCAGCAGGAATTTCTTGGTGTATGTATGACATAAAAATTAACATTTACATCGCCTACTAGAACAACAATAATAATAACATTTATTTAAATTACCCAACAGCAGATATTCCAAAATTGGTATATACACTGTGTTAATTAAGTACATGCAATAACTTTAAGGGTCGATTCTTTTGGTGATTTTAAGAGGAAATCTTCATATAAACATGGGTGCGCAAATGCTTCCTTTTAAAGATACCGTGTTTTTTGTTTTTAATCGGTTTAAAAATTCTCTTTAGGAAACTTACATTTTTTTAATTAACAATAATAGTAGGGGAAGTGTCCTTAAAATGGGACAGTAAGCTAAAACGGGATACCATGTATTTTATGTGAAACGAGTGTTGCCATCTAGCGAAATATTGCCTAAGCGCAAGCCGTATTAACTTTAAAATTGTTAACGGACTTTCAGTTGCATAGTGAATGTGATTGTTGACACACGTAAGTTTTTATGTTTTTCAATATTTTAATGTAGTATTATTAACTCATAATGTTCATAATTTTTAAAGGCTAAGATAAGACGTTAAACGTTGATATAGGCATGAAATTTCATCAATATATTTTAAGGTTAAGTTTGTAAAATTTACGGAAGTCAAAAGTTTAGGTATAGGTAAAACGGGATAGTGGCATTTTTTTAAAATGAGATATCCCATTTTACCTAAACTATGTTGATAATATTATTTACCTGATTTTTCTTTTGTTGCAGTAATAATACATAGGTACACAATATGGCGGGTCGGTACTCAAGAAAAACTCACCGACAGGAGTGGTCTGAGGAGAATATGAAAAAAGCAATAGACATGGTTTTAAATCGAGAATGTGGTTATCTGAAAGCGCAAAACTTTGCCACGTGCCAAAGAGTACTTTAGAACGTCGTGTTAAAGGAAAACATAAAATAAGAAAAGATTCACTTAAAGGTTTAGGTAGCAGACTTGTTACGTTTAACAAGGCGCAAGAAACGGACCTTGTTCGGTTTATTACTAACATGGAGACAATGATGTTTGGCTTGACCACTGAATCAGTGCGACGTTTAGCTTATCATTTTGCTGTACAGAATAATACACCGCACCACTTCAGTACTATTAAGAAGAAAGCTGGTTGGTACTGGTTGCAAATTTCCTTAACAGACATAGACTATCTCTTCGAATTCCAGAAGCAACCTCAGCCGCACGTGCCAGAAGTTTCAACCAAACAAATGTTTCTAAATTTTTTGACCTACTTGAACCACTTCAACAAAAAAATAATTATTCTCCATCAAAAATCTACAACGTTGATGAGACAGGGATCACCACTGTGCAAGGACGTCCACCAAAAGTAATTGCATTAAAAGGACGTAAGCAAGTAGGGTCACTTACTTCTGCTGAACATGGCACTTTGTGTACCGCAGTTATTTGTATGAATGCTGCTGGCAGCTACATCCCTCCTATGATTGTATTTCCACGTGTTCGCATGAAAGCAGAGTTTCTAAATGGTGCGCCTCCTGAAACAATTTGTGCCTGCCATTCCACAGGTTGGATGCAACTTGATTTATTTGAGCAATGGTTTGACCATTTTTTGAAGTTCTCTGGTGCATGCCAAGATGCTCCTACATTGTTGATTTTAGATGGACATAAAACCCATACACAAAATTTGAACGTTATAGAAAAAGCCAGAAAGTATTCTGTGACTATTCTGTGTTTACCTCCGCATTGTAGCCATAGAATGCAACCCCTCGATGTATCAGTCATGGCTCCTCTTTCAACTTTCTATAGTCGAGAAGTTGGATGTTTTCTACGTAATCATCCTGGAAGAGTAGTCACTATATCTAATTGCAGAAATATTTGGTAAAGCTTATTTACGAGCCAGCACTCCTACAAACGCAATAAATGGTTTTAGAAAGACAGGTATAAATCCAGTTGATCGTAACGGTTTCACCGAAGATCTGTTTTCTGCTGCACAACCTACTGATGTTCCCGAAGAGGTTCACGTTCACAATAATATTGGAGAAGTTGCGGAAACTGTTTCAAATCTCAATAAAAATGATAACGTAGATGAGGTTCAACAAGAAGTGCTACCTGAAACACCGCCAAGACCATCGGAAATATCAAAAGAGGAGATCCCCTACACGCCTCAACCTTCAACGTCGAAAGGCCAAGAAGAAGTTTCGAGCGAGACCCTGTACTTCTCCCCGGAAATAATTTTAAATTATCCCAAAATGACTAAGAAACCACAACAGACTTCCAAAAAGCAAAAAACTGGTAAAACTGTTGTTTTAACCAGCGCTCCTTACAAAACAGAATTAAAAAATTCATTGGAACAAAAACGATCGAAAGAAATTAAAAAACGTCCTAATAAAAAGAGAAAAATAGGAAAAACTAAAAACAAAAAAAAAGCTGTTGCCAAGATTGAAAAAGACGTGGATTCTAGCGCATCTGAAGTAGAGATGATATAACCTACTCCTTGAGCGGAGTAGGTGCACCTACCCGGAGTCCAGTTCCGAACTAGGTGCGGCAAACTAGGTGCACAAATCAGTTCCGACACCGACCGATTATGAGTCATATTTTGCGTCCGATCAGTCAGGGTAATCTTTATGTTTACTTAGGCACACAACTAGGATATACAAATAGCAGTTACTTATTACATTTTAAATGAGGTGTCAGATTGCAATTTATAGATTTTTTTTTAATTAAAGTGCATACGATATACACAAAAAAATAATCACAAAAATAATACCATAAATATAGTATTATCGCCTATTTCTTATACAAAAAATATAATGTCTAGTCGAGAGACATAATGTTACTGTTAAAAAAAGTGAAGACTATAAATGTATGATGTATTAAAATAAACACATCACTTGGTTTATTTGTATTTTCTCTACCTTCCTTTACTAAATAGGATATATTTCGATTAGTTGCATAATAAGTATTGTCGTTGTCGGTTGTAGTTTTGTGGAATTTAATTTAAATTTTATAAATATTTAAGAATGAGTTCTAATAGGCAAACCAGTATTGTATGGATTTTTTTTTCTGTAGTTGATAAAGACTTTGCTAAATGTAATTTATGTGGCCAAAGAATGTGTTACAAAAGTTGTGTGAAATGGCTGATCGAAATCAGGATCCATTTCAGTGGTGAAAGGACAGTGAATATTTATTCCCGATTCTAAGTATCGTTGTAAAGGAAATTTTTTGTGCAATGGCTACTTCAGTTCCATGCGAGAGACTTTTTTCTAAAGCGGGGTATATTTTAAATGAAAGAAGAACACGGTTAAGTGCGAGTAAAGTAGAAAAACTAGTTTTCCTGAATATGAACGATGACTTCATTTAGATTTAAATACAAAAATTAAAACTATTTTTTATGTATTAGTTCTTATTATTTTTACTTTTTATTATATATTTTTTTGTGTAGCTAAAAATTTAGTTTTTCTTATGACTAGAAATCATACTAAATACTAATTATTAAAAAATAAATATATTTGGTTGCACAATTGCTATATACAATTATTCGGAATCGCAGCAACTACAATTGCCAGTTGTATTTATTTATACATATAGGAGTAGTTGCGTCGTTTATTTCTCATATTTCGCTTCGCTTAGTCGGACTCGTTCCAGGAGGACCTACTCTTTTACATAATACGATGCGAATATGTAGGTGCAACTGCGAGATCAACTCTCGGACGCTCCGACTTGAACGATCGGAATCAGAATTGTACGACTCGAAATCGTTTCAATCGGATCTACTCTTTTGGAAAATGCGAACTAGGTGCACCTGCTCCGGCACGCGAACTAGGTTCAAAGGAACAGGTTCGGTTCAGAGCAACCATCTCTAATCTGAAGACGACAGTAGCCCTGAATGCTTTTATTGTGGAAACAATTTTAGTGAGGGTAAGAAAGGAGAAGGCTGGATCCAATGTGTAAGTTGCAAGCGATGGGTGCATGATGCTTACTCTGGAGCAGAGGAAGAGGAGGAAAACTTTCTCTGCGATTACTGCATTTCTTCTTAATTTCTATTTTTGTTTGTTTATTTCAATAGTGGATCGCTTTTTTTGTTTATTTTAATATTTTTATGTCCAATAAAACATTTTTAATTAAAACTTTGTTATCATTTTGCAATAAGTTTGATAAGTAAGTTAACATATAAATTAGTATCCCATTTTAAAAATATAGGGTATCTCATTTTAACCACAACACTCCCTAAAACGGGACAGTTGCACTTTTTTTTTAAAAGCATTATATTTTTGATATTTAGACGATATTTATTTACACGTTAGAGAACATGTTTGTACATTTTTGGCGGGATTTTCTTGATTTATCGATTATTTATGGCTACTCAAACCTTAAGTATCCCATTTTAAGGACACTTCCCCTAACTACAACAAATAAATTATAAATTTAATATTTGTAACAACTAAACTAACCAATTTTAATAAATTAAGTGTTGGAAATGGCCTTCGTGAGCTTAAATACAATCATCTAGCTGCCTCACCATTGAATTACGCACTCTTTGGAAAACACCTGGGGTATTTTTTATTATTTCACATGAATTAACGATTCTATTCGTAGATCCTCCTCACTTTCAATATGAGTTTTACCAACGATTTAACTTCTCCATAAAAAGTAATCCAAAGGATTTGTATCGGGCGAGCGGGGTAGGTAACCATGGTTGTGGCCCTGCTCTCCCGATCCGACGATTTTTTTACGGTAATTTTCATTCAAAAATTTGCTCGTCACTAGACTAAGTGGTGGAGCACCGTCATGCATGTACCACATACGAAATCTTTCCATAACAGGAATCTCTTCTAAAAGTTCAGGTAATACGTATTCTTTGGTATTCTTCCCGATTAAGTCTTGGTGGAACAAAATGTGGCCTAATGAGGTGGTCACCGATAATTCCAACCCAAATATTAAATGAAAACTGTTGTTGAAAATTATTTTCTATCAAGGCAAGTAGATTGTTTTCGACACATACGTGTTTGTTGTGAAAATTAATAATTGAATTTCGTGAAAAACAAGCTTCATCTCTAAATAGTATCTGACTTAAGAATCTTGGATTTCTTATTTTACTATGTAACCAATGACAAAAAGCAAATCTTAGAGGCAAATACCTGGGCAATAAAGTTTGCACGCGTTGCGTGTGGTAGATATATAGCTGTTGGTCTCCTAAAATCTGCCATACTGTTACATGGGTTATATTTAATTCTTCAGCTATTTTCCGGGTACTGATATTAGGATTTACTTCAATTTTATTTAAAATAGCTTCCTCAATTTGTACTGTTCTTACCATTACAGGTCTTCCGATAACAACCGTCGATCTTTTAAAACTGCCGGTTTCAGAAAGTCATGCATGAAGACTTACAAATGTTACAATCTTTAATAATAAATACGTCTTGCAGCACTAGAGTTTGAGGCATTCTATAACAGAAATGCATATCTGCCACTTCACTATTAGTATACTCAATCATATTGAACAAAAAATACTTTCTAAGAAATACAAATTAATACTTCGTACATAAATAATTTGACAACTGTCAAGTTGTTTCAATTCTTTCATTGTTTCGACCTTTGCTTGATGTAAATCCATATCACAAATAAATAAATAAAACACACATAAGATGTTTTAGATTTACACTTTATTAATAAGATAATGACAGCTGTTTCGCTAACAGAGTAGCTTCTTCAAATTCAACTTAAGACTAAAGATACATACAATATACAGCGTTAAATCAGGTGGTTGACCCAAGTTAAAATTCTTTCAGTTTTCAAAAAGCAATAAATATAAATGTAATAGTTCCTAGAATTTTAACTTGGGTCAACTACCTGATTTAACGCTGTATATTGTATGTATCTTTAGTCTTAAGTTGAATTTGAAGAAGCTACTGTGTTAGCGAAACAGCTGTCATTATCTTATTAATAAAGTGTAAATCTAAAACATCTTATGTGTGTTTTATTTACTTATTTGTCAAGTTGTTTAACAAATGCTGGAATTATTTTCCAATGCCAACCTTGCATTTGCAGACCCATGTTTATATCAACATTTTGTCTTAAAATCACTCAAAGAATCGACACTTAAAGTTATTGCATGTACTTAATTAACACCCTGTATATACAAGTTGTGTATAAAGTGACGTACTAACTCTACGTGACGACGTTCTTGGTAAAATTTGGAGTTAAAAGACTTAATACTAAAACCGTATATCATGGCTTCCTGTGTTTTCAGAAAGAATTTGAAAGAAATTTACATTTAGCAATATTTGCAAATCGTACGTTTCAAATCGTGCACATGAATCAAAAGAAATAAAATTAACTCTTGAAATTACATATTTACTGTGAAAATATTACTAAGTTTTAAAATTTGATGATAGTATTGACTTATTATTGTACATCTTTTTGGAAGAAATCAATGCCATTATTACCAATATAGTTAGAACTTGCTTGAGCACTTTAAATTGTGCTCTAATTCAGTTACGCAGAACTTCTAGGCAATACTATTGGTGATAGACAAGTCTTGATAGGTTTATGCTGCTATCCAGTGCAATATTGTTCAGTTTGATTCAGGTCTTCGACCGATATAGACGCATTTTCGTACCATTGTTTGTGTCATCATGGAAGGCGCTGCTAAATCTCAAAGAGCGATAACTTTCTTTTTGCGGAAAGAGGATGCGAGAACTTCAGATATTATTAAACGTCTACAAGGAGCGTTTGGTAAGAACTCAGAATCTATAAGTACTCTATATCGGTGGATCGATCGTTTTAAAAGTGGCAGAACATCATTAGAAGAAGATCCACGCAGTGGTCGCTCGAGCATGTCGGTAAATGAAGAAACATTATTGCCGTGGAGAGCCTACTGAAAGAGGACAGACGAATGACTATTTCTCAAACTAGTCTATGCCTAGGAATAGGTACACGACAAGTTCATGAGATCTTACATGATTGTTTGGGCGTAAGGAAGGTTTCAGCCCCTCTGGTTGCCAAGGCTGTTAGGACTGGAACAGAAACCCTCTGACGAAACGTGGATTCCTTATTTGAATCCTGGGACCAAAAGTCAATCCAAAGAATGGCGTAAACCCAAGGAAGGGCCTCCACTTAAGGCGCGTGCAGTCCCGTCTGTTTGAAAGGTAATGCTTACTGTATTCTTGGATTGCAGAGGGTTTATTTTTATGTATTATCTGGCGAAAAATACTACAATTAACACAAAATATTATTAAAACTTATTATCCGGACTACTGCGACAGGCACTTATCAGAAAACGGCCTGGGAAGTTACATAAGCGTCCGTTATTGCAACAGAATAATGTAAGGCGGCACACCGCAAGAAAAGCGCAGGATGTTTTGAACGATTTACGATAGGATTTGCTATCGCATCCACCTAATTTACCGGATCTCGCACCGAGTAATTTTCATCTGTTCCTAGATTTGAAAAAAACTTTACGGGATGTTCGTTTTGAGAGTTTAACTGACGTAGGACGTGTCATAAATAGGTAGATTGACGAGACAACGAAAAAGTTCTTTGAGGACGGCTTAAAAAAATTAATTTATCGTTGGGATATATGTATTCGAATAAACGGCGATTATGCTGAAAAACTACATTGTAATATTGATGAAAATTGACAAAATAAAAAAATTATAGCTTAATTCTCAGAACTTTGGAAACATCCCTCGTATAATAATTAAAAGAGGAATTTTTTTTTGTACATTCATTATTAAAACTGTATTTATGAAATATTATAAAATAAGTATTACTTTTTAGTTTTATATGTTCTTTTTTATTGATAAATTAACAATATTTTAACATTATTTTCTGTGCAAGCTAATCAGCCTTAATTAAATTACGTACAATATTTGCATATTAAAACTGTAGAAAAAAACGCAGGAGGTGCTTGACAGCCTTTAGAAAAAGGATTTTTTGGACACTTTCCAGACATTCACAAAACGCTGGGTTCGTTGTATCGATTCGCAAGGATAGTATAGCAAACGCCAATTAAGTTGGCGCGAAGAGGGGTAAGTTCGCGCAGGATTAGAAGTAGTGGGGAGATTTGTATTTGATTTTACATAAATGTCAGATAATTCTAACCTCTGAGCGTGTATCACTTTATGATCCGCTAGCAAAGATATTATGTTCCGTCAAACGTCAATGATAAATGTGTTCTGACAATTACTTAAGTAGTGGGGGTGGACGTTTTTAACAACGGCTTCTGCGCACCCCCTCCTCGCGCCAACTTAATTGGCGCTTGCTATACGTACTTTAAAGAAGATGGGAGACAAGCGTGGCCTAGATAAGGAAAAAAAATTACTAGACCTAATCCAGGAACATTCTGATAGCACCTTGTATAGCTTTAAGAAGTATTAGATATTTACTTACTCTGCAGAATACAAATAGATTTGCATATAACCTTACAAAAGCATTTTGCTATAAGTATAGAATTATAATGAAAAATTATTTTGGGATAAAAACGAAACGTGAGTATGTTAAAACTATAACGAACGTCTATCTATGAAAGCAATTAATAGTATATTAAAATACAAGTTTCATAAGGCACCATTCTGCGGCACGAGTTCAGTTTTCTAAAGAACGAGTGCGGCAAAAGGCCTTATGAAACGAGTTTTTTATACTATTTCATCTATTTTGCATTTTTTACATTCGTCGCTGAAGACAACATTATACCATTCTGCCTCCCAACGCTGCCGTTCTCAGCACTAGTTCAAACGTTGACGACAGTGGTCCGAAATCAAAAGAAGCACTAATCGTGGACGGTATTAAAGAAGTCCAAAAGCTTGAATGCGGCGATATAGTGAACGCATAGTAACAGGTATACCTTCTTCTCCAAACCATTGGTCAGCGATTTGGCGCGTAGTAGAAAAACGGTCTCGTAGAGCTAGTTGTCTGAAGCGCCTATCTTGACGCTCTGTGGTACACCTTGGTTGACTATTTGGCCTTCTTCGCGTTCCTCTACCTTCTTCTGCCCACACACGACACACACGCATTATTGTCATTGCAGCATAATTAACACGGCGGCCAATTTCACGATAGGACAAATCAACATCTCGATAGGCAACAATTCTACCCCTGTCAAAATCACTAACACGGTGATAATTTTGACGTCTTCGAACTATAGGCATTTTATTACCCATAACACTCGTAGACGGACGCGCAATAACCAAAGATTTCAGTACTAGTCAGCTCTCATAAATAAGTTTCTTCACAAAAAAACCGAGAGATAATTTTTTTTGGCAAAAATTTAAAAAAATTGAAATTATTATCATAGCATGCTTTAAATATAGTATTCTGATGCCAAAAAATCAGGTTGAACGAATTATTCCTTCTGGATGTAGCACTTCTAATGTCACTGATGAGTATATCTTGTTGCGAATTGTATTCTATATACGTTGTTTGTGTAGCATTTTTCTTTCCTACGTATACCATTCTGTCAAATGTACTTAGATTCTTAAAATCAAATGACAGCTATACGATATTTACATCTGTGTTCGAACAACGCTAACATCGAAAAATGAAAAAAAGCGTATCGAAATTAAGCTTATTTCGATACTGTTTTGGGTGTCATAATGAGTTTCATTACAAAATAGAAAACTACATTTTTGATATGCAGCTTGCTGAAAACATTTTTTACATCAATCATTTTGAATCTCATGGTAAGTATATTTTTTATTATTACTATTGTTAATTTGTACCAGGTAGAACGTTTGCTCCTAGTTTTATAACACTATAACACAAACCTTCGTAATTATGACGACCGCCATATTACTTATTCGCGAATATAACCGAAATTTGTCGATCAATGCATCTGCCGTTTAACGACTTTTCGATATTCAGTAAACCAATGCAGTAGGTCGAATATATCACTGGCGGTGTATCTAGAATAATAATTATTAGCCTTATAGTCGTAAAATTTACGAAGAGTGTGATCATGTAAGTATTTTTGTAAAACAAATATTACAGTATAGTATCTCTATAATTATTTTTGAAGCAAAATGGCGTCTGAGTGGGAAAGGCGACGTCCATTATCATACGCAGAAATAGAAAGACTGTTGTATGAAGATGATGCCGGTGAATTTAATGAAAATACTAGCGAAATCGATGATGGTGAAGAACAACTAATGGAAGATACAAATAGTGATAGTGAAGGTGATTGTTTACACAATGCGTTTGATAAAATAAGTGATAACGACAATGGAACCAAAGACAATAACTCTCCAAGGAATTTCAATAATATTACTGATATGGTTACTACCAATAATAATAATGAGGAAAATTTTATAGACGAAGAATGTAATATACCATTAGCTCAACTAATGCGAATAAATTCCAATATAGTTGTACCTTCTAAAATAAATTTGAGAAGTAAGAATGGGCGCTGTTGGACGTCTGAATGCAAGTCAAGGCGTGGAAGAAAACCTGCAAGAAATATAATACACATTTTCCAGTCAACACAAAATGAGGCGACAAAAACGGATGCACCTATAGATGCATTTCCTTGTTTATTTACTGATTCCATTATGGAAAAAATAGTTTATTTTACCAACATGGAAATGAGAGTGAAAGCAATCAATTACAAAATACAAAAAGCTACTGTGGATGAAACATGCACTGATGAGCTAAAGGCATTATTAGGTTTACTTGTATTGTCAGCGGTATGAAAAACAATCATTTACATACAAGAGTAATGTTTGACTCGACTTTATGTGGTAATATATACAAATCAATTATGAGTTCTGAAAGGTTCGATTTTTTATTATCTTGTTTTCGATTCGATGACAAGCAAACTAGATTACTGCGTAAAAAAACGGATGCATTTGCTGCAATACGTGAAATATGGAATGAATTCATACAAAACTGCACAAAGTGCTATAAACCTGGATCGTTTGTCACAATAGATAAGCAATTACTTGCATTTAGAGGGCGCTGTCCATTTCGAATGTAACGGGTGTTCAGAAACATTCGAAGTCAAGTGGGCTCTGAACAAAAAATCGTATATCTTTACTTAAGTATCTAATTTGTAATAATTATTAAATGTCAACTGTTGTCTGTCAAAAATTTTCAGAATCTAATATCGAAGATACTAATTTATATTTTTTAATTTTGAAAATGGTATTTACTAACGTACACAAAGCATTCATTGTTGAAGCATATTTTCGAAATGGTCAAAAGATCGATGGCCAGTGGAAGTATTCAATTCAAGCTTGTTTGGAAGAATTTCGAGATGAATTTCCCAACCTTGCTTTTAATTATAATACTTTTCAGTGTACACTAATCAGAATTGTTCCAGTTTTTCGACAAACTGGTAGTGTGGGCGACCAAAAATCCGGACAGAAGAAGTGATTGGGAATGCTAGAGAAATAATGACTGATGCCCCTAAAACTTCAGTAAGAACTCTTGCTCAACAAACCGGGTTGTCAGTTGGTTCTTGCCATAAAGTTTTAAAAGAAGATTTACAGTTATTCCCATATCGTATAACTTGTTTGCAAGAAATCCTCGATATTGATTATCCGCGACGAGTAGTATTTTGCGAATGGTTTACAAATAATCTTAATGATGATGTCCTAGACAAAACTTTCTTTTCAGACGAAGCATGGTTTCATGTTAGTGGATATGTTAACTCGCAAAACATGAGAATGTGGAGTGATACAAGGCCCAATAATTTTTATGTTGAAGCTCCTTTAGATCCTCAGAAAGTTGGTGTTTGGTGCGCTATAAGTAGAAGAAGGATTATTGGTCCAATTTTTTTTAATGGTACCTTGACTGCAGAAAGATATCGACAGGAAATACTATTGCCTTTCTTTAATCAACTACGCGATGATGAACTAGCTATGGGATACTTTCAACAAGATGATGCTAGAGCTCACACAGCGGGGGAAACAATGAATATGTAACAAGAAGTGTTTGGAAATCGTTTAATTAGTTTGAACAGCGATCATGCATTTCCTCCAAGATCTTGTGATCTTACAACGTGTGATTACTATTTATGGCCTTTTTTAAAAAATTCAATTTATCAAGTATCAGTGCAAGATTACATAGATCTCCAAGACAGAATTATAAATAAAATTAGTGAAATTAGAAATAGTCCCATACTGCACAATGTATTTAGTAGTATTCGGAGGAGGGGCGTAAAATGCTTG
Source organism: Melolontha melolontha (assembly GCA_935421215.2). NCBI lineage: Eukaryota > Metazoa > Arthropoda > Insecta > Coleoptera > Scarabaeidae > Melolontha > Melolontha melolontha. The sequence goes on from OW285235.1 coordinate 13,752,032, forward strand.
GAAGAAGGTGGTGGACATTTTCAACATCTTTTATAATTCACAAGTATACACGGTTTTGGATCTAAGGAACCAAAAGCTGTTTCTATGGTTATTTGGGGCGCTGAATCCGAATCTGCACTCCGTTTTTTGATTTTGGTTCTAGTTTTCGAGATATTAAATAAACACAATTTTTATAATTTTTGACAATTAATCTCCATTTTATTCATTAAAAAGTGTTAAATTAGAAATGAAGAGCAGTCGAACTGAGTCGCTTGTACTGTTTGGGATCTGTTTCACGCATTAAAGTCCAACAGTAGTCGCTCATCATGCCCTCGTCCCAAAATCCTTGGTATCCTTTTTCGATTTTCGCTAAATCTTGGTGTAGTCGCTCTCCTTGCTCGTCGCTTCTATCACCCAAGTTTTCAGGAAAAAATTCGAGATGGGAATGCAGAAAATGTATTTTGAGAGACATTCGAGCTCCAATCTTGCAATAATTTTGCAACAAACTGTCGATTATCTGCTTGAAATCCGGGGATTTGCGGTTACCGAGAAACTTGTGAACAACATCTTGAAATGATACCCATGCTGCTGCTTCATTGGGCGTTAAACATTTTGTAAAGTTTCTGTCGGCCATTAATTTTCGAATATCAGGTCCGACAAATATTCCCTCTTTGATTTTGGCGTACGACAACTTGGGGAATAACTTGGTCAAGTACTCAAAAGCCGGTCCTTCACGGTCGAGCGCTTTGACAAAGTTTTTGATAAGGCCAAGCTTTATGTGGAGAGGAGGCAAGAAAATGTTCTGTGGGTTCACAAGTGGTATAGAAGAGACGTTTTGTTTTCCTGGTTCATAATTAGTACGGCTTGGCCAATCTTTTTCCACATAATGTTTGTCAGTTGCACGGCTATCCCACAGACACAAAAAACAGCAAAATTTGGTAAAACCAGATTGCATCCCCATCAAGAGACCAATAACCTGTAGGAATAGTATATAAATCATTTATTCTTTAAAATTGAATTGAAATTTATTTTCAAACCTTCAAATCGCCACAAATTTTCCATTGATGCTCTTTATATTTTATCTTGGTAAAAATTTTACATATTATATCGTAGCATTCCTTCGTTTGTACTGCATGAGCAATCGGAATTGATGGTTTTATATTTCCATTGTGTATCACAGCAGCTTTCAGGTTGTATTTTGAACCATCTATGAACAAACGCCATTCATTTACATCGTATGGTGTATTCATCGCATCAAACAAACCGTTGATGTCATAGCAGAAGCATATATTCTCCTCTTTTTTTGAAAAATGGTAAAAGCGCCTCATTTCTGGTTCTATATACAGTGACTTTTGTTTGAGTGTCAACATATTTTCACTCCAGCATCCGTGATGCGAGCAATTCTGATTTTTGTTTCGATAAATTCAAATCACGAACCAAATCATTGAGTTCACTTTGCGAAACTAAATGTTTTTCCTCCATGTTAAAATCGCTTCCACTGTTCGTCGGTGATGAACTACAAGTTTCCATGTAATTTGCACTCCTACCTGGACAAATTGGCATAGGATCATTGCTCGCACGGGGAACTGGCTTAGACACTGATGATACTTCAAGATATTTATATTTTGATAGTTTTTTTTGCATTTACACCGACGACATTCATCAAGCAAAAGTAACAATCATCGGCTCTCTCCATAACATTGGCAATGAAAATGAAAAACATACTTTTTTACCGCGTGACCACTTGTATAATATTGTGCTACACGCGTTACAAAACAATTTCGGTACCCACGGCTTGTGAGTGTTTGATACAGAGAAACCAAAATAATAAAAATATGCATTTCTGATCACATTAGTAATAACTTTGCCACTTTTCTGATCATATAACATCCGCAAACATAACAAAAACACTTTGAATCAACTTTACAATTCTGTCTTTGCATTTTCACACGTTCGATTCAAAAAACACTTTAAAAATACAAATTAAATATTGTTTCTAGCGACGCCAACAGCTGACTGTCATTATGATAGCGCAGTGCTGCCAACATGCGCGAACTCACAAAGTAGAACCAATTTTGAAAAACGAAACCCGGATTTGAATTCAGCACCTCAAATAACGTCAAGATTTGTTCTCATCTGCTCTGATCCAAAAGTTGACCGGAATTTGTAAACTTGTCATTATTGTTGTTAATTTATACAACTACAATTTATGATATTTATTATAAGGTTGTAATCTAAGGACTCTACAAACAATTTGTTTCAAATTTATTTTAAGCCATTTCTTACAATAATTTGTTGAATATTAATATATTAAACTAGTACGATAACTAGATACTATTGTCACTATAAGATGAATAAAACCTTTACTTGTAAAGTTATTTCCTCTTAATTCTGCATTGTCTTTTTACATGTTACTACAGATTAGATGAGCTTTATTACACAAGAATGAACAGCATATTAATTGGATTATGTAATTTTTTCCAGTTATCGCATGAAGAGGTGCTATTGTTCAGCAAGAATTCTCTAAAATATCAAAATACTTAATTTGAAATTTGCAAATTAATTACTGTTACCTTCTAATATCATTATTTGACTAGTTTATATGACATATTAAAGTCATATATTTCGACATAAACTGACATTTGCGTGTATGATAACCTATAAAATTGTATTAAGTAAATGTATCAATCTATATCAGACATGACTTCATATTTTCAAGAACTACTTTGACTTCGAATGTTTCTGAACACCGGTTACATCCCAAATAAACCGGCGAAGTACGGTACAAAAATAGTGATGCTCTGTGATACCACAACAAAGTATATGATAAATGCTTCTCCATATGTAGGAAAATCAACAAATACAAATGGTCAATCATTGGCAGACTACTATATGACAGAACTGACACGTAGTATTCATGGTAGTAATCGCAGCATAACCATGGACTATTACAATTGGTTTACTTCGGTGCCTTTGGCAGAAAAATTATTGAAAGATCCATATAAATTAACTCTCGTGGGCACATTGAGGAAGAATAAAAGGGAGATTCCACTCGAATTTCTAGATACAAAAAATCGTAAACCTGGCACATCAATGTTCTGTTCTGTTCTGTTTCGAAGAGACACAAAAATGTGATACTGCTATCTACGACCCACAATCAACCGGAAATATCAACTCGTACTTTGAAACCACAAATCATTGAAGTTTATAATTCCACGAAAGCAGGAGTAGACACTTTTGACCAAATGTGTTCGAACATGAATTGCAGTCGAAAAACCAAAAGATGGCCGTTGTGTATCTCTTATGGAATGATAAAATTGATAAATATAGCGACAATCAATTCATATGTCATCTACAGTTGTAACAACCACAAACAAAACAATAAACCGCTATCTAGACGCGAGTTTCTGATGAACTTGCATTCATCATTGGTGCGTCCATCGTTAGAACAACGAAACACAATACCAACTTTATCGAAGTCGATTCGGGAATCCGTTGCTACTACTTTACAAAACAGTGCGAATAGGACATTAGCTACACTTATCGTGAAAGGAAAACGCACAATATGCGCCTTTTGTCCATCCAAAATGAGAAGAATAACCACTAATCACTGTAAATCCTGCATGGGAGAAAACCGTTCAAAAAAATGTTCCGATTGTTGAAATTTAATGCTGAGTTGTTCATATGGGCGGATGTAAACTGGGCACCAAGTATATGGATTTACCTGCCCTGCAAAAAGGATTGCTTAATCCTACATGTAATCTAGGCACCAGTACCGTTCGGGTAATGATCGCTTTAAAGCTTAAAGTAAGAAATTAGACGTTAATAAATTAAGGAATTTCCTAATGACCAAATAGATTATTTCAAATGTATTTTTATTTGCACATCTATTGTGGGCGGGCCTCTATTGTATTATGCTGTAATATATTGTATATATAAGCTTAAAGTAAGAAATTAGACGTTAATAAATTAAGGAATATCCTAATGACCAAATAGATTATTTCAAATGTATTTTTATTTGTACATCTATTGTGGGCGGGCCTCTATTGTATTATGCTATAATATATTCTATATATAAGGAAACATTTAGTTTGTGTATTTAGTTATTTCTATCTTGTTTGCGGCGTTTGCTTAAAGTAAGAAATTAGATCCGCCTCTCAGTCTCGAGTTTTGTTGCACACTGTTAAGAATTATGGAGGTCTCTTTCGTGGACAGTAACAACGGAAAATGTTTGCTAGTGGTTAACAAGTACACCTTTTCAAAACAGAAAGTGTTGAAGAGTGGCGAAGTGTTTTGGCGTTGTACAAAAAAATCCTTAAATTGTCCCGCAAAAGTGTTTACGCTTGGTGCAGAAAATTTAGTGAGCAAAAGCCAGCTAGAACATAATCATGAACAGAATCAGAGTAAAATAAACCGAAAAGTGATTTCAAATGCGTGTAAACGTAAAGCCGTTGATGATATTTCCGAAAAACCAGCGAAAATTATTCGTCGTGAACTAGCTAAGGAACTGCCGGAAACAATTACGATAACAGATTTCACTTATATCCGAAGAAATTTGTACAATGCAAGGAGAAAATTTCTTCCTGGGCCGTTACCACAAAATAAGACCGAAGTCCATGATATAGTGGAAGCTGCTAATGTTAAAACAAGCAAGGATGAAAGTTTCGTTTTTATAAACTGTCCAGTGAGCAATATCATAGTGTTTTCTTGTGAAACGAATGTTAGAAGTTTATGTGGAATGCGTAAAGTGTACATGGACGGTACATTTTCGTATTGTACAAAATATTTTTTACAATTATTTACAATCCACGGACTTAATAATGGACATTATATTCCATTGATGTTTTATTTGTTGCCTGATAAACGCAGTGAAACGTATGCAACATTATTTGAAATGCTAACAAAAGAAATATTTCGACGTCACTCTACAATATTACGACCAGCTGAAGTTTTTGTAGATTTTGAGAAAAGCATTCACACAGCGGTTCGCGCTATATGGCCATCAGCACAAATCTATGGTTGTCGTTTCCATTTGCACCAATCGTGGTTCAGGAAAATCCAAAGTTTGGGTTTAACAGCAGAATTTAGGAACACAGATTCCGAAGTAGGAAAATGGCTGCGATATACATTTGGATTAACGTATTTGAATCCCGACGAAGTAGGCGACTGTGTCGCCTTAGATTTGTTTGCCGAAAAACCTGCTCATGCACAGGCTGACGAATACGCCGATTATTTATTGGAGACATACATAGAAGACGATGCTCCTTTTCCTCCACATATGTGGGCTACTGCAACTCCATCGATCACTAACACCACAAACGCATGCGAAGCGTTTCATTCCAAACTAAATGAGTCATTTTATTCAACACATACATCTATTTATATTTTTATCGAAAAGCTTAAGGAATTTCAAGTAGACAATTATGTTAAAATTCAAAGTGTACACACACCAGCAAGAGTTAAAGACACACGCGCAAAACAAAAATTAAGAACTCTAAATGAACTGTGTGAACAACTAAATAATGGAACAATATCACGATTACACTTTGTGAAGTGTATATTATGTTATTCATCAGTATGACTTCAAATACACTATTTTTTTATTATAGTTTTTATATAATTAAGTATTTGCTTTTATTATTGTTTTCATATGAGTACATATTTTTTTTTATATTATTATATATATTATATATATTTTTATTTTCTATCTTTTTGCTGTACTTCAACTTGAAATACACTATTTCTATATTATTGTTTTTGTTTGCTTTATACGGTGCCCAGTTTACATAGACCCTCTGCGAGTACATTTTTAGCTAGTGCCCCAATTACCAACGAGATTAAAATTTCAGGTAGGTTAATGCCCAATTTACATCGAGCCGTTCATATATTTGCATTGTATGCATATTATATGTGTATTGAAAGTTACCTACTCAATAAAAATTTGAAAAAACGTAAAAATTATTCCATTTTTGATTTTAAGGTTTGTGTTAACGTTTTTTTTCTAAATCAGGTTTGTGTTCTAGGGTTAAATATCCATTAATCGTTCACTTTGTAAGAAACAATACGTTTTAATTTATTCCATACCTGATAAAGGTCTTGAAACAAATTAACAATTTTGAACTCTTATAAGACTCTGTAGAATCGCAACGATAATTAATGACTTTGAATATATTTGTGAAAGAATTATTTACGCATTTTTTATCTAAAAACGTCTAATTTCTATGTGACCATAGCTGGAAAACTATGAGAGGACATGTTCTTAACACTGATCCTTTTACACCCATTAACGAAAACAATGTCAATGATGTTTTCACGCTTTTGTCCATAAGCGTTTGCGTTCCAGTAGTCTAATTAATTCAAAATAATTACATATGCATTATTTGTACAGACACATCTCTCAGCGGAGCCGTATTATTGGCAAAGAGAAGCTAATTTATGTTCACGAATTAGACGTAGAGAAATAATGGTTTTCTAAATCGCTTTTTCGTAAGCGTCGTTCCACGTAATAAATATACGATTAAACTGTATGTGAAGAAGGTTTTTCTTTCATCGACCTTGCTCTGCATCTCAATTTCAGAAAATGAATTGATTTTTCGTGAAGATTACTTACCTTGTATCGTAATTACATTTTAAGATTGATTAGCGCCTTCCTTGTTTTTTTAATAGGAGAATCTAATTTAGATAGAAAAGAAAGGAGAACAATTACACGTGCTACCCATTTATAGGATATTACAAGCCGTATACTGAAACCGCTGAAAGAAGATACACTTTTAAAAACAAGTAAATAAATAAAGGATTTACACAAACACCACGTCGCCTGATGTTCGCAATTTTGAGCGTTTGAGGTCGCGTGAAAGACTAGGAACGGATGCTTCTTCGCGTGCGAAATTTTATTCCGCACTGACAGCAGTAGTGCCAAGACGATTACAAAAAAAATTGTAAAAATAATACGTTTACGGGGCTGTACTAAATACATGATATTGAATCACGATTCAATACATATATAAAGATCGAATTTTACACAGTAGATTCATTCAGTTCTTCGATTTCATCTCATTAGATACATACCTACTAACAGATCGAAGAAACCGTTTTAGATAAGGGTTAGTGCCTTCGAAATTCTACACATTATCTCATAGTAATTCTAAATTACATAAAAACAATGTTGAAGGTAAGTTTTTGATTTTAATTAATTTGAATATTAACGGATAATTAAGTATTTTTTTAAAATTATATTTAGGAAGACTAAATAATATTTGGAGTTTGTTTTCTTGTTTCTTTCGTACAACATTTATTCTAATTTAATTCTAATTGATTATCTGGTTTTTATAACTCTTTTAAACAAAATAATAATTAATAAAATGTAAAAATTTCAAAAGTAAGATTTGCAAATGATTTGATAAAACTCAAATTGATTTAATCAGGATAATCTTTAAGATTACGTATTTTCAGACATTTATAAACATACGTATTGTGGTTTAGAATAACTATTACAATAATTAAATAATTTAAATTTAGAATTAACTCAAATTTATTGTTAAAATCCTCTAGATAATTCTTATAATTCGTTATTATTATTAACGTAATAAATATCATATATATTATCATATATATTAATCATATATATTATATTGTAATTATAGACAAAATATATATAAAATAAATATGAATATCAATTTACGTATAATATAAATTATTATTAATAATTAATTAAATATTCTTTAATAATTTCTCAGTGAAATATTTTTCTATAATATTTTCAATTACATTTTATTTTTATAGTAAGTACCCATGGATAAAATTCAAAATAACCCTAAGCCATCAAATTTATTTAGCAAAATTAAATAAATTTAAATATATATATTACTAGCTTAACCCGGTAATGCTTTACTAATTTGAGTATATTTATATAGATTAAATGAAGACAATTAAAAGTTTGATATCAGTTATTGTATTTACTTAAAATTTGATATTTACATATATATTATTTTTGTATTTTCGATTACGTAAATTGTATTCTGTTGAATTCAACTTTAAGTTTATTGCAATGCTCTTAGTTAAACAATATTTTTGGTGATTCCATTTGAAATATATACAAACAAATTCATTAGTTTTCTTACATGGGTGCATGCAATAATTGTCCTTGTGAAGTCCAATGCGATAAGTACTGTCACGTAACGCCATCTACATTTAAATAATAGTATTACTACCATTGATATTATATTATTAAACCCCTAACTTTCTTTTTACTGGTCATATCGGTGATTTCAATAGCTTTGAACCTTTTCTGATCAACGCAAATCATTTTGCAAAAAAACGCGTAAATTGGTCCAGTAGTTTTTTGGTCTATAACGGACACACATACGAAAATTGCCTTTTATGTAATATAAAGACAGATTGATGAACAAAATAATTATTAAAAATGTATACAAAATATTTTCTTCTTTGATCAGTTCTTCCGTGAAAATAAACCTATAAAATCTACGAATTCATTCGAAATAATAATATTTTATCTTTGATCAGTTCTTCTGTGCCTTTCACCAAAAATAAGCCTATAAGATCTAGGAATTCCATTCGAAATAATTCCGTTTAGACATATTTGTTTAAAGTAATCTATTTGGTTTCATTCTTGCAATGTTTCTTCTTTGTTTTCATTGTTATTGCATAATGATAATAAGCAACTTATTATAGTACTTTAAAAATCAATGCGAGTACATTTGTTATGATTAGGGTGCTTGTAAAAGGCTAGTAATTTAAATAATATTACGCAATAGTCTCTTACTATCAGCCGTATATCAAAATGGAATCAAAAGAGCTTGAATTTATATTCTAAATTCTTGCTAAAATTGGATCCACTTCAACAAATTTTTTCAACTAACTTGTATGCTAGATCAAGACGAATTTTCATTAATTATTGTTATTAATTACTATTTTATTTCATAATTGCATTTATTCTAGTTATATGTTCAAATATATTCTTTTGCTTCTTGATTAGCTTACTTGCTATTCTTAAATTACTGTTGACATTGAAATTGATCACTTTGCAATGATCTGTTGTAAAATGGACATTAATTAAGTTTGCTTTATACTCATTATTAGAGCTGAGGATGTTTGCGGTATAACCATGGTTATATCATGTAACCATAGTAAATTACTATGGTTACATGATATAACCATGGTTATACCGCAAACATCCTCAGCTCTACTCATTATTATTATTTTTTGGTTCCCATTTCCCTAAGTAGATTATTGAATTTTTTGCTAATTTTTACCTCTTCGAAAATTACACTTGGCTAGCATACGTACCATTGCTACCCTTAAGTGTTATTGGTCGCTTTAACACTAAACATAAAGGTTATTTTTGTCTGTCTTTTTCGGTATCCAAGTATTTTTTAAAAGAATTAAATTAACATGCACGTATGGTTTTAAAACGTTGCAATTTTATTAAATCAACACCGTTTTTGATAAAATTATACAAAGTTATTTATTTACATGTCTAGTATTTCTTACGAGTGCGATATTTTGTAAAACATTCACCCTGGTGAAGTGGAACCCGACGGAATTGTCGTACATATCTTGTTTCGCTTCTTTTTACATACAACTGTAGACTTTGCATGGCTTTTAAGGATATTTTTCCTTTCTTTTCACAACAATTTGTTAAAGATGTGCTGCTTTATGTTTCCCGATAATCTACTGGGTGGATATATTTTTGGAGTTCTCCGAGTTGGTTGAGTTACGTTACGTCTCATTATTCCCTGCATTCCGCCAATAAAACATAGTCTTACCAGCGTTATCACAGTAACGATAAACAAGCCCGGATATTCTAATTGTCAAACGTGTCGTCGATACGATACAATTCAGCATTTTTTTGAATTTAAGTTAGTCGTAAATAAAGTAGTGTATACTAACTCGCCATGACTATTATTCTCTCGAGCTGAGTTACTCCCTCGCCGCTTCGTGGCTCGGTTCGTAAATTCAGCTCTCGGAAATAACCGTCATTATTGACTCGTTGTATAAACTACAATTAATATTACTTGCTCTGCTGTAGTGAGACGTTACGTGGAAAATCTTTGACATGCCCATGTGTTTGCTTCAAGGTATCACCAGCCACGGCATGTGCCTGTTAACATGCTTGCCTCTTTTATCCGGTGGGGTAATTGTAGCCTCTTTTTTAAATACATGCATAGCTAGACGTTCCACCATTTTAACTAATATTCCAAGTAAAGCACAAAAAAGAGCCTTTTTACACACTTCAGTTTGAAATGTTCCAGTGTGAATCTAAAGTAATAATAATAATTATTAATATTATTATTACAAAACACACACGTTTTGTTGTAATTATTATTACAACAAAACATGTGTTTATTATTATTCAAACAAAAGATTTTCAACTCGTATTTGTAGCTACAGCTTTTGCGAGTTCCCGTGCTTCTTTTACGATTTATTGTAACCGCTATTATTATTCCGCACAGGTAAATATCTTGTTGCATTTTATCCCACAAAATTGTTGAAATTTGGTAACGCTTTATGACTGGGATTTTCTCAAAATATTTATACTTGCAACGATACTTTTCAAAGTGATCTTGATTCTTATATTTTGTATGAGCTTTACCTTCTGCCATCGAGTTCTTTCTGACATTTCTTTGCCATCTTTTCTCAGTTCTCACTTTTCTCTTTTTCAAAACAACAGGAACATCGTCTTGACTACTAATATCTAGCCCTGGTTTACAATTGTAGCATAAATCACCACTAAATGGCCCCAAGTCACTTTCAGAATCACTCATTTTAGTTTGAATATGAGTATCGATACATGTTGCAGAATGTATTTGTAGGTTATGTTCTACCTACACTCGATTGGCGCAGTGTTTTGGAGCACAAAGGCTATACATGATATATTGCACCAAGCACGTGAGGATGTATGTATATGACTAGCTTCATTTTCCCATATAATATAGTTACATACATTATTCTTATTCCAAATGATGGAGCCTGTTTAGTTATACACAGTTATGTAGATAACGTAAAATGAGCAAAATATCCTTCTTGCAGCAAAGGCCTTCATTTCTACTATTTATCGTATATTGGTAATTTATTTTATTATGTAGTGAAATCATCTAAACTTCTTTTTCTTCATTTCGGGGTTAAATTTTTACTTAGTTTACTAACAACTACATTTTTATTGTATCAATTTTTAGTTCTCTAAATATAACCAATAATTTCGTTTCTTTCTAACTGTTAATGTATACATCTGAAATAGATTTGGTGTTACGTTAAGAGTATACCACAATTATTGTAAATCTTAGACCATCAATTTTAAGTTATTTTGTATATTTGGTATTTGTTGCAATTTTCAAAAGAAATATTGCGATTTATAGTTAGTAACTTATCAAAAAGTTGTGGTGCGCTAGAACGTAAATGATCAAGATACAAATCCCTAGTTTCAGTTTCAGACTACTTGGTGGCGTTTTCATAAACACCTAACTCCTATTACACTGTCCCAAAAGCAGTACCTACTCGTTGGTAACCCTGTACTAACCTAATATATCATGAGGCTCCAATTGTAATGAACCTACCCTGATGTAAATCCATATAGGCCTCCACAATCCATTGTGGGTGCGTATTTTATTACAATAACCTTGACAAGGAGATCTCGTCAGAGTAACTTGCAACTAGAACATATTTCATAAATTTCAACTTCTATGGCATTGGTGTTAAAGAAACGCAATCAATTTTGAATCAGCTTCTTAACACTGTCAATCTCAAAACACTTTAAGAAGCCACCGAACTTCTTCTGCTATGACTTTTTAATTGTATCTAACATGAAGCTAAATAGTATTGCACCCAGGCTATTGATTTTAATGGACATAACATAATATTTTAACTACAATTTCCTAACAACTTTGTTTTTTATTTTTGTGAAAAGGAGTTATGTAAAATGTCAAACGTTTATGGCTAAAATTAACACCATCATCGTCTTTTAGTGCCTGTTACTTGCGGCGGTCTTCGCCGTAACATTCGTCCACAGCGAACCTCCTGTATATTTACCTCCGAACGGTAAGTTATAAACTAATATATGATAATTTACAAAAAAAAAACAAAACACTAATAGACTAAAGCCTTGCATCTAATGCTAAAATAACTTATGTTTTTTTTTCTAATTTCTTTGATGACATACCTCAGGTGAGCCAAGTGGGTCTTACGGTCCTCCAGGTTTCCACCCTGGAGATCCCCTTGGAGTTGGTGGTGGTAACGGTAACGATCGACCAAGTCTAAACGGTCACAATAACGGGGCTAATAATGACAATAATAACGAAATTTCAGTGTTCAGTAGTTCTACAAGCGCTTCCTTTAACGGAACAAGTTTGCACCAATCAAGTAGTTATAAAAGCGTTGGTAATGGTGGTAGTGGTCATAGCGAGATTAACGGCGAAGTACGAGAATTAAGTTTAACTAACGATGCTCCAGGTCAAAACGGCAAATTAGATTTAACTAACACTACTGCAGGTCAAAACGAGCAATTAGGTTTAACTAACGCTGCTGCAGGTCAAAACGAGCAATTAGGTTTAACTAACGCTGCTCCAGGTCAAAACGAGCAATTAGGTTTAACTAACGGTGCTTCGGGTGAAAACGAGCAATTAGGTCTAACTAACGGTGCTCCAGGTCAAAACGGTAACGGATATGCAAATGGACGACCAAGCTCTGTATACGGAGCACCCCTTAATGGAAACGGTTTCAACGGTAATGGACGGAATGGTAACGGAAATGGAAATGGACGGAATGGTAACGGAAATGGAAATGGACGGAATGGTAACGGAAATGGAAATGGACACGGTAACGGAAACGGAAATGGGGCTCATAATGGAAACGGTTTGAGTTCAACTTATGGAGCACCTAACGGCAACAACGGTCATTATAATGGACAGCTTAGTACGTCGTATGGAACTCCAATTAATGGAAATGGTAACGGTAATGGAAATGGTAACGGATATGCCAATGGAAATGGTAACGGATACTCCAATGGAAATGGTAACGGTAACGGATATTCCAATGGAAATGGCAACGGTAACGGATACGCCAATGGAAATGGTAACGGTAACGGGCACGCCAATGGAAACGGTAACGGATACTCCAACGGAAATGGTAACGGTAACGGACACGCCAATGGAAATGGTAACGGTAATGGACATGCCAATGGAAATGGTAATGGTAACGGATATGTCAATGGTAATGGTAACGGTAACGGACATTCTAATGGTAACGGACTTATTAGCACCCTTTATGGTGCTCCAAAAAACGGCAACGGTGCTCGCCCTAATGGACTCTATGGTGTTCCACACAACGGTAATGGCAACGGCAGGCGTCCATCTGGAGTTTATGGAGTACCAAATGGAAACGGACACAATGGTTTAAGCGCAATATACGGAGCACCAGGTAATACTAACAGACATTGGAAATACCATAAATAGAAGCTAAATTTGATACCTTCGTAACAAAAGTGAAAAGTTGTTAATCTCTTAAGCTTTTGGTTAGATAAATAAAGTGATTTTAAAAATTTTTGGAACGGAAATCTCCGTCAATCTCGAAATCCGTAAATACTATTGTAATATTACACAGACACAGTAAGTACTTCTCCGGTGTGTTTTAGATTTGTTTTGAAGCACATAACATGTAACTAACTGACTGTGACTTGATTAATGCACATATTGGCACGTTTCATTTTGCATTACTTCACCAAAGCACTGAAAATAACCAATATAATTTATTGAGTAAGGGAATGTTCTTTTTAGGAACCGTTTCCAAATCAACTATTTAATACACGTTTCTAAAAGACTGATTCCTTTTTTTCGATAATTGTTTAAATACGATTTAATTCTGAGAAAAAGGTACCAGTTAATTTTCATCAAATTTTGTATTTTTATGTTTGAGGATGACTTGACGAAAGGAAGAAACAGGCACTACTTTTGATTAGCATGTGTTTTCTAAATGGAAATTGGCAAACAACTGTCAATAGTTGTACATATCAGTATAGGTATGTTATCCAACAATATAAACAATATTGAAGGTAATTAAGATTAAAAGACTCACTGAATGACAGTCTGCATGCTGACAACTCATAGAATCAATGCATTTCTTTAATAATTTTGGGCAAATTCTAAATTTATTTAATAAATTGCATATTTCAAACGTAGTAATATGTAATAGACCATCGGAATCAGCAACAACTTTGGAAAGTATCGACAAGAAGGTTAAGACAAATTCTGGTCTTCTCAACTGCAATTCAGCAGTATACCGTGAATGTGCAATCTCTGTAGTAATACGAGCATGTGTTACCAAAGTTACCCAAAATCGGATACTAAAAATTGAGAAATCGCGGATATTACACGGTCAAACCGTCAGCAAAGTAGATATATTGCATACTGACTTTTAATCAAAGAATTGAATGAACGTGATTTTCAATGGTGATTCGGAGTTTTTTAACAATCGAATTTTAATCGCGATTTATAGCCGATTAAACTTGGGTTAGTCACTATTTTTTTTTAGAATGAAAACAGTAATGTGGAAACGTCATAACATTACGTCATCGAAGATCAAGTCATAGTAATGGCTATGAATCCTTGGAAATTTTCATCTCACTGATAATTTTATTAGGTAACAAACCATCATATCTTATGCTACATTTTGGGAAGATTACAGAAAGTACTAATGAAAAGGAGATGTTAAAATGGTTACATAATTCTTATAAGATACCAAACGTTCAACAGCATGTTTTATATTGCAATCTAGGCAGACTACTGGAGATTATAATGAAATAGCACGAAATATTACCTGACTTGAGACTTCTGCTCTGGTTAACCATGCTTGTTCTTGGATTACAAACTGGAGCCGTGTTCTTGTAAGGTCGTTACAGATGAAGAAAGCTGAGTTTATACGTATGTGCCGAAACCAAGTAACAATCGTCATAATAAAGTTTAGATTTTCACCTCGGCCAAAGGAAACTCTTCAAGTCGAAAGCAACATCAAGTCCTAATTTATTTGTATTTTCGATATTCGAGATTATGCACAAAGAGTTCGTACTTCCAGGTCAGACCATTAATGTGGAATTTTATCATGACGTCTCGAGGTGGGTAAGCGAGGGTATGAGAAGGAAACTTCCAAAGAAGTGAGTCAGGAACAACTGGGTTCTTCGCCAATTTCATGATGCTGTAGCTTTTGATGGAAAATATCATGGCCATCGTTTCTCATCGAGCATACTTGCCTTAACTTAACTCCTTGCAACTTAATGCTCTTTCCGGACATAAAAATAAGTTGAAAGAGAAGAGATACACGACAGAGGAAATCGAAGCGGAATCGCAGATGATGGTGAACACATTTCACTCCCAAAACGATTACTTTGGAGGCAACAAAAGTGATTGGAATTCAGACATTCTGCAATTTTGAAAATGAATACCATAGTCTTCGTTTTTAATGCCTTGAATCGCGTCAAATCATCCTCATACGTAAGATGTCGAAGGATATTGAAGACAATGAAATAATTCACTGTTTATTTTGATTAATTGTAAATGTTTCTTACAAACTATTAGGTAACGGTAACGGAAATGGACACGATAATGGAAACGGAAATGGTAACGGAAATGGTAATGGAAATGGTAACGGAAATGGTAACGGAAATGGTCACGGAAATGGTAACGGAAATGGTCACGGAAATGGTAACGGCAATGGTAATGGTAATGGTGTTTATTTACCACCAAACGGAAACGGCAATGGTAATGGAAATGGAAAGAATGGAAACGGTAACGGAAGAAATGGCAACGGTAACGGACATGGTAATGGTAACGGATACGGAAATGGAAACGGTAATGGAAACGGTTACCCAGGAAATACCTACGGTCCACCCAATGGCAACGGTAACGGAAACGGTGAAGACAATGGAGTAAGTTAATCAAAGGAGTTCATTCATTTCGGTGCCCAGACATCGTCAATACCCTAGATAATCGATAAATGTGTAGCCACGGCTACAACTCCGTCATTTGCGTGGTAAAGGTCCTCCCTTGGGCAGTCCTCCCCAACTCCAGGGCACCATAACAGGTGCTGGTCGGTTTGGGCATTTACGCATATCGTTCTCCGCCTGGAAATTTCATCTCCTAAGGTTTACGCGTCATCGAATAAGACCAATCCATAGTCTATTCAATGTCCTCCAGATTGTATAAGGCTGATTATGTCCAGGGGCAAGTTCCTCTATCAGTTCTTATGAAGCAAGAGTTGAACTGATATTTTAAAGTTTTTATTTCAGAATTATGAGTTTTAAAAGAAGAGCTATTTGATACATAAAAGAGAATATTTATTTCAGTCACACTTAAGCTATTAACACTGGAGGCATAAAGGATTTCTTTGGAATTATACAATAGATTTGTTTGCTAATTTAATTTTGCAATAATATAAAAAGTATTATTATTTCCTTCTAATTTCGTATTTCACATACATTTCTAATTCGTATATCATTCGAATATAAAGTCTTTGTTTAAGTTGCAAAATCTTCTAGGAACACGAGATTTCTCACTTTCGATTCACTATCTTCTAAGAAATTGTTAAACTCATTCTTAAATGTTAATTTTTTTCTATTTCAAGAATTCCAGAACGAATAGTGGTAGATAGTCATGAAATCAATATATATATATATATATATATATAAGACTATACACTCCAGTCTGGAATTGCAGCCGCTCTTTGAGCTCGTAAGACTTGTTTTGTGGTGAGTCACTCCATTTTCTGTGGTCTATAGATATGTTCTTGCCTTCTTCACAACTTTTCGCCATTCTTCTATATTTAACATTAATGCTGTCCCTGCTACAGTCCCCAGGTTTTGATATCATCCACTACTTGGTCCTCCGACCTAATTTTTGGTCTATCTCTTATTCGTGTTTTATATGGTAATTCGTCTCAACGTTGACCCTTCTTCTCTTCTGTTGACATGCCCATACCACCTTATTCTCATCGATTTAATAACTCTTACTATGTTTTCTCTCTCCAATAACTCCTCTATCTCATGATTCATAAGGATTCTATAACCATCATCTTCTTTCTTTGGTCCATAAATTCTTCTGATTATTTTTCCTTCAAATGTTCTTAGAGCTTCTTCGTCTTTCTGTGTTAATCTCATTGTTTCTCCAGCATATATCACTACCGGTCTAATGGCAGTTTTATATATTCTTATTTTTCTGTTAATGCTGATTTTCTTATTTTTCATGTATTTCTTGTATCTATAATATGCTCTGTTCCCTGCTTGAATTCTTCCTCAGAGGGTATCATTTGGTCATCATACTCTTCTATGCCAAAGGAAACGCTATATTCATCTTGCTGTAACTGCTTATGTTTATTTAGTAGCCCTTTAAAGTATTTCTCCCATTCTTCACTATCTTACTTGTCGATATAGCTTGTTGTTGTTATTGTTATCATAACAACAACACAACAACAAGCGAAATCAATACCCCACAGAATATCGGCAAACCCTTCTACATCGCCCTGAGTTTCATCCAGATACATACAATAAGTTTTACAGTTACTGGCGTGATTACCAGTATGAAATGTTCAAGCAACCCTAGGCTACTTAGCTCCATGTTGCAAACATGTTAGTTTCAATTCGTCTGAAGGTTAGTAGGACATCTCCAGTTCATAAAGTTATTCACAGAATGATTTGAGCAATTACGAATCTGTTTGTTTAAATATTCGACTTTATCTTATATGTAACGATATTCTATATCAGACTAGGCTTTAGCTTTCATCACAACAGTTCCGCTTCGTAATACGATCAACTATTACAAACTACAAACAGTACATTAGCAAGGAGGTTGATTTCAAGAAGTAGTTCGACTTCTCTAGCTTTCTTGTTATTATATCTGTTTGATTCTATTTTCGAAATCTCATACAATGGTTATTGCTATTCTTCATTCGTTTGCTACTTCTGGTGTTATGCAGGGATTCAATATTGGACAACTTTTCTTTAATATCTACATAAACGACTTGTTTCCGTTGTTATATCAGAATACTTTCAGATATACAGGTGATCTGAAAATCTTTTCAAATATTGACAATATCGTCGAGGCATGCTATCTTTAAGAAGATTTGAAATACTATTAATAGTTGGCGTTCTAAAAAGATGATTTTACTGAACGTAATAAATGCTTCGTTGTGTGCTAAAATAAATCTGGTACAATAATCAAGTTTTCTGCAATATTAATAATTGTTTCATGGATAGGAAAAGCGCGGTGGAAACTTGGGAATTCTATTCAATCTTGGCTTAATACTCTCGGAAAATATTCATCTCCACTTCTGCTTCTAAATTCCTAAATTTTATCATTCGTACTTTCAAATATTTCAAAAATTTTGCGGTTATAAAATCAAAACATTTATGCTAAGTAGGTTGACATAAGAAATGACCGCTTGGTATTCTAACTGCGTCTAACTTAATCTGGAACTCCAACATATACAAAAATTGCAATAGTTTTTAGCCTTTAAAGTTGATGAAGCTTATTTACCTCGTGGTACAGCTACTGAAGATCTTTTAAACTGGCAGAGAGGATAAATGAGCATAATACTCGATTCTAAATAAATTTGTCACTAATAGTATACATTTTCCTTTCTAAAGTTGGCTTTTGACTCGTTCGTTTAAAAATACATTTGTTTGGCCTATGTAGATTGTAAAAATATTGAGTTACTCTTTATCATCTATTAAATAAATCCTTACAACTATTTAAACAGGGTTAATGAGTTCCAATTTCAGAATGCCCAATACCAATTCGAATACCAAGTGGAGGACGCTGAAGAGGGTTTGGACTTTGGACACAAAGAAGAAAGAGATGGAGACGTGGCAACAGGCGAGTACAATGTCCTTCTTCCTGACGGCAGAAAGCAAATAGTGTCTTATACAGCTGATACAGAGGGATACAAGCCGGAGGTCAATTACGAAGGTAGTTTTGTAAATGTAAAAAGCATTTTCGCTTGGGATACCCGGTCTAACAAAAACGAAAACTATTCATATATAATATAGAGGAGCTAAAATGGGTGAAAGATTTTAAAATTGCTACTAAAAGAAAAGAGGAAATGAAAAAGATCTAAGTTTCTTCCAGGACAGAAACCCTAACTTTCTTAAAATAAAATATATGTATTCAGTACGTTCTAAAAGTATTGAATTTACTAATATCTAACATAAGTACTCCAGGATGCAACTTAGGATCTATATATTAATGTGATTCATATATAGTATTACTATTCTTTCTTGCAATTTATAATTTATATAATTAAAACTCAAGTTTTAAATTCGAAGTTTCAGAAACCTTTTCCTTTCTGGATAACATATTCTTTTACTAAAAAATGCAACATTTCTTAACTTAATCAATTTAATATTGAGTTCCAATTATAGGATTCCAATCGTAGATTTCTATTTCCAATCTTATATTTACGACATCTCTTCAATTATTATACATTTGCCCCTCAAATCTTAATCTAAATTTATTTGTCTAACTCCGTTGCGAAATTTTAAAGGCATTTTTGACGTTTTGACACCTAATTGTTTTCATAACTGTCTGTTTCATTACATCACTAGTTATATAATGAATTTTTACGTAACTGATTATAAAAGATTTTTAGTGAAAAAATACTTTAATAGTAAGAAACAAGACACATTACGAATCTCTTAGTCACAGTTGTGGTGGACATATAACAAGTGTTCATTTGAAAAGTCTATCTAGGTTACTTTGAAATTTTGATAGAATAAGACGTAAATATATTAGTATGTGTTCGTTGTTCCGTAAACGTAAATCCAAATGGCATTTGATAATGTCAATCACAAATATCAGTTAGTGCATAAAATAATCGTGCGTCGATTCTGGTTTAAATAAATTGCTTCTCAGTTTTAAAATGGCTTTCACTTTAGAACATACAATTTTTTTAGTCCAGGCTTATTTTCGAAGTGATAATAAAATTGATGGTTTATGGGTTTATTCAGTTCAAGATTGCATGTTAGAATTTCAAGTTGAGTTTCCACATATTGTAATAGATTATATACAATTTAAGAATACTTTGGATAGAACTTTAAAACTTTTTTCTTAAACTGGTAGTCTCTTAAGAAAATCAGGCAGCGGAGCAGTTAAGAAACGTACACCTCAAGTTGTCAATCGTGTTGAAGAAATAATGGAAAATGAACCACAAACATCTGCTCGACATTTGAGTCAACAAATAAACCTTTCTGTTGGTACAACTCACAAGTTATTAAAAAAAGATATGCAACTTTATCCATACCGTGTCACAGCAGTACAAGAATTGTTAGAAATTGATTACCCACGTAGACTACAGTTTTGTAATTGGTTTGTAAATATGAACAATAATGGAGAACTTTCGCAAAGAGTCATCTTTACTGATGAAGCATGGTTTTATAAAACGGGATACCTAAATTCACAAAATACAAGAATTTGGAGTAGTGAAAATCCACATGTAATTAAAGAAGAATCGCTACATCCAGAGAAAATTGGTGTTTGGGCAGCGATAAGCCAAAGGCGAATCATTGGACCAATATTTTTTCAGGGAACGTTAACTGCTCAAAGGTACCGTACGGAAATTTTACAACCATTTGTCAATCAGTTGCATGATTATGAACTTCAAAATGCATATTTCCAACAAGACGGAGCACCTTGTCACTGTACTGCAGAATCTTTGGATTATTTAAGAGAATTTTTTGATGAGCGTATAATTAGTCGAAATACTGAAATTGCCTGGCCTGCACGTTCATGCGATTTAACACCTTGCGACTTCTTTTTGTGGCCTTATCTAAAAAATAACATATTTCGAACACCTGTATTGAATTTGAATGATATGCTACAGAGAATCGAACAGAAATGCATGGAAATTAGTAACAATCCAGTAATGTTGCAGAATATCATCAGAAATTTTGAACGGAGGATTTTAAAGTGCATTGATCTTGAAGGACAACATTTACAACATTTGTTATAGTTTTCAATAAATACCTATTACAGTGCACTCGCGATAATATGAACTAATGAAAACAAGGGCAGTTCAAATTTTTGGGATTGTTCATATTTACAAATGGCACAAAATTTTAATAAAACCAAGTCATTTACTTACCACGTAAAGTTCTTTCCTGTATAAATGAAAGTTTAATTTAAATAGTTTAAATTTCTGTTTTATTTTAAAACATAAAAGGAACTTTTTCATTAAGTTTGTTTGCAGCAAACAAAAATATACTTATTTCTATACATATTCATATACATAAATGCTAGCGGGCTTATTCATAAAAATTATGCAATGTTTAATAAGCTCTTATATGACAAATGTTTCACAGAAATATGTCAAATAAGAGCTTAATAAACGTTGTATAGTTTTTTTGAATAAGCCCGTAGAAATATAAAGCTAATGTTCAAAAAAGTCGGTTATCTTCTTTTGCCGTTTCTTTTGGTCGAGAACTTTTAAAACTGCCTTCTCACGTAAGTCTCTTAAAACATTTAAAACTCGCTGTTCAACCATTTCACCTTCAGCCCAATCCAACGCCTTATTGAAAATATCGACAGCCTCCCCGGCTTTAATCGTCCTCTTTGGTTCCTCCACACAATCATCTTCATCGGATATGGCTTCTACTTCATTATCTTCACATTCATTAGCATCCTCATTCCATTCTTTAACATTCGAGGCCGTATATTCAACCTATGAAAAAATATAGAATAACACACAATTTTAAGTACATTTCAGAGAATACAAACCTCGGGTAGTAAGGCGCATAAAACATTGGCGGCGCTTTCTTCCAATTCACGTAAATTCATTTACAAATTTTCTCTAACAACACTTAGAGGAATTTCATCTTAATATTATAATGAAGCTCCTTGGCCTTTTCTTTCAACATTAGTCCACTGATGGGGAATTTCTTATCCCTCATACGCATAAACCATTTATACAATGGTTTTTCCATTTTTGGGTACTCCGACGGTCGCATAGTTTTTCTTTTTCCAGGTCCGATGAATGTATTGTTGACACATTTTGAAATTGCATTTTTATTCTTTTTTATTCCAGATACTGTGGACTTTGTCACTCCATATTTCTTCGCTAAATTAGTAACACTTGCACCTTTTTGTAAATTCTCCAAAATTTCATATTTTTCCTTTAAAGTTAGAAATTTATGTTTTTTTGTATGCATATTTTACAAATTATTCACTTTTAATTAACACTTAAAAACCAAACATGCGTTTGCGTCTGCATACATGTAAAAACTAACTAAAAAGTGCACTTGTTTGTTTGACCATTGACATTTGGCACTCAAATGTTAATAACTCGGGGTTTCCCCTAATTTTTATACATATTATGTAGCTGAAATCCGTTTCAAAATAAAAAAAATAAATGTTCATATTTTAAAGCTTTTGTACAAAGTTCACAAAGTTCATATTTTGGAGTAGTCAATGGCAGAGAAAAAGTGTTCATATCTTGGGGTGTTAATATTATCGCGAGTGCACTGTATTTGTTATTTATTTGTATGTATGAAACTGTCAAAATATACGACTTCATAGGTTAAGTAGTAAATTTTAATTTACGACATACTTCAAAATGTTCTCAGTAAATCACATGCTACTAGATTGACTTTTCAAATGAACACTTGTTACATTAACAACGAAATTACTAAAAGTTACTAAAACGAAGTCCTGAATCTGACGGAATATTATTCTTAAAATATATATATAATTCTTTCTTTGAAATGCCTACTTGCTCGTTACACACTGGGCCTAGTAAATTTAATCTAGTCGAAACAGCTACCTCGGTATGTTCTCCTAGTATGTTTCTTCCAATTCTTTTTTGTTGACCAAAGAATTTTCGACTTAGTTTTCTGACACAGGACTTGATTTTCAATCTCCATGTTGCTTAATTTTTAAAAGGTCTGCTCCCAAATCT
Source organism: Melolontha melolontha (assembly GCA_935421215.2). Lineage (NCBI taxonomy): Eukaryota > Metazoa > Arthropoda > Insecta > Coleoptera > Scarabaeidae > Melolontha > Melolontha melolontha. The sequence goes on from OW285235.1 coordinate 13,774,955, forward strand.
GCAAGCAAAGATGCAGATGACCTTCGGAGACAATGCCCTGTATAACCGGTAGGATTTGGTAAACCAAGGTGTTGGGCAATTAATTTTGGTAAAGATCCAATTGTAATGATACCTACAGACTACACTCCGCACTTTTTATGATTATATTAACGAAAACACAATCATACTATGTAATTTGTGGTCGCAAATTGACGTATTTTCGAATAATATTAACAAAATTGTCTTTATATCCAGAAATGTTAATTTTGTGACCACAAATTCCCGTATAACATTTGTTTATGTGTTTGGAATAGTATTTAGATAAAAAAAAATTGCATCTACAACATCTCAATACCCATCTCTGTCAGTTCCAATTTCCTACAAGCACCAGCAACTCCAATAATCATTGCTACCTAAAATAATCAATAAATTAAAAACGATAATGTTTACGAATAGAAAGTTTCCGTCATTAGCCTCTCTAATAAAAGTTTCAAAGTTTCCTCTTGTAAAAATCATATTTTTTGGCGTGATAACCTGCAGATTTTCGCTTCAAAAATGCTACTAAAGTAGTAGGTATATTTTGGAATGTAGATTTTTCTTTTACATTTCATTCTACCTCCAATATAGATGCTTTATAGTTTTTCATCGCCCTGAAGTACGTCAACAGAACCTTTTCACAAATATTTTTTGCACCTTTTTCTTGACACCAGTTTTCAAATTTCTTATACCGTGTGTCGCATTTAAGATGAAGACACCCCCCATATTTTCGTTATTTCAAGGAATACAGATATTAATTTTTGTTGATGAGTCACATTTTTTAAGATACTCAACTGAAAACTTTAACCTCAGCCTACTACAAATTTACAAACAGGGTCAATTTTTGATATTTTTCTTCGCGTCAGAGATATAAAAAAAATTATTAAAGAAAGTTGTTCAGAATTCTAACCCTATATATCGAGTTTCATAACAAAATTCTCATTTTTATTTTATTTTTTTTTTGTCTATACACAAAATTATTACGTTTATTTTTCAATTTGATAATTAGACTGCAATGGATAGTAATAATTTGACACATTGTCAATTTAGTAGTGCCATGTATTCAAATATTTCAGTAAAATCGAAGAAATAATTATTTTATTGTTCTGGGACAACAATTTTTGGTAATTGATTAAATTTAGCAGAAATAAGAAAAACACCCTAACCACAATATATATCAACAAATACTATATACGTCTTTCGGCAACTAAGTTGCCATCTTTAGTAGCATAACCTTAAAAACTGAAAAAAAGAGTGTTAAACGTAGCGTTTTTGGCTAAGGTAAACCTTGGAAGATATGCTCTTCACCAAATCGCCAGTGGGATAACACTCAAAGTGTTATCCCACTGGCTAAAAACTAGCCAAAAACGCCACGTTTAACATTTTTCAGTTTTAAGGTTATTCTACTGAAGATGGCAACTTAGTTTCCGAAATACGTATATAGTATTTATTGATATATATTGTGGTTAGGGTGTTTTTCTTATTTCTGTTTAAGATTACAAGCCACAGTCTCCACCAATTTCGGATTAAATTTAGGAAAAATTAAGCAATAACTTTCATAATACAAATAATTAACTACGAATTGCGATCTCTCTCAACTAGTCCTCCCTTGATTCGAATACATTTTTCGATTCTTTTACGATTGTGTTTAACTACTCGTCTAAGTTGCGGGATGCTGATTTCTTGATAGACTTGCCTTATTCTGGCACCAAATTCATCTCGATTTCTGGACCTTGTTTTATAAACTTTATTTTATACAATTCCCCAAAAATAAAAATCGAGGAATGTAATATCGGGAGACCTCAGAGGCCACAGTTTCTTCCTATCCAGCGCATAGGAAATGTTTGGCTCAACAATTAACGAAAAATTCTTGAATTATGTATGGATTCGCCATCTAGCTGCAAATACATATCGTGCCGCACATTAAGAGGAAGATTTTCAACTGCATCCCAAAATTCCCTATCGAAGAAGTTAACTAAACGACCAGCATTCAATGAATAATTAAAGAAAAACGGACTAATTATTCGGTCTCCTAAAATCCCACACCAGACATTGACTTTCTGGGAATATTGGTCCTTACAATTTATAATCCAGTGAGGATTATCTCTGGCCCAGTATCTACAGTTTTGAGACGATACAACCCTATTTGTGGTGAATGTAGCTTCATCAGTAAACATAATCTTATTTAGAAAATGTCTGTCATTTAAAAAAATTACCTTTGACCCAATAACAATAGTCTAATATTTTATTATCATCAATCTTTCAATGTATGTAAGAAATTCGGTTTATAGTGCTTGATTTTGTGCCGAACGAAACATCTTCTGATTTTATCCTTGCTAATATTCAGCTGAGACGAAAAAACTCGGAGGCTCATACATGGATTTGCTCGATTTGCCGCCAATATATCGTTATCTTCAGGATGCGGGTGTATTCGACGAGGTTGAACATTCCGATAGGTTTTAATAACACAACCAGTTTCATTGAAAAGAGCATTTACAGCGGCCGCTTTTCCATGCGTAATGGGAGCACGTTGTGGATGTCTCAAGTTAAATTCTGCAGCAACTTCTCTGATACTACGAGCATGATCGCCAAACAACCGGATTATTTCTATTTTTTCTCTTAATGTTAATGGCATTTTACTTGTGTGGCCGCTGATTAGAACTTAACGCAATAGACTCAAAATTTAATCTGGCTGACATTTAGCACTAGTGTCAAATTATTACTATCCATGGCACTCTAATTAACAAATAGACCAAAAAGATATTAAATTGCGAATTTTGTCATGAAACTCTGTATATGGGGTTAGAATAGTATTCTGAACAACTTTTTTTAATAATTTTTTTTTATCTCTAACGCGAAGAAAATATCAAGAATTGACCCTGTTTGTAAATTTGTAGTAGTCTGAGCTTAATTTAGATTTCAGTAGGAACTTAAAAACTGTGACCGATCAACATGTATGACTGTGCAAAAAATCAAATCTGTATTCCGAAAAAAAATAACGAAAATATGGGGGTCTTCATCTTAAATGCGACACACGACACACTACTTCATACCTGCTTCTTAATTTACAGGTTTTTTTTGAATTTATTGCTAAATTAGCTGATTCTTCTATATTAAAAGGCATATCTACATCAGAATAATTCATTTTCGGCTTAATTTGCCATTAAAAATTCACCAACTGATAAATATTGTTTATGCAATATCTATCCATAGCAACCCCCAAGTAAAGAGGCGAAGTTCAATTTATTTGTATGGCTGTGAGCGTTATTAGATTTGTAAACCCACAACTATCTATTTTAAACCGAAGTTGGATAAAATTTTATACTTACTTAACACGTTATGAAGAGTCTAATTTTATTTGACTAATATAGTTTGAAAAACTCGCTGACTTCCTTCGCTCGTTTTGGCAAACATTACATTCGTCAAACAAACATAACTGGTTACGTAAATAACTATTACCTGAGGCCAGTGTTACAACTTTTTTATAAGTTGCACCTAAATTATTACGCGAGACAGACATTGCTTTCTTGGTATTAATACTTGGTATCTTCCTCTCTTATGTAATCGTCAATTACTGCATAGTGTAACAAAATTGTATTTCTTCCAAGTTTACCTGATATAAAATATTCTATCTTGATTGTACTTCTTTTCCTGAAATTAAGTACGTCATTAATACGTTCTAAATATCGGGACAATAATAACAATTTTTTGTTAATGCCAAATTTATTTCTCTTCTTGCGAATTGTTCAGATACCTATAAATATTATATTTTCGTCCTTTCATTCCCTTTTGGCACATAGAGTTTCCACAAAGAGCTTCCACGATTTCTTATGTCTTGCCAATCTGGAGATTTTCTTCCATGTTTTTCCTATCGCTCTCAATTCCTCTTTTATCACCGTTGTCCATGTACTAATTGACATTACTCTATATCTTTTCCCAAGTGTCGTTCGCGTAGATGCATATTTTGTAATATTATCAGCCTGATTTCATAATGGATGTGTTATCTAGTACAATTTTCTTTTCTCGATCTGTTCGTTGGCATAGTTCTAGAAATTTTGCATAAGCATCTGTTACATCTGTTACAATGACTTGGAATTTTCTTCTTGTACCTTCTTGACATCGTGCATGCTTTTCAGTCTAGTATGGCACTACGATTATGCTAACCAAAATACGGATTTGTTTTTTTTTTATTCTTACAAACTGTTCAGAAACCTTAGAATATTATATTCGAGTTCTGTGACTCTCTTTTGCTACATAACATTTCCACGTCATATTATCCTTTGCCAATCTGAAGACTACCATCAATTTTTTTTGTGTCTCAATTCCTCATTTTTTATTCTTCTCCATATTGCATTGGCTTACTCTGCTTCTTTTCCCAAGTGGCGTTCATTAAAATGAATATTTTGTATTATAATTTGCCTGTTTTCTTAATGCTTGGCCTATCTAGTTCAATTTTCTTCTCTCAAATTCTATATAGAAATTTCCTTAGTTCATTACCACAGTTCTAGAAATTTTGCATAAGCATATGTTCACAGTGACTGAAATTATCGTCTTGTATCTTTGTGACATCGTGCATGTTTCGCAACCGTATTATGCTGCAGTTTGAATATAACTACTGAAAATGCAGAAATCTATTTGCTGATTTTGAACATGGACATATGTTCTTCAATATTCCACAAGCTCGTAATTCTCAAGTAGTTGCCTATTAATAACTCGACTGTTCAGAGATTACAAATATATATAATTACTAATGCTATTAAAAAAGATTAGGGTACCTACTCACGTGAAGAACTAATTTCTTTAACCACTTCTGCGCACACGAAATTTCCCTACAATTTAAGAAATATATCTGAGACATTAGATTGGTTGGTACTTTTGGAAAACACACACTTTCAAATGCTTTTCACTTTTATGACTTTCACTAATTCAATTGAAATAATTAGGTCCATTTTGTTTATATATTAACACTGTAATAACACTAGAAGCTAAAAATGACTCTATAGAATATCTTTTTTTAATTTACCTAAATTACAAGTATCAAAATGTAAGGCAGCTAAGATACCTTCAGTAGAAATCATTCTAATAAATTCTGAACCATTCAAAATGCCCACAATAAATAAAACTAATCATTAATATTATATTTTGTACGAGAATCACCTTTTATATATTTACAAAATCCGGGACGAATTTTTTTTATGTTTTTTAAAATATTCGCCTTTATGGTCTATACACTTTTACATGCGTACGAACCAATTCTCAAAACATTTTTTCCACTTTGAAGATTATATCTCAGAAACATGGTTTTCAAAGGCTTCGACTGCTTCTTGAGGCGTTGAAAATTGCTGTCCACGCATTTTTTGTTTCACAATTGGGAACAAAAAGAAATCATTCGGCGACAAGTCAGGTGAATATGGACAATGAGACATTATTTCAACACTTATCTCCTTCAAATAGTCAACTGTTAGACGTGCTGTATGGGAACTCGCATTGTCGTGATGAAGAATAATGCGACGTTTTCGGTTGTTCTTCCTGATTTCGTCTATAACTTTTGGCAAACAAATTACTGTATACCATTCAGCGTTAACAGTTTTTCGATCCTCTAAAAGGAATTGTTACGATGTGTTCTGTACAGCCGAGGAAGCAAGCGATCATTTTCTTGGAAGTGCTCCTTGCACGAACAACTTTCCTGGAGTTCAGTTCGTCGTGGAACACCCATCCAGTAGATTGTTGCTTGGTTCCCGGCTCATACACTTAATATCCATGTTTCGTCACCTGTGACGATGTTGTATACGGATTTTGGGATTCCTACATCGAGTTTTTGCGCATCTCTTTAGATCAATTGACACGAGCTGCTTTCTGTGCTTCGGTCAAGTTATGTGGAATCCATCTGGAACATATTTTTTTTACAAATAAATGTTCATATAAAATCGAATGAATCGCAGTCTGCGATATGTCAAGAGATGCCTCTACCTCACTGTTAGTCACATGTCGATCGTGTTCTATCATATTCCGCACAGCATCGATGTTTTTTGAAATCGCAACAGCTTTTGGCCGACCTTTATGTGATTCATCACTCACTGAGGCACGACCATGACGAAATTCCGCAAACCAATTGTAAACTGTCTTCTTTGATAGTGCTTCATTACCAAAAGTTGACCGAAGCGATATAATGCATTCTTGTGGAGTTAGGTCTTTTTTATAATCGTAAAAAATCATCCAACAAAAACTCTCACGAGTAATCTCCATTATTTTACAAACTCACTGTTTTAAAACTGTCACTGTCAACAAACGACTGACTCAAATTCTAAGCTATCGCGGATTTCTCATCGACAAATGTCAAACTTTAAGAATATAGTGATTACATATGTTAAAAGCACCATCTAGTGGTCGACTGTAAAAATATAAAAGGTGTCCCTCGTAGTACTTCAAATATTTACTTTAATTAATACTTTTTACTCACAGAGGGAGCTGGCGGTAATGGTAATGGAAATGGAAATGGATACCCTGAAAATGGCAACGGGAATGGATACCCTGGAAATGGCAATGGAAACAGTAACGGTAACGGATACCCATCAGGACCCTACTGAATGCCTCAAATGCGAACTATTTAGTAAAACAATTTTATCACTCATATCTTTCCATAGAATTTGCTGTAAATTTTAGCGTGTAGATTCTTATTCATAGTTTTTCATCTTTGTAAATTGCTTCATGTCAATCTCACACACCCCTCCCCACACATACACACCTCACTCATTCTTCAATGTTGCACTTAAGGTACATAATATAAATAAATATCACCGGAGCTCAACTTTTGTCTATACAAATGAATGAAGTGAAGAACTATACTAAAGATACGTAATACTTAGATTGTTAAGACTAGATAGTAATCTAAAGGTAATATTTAAGTTTTAAGTTACGCTTAAATGAAATAAACATAGACCTAGGTTGGAATGTAATGTTGATGACGACTACTGCCATGTTTTACGGATATGATTAATAGGTTTTGTAATTTATGTATACAAACGTAGATAGTATTTATACAGATTATTGCTTTAATGTCTATAATTTATTTTTTGTATAAAAATGGATGTTCATATTGTACAATTATAGTATTTCTTTGTATATACACATATGTATTTTATTTAATATATTTGTAAATACAATACCTATATGTTTTTTTCTTTAATATTGTTCATAAATTCATGTATTACTGACATGCATAGACTACTTTAACGAAATTGGTGCCGCCATCTGTTGGTAGACCTGCTATACACTAATGATACCCCAATACCAAGGTTACTAAATTTCGCGGGAAAGCGTCAATCAGCGTGCCCATTAAAATTACAATGATTTTGACTTTTGTCATTAATTAAATAGGTATAAATCGAGTAAAGTAAATCGCTGTTTTCTATAGACAAAACGATTGGTTTATAGACGATCTAATCACATATACTTACACAAAGCATGTCGTCCCTTATTTCGAAATATCGCTTTAAGTAATAGCTAATGACTGCTAATTATTGGTGTACCCATGGGTATAAAAAGTATTTAATGTAAATATTTTTGCCAAAAAATGCGCGTAAAAATTATAGAGGAAATGAAGGTGGTTGACTCAGTGAAACACCGTCACATATTAATTGATTTAGTATTCTACTGTCATAACCCAGTTCTTTCAATAAACTGTTATTACGGAGTTAATAAAAGGTTTTATATGTCTAAACAAATGGGTGCACAAATGTAAATACTAACTGGATATCAAGATATTATTTGATGCAGTTTTCTTATAAATTGTATTATTTAGAGTTCCTTAATATTATTTGAATCACTTCATAATTCAATAATAGCAAAATCTATCGATGTTTGAATATACTAATTACTAATTAGTCAATGTAATGGAAATAAAATCTGACCGATATTCGCCCCATAATATGCTGCTCTCTAGTGACAAATGGATTATTTACAATATAAAAGAAGCTGGTAGCTTGCAGAAATCTATCAAATTAGTTAAAATAATTATTAAAATTAAATTTAACCTGATATAAAATTTATATTAATATTTAGGTAATTTCAAATAACATTTTCTAATTTAATTATCTTATTAAATACCGCAATATCATAAAGTTTCTGGGTCCAAGATGGCATTGAAATAGAAAATATATGTCTGAACTTTATCCATATTATCATACTGGTAACTTAACCTTAATTTCTGAAAATTATTTTGATAGTGTCATCGTGACATCAATAAATATGTCATTTGATTTAATAAAGATACAATAAAACAACAAGCTCAGCTTGTATTCAAAATTTTATTAATAAAAAAAGGCAAAATTAAAGCAAATGTTGAAATTGTTGTCCGTTACTTTCAATTCCCAATGTGACACGCCTTTTCATGCTGTTAAAGGCATTTTGCAGCATTGCGGGCGTTATTAATGCACATTCGTCAATAATTCTTTGTTGCATATCTTGCAAATTAGCAATAGGAGTTTTAAATATTCTATTCTTTAGGTGAGGAAACACGAAAAAGTCCATAATTGTCAAACAAGGTGATCGTGGTGGAAACTCAACTTCCGTATGTAAACTTATGATCCAATCGTCAAAAAACTCACGAAGAAAAGCAATATTTTCTCGTGTTGTGTGTGCCGTTGCACCATCTTGTTTAAAGTATCCATATTGCAATTCATCATCATGCAACTGTTCAATAAATTCATTCAGAATGTTTCTATACCTCTCAGCATTAATTGTGAAATTAAAAAAAATAGGGCCAACAACTCTGCGGCGAGAAACTGCTAGCCGAACACCAAGTTTCGCATTATGGAGAAACGATTCAATAAAAATATGAGGATTTTCACTACTCCACATTCGAGTATTTTGGGAATTGACATACCCCGAAAGATGAAACCATGCTTCATCAGAGAAAAATGACAAATTTAGCAGGTCATCATCTTCTATTAAGTTATTTGCAAACCACTGGCAGTACGCACGACGTCTAGGGTAGTCTACCGGCAAAATAGCCTGATGTGATTGCATCTTATACGGATGCATGTGTAAGTTTTTCTTTACAATTTTCTGACATGTTCCATAAGAAAGTCCAATCTCTTGAGAAAGGCGTTTCAAAGGTTTTGTGGGTTCATTTACCATACGTTGACGAACATCATTTATAACTTGTTCCGAACGAACAGTTGGTCTACCAGTACGTGATTTATGACCCACAGAACCAGTCTCACGAAACACACCAACACAATTGGAAAGGCAATTATAAAAATCTTTGGGAATTATAGCTAACTCAGGAAAGTGCTCTCTAAAATCATCCAAACATGCACGTTGACTGTACACCCAAATTCCATCAATTCGCACTCCACTCCGAAAATAGGCTTCAATCATGTACGCTTTTTCCACTATATTGTAAACCATATTTGAATTTACTCGAATGTGCTATGTTTCAAACTCGACGTTCAAACTTGCTTTCAGCAATTCTAACACATTAATGGATTACAGATAATGTCACTGTCAAAATAATTTACAAAACAGAGTTATAGTTCCTAACTTAGGTTCAGACATACAATTTATATTTCAAAGCCATCTTCGTCCTAGAAACTTTATGATATCACGGTATTATTTAATTTTAAACGAGAAATACATTGACGCCAAATTTCAATTGTGTCGTAAAATATAACAGACAAGCGTCTCACTTTCATACTTGCCACTATTTACATATAGGACAGTAGTCCTTTCATAGCGAAAACAAATATGTAAATTATAGGTATATACATATATGGTGTACATTTGTACATATATGTATCTGCTGACTGAACAATATTCGGAAATTCTTATCAGGTTAAATAAAATGCACATTTTTAAATAATTATATTCTAAAGGTAGATGTTATTCATATTTCTAAAAATATAAGTTTTTTAAATATAGCTGTTATACATGTATGAATGCAAAACTATTTTGTTAGTTATTAAAGTTATTATACTTGACACAATATCGATATCAGAAAAAAGAATAGGTATAAGAATATTGTTATAGCTGTTTTGTCGAGATCTCCTAAAATTATATATGATTATAAATATTATAATGAGATACACTTTTCTCTGATTTTGTTTGAGCTTTCTATAAATTGTTTTAAATGGGAATTCTTAAACATGTTTCTTTAAAGACTGTCGCCCCAATCCATCCATTACCTACTCAAGATTTGTCTTTTAAGGTAGACAAAAATAATAAACCATGGAATAATTCATAATTATTCACAATTATTATCGTCACGAATTACTAAAACGTCCAAGAATAATTGTATCATTTTGAATTGGTATAGAAAACCAACTTCATCTGATCGGTTCACTAATTATCACTCTCATCATCCTCTCAATCAGAAGTATGACACCGTTATAGCAATGAGAAACCGAATAGCACAGCACATATTTGTCATGAAACCTTTCTTAATGACAATCTTAAAGAACTTTTCAACATCTTCTTCAACAATGGCTATCCTAAGCACATACTTAATAATTGATATATAGCTCAAACTTTTTTGATGGCCCTACTGAGGACCTTCCTGCAGACAGTGTGATTTACAAAAAAATCCCATACATTGGTGGTCTTACTCATACAATTGTATCACATTTCAAACAATTTAATAACATTAAAATAGCTAAATACAACACCTATACTTTGAAGAAGTTGTATAGTAAGATCAAAGACATAACACCTTTCTTTTTAAATAGTCACGTTGTCTACAGGATAGCATGTTAAAACAGCGCATCACACAGCATAAAAGTGATGTCCGTATTGGAAAGAGATCTTGTGCATTGGTGGACCATGCACTTGATCGTGACCATACATTCAATTTTGTTGACGTTAAGATCTTAGTCGTCGAAAATAACCTTAAAAAAAGAACCTTTTTAGAAATGGTCCACATTAACAGAGACACAAATAACGTAAATTATAGATCTGATACTAACGGACTAAGTATAATTTATTTTAATATACTCGGTTTTACGGTTAGTTGACCATCTAAAAATTGTTTTGTTATTTGGTCCATATATTGTTAAATTTATATTGAATTTTTTTTTTTTTATATATATACTTGTGACTTTAGTTTTTTGCTATGTTTCGTTTCATATTTTTCATGTCTTAACTTTTACATATACATATTTTTTAAAGGCTTTAAAGGGTTGTATCTATAGTTACTTTAAGTTTTAAATCTAATCAATTTTATTGTCCTTGTACGTCAATTTTATTATTTTTTCAACTCTACATTTTGTAAGTATTTTACTACTGCTTTATACTCTTATTTATTTAATGTTATTTCTCATTAATCTTGTAGTATCTCCGGAAGAAGCTACAAAGTTGTTCCGAAATATAGGGATACTTAATAAATGAGTTTTTTAATTGACAGACCGCTTGCCCGCTTTTAATTTATTTGATTCAATATATTACGGTCGTTAATTTCGTTTAAATTATATATATATATATATATATATATATATATATATATATATATATATATAAGGTAAACTTAATAAGTCGGCGATTAAAGGTCTGGTTCATTACTTCAAACTCTACATGTTTCGGCAATGATGCCTTTGTCAAGAGAATAGAAAATATAAAATTTTATATTTTGTATTCTCTTGACAAAGGCATCATTGCCGAAACATGTAGAGTTATTTTAAATATATATACTTTGAAGCAATGAACCAGACCTTTAATCGCCGACTTATTAAGTTTACCTTATCATACCAAGGTCACAAAGATATTATATATATATATATATATATATATATATATATATATATATATATATACATACAGGCTGATTCATTTTCGGCCCTCACCACGGGGATCTCGCTTATTATTGGAGATAGAGTATAGGTTTAAATTTGGCAAAGTTGTTAAATTTTGTGTTTGTTATAAATCCGTAAAGAAAATAGACCTGTGACAAATGACCTTCGTTATTTAAAAAAAAACGCGAAAACCCCATTTTCTTTTTTACCTGTAGCACCGACATTCGGCCTTGTAGAGAATATATAAAAACACATTCTTGAGGCCATTTCTAATCCTCTATCCAGTGGTGTACTCTAAATTTTTATACGGCGTTTCGTTTCTTTCTGGCCATCATCAACTATCTAATTTCTTATAGGCGCCATATTGGATTTACACATCTTCAGAAAGAGTTTTTTTTTTCTGATTTCAACCATGTACCACATGCTAACTAAAGTTTTTGACATTAGGTTTTATTTGAAAGAATACATTATAAGATTAAATAAACAAACATTTCATTTATTGTTCATTAATAATACAAAAATGTCATACACTAACGAAGAGAAACGAAATATGATAAGTATTTTTTATTCTTTGAACCGAAATTCAACAGTAGGGAGTACAAGATATCTACAATTATATCCAGAACGACAACAGCCTCATCGTACCATTTTTCTAGATCTCGACAGAAATTTGGTCGAGAATGGATCGTTTACTAAGTCGCGTAATGGTCAAGACAACAGGAATTTAAATGAAAATCGACAAGATATTTTACAAATTGTAAATTAAAAGCGTGTTTTCAAATTTCATGTTAATCTTGTATTTTTATAGATGAATAATAATCCATCAATTTCTACACGCGAAGTAGCGTCAGAATTAAATTTGTGCCAGTCCAGAGTTTGGAGAACTTTTCATAAAAGTAGGTTTAAACCATACAGGATCCATGTTAGTCACTCTTTACTGCCTGGAGATAATTTGAGAAGGCTAGAATATTGTAATTGGTTAATGGGAAGGATAGAAAATGACGAAAATTTTTTAAGCAAAATCATCTGGTCAGATGAAACAAAATTTACAAATTCTGGAATGTTCAACAGAAATACGGAGCACTATTGGGCAGTACAAAATCCCCGACAAAACAGGGCTAGAAGACCACAACATCGTTTTGGAATAAACGTTTGGATGGGTATTTTTGCAAATAGTCTCTTAGGACCAGTTATGTATGAAGAACATTTAAATGGAGAAAGATATTTAAACATTTTACGTACATACGTATCCGACTATCTTGACGACAATATCCCATTAAATCAATTACAATATTTATGGTGGCAACAAGATGGCGCACCAGCACACAATGCAGCTGTTGTTAGAAATTTCTTAAATCAAGAGTTTGCAAACCGTTGGATTGGAAATAGGGGAGTTGTTGAATGGCCTGCGAGATCATCTGATTTAAGTCCGCTAGATTTTTTTTATGGGGATATGTTAAAAATAATATTTATAAAGTAGATGCGCCACAAAACATTGAAGAATTACGAGACAGACTTCAGAATGCCTTCGATGCAGTTCCTAGAAGAACTATACAAAGGGCAGTACAAAATGGCAGAAGGCGTGCCCAATTATGCATTACCGAAGATGGCCAAATAATTGAACATTTACTGTAATTGTTTATTGTTTACTTTTCTATGTATTTTATTAATGTTTTTGTTATCTTGTACTCGCTACTGTTGAATTTCGTTTCGAAGAATAAAAAATACTTATCAAATCTCGTCTCTCTTCGTTAGTGTATGACATTTTTGTATTATTAATGAACAATAAATGAAATGTTTGACAGATTGAAATTCCAAAGGCTACCTTATTTAATCCTATAATTTATTCTTTCAAATAAAACCTAATGTCAAAAACTATAGTCAGCATGTGGTACATGGTTGAAATCAGAAAAAAAAACTCTTTCTGAAGATCTCTAAATCCAATATGGCGCCTATAAGAAATTAGATAGTTGATGATGGCCAGAAAGAAACAAAACGACGTATAAAAATTTAGAGTACACCGCTGGATAGAGGTTTAGAAATGGCCACAAGGATGTGTTTTTATTTTTTCTCTACAAGGCCAAATGTTGGTGCTACAGGTAAAATAAGAAAATAGGGTTTTCGCGTTCTTTTTTTAAATAACGAAGGTCATTTGTCACAGGTCTATTTTCTTTACGGATTTATAACAAACACAAAATTTAACAACTTTGTCAAATTTAAACCTATACTCTATCTCCAATAATAAGAGAGATACCCATGGTGAGGGCCGAAAATGAATCAGCCTGTATATACAAAACGATAATATATGTATAGCAAACGCCAATTAAGTTGGCGCGAGATGGGGTAAGTTCGCGCAAGATTAAAAGTAGTGGGGAGATTTGTATTTGGTTTTACATCAAATGTCAGATAATTCTAACCTCTGAGCGTGTATCACTTTATGATCCCCTAGCAAAGACATTATGTTCTGTCAAACGTCAATGACAAATGTATTCTGACAATTATCTGAGTAGGGGGGGTGGGCGTTTTTAAAAACAGCTTCTGCGCATCCACTCCTCGCGCCAACTTAATTGGCGCTTGCTATATATGTATTAAAAAAAATGGAAGAAGTAATGATAAAACCCAACTTCATATTTTTTCTATAAAAAAATACTAAAAGAAATTCTAAAATTAAAATAAAAGAATTTCTGGTACAACAGAAATGAACACCTAACATAAACAATTGAAACGAAGTGTTTCTAGATCTATCGAAATAGTAAAGTGTAAGCAACACGCATCGAAATGTGAAAGACGCTCGCCCACATTCACTTTCTGCGTTCGCTAGGGCACTGACTACCAGAAAGTTGAAGCCGACTCTGTGTCTATGCCTGCATGACTCATAGAGGATAGCGTCGGTTCCGCAGTCTAATTATCATTTAGAATTAGACACTGGGTTGTTAATACTAATAACAACTATCCATCCCTTCCAACTATTCAAAAAATGTGTTTGTTATGGTATATTTATGTAAAGAAATGTTATGTTCATAAGTTAACGAAGCTCCTGTGTGAGTAAAATGATCGTTAGTGAAGTAAAAATTAGTCAAATTCTTTAAACATTTTATTTTATCCCGATAATAGTTACTACAGGGTTTTTACAAGAAATTAACGTGACCCTGCTACCACGGCCTTCTAGCAACCCAGACTTGTCACCAATCGAACATGTGTGGGATATGATTGGTACTCAACTGGGTAATTTACCACAACCACCAAATAACCTATTTGACTTTCGTCACCGAATTCAAGAAGCCTGGGATGACATTTCCCAGGATACCACAAACCATTTAATTTCAAGCATGCCTCGAAGAGTTATCGAAGCAGCACTCATTATTAAATAACGTTGTTATTTTTTAATATTTTAGTTTGAAAATGTAATCATTTCTTAGGTTTGATTAAACAAACATTATGTATAAATTTTACTAAAATTAATCAACGCCTAATGGGTGTTCGAAATTTTTTTGAAAGTCAGTATAATTAAAATATGAATACTTATTTTGTAACAAAAATTTGTAAAATTTCATTCATCAACACTTCTGTTGTTCTTTTCTGAAGTTCTAACCTCTAAAACGCCAAATATGTCAAAAATATTCATTGTCAAGTTTATCAAAATGGCCACGACAAACCGTCACTTGAAATCAGAAATTGCTAAAATCAGAAGAATTAGTTGTTAGAACTCGTCTAAATAAATTTTAAATTTTTAAAAAATATGAAATATCAAGAATTCTTTAAAAATTTAAAAAGAGAATTTAATATACAAAGTATTTTGAGACACTTGAACATACACAAATTAACACAGTTGCTTTTCCATCAAACCCCTAAAAATACCAAAAAAATAATAGTAAAAAGCCTAAACAGAATCTTAATTAGTCGTCTGCCCTGTGCACAAATATAAAATTTCCAATTAATTAATAAATATTTCTATTTTCTTAGAGTAGCACAACAGATAAGATTTTTAGAATTTCAGTTAGCATCTCTATTCTTGAAGGAGGACCAAAAGATGTTTCTCGACTTGTGAAAACACTGTATTTCTCTTGACAAGGCAAGTACTAAAATATGTTCTAGAATCGCTCTATTTATATATACGATACTGATAGTGGGGTAAACGATGAAACCTTTCTCCGTTGCATGCACTATTGCAGGTTTATTACTGCTGTTTTTATAATTTTTAATTTCTAGTTAAAAGTATGGAGACGGCGATTTATTGTCGTTAATATTCATTTTAGGGAATTATGTTAAATATAAAAGTTTTTTTAGAATATTTTGATCTACATTTGAGAATATTTGAATTTTTTTTTCTTCAATTGTTTTTTAGTTACGCCTGTCCGCGCAGTTTTTTTAAATGGGAACTAGTAAATTTTACTCTACCATTCGATAGAGAATTTTTTTCGCTTACAATAATATTTTTGTTTTTTTAAAATTCATTTTAATTACTTTTTTATAAGAAAAATTAAACAAATTAATAACAAAGTAAATTAAAGTAAGTGTTCAAATTGTCGTCCATTAGTAATTTGACAATGATCCAATCGATTTACAAAACCCCGAACAGAGTTCTGTAAAAAATCTCGGGGAATTTCTTGTATCGTTCTGGTAATTCGGATTTGTAAATCTTAGACGTTATCGGGCTTATCTTTGTAAACTTTGTTTTTTACGTATCCCCAAAGAAAAAAATCTAAAGGACTTAAATCTGGCGAACGGGCTGGCCATTCAATGGTTCCTCGTCTTCCAATTCATCTGTGGGGAAAAACGTTGTCCAGATATTGACGAACATTTACACCATAATGTGGTGGGGCGCCATCTTGCTGGAACCAGATACTGTCATTGGGCAGGTGTTCACTGTTTTCAGGAGGATAGAGCGTAGCACAAGCAGGTATTATTTCATTTTGCAATAACTGCAAATACAGAGCCGAAGTTAAATTGCCACTGATGAAAAAGGGACCGATAATATGACCGCCTAGAATGCCAACCCAAACATTAACCTTTTGGGGGTACTGCGTATGGTGCTCCAAAAACCAAGAGGGATTTTCCGGTGACTAGTATCTGCAGTTATGTCTGTTTACTTCACCGGTAAGGCAAAAAGTAGCTTCGTCAGAGAAAAGAATATTGTTGACAATATTTTCATTATTATTCCAAATATTTAACATTTCTTCAGAAAATTGTAATCTCCTATCAAAATCATCTTCCGTTAACTCGTGTACAAGGTGTACCTTATAAGGTTTATACTTTTCACTTTTTAAAAATGACACGATCGATGATTGGCGGCTAATTGATTGGTTGATAAATGGGGATATATTCCGATACAGCCAATAAAATATCCAGTTTCTTATCATCGCTTTTTGCTGTTCTAGGTCTACCACTCCTTGGCAAATCTTTAACGCTACCCGTTTGTTCAAAGCGTCTTAAAGTTTTACCAACAACGGATTTAGAAATTGGATTTCTATTTGGATGCGTATCATTAAATAAATTACTAACGTCTTGTAAACTTCTGCGTCTATCTCCATAACCCAACATCATAAGTATTTCAATTCGTTCATGTTCACTTAAACTCGCCATTGTTAATATTAACAGCAACAAATTGCACAAATGAATTATTTCTGTCAAAGATTTGACTGACGTACACAATAACCACTCATAAAATTATG
The DNA here is from genome assembly GCA_935421215.2 of Melolontha melolontha. Lineage (NCBI taxonomy): Eukaryota > Metazoa > Arthropoda > Insecta > Coleoptera > Scarabaeidae > Melolontha > Melolontha melolontha. The sequence continues at coordinate 13,792,425 of OW285235.1, forward strand.
TCGCTCAAATTTGTTTATCGCTACGCTTCTGTCTATCTGCGATGTACCGAGCATCTGTTAAACACATGAACCGGCTTTTTCTTATAAAAAAGTTATTAAAATGAATTTAAAAAAAACAATAAAAAATTTGTAAAGAGAAAAAAAATCTCTATCGAATGGTAGAGTAAAATTTACTAGTTCCCATTTAAAAAAAAAATGCGCGGACAGGCGTAACTAAAAACAATTGAAGAAAAAAAAATTCAAATATTCTCAAATGTAGATCAAAATATCCTAACAAACTTTTATATTGAACATAAATCCCTAAAATGAATATTATCGACAATAAATCGCCGTCTCTATACTTTTAACTAACCCTGTATATATATTATTACAAATACAAAATAGAGTTATTAGCCACACGTCGTGACGTCAAAATGATATAATAATTTTGAATATTCAAAAGTATTTATAAATGGTTAAAGTTATCTCAGGATCATAGGCTCATTTTCCAAAATTGAATTTCCTAATTCTATGAAACAATGAAAAATATGTGTTTTAAATGCATTTGCTATTCTATTTACTTTATTATTACTCTATTGTTTCTTCTTTCAATATATAAACAAATAAGTAAGCATAAAATGCCTTAAATTTACAATTATACTAATCTAACAAACTTTCTTAACACTATAAAAACTTTGCCGAAATTCCTGTCAAAGCTTTTGTCATCCGTCAAATGTCCAAATGTTCCACAGCAAACAAACATTTAAATCTTCCCATTTCTATTCTCTACTTCCTAGTAACTGTATCACATTAGACTCTCCTTATTAAATTAAAAGAAAGAGACGTCCATAATTCGTTTATTTGTAAATGTAACTATGTCAAGTAGTACATCAGTTGAAACGCCGAAAGAGGGCCTTTTTTTGTAAAGTCATGGCCGACTATGGTTTCGATTAGAAAAAACACAAGTTTGTGTCATAACCCAAAAATTATAGCTTAAATGAAAAATTCAGCTATACAGTATTATTACGCACATAATTACTTATAACTTTCTCCTTTACACATTTTTGCTAAAGTCAATAATAACAGAGATATGGGCGCCGGACAAAATAGCAAAAAAATCAATTTTGATTAAAGATAATTATTTCGTGACCCTTGTATGTTATGGTAAATTCAATTTGTTGGCGATTTAAGGTCTGGCTCTACTTCAAAATATATATATTTAAAACAATCCTACATAACGCTAAGAAATAAGTAATTAAACTTCTAGTTTCAAAAATTCTTTTATTGTAAATACCACTACAATATTGTTTCGCCATACAATGGCTTCATCAGGTGGATGAAATACTGAATATGTACAATACAAGTTTGAATATTTATGTGAAAATTATTGGGGAAATGGTGGTGGAAAAATTTTTACAATCTTAAATTTAGTAGAGGGGAGTTGTTTAAATCTAGTTGGTCATTTAAAGCTAATCCTTGATTCTTTGTCTATTTTATCTTTGTTGTTTTTAATAATATTCTGTATAGTATTGTCTGTTTTAAATGATATATGTTCGTTATTAAGTTTTTTAATGAAAGTACCAATTTTTTCCGAAATTTTTCCTAAGTAAGTGATTGAATTATAGGAATTAATTATCTTGTATTTTAATTTTGGATAAATTAAGGAAAGGGTTTTAGATTTTTGTTGGCTATTTAGGATGTTATTGACAATATTTATAGAGTAACCATTGTTTAATGCTATTGTGTATATTCTATTTAGTTCAAGATCGAAATTACTTTTACTCATAGGGACATGAATTAATCTATATACCATTGATTGGTATGCTGATAATTTGTGTGTTATAGGATGAAAAGAATTAGCGTGTATTGTGGTATCTGTATGTGTTGGTTTATGGTATATAGCGAACTCGTGTTTATTAGTTTTGTGTAATATGGTTAAATCTAGAAAATTAATACTTTTATTTATTTCTGTTTCTATAGTAAAATTTATTTTGGGGTGAATAGTGTTGATATAATTATGTAAAGTTTTCAATTGTCTATTTGAACCGTTAAAGCAAATTAATATGTCATCAACATACTTAAACCAATATACACAATTACCAAACAAGGGATGTGTACTAATTATATTTTCTAAATTATTCATGAAAATTTCCGCTAATAAGAGGCTTAGTGGGTTTCCCATTGCTAGACCCTCTGTTTGTTTATAAAATTTCTTTTTAAATTGAAAATAATTTTGTTCCAGGCACGTTTCTAAGAGCTGTAAAATTTCGGTCTTTGTGACAATGTTCGTGTTTCTACGTTCTAGTTGTAAAGTAATTAAATCTATTACCTCCTGGGGTGGGATACTAGTGAACAAATTCGAGACATCAAAAGAAATGAGTTTACATTTGTTTGGTAATTGCAAGTTTGAAATGTTAATTAATTCCTGGGAATTTTTAACGGAGAACTTAGATTTGAATTTAGTGTGAATTAAATCTATTAAGTGTTTGGACACATTTCTACAAGGTGCTTTTACGTACGATACTACTGGTCGTATAGGTGTATTTTCTTTATGTAGTTTAATTAAACCGTATAATTTGGGAGGTAGGGGATTCATAGTGGTTAATATACGTTTTTGAGTGTTATTAAAAAGAGAACCTGATTTTTCTATAGTTTGTTTAATCTCTTTTGAAATTTGTTAGTAGGATCAGATTTAAGTTTTATGAATGAATTATTATCGAGGAATTCATGAACTTTATGTATGTAGTTTGATTCCGGAATTGCTATAACTGCATTTCCTTTATCAGCTTTTGAAAATATAATATTGTTGCTAGTCGCTTTCTATTTAATTGATTTAATTATTTTATTTTCAATATTAAAATGCTTAGTAGTACGGTAATTTTCTAGAATATGTTTAGCTGCATATTTATTTCCCTGGTTATCCTTTTGCTTACTTAAGGCTAAATTTGTTTCTACTGCTAAGATTTCTAAGTGTTTATTATTAATGTTAGGAGTTAAGTTGTATTTAACCCTTAGATAAAAGATTAATTTCTTCGGTTTTGAATTCTACATCCGTAAGGTTTTTAAATCGTTCATAAAAATTAATATTTTGATTTATGTTAACAATCCTACATGTTTCGGCACACTGTCATTTATATTTTATATTCCTTGAAAAAGGCATCATTTGCCGAAACATGTAGGATTGTTTTAAATATATATATTTTGAAGTAGAATCAGACCTTAAATCGCCAACAAATTGAATTTACCATATATATATAATTATTTCTTGACCTACGTATACTACAGTAGATTTAGTTAGAGTCGGCGATTTAAGGTCTGTTTTACTTTTAATATGTGTATAATTAAAATAATCTTACGTTTCGGCAATTACTGCCTTTTTCAAAAAAATTAAAATTATAAATGACAGTATGTTAATGTCGTATATGAATATGACATGACTTTAGAATAACCCTATATTTCTTTGAAAAGTCATTCTATCGTCAAACCGCCCACGTATATTTATTGTAGTGTGTAGATGTGTCACTAGTAAGTCTATGTTTTTGTGCTATTGTCTAGTCAGTATAGTGTAGTATTTTAGCTGAATTATTATTGTTTCATAATAAAACGAAATTTGATATAATGATATATGTTAGATATAAGTAAATTCACCATAAAGGAATTAAACTGTAACATTTCCAATTTTATAAATGTATTTAACGTGCATTTTCAATTTTAAACCACTGTATAGCATACTTTTATTAGCATATTCAAATTGTAAAACTTTCTTTAGATAAGAGACGGCATCCTTTAGATATATTTACAAATTGATTTATTGCTTTATACATTAGACCATTCGTTTTATTACATAGGGTCATAGTGAACAAAGCATTTAGTTTGTATAATAATTTTTAAGATTACTTTTCTTAGATATGCATAATAAATTTTATTACTTTAACAAGGGACGATCCGGAAATACATACTTACATTAATAGCACCAATACTTAATTAGTAATGATATTTTATTATTTGTTAGTTGAGATTAGATTTTTAAGATTCTATCGTATATCTTGGGTATTGTTGCCAGTGGATATAAATTCTACGAAATGAATAACACAGAAAATTTTCTGTTATGACGTCAAACAATACAGTATTCAACGATTACGCGCATTTAATTATGTAATAGTTAGGAGTAGTGATACATTTCATCTACTTGCAAAACAGTACAAAACGTAACCGTATCAATTAGAGTTTCATGCCAGCAACAAGAGACTTAGCACTATCAACTCAACAACAGAACAAGACATACAGTCTTAATATTTCAAAACAAAACAATATCATTTTAACAACAAGAGACATACAGTCTCATATAACAGTAAAGAATTTGAAGTTTTAAGTGTTAAATTGGCGAGATTTATCTTAATAAATTAAGTTTAAGTGTCTTTTGTTAATAAATACAATACTCAGGAAGCACATTGAATTTCAATACAACTGTCACCAACCAAAATAAATAACCATAATTTTTATGGATATTTTTTTAATATTACAATTAAAAAAATTAACTTCACCATATATCGATGCCGTGTAATTACGAATTTTAATATTGCGCATAATTTCTAAATATCTACGTTTACTTTCGTATCATTCCTGAATAGTCAATAGATTTTAATCTTCTTACTTCTGACATTGCACATAACGCGTTTATTAATTATTATAATCATTAAAATTATTAATTGCAAAATTTCACACCAAACATTTCCTATTATTTTTTAACAATAAACTCAATACCAACACTACCTTCACTAAAAATTCCTTGAATATACTCCAATTATAATATTGCGATGTAATATACCGGTTTCAATTTGACCAAGGTTCATCACTGTCATCATTAATTGGGTTAGATTTACATGGCGCACCGCATCGACAATATGGACAGCATCACTTCTTATTTTTTCTTTTTACGATTCGCCGGATCTCTTTGCTGTCCATCTAAGGACGATAGCGTTGTTGAGAAATAGCCCGGTGGATTATGCTCGTGAACATTTGACGAATGATGATGTTCTTAATCGTTTCGACTATTAGATAATAATTAGTTTAATTTACATTCGATTTATAAGAGCCATTAGTAGCGTGTAATACGTGTACATCAAAATGTAGTCTCACAAGACGTATGTATAATAGTTGTCATGATTTGAATACACTTGGATTGTATATAAATATAATTACGATTGACGATCTATTACATCTATAAATTAATCAGTGACTAATAACTTTTCTTGCTTAATTTTATGATGAAAGGATTCCTTTTCTTAGTAATAATAATTGAAGTGCTATCGAAGACATGTTTAAGAGATGGCGAATATTGAAGCTGAATATTTCTAAACGAAAATGTTTAGGTTTTTTCTCATATGCTAAAATCAAGTCGAAACATATGTTAGAGATTAAATAAATATATTTTGTGAAACAAATATACCAAGTGTTTTCTTTAGTAAATTATTCATTATGTTTCACCAAGAGCCAACCGTGGATTCTATACATTATATTAAAAGTGCAAGTAAAGCAAAGTTAACGGTTTTATATAAAAAAACTCTCCTAAAACTGAAGAAGTCTTCCAACCACATATGGTTTAACAAACAGTGCCAAAAAGCAGGAACACAACCAAAATTTATGAAAATAGTTTGCCATAATCAGTCTCTAGAAGCACAAGAAGCAGTTCGTTTCTCAGTACAATTCTGGATTAAAAAAGAAATCAAGAAATGGTATAGCAGAAGAGGCAATTTGGGTCTACACTTGAAACTCACACACACAGAAATGTTACACATCTTCAACTACATTGAATTCGAAATATTAGATAGGCAAATAAGAGAAAATGTCAAGTTCGAAGTACAACAACACAGCAGACACTTAAAGAAACTATCACATATTAAATGTAAATCTCACAATTCTGTTAATAATCTTGACAAAAAACAAATCCATACTTTGCCCCCCTTTTATGAGAGAGTAATTAATTTAACACAGACAACTTTCACGAATGATGAACAGCTTTTATTAGCAAAAGGTTTGAAATTTTCACCATATCGTTATAGTAATAAAAATGTAGAAACTTTAGCTGCTAACACAGAATTAATCACTAAGGATATAGATAATCTCGAAAGATACAATATCACGAAAATAATTAGTAATAATATCAACTTGAAGAACAAATCGAAAGATATCAATATTGTTAAACAGGTGAAAGATAAGATTTCGGAGAATATTTTAATTTTATGTAAGGCAGACAAAGGCAATACGGTAACTATTATGTCTGAAGAAAGCTACTCTAATAAAATGTACAATTTATTAAATGTTGACGATTTCTCAGAACTCGAAGCGGACCCAACTCATACATACCAAAAACAAATTAGACAAGCGCAAAAAGATTTTAACGATATTCTGCCGCAAACATATTTAACAACAATGAACCCCAGAGCTCCGGTATTATATGGTTTACCTAAGTTACACAAGGAATGAATCCCCTTAGGACCCGTTGTATCTTACGTTCACGCTCCAGCCTATAAATTATGCAAATCGCTAAACAAACATTTACCGGATATAATAAATTTCATTTCACCCAAAGCAGTAAAAAACTCTTTTGAATTAATAAACAAATTAAAGAATATTGTTTTAACCCCTAACATGAAATTAGTCTCCTTTGACATAAAAAGTCTTTTCACATCCATCCCCATAGTGGAACTAAAAACAATTATAAAGAATCACATTCAAAAGTCTATCCCGAACATCGTAACACTTTATTTGCCTTAAACAAAACTATTTTAAATTTCATAACAAATTTTATACACAAACCAACGGTTTACCAATGGGTAGCCCGCTAAGCCCGTTGCTCGCTGAATTATATTTGGCAGATTTTGAATTTAAACACATAAACAATGTCAACCGCAGTCCACTATTAAAATACATTTCCTTTTCGGGCAGATATGTAGACGATATTTTATGCCTGTGGTCAGGCACAGATAGACAACTAGACCAATTTCTCAAGTATTTAAATTCTCTTAACAATAAAATACAATTCACTATAGAAAAAGAGTTAGACGGAACGTTACATTTTTTAGACTTAAAATTAACAAGAGTGGATAAACGATTCGAGTTTGATATATTTAGAAAACCTACTACAACGGATACAGTAATCCCGGCAAATTCCAGTCAATCATGGAATATAAAAATAGCAGCGTTCCATAGTTTTATACATAGACTGCTTAATTTCCCTTTAAATAATGAGAATTACGAAAAAGAAGTAACCACTTTAAAAACAATAGCTAGAAACAACGGATATAAAACAGAATTTATAGATAAAATGATTATCAAAAAACAACGTACTATCCTTACGAAGAATTTTTACTACGGGCACACATATACAAAAACGAATAAAACATTTCACACACTCAACTATATACCTGGGGTTAGCAATAAAGTTTCTAATAAACTGAATAAATTAGGGTTAAATGTCATCCAAGTGAATAAAGTCAATCTAGGAAATATTTTAGTAAATAATAAAGAAAAAACAGAATTGTGTGATAAGTCAGGTGTGTACGAATTAAGTTGCAGTGATTGTGATGCGATATACATCGGCCAATCAGGACGCTCAACAAAAGAACGGATAAAAGAGCATAGAAGTTCTATTCTTTATGGTAAAATGAATACGGGATTCGCGGAACATTGCATTGAAAATACACATTTGTTCAACACCAGTAATTTTAAACTTTTACATACTTGTAATAAAGGAAAGAGACTTGACTTCCTCGAAATATTAGAAATTAAAAAAGCCATAAATCTTAATAGACATGTCACAAATACACAGTTGGATTTTTTCAATACCCCTACTATTGATGCCGTAATAAAGTCCCTTAAAAACTCATAAATAGTGGTAGAAGTGTACTTTTTATTTTAGTTTAAAAACTCTTTGATAATGACTGAAAAGTCGAAACATATGTTAGAGATTAAATAAATATATTTTGTGAAACAAATATACCGAGTGTTTCTTTAGTAAATTAAAATAAAATTGAAAAAAAATGTTAATACCAGGATAATTTGATTATACACTTAGCCCAGCAATTTCAACTCAAGTACAACGAGGCGAATTCAATGGGGATTACTTCTAGCAAGATGGGGCTACTGCACATACAACTCATTAAAATTTAGCACTATTAGAAGTTTACTTCCCTCATCGAGTTATAAGCAGAGGTGTTTTTGTTATTAACTACTCTTTTTAAGTCTAATAATGAGGCCACTGAATCAATCTTTTCACCAGATGGGACTGGCCAAGAAATTTTTCGGCTGGTAATATCAGCAAAAAGGTTCGCTGTCTTATTGACTTGCCTTAGATTTGATACACAAGAAGAGATAATGCTAAGAGTAAATACTGATCCTGCTGCTGCGATCACATATCCTTGATAAATTTAACAAAAATTCACAAGCAGCTTACTGTTTGGGAGCCAATGCAACTCTTGATGAAATGCTAAGCGGCTTTAGAGGCAGGTGCAAATTTAAAATGTATCTACCAAGCAAACCCGGAAAATATGGTTTTAAAGTACAATGCAAGTTGATGCTCGCACCCATTATATATGCAATACGTATAATTATTGCGGTAAAGGCATTGATACCTTAAAAGATGTCACCGACAATGAAAAAGGATTTTCTATACCAACGCAAGCTGTTATTCGTCTTTCTAAGCCAATATTTGGAAGCAATAGGAATATTACTGGTGATAATTGGTACTCTTCAATAGAGCTAACAGACTATCTTTTCAAAAATAAACTTACTTAGGTTGGACCTTTGAAAAAAAACAAACGCTAAATACCCCAACAATTTCTACCCTCTAAATTAAGACAGGTGGGATCAACAATATATGGTTTCACAAGAAACAAAACATTAATTTCCAGAGTACCAAATAAAAATAAATGTGTTGTGCTTATTTCGTCGATGCATCACTCCAAACAGGATGATAACGGCTTGCCAGAAATTAATGCATTCTATAATAATACTAAATTTGGAGTTGACGCTGTGGATGAAAAAAACCACTAAGAATTCCTGTAGCAGAAGAACGCGACGCTGGCCTATGCCTATATTTTACAGGATCGTGGATATGTGTTCAGTAAATGCATATATCATCCACCAATCTTGTGCCAATGCACATAAAGTAGATAGACTCGATTTATTGGAATTATTGGCCAAACAATTGTATGAACCAGTACTTCGTGAACGATCACAGAAAGCAAATTTACCAAGAGAGCTAAAAGCCAGTATTTTCAGAATTTCGAAAATGACACATGAAGCACTAAATGATGCTCAAGACGTTTTGCCTTGAAACCAGAGGAAGTACTCTTGTGTTTCCGATCCAAAATTAAAAAGAAAAACCGGTTATTTATGTGTTGAATGCAAGCAACCAATTTGTTTGCAATGTTCTAAAAGAGATTGTGTTTCATGCATTTAAAACCTAGAAGAGATATTGCTTTTCTCTATGCGGTTTTAAGACGTTGTCAATTTTTTGTAATTTTAATTTAAACATTAATGTTAATACTGGTAGCCGTAACTTTGTGGTAATTCATTTTGAAAATAATAAAATAAAATAAAACAATAACTTTGTTATACCACTTTATTCACATGTAATAGTGACCGCGGTTTCGACATACAATGTCATTATCAAACTGCAAAAGTTACAGGCCTACATAGATCTTATAAATGACACAAAAATATATGGGGGTGGTTTATGATGTTATTTAAAATTACTACTATATACTTAACTATTATATACAACATTGGAAAAGAGGTGTATATATAAGATCCAACTGGTCGTTAAGAACAATATCTATTGTGTTGTTTCCGCTTTTAAAAATTTCAAGTGACTCTAAAAGATTTAATTTACGACCTTTCTCGGCCAAATGCAATATTTTATGATGACCAAATGTATGCCTTTCTGTAATAAGATGGTTTGCGAATGTTGAATCTGTCTTCTTTAGTTTATATGACCTCATGTGTTCTTTTACCCGTATAATAAAACTTCGACCAGTCTGACCTATATATACACTTTTACAATCATTACAATATAATTTGTACACTCCTGATTTATTATTGATATCTGTTTTAGGTTTTGCATTAAAAATGAAGTTACTTGTTTTTACATATCGTTTGTAAGCTATACTAACATTACTATTATTTTTTGAAATTATATTTCCAATTTGCTCGCTTATATTTCCGAAGTAAGTTAACGAGACAAATTGTTTCAAATTAGCACTATCTTTAGGATATACTAAACTAAGGGCCACTTGTAACTGTTTTTTCTTTAGTATACTGTCAATTTCGCTACTTTTAGAACTATTGTTTACCGCTATTTGTTTTATAGTATTGATTTCACGAACAAAAGATTCATTAGACAAAGGAATATTTAATGCTCTATGTATTATAGAATTAAAAAATGAGTGTTTGTGTGTCTTAGGGTGTAGTGAATCTTTGGGAATAATGCAATCAGTGAAAGTAGGTTTACGATATATATCAAATTTTAAGCTCTGATCTAATTTGTTTAATTTTAAATCCAGGAACTTAATACTGTTATTCTCTTCTATTTCTACTGTAAAATTGATATTAGAATGGATTGAATTTATGTAGTTCAGAAATGTTTGTAGTTGTCTATGAGTACCCTTAAAGCAAGCTAGGATGTCGTCTACATACCGATACCAAAATTTAATATGTTTTTTACCTAGTTGTGATGAAAGAATTTTTTCTGTAATATGCTTCATGAAAATTTCAGCTCATAGAAATAAAGATATAAATAGAAATAAAAGAATAAAAGAAATAAAAGCTAAGAAATAAATGTATTCTCTTTTTTTTCAGTTTAGACCTTACGATACATGTTTTCAATACGAAAAGTTACTATCTTTTACTTTTTTTTGTAAAATAAAAATCAAAGAAACACGTTTATTTGTAATAAAAAAGTTATTATTTCTAGTTTTATACTTTTTTGTCTTGTTTATTACTAATAAATAGAGAACGGACGCAATTTCCATAAAACGCAATCGGCAATTGGAATTGTGTATAACGTCGCTCAGTACATCCCGGCGTAATTCAATGAAGTATTTGTTTGACTTACTCGGACACCTGGTCTCGCCGCGATAACAATGGACAAGCCAGCCATTGTATTCCGAGAATATAGTGCTTTTTAAAGTGTTTTCATGAGCGTAGATAGAAGCGGGGTTTTTATAACGTATTTTATTTATTAGTTTATATTTCGTAAGATAAATAAAGTGCTGTGAGTAAGTTTCTTGTTTTCATAGTTTTAACTGTTAATTACATCGTAATTTTTGTGATAGATCCTGTTTAATATCGTTCGATTAAATCTATTTCTACCAATTATTTCGACGTAAGAGTGTGCATTGAATTTCGTTCAGTTTCAATAACTTACGCACACATTTTTAGTTTTCATTTATTTAGATCTAGAGCATTGTTTAAGTTGCTTTTTCAGACATGATATGGAAGAATGTCGAGAACGGCATTGTAAAACAATGGCGAGTTGGATTGACGGTCATACTGATTTAAGTCCATCGTCAGTGATTCCGAAATTTATTACAAAATCCGTAAAATATCGTCAAAAATTCGTCACTTAGAATCGCAAACACATCTGAACTCTAAAACTTTTATGGCGGCTAATATTCCATTAAATAAACTTAGCAATCCCACTTTAAAAATATTTCTGAAAAAATATACTGGTCGAAATGTTCCTGATGAATCAACTTTACGCAAATATTATGTTTCTAGGTGCTATACGAGAACAGTAGAACGCATTAGAAGACATTTTTTAAATCAATACATATGGATAAGCGCCGACGAAACGGCGGATATGTTAGGACGCTGTGTGGTAAATGTTGTAGCTGGTGTACTACATCCAACTATAACCTATAACTCATATGTAATAGCAACAAGTGTTATAAATAGAGTTGATGCGGAAACAGTTGCTGAAACCATTAAGGAGAATATGCAAAAAATGCTTCATTCGGACGCCACCTACAAAGAAAAAATACTTTTATTTGTCAGTGATAGTGCTGCGTATATGTTAAAAACAGGCAGACTATTGAAGAAAACATATCCTAATATGCTGCATATTACTTGTGTAGCACATGCTCTCCACAGAATCTGTGAATATATCAGAGACATTTTTCCGGAAGTTGATAGATTTGTATCAGCTTTTAAAAAAGTTTTCAGAAAAGCACCATTGAGAGTAGCTTTTTTCACGGAAAAATTTCCATCTCTGTCACTGCCTCCCACTCCAGTAATAACTAGATGGGGAACATGGCTGGAAGCTACTAGTTATTATGCTGAGAATTTCGATAGTCTAAAACATTTCGTAACACTGCTAAAGGAGGATGCTAGAAGTATTGGTGAGTGCAAGGAGCTCACACAAATCCCAAATTTAAAAAATCAGTTGTACTTTCTTCACGAACACTTTGGAAAATTGCCAAAACTAATCACTTATTTTGAAAATCGAAATCTCAAATTAAATGACGGATTAACCACATTAGATGTGTCTGTTAATAATTTGAAAAGTATTCCAAGTGACTTCGGATGTGGCCTTCGGCAAAAGTTTGATGCAATTCTTAATAGAAATCCAGATTTAATTACATTGCAGCAATTATGTATGGAGACAATTCCACAAAATCTAACGGCTAAATATGAAGAAATAAAAGAATATTTCCAGTATGCACCTATAACCAGTTGCGATGTAGAAAGGACGTTTTCTATTTATAAGGATGTACTTAATTCAAAGAGAACAAAATTGACAGAAGAAAACCTTGAGAGACTATTGCTAGTCAATATTAATACTCCTTTACTCAACTTGAACGACAAAATGAACAAACAAAAATGTTCCAATTATAGAAATAAAATTAAATATTTTAGAAATACAGCCTTTTGCCGGTACTGCACTGGGTGGTAAGCGTGTCCGTTCTCTACTAATAAATATAAAGTTTCATCCCCTTTTATGTCTGATTATTTATACAGGAAAAACTATTTTACATTAAAATTACGATAAAAACACGGTATTTTTATATTGGTGTCCCAGGGACTCCGCAACGCATTGAGTGTTAAAATTTCCGGTCGCACCGGTTAAGGGTTAAATCAATATTATTACGAATATTATTTCAGACATAAATAGAAGAAAAGTTCTCATGATTACTTACTTATTATTTAATTCTGAAAATTAATTAAAACCCATCTAGAACAAACGTAAAATAACGAACACTAGAATTCTTTAATTACGCGAACAAGTATTGTTGGTAACAATAAAACGTTATGTATAACCAGATGTTCAAATGTAAAATCTCATAATGAAATGGGAAAGGTACTAGGTTGTGATGGCAATAATAGATATGAATTAGTAAATTGTAAGAAACTCGTACACCACATAAGACACAGTCGATGTAAATTTATTTCTTTCTCGTTATTGTTTTTAGTACAACATGGTAATTTTGCACAATACCTAGTTATACATAGATCGTTACAAGCAAAACTGTAAAAGTTAAAATCGCTAATTATCTGCGAACACAAGCAATTGTGTAACATTTAATAAATAACACATTCATATGTCTACAACACCAATAAATCTATCAACGCCATTCGTGCTAGATAAAGTCTTTAAGTGTGAAAAGTAGTTGATGGTTCAGACAAGCAAATTAGCTGCTTGCAAACAATTTACAAAGCAATTCTTTCTTCAATCGAATTACTTTGCCTTCTCGTGACTTCGACAAAGATTATTTTTCTTTCTTTGACAGATTTATGAATGTACATGTGATACGAACTTGTGTCATTATTCTTTTCTCTTGAAGGGGGAGGCGTTATTTAACCTAACTGACATACCCTATACTATATCTAGACTACGATATTTCAGATGATGACAATATGAATTACAAAGAGTAAATGCTGTTTTAATAACGCTTTAGATCTGATCAAAGTAGTAATTCTTTTTTAGACTTTATGTCACACAGAAAATGGTTATAAGTACAGCAGACCGATTTTCATGTGGCCGCTGGGAGAATTTGTACGTGCGTCAAGTAAGGGTCAGTGTTAGATAGAGACAGTATTCGGAAAAATGAAATGCAAACTCTTTGTGCGAGTCGTGCATTGGGACGTAGTAAGGGATAAATTCAGAAAATCACATTGTTGAACATGTTTATAATGGTTTGTATTTCACTAAATTAAGGCAAATAGAAGTAAAATAAAACGCATAGTTTCATGTAACATGTTTAATTAAAATGTCTTACCTTACCTACTACCTAATAGCGTACTAACATCACATTAAGGGGGTGACTGAATAAGATTGTTAGCTACACTTAACGGTAGAAAGGCTTAGGATTAAGTAAAACTAATTTGGATAATTAACTGAATTATTGGCAAATAATGTTTATGCTAATCTCTTTCTCATTATAATCACATTGTAAACTTTCTATATGTACAAAAGAACAGTATATTCTTCAACGAGCGTAGGCGAGTGTGTTATAACATTATTTAATAGTCGTGGAGAAAAGAATATTATTAATACTAATATTATTGGAAATAACAATGAAAATAATAATTATAATAAGAAATAATACATAAATACTCAAAAATAATTATAGGAGAACACAATAATGAACAATAACTAAGTTTCAAAAAAATTACGGTAAATTATACATATAATTATATAAAAAGTTATGCAGAATCACTATCACTGACTTCCTCTTCGCTCTCCGATTCAGAGTCTTCACCCAAATTAATAATGAACTGGTCTGTAACTTCGTCTATGAGAGGTTCCGCTTCCAAAAACTTTTTCTCCCACTTTATCACGTAGTCACAACATTTATTCCATTCAGCAGCACTAAATTCATCAAAAAAGTTATCACATAACTGTTGAACATATCTAATAGTGAATGATACATTTTTTTGTGCCACATATTGTTTAAGAGATGCCCATACTAACTCAATCGGATTTAAATCTAGGTGGTATGGCGGTAATCGCAAAACACTATGGAAACGTTGTGTTAACATTTCATCTATCTCGAACGTTTTAAATGTTGGCTTATGTACTTTAATAATATTATATAAATCGATCTTGAGCATTTTATTGTCGAAGTAAATATTTTTAGACCTTAACTAGTCTATCATAACTGATTTCCTGCTATTAGAATTCGGTGGTTTATCTTTCTGGACATTATGATAAGGAGCATTGTCAATTACTAGGACAGACTTTGGAGGCAGGTTTGGAATGAATTTTTCTAACAACCATTTTTTGTAATTTTCATAATTCATCTCTTGATGATAATCTCCCGTTGTGGTATTAGACTTAAAAATCAATTTAGCATTCGGAATGAATCCCGTATCGCAGCCAGCATGAAGAATAATTAGTCTTAGACCTTTTGATATAAGTCTTGCTAATCCTTCATTGGAATTGTCACTCCAACAAGTAGCCACGGTATGAGAACTGTGGATGTAAGTTTCATCCATATATATAATCGGTCTTTTTTTCATTTCTGTAGCTTTGAATGGTACGCAAATAAGACACTCTTAACTGACGAATATCGTGCTTTTCCATTAACAACTTTCTGTTGGTTTTTGTTTTTCTCCAACGAAAGCCCATATCTTTTACTACTTTCCGAAGAGAATCTATTCCTCCAGTGTATCCTGTTTCTTTAAATTTTCTTAGAATGTTTGGCATTGTAGGCACAATTTTGTCAACAGTAAAGGTATTTAAAATTGTTCTACGCAGCACACCTTTATCTGCATCGTCTAAGTCGGTTTTGGGCTTGGTTTTTTTTGTATTTTTCTTTGGCGATGTAAAAGATGAACCGGCACCGTTTATTTCACTTTTTTCTTTAACAATCCGTCTAATACTTCTCTCAAAAACACCCGTTGCGGCAATAACGCGTTCATATAACTGATCCAGTGGAATTTTGAGTACCCCTGAAGTTTTTTCTTCTTGCATATATTTAAATACATTTGAGATCACTTCACGAGTTTGACCGTGTAAAACACATTTATTTAATTTACTTTTAAACTCCATTACTCACTACCTTAATACGTCACTGCACTACTGTATTTATCGCTTAAAACCATGTAAAACACTGAATGCCAGAGGTTCCCCTACCTGTGAATTTCGTGCGCATCTCGAGGGCGGTACTTCTAACCGGCCACATGAAAATTGGTCTGCTGTATATTCGTATTCCTGCGTTAACTAGGCACATTTCGACCTTGGAAAGACTATCCTAAGGACGATATAAATCGTTGTGAGAATACGAGGTTCAAAAAGGCTATGGCTAAGTAAAAACTTAAAAAAGGGTATAAAACTCCTTACCATATTAATATTCGTATCCTAAATACGTTTTCGACAACTAAGTTGCCATCCTCAGTATCTAAAAGTAACGGTGTTGAACACGGGGCACAATATCTGGTTCGTTGAGTTATTCCGAAGGGTTGAGCTACCCGCAAGAAGCATCCCTAGGCGGCAGGTAAGGAGACGATCAAGCCTCTCATGGGAAACCTGATTAGTAGCAGTCATAAGCGGAAAAGGAAGGCCTAAAACCCTTCAAATCCTTAGCGAAAGCTGTCACCGCGGGCCAGCTCATCCATGCTACGATTTAAGGCAACGTGCTCAGAGCTGAATGGCCACAGGGATATATATGTGGTGTCGAACGTACCATGGTGGTACCAGGCGGCATCCTCTTGCATCTACGCCTTGTGCCTGTAATGGGAGCTCTGTAGGCATTGACTTAATAGTTCCGCATTTGTAGGAACAATATAGAACTAGAAAATAAATATAAATTCAAAAAGATGGAGCCTGAAAAGAATCAAAAACCTGAAGAATTTACTGAGAATCCCTTGGTAACGGAGACAAATGAGACTCCAGAAACAAATACTGAAACACAACGGACTGAAACCGAGAACATTGTGGAAGCAGATGGTGCACTCAAGGAGAGAAGATATCTTTCCGGGGCATAAAGAAAAAAATTAAAGAAGTTGAGGAAACAGGGGGTAGATACGTGCAAAATACGGCTATCCGTTCCCCAAAAGGAACCTCGAGAAATACCTAAGTCAACGGGGGTCGTTAAGCGAACCGTGTCTGCTAGAGGCACCCCTGAGGATAAAGCAATTAAGCGTACAAATCTTTCAACTTCAGACTTCATGACTAACAAAATGGAACTCAGAAATCTATTGGAGATGGTATAAAGAACATTGTACTCAAGTAAAGCTAATAAAGAAATCGCAAAAAGACTTACAAGACATCCATATATACACAAAAAAAAATACGAGGGTTGCAACTTAGGTATCCAGAATAGCAAACAAAGACAAATATTTATCATTGAAAATAACGAGCGATCATTAAAATTTTCACTCGTAGCTGGCCGTGTATATAAAAATTATGTCGTAGCTTTAGTCATTAAGATGTTATTTCAAACATCTGTCAGTGTCAAATATATATTTTAAAGTGTCATCAACAGAAAAAGTAATGGCCTTTAATGATATGCATAAAGCGTTTATGGTAGAATGTTACTTCCTGACATCTCAAAAAATTGATGGTATTTGGCAGCATTCAATAGAAAATTGCCTTGCGAAGTTTGAAGAGAGATATCCAAATACTGTTCCTAGCTATAAAACTTTCCGTGATACGCTAATGCATTGTGTAAATCTTTTTCGTCAAACAGGCAGTATTTTAAGGAAAAAAGGAAGCGGTCCTCCTCTCAAGAGAAGTCGCGGCGTAATTGAAAATGTCAGACAAATTATTAACGAATCTCCTCAAACATCTATTCGCAGAGTTTCGCAACAAGTTGGGCTTTCGTATGGAACATGTCAAAAAATTTTAAAAAAGGACTTACACATGTATCCATATAAATTAACTTCCGTACAAAATCTATTACCTACGGATTATGAAAAAAGAGCACAATTTTGCCAATGGTTTATTCAAACAATGACAGACAATATTTTAAATCATGCTTTTTTCACCGATGAGGCTTGGTTTTATTTGAAAGGTTATGTTAATTCGCAAAATATGCGTATGTGGTCCAGTGAAAATCCTCATTTCTACAGAGAAGTTCCTCTACATCCAAAAAAAATAGGCGTATGGGTAGGTATGAGTCGTCACCGATTAATAGGACCAATATTCTTTGAGGGCACGATAACATCGGAGAAATATCGTAACGAAATTCTCAGTGTTTTTACTAATTTGACTAATTTACTAATCAATTGACTAATGATGAACTCCAGGTCGGATATTTTCAACAGGATGGGGCTACATCTCACGTTACACTTGAAAATATTCAGTTTTTGCAACAATTTTATGGCGATACGATAATAAGTAGAAATACAGCGATTCCATATCCACCACGATCGTGTGATTTAACAGTCATGGTTTTTTTGTGTTGCCATATATAAAGAATATTATTTATGAAACACCAATTAATAATCTACAAGAGTTAAGACATAAAATCATTGAAAAATGTGAACACATCAATAACTCACCGCAAATACTGATCAATGTTTTCAATGCTCTACGAAATAGAGTGCGATTATGCTTGGTGGAGAATGGTCATCATTTTACACATTTTTTATAATATTCTATTACTTTGTATAAAAATTATAAATATATTTAATATAAAAGTCAGCATTTCAAATTATTTTTTAACAATCATGACGTTTGAAATTATAATGACAGATCTCCTCTAATAACTTAAGTTAGGAGTTAGGACATACTTTTTGTGTACATGGCTTACTTGAGCGAAAATTTTAATGATCACTCGTTAGTTTTACTGCTTCCCAAAATATTCTCCGTGACGATCGATGCATTTTTCAATTTATTTAACTAACGACGGCTTTTTTGTATATAATTAAGTCTTTTTCAAGTGATTTAGAACTAAAAAAAATTACAAACGAAAGGTAAGAATTATATTTACATTATATGAATGAATTAAAATTTAAATAATGATTAGAGTAAAGAAAGTTAAAATTTAAAATTTAAAGGATACAAAACTCACCAATTTATTTCGTGTTAAAACACATGCCCAGTGCAATATGAATGGTCAGAAACATGTCGACCCTTCACTACAGGGTCCGAACAGCGTATCTCGGAATCTTAAGTGTAACTAAATGTCTTGTTATAGAAATGAAATTTTTTTATATTATTTCGTTTTTAAAATTTGTTTGGTCAGGCCATGTGTTTGGGAAAATACAGTGTGTTTACAATGGGAAAAAAAAATTGTTTTTTTGTGTGGGTGGGGTTGTCTTCTATTGTTTAATGAGCCGATAATACAGTTTTGAAAGTCCATCAATCTCGTTTCGGTCGTTGATTGTTTTGTTATTTTTGAAAATGTGAATCATTTCTAATACCTCCCTAGCCTTTGTATTTTTTTGCTTGGTTATTATTTTTGTATTTTCAAAATCAAAATTGTGTTTTAATGTTATCTGGTGTTTTTTAAAGCTGTCCTATTTTTTGCGTATTTGTGTCGTTTTAATCTTTCCTGTAGTAACTGTTTTGTTTGGCCTATGTATACTTTGTCACAGTCTTTGCAGGGTATGTTATATATTGTATGTGATTGTTTAAGTGTTGGTGTTGAGTCTTTTAGTTTTGTGTGTAGGAATTTTAGATTTTTTCCGCTTTAATGTGCTATTTTAAAATTAAATGCTTTAACTATATTGTTTAATTTTTCGGATAATCCAGTTATATAGGGTGTAGGGATATATGTTAATTCATTGGTTGTTTTATTTATATTTTGGCACTTAGTTTTGTTTTATAATGTTTTGTATAAATTGTGGTGGATAATTGTTTTCTGTTAAAATAGTTTTTACTCTATTCAGTACTGTTGGTCTGAAAACTGGATTGGTGAGATTTAAAGCCCTGTCCACTAACGCCGTTTCAACATTTTTTTTTGTGGGATAGGGGTTGGTTTGAATAAAAGTTTACGTATCTGCCGGATGTGATTGGTTTAGTGTACCATTTTGTTTGTATGTTATTGTTTGTTTTTATTAGTGTTAAGTCTAAGTAGTTTATGGAGTTGTTTTTTTCAATTTCAATGGTAAAGTTTAAATTTGGATGGAAGTTGTTGAAGCTATTTTGTACATTACTTATTTCCTTTTCTGGTAACATCATTATGCAGTCATCGACATATCTTTTGAAAAAAGTTGGTTTGATTTTTAGGGATTTTATAACATTTTCTTCGATGTGTTCAAATACTAATTGGGCTACTACGATCGATATAGGTGCTCCCATTGCTAGTCTTTCTATTTGTTTGAAATATTTATTGTCGAATTGAAAATATGTGGAAGTTAAAGTTAATTCTGTTAATCTGTTAATGGTAAGTCTGTGAAATTTTTGATGGAGACCCATTTTTCTGTAATTACTTTTTTTGCTAGTGTTAAAGGTATATTGGTGTACATTGATTCTACATCCAAGGAAACAAGTTTTTCGTTGTTATTTGTTTTGATTTTATCGATGTATTGTTTGAATTCGAAAGTATTTTTAATATAATATTTATTTTGACCTAATTATATACAAAAAAGTCGAAACGTCGTTAGATAAATAAATTGAATTTCAATATAGGTCGCTAAACCAAAAAAAAAGTTTATTATTTTAATATTATGCACACGGCCAATAAAATAAATAAGAAATAAATTTTAATTCTTATTAACACTATATATATATATATATATATATATATATTTCAAATCTTTTTTTCATTTTTTGAATCCACATAGAAAGTTCTATTTATTAAGAAAAATTATTTCAATATTTTCTTTTGCTAATATACTGGGTTTTTCTTTTATCATTACACATAGTTAAAATGCATTGATTTTTATTCATTTAACTTTACACTTAGGGATAAATATATGGTGGCACAGTATGCAATCAGTTATACACAAGCGACATTTTTCCAATTGTCAAGTGTTTCTGTTTCGCATTCATACGTAAATCTTTAATTAAATACATTTGATTGAAAAATACATAATATATATAAAACAGTTAATTATCCCAAACAGGCGTATACCCTTTAAAATAAATTATGTATTTT
The DNA here is from genome assembly GCA_935421215.2 of Melolontha melolontha. Classification (NCBI taxonomy): domain Eukaryota; kingdom Metazoa; phylum Arthropoda; class Insecta; order Coleoptera; family Scarabaeidae; genus Melolontha; species Melolontha melolontha. Next base: position 13,813,454 of record OW285235.1, read on the forward strand.
TCAGTAAAATGTATTTAATTTAATATTTAAGTATAAATGAAAAACAGAAATATTTGACAATTGGAAAAATGTCACTGGTGTATAACTGGTTGACTACTATGCCGCCATACATTTATCCCTATGTGTAAAGCTAAATGAATAAAAATCAATGTATCATACCTATGTGTAATGATAAAAGAAAAACCCGGTATAATATGCATAAATATAAGCTGTAAGTAAAGGGGTATATAAGTTTATGCATTTATTATATTTGCGAAGTATATTAGCTTGTTGCGGAAACAATTTTATAATTAAGAACATAATTTATAAATTATTTTATGGGTAGATATTAATAAAAAAATGCATACATTATACATTTCTATTAATAACTTATGAACGTAGCTTAGACCGCTATATGACGCTACAAAATATTGGGTTATGTTGTGGCTCTAATACGTGTATTACAATCAATTTGAATTTTCAGTTTGTAAACGTTACTAATTTAAGGTAAAAGTCCTTTTAGTTAGGAAGAATCGAAAATATGATCATGAGACGGTCGTCTTTTAATATATCATTTAAGTTAAAATCTCGTTTAACGAAATATTATGAAACCGGCTATTAGGCAACAGGGCAAGTAGTAAAATATTTTTTAGAATCGCGCTATTTATACAGGCTTATTCATTTTCGGCCCTCACCATGGGTATCTCTCTTATTATTGGAGATAGAGTATAGGTTTAAATTTTTAAATTTTGTGTTTGTTATAAATCCGTAAAGAAAATAGACCTTCGTTATTTAAAAAAAAAACGCGAAAACCCCATTTTCTTCTTTTACCTGTAGCACCGATATTTGGCCTTGTAGAGAAAAAATAAAAACACAACCTTGTGGCCATTTCTAAACCTCTATCCAGTGGTGTACTCTAAATTTTTATACGACGTTTCGTTTCTTTCTGGCCATCATCAACTATCTAATTACTTATAGGATTTAGACATCTTCAGAAAGAGTTTTTTTTCTGATTTCAACCATGTACCACATGTTGACTAAAGTTTTTGACATTAGGTTTTATTTGAAAGAATAAATTATAAGATTAAATAAGGTAGCCTTTGGAATTTCAATCTGTCAAACATTTCATTTATTGTTCATTAATAATACAAAAATGTCATACACTAACGAAGAGAAACGAGATATGATAAGTATTTTTTATTCTTCGAAACGAAATTCAACAGTAGCGAGTACAAGATAACAAAAACATTAATAAAAATACATAGAAAAATAAACAATAAACAATTACAGTAAATGTTCAATTATCTGGCCATCTTCGGTAATGCACAATTGGGCACGCCTTCTAGCATTTTGTACTGCCCTTTGTATAGTTCTTCTAGGAACTGCATCGAAGGCATTCTGAAGTCTGTCTCGTAATTCTTCAATGTTTTGTGGCGCATCTAATTTATAAATATTATTTTTAACATATCCCCATAAAAAAAAATCTAGCGGACTTAAATCAGGTGATCTCGCAGGCCATTCAACAACTCCCCTATTTCCAATCCAGGTTTGCAAACTCTTGATTTAAGAAATTTCTAACAACAGCTGCATTGTGTGCTGGTGCGCCATCTTGTTGCCACGATAAATATTGTAATTGATTTAATGGGATATTGTCGTCAAGATAGTCAGATACGTATGTACGTAAAATGTTTAAATACCTTTCTCCATTTAAATGTTCTTCATACATAACTGGTCCTAAGAGACGATTTGCCAAAATACCCATCCAAACGTTTATTCCAAAACGATGTTGTGGTCTTCTAGCCCTGTTTTGTCGGGAATTTTGTACTGCCCAATAGTGCTCCGTATTTCTGTTGAACATTCCAGAATTTGTAAATTTTGTTTCATCGGACCAGATGATTTTGCTTAAAAAATTTTCGTCATTTTCTATCCTTCCCATTAACCAATTACAATATTCTAGCCTTCTCAAATTATCTCCGGGCAGTAAAGAGTGACTAACATGGATCCCGTATGATTTAAACCTACTTTTATGTAAAGTTCTCCAAACTCTGGACTGGCACAAATTTAATTCTGACGCTACTTCGCGTGTAGAAATTGATGGATTATTCTTTATCTATAAAAATACAAGATTAACATGAAATTTGAAAACACGCTTTTAATTTACCATTTGTAAAATATCTTGTCGATTTTCATTTAAATTCCTGTTGTCTTGACCATTACGCGGCTTAGTAAACGATCCATTCTCGACCAAATTTCTGTCGAGATCTAGAAAAATGGTACGATGAGGCTGTTGTCGTTCTGGATATAATTGTAGATATCTTGTACTCGCTACTGTTGAATTTCGGTTCGAAGAATAAAAAATACTTATCATATCTCGTTTCTCTTCATTAGTGTATGACATTTTTGTATTATTAATGAACAATAAATGAAATGTTTGACAGATTGAAATTCCATGGCTACCTTATTTAATCTTATAATTTATTCTTTCAAATAAAACCTAATGTCAAAAACTTTAGTCAGCATGTGGTACATGGTTGAAATCAGAAAAAAAACTCTTTCTGAATATGTCTAAATCAAATATGGCGCCTATAAGAAATTAGATAGTTGATGATGGCCAGAAAGAAACGAAACGTCGTATAAAAATTTAGAGTACACCACTGGATAGAGGTTTAGAAATGGCCACAAGGATGTGTTTTTATTTTTTCTTTACAAGGCCAAATGTCGGTGCTACAGGTAAAAGAAGAAAATGGGGTTTTCGCGTTTTTTTTTTTTTAATAACGAAAGGTCATTTGTCACAGGTCTATTTTCTTTACGGATTTATAACAAATACAAAATTTAACAACTTTGCCAAATTTAAACCTATACTCTCCAATAATAAGCGAGATGCCCATGGTGAGGGCCGAAAATGAATCAGCCTGTATATGTAATGCTGATTAATCGAGGGGTAAACGATAAAACTTTCTTCATTGCATGCACTGTTGGGAGTTTATATAATTTCTTTATTTTTTCAAACAATAAATGAGTGAAAATACTACATTTGCACTTTTAGACACCGTTAAAAATTATTTGAGTCTAATAGAATTTCTAGATTAAATTTAGTTTTTTTCGCACTATGTATAGGTTTAGACTGTTTAGTTCATGATTTTTAACGGGGAAATATCAATTAAATCATTAATTGATAACCAATAATTAAAATATGCGTAAGTACTTATTTTGTAATAAAAATTGTTCTTCTCCGATGACATAACCTCTAAAACGCCAAATTTGTTAATAGTTATTTACGAATTAAGTGCGTGAAATCATATTTCGCGAATGAGTGACCAGTTTAAAGCGCGAGCCGCAGGCGAGCGCTTTATGGACACGAATTCGCGAAATATTTCACGCACGAAGTTTGTACAATATTTTTTGTACGAGAACTATAAACAATAATAATATTTATCTAAAATATAAATATAATTTCAAAATTTTTATATTTATATGTATTTTTAACAATATTACTAGTATGTGTCAGTATGGCCGAGCGGTCTAAGGCGCCAGACTCAAGGTTTAGCTTGCCCGTTATACGGCTTCTCGAGCGTTCTGGTCATCTCTGAGGGCGTGGGTTCGAATCCCACTTGTGACAATTTTTTTTTTAGTTTTCTATAAATTTAAAAAATAATATTTGTTGCTGTTCTGACATTGAATTACATACCTTCCAAATATAACAATTTCTATTTCATTTCCTTTTATTTTCATAGAAAAACAACGAACTGGGTAGCATATTATTAAGGTTAGGGATTTATGATTTTAAAATGTCACTAAATTAATCAAGTTCCAGGAAGTACCAATTTACTTTTACGCACTCGTGCGTAAAGTGACTTTTTACGCACCCAAATCGAATCGTGAAATGACAGGTTTTGATAAGCGAGTACAAAAAAATATTTATTGCACTCGAAATAGAAAACTAGTAAAATTAGAAAGATTTAGGGCCGGTACTTTTGCACTCGGTTAAGTTGAAATAACGAGGATTAATATTAAGAAGAGGCTTGTTTGCGTATTTTTGCTCTCTATTTAAGAAAAACACTGGATTAGGTGCTCAGCTACCCAAGGTTAAAGTTATTTTAAAGTCGAGCGCAAATTAGTTAATTAAATGTCAATTTTTTTTACGTATTTACACATCATTTTGAATATTTTTTCTTAAATGTTTGTATGTATTACTAGTCACTTAGTATAGTGTTAACTTATACATAATAGAATTGGAGGAGATAGATGAACTATTTGATGATGATGAAGAAGTTATACAAGATTATATAGGTAATATAAAAACATATAATATTAAAGAAAGACCAAATTATTATAAACTGCACAATACCTTTATCTGACTGTATATGATTTTGTTTCTTTTGTGACATCTTTTCTTTAAATTATATGAATAAAAAATATACATATTTTCATATTTATGTAGTTCTAATAGAATTCACGTCACGATAATTATCAGTCGTCGTACTGTTTATTGTTTATGTTTTCTGTAACCCTTTCGCATGCATTACATTTATCCATCAATGTAAATCAAACAGTTTTTTCATTCTAAAATTATTTTTAATTTTGGTATTAAACACTGCATTATCGTGCTTATTTCGTCATTTGAGAAGTTTGCACTTCTCTCTTTCTTATCACACCGATCCACTTAATTAAAATAACTGCGAGTAACTGTACCTAATGCAACGATCTTTTGTAAACACCGTATTTAATAATAAATAATGGTTTCAACTGACACTGACAACTAAAACAAATAAGTAAAAAGTAAGGTTAGATTTCTGCTGAAATAGGTCAGAAAACATAAATGTATATTAAATGCAATATTTATAAATCGAGATAACTGAGATTTACCAACAGACAACCAGATTATGTCAAAAGTACATTATTCGCAATTTAAAATTTTAAATTTAGCACTCGGCTAACTAATCTACGTTTAAAAAGGAAGTAAAAGTACCGGCCCTTAGGGCCGGTTTATTCACCTTCCAGTAAAGTATCGAGTAACGCTACTTGGAAGATAAAGCCTTACTTGCCGGATTAAGTGTTTATTCACCGTCAAGTAAAATTTAACCGTCCAGTAAAATTACTTATTTGGCAGAAAATTTACTTGCTGCTCACCTACCCTATAAAGTGTCAAGTAAGACTAATATCATGTTGTTTGTGAACTGTCATGTAGAAAATTAAGTTATTGACAAGTAAAATGGATTTATTTGAAGACATTGGCGATATTTTAGACGATTTTGTCAATATTAATAATTTAGTGAATAGACAGAGAAAACCCTATCAAACACGAAATCGATATCGAATAAAAGACAATTTTAATAAATTTGATGATGACGAATTTATTCGTTTGTAATGTTTATTACATAATCTGTGTGTGGTAAATAAAGTATTAATGTTCTAAACAAAAATTTCATCTTTATTTCACATGTAGTCATAGTAAATTATAATATGAAGCTAGACGTAAAAGATATATTTAAAAAAAACTCTGTACAAAATAAATATAATAATAAAACAGCCAATATTAATACAGAAATATATACATAAATATATTTATTTACTTGTATTGAAAATACAAAAAGGGGTTGAATAACACAAAAAGTAAAAATGGACACCACGTGATAACACACAATAAACGCTTGAGATTTAAGGTTACATTAAATGCACTCATTTGTCATGCCGGCAACTAGAATTTCAAATTACCGAAAGCTGTACATCCTTCTCTATACCATGTGTTAGTGGTATGTTTCATCTTTCTCTATTTTCCCCTAAACGTACTACTGTTGTAAAAACATGTAATTCTTTCCAGTAACTAACCGACCTTTAAAATTATATGAATAAACCCAAAAATAGTAAATGTGCCAAGTAAATTTAATTGTCAAGTAACTAACAGGTACTTTACTGGAAGGTGAATAAACCAGGCCTTAGTTGTTAGAAGTCGTTTAATTTAACCAAATTTCATTTTAGAAACTTCGAAGATGTTAAAAATGTGTAAAATTAAGAAAAAAATTTGAGATGTCTCATACTTTCAAACACTTAAACATACACAAATTAAAAGATTAATAAGTATTTTAATTTATTTTCGAACTGCTCAGTAGACAAGATTTTGAGAATTTTCGTTAGCATCTCCCTTCGTTGCGGAGGACCAAAAAATGTTGTCTCAAGATATGATAACACCGAATTACTAAAGTACTAAAGTATTTTTTAGAATTGCTCCTTCCATTTATATATAAGAAATTGATGGTGGGGTAAGCGATCAGTTACATGTATTATTGGAAGCCTATTCTCGCTGTTTCCATGAATTTCTCGACTTCTTTTTATTATAAAAGAGTATGAGAAAAGAATGTGGATAATATTTTATTTAAAAAAAATCTATGAATACTTATCTTTTTTAATTTATAATATACCGGGTGTTTCACAAAAATTTCCAAAGCTAATAACGTCTTTATTTATTATCTGGTTTTAATGATCTATACATCAAATTAAACGGTTTCGGAAAGACTATGTACAACAATGCAAATTATCTTTTTGTCGCGTATAAACTCCTTGACAAAATTAACGCATCACTTATAGTAAGTGACAAAATTCTCCAAAAACCTTTATTATTGAAATTATAATTAGAGAACGGACACGCTTACCACATGACGCAAAGCCCAGTGCAGTACTGGCGAAAGGCTGTATTTCTAAAATATTTAATTTTATTTATATAATTGGAAAACCAACAGGTGGTGATCTATAAAATTATGAAATACATATTTATTTGTTGAGAAGTTGTATTTATAAAGTTTTTAATTTTATTTATATAATCGGAAAACATACGGGTGGTGATCTATCTATCTAAAATTACGAAATACATATTTATTAATTAATTTTATTTATATAATTGGAAAACAAACGGGTGGTGATCTATAAAATTACGAAATACATATGTATTTGTTGAAAAGTTGTATTTTTAAAGTTTTTAATTTTATTTCTATAATTGGAACATTTTTATTTGTTCATTTTGTCGTTCAAGTTGAGTAAAGGAGTATTAATATTGACTAGCAATAGTTTCTCAAAGTTTTCTTCTGTCAATTTTGTTCTCTTTGAATTAAGTACATCCTTATAAATAGAAAACGTCCTTTTTACATCGCAACTGGTTATAGGTGCATACTGGAAATATTCTTTTATTTCTTCATATGTAGCCGTTAGATTTTGTGGAAGTGTCTCCATACACAATTGCTGCAATGTAATTAAATCTGGATTTCTATTAAGAATTGCTTCAAACTTTTGCCGAAGGCCACATCCGAAGTCACTTGGAATACTTTTCAAATTATTAACAGCCACGTCTAATGTGGTTAATCCGTCATTTAATTTGAGATTTCGATTTTCAAAATAAGTGATTAGTTTTGGCAATTTTCCAAAGTGTTCGTGAAGAAAGTACAACTGATTTTTTAAATTTGGGATTTGTGTGAGCTCCTTGAACTCACCAATACTTCTAGTGGAATTGCTAAGTTTATTTAATAGAATATTAGCCGCCATAAAAGTTTTACAGAGTTCAGATGTGTTTGCGATCCTAAGTGACGAATTTTTGACGATATTTTACGGATTTTGTAATAAATTTCGGAATCACTGACAATGGACATACAATCAGTATGACCGTCAATCCAACTCGCCATTGTTTTACAATGCCGTTCTCGACATTCTTCCATATCATGTCTGAAAAAGTAACTTAAACAATGCTCTAGATCTAAATAAATGAAAACTAAAAATGTGTACGTAAGTTATTGAAACTGAACGAAATTCAATGCACACTTACGTCGAAATAATTGGTAGAAATAGATTCAATCAAACGATATTAAACAGGATCTATCACAAAAATTACGATGTAATTAACAGTTAAAACTATGAAAACAAGAAACTTACTCACAGCACTTTATTTATCTTACGAAATATAAACTAATAAATAAAATACATTATAAAAACCCCGCTTCTATCTGCGCTCATGAAAACACTTTAAAAAACACTATATTCTCCGAATACAATAGCTCAGTTGTCCATTGTTATCGCTTGAGACCAGGTGGCCGAGTAAGTCAAACAAATACTTCATTGAATTACGCCGGGATGTATTGAGCGACGTTATATACAATTCCAATTGCCGATTGCGTTTTATGGAAATTGCATCCGTTCTCTAATTATAATGCATGAATTATAACGAAAAACACTTTAACTAACTCTTAACAACATTTTCAACGTGATACAATGTTAATTTAACAAAAATGTTGCGGTAATATCTAAACTCGAAAGAACAGTGAACATTTAGAAATGATAAAAAGTTCTTCTAAAATTAAATTGAACTTGAAAATTATAAAATTAATATCGGGTATTGCCGCCCTTTGCTTCCATTCATCCAGGCATACTACTAATTAAGTTGCAGATGGTGGCTTGAGGAATATTCTCCCATTCAGCAAACCACAACTTCTTCAAGTTCCCTAAGAGTTGTAGGAGCAGGTATGTGGTGTGTAACTGCCCGTTTAAGATGGGATTCATGTCCGGGCTTCTAGGTGGCCACTTCATAGCCTGAATATTTACCTGTCGAAGGTAATCTATTACATCTACAGCAACGTGTGGTCGAGCGATATCTTGCATAAAGAGGAAGTTGGCGCCGATAAATGGAGCAAATGGCACAACATGCTCTTCTACAATATTCTCGATATAATAATTTGCATTCATTGATCTCCTGTGAATAGGTACCTCCGTGCGAGCGTCAAAATAAATTGCTCCCCGGAGCATTACTGACCCACCTCCAAATGGAACTCTTAGAGAGATATTGCAGTCAGCAAACCTCCTATGTGGTCTTCTCCAAACACGATCACGTCCATCTGGTGACTTTAGATTCACTCGTGTTTCATCCGAAAACAAAACTTATTTCCAGTGGTCAATAGTCCAGTTTGCATGAGTTCTAGCAAAATGCAATCTAGCAACTCTATGTTACCTGGTGAGCAGTGGTGCAATTGCTGGTCTTCTACTCTTCAATCCTACTTCATTAAAGCTTTTCCTGACTGTTCTCCAGAAAACTATACATTTCGAACTTCTGCTAGAGCTCTACGTAACTCGGAACTGGTCGATCGCCTCGTCCTTAAGTCCAGTTGTCTAAGAAATCGATCATCTATTTCATCTGTAGATCTTTTACGACCTTGTCCTCTTGCTCTAGAAAAAGCCCCAAGTTCATTAAAATGTTTAACCGTCCGACTTATTGTTGACTGTTTAACGCCTAACATATTAGCCACATAACGCTGGCTACGACCATCATTGACCTGAGCTATTGCTTGCGATGCTTCATGTTCACTTAAATTGCGTTGACGATTCATATGTTCAATTCTAGCTATACTAAACAGTGATTTTATTATTTTAAACAAATTAAAATCGAACTAATTATCAACAAAATTACACTAACCAATTTTTGATTAACAGTTTTTTTATGAAATCAACACCACATACACTTATTTTCAAACTTATAACCTTAAAAACGTCAAATAATTACAATTTTTTTTCAATAATAACAGATGACACCATAAGCTACCTAGATACTATGCTTCACGAATTAAAACTGGGAAAATTACAAGTAATAGTAAAAGTATAGGTAAACGCACGAAGCAATCCACTTTCGTCATAAAAATATATGACGTAATAGTTATAGTACGTGTGTGTGAGCCCTGTGTCGACTTATAAAATTTACGGTGAAGTTTATAGGTTATATATATATATCTAAATTAGGTTATATTTATACCTAACTTGACCAAATTTTCTAAATATAAATTAAATACATTCTCATTAAAGAAAATAAGTAAAAAACTAATGTATTTTGTGACTTTAGTTACATGTAAACGATTTTTCATGATGGCCAACATCTTATGTTAATTTATATATATATATATATATATATATATATATATATATATATATAAAATACAAAAAATGTTTCTTTGTCCTTTATAGACTCTGAAACTATCCAACCGATGTGATCCAAACCGGTTTCATTAGAAAGGTAATAGTCCAGATTAGGTTTACGTATATTTCTTTTTGATATTTCAAGTGGGCGTGGCCCCTCCCACATAAATTGAATAACATCATATATCTCGACTATTGTGATAGCAAGAGTTTTGCAACATTGTAATAGTACATATTGTCATGGATTTTTCCGTTCAGAAGAGAGAGAGAAAAAAAAAAAAAAGAGGAATTCAGTATTGAACAATATTTGAATAATTTGGAGTTAAAATGTATTTTGAATTTTTATTTATATTTATTATGTTTGTAATTATATTTTTGACTGACCCTGTATGCATATTATATTAGATCGATGGGTGCGGCCAAATGTTGTACTATTGAATTTCGATGTAAGAGATTTTCATGATATTTTATAGCAGAGATACCAGGCCTTTGAAACCAGATGGTCAGTGGGAATAAAAAGTCATTTTATTCTTCTGTTTTTGAGTAAAGTCGGATTGTTTTTTGATTTTGGTGTTGTTTGTGCATTTAAATTTAATTACGATTTTTACGAGTGTTTGTTGAGCTCGTTCTTTATTGATATTTTATTTAAATAATGGTATCTCTCACATTGTTTTGTGTTAAAAGTGCTTAGATCGATGTAAGTAATAAAACACTTAATTTATATAATTGCTATTGCGATAATTTGAGTATGTTTGTAATTGTAGTTTAAAATTTGCATAAATTTTGAGATATAAATTAGTATATGAATATTCAAGAAAATTGTCATGTTTTTTTTTTGTAATGGAGTTTTTTCTTTAAGACAAGATATTCTAGATCGTTTTATATTCAGGTTGGTTTTTTTTGTTATTGGGTTTGATTTTGTCATGTTATATTGCGCATGACTGTAAGGCTGTCACGCGTACTCGATAACTTGGTGGTTGTTGACATTTGATTTATAGGGGTTACAGTAGAGGTCAAACTTGACAAATTTCTTAATTATTTATTAATTATATGTGTGCTCGTGAGTCACAGGGGGTTTTTCTCTTTGTGCGAGTCATTATCATAAAGAGTCTTTCCTCCTAAGCTACTGTTAATTTGCTTTAGCTCCCTATACACTCAGTAAAGGGATTTTTTCTTTTTTTTATTTTTTATTAAATTTGTAAACAAACTAAATGTGACTTTTTATTAATGCTTATTGTTTTACTTTAAAAAATTTAAACCTGGCCCGCATCCGTAAGGATCGACCCGAGAGAAGTGAGCTCAAGGAAATCTACGAGACTGAACAGCCGGAAGATTAAGTTGTAGTGTGAATGTAAATTTAATTAGCAAATCAAAAGCACATTCCACTGCAATATGTTACTAGTGTGAGTAATCAGGACAAAAATGGATGGGATCGGACAAGTGGGCGTGGCTGCTCTCATACAAAATAAATATTTAATATCAAAAAACAGCTTTTGGATATGGGCGATGGAAAACTTCCGTATGAACCGACTACACGTGAAATATCTTTTCCGCTAAACTTTTGCCAAATGCAGTCATCGATTCAAGATGTGCGGAAAGTTTTTCCCGATATTGCAAATAATTTCAAAAACCATGATTGGCTTTGCGAACGAGCAATTTTGGCTCCGAAGAATGACAACAAAATAAACCATCAAATTCAATTGAAGCTACCCGGTGAAGTTGTGAAGTACAAATCGATTGACACAGTTATAGATGAGGAACAAGCTGTCAACTATCCAATAGAGTTTCTTAACTCTTAGGAACCTTCTGGAATGCCACCACACATCTTAACTTTAAAAGTTGGTTCACCATTGATGCTCATTAGCAACTTAGATCCACCGAAAATGTGCAACGGAACAAGACTTGCTGTTAAAAAACTATCTCCAAATTTAATCGAAGCCACAATCATCAGCGGCAAATGTAAAGGAGAAGATGTGCTGATACCACGAATTCCAATGATTTCAACCGATTTACCCTTCGATTTCAAGCGATTACAGTTTCCAGTGCGTCTTGCTTTCGCCATAACCATCAACAAGGCTCAAGGCCAATCGCTAAGTGTTGCTGGTTTGAACTTAGAAAATTCCTGTTTTTTGCACGGCCAATTATATGTTGCTTGGTCTAGAGTTGGAACGCCAAAAAATCTTTATGTTTACACACCACCCGAAAAAACTAAAAATATTGTTTATCCGCTAGCATTAAGATAAAAAAGTTAATAAATAAACAAATTTTTTTTTTTTTCGAACACACGTATTTCATTTTTTTAGCATAGTAGCACACGCCGGGTATCCGCTAGTATCTTTTATAAAACTAGTTGGCCAACATCTTATGTTAATATCTTTTTCCTATTTCGGTGCTATAAAGTGCACTTTCCGACACCCGTTTGGGTTGCATAAAGTATTACTTTTTCGAACGCAAAATTTTGTTTTTAGAGGTTGGTCATTGCATAAATCAATCTAAATTTTAAACTTAAAATGACATATAACACCGCCGATTTTCAAATATTTAAAATGCTCTAGTTAAACATCAATGCTACCAACTTCAAAAAAAGAAAATTTCTACAATTTTCGTACAAAACATGCCTCTTATTTTAAGTCTTTTTGAACTTTTAATATCCGAAATAGAAAAAATAGTATAAAATACACGTTTCATAAGACATTTTAGTGAACTTGTTCTTTAGAAAACTCGCCTTGCGGCTTGTTTTCTAAACTTGAACGCGTGCACTAAAATCATGTCTTATGCAACTTGTACTTTAATATACTATTATAAAACTAGTTGAAATGACGGCAAAATTATAATTTTTAATTAGTATTATTCCTCGAAATAATTCTACAATCACGATTATATACATAATATATTCCAGATTAATAAAATTATAAATTTAGTAATATATAAGACTATTACAGACGTCACTATTTTTGGTCGATGACAAAAGTGGATTGCTTCGTGCGTTTTCCTTATAACAAGTGATTTTGTTAATTTTGTCCAGGTGTTTAATTTACCAAAAACGCAAGTCAATTTTTTCCTCTCAAATTGTACTTTTTTTTCTTGATTTTTGCAAATTTTTATCACTCGCAGTGGACCATGGTAAACCCCGAGAGTGAAAAGCAGATCTGGTGATGTTTGACAGATGATCGTAGAAGGTCAAATTACTGTCGAATGTAACACCAAGATCCCTTGTAGAGATAACAGTATTATCGGTAGTGATACCATAAGAGCTTCGAATTCATCGATAATTTTACGAATACTTGTTGCATAGCAACGAAGGCGAGTGTCAGTAAGAAGTAACAGTAACTACATACCTAGGTTTAAGTATACAAAACAATATGAAATGGGATTCGCATGTCGATAAGATAATAAAACAAAATAGGAAAGTAATGCCTGCGTTGAATAAAATAAAATATATAATACCGACACATTACAGGAAAGCTATTTACCACGCACTATTCTCATCACATAATATGTATTTAATAAATATTTGGGCAACAAAGCAAAATTATAAAGATCCTTTATAAAATGGACTAAATGGACTAAAATGGACGGAATGAAATGTTAAGTAGTGGTAGAGTTCGGATGTGTGAATAGGTGCTCTGTGATTAAACCCAAAATAAAGTTGGAAATCACGAGAAAATTGTATCGAAAAGTCGACATTTTAACATTAAGATTTTTTATTCAGAACCGAACGAAGAATGTCGCTACGTGTAGCTTTTGCGACAATTTATACACACCTTGTATAAAGAAGAAAGAAAAAAAGTGAAACATTTAGTAGTACAAGCAAAAAAGGAGACATGGAAAGAATTTGGGGAAAAGATGGAAAAAACAGAAAAGAGAACCAAAAATTATTTTATTATTGAAATCAGTAAGGAATGAAGAAAGATCACAATCTACACATTATATACAAAATAAGAAGGAAGAGATCCTAAGCGATAGAATGAAGATTATAGAAAGGTGGAAAGAATACTTTCAGGAATTGTTAAGCGGAGGAGTGGAAAACGAGAATGCTAGTGAACAACAAATAATAGGAGAAGAAGAGACTGAAGAAATAATTACCATGGACGAACTGGAAGAAGTAATACAAAAACAGAAAAATGGAAAAGCGCCAGGCTGTGACAAAATTACGGCAGAAATGATAAAATATATAGGTCAAAAAGGAAGAGAATTAATGTTGAAAATATATAACAGAATATGGAGAGAAGAGGAAATACCAAACGATTGGAAAAAGTCATTGATAGTACCTATATACAAGAATAAAGGAAATAAGAAAGAATGCAATAATTACAGAGGAATATCTCTTCTAAGTACTGCAATGAAGATTCTCGAGCAAATAATAGATAAAAGACTAAAAACAAAACTCGAAAATACGTTACATGAGTCACAAAGTGGGTTTAAAAAAGGAAGGAGCACACAAGACCAAATATTCTCTGTGAAACAAATAATACAAAAAGCCTCTAGAGAACAGAAGAAAGTATTCTTAGCATTTATAGACTTGGAAAAAGCATTCGATAAAGTACCAAGAGAAAGGTTATGGAATATATTAAGAAAAAGAGGTGTTAATGGCAAAATAAGACGACTAATACAGAAAATATATAACCACAATACTAATGCTGTAATAGCTAACAATTTAGAATCGGAGATGTTTAAAACAAACGAGGGACTGCGGGATGACATTATCAAAAAGTGTACAAGCAAAAGTAAAAAGTTCAGGGTTGGACGCCATAACTTGAATGCAGTCGAAATTTCGGAAGGGGCATTCGCAGACGATATAGTAGTTATAACCGACAATGAGGAAGATCTGAAACGTAACTTAATAACATGGAATATGACACTAAAAGACAGTGGAATGACGATGAGTAAGAGCAAAACTAAAGTAATGGTAGTGGGAGATGAACACGTAGATACGAAAATTGTAATAGAAGGAACTGAAATAGAACAAGTGAGAACATTTCAGTACTTGGGAGTAAGAATTGATGGAAAAGGGACCCAGGACGCTGAGATTAATCAAAGAATAGAAAAAACAACAAAGCTGTACCACAGTATGAGGATTAATTTCATTAACAAAAAAGAGATATCCCGAGAAACAAAACTAAAAGTATATAAGGCAATTTACCGACCGATATTAACATATGGCTGTGAATCCTGGATATTAATTAGAAAACAAAAGAATAAATTACAGGCAGTAGAAATGAAGTATTTAAGAAGAGTTAGAGGAGTTACAAGGATGGACAGAATAAGAAACTCGTAAATACGAAAAGATTTAAAAATGCAGTCAGTGCTAGAATACATTGAACAAAGACAGTTAGGATGGTGGGGACATTTATATAGAATGGAAAATACAAGACAAACAAGAAGGATATGTGAAGCAAGGATAATGAAAAATAAAAGAAGAGGAAGGTCAAGGACAACATGGAATGATGTCATAGCCGAAATACTGGGAAGGAAAGGCAAAACATGGACAGAAGCGAAGAACATGACAAGGAATAGAAATGAATGGAAGAAAACGTGTATAAATGGCTAGAAGAAGATAAACGCCCTACACCATTGTTATGGTAGAAGGGATTATTGGATTATATATATATATATATATATATATATATATATATATAATGGACTATAGAACACCAACAGAAACTGTATATCAATCAATTCAAGAGCTAAACATCAAACAACTTATTATTACTACATTTACACAGAAGCAGAGAAATACACAGCTACAGAACACGCAGGATATCCCACATCAGAGCGGAAAGATTTATCTACCAAAGACACACACAATTAATAACTACAACAGCAATAAACATATACAACAACCTTCCAAAAGCAATAAAAGATTTTCAATACACAAAGTTTAAAGCAAAAATAAACGAAATGCTAAAATCTAATGAAATAAATTGACAAAACGTACAGACTGCCTCCTACTTCCTATTTCGCTTTAATGAAAAAGATGAGGCCCTCAACTCTACTAGTCCGAGATGGTATCCCGTGGCGCCATGTATTGTGTGTATGTCGTGTCATAAGTGTATTGCAATAAATAAAATAAATAAAATTAAAAAAAGTATCAAAAACGAAAATCATTCTGAGACAACCTTTATTTTCGAAATTACGAAAGCTCTACAAAAGCTTCGATAAAAATCGAGTGTTTCTCTTGTCGTTAGAAAAACCGTTTGTCACGATTAAAGAATAGAATTTACTATGCTCCGAAGACATTACCGTAAACACAGTCATCACATCACAAACATCACCCTACATTTACATTTACTTACGAGAAAAGTATAACAGTGTACACAACACATACAGTTCAAGGCCCCGTTTCGCAACGTTTAAAATAATCTCCTAACCTATACGAAGCATATATTTATACCTTCGGTATTTATTGTTGTTATTACAGATACATAATTGTGATGACATCGATGGTGATATCTTAAAATACACTTTTTAGCGGTATATTGCAATGTATTTCGAACAGTTTTCTGCCTTAGTTTTACCACGCTAAAGTAAAAGTATCGAATATGTACGTTTCGCATACAGTTAATTATATATTTAAAGACGTTTTACCATTTTAATTAATATATTTGCAAATCTCGTCAATGGCATCTCCTTATTTGCGAACCAATCTATACAAGTACGTTAAATAACATTGATGCTTCTAGTTTGAGAACCAATTACCGAAGTATTTCATTTTAATGGTAACCTAATAACTTTATTAAGTATCCCGCTGTGTATTCTAACTATGTATAGGCGTAAATTGTCGTAATATTCCTCTATTGATCTCTTGCATGTATAATAATATTTAATGAGCAGGAAGGTATTAAAAAAATAATAAAAATCCTTAACGGAGTAACGCTGATCCAGAGATGCTTATCTAAACTGTATGTTGGCAGACAGACAATGGGATATCGTGATGTTATCTTATGTCTGACGTTAGATTGTTGCAATCAGAAATTTGCATCATGTAGTGGATTAGTATGGTTAATATTATAAATACTTAACGTGTGATTGTGAAAAATGTTAGCGCCAGAGAATTACTAAATAGAACGTTGAAATAGACGGTATACAGTTTGAAAGAGAGTTTGTGGCTTATGAGTAGAGCTGAGGATGTTTGCGGTACGGCAGGACCGTATGTAGTGCATCCCCACATTTAACTATTTATCTAAATATTCTCTGAAATGATTTGCCGGATCTCATAAATTAATAGAGTGATATTTTAGTATGCACTGGATATTGTTATTATACAAAATCATAATAGCCATTTGTATTTATGAATCATAAATAATAATACGCATGTATTTGTATTTGGTTGTGAATTCAATTTAAACTTAAAACGAATCGTAATATTTTAACGACAAGCCGTCCTTACATTACATGCATTCGAGACAAAGTGTGCAACTCTACGAATAACTTCCATAATTGATCGAAAATGGACATTTTGGAGCTGAAGTAAAACCCCTATTCTTAGAAAATTTTATTACTGTCGTTAAGAACTATTATTATAAACAACAAAGGCCTTTTATTAGTGTTGAAGTTTTAGTTTCATTGAATTTCCATGTTGTAAGTAGTCAATTGTAAAGTGTTCATTCACAATATTCTAAAACAAGGTGTAAATTTAACTAAAATCCAGAAAAACACATTCTGATAATATATTACTAGATTAGAAGCTGTGTTTATTACTATTTATTATATTATTTTTATAACCAAATGCAATAAAAGCTACGAAAACAAAAGAAACCTCGATTTATTAAAATCTTGTCACACAGCCTTTCAAAGCCTGGCAGCACATATTTTGCATATATTTTATATATACTACCTACTTGAACTAGGTGAATGAAGTTAGAAGTTATAACTTATAACTTCTAACTTCATTCACCTAGTTCAAGTAGGTAGTATATATAAAATATATGCAAAATATGTGCTGCCAGGCTTTGAAAGGCTGTGTGACAAGATTTTAATAAATCGAGGTTTCTTTTGTTTTCGTAGCTTTTATTGCATTTGGTTATAAAAATAATATAATAAATAGTAATAAACACAGCTTCTAATCTAGTAATATATTATCAGAATGTGTTTTTCTGGATTTTAGTTAAATTTACACCTTGTTTTAGAATATTGTGAATGAACACTTTACAATTGACTACTTACAACATGGAAATTCAATGAAACTAAAACTTCAACACTAATAAAAGGCCTTTGTTGTTTATAATAATAGTTCTTAACGACAGTAATAAAATTTTCTAAGAATAGGGGCTTTACTTCAGCTCCAAAATGTCCATTTTCGATCAATTATGGAAGTTATTCGTAGAGTTGCACACTTTGTCTCGAATGCATGTATTGTAAGGACGGCTTGTCGTTAAAATATTACGATTCGTTTTAAGTTTAAATTGAATTCACAACCAAATACAAATACATGCGTATTATTATTTATGATCCATAAATACAAATGGCTATTATGATTTTGTATAATAACAATATCCAGTGCATACTAAAATATCACTCTATTAATTTATGAGATCCGGCAAATCATTTCAGAGAATATTTAGATAAATAGTTAAATGTGGGGATGCACTACATACGGTCCTGCCGTACCGCAAACATCCTCAGCTCTACTTATGAGGTATATCGGGTTCCTTTTTTATCATTGCACATACATTTCCCTATTTGTAATGATAAAAAAAGAATTGTCAATGCATGGGTTGCATAGTAAGCAACCAGTTATACACCAGTGAAGCATTTACCTACAAACAACAGCTTAATTCTTAAATCAGTGTGCTATGGAGAGAAAAAAAAATTAATTTTAATTTTACTGTTTAAGGAATCTTTAAAGATTATAATTAACGGTTTAATTGATGATTTCCGCATATCTTCTAATTATTTTGTGGTAGCCAATGCTGATGACTAAAGGTCGGATTATATGCAGTTTGCATAAATTTGCATATTTGCTTAATATATGCATTTTGTATATTATTTGCATATTTTGTAGTAATTCAGCATTTTTGCATATTTTAAGTATCCGAAATTACTAGATCAAATTTATTATTTATAAAAATATGTCGTGAACGTAACAAACAAAGAAAAATTACACAAACAGCCCTCTTTAAATTAGAAATGGCATTTTATTAAACCTCTTCCCGTTACTTTTTCGATAAGCATCTCCGAGAATTTATTAATGCTCGTCCCATACATCCAGGCCGAGACAAAATTCCAGGAAAAGCTAATACCTTATAACTTCTACATAAATACAAAAATACATTTTACCATTAAATTAGGAGTATATGTTTCTTTCCTATTCAGAGAAATTTATTCCCATATTCGAAAGTAATTTTATTTTAAACGTCATTTTACGTTGGCTTTTCGAAGTGTAAACTTGTGAGTTTTGAGTTATGATATATAACAGCAAAAATGCCGAAAATAGCGACTATGCCTGGATGGATTGCATCTTATCCAGAACTGCGTATGAATGGAGAAAAAGTGTTTTGCGTAGCATGCTGCAAAATTGTGAGTAAAATTTTAAGTTTATTTCCTCTTATTAATTAATTAATAAGTTTTTAATTATTTCTCTAACTTTTACTAACATTTATTTTATAAGAAAACAACCGATGATGTGATATTTTTTTTTGCAGATTACAAGTGAGAGAAAGTTCCAAGTCGACCAACACATGAAAACTCCATTTCATGCTGCAAAACTAACAAAGATGAAATTGGCGAAGAAGAGTCAGCAAACATAACCGCAATGTTTGCCATCAACTTCCAAAAAATCGGAACAAGAACAATTTAATGAAGATTTGTGTCAAATGTTTGATTTCACTACGTAAATTAAACAATTTAAATGTCAAATTATTTTTGCAAAAGTACATTAGCAAATATAACATTCCCGACGACAGCACGTTAAGAAAAAAATATATTCGCTGTATCTATGCAAAAACATTGAATAGCATTAAGAAGATTGTTGCAAATAATTATCTTTATATATGCGTAGATGAAACTACTGATAGTGTGGGCCAATACATAGTTCATTTAATGATTGGTATCCTTAACGTATCGGTTCCAGCAAAATCTTATTTAATTTAATCCGAACAGAAAAGTCAAATAATTTGACAGTAACAAGATTTATACAGGAAGAACTGGCAATTTTCTTCTTACCGGAATCGATTCCAACAGAGAAAATTCTACTTTTTTTTTATGGATGCTGCACCATACACGGTGAAGGCAGCTTTCGACTGGAAAATCTTTTACCCAAATTTAATTCACACAACTTGCTTGGCGCACTAAATCGTGTTGCAGAAGAAATCAGAAACCATTTTCCCTTAGTAAATACTT
This sequence comes from Melolontha melolontha, assembly GCA_935421215.2. Lineage (NCBI taxonomy): Eukaryota > Metazoa > Arthropoda > Insecta > Coleoptera > Scarabaeidae > Melolontha > Melolontha melolontha. The sequence continues at coordinate 13,833,716 of OW285235.1, forward strand.
TAATTAGTAGTGTTAAGAAAGGATTTTTAAATGCCCCATTACGAGTTCAGTTTTACAAACAACATTTACCCGGTGTTCCGTTTCCTCCTCAACCAGGAATCACACGATAGGGAACATGGTTGGAGGCTGCTATTTTTCATGCAAATCATTATGAAGGAATAAAGATAATTATTATGGATCTTGATAGGGATGCACAATCTGTTATAGACGCCCAAAAGGTGTATTCGAGTAAAGAAATATCTAATAGTTGGCGCTTATTAAAGCCATTTACAGTTTTATTTCCATTATATATTGCAGTTGGAAAAACTAATCGAGAGCGTTGAAATAATAAACAAATTTGAAAAGTCATGTTTTGATGTTAAAGTGGGACAGTCCGTGTATGAAAAATTTTTAAGTGTAATAGGAAAAAAGTAGGGTTTTAAAAAGCTAAAGGACAATGGTAAAATCTTGTGGTGATTCAGTAAAAAATATTGAGTTGACAATAGATGATATTTCTAATTTGAAATATGCTCCTATAACAAGCGTCGACGTAGAATGAACCATTTCAATATATAAATACATGTTTTCAGACAAGCGTCACAATTTTTCTGTTGAAAACTTTGAGAAATATGTGATTGTAAATTGTTTCCATAGTTAATTATGTTGTAAAATGTTCTAATTAAACTTGTAGTAAACATAATAGAATTTTTTTTTACAGTATTCCATTTTCTAACATTCCTTCTATTTTTTACCTGCATATTTTTCATAAGGAAGTGCATATTTAGGTTAAAACATCTGCGTATTTATGCGCATATTTTCAGTTTTTGTTTATATAATCCGGCCTTTACTGATGACTAAAGCTCTGGTTATATACAAATTGCACATTTGTTGTTAAAAGATATATCAACAAAATTATGAGATTTCTAGGTTTATTTATTTTTTTAAATAAATTTAGCCAGTTGGAAAAAGCATAATTTGCATATTTTTACTAATTGGTGCATATTTCATGTAATACTGCATATTTGTGCATATTTTCTTCAAATTACAAAGAGCTTAGGAGAAAAACGTAAGTAGACATAATTATATTCTAGTTATTATATTTTCATGTTCTTTTGCTAAATATTTTTCCAGAAAATATGTAAATAAATAAATTATATCTAATTATAGCTAAATATTTTGTTGTTTACAACAATATTTGTAATAGAGGGTGCGTTTTATGTTCCAAGTCGATTTTGTTTAGAATCGAAATCACTACTTTTTGACTATTCGGCCGGCAAAATTTCTCGCAGAATTTGCATCGTAGCACGAGCTATGTGTTATGTGGCACCGTTTTGTTCGAACCACATGTTCTGTAGGCCTAGTTGATCCAATTCGGGCATAAGAAAGTTTTCCAGCATGTCCTTATGACCGTCACTAGTAACTGTTACAGTATTGCCTCTAGCATTCTCAAAGAAATATTACCCAATGATGCTGCAGGCCCAAATGGCGCACCATACTGTTACTCTACGAGGGTTTGGTTGTCTTTGGTGTATCAATTCAAGTTGCCATTATTTAGTGTGTGCTATTCTCAGTTAAAAATAAAGCTCCAATTTTTTTATTACCTTGTATGTAGGGAACGTGATCTTAGGAATAAATATACATATCACTATGACCCTATGTAATAAAACAGCGGTCTAATGTATAAAGAAGTAAATAAACTTGTAAATGTAAATGATATCGCTTTCTTAGAACCTAAAGAAAGTTTTATGATTTGAATATGCAAATAAAATTATGTTATACAATGGTTTAAATTCGAAAATGAACGTTGAACATTTATAAAATTGGAAATGTTACGTTTGAATTCTATATCCTACATTTACTTATATTTAACAATAAAAAATGTTTGAAATTAGAATATTACAAAAGGATAATAAATGTATCCTCAACACTTATCTTCGTGGACTGTTGCTACAAATTTAGGGCTATCTCATTATTATGTATTAAAATCCTCGGCAATTTAACAGTCAAACGGTCAAAAAGAAGAATAAAGAAAAATATAGAACAACATCAGAGAGACGCTCTGTGGAAAATATTCTACTAAATAAACATAGAGAAAAATACAGAAAAAGTATTAAAAAACGAAGGAGCCACTTTATTTTGATTATGAATTCTGCAACATTCATATTATATGAACCATATTTCAAATATATAGTTATTATTTCTATAATTTTTATACGTAGATCGCAAAACATTTCTTAGAACCTTAATGTATAGTTTTATTTATCTAATTATGCAAAAATATGACGCCAAAATACAGACATCTAGAAATTTTGCAATATTTAACCACTCGCTTCTATGAGAAATAAGCAATTACGACTAGAACTATCGTAGATCGTTTAAAGCTATACACCATAGGAAAATCGCATAGAATTCGCTATAGAAATCAACTTACCATTAAACACTTTATGTAAGCTAATTTATATAATTATCTGTGCCCTCCTCTACCATTAGAACCAATTTCGAAACCTCTATATTATGTGATGGTTACATTATCTTCACAAAATTACAAGTGCCATGAACAAATATTTTTTTAACGATAAATTCGTGTTATATTTGCTTGTGGTTTTCTTCAAGCACAGAAAAAAAAATTAGAACATTAATAAATTAAGGCAATCCAATACTCCGATAATTAAATTAAAGAAATTAAGTGGATAGTTTACGCGGATACGAACGAAATATCAAGGTAAAGATGTAGGTGTAATTATCGAAATGTAAATCAATTCGTAGCGGTATTTTAAAACAACAAGGGCGATACATATATTTTCAACTGTAATTAACTAATTGCCGGTTCTTCTCGGAGTTAACATTAAACTGTTAATTAGGCGTATAGCCATTAATCAAATTAAAAAATACTTTTACTGGCGATATAAAACTTCAAATAGATAGATATAGATCTGTATGTAGTAGTTTTGACAATTTACTTGGTAAATTGAATGGAGTTTTAAATATTTCATCTATACAATCCTTTTTTTTGGGAGATTTACAAATAAATATTTTTACTATAATTTATAAATAATTTTTAGGAACTATTTTGTTGTGAAAACACTAACAGAAATACTTCACTGCCGAAACAAGCAAGCAATAGTATCAAGGAATTAATATCAATCTACAGCATGATCTCTGTAAACAAATTTTTAGATTAGTTTAGCTATGGTAGTAGAGCCTAGCAAACACTATCGGAACAACTTTGAAACGTGGTATTATAGTGACACCACTAAGATCAAAAGGGTTAGTTAATATGATAGACTATTATTTTTTTAATTTTGTTTGTAGGTTTAGGTCTGACAACTTCATCAACATAAACCCAAGAGCTCCGTCTGCCGCTTCTGGAGCTGAAGCAAAGTCTAGAAGTTCGGTTAGAACTGGAGGACTTTCAACAAATACTATGTTCTGTTCTGCGAATTTACGTTAAGATTAACCCACTAACAAATGCGGCTAATAGTTTAGATAAAGACCTCAGGTCGTTCCAGGTTACTCGTTTACTCACACACTGTCGTGCTCCAACAGTATTATCACACTTTCAGCAAAAGGTCGCCACATGTTCGTTACGTAAAGGGAGAAACATCAAATATGTATACAGCAGTAAAGATTAACAATAAATGATAAATAGACGCAATATTAGATGTAATATATACCAACTCTCCTAACTATATTTACTTAAATTTTGTTTAATAAATATAAGCACTTATGTCATCTAAATTGTAATTTAATGACTATTTAACTATATATAATAACTATATATTCAAATTAACAACTGTTGGTACTTATATTATTATTAAATTTTATTTCATCTAAATTGCAGTAATTACAATTTACTTGAATTTTGTCACTACGGACCTCAGCAGTTTGTTTGCGTAAAAGATATCGTATTGAACGGCCAGGTAGTTATTGCCGCAGGTGGTGAAATAAAAGCATTAGAGCCGTTCAAAGTTATATTCTTAAAATTTTAAATAAACTATACATTAAAATAATTCTACCTTTTTTTCTCGCTACAATATTAATAATAACCAAAATACTTTAAAACTTTCTAAACTAAGTATTATTAAAATAGATTGTTACCAAAATCGTCCCTAAAAATACTTTTCTTTTATTACTGACATTTATATAAATAAGACCAAATATATTAACAGATGTAGTCATTACCTATTCCACATTATTATCCTTAATGTATGTTATTTACATATGTTTTACACATGAGCAAGCCACCTAGGTGGCCGCTAATTAAGTAAATTGAATTGTGATACATCGTTGACCGTTTAACCGCACGGGAGGACCATAATTACAGGTCGTAAAGTGACGAAATAAAAAAGAGAACACGCAATTTAACTCGGTGATGATTCGCAACTCATTGCATAATATTCACGGGCTTATGTCAGTACTATCCTTTCAGAATTTAGTTGGATTCGTCCGCCAAAGATGTCAGTGATGGCATCAGATTGAATTCAAATTGTGTCAAATACGTCAGCTTCGCCGTATGATTTGTACGCGCTTCCAAGCTAATTGCTTTGAAATATTAAAAGCGGGCATCCAATTAAAATAATCGCTGGTATTTATTTATTGATATTAAATTGTGTTGGTTAATTTTATACGTTTTGTAATGTTTATTGCATATAATTGATGTAATTATAAATCTAATTGAAAATGTAGACATTATTGGCGGTGTTCCATTAGAATATTTGATGAAAACTTAATTGAAATTCTGTCCATATAGTATGTTTTACATGTTAAGTTAAATTTATTATTTTCGACACATTGAATTTATGCGCATACCGGGTTGTCAGCTAAGCGCGCGTCGGTCTATAGTGAAGTTAGGAATTTCGTTCATATGTCAATCTATTATATTTGTAAAACTCTATTTTAGGAAGATATTTTTGAGTGTATAAGAGTGACGATATTAAAGTTTTTTTTTTTAAGAGACCTGTATTTTTTTGTATATTTCAGTTCATTTTAATGCATTGTATCAATTCCCAAAAATTTATTTCATTAGTTCTGGTATTTTAGGAGAAATAAATAAAAATCATAAATTTTTTTTTATGTAATTGCAATTGTATTCAAATTCTCGACGGTTTTCTAGATATTTACGAAAAACCATTTATTTTGCTTTCCACAGTAAATTTTTATTAACAGAATACCTATGCGACTATGGAAAATAGCTACTCGTTAGTATGACAATGTTATTAATTATTCTGACATTCGTTGAGACTTTCTTCATATTATCCTTTCTTTTGTAATAAAAATGAAGTCTACGATCCAAGAATCAATTGACATGATTTATATGTTCGGAGAATGCTTAAAGAATTGTCTTCTAGCATCTCGAGTACACTCAGGTCTCGTTTTATGCGATAGACGCGTTCCAAAAAAAATCGCATAAATTGAATTCGCATAAAACGATACTCTAGCTTCATATAAAAACAAATGATTCGTTCCAAAATTCTGAAAAACCGCATAAATTCAAATTTTAATTAAAAAATCAAAACAAAATCGCATAAACAAATGAACAAAAATATATTTATTTCATTTACTTAAACAATAAAAACAAAACACGTTTAAAAAAAATAAACAAAAATATAATATTAATTCATTAATTACAGAAAAACCAGAAAATGATCCTAAAAATAAGCTAAAACATTTTTTAAAGAAATTCTGTAAATATGTATGATTAATCTGAATCACTGAATAATTGTCTGCATCGTTTTGGAATTGGGTCAACGTCACTTTCATCACTAGATGATATTAATAATATTGTCATCATATGGTAAAATATAATTTTCATCACTAGAATTTATCTCGTGAATAGGGGACGAGATCAAAGAATTTTTAGGGGCTTCAATTGTTTCTTGTCTTGCAAAATAATTTGTCATCAAACTTTGCGATTTTGAATTTTTAAGTTGCTTATGCAACTCTTGATATCCGGAAAACAGATCAGTCAGTCCGCGTTGAATCTTTAATGCTCTTTCCGTATCTGGATCCATATTAAGAATTTGATTTTGTAAAGCATTAGCTGTGCTGAGGATATCACCAATTTTTTTTGAAGTGAAGTGTTCAACAATTTCTTCGGAATCACTGTCTTCACTATCCACGTTTTCCTCAGTTCCAATAACTAAACTAATAACGTCGTTATCGGTTAATAGTTCTTCAGCTAAAAGTTCTTCTAAATCATCGTGGTTTAGCGAGTCAAATCCATCTCCTCCAATTTGATGAGCTAAATCTATAATTTCATTAGTCAGTGTCGATATTTCCCCACCAGTACTTCTAGCAACACAATCTGGCCATGTAGTTTTCCAGCATGCATTTAATGTTTGCGGTCGCAGTTTAGATATCGCTGGTGCTGCCAGAATAATGCAATCCAAAATTGTAAATTTTTTCCAAACTTCATTTAACGTAAGTGATTCATTTTCAAGTTTGTTTAAAATAAATTGATAAGTGCTTTTTATGTAGTATTTTTTAAAAGTGGAAATTATTCCTTGATCTAAAGGCTGAAGAATGCTAGTTGTGTTGGGTGGAAAAAATTCGACTTTAATGTTTGGATGTTCCAAATGAGGATGGCCGGTTGCATTGTCTACAATCAGCAAAACTTTAAATTCAAGACCTTTTTTCTTCATATAAGATTCAGCTTCTGGTACAAAGCATTTTTGAAACCATTCAGTAAACACTGAAGTTGTCACTCATGCTTTAGAATTTGCCATCCAATGAACTGGCAAACGAGTCAAATCCTTACCTTTAAGAGCTCGTGGCTTCAAAAACCTATTAACTACTAGCGGCTTTAACATTTTATCTCCTGAAGCATTACTGCATAGTAAAAACGTTAATCTTTCCTTCCAAGCTTTAAATCCACTGGCTCGTTTTTCTGATTTCGCAATGTAGGTACGACTTGGCATTTTTTCCAAAACAGACCAGTTTCATCAGCATTAAATACCTGATCTTGACAATATCCTCCATCTTCAATAATTTTTTTAAATTGTTCTGGGTAAGCTGCGCAAGCGTTCTCATTTGTTGAAGCTGCCTCAGCTCTAATTTGAATGTTATGGAGGTTATTTCTTTTAATAAATCTTGTCCTCCATCCTTTACTTTCTGTAAAATCCTTTTGCCTAGAAATTGACGGTTCAGAATCTTTAATTGTCTCATAAAATGTTAAATCTTTTTCTGTGATCATGTATCCGCTAACAGGAATTTTCTTTTTCGTTAAGTCTTCAATCCATATAACGAGAGCTTTTTCCACTTTTTCAATTAACGTGTCTCTTGAGTAAGAAGAATATTTAGTGCTTAGTTTTGTGCCTGAAATTACGGATTTTCTTATTGAAATCTCATTTTTTTAATAGCTCGATTTGTTGATTTGTTGATATATTTTGCTCCTTTTGAAAGGCGATCTAAAATTTCAATTTTTGTTTCCAGGGATATCGTTTGTCTCTTTTTTTAATTTTTTTCCATTGTTATATCCTAAATGATAAACAAACATTCAGCAAATAAAGAAGCCACCAAAATTTATGATTTTTACACTTACTTTTTCCCAAAGTGAAATGTTTATTGAGGTTTAAAACTGATTTCAATTTAATTGTTAAATCACTCGAATCACTCACTCACTGCATCGTAATTAAACAAATGAACTAGCTAATAAAAAGGGCAATTCCCACAACACACATGCGTATCTTCTATGCACAGAAAAAAACACTGCACCGTAATTTAAAAAAAAAACACCACTTATTAAGAAGGGAAATCCCCAGTTTGTTCTTTCAATAATAACATACACACACAACACTCATACATACGTATCGCCTATGCATAGAAAAAACACAAAATAAAACAAACTATAACGATTATATCAGTGATGCAAACTTGGTTTAATTTAAAAACGGTAAAAAAGCTTAAAAAAATCATCTAAAATTTCAAAATCTGTTAAAATTCTAAAAAAAAAATCGTTAATTTAAAAATCGCATAAATTTGAATTCGCGTTAAAAAAATCCGCATAAAACGAGACCTGAGTGTATACCGCGAGAGGTTTCCTGATAGAATGCACCCAGATACAAGATCATTTCAAAGATTGATGGATAGATTTGACAGGACTGGGACAATTAAATATAATAATAATAATAATAATAATATTCTTTATTGTCCAACAGAAATATTCCAATTACAGGACAAAACATATCCTAAGTAAATACATACAATGTACCATAAAATAGTTACATGTATAAGGCTCTGTTAAAAAATAATAGTAAATAATAAAAATAAAACATACAATCCAAGTACAAAACAAATTCTTTCTATGGAGACTGTGGTTAAGTAAAAAACTTAAAAAAGGTATATAACCCCTTACCACAATTATTAATCGTATCCTAAGTACGTATTTCGACAACTAAGTTGTCATCATCAGTAGGTAAAACCACTAATTAAAAAGTCGCACACGGGCCACAGTAAAGGTAGAAAAACCGCTCAGGCACCAACTATTATTCACCGCGTCCACGTATAGACTAATATTAACATGTGAAAAAATAAACTACGGAACTAAAATACGAAAATACGAAATAAGTGAAAATAAGTGTCCCTCTTCGTATTTTCGTATTTTAGTTCCGTAGTTTATTTTTTCACATGTTAATATTAGTCTATACGTGGACGCGGTGAATAATAGTTGGTGCCTGAGCGGTTTTTCTACCTTTACTGTGTCCCGTGTGCGACTTTTTAATTAGTGGTTTTACCTACTGATGATGACAACTTAGTTGTCGAAATACGTATTTAGGATACGATTAATAATTGTGGTAAGGGGTTATATACCTTTTTTAAGTTTTTTACAAAACAAATACCAAATGACAATTCGTAGACACATGTAAAGTAGTCAAAATTATCTCAAATCACCGAGAGAAGGGATCAGGGTAGAATTTGTGAAGGTTGTGTACCATATGCAGCAAAGGTGCTTTGAGCAACACATTAGATTTGGCCATAGGAACGGTGAAAGTGTGCGACGATCTAGTTAAATGTCCTGGAACCAAAAAATTCAATTGTGACAGACCAGACGGACAACCAATCCTTCCATTTGGTAAATTAAGGAGAAATTTGGCACCAAGATATTCTCCTCTATCACACAGGGAATTCAAAGAATGGCGTTCCAAGAGAGACGTATATTCCGTACCTCTTTCCGGATACAAACCGTTACACTTGAAAGACAGTTACTTCAAAAATCGTCTTTGAACACTCTCCACAGCCAGACGCAAATGCAGGTAACGAGGATACCATATAAGAGAGCCGTATTCCAATCTACTTCTTACATAAGCGTAATACAGAGATTTTAATGTTAAAGGATTACGAAACTGCCTACAAGATCTTATAATGACTCCCAAAAATTTAATAGCTGCGGTACACATATCGTGAATATGATTATTGAATCGTAATGCAGAATCAAATAACACACCCAGGTCCTTAACCTCATCGATTCTGGGAATGGGAATATGGTCGAGAGCATACGTGAACAAAACTGGGCTTGCAACACGGACATACGAGACAATAGCACATTTGTCGGTATTCAAACCTACTCCATTATGACTACACCACTGGAGATTACGTAACAGTTTCCTACAATCGCTCAACGACGAGACTCTAGAAAATATTTTAAGATCATCCGCGTAAGCTAGCACTTAACAATTTAATAGCATAATGAGATCATTAATAAAAATATTAAATAATAGGGGCCCTAGAGTACATCCTTGGGGAATGCCTGACGATGGAGTATACTGCCTGGAATGAAAACCATTGTAGTAGACGTAACTAGATCTATTACACAAATATGAAGATATTAGTTGCAGTATACCATACGAGAAACCAAAAGCATCTAACTTGGTTAACAGTAAGGAATAGCTAACAGAATCAAATGCCTTGGCAAAGTCTGTATAGATGACATCCACCTGCATCCGAGCATCTAAAGCTTCACTAATGTATTGGGTTATTTCAGCCAAATTCGAAAATAGTGGATCTACCTGCAATGAAGCCCTGTTGTTGTACAGCCAACGCCGATTTACACTTGAGGATAATTTGTTGATACAATAAACGTTCAACAATCATCGCTAAATTTCTAATAATGTTAACAGGCCTATAATTTAAGAGGTTCGATCTGACACACTTCTTGAGAACTGGAACAACTCTGCCAATCTTCCACACGTCCGGAAACGAGGATGATGTAATTATTAAATTAAAAATGACTGTTAACGGTTCACATAACACTCCCGCACAATCTCTCACAAAACAACTGGGTAAACCGTCATGTCCCGAAGTAAAGCATGAAAAACATGACAGATTAAAGCCCGCAGTAAATGAAGAAAATGAATTTAGCATTATTGCAAGTGTTGTGGAAGACCCATATAGAAGTACAGCAGACATTAATGATTTGCTGGACATAGGTCAAACTTCTGTTAAAAACATTTTGAAAAAGCATAAGTTCCATCCATATCATGTACAAATGAATCAAGCATTTCAAGGGGAAGATTTTGAAAATAGGATAAATTTATGTAATTGGGGTCTAGCTCGAATTCGAGAAGATGTATGGTTTTTAATACTGTATTGCTTACCGATGAGGCCACTTTTCACATTAATGGTCATGTGAACAAGGATAGTCTACATTACTACCCCAATGTGAATCCAAATTTTACGAGGGCAATTAACCGGCAACACAAGTGGAGTGTAAACGCTTTGGGAAGGCATAATTGGAGAGCGCATAATAGCACCCCATTTTTTTTATAGACATCCCAATGGGGATATTTTTTAAAGATTTTCAGACGATCTTGATAACCTTCTAAAAATATACCATTAGGGCTATTAAAAAGAATGTCGTTCCAGTTATACTGAGCGCCTGCTCATTTTAGTATTGGAGTTCTACTTACTTTGAATGAAAAGTTTCCAGGCCGCTGGATTGGAAGACAAGCACCGGTTCCATGGCCCGCAAGACCACCAGATCTGACTAAACTTTATTATTTCCTATCAGAAAATATGCGGAAATGAATAAGAGAATTTTTAAATACAGTTAGTCCTTCAACGTTAGAAAATATAAATAGATCTTTAACATACAGGTTAAATCTGTGTTTACAACAAAATGGTAGAGTGTTTGAATACTTAATTTAATCACGTTTAAAAAATTCTCTAATGTTTTTACTTTTTTTCTCTAGTCAGTAAAGTTTTTGTTGTAAATTTGGGAATTGATAAAGTGCGTTAAGATGAATTGAAATGTACAAAAAATACAGGTGTCTCATTAAAAAAAAAATAACTTTAACAGGTTCAGCGCCAGAGCGGACACCGGTGTCCGCTATGCTTCCAGCCGTCATGGGCATGGCGGACACCGGTGTCCGCTCAGCATTCTAATATTTGTCGATTCTGGCTTGCCACACGGACGCGTCTTCATGAAATTTGACATAGCAATAAGTCAGCTATGGCCCTGCACAATTGCATGCTGGTGCCAAGTTGTTTGTAGCAATATTTATTTATAAAATACAGGTTGCCAAATAATGGTACTATAAACGTATATATATCCAATGATTTTATTCAAGCAATGCAAATAGATAATTTTTTTATTATTTATTATGATATTCGTTGGAGCACTCCAGACAATATCTTGGATTCCCCTTACAATGTTGGCAATAAGTGGTGACTTTTTCACCTTCTTCTTTTCGACGATGCCATCCACCTTTTTCATATAGCATCCTATGCAATATCTACGGTTTTCGCGAGCTCTACATCCCATTTTTGCAAATTGCTGTGTTTTCTAATTTTGATTTCTTGATAGACGACGCCGCGCAACATCACGTTGATCTTCAAACTTTAACAAATCTTCAATAACCGATAAGCGAAAATCGTTTATCGGAATGTTGATTTGTTCCACAATTTTATATATGACGTGAGCACTCACCATTGAAGTGCCTAATAAAAGATAAGTTTTAGTTGCAAAATTGATAAGAATGCAATAAAATATTTACCTAATAGCATTTCTACAGCCAATTTTTTGTACCACCGCAAGGCTGAACTAGAACTCGACATCTAATCGGAAAGATCAATCGAACATTTACCTGAATTACAATCTATGATGGCTGTTGGCTTTTGAATGGGATTTATTCGTCGTTGAACTTCCACCATTTGGTCTATATGACACGTCGATAAAACTAAGACGTCTCGCTTATAGCGCCATTTGAGGACACATATTCCCCTTTCATTCTCTTGAGCGAAAACCTCCCTTTTTTCAATTTCTACTTCAACTTCAGTCGGGTTTCCTTTCCGGTTCGCACGCAATGTTCCTAGACAATGCATTTTGTGATCCAGGAGTATGTGTGCAGGCTGGAGACTAGTGCACCAGTTATCCATAATACATAGTCTGCCAGTTTGTAAGAGATCTTTTGCTAATTTGAGGACAATGTGAGTAAAAACGGCCAACGAATTATCTGGTGTTTTCTCTTTTCCTGCATAAATACTGATATTCCAGTTATACCCGTTGGCGCAACAAACTTTAAATAATTTTATACCGTATTTATGAGATTTCTGTGGATTGTATTGTTTGAATACTAATCTTCCTTGGAAAGGCACCATACTTTCGTCAACACAAAAAGTTTTACCCGTTTGATATTTTTTTGTGAGTATGTCTATAAGTGATTGAATCTTATATAAACGGTCTCCATCAGGACACTGTTAATTATCTGAAAAGTGTAGCATCTTGAGCAAGATTTCGAATCTATTACGACTCAAAACGCTGCGAGAAACTTCTGATTTAAAAATCCATTTCTGAGACCAATAATCGCGGAGGTTGTTCATACGGACCATGCCCATGTAGCCAAGTAGACCTATCAAATGCATAACCTCTGCCCGAGTTGTCGGCTCCCAGTTTTGTACACGAGATTTGTTCGAAATGTTGTCATTATTCATAATAAATTGTGTGGCATAAAGGTTGGTTTGATCAACTATTATATCAATTATGTCAAAATCAACAAAAGCTAAATAATAGTCAATCGGATGGTGACCCACTAGAGCAGCATGCCATTCTTTTTTTATTCCACTTTCAAATTTTCATCAAATTGCAGGTGATTTCCTTCGGGAGAACCCCTGACTGACTGCGTTAGATCATAAAGTGATGGTTCAGTCAAATTTTCGTTCTGTGATGAAATGCTTTTAGTGGAAACTTCTCGATTTTCTGCCAACTGCTCGTGTTCGACTTCTTCCTCAAGTTCACGCCATATTTCTTTATATTCGCTTTCTATTCTTTTTACGACACGTTCACCATGATATATGTGAAAAGGTCCCGGCTTATTTTCACTTTCTAAAGGTGATGATGACTTAAATTTTATCTTTTTTTTAGGTATTTCAGAGTCACTATCAGTAGAATAGTTGTCTGAGTTTGAGCTCTCAGGTGGAACAAAACCTGGATATACGTCGGAGTCTGCAGAATATGGCTCACTTGACGAACCATCGTCTGATGAAAATTTTTAATTATAAAATAGCTGATAACTAAATTTTGAAAACTTACCATTAGAATACTGCTTCTGCTGTAAAGCTAATTGTAAAATTCGCTTACCACGACTTTCAATTTCTTCATAAAGGAAAATAAACACATCGGCACTCAGCACTTATCATTGACTAATGTCCATATTTATAGTCCGTGCTAATACTTACTTAAGTTGCGTACTAACATAAGCACGCCTTACTTCGAAGTTTGTGTCAGGTACGCGTACTATTTTATAAACAATACTTCGGAAATTCTCGGGATAGATTCGCTCCGAGCACGGAACGTTAGGGAATTTTGTTATCGGAATGACATTGTGGCGCGAAATTGTTCTTTGTGGATCTTTTTAAGTTGCATTTGGTTAGCACGTTTTTTTATTGAAAACCAAAGATTTCACAGTTTATAGTGTAATTTGTTAAATTTAATAAATACTTATTAAAGGTAAATATAAAATAAATAGATTTTGTTGAATTGATGAAATAGAAATACAAAATATCATGAACAATAAAAAAATTATCCATAAATTTGCAGATGAATAAATCGGCAACATTTACCACGAAGGAAAAAATGCTTCTGGCACAGCTCATCAAAGACCATAACATGTTCATATTGCAGTAAAAGCACTAAAGGAAAAAGATGGTAGGGTTCAAAAACTTAATAACTCCATTAGCCATCAGCAGGAGCTTCATCAACTTAGGAAAATGGTTATCGAAGAGGACCTGGGGAGGGCTAAATATTATTCAAGGGTTGCTGAACTAGAGGTATCCAGGATTGAGGGAGAAAAGAGGAGGATTAAATTAGCAGTGGAGACAGCTCAGCTAGACCGACAAAGGGCTGAGATAGATCGACAGAGAGCTGAGCTAGATCGACAGAGAGCTGCTGATGAAGCTGAATTGGCGAAGCTCAAACTTCAGCAATTTAAAAGAAAGGTGAGTATGGTTAGCAATTTTGTTACATTACTTTCATCTTTTGTAATTCATTGTTTTTACAGTTCTCTGAAGATCAATAGATTTTACTATATAACATATAAGGTATATATACACATAGGTATTAAATGGTAAGAAGTGTTTTTATTATTGTGTATATTTAAGTTAATTTATAGTTTCTCTGTGTAAAGGTTATGAGTTATGAGCTAGCTCTCTGAAAATCGATAGACTTTATATATATAGACATAGGTATTATAAGGTGAGAAGTGCTTTTATTATTGTGTGTATTGTAGTTAATTTATAGTTGTTCTGTGCAAAGGCTATGAGCTGCTCTTGATTTATATTGCTAATTTAAAAGGTGATTGGAAAGTTTTAGTTTTTTGGTGTATTTTTTATCGGCAAGCTGTACTGTTGCATTTGTCTATATATTTTCAAATCATAATACTTTAAAGAATTAAATTAATTTGTTAATTTTGAACACTGATGAACATTATTAACTCAAATATTTTAATAATAAAACTAAATGAACTAAATTTCTTTAAATACCTACTTTTATATTTTGAAAATTTGAATTCATTTTCATATACTATATTTCTGCATGTTTATGGGATATATTAAAAGTCAGAGGTGTTTTATTTGCCTTTGGAATTGGACAGAGGTACTTTGGCAATGTAAATTTGTTTTTCAGTTGTAAATTTGAAAGCTTAGTTTTAAGGTGCTTTTTGCTATGTATTAAACAACTTAATAGGTGCTTTCCTGCTGTATACATTACATTAGTATATGTTGTCATTTTTGTGTTGTTTGTTGATTTTCAGATATTAATTGAAAAGGTGTTACATTAATGTACTTTTTCCTATATAAATTAATTATGTGTAATCACTTGTTTAATTTGAACTGTTCTCTGTTCTTCAGACCAGATTTTTAATAATATTTTATATTATTAAAAATACCTTTGTAATTTTTTAAACGAAATAAAACATATATACTTGACATGTATACTTTTTTTTAAACGTGTTCCTATATTCACTTAAATGGGAGAAGGTAACCATTAATAAAAATCTACTTTAAGATTAATAGGAAACTCCGTGTGTTCAGTAAATACATATTCTTTGGAATTGTCTAAACACAATGAGAGAAAAACCCATGTTTATTAAATAATATATACATTAGAATATTTTGATAACAACATACAGAAATATTTAATACCTACTAGTGTCCAAAATGTTGTTGAATGAAGTGTCTCCGAAAATCTAACCCTCTCTCTCCATCGTTGGCATTCCTAGCAGCTGGTACTTCATCAACATTTTCTTCAAAATCTTCATTATCTCTTAAACCAATATTATATAATACCGCAGTTGCACATATAATTGCAATTGCCGTTTCCAATTTAGTTTTAAGACCTAGTTGAAGGCAAGGAAATCGTCTTTTCCAGGTACCAAACAATCTTTCTACAATATTTCGTGTTGTTCTGTGTGCTCTGTTATATCTTTCTTCTTGTTAATTTCCTATTTACATAAAATGTTGTGAATTATTAGCCATAAATATTTGGTGTTTATTATAAATACCTGCTTGTATTACCGGAGTAAGCAGATAATGTCTACATGCATACCCATTGTCCCCAATTAATGAACCTGGCATGTCTCTACTTTCCATTCTCACTCTTAAAGCACTACGGTCAAATATAACACTGTTGTGACTTGAGCCTGGATGCCTAACAACTATATCCATTATTTCTCTATTAGGACTTGAAACGACCTACAATAGATAATAGTACAGTGTAGTTGACTATTATTTCAGTTCTACAATACCTGAACATTTAAAGAAAAGAAACCCATTCTATTACGGAATACCTCAGCATTATTGGGCTTGATATTTTTATTTGGGTGCAATCAATACATCCTACGACATTTGGAAAACGAGCAACTTCATAAAACCTTATAATATTTGTGCGTCTTCCTTCTACAGTTCAAAGAAAATGAATAAAATTTTCTAATTGTTCCGCTATCAATACTGATACTCTTTTAATAATTACGCTTATGGTAGGTTGACTTATACCTCGCAAATCACCGGATACAACATGAAAATTGCAAGTGGCATAAAAACGTAAGCAAACAAGCAACTGCAATATTGTAGGTATTGGTAAACCACGATTAGTAGGTTTTTGTAGGCTCTCCAAAACTAATGGTAATAAAGTATTTGCCACAGTATTCTTGTGAAATCGATAACGGGCACGAAATTCGTTCCCGTTAAAAAATTCCATTTTCGGCATCTCGTATGTATCTTTTTCGGACACGATCTACATGCATTTCTTCTTCTAGACCATCTATATATTCCAAAAATTCATCTAATTCTAATTCTTGGTACACATCCATATCGCTCAAAAAATAAATGTTAAAGTTCAAAATATTTAGAGGTTATATTTCTATGCTCGAACTGTCAAACAACTACTTAAGGTAGCGCCAACACAACCTTAAGAAATTATTAGATAATCGCCGCCTTAAGTATCAGCTGGTGCTTGAGGTTGGTTTATAAATCGCAAATGCATCAAAATCACATACTTAAGCATAGACGCCGCCTTAAGGTCTGACTATAAATATGGACCTAAGGCCATATTTATAGTAGCCGTTTTCTGATTTCGTGTCATAACTCGCAAAATTCATCGGCGGACATTTCGGCAATTGCCGTGTCCTCTCGGCTGGACGTCACTCTCAGCGGTCACCGGTGTTCGCCAAACTTTTCGCTGGGCCACAGCGGACACCGGCGTCCGCTGTCAGTTTTTGATATTTTGACAGCGTATTTTTTCTTAAATTGTGTACTTTTGTTATTAAATGGACAAGTATATAAGAAATAACAAAAAAAATACTTTGGTCCAGGGTGAATGTTTACTCGCATCGGCTTGGCGCTGAACCAGTTAATATCGTCACATGGGACTTTAATTTGCATCTTTAATTTCAAGTTACATCTAATATTACTTGAAAGTCATACAGGATCATTTGGTTTCAATGATTTTGAAGAATATTTGGGAATAAACTTGTCCAAAATGTTATAGAGGACGTTGTAAAAGTTACAGTCAACATCGGTGAAATCTTTCATAAATAATTAACCCGTATGAAGATGATTATTATTAGGTTGAGAAAAATTATTCTTCTAACAATATTAGATTGTTTTAAAACATGTTCATACTAAATCATAGGTTATTTAAGGAGACCTTTATACATAAAATTCCGACATTTTTTATAATTTAAGTAGAACTTATTATATATAATATCTTTATACAGTAATTATAGTGTATTTTCGTCTATAGATATCGATAACCTTAAATAATTTTCCTTAGACGTTACACAGATAATTACTACTACTATTATACTATGCAACCTATAATAAACGGTATATGTCGGAGACGAGAGCATTTCTTTGTATAATAAGCAATAACACGTGAGAAATGTAAACCAACCGTGCACATACTCGATGATGAAGACATGTGTGAACCCATTCACGATAAAAACATGATTACTATAATTATAAAAAACATTTTATTAATACTAAGTCAACTGAGGCTGTTAAATATAGACTAGACTACATATCACATGTATATATGTACTTAGATGTATTATATTGGATGCATATGTGAAGAAAGAATGATTAAAAAAAAGTTGTTGACGTCTAGTTGTCTTGTAAGGCTATGAAATATTATCTAATTTAACATAATCCCACAGATATGTAATTATAATGAAAACACGAAAGCAAACTGCTGTGTAAACCTTACTATATAATATCTTTATTATGCAGAGCGTTTTGTTGGTGTAATTAAAACAGTTTTTAAATAATTAAATTATTTAATTAATAATAATGTTCTTTTGACGTAATGATGAATGATTCCATAATATTCTTTCTCCCTCTATTTATTTATTTATTTGTGTTTGTAATTACACAATTCGCTCAATAAATTAAGCAACAATAATGTCGTTTTCTTTCATTTAATCTTCAATATTTTGTTATAGACCGAATAATATCACCTAAATTGTCTGGTTTTAAGTAATAACATTGTCGGCAATTTAATGCAGTTGCAAAATTCCAACGTGTTAGCTCTAATTGTGTTATCCTATTTTCTTAAATTTAAATATTCTTAGTTGTGTCTATCAAACTTATAGTTCACTTCCTGTGATTTTATTCAATATATTACGAAATACTGAGAAATCTATATTGCTGCTTGTTTTATTACCTTGTCTTGTGATATACCCTTGCCCATACATACAGTGTGGTCATAAAGTTTGGAACCAAGCTTATAACCGCATTATTTTACATTTTTAGGAAAAACGCTCGGACAGGTAAATTTTCTTTTTTAAAACGCCATCTTTTGACATACAATTTTTTTCTATGACGTCATTGGTTTTCGAGTGATGACGTTATCAACACTTTCATTAAATAGCAACCATATTATTTTTTTCTCGTTTTTGGTAGATCTTTATATCCGCCAAATAGTGATATAAAACAAATGGTATGTTGCATCACAATTTTTTTGAAAAAATGATATAAATTAAAAAAAAAATACGAAAATTTTATTTTTGTACAAAATTAAAATTAAATAAAAAAAAAACATTGAACTTAAATTTATTGTAACAGTTAAAGTAAATTTTCAAAATGGACCCCACCAATCAACTGACACTGTCCCAGCCGAGTGTAAACACTCGCGTATACTCGCCTCAATTATGTCTGGGGATATTTGTGTAAGTTCTACGCGAATTCGTTCCTTTAAATCTTCTAAATTGTTCGGTTTGTTAAAATACACTTTCGATTTCAAATAACCCCACAAAAAAAAGTCTAACTTAGTCAGGTCAGGAGAACGAGGTGGCCATCCTATGGCGCCTCTCCGTCCAATCCATTTATTGGGAAATATTTCGTCAAGATAGTGGCAAACCTCTACACCATAATGGGGAGGCGCCCCATCTTGTTGAAACCAAATATTTGGATGGGGTACATCACCATCCTCGTGATTTTGGAAAATAGCAGCAAGCGCTGGAACCAGTTCAAATCTTAAAAATTCTAAATATAGCACAGCAGTCAAATTTCCTTCAAAAAAATATGGTCCTAAAATGGTCGTCCAATAATTCCAACCCATACTTTAACTTTTCCTCTGCGCTGAGTATGACACGATTGAGTCCAATGCGGATTGTTCTGCGACCAATATCTGCAATTATGGCGGTGAACAGATCCATTTAGGCAGAACGTAGCTTCATCTGAGAAGACGATGTTTTCCAAGAAATTTGGATTTTGGTCACAACGTAACATTACGTCTTCACAGAACTGCAGTCGACGATCTTCGTCATCCTCATGTAATTCCTGTACAAGTTGAACTTTGTAAGGACGATAGTGTTCTTTTTTAAATAAGTTGACGATGTGTTTTAAATAAGTTGACAAATGAGTGAACCACCTGATTGGCTAACGCAAGTTGTCTGGTGGAAACATGATGCCTTTCTTCTGCTTCTAGAAGCACATTTAATTTCACATTTTCTCCTACTTGAGGTCTACCTTGCCGTGGTCGATCTTTTACGGATCCAGTTTCGGTAAACTTTCCAACTAGTTTTGTCACCGTAGACCTGGTAATTGGAGGTCTATCAGGGTGTTCATGGTTAAAAAATTCGCATGCTTCTGCATGCGTTCTTTGCCTGTCCCCATACCCAACCATAATTAAAATTTCGATTCTTTCTCGCTCAGATAAATGTGCCATTTTTTATATTAGCGAAAATGAACAATTTTTACGCAATATCTCAAAAATTTAAAGTCAAAAATAGAAGTAAATACTTCAACAATGTTGTCGCCATTGAAACAATTTCAAACTAAAATTTTTGTACATAAATTGTATAAAAAGAAGCAAGAATGTCATAAAGAAATATCTTGCAAAAAAGTGCGTGTTTTTGTTTTTGTAAATTTTTTGCATAGTAACATGAGTACATGTGCTTTTGACGATCCGGTTTGTTCAAGAAGAATATTTAAGTCCTCACACAAGACAGAAGTGTGAAATAAACTTACTTACATATTTCAGTAAATTTTCCCTCCTCAAGGCAACATCTTTCTACAATTCGCAGAGCATTTCGCATGATGCTCGCCACTGTCCCCGGGAATTTCCCCTGGGACACTATGACAATGTCATCGGCGAACCCCTGCGTCCATATTCCCTGGTCATTTAATGTCCTGAGGAGATTATCCACTACTAGACTCCATAGTAGTGGTGACAATACGCCTCCTTGAGGACACCCTTTTGTTGTCCTCATGGAGATCGTTTTGTTTTGCAATTGGGCATGAACTACTCTGCTACGCAGCATGTTATGAACCCAGTTGCATGTGGTGCTTTTTATTTTTCGATCTCTTAAAGATCGAACAATAGAAGACATCGGGGTGTTATCGAAAGCTCCCTCTATGTCTAAGAAGAATGCAATTGCAGTTTCCTTGTACTGTAGGCTCCTTTCGAGCCCTCTCACCAGGCTATGCAGGGCACGCTCACCTGATTTTCCCATCTGGTATGCCCATTGCAGTGGGTGTAGAGGAGATCTATCCAGAGCCCCTTCTTTAATATTTAAATATATCATTTTTTCCATAGTCTTCAACATAAAAGAGGTAAGACTAATTGGGCTAAACGATTTAGGGTGGGTATATGTTACTTTTCCGGGCTTCAGAATAAACATTACCCTAGTTTCTCTCCATGCCCTAGGGATATAACCCATAGCATGGCTAGACCTGAATATCTCCATTAGAGGACCCATAATTTCACCAATTCCCTCTTGAAGGAGCTTGGGAAACACTCCGTCTGGTCCTGTGGATTTATATGGTTCAAACGATCCTATCGCCCATCTAATTAAATGGGGCTTGAAGATCTCGTTTGATGTCTCCCAATCATTCCTACTCGCCCTCCAAGAGGTGACAACTTGATTGGTATCACAATCATCCATACGCTCCGAACCTGGAAAGTGTACCCCCAGAAGATACTCTAAAGTCTCTTCCACGGTAATGGTACACCTCCTGTCCAATTTTTGTATAGATCTAATTGCGTTGGAAGGATATGTTTATTCTGGCCATGTCAGGAACACCTTCGATGTCCTCACAGAATCTTCTCCAGGCTTACTCCAGCTCCAGGCTCCATTACTTTTGCTCTCTTTGATTTTATCATTGTATTTATTGAGGAGAGCCTTGTAGGCTTCCCAATTACCTGTTTTCTTCGCCCTATTAAATGACCGGCGAGTTTCTTTCCTTTAATTGGTTAACTCTGCATTCCACCAGGCAGCCCGCTTAGCTATACGGCGCTCCATAAGGGGACAGTTATTTTCATAGCAGGAAAGAATGGTCCGTTGCAACCAATCAACAGCCAACTCCAGCTCTTCCACATTCCCTATTCTAACAGGGATATTTCGGGTCGCAGCTAACAGGTCTTCCTTGTAAGAGCCCCAATCTGTTCTCTTGGGATCCCTGTATAGTCTGGGTTCCGTTAAATCTGTACATAGTTCATAGCGCACATAACGGAGACCTTTGTATGTTATGGTAAATTCAATTAGTTGGCGATACCTTAAATCTTTAATCCTAAGATCTTAAATCGTCAACAAATTGAATTTACTATATATATATATATATATATATATATATATATATATATATATATACCAGGTGATTCAGTTTGGTATTCGTCCACCTGTAACTTTTTTACCTTTAGAAAAAAGTATAATAAACCATATATATTCGTAAATCCGATGGTAAAACCTATTGGATAGGATGATCAATTTATCTTTACAATGACATCTGTCAAAAAAGTGACTGTCAACTTTTTTTTTCAAATGACGCCCTGTATATTTTTTTGCAACATTTAATAGGTATTTTATTTCTAATTACAAATATGTATCACACTCTTTACTTTTGGATAGAGTAACAGAAATAATCACTAAAATCGTGGAGATATAGTAAGTTCTAGGAAAAAAATATTTACCCATGAAAATAATTTCAATTCATTTTTAACTGTCAACAACAAATATCACGGCGCGTCACTTAGTTGTAGTTTCTTTAAAAAATGGCTGTGTATTCAAACCAAGAGATGTTAGATATGATTTTAATCTATGGGGAATGCCAAAAAAAGAGTAAGGTCGCTAGACGAATATACCAACAACGGTATCCAGAGAGATCATTGCCATCTGACAAATTATTTGCAAAACTAGCAAGAATTTTGGGTGCATTTGGGAGTTTCAAGAAGAAGAGAAGTGCTTTTAGACCAAGGACTACAAGAAATGAAGACAATGCAATTGCAGTTTTAGCTCGAGTAAGTGTTGATCCCCACATATCCATTCGGCAAATAGCCAATGAAACTGATATTTCTTTTTCGCCAATTCAACGGATTTTGAAAGATAATAAACTGCATCCATTTAAAATTCACGTACATCAAGCTTTGCTTCCTCGAGATTACGACGAACGGGTAAACTTTATAGCCTGGCTGAACTATGCCCACGAAGTTGGGATTTTAAATCTTATCATGTGGTCAGACGAATCTCGATTTCATAACAATGGAAAAGTGAATCGCCACAATTGCCACTATTGGTCAGAACATAATCCTTACTGGCTTCGAGAAACAAATTTTCAAAATGTTTGGGGAATAAATGTGTGGTGTGGCATCCTTATTGGAAAAATTATTGGACTAAAATTTTATGAAGGCACACTCACGGCGGAAAGGTATCTACAATTTTTAAGGGAGGAATTATACGAATATATGGACGATGTTCCGTTACAAATACGGTCAAATCTGATATTACAACAAGACGGCGCACCAGCTCATGGCGGTAGAATATGAAGTTTATACTGGGAGATGAATTGGAAATCGTAGTGTGGAAGTAAAGTGGCCCCCCAAATCTCCGGATCTCACGCCACTTGATTTCTTTCTGTGGCCATATCTTAAGGGGAGGATTTATACAACACCTCTAGTTGATTTGGAAGATCTGCAGAATAGAATAAAACATAAATGTCGTCAATTGACTCAAGAAGTTCTTTTGCGTGTCTGTACTCAGGAGGTATTACATAGGGCTGAAATGTGCCTTGAGATGAACGGTGCACATTTCGAGCATTTGATGAACTAAGTTTTTTTGCTAAAATTATTAAATAAATTTTCCTAACAATTGTTTTCATCGTCATCTACTTGTTACGCATCTGAATAAACATTTATTATTTTTGTGATTGTTTTTTTATTATTTTATCATAGTGATACATATTTGGAATTAGAAATAAAATACCTATTAAATGGTGCAAAAAAATATACAGGGTGTCATTTGAAAAAAAAAAGTTGACAAATCACTTTTTTGACAGATGTCATTGCAAAGATAAATTATTGATCCCATCCAATAGGCTTTGCCATCGGATTTACGAATATATATGGTTTATTATACATTTTACTAAAGGTAAAAAAGTTACAGGTTGGCGAATACCAAACTGAATCACCTGGTATATATATATATATTATTGAATTTCTTATTTTTTTTCTTTTCTTTTAATAAAAATATAACGCAATATGAACGGCGTTATATTTATAGATATACTATATTAAACATAACTTCTTTTATACTTAAGTCCGCATTGTTATAATTCCATTACGTTGGTTCTGTTTCAAATTATATAACTATTCTATTCTATGCTATTAGGCATGGGATAACGAATCGCCGTATAACATGTTTTAATTGTTTTTAATTGATACTATCTGATACATTTGAATAATAAAACAATAAAATCTAACATCTGTAACAAGAAATCGCACTTCTCTTATTTACATTCTAAATATATGTGTTTGCATAATTTAGCCCATTTTTAGTGCTAGAGTAAAAGCTCAAGATTAGTAAATAGAATGTTTAGATGAGTATAATTACCATAAAAACAAAAACATATCTTTTACCGCGAAAGAGTGGGCGTTGTTAGATAAACATCCAGTTTACTGTTGAAATATGCGTAGACAAAGTATAAGCGAATACTTGCGCAGACTTGAGAATGGCGACAATCGGTTGCTAAATCGCAAGGATTATAATATATAGTTAACCGTATATGAAAAACGTTGGAAAAATACGCATTCCTTATGCACTAGATGCCTTAAAATATAAACTTTATTGCGAGATGTACGAACAAATTTAGACGATTACGAGTTCATACTTACTAAATCTAGTGCAGACATGGGGATCTCGCGCACGGCAAATAAAACGATATTTGAGTAGACGGCTGCGAATTAGAGTATATATACATGGTTAGTTAAAAGTATGGAGACGGCGATTTATTGTCGTTAATATTCATTTTATGGGATTATGTTCATTATAAAAGATTGTTAGGATATTTTGATCTACATTTGAGAATATTTGTTTTTTTTTCTTCAATTGTTTTTTAGTTACGCCTGTCCGCGTAGTTTTTTTTAAATGGGAACTAGTAAATTTTACTCTACCATTCAATAGAGAATTTATTTCTCTTTACAATAATATTTTTGTTTTTTTAAAATTCATTTTAATAACTTTTTTTACAAGAAAAATTAAACAAATTAATAACAAAGTAAATTAAACTAAGTGTTCAAATTGTCGTCCATTAGTAATTTGACAATGACCCAATCGATTTACAAAACCCGAACAGAATAGTAAGAATTCATCTAAAGACTGTCTTTAGATTAGTAAATTTTACTCTACCGTTCGATAGAGAATTTATTTCTCTTTACAATAATATTTTTGTTTTTTTAAAATTCATTTTAATAACTTTTTTACAAGAAAAATTAAACAAATTAATAACAAAGTAAATTAAACTAAGTGTTCAAATTGTCGTCCATTAGTAATTTGACAATAACCCAATCGATTTACAAAACCCGAACGGAATAGTAAGAATTCATCTAAAGACTGTCTTTAGATCTTTAGTCTTTAGATGAATTCTTACTTTTTCTAAACTCCCAGCACCGTGACATTAGCTTTACCATGGAGGTGGAATCAGACGGAAGTCTCCCGTTTTTAGACGTCTTAGTGACCCGCAATATCAATGGCAAACTGGGCCACACGGTTTACAGGAAACCGACTCATACGGACCGATATCTGAACGGGTTTTCCCATCATCACTCGGCACACAAACAAGCGGTCATCAATACTCTTGTACATCGCGCGTTATCTATCTCAGAACCTAGGGCACTACCCTCCGAACTTAAGCATGTTTCTAACACCCTACTCCAGAATAATTATAACGCCCACGACATACACCGTACTATAGTGAGACATCGTAACCCCAAACCTCGAAGTGAACCCGATCCTAACATCAGCACCGCCTTCTTACCGTATATTCAAGGTATCACCGATCATATAGGAAAGGTTCTACATAGAAATAAAATCAAAACTGTCTTCTGACCCCATTCTAAAGTTTCGGACCTCTTACCCTCGGTCAAAGACAAAATATCTCCACTCCAAGCACAAGGAGTGTATCGCATTCCGTGTTCGTGTGGCAGTGTGTACATTGGCGAAACTAAGCGGCCAGTCAGCGTGCGTGTGTCCGAACATGAACGTTGTACTAGACTGTTGCATATAGCCGGTTCAGCGCTGGCAGAACACAAACTAAACTCCGGTCATCAAATTCTATTCAAAGATGTCAAGCTTCTGTCCCGTGAATCGCATTATTTCCCTAGGAAAATCCGTGAATCTATTGAAATTTACAAACATCCCCGCAATCTCAATAGAGACGATGGCTATACGTTACATCCGACGTGGCAAACTCTACTGCACACAACTAAGAATGACCACGCCCATACGACGCATGCCATTGGCTCATTGTCCCCAGCCAATAGCAGGCCACCATCTGACCCGGTCCCCCCTATATAAGTTGTACCGGTCTCTGTCATAGCATTCCTCAAACTACTGCGAAACGAAGAACATCTACGTACAGCCCTGAAGATGTACCTTGAAACAGTGAGCGAAACGTTGGCAATTACGACTAACTCGACGCGGTTCCAACCCGGAAACCGAGATCTACATCTAGAGAACGACCGCGGAAACCTACACTACATTTAGGATAATAGTGTTGTGCGGTCAACTTCGTTGTGAAGAAGCCTATGAAGGAAGTTGAGACTGGCTACAAAACGTCTAAAGGAGAGAGAAGGCACGTTGAAACGAGGAAGGAGTCTATTACAGAGCAATAAACAACATATTCAGAATTGTTACCAGGAATGGCAAAATCGTTGGAAAGTTTGTTTGAAGGGGATAATATTAAATTGTAGGGGCATTCAATAAAAAACTTTAAAATAAGATCATTCTCATTACTACTGAAACACACCTCGTATAAAGCAAACTTGAGAGACACGTCCAACAGCATGTTCAAACGAACAATTAAAAGGACGTTTGTATAAAAATGGGATTATTTTCACGAAATGCATGCCGTTATTATTGAACTTTAACATACCTAACTTCCATCGTAAGAAATACGACCAGATTGAAACATTTATATATTACATCTATTGACGTAAGTACACAAGCAAGTGTGATAATTGTTTATCCAACCACAGACGCAGAAAATTCATCTTTACTATAGTGCGTCTTTTAACGCAATATCTTGTCTCTTTACTCGTTTAAGACATTCACCTTCGTACGGAAAACAACCGAATCATTTCGTAATTCATTCCGACTGTTGTTGTCGCCACGATATATCGAAGAGTAGCCAATTCATCCGCCGAGCAGGTTATATATCTGCTGCTGTGTTCGGTGTTAAAGGCAAAAAAGGAATTTAGAACATGTTACCTGTTACCTTGTGTCATCCTATTCATATGGATATTCTTCGGGGAAAAAAAATACTCTGAATGACTAAGAGATGATGTCCTTGTCGTGAAATATAAACGATAATAATGTTTTTAATCGTATTATACACTTAACATGTCTTGATGACAATTTTGCCATTTTATGGATTATATGAACACGAAAGTGTAGTAAAATATATATACACCATATATCGAATGCTATTAATTCATACTTCGGTAATATGAACATACAGTGATGAGCAAATGTACGATATGTAACCACATAAATATCTGCCAATTGAAGCGTGCCCGGTTCAAATAGGCCAAGTGCCAAAAGTATAAAACCGAGGTATTATCAAAAAACGATTATTATTGCATGTTGCGTTGATTGGCGTTAATAAATAACTATTTTGGATTAAGCTAAGCATTGGACTAGGTTTATAGATGTGTTGTATCAAGTCAATATTAAAATACTTTAGTTTGAAAAAGATATATTAAAATATATTTTTTTTAAATTTAGAAACAATCGAAGTACCATATTAAAAAGATATGTCTCTATGTCCAGCGATAACGTTATAAAAACTTGTAGAAAGTTAAAAACAATAATCACCAAGTCAGTAAGTAATGTGTATTAAACATCGTTTACAAAAAACATCAGATGTAAACATTACAAGAGTATTTAAATGTGTAATAGGTTTCTGTAGTATTCTTTGTGTTCTTCCTTTTCCAGAAAGTTAATCATTGATGCTAATGATCTTTTTTTTGTTGTCTGTTATTTTGTTATCCGGCGGCAAAAGCAGTAGATTTGTGCTCATCACGTCTGAGATAGATTTACTCTTTTTCAAAACATTAACATCCCTCCAAGGCTCAAACTCACTAAAAGTTTCTTTGACTTTAACAGTGCAAGGGTTTTCTCGCTCTACACGAAGCATGACTGCCTTGCTAATATTTAAATTTTTGATATCAATCAAAGCTTCTGCTGCCTCCTTTATATTCCAGAATCCATGCTTTTCCATGTCAACAATTTCGAAAGGGGGATGATAAACTGCGGATTTAATAACATTGTGTAGATCTTCAGCAAGCATAGCCTTCATGACCCTTTTTCTCATTTCGATATGTGCAAAATCGCGATCGCAAGCCATAAAGCTGTGACCACTTATGAGGAATTTGTGTTCTATAACATCAAATACCCCATGGGCCTGCAAATATATATATATATAGAAAAAGCATTATTTTATTTTTATTTTGGCCAGCGCAGTTGTCAGTCCAAATAATAACGTGTTTGTCTTTGACCACACTACTATTCAGAAACCGCAATATACAAGAGGCAACTTCGTTTCCTCCTCTGCCTGCTACTCCTTCATTCCATAGATTCATATACCCAGTACTTGTATTGTTGTAGTGGATTCCTAGATTATAGCAACTGAGCTGACTTAAGTAAAACATATCACTGTGCGTTAGTGTAGGTAGGAAAAGGACTTGTTGTAAGTCTACGCTCAAGCAACACATACGACTGCCAGGCAACTGTGCATCTGTGGTGTCTTTTTTCATCAGCTTAAAAGCACTTTCAGCTTTGCGGTGGTGCAGCTCTAGCTTCTGTTTTGCAATAGTACTGCTCTGTAACTCACCTCTAGCCTCACAAGTGAGTCTATCACACACTCGGCAAGTGTCGCTTCTGGGGAGGTGAAATTTCAAATTTGGAAAGTGTTCTCTAAAAACTCGGCTGTAAAACTTATACGAAATATTGGTTTCCGGATATTTTTCAGCAAAAGCTTTAAATAAACGATGAATATTAAGATCTGGGCTTAAATACTCTTTAGAAGTGTGCGACCTTGAATAATGATTTTCTTGGCGAGGAATAGACAATATGTGTTGCTTCACCATGTTCTTGTCTTCTGTAGTAAACTTTTTCAACTTATGACATGTTCGTTTATCAGTAAAGGAAGTTTCTCCGCTTTTCTTTTTTCTTATTATTGTTTGAAGTTTCATTTTTGATACCGCAAAAATGTCCATAAACGTTGATTTACAAACTCGCACCATCCGACCAGTTCCATCTGGAACTGGAACTGTGTAGAGGTGTAGTGTAGAGGTGTAGTGTTAGAGGTGTGTAGGCCATAGTGCCCTGGCGATGACTTTCTGATGGGTCATTATAATTTCCATGGCGTCGTCTTTTTATTGGTAACACACTAATCAAATTCATCAGGTAGGTGCCTCGAATAGGTGCGGTTTCATCATAGAACTTTTTAAATAACTCTAGTCTTCTTTCATAAGAAAGATTTTTACATGAGAAATAGCATTTACAGGACAACTAAAAAAATATTGTTTAGTAATGAAACTGAAAATTTTATTAAAGACTCTCTAACCTTTTTTTTTGGTTCCGCTTTTTTGGAGACAATTTTGTTACTTCTCGTTGCATAATCCTTCCCTGATATCCTCAGCTTGCTTTGTACTTCCCTCTGTCGTCCACGGATTTTTTGTTTCTTATTATCCATTGGTTATCACTTTATATGAGGCACAAAGTCACTTGCAGAAACACGCGCAAACATTCGTTAAAATAGGGTTAGAAAAGCTGATCTGACAATTGGCACTTAGCTTGTTCTGAGAGAATTAACCTGGCACATACACATACTGCCATCTATGACATGATTTTTAAACTATAAAGAAATTACATTGGGAGTTGGCATCTTTACAGGACATGCCCGTTGGTATATAGAATGTTTCTAAAGCAAAAGCTCAAAAATGTAATTTTTGGCACTTGGCCTATTTGAACCGGGCACGCTTCAATTGTAAATTATTGCAGTTACATTAAATTAATGATTCATTTACAATTATTTTTTGAATTTTTCAATAAACTATTAAATAAACAAATATCGGCAAATTCTAATTTTTATATTAACATTTTAATATTGGGTTTTAGCAGTACAATGTAACAAACGCCATGAAGATTTATTCACTGGTGTTCTCGTTCCAGGCTGTTCACTAGGGTGGGTCAAAAATTTTTTTTTCTCGTATCGACTTCTAATATCGTAAATATGTTGTATTTCTGTTTGCATTAGACCCCTGTAAAATATTATTAATTTATTTTTAGTGTAAGAGCCCGCGCTTTGATCTTCAATTTTGTGAAATTTTGAATATAACGACTATATCCCTTTTTTACATAACAACATAGCATTGTATTGCAGAAAAGCATATTACGGTATCCTAATGACTTATAAGTTGTCGAGAATTCAGACACACAAGCAATTCATTCTTTGAAACGTATATCTTCTTCCAGGAAATATTTTTAATAGAATACATATAAAATAAAACATAATAAAAAGATTAGTTTGGTTTTACTACTCGAACAGTGAAGTTCTGTGTTTATTTTTTTATTTGAACTGTTTTAACATTTAATCGTTATTATGGAAACCAGAAGCCAAGGTTATTTCTGCTCGCTATTCGGAAATGTAGAACATATTAATGATAACGTTTTGTCTACTTACGAAGATGTTATGAAATGCTATGAGTGAAATAGGTTGCAACTAAAAATAACGAGGAATACTACCAAAGAACCATCGTTTTTAGATATTGCAAAACTTGTAGCTCTAAGGGTAGAATGTGTTTGGAGAAAATCGTCTCTTCCTACAGTTTCAAATACAAGAGTCATACAACTAATAAACGGTTATCATATAAAGTGCAAAAATCTCAAAAAGTCGTTGAAAAAAATATCCGTTTATCAGAAAGAAAATTTTCTCCGACGTAGCAGAGTTTTGTTTGATATTTGTTCCTGTAAATGTAAACAAATTGAGCTTTGTTGCTGTCCAAGGCAATATAAGGTACCCAAAGAAGAACAGGAGTTTTTGAGTGACCAAAGGGGGGGCGAGAAAGATGCGTATTGGAGGAATAGATCGAGTTCTTACAACTAAATTGCAAAAAAGAGCAGCCCGAGCACCAAAGACAGAAAAAAACGTAAATAAAAGTCACGACAAAATTAACTCAAAACAGCAGGACTTGGAGTTATCTGTAAGTAATTCCAGTTCTTCTTGTGATGATTATTTTAATTTACCTTCCACGTCAAAGGCAGAAGGAAAAAAAGAAAAAACAAAAAAAATTTTTAGTTTGCCTATGCTGTCAAAAACTTGTGACCGTTACTGTGTTTCCGATAGAGCAGCGGCTGCTATTGCTTCTTCTGTATTGCAAGATATATCTCCTGGCAGTGAACCAATTTATAAATCAAAAACACGACGGGAAAGAAAAAAAGTACGTAAAGAATATATTCAAAATCAGGAGCAGCTAGACCTACAGGCTTTATACTTTGACGGCTGAAAAGATAAGACGATTAATATTATTAAAAAGGGAGCTAAGAAATACAGACAAATATTGATTGAGGAACATGTACCTATTCTTAAGGAGCCAGATTCAGTTTATGTTGGCTATGCAACACCAGATCGAAGTACTTCTAAAAGTATGGAAATGTCAATTATTGCCCTTCTTTCGTCTCAAAAAATTTATAAAGAAAATTTGATGGCAATTGGTTGTGATGGTACAGTCACTAACACTGGGAAATTTAACGGAGTAATAAGAGTATTGGAAAAAAGACTTCAGCGCCCACTGCAATGGATTACATATTTGCATGCTACATTTGAACGAATTGCCATTAAAACATCTATTTAACAAACTAGATGGTGTTACCATATTCGCATGCTGGTCCTATTGGCAACTTATTAGAAAAATGCGAAAAACTACCCATAGTCAAGTACAAAAGCAAATAGAATTTTACGTTTATATATTTCTACATCAAACCCGTCATATCAGCTAAAAGTACGGTATGCGCCAAAATAAACAACACTGAAATTACTGAAGTATATTATTTATTACTTATACATTATTATGTCTATCGAATACATGTTCAAAATATGCGCCATGGCGTTGTAGGCACTGCTCATAACGGTTACGCAGATTGTCAAACATATTCGAGAACACAGGTTGCTGCATATTCCTGAAAAGGGAGACGATCTTCTCACGTAAATGATTAACAGTTCTGGGTGTGTCTGTACCGCTGAAGACTTGCTCCGTTAACATACCCCATACGTAGGCACCCGGCGGTGTAAGATCGGGGGAATGTGATGGGTAGTTGAAATTAGAATTGCGGGAAATGATGCGTCCTTCAAAAGTTTCCTGCAGCAATGCTATCGATTGTCGAGCAGTGTGACTGGTCGCCCCGTCCTGTTAAAACCACTGCTCTTCCATCCGAAGGTCCCTGGCACGACAAAACCCTCTGAGATCTTGGACAAATGGCGTTACCACAATGTT
This sequence comes from Melolontha melolontha, assembly GCA_935421215.2. Lineage (NCBI taxonomy): Eukaryota > Metazoa > Arthropoda > Insecta > Coleoptera > Scarabaeidae > Melolontha > Melolontha melolontha. The sequence goes on from OW285235.1 coordinate 13,866,171, forward strand.
TCTATAACGTTCCTGGGTAACAATAAGAGGTGTGCCATCATCATCCTCAATGAAATACGGACCAATCACACCGTGTGCTGACACTGCACACCATATCGTCACACGGGCACTATGTAGCGGTTTTTGGATAATCACGTCTGGCTTACCGAAACCAAGGAAGCGTGTTGTTTGTTTATTGATGTAACCCTCCAAGTGAATATGACTTTCGTCTGAGAACCACACATTATTCAAGAAATCTGGATCCTCGTACAACATTGTCCACAATACGCAACCCTGGCATTCATATCTTGGTTTGACAATCGTTGTCCAACTTGAATTCGGTACGGAAATCTACCTACATCTTTGAACAAACGCCGAATCGACGTACTGCTGATATTCAACTTAAATGACGTTCGCCGAAGACTTCGGTTCGGTGATTGCAAAACCTAATTGAGGACACGTCTATGGCTCACAGTTACTGGCCTACCAGACCTTCCCTTCCGTTGGCACAACACACTGCCAGAACGACGAAATTTCTCAACAATAGAAAGCATAACTTTGTTGGTAGGTGCCTCTTTATGAAATTGATCGCGATATGTTTCCGTCACTAACTTCAAACTCGGTCCACCTTGTTTGCCTTTTCCGTACCATCGAAAATACGACGATAAACACTTTTTCCTTAGTCGTGAGACCCATTCTCAACTATAACATCACATAACAACGTTCTTTGCACTACTAAAAACACATAACGCTGCTAGTATCATATGTCAAAAAGCAGACATGCGCATAACAATGGCACGCATTTCAGTGTTGTTTATTTTGGCGCATACCGTATTAGCTGAGTATTGTGTAAAAGTGTATGCTCCAGTATGGTTTGAAATAAAAACAAATCCAACTTGCAAACATCGGTCTAAAAATTTTTGGAAATTGGTAAAAAACTCACGATACCTTCCTGCAGAGTTAAAACTAGTAATAGATCCCGTAATTCAACGTAACGCCTATTTTGCTCACCCTGAAAGCTTGCTTCTATCGATGTTATTGGATGAAAATAAAACAGTGAGAGCTGGCAGCCAGACGAATTCAAGAAGCACGAAGCTCACCTCATACTGGAAAGCAACCTCGCGTGTTTGAGGTCCCGACTATCAATTTTGACGCAAGTAACTACTTTGAAGTTATAAATTGGAATCAAAAGCTTTTCGATCCACCAATTCTTCGAAACATCACTACTGAAGAAATAAATGCGGCAGTTGAGTGTCAAGAAAGTGACAATCTAATTTTTGCCAAGCTGCCATGTCATACTCAGGCGGTGGAACGAACTGTGAAAATAGTGTCAGAAGCATCCATGTCTCTATGCGATAAAAAATTAAGAGGTTTAATACAGACGAAACTTGAATCAAGACGAGAGATGCCCAGATTTGACAGTAAACAAGTTTTGTGACCAAAAAATAACTAATATAATTTCGTGATTTTATTGTTTTATGTTGTATAAGAACCAAAGTTTTATTTTTTTTTAAGTTTAATTAAAAATGTTTTCAGTTTTAATTTATAATAATTGATAGTAAATAAAATATTAAAATTTAAAAAATGGCTTTTTTTAAAAAATACTTAATTCTTAGGAGCTCCGGAGCGGGCTCAAGATGTGACTTTTTTTAACTATTTATTAGCAATTTTTATTTGTTTTAACGTAAGACAAAAGAATATGATTCGAGAACTTTATTTTTTCTCATACATCAGTGACCCACCCTACTGTTCACTTTTACGACTAACAACACTAATACATAACATAAGTATGGCTTATAGATACAACATACACAAATTTTTATATTTATTAATTATTATCGGAGACTGTATGTATAGATAGCGTGGGAAATTCTTTGAACCCGAATTTAATGAACAAAGGTTCATGTTAACTAACTAATATACCTTTATTTAATACACAGATAAGCCATCTAAATTATACAAAATTTATTAAAGTTGAAAATATGACTATATTTTTTTTTAAATTACATAATAAAACGCCTGTCCTAAATGTTGTTTTAAATTCAACGAACGCTCAATAAAAACAATAAATCACATTTTTTTGGATCCGCAATTGTTTGGCAATAAGCGGCTAGCTGTAATTATATTACCGTATATACATCTATATCTTATATACATATTAATTCTCGAACGTTTAGCTGTAAATGGAAATGCAAATTATTATTAAATATACATCAATTGTTGGTACGCATAAATAGTGAAGAAGCTGTTTTATGTAAGTTATAATTAACACAATTAAACAGCATTATACATTGATTGATTCATCTTTGATATTTAAAAGAACGTTACAAAATATTTTTGAAGTATCTTCTTGTGTTATATAAACTGTTTCCAATAACCATTCTTGACATGTTGACTAAAATAAAAATATTTAAGAAAAGTTTGAAATATGTTTTAAGTAATTTTTTAATGTAATTTATAATATTAAATATGTAAACTTTATAAAGAGTGATCCAAATTGAAATTGAAAAATTATATCACTCAATGTCCTCCACAACTCCGCTGGCATGACTCCATTCTTTAGTGAAATTTTTCACAATATTATCAAATAACTGCGGCTCTATTTCAGCAATTGCACACTTGCATGTTCGCCTTTAGGTCTGAAAGCGTAGCTGGTTTATTGGTGTAAAACTTTTCCTTCAGATAGCCGTACAAGAAAAAGTCTAGTGAGGTTAGATCACAAGACCTGGGTCGCCAATTGCTGTCGTCTCTCTGAGACATAACATGACCAGGAAATTTGGTGTGAAGTAAAATGATTGTTTCACGTACTCCATCTTGTTGAAACCACATGTCATTCACGTCCAAATCATTGACTTGATTGAAAAAAAGTCGTTTAGCATTTCTCTCTAGATTTGCAAGGTAACTGCTTCCAGTACATATGCGAAAAGTTTCCACCACTGACTTTTATTGTTATTTGTTAAATATTTATTGTTTTTTATAAATTTGGACAAATTGTTGTTAGTTCTATACGCTGTATTAATGTCAAACTTTCTTAAATATTTACAAATTTTTGTGCTTGAAGAGCCTATAAACGTGATCATTTTAAATTTTTGGGTGTTATTATAATTTAATATTGGGTAAACTTGTGATATGGCTTTTGTAAGGAGTTTTTTATTTAAAATGTTATCTTTTATATTACTTTTATATCCATTGTTGATAGCTATTTGTTTAATTAAATTTAACTCTTTCTCGAAATTTGTTTGGTTCAATAGAGTATTGATTAATCTATGTATAAGACTGTGATAAGATGTAACAAATAACAATAAAAAGTCAGGAGTCTATGAGTCAACTTGCGGTAGTTGCCCTATGACTTATATATAGGGTGGCCCAAAATGACCGAAGGGGTTTGAGTTCATTATAACTTCTTATTTAAGACATAATTATTTAATTTTTTTAATTTTAAATACAGTATATTAATGGAGAATATTTTTAATTTAATTATGAAAAATTATATCTCGCAAATGGTGGCCATTTTCTGCTTCGCATATTCGTGCTCTTTCCAAAACATTTTCCATAACCTTTCGCAAAACTTCAGGTGCTATGTTGTTGATTTCGTCGCGTATATTATTTTTTAGTAGCTGTATGGTTCGAGGCTTATTAATATAGACTTTTCCTTTCAAGTAACCCCAAAGGAAACAGTCTGAAGCGGTTAAATCCGGTGAACGCGGAGGCCAATTAAAATCGCTTGTACGGGAAATAATTCGTTCACCAAAGATGTCGCATAAAAGAGCCATTGTGTCCCTCGCAGTGTGCGCTGTGGCTCCATCCTGTTGGAACCATACTTTCGGATGGTTTTCCAAGGCTGGCCTTAAAAAATTTTCCAACATTGTCCGATATCTAACACTAGTGATGGAAACGGCGACACCGTGTTCATTTTCAAAAAAATATGGGCCAATTATCCTTTCCGACGAAACACCGCACCAAACGGTACACTTAAGTGGGTGTAGTTCTCGCTGTTGAACTACTCTTGGATTTTCCATAGCCCATATCGTGCAGTTGTGCCTATTAACGAACCCATTTAATTGGAAATGGGCTTCGTCGCTCATAATTAAATTATGAATAAAATCATGATTTTCTTCTGCTTTTTGACGAAAATAAATTACATAATCAAGTCGTTGCTGGTAATCTGTCGGTTTCAATTGTTGGACAAGCTGAATTTTGTATGGAAACATTCTTATTGTATGCAAAATTCTCTGCAGCGACCCTCTTGAGAGGCCAAGTTGTGTCGAACGTCTCCTGGTTGATGTTTCTCCATCTTCCCGAATACTCTCCTGTACCCGTTCAATATTGTCATCCGTGTGCACCGTTCGTCGTTTGCCGGCACCAGGAAGGTTCCTTACTGACCAGACGGTTTATTGTTAACTCTGAGGGTCCAACCCGCACATTAAAATAACGACGATATGCACGCTGAATCAAAACAATGGATCGTTGATTTGAGAAATAAAAGTTCAACGATTTTGGCACGTTGTTCAATTGTGTACTGTTCCATTTTAAATTCCCCAAGTCTTCTTTACAAAATACTGAAAACAAAAAAAAAATTATAATAGAAAAGTTATAAGGAATTAAAACCCCTTCGGTCATTTTGGGCCACCTCTAGAACAGTCAGGCAGATCGTTTGAAATACGCATCAAAGAACATTTTTGTTCATTTAGAAATAATTAAAGAGACTCTTCATATGCGTCTCATATTAATTCAACGAACCACAATTTTAACAAAGAATTTAAAATATTACACGTAGAAACTAAGGGCAAAAAACTTAATTTATTAGTCACTTGAAATTAATAAATTAAAGAAAACCGACAAGATCCTCAATGATCAATTAGAAACAAATAATTCACCCTTACTCAATTTATTTATTTGATATTCAGACAGTCATATATTGTATATTTCCATAGAACTTCTTTACCTCCCTGTAACATAAAGTAGACCCTCAGTTTTATCACTTAAGAACAGTATTGTATAAACCGTAGTAAAAGTTTTGTGCATAGACATTTTAGTAATAAAAAATACCCATTCCTTCAACTATTCAAAACAAAACATGTGTTTGTTACTGTACATTTGTGTTAAAAAATTTGTACATAAGTTAGTTATAAGTCTAACGAAGCTCAGGTTGGAGCGAAACGATCGTTACGGTGTAAATTAAAAAGTGAAATTCATTAAAAAATTTGTTTTATTTTATCCTGGTAATAGTTAAACATATTTTAGCTCATAATTCATTATGTTTTCAATAACTGGAAGAATACTTCTCCTAAAACTTTTAGATATTGAAATGAGTCGCACAATAGCGTCCATATATTTCCAAGAAGAAAGAAAAAAGTTTTCCATATAACAGGAAATTATTATGTGCAACGAAGAAGGAAGTATATAAGGACAACCAAGTTTAATGATCTGAATTATTATTGAATTCTATCCAAGAGCATTATTTTTAATTTCCGAAATTATGTTGACATATTTTCTTGAAAAACTCTTCTAAAACTCTTTCGAATCTATATAGAATATGCTAATTTTATAGAAGTTATGTAATGCAGGATCTGCAATACTGTTGGAGATGCTATCTGAAAAGTAATAATTTAATGCAGGGTCTGTAAATTTGACGGAACATTCCCTTGATACTTATTGAAGACTGAATGCCTTAGAACCATCTTATAAATTCATAGTTAAAATTGGCCTTCTTTTCATATTGAATAAGTTTCGTGGTAGAATTTTTTAAAGGTGATTTCAGTGAATAATTTGATGAACTGAGAGAAGCGGTTAGACAAGGTGCAATGGGACAGTAGCTTTGTATTTCTTCTTCTTCTTCTGTTTTGGCACGTCCAGGCACTTGAGCACACTGCTCTTTGTACTGTCCCCAATAGATCTCTCGATTCCACTCTGTTAGGCTTGTGTCCTCGATAAAAGCCACTATCCTCCTCAGGGGAAGTTTGACTACACTCGAAGGATCCAATAGATCTCTCCCGAAATATTTCTGTCTGTGTTCCTTCAGTTCCTCACACGTGCATATTACATGAAGGCTAGTTTCCTCCTGTTTTTCACATCTCCTACACCAGGGCTCGCTAACCAAGCCCATGGTGTACAAATACTTCCTTAAAGGACAATGTCCGGTTATTAACCAGGTAATTATTTTAATTTCTTTTTTGCTACTACGAATTAGATTGGCTGAAAACTTCCCGTCCAGCCCCCTTAGTAGTGTTTTGGTATGGAGTTGACCTTCCGTTAACCTCCATTTATTTTTATGTTCTTTTTCTAGCCATAACCAGATCTCCCTTTTAGCGGAATCCTTAGTGATTCCACATACAGGTTCTGGTCCTATGAAGTTCCTATTAGTACCTTCTTGGGCCAGTTTGTCGGCTATCTCATTGCCTTTAATTCCCTCATGTCCTGGCACCCATATCAGCGACACTGTATTGTCTTGTGCCAGGTTATTGAGGACCTGTTTACAATATTTCACCAGCTTAGACCTGGTAGATGGGTTCATAATGGCTTTAATAGCCGCCTGACTATCAGTCATTATGTTAATTTTTTTGCTTGCGCAGCCGGCTTCCCGAATTTCATCGGCGCAGGCTGCGACTGCTAACAATTCGGCCTGGAAAACCGTAGCATGTTTCCCCAGACATATCGATATCTTCCTTCCAGGGCACATTCCGTATATGCCTGCACCTGCCCCCTGACTAGATTGTGATACATCAGTGTACCAGGTGCCGGCACCACAATCGATCGAGCGACTTTTTGCCTGTTCCCTGGTCGGTATAAGTATGTTCAGCTTAGCTGTAAACATAATTTCAGATGCCATACTGTCCACCGGCATTTGAAATATCGGAAAACTCTTCCAGTATAGTTCCTGTGATATCTGTATGGCTCCCTACAATCTTATTAGGACACCATACGTCATTGGCCTTCAGCCTCAGTATCGCAGCCATTGCCTCGGCCCTTATAAATAGTTCCAGCGGATGGAGACCCACGATGGCCTCCATGGAAGCGGTTCCCGTGCTGTTCATAGCTCCTGTGATTCCCAACAGGGCCTGTCGCTTGAGAGTCGTGAGGAGCCCCACCGACGATGTCCGCTCCGTCCTCCTCCACTAGACAACTGCCCCATAGGTAATCGTTGGTCTTATTACTGCTGTGTACAACCAGTGTACCACATTTGGTCTTAGTCCCCAGGTCTTGCCAACAGCTCTTCTGCATCTCCAGAAGAGCTGCGCCGCCCTGTCTGTCACTTTGGCTAGGTGACTGCTCCAATTCAGTTTCGCATCAAGTGTTATGCCTAGATACTCCACTTCATTGGTTAGTTCTAACTCTTGTCCAAACAGCTTTATGCTGCCCAGATCATTTAGTTTTCTCATGTTGGTAAAGGCTGGTAGCCACTTGGTTTTTGAAGGATTGACAGTTAATCCCTCCTCAAGGCACCATCTTTCTACAATTCGCAGAGCATTTCGCATGATGCTCGCCACTGTCCCCGGGAATTTACCCTGGGACACTATGACAATGTCATCGGCGAACCCCTGCGTCCATATTCCCTGGTCATTAAATGTCCTGAGGAGATTATCCACTACTAGACTCCATAGTAGTGGTGACAATACGCCTCCTTGAGGACACCCTTTTGTTGTTCTCATGGAGATCGTTTTTTTTTTTGCATTTGGGCATGAATTACTCTGCTACGCAGCATGTTATGAACCCAGTTGCATGTGGTGTATTTTATTTTTCGATCTCTTAAAGATCGAATAATAGAAGACATCGAGGTGTTATCGAAAGGTCCCGTCCCTCTATGTCTAAGAAGACTGCAAGTGCAATTTCCTTGTAGTGTAGGCTTCTTTCGAGCCCTCTCACCAGGCTATGCAGGGCACCCTCACCTGATTTTACCATCCGTTATGCCCATTGCAGTGGGTGTAGAGGAGATCTATCCAGAGCCCCTTCTTTAATATTTAAATATATCATTTTTTCCATAGTCTTCAACATAAAAGAGGTAAGACAAATTGGTCTAAATGATTTAGGGTGGGTATATGTTGCTTTTCCGGGCTTCGGAATAAACACTACCCTAGTTTCTCTCCATGCCCTAGGGATATAACCCATAGCATGGCTAGACCTGAATATCTCCAGGTTTGTATTTTTCCTATCTTTAACAGAATTACCACTATGTTGTCATTACAATCTTCAGGTATTTCATTTCCTCTTGAATGCACAAATCAAATAATTTTTTTTTAAATTTCGATTTTTAAATTTATCTCCGTTCTATTTTATCATCTTAATTATAATTTCGTCTACTAGTAACACCTTAATCTTATTTATTTGATGTAATATTTAGTCTTTGTGCTGGATAACAAAGGAGTATTCCCGTGAAAGTGAAATAACAAAGAACGAATTGCGTTTCGTTTTAGATAAATCACTTTGTATATATGTTTGGTACAAGATGCCATTTCTACTAATTATTGTCATCACGTTCTCATCTTGAAAACTGTATACGCTATTTTTAGCTTAATCACGATTAAATTTATCTGTTCATTGATTCGAATTAATTACAAGACGTTATATAATCAAATGCACCAAACGGGATCCTAGAATGGAATAATTAATGTCCTCTTTATCACCATTTATAACTACTTTCCTGCATAAAGTCATAAACAAAGCGATTACCACAGTTATTTAAATTCTGTAACACACGCATCCTCGACAAAGTAATAATGTACGTACATTCTCCAAGGAAGACGATTTAGAAGAAGTCGCTGTGATTTACTTCTAAATTATTCAGACCATTCTAACGACCATCCCCTCCAATAAAGACGATATGATCTATTGTGTCTATGTAACATTGTTAGGGTAGGGGATGTAAAACATAATTTTTTCGCAAGGGGCTAGCAAGAGTGATGGGTATTATGGTGTATAAAGAACTAAGAATTTATGATATGAAAGTAAGTAATTCTTCGATGATTATAATACACCCACTATTGCAATATTTTGGGGTATATAAACTAGAGAGCTGAGATTCTATGTAGCATTCCATCACGTTTAAAGTAATAGTAAACAATACCTTTAGTATAGATAAAAAATATTTAAGTGCGGTTCGTCTTTGACTGTGTAATTATGAAGGTAGGATATCTATCTATAAGGGAATTTTATTTAAAAAAATATTATTTTTCTTAATTCTATTTATAGTTTGTGTTAAATCCATTATCAAAAATAATATTTTGCATAAACATTCGTTTTTAAAAGTATAAAGGTGATTTAATTAATTACTACTTATTGTTTTTGTAAATTCTATTAGCTGAGTTTATATAAATTCTATGTTAAGATACTTTCCTAAACGCATTAAGAATATCACTAATTACTGAGATATCTACAATAAAAGACCTGTTCGCGATGTTTGTTAAGCACCTTGATTACTCTAAATTCAACAATATTAGTTTTTTGCTATAAATAGCTTAAAAAATTAATTAATGAGTTACACACTTGCTAAAACTTAATAACGAAATACAGTAAAACCTGTCTATTACGACCACTAAAAAATGGAACAATATTGGCCGTTATAACAAGTGTTCATTTGAAAAGTCAATCTAGTAGCATGTGATTTACTGAGAACATTTTGAAGTATGTCGTAAATTAAAATTTACTACTTAACCTACGAAGTCGTATATTTTGACAGTTTCATACATGCAAATAAATAACAAATAATAGGTATTTATTGAAAACTATAACAAATGCTGAAAATGTTGTCCTTCAAGATCAATGCACTTTAAAATCCTCCGTTCAAAATTTCTGATGATATTCTGCAACATTACTGGATTGTTATTAATTTCCATGCATTTCTATTCGATTCTCTGTAGCATATCATTCAAATTCAATATAGGTGTTCGAAATATGTTATTTTTTAGATAAGGCCACAAAAAGAAGTCGCAAGGTGTTAAATCGCATGAAGGTATAGGCCAGGCAATTTCAGTATTTCGACTAATTATACGCTCATCAAAAAATTCTCTTAAATAATCCAAAGATTCTGCAGTACAGTGACAAGGTGCTCCGTCTTGTGGGAAATATGCATTTTGTAGTTCATCATCATGCAACTGATTGACGAATGGTTGTAAAATTTCCGTACGGTACCTTTGAGCAGTTAACGTACCCTGAAAAAATATTAGTCCAATGATTCGCCTTTGGCTTATCGCTGCCCTAACACCAATTTTCTCTGGATGTAGCGATTCTTCATTAATTACATGTGGATTTTCACTACTACAAATTCTTGTATTTTGTGAATTTAGGTATCCCGTTTTATAACCATGCTTCATCAGTATAGATGACTCTTTACGAAAGTTCTCCATTATTGTTCATATTTACAAACCAATTACAAAACTGTAGTCTACGTGGGTAATCAATTTCTAACAATTCTTGTACTGCTGTGACACGGTATGGATAAAGTTGCATATCTTTTTTTAATAACTTGTGAGTTGTACCAACGAAAAGGTTTATTTGTTGACTCAAATGTCGAACAGATGTTTGTGGTTCATTTTCCATTATTTCTTCAACACGATTGACAACTTGAGCTGTACGTTTCTTAATTGGTCCGCTGCCTGATTTTCTTAAGAGACTACCAGTTTCAGAAAAAAGTTTTAAAGTTCTATCCAAAGTGTTCTTAAATTGTATATAATGAATATAATCTTTTACAAAATGTGGAAACTCAACTTGAAATTCTACCATGCAATCTTGAACTGAATAAACCCATACACCATCAATTTTATTACCACGTCGAAAATAAGCCTGGACTAAAAAAATTTTATGTTCTAAAGTGAAAGCCATTTTAAAACTGAGAAGCAATTTATTTAAACCAGAATCGACGCACGATTATTTTATGCACTAACTAATGTCTGTGATTGGCATTATCAATTGTCATTTGGATTTACGTTTACGGAATAACAAACACATATTAACATATTTGCGTCTTATTCTATCAAAATTTCAAAGTAACCTAGATTGACTTTTCAAATGAACACTTGTTATAAAGGTGGCCATAATTGTCTGACTTTTCGTCTTATAAATAAAATCCAAATTGGTTTTAAAGATTTTTTTCTTTATTTTTATATTAAAGTAAATATTTTATATAAATACACATATTGCTATGAATAGTGGTTTGAAAATTGGTTATACCACTATTCACAACAAATCTATCCAGCTTGGATATTCAGTCGGTTTATCTTCAAAATGGGGCTGCTTTCCTCTCAGGGTTCCAATCGGAAAAGTGGAAACACAATTGAAATTAATAAAATATTTAGGCGCCACTCAAAATTTATTCGCGAAAAATAGTACTAAAGTCTTTGAGTTACTTATAAGCACGAAAGAAAAGGTCAAATTTAATAATAAACACAATAAAATTTAAATGAAACTTTAATACAAAAATTAAAAAAAAAAAAAAATCTTTATAAAGTATAAAGATTAATATTGCCTCATTAAACAATATTTTAAAGGTAAAAATAACGCATGGAAGTGACCGCAGCATGCGATCAAAAACCTTTGTGACAGCCGATCAAAATTAAAACTAATAAATTACAAAGAAACTTTTTAATTTCTCCCAAGAAAACAAAATAAACAAACTATTTGACAGACCGAAGTAAACTCTAACGCATGTGCAACCACATGTAAAAAAAATGCCCTTGATATCCCAAGCGTACTAAAATTTTACAGTTACAGAAATTTTTTTATACTAGAAATTTTAAAAAACCTTTGCCATTTATATCAAATAACTAAGATTAAATTTCAAAACGATAATAATAATACAGTAGAAAATTACAATATTCAAATCGTTCAATATAAAATTAAGGTATCTTTTATGAAATATATTACTTACGTAAAAAATATATTCATATACTCGAGACACATGAGTAAGAAAGTGTTAAAATCATATACGAGATTTACAAACTCGTAAATATATCGGTAATGCAAGTAATGCAAGCACAAAAACACAATTAAATCAAAAAACAAAAACCGAAATTACTAAAACAAAGATAAAGATTTATCTTTCAATAAATACACCTTTCTTACTTCACTGAACACTTGTGTCTGTGTAAAGGTCAAATCAAGCGCGCAGGCTTAGAATATAAAACCAGTTTTTTTTTCACAAAAATAATAAATTTCAAAAATAAACACTAGCATCCATAATAACTGTTCAAAGATTTTTTAGCATCGAAATATATGTTTTTGTTAAAAAATCCGGAAACGTTTCGAATATCCCTCGTATATATAAGTTTAGTATACTAATTTTTAAAGGTCGGATTATATGCAAAAAAAAAGTGAAAATATGCTGATAAATATGTTTTAGCCTAAATATGCACTTTCTTATGGAAAATATGCAGGTAAAAAAATACGAGAATGTTAGAAAATGGAATACTCTAGAAAAAAATATTCTATTATGTTTACTACAAGTTTATTTAGAACATTTTACAACATAATTAACTATTAAAACAATTTACAATAACATATTTCTCAAAGTTTTCAACCAAAAAATTGTGACGCTTGTCTGAAAACATGTATTTATATATTGAAAAGGTTCGTTCTACGTCGACGCTTGTTATAGGAGCATATTTCAAATTAGAAATAGCATGTATTGTCAACTCAATATTTTCTACTGAATCACCACAAGATTTTAGCAATGTCCTTTAGCTTTTTAAAACCCTCATTTTTTCCTATTACACTTAAAAATTTTTCATACACGGACTGTCCCACTTTAACATCAAAACATGACTTTTCAAATTTGTTTATTATTTCAACGCTCTCGATTAGCGACATAAATTGTTTTTCCAACTGCAATATGTAAGTGGAAATAAAACTGTAAATGGCTACTATTAGGTATTTCTTTACTCGAATACACCTTTTGGGCATCTATAACAGATTGTGCATCCCTATCAAGATCCATAATAATTATCTTTATTCCTTCATAATGACTTGCATGAAAAATAGCAGCCTCCAACCATGTTCCTTATCGTGTGATTCCTGGTCGAGGAGGAAACGGAACACCGGATAGATATTGTTTGTAAAACTGAACTCGTAACGGGGCATTTAAAAATCCTTTCTTAACACTACTAATTAAAGTATTTACTAAGGGAAAATGGTTTCTGATTTCTTCTGCAACACGATTTAGTCCGTGCGCCAAGCAAGTTGTGTGAATTAAATTTGGGTAAAAGATTTTCAAGTTGAAAGCTGCCTTCACCATGTATAGTGCAGCATCCGTAAAAAAAAAAGTAGAATTTTCTCTGTTGGAATCGATTCCGGTAAGAAGAAAATTGCCAGTTCTTCCTGTATAAATCTTGTTACTGTCAAATTATTTGACTTTTCTGTTTGGATGAAATTAAATAAGATTTTGCTGGAACCGATACGTTAAGGATACCAATCATTAAATGAACTATGTATTGGCCCACACTATCAGTAGTTTCATCTACGCATATATAAAGATAATTGTTTGCAACAACCTTCTTAATGCTATTCAATGTGTCTGCATAGATACAGCGAATATATTTTTTTCTTAACGTGCTCTCGTCGGGAATGTTATATTTGCTGATGTACTTTTGAAAAAATAATTTGACATTTAAATTGTTTAATTTATGTAGTGAAATCAAACATTTGACACAAATCTTCATTAAATTGTTCTTGTTCCGATTTTTTGGAAGTTTATGGCAAACATTGCGGTTATGTTTGCTAACTCTTCTTCGCCAATTTCATCTTTGTTAGTTTTGCAACATGAAATGGAGTTTTCATGTGTTGGTCGACTTGGAACTTTCTCTCACTTGTAATCTGCAAAAAAAATATCACATCATCGGTTGTTTTCTTATAAAATAAATATTAGTAAAAGTTAGAGGAATAATTAAAAACTTATTAATTAATTAATAAGAGGAAATAAACTTCTGTTCGACATTTGAGTCAACAAATAAACCTTTCTGTTGGTACAACTCACAAGTTATTAAAAAAAGATATGCAACTTTATCCATACCGTGTCACAGCAGTACAAGAATTGTTAGAAATTGATTACCCACGTAGACTACAGTTTTGTAATTGGTTTGTAAATATGAACAATAATGTCATCTTTCCTGATGAAGCACGGTTTTATAAAACGGGATACCTAAATTCACAAAATACATGAATTTGAAGTAGTGAAAATCCACATGTAATTAATGAAGAATCGCTACATCCAGAGAAAATTGGTGTTTGGGCAGCGATAATGGCGAATCATTGGACTAATATTTTTTCAGGGAACGTTAACTGCTCAAAGGTACCGTACGGAAATTTTACAACCATTTGTCAATCAGTTGCATGATGATGAACTACAAAATGCATATTTCCAACAAGACGGAGCACCTTGTCACTGTACTGCAGAATCTTTGGATTATTTAAGAGAATTTTTTGATGAGCGTATAATTAGTCGAAATACTGAAATTGCCTGGCCTGCACGTTCATGCGATTTAACACCTTGCGACTTCTTTTTGTGGCCTTATCTAAAAAATAACATATTTCGAACACCTACATTGAATTTGAATGATATGCTACAGAGAATCGAACATAAATGCATGTAAATTAATAACAATCCAGTAATGTTGCAGAATATCATCAGAAATTTTGAACGGAGGATTTTAAAGTGCATTGATCTTGAAGGACAACATTTTCAACATTTGTTATAGTTTTCAATAAATGCCTATTATTTGTTATTTATTTGTATGTATGAAACTGTAAAAATATACGACTTCGTAGGTTAAGTAGTAAATTTTAATTTACGACATACTTCAAAATGTTCTCAGTAAATCGCATGCTACTAGATTGACTTTTCAAATGAACACTTGTTACAATATATGAAGACGTGTGCTTAAAAAATTCCAACAAACACTGTTAAAAAGTGACATTTCGACACGGCTAACTTCAATTAAAAATACGATATCATTACGTAGCGTGCAATAAAGTAATCATAAGTAAATTGACATGACAGTTTGTCAAAAATGACAAGACAAAATTTCGAACATATATTAATGTGTTTTTTATTATTAAACTAAAATTACGTATTGGATAATTAATATTAAATGTACAGTTTGTGCAATTTATTAAACGTGACCAAAGGGTAGAAGATTTCCAAATTTTAGACCTTTCTTTAAAATATGCCAGTAGAACATGTTCAAATTGTGACAACTTAATTTGACGTGATTTAACGGTTGTATCAGAACGTATATAAACTGTCAGATTTGCATTTTCATTACACTTCTTATACAAATTTTGTAAAAAAAATTGTATTTGTAGAAAAAATAGTGTACGATATACGTGTTAAAAATTCTATTTTATTTTTCTCGTCGCAATACGAGCAAAATAGTATATTAAAAAACGAGTTTCATAAGGCACCATTTTGCCGCACGAGATCAGTTTAGAAAACGAGCCGCTTGCGGCGAGTTTTCTAAAGAGCGAGTGCGGCAAAAGGCCTTATGAAACGAGTTTTTTATACTATTTTTTCTATTTTGCGTTTTTTACATTAATAAATTGCTTAAATTGGAATTATTTAATTTGAAAGTTCAGAGTTTAATTTTTATATAAAGCATGCAGTTGGTCACATTGATACTTGACATTTTCAAATTTAAATCTTGCTATCCGCGAAGTATATTATATTACATATTATTTACTAATTTTCGTTAACATTACTTGATACTTCATTTAAACATATAAACATGAGTGACATAGAAACATATATATGTTGTTGTCAATTGTATACAACATACGTTGTTTGTGTAAAATACGGACATATATCATATCTGTCAAATGTACATAAATTCTTAAAATCAAATGACAGCAATGATATTTATTTCTGTATTCGAACAACGCCAACATTGAAAAATGAAAAAAAGCGTATCGAAATGAAGCTCATTTCGATACTGTTTTGGGTTTCATAATGAGTTCATTTCGAACGCAAAATAGAAAAAAGAAGTTTACGAGCAAAACAAAATAACCTTTTACTCGCGAAATAAAATCGCACTTTTAACATTTGTATCGTAAATAACTATTATTTATATTAATCTACAATTTTAAATTACTACAATTGGAGAAAAAACGTTGTTTATGTTACGTGTGCAAACCAGTTTTTGTGTTTTCAAATATATTTTTTGTGTCGATCTTCGGTCTCGACAAAAAACTCAACATTCTCAAACTCAAAAAACCTATACTTTGCGCACATAATATAAAATAACTATTAATAATTAAGAATTTTGTTTTCTACATTGTGTTGAACTGTGAATGAAATATTAAGGGCTGGTATTATAAACGATAAAATCTGCAGATTTTATTTAGTAAGCAAATAAATTTAATTTACTCTATAGATAGGGTATTATAAATAGCGAATATGGAAACAAACCAAGTAAATCTACCAATTAATTTACACCCTAGAAAATCGTGGTATTAAATGTTATTCATTGGTTAAATGCAAACAGCTCTTTGCTCCACTGTGTTCAAATAAACATAACCTTATTTTTAAAAGTTTATATTTTGTGCGTGTTTGATAACTTCAATTTTGATAATACCAGATTTATCGGTTTGTATTTTTCAAATATAAACAAAAAGAAAGTAAAGAATTAGATTTTTTTGTATATATTCATTTTATTCAGTGGCTCCATCGTTTATCGAAACGCTAAACTGCAAAATAAAGTGTGTTTTTTATAGAGGTATAGAACTTTGAAATGGAATAAAACAAAGATGAATTTTTTAAATTGACATGAAATTTACTTTATTCGAAAGATAATCTTCTGGCATTATAATTTAAATATGACTTCTGGCATATGACCGCCACGGCTGACTCGGATGTAGTCTAATCTGGAGGTCCAATTTTCGATTACTTTTTCCAACATTTGTGGCCGTATATCGGCAATAACGCGGCGAATGTTGTCCTCCAAGTGGTCAATCGTTTCGGGCTTATCGGCGTAGACTAGCGACTTCACATATCCCCACAGAAAATAGTCTAGCGGCGTTAAATCGCACGATCTTGGAGGCCAATTCACGGGTCCGAAACGTGAAACTATGCGGTTACCAAACGTTTCCTTCAATAAATCAATTGTGGCACGAGCTGTGCGACATGTTGCGCCGTCTTCTTGAAACCACAGCTTCTGCACATCATGGTTGTTTAATTGATGAACGAAAAAGTCAGTAATCATGGCTCTATAGCGGTCACCATTGACTGTAACGTTCTGACCAGCATCGTTTTTAAAGAAGTACGGACCAATGATTCCACCAGCCCATAAAGCACACCAAACAGTCGGTTTTTCTGGATGTAACGGTGTCTCAACATACACTTGAGGATTACCATCACTCCAAATACGGCAGTTTTGTTTATTGACGTATCCATTCAAACAAAAGTGAGCTTCATCGCTAAACAAAATTCGCTTATGAAAATCGGGATCAACGGCAATCTTGTTTTGGGCCCATTCACCGAATCTACGCCTTGCTAGGTGATCGTGTGGCTTCAATTCTTGCACGAGTTGGATTTTGTAAGCACGTAAACCAAGATCTTTCCGCAAAATCTTCCATAACGTGGATGGACACATATCCAATTCCTGTGCACGATGGCGGATAGACTGATTCGGGTCTTCCTCTACGCTACGCTCTACAGCAGCAATGACTTCTTCTATACGCACTGTACGACGTCTCTGTGGATGCGTATTATCATTTAGAATAAACGTGGTGCGAAAACGTTCCATAGTTAATCGAATTAATTGCTCTGATGGACGATTATGTTGGCGGTAAAATGGGCGTAGTGCGCGATACGTATTTAGAACAGAACCATAATTTTCAAAATAAATTTGCACAATTTGGAAGCGTTGTTCAGGCGTCAGTCTATTCATGTTGAAATGCCAAACCAAACTGAACATAAATCACTTGACGGCTGACAAAATGGCCACCAGTTAAAAAAGTGTTGCCAAGTTAAAGTTTTATACCTCTATAAAAAACACCCGTTACATAGCTATTCAGAGTTATTCTACAAATATTTTACCTGAAGGCATTTTTTTATAATACCAGATTTCAATTTATTCGTTGAATAAATTTATTCGTCAAGTTATTATTCAGAGATTTATTCGCTGTTTATACTATCAAACCTAAGGGAAGTTATCCCCAACATATAAATATGTGTGTGAGAAAATATATGAAAGAATTAAACCATTATTTATGATAAAATTATACTGTTTATTATACCCAGTGTTATTTTAATATTTACATATCTAGATGTCGATTGTGAATGTACATTTTCTCTTCTGAGTATCACTCTGTATATCACTGTACGCCGTCTTTATTTTTATTAAATAATCGATATATTACATATACTAAATATTTCATTAATATTTAAATAGCAATTCATAAATTTCCAGCTTTATACTATAAACGCAAAACACGGAAGCGCTTATCCGAAAATAATGAGGATTGAACGCTTCATTTGACGCAATAAAATATTTTAAACACCGATGTAGTACTTCAAACTGTCCATTTTAATGCACGAATATTTACATAATCGTTTAATTTTATCGCGGCGAGTGCGTGTATTGCTATCGCTAATAATAAATTTGGTTAAACCTTCCTGATCGTAGCGTTTTAGCCAATGCGCCGACGGTCTCGACTGAAGAATCTATTTGCATATCTATCAGACGATACACTGAATAATGTGAAAAAGCCACTAATTATGTAATAGCATTACGAACTTGCGCGAAGTATTAAATAATCGTTTTTTATGACTTTAAACAGTCAAAAAGTTAATTATTCTAATAGAGCGAAACAGCTCTCTTCTGTCATTTCTCAAAGAATGCTTCATTGAATTAACAACTTTCTTGTTTTCATCTAACAGTTTGTAAATACCTTTCAAGATATGTTTACAAATGTAATTTTTTATTTCCTTGTCGGAAGTACTTTCGTAGAATTATGTATGTATTTTGTATGAAATTACGAATTGTTTACAATAATATCGTGTTTATTTCAAGTCAGTATCTGAAAAATTTTATCTAATTACTATTAATGTAATATATTTTAATTAATTTAGAAAATTTATTGTAAATCTATGAATAAATTATGCGTATTTTACTTATAAAGGCAATGAATATTAACAATGACACAATTTTTCTATGGAATACAGAATACAGCCTATCTTGATCGAAATCCTAAAATTTGTCATTGTTATATTGCGCTAGTTTACAAATTTAAGTTTGTTCGCTTGGGTTTGAATTTTAATAGTTGATATTGTTTCCTATCACATCTAGATACCACACAAATTACGAAATAAAAAAAGTATTGCTTTTTACAAACGTATTTAGAGTTTTTCACGTAACCCGTTCGTTAATAGAAGTTTTCTATATTAACTGTAGATGTAAGTACACTTGTCAAGGAAGATGATCCCTGCGTCATCAATATAACATTGTATAATTCATATTAAATACTGTAAATTGCAAAATGAATATGAAAACCAGGCGCGGCTCGTGATGACGTATTTTGGTTTGCAGTACAATGATCCGAGTGCTTCGTGTATTCTCGTGTACTAACTGTAACGTTTGCTTAGTAAACACCGAAAACACACGAGGCACTCGTATCATTGTATTGCAAACCAAAATACGTCATCACGAGCCGCGCCTGATGAAAACTATAATTTCGTTTCCGAGTTTGTTGACAGTCGGTCGAATTTGTAGGTTATGTGAACATGTGTACAAGATGTTTTAAAACATCGTTTAAAAATTTTAAGGGCATTTAGTACAATCGAAAATAAGGTTATAGTCATAATAAACATATGTCCGCAACTTAACTGTTTACGAGATAACAGCGAGTGTTCCTAGTAGTACATGAAATAGTTAACGATAGCATATCCCAGTAAACAGGTGCTTATCTGCTATTGTTTTATGACAGTTTAATTTGACGTTTTGTCCAATTTGTAACAATTACAATGGTAGCGTATTCTAATGCTGAAATGAGCGATATGGTGTTCATGTACGGTCGTGCCAATGGGAATTCTTTACAAGCACGTCGCCTCTATGCTGAAACGTTTCCTGATCGCCAACTGCCTTCGCATGTGATGTTTCAGACGGTGTTTCAACGACTAAGAGAAACTGGTTCGTTTGAGAAGCGGTCCTATGATACTGGACGGCAGAGAATAGCATGTATTCCACAGATAGAAGTACAAATTTTGAATATTATCGATGAAAATTCCGAAACTAGTGTTAGAAGAATTTCGACTCAAGTGGGTGTAAGCAGCAATCTTGTTTGAAGAACTTTTCATGAGCAACTCCTATACCCCTACCATATCCAACGGGTACAAGCCCTTACTGCTCCGGATTATCAAGCGAGAAGGACTTTCTGTGAGTGGTTTTTGCGAACAACTGCTGATCGGCCAGATTTCGCTGATAACATCCTTTTCACTGATGAAGCTGGTTTTACTAAAAATGGAATATTTAATTTCCACAACAATCGCGTTTGGTGTGACGAGAATCCTCACGTTACCGTTGAAGCCAAACACCAGCAACGTTTCTCTCTAAACATCTGATTAGGCATGATAGGGGACCGGTTGTTAGGACCGATTGTTTTGCCACAACGCTTAACAGGTCCTGCATACCTCGAGTTCTTGGAAAATACTTTACCTGAGCTTTTGGAAGATTTACCTATAAATCTGAGACTGAACCTCTGGTTTATGCAAGATTGAGCCCCACCGCACGCGTGCTGTTAGGGAACATCTTAACAATGAATTTCCCGGGAGATGGATAGGGCGAGGAGGTCCCATTGCTTGGCCTCCAAGATCTCCCGATCTAACCCCGTTGGACTTTAGTATCTGGGGTTATTTGAAAAGTTTAGTGTACGCAACACCGGTAAACGATCTACCAGAGTTGCGCCAGCGAGTAGAACGCTGTTGCCAAATAATTCGAGATAAACCCTTGTTTTTTGAAAGAGTGCGCGTTTCCTTTGAAAGAAGATGTAGATCCTGTGTCGAAATGGAAGGACGTCATTTCGAACATCTTCTTTAGTTATAATATAAATTTTATGTTAAAATACCGCTAAAGCAAATTTATTCTGCAATTGCGATAAAATCGCTGTTATCTAATAAACGGTAAATTTGCGGACATATGTTTATTAAGACTATTAACCATATTTTTGATCGTACTACATGCCCTTAAAATCTTAAAACGATGTTTCAAAACACCCTGTATAATCGAATTACATCTTAGATACATTACTTCAAAATTACTATAAATTTTAAAAAAACTGTGTAAACAGCAAATGAAATTAAACTATAACATCACATGAAAAATAATATGAACTATCAGGAATTTACATTTATGTCAACATATAAGATTATGTAATTCTTTAATCATTTATTATAGTTAGGGAATGCTGTAATCAAACAGCTTCAAGCTGGTTGTAAATTATCGCATTATTATTGCAATTGAAACCATACAATAGACCAGAGTATCTACTTTGTATAACTATAATTACATATTCACTGTTATGAGTTTCATAAAGATTATTTTATAAAAAAATGTCGTATAATTGCATGTTTTTTAAAAAATAAACAATTCGCGATTATGAATGTAATATTCTGCTATGTGCGGCCATTATAGTTTTTAAAAAAATGTATTTATAAAAACAACGAGTGATCATCGAGTGATGACTACTAAGCGGAAATGTGTGTACTTACACAGAATAACAGAAAGGACATAACCACAGAATAGCAGAATGGACAACAGCTGATTTTTCTATTGTTATCGATGTAGCATCGTCTGGCGTCTGAAATTTGTCGTTTAACGTAATACAACTGATAGGTTAGGCAAATACAAGAAACTAGTTTTAAATTTCCAAATGCCCAAGTGGATTGTATCTTACCGCTTTTAATGTGAAAATTAAGAAGAAACGAAGGAAATATTAAAAATACGAATTACTAAATTGTAAAATTTACATTACAACTATTTGTCTTCAATATACAAAATGTAACTTCCAAGAATTTATCGGAGGTGACCCATATCCGACGATAACATTTACCCGGTTTAAAATTAGTTTCCTAGTTATCAGAAGAAAAGAGAGCAAAACAAACAAAGCAAACACCATTACGATCCACAAACGTCTGTTACACCTCTTCTATATGATGATACGATTGATATTGTCTCAGCATATTTAATAATCCTTACACAGCGACGACTAACAATAACCAATATGTATGTTTATGGAGCCAGTTTGATAGTCAGAAAACCATGCTCAGATAAAATGTAATTTTCGGTTTTCCAAAACATTTAGATCGGTATGTTTGTAAGTAGAAACATTAGTTAAAAAAAATTATGATATTTTTTAGTTTACAAGTATGGATTAAAACTGTGAAAGGAGTGATCTATTAAAAAAAAGACTTAACGAAACTGAATACGACCACTTTCATTTGTAGCAAACATTTTGAAAATAGTATGTTTCTCAATAATTTAGAAAATCGCCTTCATTCACATACTATTCCAACACTTAGATTATTTATACGTTTGCGTATTTTCTACACAATTAAGTACATAAATCGTGATTTAACATCGCAAAAGGGAAAAAATGTAAAATCGAATATTTTAAAACATTTGCTAAAGAAAAAAAATATATTTATTTAATCTCTAACATATGTTTCGACTTTTCAGTCATTATCAAAGAGTTATTTTTAAAAACTAAAATAAAAAGTACACTTCCACCACTATTTATGAGTTTTTAAGTTTCACCAAAAGCCAACTGTGGATTCTATACATTATATTTTAAAACATTTATAAATATATGGTCGTTATTCGTTTTTGTTTTATTTTTATTTATATATCTAGTCAAAAATAGTTTCTATCTATAATAAAGTTTGTGTGTTTCATTTCTATTTGTATACTATCTAATATTAAAAATATTTCACATGTACAAAAATAAAATATAAATATACCTGTACGATGCAAAATACTTATTTATCTACTAAGGCGTGTTCCTCCACAGGTGTTCCTTTTAAGAAAATTGATTTTTTTTAATTAAAGATTACCTAAATAATCAATAAATTTCGAACACCTGTAAGAGATTTATTAAATGTTTAGACAAAATCTTATACATTTCGCTGTCACCAATAGAAATATTACGTAGTTCAGTTCAAATGCGATTTTAAAAAGTGCATTGAAAGCACAAAAAGTTTCACAAAACTCAAAATAATTCAAAAACGGTAATTTTTTTGCAAAAGAAACCAAGAAAAAAACAATAAAAAATATATCATTCCATTTAAAAAAAAATCAAAGTTGGCTAGAACTTCCGGTATAACCAAAAGTTGTTCATGGGTGTAAATATTTTATTTTATCATAACAAGTATCAAGATTACGTGCCACAAATTTTCAAAAGTGTCCTAAGCCGTTAACATAGAAAACTTCAAACTAAGGGCTCACGTGATGAAATATCCTATATAACTATATTGTATTTATTACAAATGACACAGCTATGCATTACACACATCTGTATCTGTACGCATGGATATACACCTCGTATTTTCCAACATTTACTTCTTTCAAAGATACATGTTTCTGTCACACAATAGACTTCGTCAGTTTGGGTAGTACAGTAAAGTTTGATGGAACACCCCATGGGTATAGTAAATTTTGTACTATCAGCTGGCACCAAATAATCTGGTGACATCTGACGGACAAAAGAGACTCTGCCGAAAATAGCGATTTTTTCTCGTCGAGCTATACGTACAGAAAGGAAAAAAATACGTATATAGGTGTAAGTCCATTAACACGATGACAGATGGCAGCAAATATACACTGACGCCAACATTTTTGTTTTTCGTATGTATCCATGACCTGCTACTAACAATTTTCAGCATATTATTATTATTGAAAAATTCTAACTCTAAAATTATTTAATTTGTGTGAAAATATTCTAGCCTAATTACGCTATTAATAAATAAAATATAATATAATGTAAATACATACTTGAATACTGTTGTATTCACATCTTGTACAAATATACATAGGTACATTGAATTTAAGAAAATTCCCCTTATAATCAACATATGATTAACGTTACGTTTTAATATCCTCAACATGTTATTTTGTTAAAAATATTTGCATAAGTTTCATAAGAAATAGTATACAAAGTTTCTGTAATACTTTATTTCCTTCATAATGGTTCCATAGTCTAGATTATCCAATAAATAAAAACATAACTAACGACACTTATTCTTCCATGGCTCTTTTTACACCTTCATTCCGTGGTCGTCCCCTTTTCTTTGCTCCTGATTGCTTGCACACAATTATTTCTTTAGGCCTTCGATCTTCCGGCATTCTCATTGGGTGCCCAAACCAGCACAAATTGCGAATCTCGATCCTATCAGTAATCGTCCTTTCCACTACCATCTGTCATCTTATTCTCTCATTCGAGATATGTTGGTACTTTGAAATGCTAGCACTGCGTCTAAGGTAGTCCAATTCAACTGCTAGCGGTTTTCGTTTCATCTCTGCGTCGAATACCCATATCTCACATCCATAGCATAGGACCGCATCAACCATCGTTTGACCAATGCGTTTCTTTATATTTTTGGACATATTCTTATTCCATCACAGTCAATTTATGCAGCCGATCACCTTCCTCCTCTTTTGAATTGTGTTCTTAATTTCAGTATCCCTTATATCATTTCGATCCACAACGCCCCCTAATATTTAAATTTATCAACTTGTCGAATTTGCACCTCCTCATCTATTAGAACTTTAAATTGTACACTGCTGGTGACTACTAAGTACTCGGTTTTTTGTAGGCTCACTTGGAGGCCCCACTTTTTATATTCACTATTAAGTCTTCTCAACATAAATTCAAAATCGTATGAATCTTACACGAGAAGCACTTTATCATCGTCGAAGTTAAGTATGAGGAGATGTCTTTCATTAATTGGTATACCCATTGCTATGCAGCTTCTCTCAACACTGCTTCCAAGTACAGGTTAAATAATATCGGCGACAAGCAACGCCCTTGACGAAGTCCTTTTGTTATCAATATAGGTTTTGACTGTTGTTTTTCATTCCTTATAAATGATATATTTCCACTTTATATTTCTTTAATCGTAGACAGCAAATCAGTATTCATATTAATCTGAATCAAGGCTTCCCAAAGCTTATTTTGTGGTACCGAATCGTAAGCTTTCTCCTATTTAACATACATACGCTGAAGTCATGTTTTTAAGGTTAGGAAAATTGTAACCAATCTAATAAATATTATAAAAATATCTATTACAAAGCTTATTTTAGATATTATTACAACATCATTTAGATTGTTTACATTTTTCCTAACCTTAAAAACATGACTCCAGCGTATGTACCGTAAAATGGAATGAATAGAAACACTTTCTCATACAATTGATCACATATTGGTCGGTAAACAAGTATTATTCCAGTCTTAAATATCCTAAAAGTTGGGTCTTGGTTTGTTCTTTGCAAATACGTATTAATTTCGTCTTTCAAAAATTTGAATACGTATATATATATATATAAATAATTTCTGTATTTCTATTCACCTGCTATTCAGGAGAATAGAAACACTCATTGAATTTAAGGGTTTTCTCTATTCTCCTTCTAGGAAGGTGATTGGAAACAGTGAAAGATTGCATATTTATGTATTATAATAATTTCAAGTGGAGAAACTTTGCAAAAAAAGTCATTTTTTTCGCCACGAACAAATATTTATTTCAAAAATCGAATGAGTATAAAAACACTAATACAAATACAAATATTTGAAAGATAGTAGGTACAGTTATCCTATCCTATATCAATATCAAACTTTTTTAGGCCTCTTTTAAACTCTTCAGGAGGATTAAGTTTGCCAATAACTTGATTGAATTCAAATTCAGAAATGTCTGGAACATTTGGCAATCCGTAAATAAGTCCTGGAAAATCCCTAAAATTCTTTGGGCGATAAAATTCTCACTCAAAGTTGCCATTTTCAGTAAGGGCTCTTACTTTTCCGATATAAGGTTTCTTGTTTGAAGCGGAACTTGCAGCCTTCTTTGTGTGTATCAAAAAATTTACTGCTAACCAGTCACCTCCCTGTATGTCCTGCTTGTAGACCTTTAATGGATAGGACGTTGTAGTACCTGCTGAAGTCGGGCTTGATATTCTTCCTGAAACTGCAACTTGGTCAGCGTCTTCTTCACTGGTGTCATCAGAAATATTTATATCTGAAGGTTCATCTGAATCTGAGTTGTATGAGCTCATTTCATTCGTTGACTCGGACGATTCAGATTCGGGTGCAGTCACACTTTTCCCTGGAATGACTTTAACTTTGGTTCTTTTAGTTCGTGCAGTATGTGTATTTTCATATCTCATATTTTTTAGAAGATCAATTAAAGTTGAATCCAATGTTTGCCGGTCATTATTTTCCTCTCCGTGGTTTTCAGGAGGCGCAGGAATCATCATTAACACCGGCTCTCTATCCAAAGGCACAATTCCACATTTTGTAAAGCCTGCTCGAACATTGCTTGATCCCTGTTCAGCGATGCTGTCCATCAGTTGTTTTAGAAGGCGAGGAAATCTATCTTTTGGAATAGATACTTCATTCTTGCCTGGACCACTTTTCCATTTCTCAAGGATTTTGCGCCACGCTATCTTTAATGGACGGAAGAATGCGACGTCAAGAGGTTGGGTGAGATGAGTTGAGTTTCCCGGAATAAAAATTAGATTTATATTATTTTCAGATCACTTTCTAATGACTTCCAAAGCCAAGTGTGATGCAAGGTTATCCCCGATTAAAACTCTTTTACCTGGTTGCTTCTTTAAATAAGGGATTGCCACTGTCACAACCCAATCCTCGAAGCAAACACAGTCGAACCATCCAGATTTCGTACGGTTGTATCTGGCATTTTTAGGGCCATCTTCAGTCCACGAATTATACATATGTAAGGCCTTGTATACTACATACGGATGTAATATCGTACCGTCTTCAGCAGCACTAAACATGACAGATGTAGACGCCTTTGTGCTATTCATAACCCGTTCAGGGTACTTGCATCCTCGTTTTGTAATAACCTTTTTTTGCTAGGATCGTCGCATAAATTAGTTTCATCGAAATTTACGATGTTTTGAGGTGGCACATTCTGAAGCTCTTCTTACTATTTATCAAAATATTCGTTGAGGTTTTCATGCGAGACAGCAGCTCGATTTCTCTTTATGTTTTGGCACATTCTATAAGATAAATCTTGTTTGTGGCGCTTCAGGAAAGAATAAACAAATTCTTTTCCCGGCAAATTTTCTTTAAACGTCGGCACTATTTTTCCTTTTCTATCTACGAAATTCTTAACGATCATTCTTAGTGTTAATGTATCAACAGGATAGCCCCATTCAGCGCAAATTTTAAGATTGTCTACGAGAATTTCCTCTTCATTTTTTGTCAAAGAAGTCTGTCCTCCTTGCGGTTTCATGTGATCCCCATGTTTAGAATAGCGATATATAACAGAATAGTGTATTTTGTACTTTACTGCAGCTTTTCTGAATGTTAGCCAATTATATTTAACATCAGCAATAGCCCGTTTTAATATTGTCGGATCATGTTTTTTGTAAGCTTTCTGAGATTTAGATTTATACTCTCTAGGCATCTTTGGTAGCCTGCAATATCATCAGGTAGGTACCTAGGTAAATAATAGGTGAATGGAAAACAAGAGTTTGGGGGTGAATAGAAACAATGTTTCTACTCACCCCACGACTTAAATAATGTTATATTATTTTACAAAAACTAAAATTTTGGGAAAACTGTAATGTTAAATACAAAAAGCAATTGAGTGTGGTGAAACAATACATAATGTAACAACTTACGTGTATTTACGACAAAATCGCTTTTAAAATAACGTTTCCAGCTATAAAGTTTCTCGGAGCACATACATCAGCTGATGACTGTATTTAACTTTATTAATCAGCTAATAGACTACAACAGTGTTGCCAACCTAAAAATGTGTTATTTCTCTTTTAGTGACCATTACCAACCGTAGAAAAATGAAAGTTTGCGTCCCTTTTTATTGTTAATATTTTTAATTTGGACTTTATTTATTTAGAAAATTTTGTTTCTTTTCACCACGTTGTCTCTATTCCCCCCATTTTACGGTATGTAAAAAAGAATAATGGCATATTTGAATGTTTCTTGACGTTTCTATTAATACTATTATTAATCGTATAAATATCACAATAGGTAAAGAGTTATTTGAGGTGTCTCGTATCAATTTAAATGCCCTGTATAATAAAAAAAAATGTTTTTTTTTATAAATTTGCGGAACGCAGTGTATTTTTGAAAAAAGTATATATAAATTATTATAATAGTAAAGTAAATATCCTTTCATATTTGACATGTTCAATGATACAATCCGACTTAATTTTCCAATTGTTTCATCAAGTAGAGAATCCAAATTCGTGTCGTGTAAGATGACCCTTACTTTCTAAAATTGAACTATTATAAATTATAAGCGTGATTTTATATTGTGAAATTTGGGTTCCTCTTATTTCATCAATGTATTTAATTACATCGAAGTTGTTCATTAAAAATTAAAACTCTCAGATTGCTTAATAACCTTTGTACAGGTGTCCCAAAATGATCGAAGGGGTTTTAATTCCTTATAACTTTTTTATTATAATTTTTTTTTTTGTTTTCATTTTTTTGTAAAGAAGACTTGGGGAATTTAAAATGAAACAGTACACAATTGAACAACGTGCCAAAATCGTTGACCTTTATTTCACAAATCAACGATCCATTGCGAGATATAATTTTTTTAAAAATATTCTCCATTAATATACCTACTGTATTTAAAATAAAAAAAATTTAATAATTATGTCTTAAATAAGAAGTTATAATGAACTCAAACCCCTTCGGTCATTGCGAGATATAATTTTTCATAATTAAATTAAAAATATTCTCCATTAATATACTGTATTTAAAATAAAAAAAAATTAATAATTATATTTTAAATAAGAAGTTACAATGAACTCAAACCCCGTCGGTCATTTTGGGCCAGCCTGTATATTGTTCATGCATTTACCGAAAATAAAAATAATATTGTAGTTTTAAGAAGCATAGTTAAAATTATCTATATTATATTTTCAAAATTTGTTGGAATAATATAGCATGAAATTAACAACTCACAATAACATCAGTAATAATTATCTGATATTATTTTATCTAGTATAATTACTTTTTGTCTGTTCCCTTTTTTTTATAAATTCATATCAACTTTACATAATCACATATGTAATTGGAAATAGTTAAAGATTTACAAGCCACAATAAAGCCAACTTTTAACAAGTTACATAAATCTGTTCGTCAAAAGGAATTGCGTTCATTAAACTAATATGAAAGGGGAGTCATATATTGTCAACTTGATACATAGATGGCGGTCATAATATCAGAGTTTTCTTCTGAAGTTACATTGATTTACATAACGTGTGTTCATTTGAAAAGTCAATCTAGGTTACTTTGAAATTTTGATTGAATAAGACGCAAATATATTAGTATGTGTTTGTTGTTCCGTAAACGTAAATCCAAATGGCATTTGATAATGTCAATCACAAATATCAGTTAGTGCACCAGAATCGACGCACGATTATTTTCGTGCGTCGATTCTGGTTTAAATAAATTGCTTCTCAGTTTTAAAATGGCTTTCACTTTAAAACATAAAATTTCCAGGCTTATTTTCGAAGTAGTAATAAAATTAATGGTTTATGCATTTATTCAGTTCAAGATTGCATGGTAGAATTTCAAGTTGAGTTTCCACATTTTGTAATAGATTATATACAATTTAAGAATACTTTGGATAGAACTTTAAAACTTTTTTCTGAAACTGGTAGTCTCTTAAGAAAATCAGGCAGCGGAGCAGTTAAGAAACATACATCTCAAGTTGTCAATAGTGTTGAAGAAATAATGGAAAATGAACCACAAACATCTGTTCGACATTTGAGTCAACAAATAAACCTTTCTGTTGGTACAACTCACAAGTTATTAAAAAAAGATATGCAACTTTATCCATACCGTGTCACAGCAGTACAAGAATTGTTAGAAATTGATTACCCACGTAGACTGCAGTTTTGTAATTGGTTTGTAAATATGAACAATAATGGAGAACTTTCGCAAAAGTCATCTTTACTGAATAAGCATGGTTTTATAAAACGGGATACCTAAATTCACAAAATACAAGAATTTGGAGTAGTGAAAATCCACATTTAATTAATGAAGAATCGCTACATCCAGAGAAAATTGGTGTTTGGGCAGCGATAAGCCAAAGGCGAATCATTGGACCAATATTTTTTCAGGGAACGTTAAATGCTCAAAGGTACCGTACGGAAATTTTACAACCATTTGTCAATCAGTTGCATGATGATGAACTTCAAATTGCATATTTCCAACAAGACGGAGCACCTTGTCACTGTACTGCAGAATTTTTGGATTATTTAAGAGAATTTTTTGACGAGCATATAATTAGTGGAAATACTGAAATTGTCAGGCCTGCACGCTCATGCGATTTAACAACTTGCGACTTCTTTTTGTGGCCTTATCTAAAAAATAACATATTTCGAACACCTATATTGAATTTGAATGATATGCTACAGAGAATCGAACAGAAATGCATAAATTAATAACAATCCAGTAGTGTTGCAGAATATCATCAGAAATTTTGAACGGAGGATTTTAAAGTGCATTGATCTTGAAGGACAACATTTTCAACATTTGTTATAGTTTTCGATAAATACCTATTATTTGTTATTTATTTGTATGTATGAAACTGTCAAAATATACGACTTTGTAGGTTAAGTAGTAAATTTTAATTTACGACATACTTCAAAATGTTCTCAGTAAAACACATGCTACTAGATCGACTTTTCAAATTAACACTTGTTATATTAAAAAATATTTCATGCAAGTTTGAAGTAAATAACTTTTAAAATAGAAACAAAACTAATAGTTAAAATCTTCACTTTATTAATATTTATTCATAAAACGATAATGGTTTCGCCAACACAATGGCTTCATTAGGTATAGCATGCGCTAGATAAGTTGGCGAGCGGAGAGGTAAGTTCGCGCAGGATTAGAAGTATTTGGGAGATCTGTATTTAGTTTTACATCAATTTGCAAGATACCATAGGTGGCGTAAACTACACACCTATCACTTAATAAATTAATAATTTATTAGAGTAAAATATATAACGTGACGTTTATAAAAACGACTTTTGCGTACACCCTCCTCTCGCCATCTTATTTGACGCTTACTATACTTACTAGAGTATGTTACAAATTAACAACGGTATACATAAATATAAAAAGTTAATATTATTTTACAATGTTTTTAAAATGTGAGAATTTACACAAATATTGTTGCACTAGCCTGCGATGGCTCTGTTTTGTAACTCTTAATGATTGATTCCTATGTATCTTGGTGTGCTAAACCTAAAAATGACCTTAGTTCTGTTCCAGCACGCTAGAATTTTCTGCAATTTTGACAATTTGCCAAATGTAGTATATGTCGAAAAATGTCACAAATACGAGACTTAATGACAGAGTAAAACAGGTTTGTTTCGTATAAAAGTTATTATTTTGTGGCTTATAATAGATAATAATATAATATAAAATAAGAAATTCGCGATTTTAGTCGTTGTATCGATGTCTCCTTGGACCAGCCATGCTCTGCAGGCTTCCGTACATGTGCTCGTCTGGGTTCTTCTCGGTGCAACATCCAGCTATGGTCCGCCATCATTGTAGTATTCCATCTTCCTTGGTAACGCTTCTCCATTTCTTTGATGTCCTGATGGAATCTCTCATCCATCTCTTCACTAACAGCATCCTAGATTCTCAGGGAAGTAGTCGAAATGGAAATGTAGAAAATAAACCTTCACACTCATGGAACAGCCTAAATTTTGGTACTCTGCAGCATATTCTCAACGATAGATTTGAAATTCAGATCCTTGTTATTGCCAAGAAACTTAGTCACTACGTCTTTAAAGGCGACCCAGGCTTCTTTTTCAGCAACCTCCATTTCTTTTTCAAAATTTCCATCTTTGCACAGTTTTCTAATGTCCGGACCCGTAAAGACACCCTCTTTTAGTTTTGCGATTGATAAGGCTGGAAATTTGTTACAAATGTACTGGAAACATTTACCACCATTTGGTAAGGCTTTCACAAATTGCTTCATTAAGCCTAGTTTAATATGTAGAAGTGGAAGGAGAACTTTCGTCGACTCGATGGGAAGTTTTAGGAGCACATTTTTACTCCAATTCCAATGAAGCTCGTTGTGGCCAATCTTTCTGTTTCCAGTGATTTTCCCTGTCTCTGCTATTCCATTCACATAAAAAAACAAGGAAACTTTGTGTACGCGCCTTGCTGGGTGCAAGGATCATCGATATTACTTTGAGATCACTACGCTTATGATCATCGTACTTATTTTTCGGGAGAACAAATTGTAAATTGTCGTAACGTTCTTTTAGGTATACAGAATGCCCTATGGGTATCGGACGCATACCTGTTTCCGTTGTGAAGCAGGACAACTTTAAGGCTTCGTTTCGACGATCTCAGTCATCATGAATAATCTCCAGTCATTGCTTTCGTACAGAATATTAAATGTCTTAAACCGTCCACACACATCATTTCAGAATACTAAGTCTCCTACTTCCGAAAAGTATGAATAGTCTTTTTCTCTGTACCTCAACAGGAAAACGAAGTGCCAACATGGAACAAATTCTTTTCTTCAAGTCTTGAACTAAGTAATTCTGAAGCCTCTTTAATCAGATGTAAGTCACGAATCAAATCGTTAAATTCAGATCGTGTAAATGGTTGTATTGCAGAATTGCCAGGTTCTTACTCCTCGTCGTTATATTCGATTTTTTGACTTGATTCAATTTCTGAACCAACTACTTCAGGTAAATATTTTGATAGCATAGGCATCGATACGTCCGGATAATGAGAGACAGGACGTAAAGCCGATGGCAGATTTGGATAGACTATATTCTTTTTATTCTTTACATTAAAACAGTGAACACCGCTGAATAAAAGTAACAATCATCACTGTGGTTATGTGGCTCTCGCCAGACCATCGGAACGCCAAATCTGAAAGCATGTTGTTCACCCTTCAACCACCGTCTCAGTCCTTCAACACACGTATAGCAAACATAGTGGAGTGTGCAAGTTTTGTTTTGATCTCCTACTTTTACATCGAACTACGCGAGATATACTTGCCGCACGAACAATGTTATACAGAGAATTTCATGTAACTTGCAATATATGAATGTAGTAACCATAGATACGAAAATACTTTGCATTTGCACTGTCCCACATAAAATGCAATATGTAATAGTTACAAAAGTATCTTTAATAATATAAAATATTATTAAAAATGGGGTGTGAAGAACACAAAACAAGTTATATATTTGTGAATGTATCTCCTCTCCAAAGACGCAGATACGTATTTCACCTTTCTACAGGATCGTCGGTACGCCCCTGCTGGAGAAGAGATACATTCAACCAAATATAACTACCTTGCTATCAACCAGAAATTATTAAGACAGAGCGTGAAAGAATATTCAGCGCTATCTAGATAACAACTGCCGAACTAAGCAACGTGTTTCTCTAGACGGTAACATACCATATCTATAGAAAACTGTATTATCGTGTCTTCACTACTTGTCGGGCGAACCGAATGCGTATATAACAAAATAATTTGAAACATACATGAGTGGGTAAAAACCACACCAATTTGTATAATACAAAAGTATTTTTAATAATATAAAATATTATTAAAAATGGGGTGTGAAGAACACAATACAAGTTATACATATATTTGTATTGTGTTCTTCACACCCCATTTTTAATAATATTTTATATTATTAAAAATACTTTTGTATTATACAAATTGGTGTGGTTTTTACCCACTCATGTATGTTTCAAATTATTTTGTTATGTAATAGTTATCATGTAAAGACGGCAGACTATGTGCCCACACTGTCAAATTTAATATAATATAATAAATTTAATATATATATGTTCATATACTGAGAAGGATTGTTCGACGTTGAGAGATGTTATATTTTCATAGTTAAAGTGCTTGTATCTGTACAATGGATCTTCAGTATTGGTAAAAAGTTGCAATACAAGTTATACATATATTTGTATTGTGTTCTTCACACCCCATTTTTAATAATATTTTATATTATTAAAAATACTTTTGTATTATACAAATTGGTGTGGTTTTTACCCACTCATGTATGTTTCAAATTATTTTGTTATGTAATAGTTATCATGTAAAGACGGCAGACTATGTGCCCACACTGTCAAATTTAATATAATATAATAAATTTAATATATATATGTTCATATACTGAGAAGGATTGTTCGACGTTGAGAGATGTTATATTTTCATAGTTAAAGTGCTTGTATCTGTACAATGGATCTTCAGTATTGGTAAAAAGTTGCCCTAATTTTGTAAAATCTACATTTTTATCTAATACACCTTATGTGTATTATTAAATTTAACAGTGTGGGCACATAGGCTGCCGTCTTTATGATCGATATGATATCTTTCATGGTTGTTTTGTCAAATTATTGACAGTAAAGCCTATTTAATTCAATGTAGTGTTTTAGGATTAAAACTACATTTCCGATAAATATCGTTTATTGAATTGAATCCCGAAAGATACCATGTCACTAACTGAGTTCTCTCTTCCTTTGTGTGTATCATTTAAGATTGATACTAAGCTAATATCGAAATAGAAATACTGCTACTTTTGACTTAACTAATGTCAAATTATATTGATATGTTGCATTTTACGTGGGACAATGTAAGAATGTATTACCTAGTTTCTATGGAAATAAAAAACCTATACATGTTTGTATATAGCATCTTAAGTGAAATTCTCTGTATGTCTTTTTTGCCTTGCTACCATTAACTCACCACAAATGTAATAAAAGGAATTTGCAGATCTTTTACAGCCTCTTGACGCCATTTCAAACACTGTATGTTTGCTTTTCAGCGTATATTCGCCAAAACAAACACTTATGATCGGGGAGAATACGTACAAACGGTCACACCAGCGCTGACAGTTTAGAAATAAATTACGGTTTTAATGACGAAAGTGCTGCCATCTGCCGGTTTATGATATCAACGAATCATTTTCATCATAAACCGATAGATGGCTGCATTTCCTATGTATTTAAATATGTCAGTACGTCTTATATTTGTGATTTTTTCGACATATAACACATTTTGACAAATTACGATTAGCAAAAAATTCTGACGTGGTGGAAAAAACTTAGGTCATTTTTTAATTCAGCACACAAACATACATAGGAATCCGTCATCAAAAATCGGAAAACATGATACAACCGAAACTGTTATTCTATTTGGTACTAAACATGTTTATCAATACAATTTTTTTTATAAAATAAACGCACATTTCTATTATCGTCTCAACGGTTGCTTTAAATGAATAAATTTAACAAAAGATGTTTGTATTAATGTATTCACAAATATTTAATGTGATTCACATGGATATGCTATCTTTTCATGGTATATTTTGAATTTACAATATCTGTGTGAAAAACTGCCTTACCAATACTTGATTTAAAATTAGGACTACGAAAAAGCCTCGCGAAGAGTGCTATAATATTTATACTTTTCTTAATTGACATTACAATGCCATCTGGGCAAGAGTAAATATATCCTGTTATTTTTTCTGGGACATGAACAATCGTGTACAAATAAATCAATCAATAACAAAATCAAGTGTTCTCAAAAAAAATATTTTTATCATTAGAAATGCATATCCTATCATTAAATAAAATTTTAATGCACTAAAATCGTTCACGAAGCAATAATTGAATTCCATCATATGATAAGATGTTCGTTATTGTATTAAGTAGACTTAAGTGAAATAAATTTCGCTATTCGAATATCTCTTCTTCTCTTTTTTCTATTTAATTTTTATTTAATTTTTATTATTTTTTTAATAAATTGCTATTACAGTTTTAACCTTCTTCTGAGTGTTTCGTTCTTAATCAAATAAAACTAATCAATTTCATGTTTTGCAGTTTATTTAGTTACATTTTCAAATGCTGCAAGATAAAATTATTATTGCTAATTTATATAAACGACTAAACTTATCAAATAATTTCATTATTTACCTTAAATTTATATTTAAATTTTAAAATGTTTTCTTTATGTGTTTTTATCATTAGGATGATCTAAAACGCACTCCAGACGATACCTGTAAAACATATTTTTAACTATTTAATCCCATTTTTTTATTATAGGTATACCTATGCTTGTTCGTCGTATTTACAACATGTTGGGCAGAACCACCAGTTCCCAGCGTTTATTTACCGAGTCAACCGTCCCCAAATTATGGACTGCCTAACGGTGGAGGTTCTAAACCAGGTACCCAATACGGCCCTCCCAGACCAAACACACAATATGGACCACCAGGTGGTGGACATAATGGTGGTGGTGGTAGCAATGGCGGTGGTGATGATTCATCAGTAAGTTTTAATTTGCGACAATATCGGATATTTTACACATAGTTATATTTTTTTCAAAATTTACTTTGCTTTTTTAATCATTTATTAAGGTCATTAAATTCATATACTTACTCGAAAATAAAAAGGTATTTAATTTATATTTATTTACATTCAAATTTGTATCGACATTAGTTTAGACACGCCCATTTTTTAAAACAGGAAACCGCGCGAATATATCAGTTTGTAATACACGCAGTATACATAACCTACTGTCTAAGGCACACGCATTAATATTTGTAAATTCTTTAAAAAAATTTTAAGTATCTTTTTACACGATTTTTACATTCAAAATTCAGCTTAAATAATAATTTATTTGAAGCTAAAAATTAAGATAATTTGCTTTGATAATTAGGCTTTGAAATAAACAAAGGACAACTGGCGTCTATTCTCGAAATTTATATTGTTCGCATCAAAAATATACTTATCCGTTTATATTTCATCAAAATTTGGTGCATAAAAGTGCATAAACCTTAAAATCATAGTTTAAACATATATCTATCTGTCGAAAGTAATTTTTCTACAAGATATTTGACAAAACATCATAAGGGGACGCTCATCCGAGCGACCGAGTATTCACAACGAAATAAAGCTAAAACGTACCTGGAAATACATCCAAAGTGTCAAAAATAATAAAAACGGTACCAAACATAGAAGAATATCATCCTTTTTCTCCAAGTTGGAAATACCTTAACCTTTATTCCTCGTGGCGGTATATTGAGACCCGAACCGATACCACCTTCCTTCTGCCTGCCGCAACTCCTATAATCACAGGTCCTTAGTTATATTATAAGCAATTATCCTTATTCTATATTATTACATTTACAAATTACTATATAAAAATCTTGATTTTAACTAAGAGATAGTAATCCTTTAAAGATAGAACAGTCAAGAATAAGATATTTAAAATTAATATAAATTCGTTTACCTGTATTTGTTGCGTATTTGAAACAATAATATTAGTTTACTTGGTATTTGATTGATAAACATAGCCATACCATGATTAGAATTAATTTGATTTAATCACAAAGATATAACTCACAAATCGACTCAAAGAGTCAAAGCATTTAACCATATGTGTACAGTTTTCTTTAATCTAATAAATTATTCAATATATAAAATATAAAAGTGGTGCTTTTTTATTCATGCTCAGTGAAATTAATATTTTTAATAATTTTTGTGTCACTACCGACAATATCCTGAGATAAGAAAACTTAAATATTCCTTATTAATCTTATGCTCTCCGCGACATCTATACATAACATTGTGTACTGCTACTGAATTAGCTGATTATACCAGGAGATACATTATAAAAATCTGATTACGGCGCCCAATCTTTATTTTTAACTTTTATAACACTAATAACATCTACCTTACCTTTTTACCCGCATGTCTGTATAACTTTAAGCGAGAAAAACAAATCTCTCTTAATTTTTTCGTTGAGTCCTTATCCGGTTGTAAAAAATGGGGTGGTAAGAAAAAAGGTCTATATACATTATGTTGTTGTAACTAAAATAAATTTCCTGGTTACAGTGTTCTACACATGACATTGACATTCACATTGACATGACATTAAAAATGACTATTTATCTGTTTAATAAATTTTAATAAATTTATTTTATATTAGTACGGTCAAGAAATTTTCTAGAATTATATATATATATATATATATATATATATATATATATATAAATATAATAACTTCGTGACCTTGGTATGATATGGTAAACCTAATCAGTAGGCGATTAAAGGTCTGTATATTACTTCAAAATATATGTATTTAAAAAACTCTACATGTTTCGGCTGTATACGCCTTTTTCAAGAGAATACAAAATATGAATCATTCATATTTTGTATTCTCTTGAAAAAGGCGTATACAGCCGAAACATGTAGAGTTTTTTAAATACATATATTTTGAAGTAATATACAGACCTTTAATCGCCTACTGATTAGGTTTACTATATATATATATATATATATATATATATATATATATATATATATTTATATAAATGAGCTAATTATAATGACATAACTACTATATAATTACATTCAGGAAGACAACTTGTCGCTTATACTTTCAATCAGCAATTTCATGCGATAATTATAGGTTTTTGTATCTATTGTTTGACTTATGTAGATAATTATATTCGCTCGCGTTAGATCTTTATCTTACACGAGCCGCTTTATATTTAAATACTGCATATTCCCCGTGATATAAAATATATCCAGCCTTATAATTAATTATAAACTGTACATGCGCTTGACAGCTTATTACCATGACTTCTTGGCTTAAGTTAGTAAAAATTTTACATTTCGCACTTCTCTATAAGATTTTAATAATTTTGACTATTAATTTGTGAATAAATTCAATTAAGAGCTGTCGATATTTAGAGCTGAATATAATTATAGTTATTTATGTTATTATAATGAACGAGATTAATTCGTTTATATATTATATAGTTCTTATATAGGAATTCGGCAAGTCCGTCTGTCACAATATTCACCTTCTTGAATGTCTTCCTAAACTTCTTTTTCCAGTATAAGATCAACATGCACCTTAAATCTACATTTGCATTCTTTTAATCGGTTTTTAAGGTTATATACTTTGTCACACACATAACTCAGTGATAAATTACTAATACAAAGGTATTTTTAATAATATGAAATATTATTAAAAGTCTGGTGTGAAGAACACAAATACAGGTTCACTATTAATATTTTTTTGTGAACGTGTCTACAGGCTCATCGGTACGCCCCTGCTGGAGAAAGGATATCTTCAGACACATTCACAAAAAAGAACTACATCGCCATATCACAGATCACAGAAATTATCCAGACCGAGCGTAGAAGTAAATTCAGCGCTGCCTGTTGTCAGACAGCCGAAGTACCTCGCCCTGTCCACATAACCAATGCGAACCAACGACGCCCTTCCAAGGATGGCACAGCCGTCTATCTAGAAACTGCATTTTGTTTGTGTCTTCACTCATACTACGGACTAACCGCATGTGTAATTGCCGCCTTTGTATTATACAAAACTGGTGGGGTTTTACCCACTCATGTATGTTTCAATTATTATGGTACTTATAACACCGTAGACCGCTCACTATCCGGGAAATCCTTTCGTAGTTTTCCTTCTCATTTAAGATGAATGCCGATAGGCAAACATCTTTGTATTTTACCGCAAGTTACAGTGCGAGCATAATGTTAATCTTAATGTAATTGGTTTTAAGCTATTAGGAAATACTAAGATATGGATTATTATTATCGTATTTGTAATTATTTGCTAACAGTTAATAATATAAACAGGCAGTCATCAATTTTGAACGCTAGCCACCTTATAATCTTAGAGCATCGAAAAGCTCTAGTTCTAAAGGACATATCTATAAGCCTTCTTGCTGTGGAAAGCCTATGGACAATCTGCATAACGTTAATGCTGGATTGAATAGTGTATAGTGTATCCTCAGAGTTGGATGCCATAATTCCACACAAACTTTGTGGATTTGCTCAGAGAGATACAATTTCTCGTGTATTTACAACACAGAGTGATGCTCCGAGAAGCCAAGACATTTGATTGAATTTTAGTCTTAGTTGGTCACGTTTTATCCTTACATGTGTTGTCTGTCCATAGTAACTTGGCGTCCAACGTTACGCCCTGATATTTTGCGTTGTTGGCATGTGGGATTTTTTTGAGAAGCCAAGAGATTTGTTTGAATTTAAGTCCTAGTTGGTCACGTTTCATCATCACATGTATTTTCCATAGTAATTTGGTGTTCAAGGCTACGCCCAAATACTTTGCGTGGTAGAAATGTGGTATTTTTTACTTATTGGCTTTTACTAAGGTACTTATTTCTTGTTGGTGAAATTGACGTGAGCCGACTCCGCCTTATTTAACTGCGCTATTTCCTTGTCTAGTTGGTGACATTTTTGACACCTACGTTAGAATGTGTTTGTAGTTTACAGGATATCTTTACTAGTAGTGAGTAGAGTAGTATTGTCGGCAAATGTTGCCATAATTACTCCATCGCGCTATGAATGTTATTGATGTATAGCAAGATGCAACGAACACTGGCAGAGATTTTGCGAGGGTCGGAATATTCTTTGTCGTGCTTGACCTTGAAATGGCGATGGGAGTTGTATTAAGAAAGAATTCGACGCATTTGATTTAGCAAATATTTCTTTAACTTATATTCCAGACCTTTATGCCAGACTCGATCTAATGCTTGGGACGCGTCTATTAATATTATTGCATAGATCATTTTCTCTTCTAACGGTCACTGAATTACATCAATAATTCGATGTATTTGGCCAATGATCTTTTCACGCAATCTCGTGAAAAGTATTGGGAATACCCATACTCTTGTACCTCATATTGTTTTTTTCTTTAGAAAAGCAAACAATAAAATAAATTACTTCATAATTTAAGATTTATAAAATTGTTTATCTTGAACTCTTGAAATGCCTGCCAAAAATCTACATCATTCAAAATTCTTTCAATTATGCACGATATGCTATTTATTAATTATATATGCAAATATTAAAAAAAAATGCATATAATATGCAATATATGCAAATGATGGGCTTTGCATAGTTGAGTTACATTAATTATTATGAACCCATCTGCCAGGT
Organism: Melolontha melolontha; assembly: GCA_935421215.2. Classification (NCBI taxonomy): domain Eukaryota; kingdom Metazoa; phylum Arthropoda; class Insecta; order Coleoptera; family Scarabaeidae; genus Melolontha; species Melolontha melolontha. Next base: position 13,907,328 of record OW285235.1, read on the forward strand.
CTAAACTGATGAAGCATTACAAACAGGTCCTCAATAGACTGGTACAAGACAATATCACTCCTATAGGTGCCAGGACATGAGAAGATAAACGCAATGAGATCGCCGATGAACTGGCTAGGGAAGGTTTTAAGAGGAACTTTATAGGACCAGAACCTGTATGTGAAATCACCAAGTATTCCGCTAGAAGGAGATCTGGTTATGGCCAAAAAGAGAACATGAAAGGAAATGGAGGCTAATGGAAGGTCAACCCCATACTAGGACACTACTAGAGGAGCTGAATGCTGGGCTTTCAACAAACTTAATTCGTAATAATAAAAAAAGAAATTACAACTGGCTTACTGGATTGATAATCGGACATTATCCATCCATTGCATGGACTTAATTAGCGAGCTCTCGTGTAGGAGATGTGGAAAACACTGGGAAACCAGCCTTCATGTGTGCAAGTAAGGAACTAAAAGGCAGGGACTAAAACCATGAAAAAGATGGGTTCAGGTTCGGGTTCGGTTCAGGGTTCGGGTTCAAAGTTTAAAAAACTACATGTGTTTAATTAGTAGAAAATTTATTTTTCAAAGAAATTTTCGTTTAATTTTACAATTTATATATTTTTCAAGTTTTCTTCTTTTAAATTTGTTCTTTGTGGGGATAAAATGAATTTCAAGGCTGAAAAGGCCCTCTCGACGCTTACTTGCGTAGCAGGTACTGCGAATGTTATCTGAGCCGCTTGATACAATAATGGCGTTTCCGTTTTATGTTGCTCCCAAAATAGTAAAATGTTTTTTTCTTTTCCCAGTCTTGGATATTTTTCATATATATCAAATTCATTTTTAACTAAATTATCAATCGAAGCGGTGACATTTACATTTGACGAATTTGATTTATAAAACCTTTCCTACTTTTTTAGAACTTGTTCGAGCATATCTTCATCCTCTTCTGAAGAAAAAGATATTGATTCTCTCACAAAATTCTCTTTTTCTCTTTCCATTTGTAAATTTTTCAAAATTTTTATTGCTTTCAAAATATGTTTTTTAGCATTTTCAACATCTTCGGGACTTAGAATGACCTTAAATCTGCTATCTAGATATACTGCTGCAATCAAAAGTGGATTGTTAATAAAGTTGTTTTCTCTTTTTATAATATTTAAATATAATTCTTTTGAAAATGATTTTGTTTTGTCATCTTTTGTTAGTTCCAATTTAAAAGTAAGCCAGATTCTATAAAAATCGCCTAAATTCATCTGTTCTTCTTGTAGTTTCAGCGTTATTTTTTTAACAGGTACAAAAGCTTCTACGAATTCTTCACAAATATTCCAAGTACTATCAGTCATAGTTAATTCAGCATCCAGCAATTCCGAACAAAAACTTCTGTATTCCAATAAGGCTTGAACCATGTCATAGCTGGAATTCCATCTAGTTTGACAGTCTAGTACGGCTTTTTTCAAGTTTAGCTTCTTAGCTAAAGAAGAAATATTTGGTGTTCGCAATTTTTTGCAAATGGCTCTGAATTGATCAAGAATTTTCTTAAAAGGAGGACTAGATATTGTGTCGAGCACTGCCAACTGTAAACTATGAGCAACACATCTGAAATGAATAATATTTGGGTGTGAATGTGTTAATGTTTCTGCTCCTTCCAGTTCAATATAAGAAAGCGCATTTGCTTCAGCTGCATCAAATTCACCTTCCATGTCAAAGTTTTCATACTCGTCTTCTAATAACTCAGCAGCTTTGATCATATTTTTTCCGTTATCTGATGTAATTGAATATACTTGCTGCAGTTTTATGTCGTAACAATCAAGAACGCTGATGATAAAATTTTTTATGTAGGCTCCTGTCTGACGATTTTGAGCCTCATGCATGTCCAAAGTTCGGAGTTTTATTTTCCGTCAAAAATATATTGAATATTTATCCCTACAATACATCTACCAAGACGAGAAGCAGAATCAATTTTTATTGAAATAATTTTGTTTGATATTTCCAATTTAATTTTGTTTTTTATTTCCGTTGCTTTGTTGTTAACAAGATCACTTATATTATGACTATTTACTGATACTTTTAGTGCATTCATAATCGGATCGATTATTTCTTTCATGCCAGAATCTTCGAAGATTGTGAAAGGACGGCGCCATTAACGGTTACTAATTTTACGCATGAATCAATGAAACTTTGTTTGCAGGTTTTTATCTTGATAATATTTAAATACTGTTCAAGGGTATTTTCCTCCACTCTTGCTCTTTTATTGGTGATCTGACTCAATTTAGATGTTTACGATTCATTTTGGGTTTTCTTGAATAGTTCAGGATGCTTCCGTTGTATATGCCGCCCAAGATTTGCCGTATGTTTACCTTTCATTTCATATTTGCATTCTGAGCATATAGATACATCTTTTCCTGCATCATTAAACAAATAAATTTTTCGTAAATTTCGTAGACATCTCTGGGTTAGAAAAATCAAAAAATTTATATAAATTTTTAAATTTGAATGTGAGAACTCACTTTACTAAAAACAATTTAAGAGTTGATTTTAACAACCCACGTTTACTTTAAGAAAGTTAAAATATACTAATACACGGTTTGCGTCGCTACCATTTGCATTGGTTACAAGAAAATGTTTGCCTACTGATTTGTTTAACACAAATATTATGTTTGTACACAGCTCAAACAGAAAAAGGGATTTCCCATTTTAGTCTAGTTTGTGTGAAGGTTACTGGTTACTTGTTCGCTACAAATAGTCGTTATTTTATTTTGATTTTGTTTTTAATTTTTTTTTTTCATGCAAGAAATGTAATGTTTCTTATTATTCTTCTATTAAATATTTCTCTATTTTTTTATATTTTTGAACCCGAACCTTGCTGAATTTTTTGGTTCAACGGGTGCGGGTTCACAGTCTTTATAAACAGCGAACCTGAACCCGTTTGGGTTCAGGTTCGGGTTCGGTTTCAGTTCCTGCTAAAAGGACATTTCGAAAAAGAATTTTTGAATCCTACGAGGATACGCATATTTTCCTTAACGAGAATATGGTTTTCATCGAGGACACAAGACTAACAGATTGGGACTGAGAGATTTATTGGGAGTGGTACAAAGAGATTTAGAGTAGATAGATAGATAGAGATTCCTATTATTATGTCCTAATGAGTAAATATTTCTAGTTTTTCTTTTACTTTACCATATTTAAGAAATTAAACCCTAATTGTCTTTCCATCCTTTATTGAAATAGTTCGTTGCAAGTAATTAAAATTAATTTATTGTTTTCATTTATTATACATGTTTCTATTATACTTTCCAGGAACCAGCAAACTATCATTTCAAATACGACGTTCAAGACGCCGAATCCGGTAACGATTTCGGCCACGAAGAGGAGCGTCATGGAGATGACACCCGCGGCAAGTACTACGTCCTCCTTCCTGACGGCAGAAGACAAACTGTAGAATATACCGCAGATAGTGAAGGCTACAAACCTAAAATTACTTACGAGCAAGTAGGTAATGGAATCGATCGCGATGGTGGTGGAGGAGGAGGTTATCAAAATGGACCTGGAGGATATCCCGGCGGCAGTCCTGGAGGAGCTAACGGTTACCAGTATTAAATTTTTGAGAAAATTCACCAACAATTTTATACACATGAACATAACAAGGGCATAATGCAAAGCAAATAATTTGACACAGACATTTTCTCATAGTAGTTTTATAATTTCTTCGTTCTAATATTTTCCTGTCCTATTACATTTATTGCAGTTAAACTGTGTGCTTAACAAAAACCCAAGTACCTTTTCAGTCCAAAATTTAGCGCTGTAGACTGTGTATTTATAGCTTTCAGTAGATTCAAGGGATTGCATATGACTTTTATACGTACATCGGGTTGTGTACAAAGGAACTTTATGTATGCAAAATCAGATGAACTGTGTTTTTCTTTCTTCTCTTTCTTACCCGTACAAGCGTTCGTTTTTGAAACGTTAAATTGAATCTAAAGGCCAGCGCAACTAATTTTGCATACAAATTATTTATATTATGCCATTATTGAATTTTGTATGGACTTTGAGTTTTCTCTAAAATCTTGTATAGTAAAATAATGAACTGTGAATGTATAGCTATATTTTTGTAAATAAATGATGCATTAAAAGTAATTCCCAGAATTATTAATTTACCTTCAACTTATAAGTAACTGATTAAACAGTAACGGTTAAAAAAAACTTATACGCATGTTCCGACAGTCAAGACATTATTTTCACAAATGAAACAGACATGCAATATACATATCTGTAACTGTACACATGGACAATACACCTCGTATTTTCAGCATTAACTTCTGCTTAAGACACGTGTTTCTGCCATCTATAGGCGTCATCAGTCAAGCTAGTGAAGCAATGTAATACAAATGATACAAATCTTTTTAAGAACAGATTTGTATCTGTATATACATTTACGCTGAAATCGCCTACAAGATATAGCAAATTTCGTCCTATAAGGTGGCACTATTTAATAAGTGACATCTGACGGACGAAAGAGACTATGCCGAAAAAATGTCTCTTTCGTATAAGGTACACTTTAGTAATGTTCATGTGTTATTTGTGAGTTGCGATTTGCTTGGCCTTCAAGGTCACTGGATATTACCGTTCCAGATTTTTCTAATGTGGTTTTCAAAGAGAAATGTGTATTCTTCAAAGCTACGAAATCATAATAAACCGGAAAGAACAATTAAAACAGAAATTAAAGCTAAACCCCATAAATTACGCAACTAAGCCATGTCCAATCTCATTCCATTATGAGGTCACTTGAAGCAGCCAATATTTCATAAATAAAACTTAATAAACAGTTTTTATGACTTGTAATATGTAGAAAATTAAATAGTTATTTAGCAATTAAATTACAAAATCATCTTTGGCGGGCCCTGTATATATAAAGACAACTAGGTATTCAAAAAATTGTTATCCCTAAATATATCTACCTAAGTCGGCGTCTTTTATAGCCAAGGCTCCTCGTGTATCGTAAAATTCAGCATAATTTGGTACAAATCCAGCTTTATCATCGTATCCAATAGCTTCCACGAAGGTACTGAAGGTTATTAGTAGACCTGCCAACTTAAGAATGAGTATTTGATCAGGTTTGGAAACAGGCAAGTGACTGGGGGCTAAGTTCGGAGAATATGTCGTATGAGGAAGCAATCCGTAGCCTAATTCATGAAATTTCAAAATGGCGACAACACACGTGTGCACCCGTGCATTGTCTTTATCGAAGAGCACTTTCTTCTTGGCCAAATGCGGTCGTTCCTTCTTTAAATCGCCATTAAGCCGGTGAAATATGTTACTGTAATATTTGCAGTTTTTTTTCCTTTTTGAAGGTAATTGATGTGGATTATAAACGAAACAGAAACCTAAAAGATATAAAACAGAATTCAATGAAATTGTATTAGGTATGCTAAGACTGCCTAATTTCTGTGGTGGTGGTAATGAAGGTAATATTGAGCCTGGGAGTCCGACGATGATGATAAGGATGTGAAATATCGGAATAATATTAATCAAATCAAAATTGTATATTATTTAATTCAAAATACAAAAATAATTTGATATGAAATTGTTTTTCTTAATTAGTACACTATGAGCACTTGACCTCAACTAATCCTGTACACAATAAATTTGTCAACTAATCCTATTTAGGTATTTTTCTGAAATATAGCCATTAAGAAGTCTCCTCATAAACATTTCTGATCAGAATATCTAATAAAATCATGTTTTACATTTTTGTCGCCATAAATTGATAATTTGACCTTATGTGCGCATGAGCGAGGTGGCCATTCGACCGAACCATTTATCATAACAACTTTTGTTTTATTTGTGATGAGTCTGTTAAAAGTCAATAAAGAAAGATAAGTGATTTCATGAACAAAGTGTATGTTTTCAAGTTAAAACTTGTAGATCAAGACAAAACCTGGCTCCTTATAAGGTGTAAGAAATTGCGAACACTCGTTCTGTTTTGGTATTCCTATGATGTGGCGTGAACAGCAAAACCACGACTACTGTAGATCTGAAAGGTTTCTATAAAAAAAAATGAAAAGAAAAACCATTTTTCAAACCTTAATTCAGCTATTTGTCCTGTGGCTCAAATTTCTAATATACCAGATCCACACCCGCCTTCCAGTTTGGATGATATCCTGAGTGATTCTGAGGGTGGAAAGACATTATCTCGCCAAGACGAATCCAGTTCATATTGTTTTGTTGATGAGAGACTCCAAGTGTTTTCACAGAGCTAGCTCAGAGCAACCTGGTTATTTAGGCCTTTCAAAATATGCTGTCGAATTACTGGGGCCAAGATTAAAAAATAAAAACCTCCTGTTACGCGTTCCAACTCAGCTTAATACCGCATCTGCTTTCTAATCTGACGTTTGCTTTCATAACCTGACACCTGCTTTCAAAACAGACATCTGCTTTCAATAACTGACATTTGCTTTCACTAACTGACGTCTGCTATCAAAACTGAGATGAGCTTTCAAAACTGACTTCTGCTTTCAGCTTGACATCTACATTCAATAACTGACATCTGATTCATTAACACTGTTACTTTATAATGCATGTCTATATGGCTTGAACCTGGGTCTATTATGGCCTAGTGGTAAAGGCGACAGCCCGGATAGTTGTAGACTTGGGTTCGAGTCCCAACGTAGACCATATTTTTCAAATAAAAAATTTCGTATGATTTGCTTTGTAATTTGTAGACAGCAATGTTTACATCCCCACTTACTCTGCAATTACATACATTCTAATTTAATATTTGTAAATATTTCATATAAAAAAAAAAGCAGAAAAACTACAATAATTTATCAAATGTTATATATATATATACATATACGAATTTTTTTAATTTTTGAACGCTAATAATTAATTTTAAAAAAATTGGACATGACCCTAGTGCAATATAAAGTTCGATCACCCTGTATACAGCAAAATCATTGGTAATCGATAGACTTTAGCTTATAATTATAAAAATTTTACATTTGACGTAATTTATGATTAATATTTTGATCACTAAACAGTTCTATAGAGAGTTTAATGCGGGCGTCTTTAATTCCAAATAGAACGAAAATGGTGCAATCCTACCTTGGTTGTTGATCACATAATAAAATAAACGAAAACCCGTCTACAACTCGCAATTGCAGGTCAAAGATATCCTTTGGCAAGTCCAGTTTACGACTCCACTCAGTAGGAATATCTATCTTCCAATTTAGATTTTTAACATGGGTTTCCTCCAAATAGAAACCAGTAGAGCAATACTGCAGTGAAAGCTTAACCCTCCATACAAAGAAATACTCGGTGTAAGATTTAACCTCTTACGAAGACACCTTCAATAAAATGAAGAATAAAAAGCAATATTGTAACAATTCTAGATAAACATGCAAAGCTAATTAAGATGACACTAAAGGAAAAAAAACTTAGCATCAACAGAGCAATACTTTCTTGCTTTTTAAAAGAAAAATATAACGAGCACGTGTTTATATATCCGTAAAAAAAGCGTAAACGAACTCCAAAGCAACAAACTTATTCCGCTTAAATATACTTAATGTGACTCTAATCCGGAAAATTCCGCAACCAACAAAGTACTGTTAAATAGTCATAAAGATTTACTATATCGACACAACGTCTCCAGCAACATCTGTTACTTCGGTCACGGTCAAGCAAGAAGAGAGATCCAGAAGCAATCAACCTTGGATTATATTCCCAAATTCGTAGTTCTCAAAATAACCAACGATTGAGCCGACGTACAAGAAGATGAAATGTACCCGCAGAAATATATTTCGCTATATTACAATCAATCTGACTAATAAAGAAAGATAATTAATAAAGAAAAATAAAATAATTACAACCCATCCAGAGACAATTAGCCTGAATATAGGTATAATGTGTTTCGATAAAAATATGCTATTAAAGAGAAGGGAAAGAGAATTAAAAGAGAGAATCTATAAAGTTAAACTAATTAGCCGTTACAGTGAAAGACACAATCAAGAAAATGCTTTAAATTACACTTCTAGTCTAAAATTTAGACACGCCTCCTAAGAAATTCACACGCTCAAATACGAGCACGTACGTATTGTAACTGTCAGATATGGCCTAACCTTCAAAACACAAATGTAATCTAGACAGTTTATAAATTGATGGAATAACCTTGTGCAATGATAATACACGATTAAGGTAATTGCTACAACGGTAAAACCTTTCAAGGACTTAAAATCACATTTCAGGTAATCAAAAAGCGATGTAAATAAAGAGAAAGATAGAGCAGACCGATTTTCATGTGGCCGGTGGGAGAATTTGTACGTGCGTCAAGTAAGGGTCAGTGTTAGATAGAGACAGTGTTCGGAAAAATGAAATGCAAACTCTTTGTGCGAGTCGTGCATTGGGACATAGTAAGGGATAAATTCAGAAAATCATATTGTTGAACATGTTTATAATGGTTTGTATTTCACTAAATTAAGGCAAATAGAAGTAAAATAAAACGCATAGTTTCATGTAGCATGTTTAATTAAAATGCCTTACCTTACCTACTAGCTAATAGCGTACTAACATCACATTAAGGGGATGACTGAATAAGATTGTTAGCTACACTTAACGATAGAAAGGCTTAGGGTTAAGTAAAACTAATTTGGATAATTAACTGAATTATTGGCAAATAATGTTTATGCTAATCTCTTTCTCATTATAATCACATTGTAAACTTTCTATATGTACAAAAGAACAGTATATTCTTCAACGAGCGTAGGCGAGTGTTGTAATAACATTATTTAATAGTCGTGGAGAAAAGAATATTATTAATACTAATATTATTGGAAATAACAATGAAAATAATAATTACAATAAGAAATAATACATAAATACTCAAAAATAATTATTGGAGAAAACAATAATGAACAATAACTAAGTTTCAAAAAAATTACGGTAAATTATACATATAATTATATAAAAAGTTATGCAGAATCACTATCACTGACTTCCTCTTCGCTCTCCGATTCAGAGTCTTCACCCAAATTAATAATAAACTGGTCTGTAACTTCGTCTATGAGAGGTTCCGCTTCCAAAAACTTTTGCTCACACTTTATCGCGTGGTCCCAACATTTATTCCATTCAGCAGCACTAAATTCATCAAAAAAGTTATCACATAACTGTTGAACATATCTAATAGTGAATGAGACATTTTTTGTGCCACATATTGTTTAAGAGATGCCCATACTAACTCAATCGGATTTAAATCTGGGTGGTATGGCGGTAATCGCAAAACACTATGGCCACGTTGTGTTAACATTTCATCTATCTCGAACGTTTTAAATGTTGGCTTATGTACTTTAATAATATTATATAAATCGGGCTTGAGCATGTTATTGTCGAAGTAAATATTTTTAGACCTTAACTAGTCTATCATAACTGATTTCCTGCTATTAGAATTCGGTGGTTTATCTTTTTGGACATTATGATAAGGAGCATTGTCAATTACTAGGACAGACTTTTTAGGCAGGTTTGGAATTAATTTTTCTAACAACCATTTTTTGTAATTTTCATAATTCATCTCGTGATGATAATCTCCCGTTGTGGTATTAGACTTAAAAATCAATTTAGCATTCGGAATGAATCCCGTCTCGCAGCCAGCATGAATAATAATTAGTCTTAGACCTTTTGATATAGGCCTTGCTAATCCTTCATTGGAATTGTCACTCCAACAAGTAGCCACGGTATGAGAACTGTGGATGTAAGTTTCATCCATATATATAATCGGTCTTTTTTCATTTCTGTAGCTTTGATTGGTACGCAAATAAAAACACTCTTAACTGACGAATGTCGTGCTTTTCCATTAACAACTTTCTGTTGGTTTTTGTTTTTCTCCAACGAAAGCCCATATCTTTTACTACTTTCCGAAGAGAATCTATTCCTCCAGTGTATCCTGTTTCTTTAAATTTTCTTAGAATGTTTGGCATTGTAGGCACAATTTTGTCAGCAGTAAAGGTATTTAAAATTGTTCTACGCAGCACACCTTTATCTGCGTCGTCTAAGTCGGTTTTGGGCTTGGTTTTTTTTTTATTTTTCTTTGGCGATGTAAAAGATGAACCGGCACCTGCGTTTATTTCACTTTTTTTATTTAACAATCCGTCTAATACTTCTCTCAGAAACACCCGTTGCGGCAATAACGCGTTCATATAACTAATCCAGTGGAATTTTGAGTACCCCTGAAGTTTTTTCTTCTTGCATATATTTAAATACATTTGAGATCACTTCACGAGTTTGACTGTGTAAAACACATTTATTTAATTTACTTTTAAACTCCATTACTCACTACCTTAATACGGCACTGCACTACTGTGTTTATCGCTTAAAACGATGTAAAACACTGAATGCCAGAGGTTCCCCTACCTATGAATTTCGTGCGCATCTCGAGGGCGGTACTTCTAACCGGCCACATGAAAATCGGTCTGCTGTAGAATATATCTTTTACGAAAAACAAGGTTTTTAGCCCCGAAATGAAGCTTTCAAATACAAACAAAAATGTGTACTATTTAACAAAAGAAATCCTTTTATTTGACTATGTAATACAAAAATATAACAGTAGGTATTGAACTTCGTCGATATAGTTCTCTTTACATAACGAACAATAGCTACCTATATCCAAACACACAGTTAAATGCCATGACCTAATCAAGTCACTAAAAAAATGTTCAGAATGATTCAAGAAGGATGTAAGTAAGTTTTAGAGAAAAAAAAACAAAACCAACTTATAAAAGTTCTATCAAGATATAGGGTCGTCATCAAAAATAAGGTACTGAGCGGACTAAAAATACGGGTAAGAAAAAACAACCCGTTACACTGCTGTCATCCGGAACCTCATTTTCACGAGAGAGATAATTTACTAAATTTTTCTGCAAAGAGTTCCCTCGTTTTTTGTAGTGATGTTCAATGGCTAATCAAGTGTTTTGAAAGAGAATATGATTATGATCTGAGTAGCGCCAATTCCTTGATTCAACAAACCTCAAAGCAGTCTTGTTCGATAATAGGAATAAATTTACATTTGCATTGCAAAAAAAAAAACTGTATGTGATTGAATTCAACAGACTAGAAAACATAATATTTATCACCAAAATTTATCCACTAGATATCTAGAGGTAAACAAAACGCGTACACGACAAGATAGGTTTGAAAATGGACATATCTTGAAATTTGGCAAGAGTTTAGCGGTGATCCAAATATTGGTGGAAGATATCAAAAAAGTAAGGACTTTCTCCAAGCTCAGGCCCTTTTATAGTATCACATTTTAAAATAATAAAATAAAATAAAACAATAACTTTGTTATACCACTTTATTCACATGTAATAGTGACCGCGGTTTCGACATATAATATCATTATCAAACTGCAAAAGTTACAGGCCTACATAGATCTTATAAATGACACAAAATATATGGGGGTGCTTTATGATGTTATTTAAAATTACTACTATATACTTAACTATTATATACAACATTGGAAAAGAGGTGTATATATAAGATCCAACTGGTCGTTCAAAAGAATATCTATTGTGTTGTTTTCGCTTTTAAAAATATCTAGTGACTCTAAAAGATTTAATTTACGACCTTTCTCGGCCAAATGCAATATTTTATGATGACCAAATGTATGCCTTTCTGTAATAATATGGTTCGCGAATGTTGAATCTGCCTTCTTTAGTTTATATGACCTCATGTGTTCTTTTACCCGTATAATAAAACTTCGACAAGTCTGACCTATATATACACCTTTACAATCATTACAATATAATTTGTACACTCCTGATTTATTATTTATATCTGTTTTAGGTTTTGCGTTAAATGAAATTACTTGTTTTTACATATGGTTTGTAAGCTATACTAACATTACTATTTTTTTTTGAAATAATATTTCCAATTTGCTCGCTTATTTTACCGAAGTAAGTTAACGAGACAAATTGTTTCAAATTAGCACTATCTTTAGGATATACTAAACTATGGGCCACTTGTAACTGTTTTTTCTTTAGTATACTGTCAATTACGCTACTTTTATAACTATTGTTTACCGCTATTTGTTTTAAAGTATTGATTTCACGAACAAAAGATTCATTAGACAAAGGAATATTTAATGCTCTATGTATCATAGAATTAAAAAATGAATGTTTGTGTGTCTTAGGGTGTAGTGAATCTTTGGGAATAATGCAATCAGTGAAAGTAGGTTTACGATAAATATCAAATTTTAAGCTCTGATCTAATTTGTTTAATTTTAAATCCAGGAAGTTAATACTGTTATTCTCTTCTATTTCTACTGTAAAATTGATATTAGAATGAATTGAATTTATGTAGTTCAGAAATGTTTGTAGTTGTCTATGAGTACCCTTAAAGCAAGCTAGGATGTCGTCTACATACCGATACCAAAATTTAATATGTTTTTTACCTAGTTGTGATGAAAGAATTTTTTCTGTAATATGCTTCATGAAAATTTCAGATAATAGAGGACTTAGAGGTGAGCCCATTGCCAGACCTTCTGTTTGTTTGTAGAATTTGTTGTTAAATGTAAAGTAACTTTGGTTAATAACTAACTCCGTTAGAGATATGATTTCGTGTTTAACAACCGGGTTTGTATTTTTCTTTACTAATACGTTTTCTATTAACCTTAAGCATTCCTTATGTGGTATTTTTGAAAACATGTTGGAAACATCAAATGATACCAGGATTTCTGTCTTTTGTATATTACAATCTTTTAATTTAGCTGTTAACTGTATTGCGTTTTTTATGGGAGAGCTATCTGTAAATTCGGTATATTGTCTAATTATTACAACATAATTTGAAACATACTTGAGTAAGTAAAACCTACCAATTTTGTATAATACAAAAGTATTTTTAATAATATATAATATTATTATTCTAATTATCTAATAGTCTAATTATTATGTTTAATTTTTCGGCTAATTTTTTATTGGGGCAAGAAATAAACGAAACAACTGGTCTGATGGGTGCTTCCTCTTTGTGAATTTTTACTAAACCGTATAATTTAGGGCGGGAGGATGCATATGGAAAAGTTTGTACTTATGTGTGTTTGAGATTACTGCATTACAATTTTTGACACATTCTTTAATTTCTGCCTGATACTGTTTAGTGAGGTCCTTTTTCAATTCTATGATAGTATTGTCGTCTATAAATTTCTTAACTTTATTTTCATAAGCACCTTTAGTTAATATTACAGACGAATTTCCTTTATCTGCTTTTGTTATCGTGAGGTTGTTTTCTATGACTTTGTGATTAATAATTTGCAATGCTCGTCTGTCTGACTGATTATTGCGAGATGTTGAGTTGTTTTTCAGAATATTTGCAACTTTGGCTTTACCTAAGATACTGCTAATTTGATTGTTATTTGCAAATGCCAGTTCTGTTTCTATTGCTAGAATTTCTTTTTGTTTGTTACAATGGATGTGTGGTGCATATTTAGGACCTTTATTTAATAAGCTAAGTTCATTGTCTGAGAAGTTAACATTAGTGAGATTAATGACTCTTTGGTAAAACTGAACATTACTGAAAGTATTGTTAACTAGGGGTGTATTGTGTAGGTTTGATAGAGACTCAACTTCCTGTTTTGAATAAGTCGTTTCTTATGAATAATTTCACTAACTTGTTGTCTAATGTGGTCATCTAGTAAATCGAATTCAAATGTTGTGTAACTTAAACGATAGTTCTGAAAGTAATACCTTAATGTATGATTCTTGTTTAATCCAAATTCTCTTCGCGGCATTGATCGCTTTTTTAGAGGATATGGTTCTCAACTGTACATAATTCGGCGTTAAATTTCTTCGTAAGCATTGTTGATTAAACCATATATTTTGTACTGCCATCCTGTGTTTCACCCGTAACTTGAAGTAGAAATTGGCTTGTTGAACTACACTGGTTTGTTTAAGAAAATTAATACTGATAGCCGTAACTTTGTGGTAATTCGTTTTGAAAATAATAAAATAAAATAAAACAATAACTTTGTTATACCACTTTATTCACATGTAATAGTGACCGCGGTTTCGACATACAATGTAATTATCAAACTGCAAAAGTTACAGGCCTACATAGATCTTATAAATGACACAAAATATATGGGGGTGGTTTATGATGTTATTTAAAATTACTACTATATACTTAACTATTATATACAACATTGGAAAAGAGGTGTATATATAAGATCCAACTGGTCGTTCAAAACAATATCTATTGTGTTGTTTTCGCTTTTAAAAATTTCTAGTGACTCTAAAAGATTTAATTTACGATCTTTCTCGGCCAAATGCAATATTTTATGATGACCAAATGTATGTCCTTCTGTAATAAGATGGTTTGCGAATGTTGAATCTGTCTTCTTTAGTTTATATGACCTCATGTGTTCTTTTACCCGTATAATAAAACTTCGACCAGTCTGACCTATATATACACCTTTACAATCATTACAATATAATTTGTACACTCCTGATTTATTATTGATATCTGTTTTAGGTTTTGCGTTAAAAATGAAATTACTTGTTTTTACATATGGTTTGTAAGCTATACTAACATTAGAAATAGAAGAGAATAACAGTATTAACTTCCTGGATTTAAAATTAAACAAATTAGATCAGAGCTTAAAATTTGATATATATATCGTAAACCTACTTGCACTGATTGCATTATTCCCAAAGATTCACTACATCCTAAGATACACAAACATTCATTTTTTAATTCTATGATACATAGAGCATTAAATATTCCTTTGTCTAATGAATCTTCTGTTCGTGAAATCAATACTATAAAACAAATAGCGGTAAACAATAGTTATAAAAGTAGCGTAATTGACAGTATACTAAAGAAGAAACAGTTACAAGTGGCGCTTAGTTTAGTATATCCTAAAGATAGTGCTAATTTGAAACAATTTGTCTCGTTAACTTACTTCGGTAAAATAAGCGAGCAAATTGGAAATATAATTTCAAAAAATAATAGTAATGTTAGTATAGCTTACAAACCATATGTAAAAACAAGTAATTTCATTTTTAACGCAAAATCTAAAACAGATATCAATAATAAATCAGGAGTGTACAAATTATATTGTAACGATTGTAAAGGTGTATATATAGGTCAGACTTGTCGAAGTTTTATTATACGGGTAAAAGAACACATGAGGTCATATAAACTAAAGAATACATACATTTGGTCATCATAAAATATTGCATTTGGCCGAGAAAGGTCGTAAATTAAATCTTTTAGAGTCACTAGAAATTTTAAAAGCGAAAACAACACAATGGATATTGTACTTAACGACCAGTTGGATCTTATATATACACCTCTTTTCCAATGTTGTATATAATAGTTAAGTATATAGTAGTAATTTTAAATAACATCATAAACCACCCCCACATATTTTGTGTCATTTATAAGATCTATGTAGGCCTATAACTTTTGCAGTTTGATAATGACATTGTATGTCGAAACCGGGGTTGCTATTACATGTGAATAAAGTGGTATAACAAAGTTATTGTTTTATTTTATTTTATTATTTTCAAAATGAATTACCACAAAGTTACGGCTACCAGTATTAATTTTATTATATTTTAGTTTAAAAGTTGCTTAATTGTATATTTGCTAAAAGTAAAATAAAGTTATATTGATTCTTGAGTTAATATTTTCATTTTTTGTTGACCAATTTTCTTTTATGGGGAGTCTTTACCATCAGAACTTTGTTTCGCTAATATTAAAATTTATTAAGACGAACACATAAACAACGAATAAAAAAAAAACAGAGCAATGTAAAACAATCCTGGGAAAATACTTAGCACGTACGATGTATAAAAATCTATTTTTACATTAATTCTAATAAACAAAACCCAATTTGTAACATCTTGTGAGAATTATTTAATATATTGACGGTACAAAACGAGATTATGTATGTATATCGTAACCATCAGTTTTGCAATAAGAAGCGTTGGTTTGGGAGTAATAATTAGATTGTCGTTGGGTAACATATTTGACCACATAATCAGTGTAGCCCATAATTCCTACTTACTATACTTTCTTAATTACTTAACTTAATATTAAATCCCGATATTAGTTTGAAATTGTAGATTTATTATATTCGTTGTGCGATTCTAATTACTTAATAACTTGAAATAGTTATAATTATGCATTCACCCCGGGAATTCGCAATCATCGATACGTATTTTCGTCATACAACGTTTCAAATTACTTTATATATTGGAAATGTGCAATCGCTATTCAGTAAAATATCGTTAATATTAAGAAAGATGACTGTACAATAATATGAGATCGATGAGATCTTACTATTTATTTAGAAATATACGATACAAGTAATTTAAATACCCTTATTACAACTATTGTTTCTTGTTCTAAATTTGCATTTCAGCAACTAAGTTGTCGGCATTAATAAATAATACAAATATATTTTAATTAAATCGCCAACCTTTCTAAACATGAAGGATGGCTTTTGTATTGTGATGCCTTCAACACTGTTATACATATATAAGAAGCACTTATTTGTGACCTAATTGTAACACTTTTGTATCTCGATTATGACTGCAACTTAATTGGTGAAACATAGATTTAGGATAACATATCTGCCTATAGAAGAGGATATATTACGAATGCCTGTAATTACACAGGTCTACAAAATTAAACTTTTTGACAGATGTTTTTATTTTGAAAACTGATTTTATATAATTTTGGTAGGCTGATTTCAAAAATTCTATGCATTTATTTGTATCACGTAAGGTTTTTTTGCAAATATTAAATGAAAGAAAACGATATTTCTAAAAAAAATTATTTGTTTATTGAGTAAAAAGGTGGAATACAAGTTAAAAACGTGGAAAAAAATACTTTACTCCGTCTTTTTTAAGTGAAATCTTTGTCTTTTTGCCAGAAAGCTGCGTTGTCCGGACATTCGGTTGTATGTTTTTAAGGGCATATCCCGTTTTAACATCCAGCAGTAGTCCGCCATTCCATCTGCCTTGGTATCGCCGTTCCATTTCCTTAATGTCTTGGTGAAACCTCTCTCCCTGTTCATCGCTAACTGCTCCAAGATTTTCAGGAAAATAGTTCAAGTGTGAAAACAGGAAATGCACTTTCAAACTCATATTATAACCTAGACGATGAAAGTGTTGTAACATATTTTGAACAATATTTTCGCAGTTTTCGTCCTTAGAGTTCCCAAGAAACTTATCAATTACTTCTTTAAATGAAACTCAGGCGTTTTTCTCGACATTGGTCATTGTGTTTTGAAAATCCTTGTCTTTGCATAATGTTCTTATCTGCGGCCCAACAAAAATACCTTCTTTTAACTTGGCATCGGATAAGGCTGGGAATATCTCGCACAAATATTTAAAACACTGTCCATTTTTGTCTAGGGCTTCAACAAACTGCTTCATCAAGCCAAGTTTGATATGGAGAGGAGGCAGTAAAACTTTTTTGGGGTCAACCAAGCTATTTCTTAATACATTTTTTCTACCAGGTGTAAGGCTTGTTCTACAGGGCCATTCTATTTGAGTCCAATATCTATCCCTTGCTCGACTATCCCACTCACAAATAAAGCATAGAAATTTTGTATAACCTCCTTGTTGTCCTAGTAGCATGCACAGCACTTTAAATTTATTTTCTTTAAAAGAAGTTCAAAATTTTCATACGTTTCCATTAAATGTACCGAATGGGCAACGGGAACCGAGGCCAGCTCGTTACCATTGTGCAATAAAACGCCTTTTAAACTACGCTTACTTGAGTCAATAAACAGGCGCCATTCTTCTTTTACATACGGCACATTTCCTAATTTTGAAATTAAGTCAGGAATATTGTTGCAATACACTAGCGGTCCGTCTTGAGTAAAATATTGACATAACTCTTTTTCGCGATCCCGGTAAAAGCTTGATGTGACGCCAGGTGCCAGTAAATGTTTCTCAAGAAGTCGGGAGGCTAACAATTCGGATGCATTCTTTGGAAGGTGCAAATCTCTAATTAAATCATTTAGTTTGCTCTGGTTAAACACTTCGGGCTCTCTGAAATCTGGTGTGAAATCTGAGTCAGCTGTGTCGCAATTAGATTCCTCTGATTCTGAAGATATGACGTTTTCTAGTGCATTTGGGGCGGTAGGTATCGGTACATCTGGTCCATGAGGAACTGGTCGAATAGCAGAGTCAAGATTGGGATACACAATTTGTTTCTTATTTTTTCTGTTGAATCCTTGAACATTACACGAACAAAAATGACAATGATCACTGTGATTTCTAGGCTCTCGCCATACCATAGGAACACCAAAGCTTAAACATTTCTTCCTACCTTTTTGCCAGTTTCTTAATGCTTCAACGCAAACGGAACAAACAGTATGAGGAGCCCAAGACTTGTCTTGGTCGCCAATTTTTACACCAAAATAAGCATGGTATACATTTTTCACAAACTAAGTTATAAATTTAATTGAATCGGCCGATACTTGCTGGAAATCCATTATATGTAAATGGGATTTACGTAAAACACTTATACTAATTTCCAGTATATATGTATATATACTGGAAATTAGTATAAGTGTTTTACGTAAATCCCATTTACAACTAAGTTATAGTTTGCCTCTGCTTTACTACGACATAACTACCACAGATATAACAAAAGTTATTCGTATTGTTCACACAATGTCTTCTTTCCATATTTATACGTTCAATAACACTTAAAATACGCAACATCGAAGACAACAAGCGCGCGGACACAGTAGCACGACGACTAACACAACCAAACTGCACATAAGCAGGTTTCAACGTTGTATTGACGCTTATGCGCCGACTCTGTTGCTTTGCTGAGAAATATAATATTAACCAGTGTTGCCAAATCACATTTAATTTCATAAAAACCAATTCATTTAAAAATCATGCCTCACATGGAACAAACATATTCGCAAAGTCCAACAAAGATGTTAGTTGATATGGTTCCATATTACGCGCCATCACATTAACTATAGATTGTTTTTTTGCTGTCAGTTGTTTCGTCCACAGATAATCACAGTTTTTTATTTTTCAGTTCGGCTTTGATTTTATTTTCAACCTGTTTACGCACCGATGGTAAATTCCTTCGTAACGTTGTCGTGCTCGGTAATGCTTGATTCGCGTATTTATTCTAAAATGAAATAAGTGAATCATTACGTAACAAGGTAACACACAATCATAGTTACACATAGTTCATGTATAAACTGTTGTCGATTAATTTTGTTATTATTGTGCTTCGAACTGCTTACGTGTTCTTTACAATGTGCTTTTAACCAACACATTAGATATGTATTGCACACTAAACATTTAATTTTTGAGCCATCGTATATTAAGTCCTACAATATCTGGGCCACGTGTTGAGAGGGGAAAGATATGCTCTGCTATAGATAATAATTCAGGGTAAGATACAGGGAAGAAGAAATATAGGAAGAAGACGTATTTCCTGGTTAAATAATTTGAGACAGTGGTATAAATGCAGCTCCATTGAACTATTCAGAGCCGCAGCATCAAAAATGAGAATAGCCGTGATGATAGCCAACCTTCTGAGAGGAGATGGCACCTGAAGAAGAGAAGATATTAAGTCCGCGAAATCCATAATAAACTTATTCACTTCGTCTGACAACGGTCGTTTTCTCGATTTATGTGTCGACGACATTTTATTACGTATGCTTACACATACATGCAGTCTAAGCAAGTACCAAACACATTTGTAAATCGCGAGTAAACGTTGTTTTTTAATAGTTCAATGTTGTTCTTATAAACTCAATTCACAAAATATTTCATAATTTCTGGAATAGGTACAGGGAAACAATGACGTTAGATCGAATGAAACTTCCCGTCTTCCAGATCACATTCTTTAATCTTTTGAACAAATTCTCAGGAATTTTCAACGGGCAAACTTTCTGGTTTTACAAGTAAATTTTAAAATTAATTTATTAGCTATTTAGAAATCAAGTAAGTCGTGAATTAATACCTGAAATAATTGATCCCATTAAATTACCTGGTTTATGTATCTTCGGTAAACAGTATATTCTCGGAACCAACGAATTATTCTCAAACATTATTTATATTTTTCAGTAGAAGTTATTATTGATATTAAATATTTGTTCTACGCGTCTTAAGTGCGTGTAATAATATAGTAAATAATAACGGATTTTTTTTAATTTTCTACATAAGGACCTTCAAAAATTAATTATTTTTATCCCTTTTACAGTAAACAATTTTTTCGATAATTATTAATTTCTTCCCTTTATCTACTTTTAAGTAAAAAAAGCTTAACTAAAAACAAACAAAAATGAAGTTTTTCATGATAAAAAGGTTTTGCAACAAAAATGTGAAATAACGTAACAATATTTCTTTTTAAATAAAAAATTTATTTTGTAATATTAAATTCTGCTAGTTTGGTTCATTTTTTAAGACAAATACAAACAAACTAACTATGCTTAGATTTGAAATAATTAAAATTTAAAATTACAAATTGTTAGAGAAAGTTGAAATTTCAAAAATAACAATTTTTTGGATATCTGTTGAAGAAACTAAAATGATTTCATAATTGGAATCACATTTACTAATTTCCACAAATTTCGTCAAAAATACGTTTCATTTTAAAATGACATTTTTTTTGAATCGATTCTGCCTTTACTTGATGTAAATCCATATCAAATGATAAAAACACCCAATGTTGTATTAGATTTACACTTTATTTAATAATATTTAATAATAGATAACAGCTGTTTCACCGTACAACGGTTTCTTCAGATATAACAAGCGGTACTGTAAAAGATTTTACTTAAACGTACATATGTATATATTTTTTATTTTATGACTTAATGGTATTCTCAGAAATTGGAAACCGAAATATTTTTACCCGCCTCTTTTAGTATTGCAATCAATAATGGTTATGACCCGAATATAATAGACAAAATAATATCCAAAAAACGAGAAACTAAAGCAATACAAGATCCGATTACTAAAGATCATGACAAGAAATTTAAAATTATTACTTACCTAGGCAGACAAAATAAAATATTAGAAAAATTTTTAAGAAAACAAAATATAAAAATTGCATATAAAACCAACAACCATATTAGTAACTACATCAAAAACAATAAAAGTAAAACAGCACATCATAATAAGTCAGGTGTGTATAAACTAACTTGTGGCACATGTACTAAAACATATATTGGGCAAAAAGGTAGAACGTTCAAAAAGCGCATATACGAACATTATTATTCGTTTAGAAATGGGAAAACAGATTCAGCATACTCCAACCATTTAATTGAAGAAAGCCATAGTTTTAATAATAATTTCAAGATCCTACATGAAGATAAGAAAAGTAAGAAACTCGATTTATTAGAAGCAATGGAAATTAATAAACAAAAATTTTCAAATAAATTATTAAATAAATCGAGTCAAATAAATTATAAAATGACAAAACAGAGCTTAATTCCGCCCCTCTGTTGAACTTATTTCCTATTTTTGATTGAAATGTTTTGTTAGTTATGTGTCACTTATAATATAATTTATGTTATCTATGTATCCCTTATACTAAAAGAGGCGGGTAAAAATATTTCGGTTTCCAATTTCTGAGAATACCATTAAGTCATAAAATAAAAAATATATACGTTTAAGTAAAATGTTTTACAGTACCGCTTGTTATATCTGAAGAAACCGTTGTACGGTGAAACAGCTGTTATATATTATTAAATATTATTAAATAAAGTGTAAATCTAATTCAACATTGTGTGTGTTTTTATCATTTGACATTTTTTTTTCATTTTTTGAAGTTTCAATAAATGCAATTTCCTATCGAACCAAAAATCGCTTGCAGAATTCGAGTAGTCAATTTTGGGTTTTTTAATACGCACAAACTTTTGGCGGATTTAGATTTTTAAACAAATCAAAGATAAAAATTTTTCCCATATGGTGCGAACAATATAGCGAACACGATATATGTAAATATCTATTTTAACTAAATACAATAATTGATATTAAACTTTCAATTGTGTTCATTTACCTATATACTCAAATCTATCAATAGCAGAGCATTACCGGTTTGAGATGGTTTTGTATAAAATCAATGTAATTAAGATATTAACCTATCGCTCAGAAAACATACCATTTCCTTAGATTATTTCCTGGGATATTTACTTGTATATTACATACATAATTACAAGCTATAGATCTCGATGAATAGCGAGATGAGCTGTACTTTGCAATATCAGATAATCCGGACAATAAATTAAATTATCTAATTTAATGCTTTTTTACGTCATCTAAAAGCGGTGAAGTCTTCACCTAATCCCATTTACTATGATGCCAATACAAATTGAGAAATTAACAGTTAATTAAGCGAATTACCGCGCAAACTTTGTATTACATAGACGTAAGTATGCGAGCGTCTCACTACACAAATACCTGTTACACTTATTAATGAAATATATAGATACAAATGTAATGATTCTTCATTTTAATGCCATGATGTAACTGTATCAAGGTTAGGATGAAAGTTCGCAAATCACCACCCACTCCCTTATTTTCGTTTGGTATATAAACATCTTCAGAAGATTCACTTGATACAGACCAATACATCACATCGTCAGTGTTACATTTAAAATTCCTTTTTTAATATATTTAACTTCAGAACTATGAAGGTAAATAATGTGTTAATTATAAAGTGCTTGTTTAACAATTGGGTGATCAAATTCCAAATTCTAGGATATGTAAAAATTAAATAAATTACAGTTTAATGTATCTATATTTCAGACTATAATCCTCGCGTTAACTATAGTTGGTGCCGTAATAGCTGAGCCACCAGTGCCTAGTAATCGTTACCTACCTTCCTCGAGAACTATCTCCAGAGTTTCTACACAATATGGAGCACCGCTTCTAAGAAATGGAAATGGAAACGGAAATGGTTTCGGCTCTGTAGCTCTATCTACGCAATATGGAGCACCGTTTGCAAGAAATGGAAACGGAAACGGAAATGGTTTCGGCTCTGTAGGTCTATCCTCTCAATATAACGCCCCATCATCACAATACGGTGCCCCATCCGTCTCCAACGATCTCCCGTCTGCACAGTATGGTGCTCCTTCCTCTCAATACGGAGCCCCATCCTCGCGTTATGGCGCTCCGGGATACTCCCGCTCATACGATGATCAATCCGTAAGTCCTTAATTAAATTAAATCTGACACCTATTAAAAAATAATATTTATTTAGGAACCTGCTAATTACAACTTCCAATATGACGTGCAAGAACCGGCTTATGGAAACGATTTTGGTCATGCTGAAGCTCGCCAAGGTGATGACGCACAGGGAAGGTACTACGTTCTCCTTCCCGATGGTAGGAAACAAACTGTGGAATACACTGCAGATTTAGAAGGCTACAAACCCAGAATTTCATACGAGCAAACCAATAATGTTTACGCTGGCCGTGGTGGATATAGGAACGGTGGTTACAGTAACGGCGGATATAGTAATGGTGGCGGACAGAGTAACGGAGGTGGTTACAATAATGGAGCTCAGAGTAGTGGTGGTGGTTACAGTAATGGTAACAGTGGAAATGGAGGATACCAGTATTAGATCGTTTGTTAGTAAACTTTAAGGCCATGTAATTAATAAGGACATTTTATACGTACCTGTATATATATTTATGTAAATAAATTTTGCAATTTTTATGAAATTTTGATTATTTTTTTGTCCTAACTATTATTATTTATACAAATTTTGTAGCTGCTAATTAGGCATAATGGGATTTCGGTAAATATTCATTTAGAACAATAGAATTTAATATTAATGAGTTAAAAGAAATAACTAATTGTTTGAGGAAGATACGTGTTGAAATTCAATTACAATAATTAATAACACAATGTTTAAATTTCAAAAAGATATGTGTTGCTTATACGTTATAAATGATGATGATGATAAATGATCATGCTAAGGATGGTAAACATATTTATCATCTCCTGATTAATCCAAAGTGTGGCGATACATATGTAGTCGTTATATTACATCTTTTTGAAGTTTAAAAGTTGTTTTAATAAATATTAATACTAATGTTATATATATATATATCATTTGATAAATTCTTGGAGTTTTCGGCTTTTATATTAAATATTTTAAATATTTTCAAAATTGGTATATTATTTTGCGAAGTAAATGTGAATGTAAACATTGCTGTCTGCAAATTGCAACGCAAATTATAACAAATTTTATTTGAAAAATTTTTTCCCACGTTGGGACTTGAACCCAAGTCTAAAATTTACCAAACTGTCGCTTTAACTAACTGAGCCACGAGGACCTTTATTCAAGTTTATTTGGAAACGCCTTATAAGGCATCGATGTTAATATTCAGATGTCAGTTTGAAAGTTTGAAATTGATAATTTTTCTTTCTTAGTTATTGATATATAGAGACAATTTATAATTTGCGTTATAATTTGTAGACAGCAATGTTTACATTCACATTTACTTCGCAAAATAATATACTAATTTGAAAATATGTAAAATATTTAATATAAAACCCAAAAACACCAAGAATTTGTCAAATGATATATTAAATGAACGGTTGCAAAAGTACAAAAAATTACAACAAATTACAAAAAAAAAATACAAAAATCACAAAAAATTACAAAAGATTACAAATAATTACAAAAAATTACAAATAACTACAAAAAATTACAAAAATTACAACAAATTACAAAAAATTACAAAAAATACAAAAAATCACAAAAAAATTACAAAAATATACAAAAAAATACAAAAAATTACAACAAATTACAGCAAATTATAACAAATTACAAATATTTCAAAAAATTGCAAATTGAAAATATTTTCAAATTAGTATATTATTTTGCGAAGTAAATGTGAATGTAAACAATGCTGTCTACAAATTACACGCTAATTATACCAAATTTTATTTGAAAAATTTTGGTCCGCGTTGGGACTTTAACCCAATTCTACGGTTTGCCGAACCGTAGCCTTAACCAACTGAGCCACGAGGACCTTGCTTTCAAGCCTTCAACCTTGGGGAACGCCTTATAAGGCATCGATGTTAATATTCAGATCACAGTTTGAAATTGATAATTTTTCTTCCTTCGCTATTAATATATAGAGACAATTTCTAATTTGCGTTGTAATTTGTAGACAGCAATGTTTACATTCACATTTACTTCGCAAAATAATATACTAATTTGGAAATATTTAAAATATTTAATATAAAATCCGAAAACACCGAGAATTTATTAAATGACATATTAAATGAACGGTTTAGAAATTGCAAAAGTACACAAAATACAAGAAATTACAAAAAAATGCAAAAATCACAAAAAAACTACAAAAGATTAGAAATAATTACAAAAAATTACAACAAATTTCAAATAACTACAAAAAATTATAAAAAATACCAAAAATTACAAAAAAATACAAAAAAATTACAAAAAATTATTACAACAAATTACAGCAAATTATAACATTACAAAAATTTCAAAAAATTGTAAATTGAAAATATTTTCAAATTAGTATATTATTTTGCGAAGTAAATGTTAATGTAAACATTGCTATCTACACATTACAACCCAAATTATACCAAATTTTATTTGAAAAATTTTGGGCCACGCTGGGACTTTAACCTAAGTCTACGATGTGCCGAACCGTCTCTTTAACCAATTGAGCCACGAGGACCTTGGTTTCAAGTTTATTGGGAAACGCCTTATAAGGCATCGATGTTAATATTCAGATATCAGTTTGTAATTTTGAAATTGATAATTTTTCATCGTTAGCTAATAATATATGGAGACAATTTTTAATTTGCGTTATAATTGGTAGACAGCAATGTTTACATTTACATTTACTTCGCAAAATAATATACTAATTTGAAAATATTTAATATAAAACCGAAAACTCCAAGAATTTATCAAATGACATATTAAATGAATATGTATATCCCATTCAAAATATTTAACAATCCAGTCCTCAAGAGGTTCCTTACAAAATATAATGATCGTCATATACCAGATGAATCTACTTTACGTAAATACCACTTACCAAAATGTTATTTGAGAACCATTAAAAAAATACGAACCAACCTATCGGGTCATTATCTTTGACTAAGTGCAGACGAAACAACGTATGTAATGAGACGATATGTGTTAAATGTAGTTGTTGGTATTCTTCATCCGACAACTTCATACCAACCATACTTAATTGCAACTAAAATATTGCCAGTCGTAAATGGTGAAACAGTTGCAGAAGTAATTGATCAATGTCTTCATAATATTCTGTCATCGGATAACGACTATAAAGACAAGATGCTATTATTTTTGACTGATGCGGCAGCTTATGCGTTAAAAACAGGGAAGTTATTAAAGCACTCTTATCCCAATATGTTACACGTTACCTGTGCAGCACGTGCACTACACAGAGTATGTGAATATATCAGCGGTCATTTTCCAAATGTTAATAAGTTAGTTTTATCATTTAAAATAGTATATTAAAAAACAAGTTTCATAAGGCACCATTTTGCCGCACGAGATCAGTTTAGAAAACGAGCCGCGATAGCGGCGAGTTTTCTAAAGAGCGAGTGCGGCAAAAGGCCTTATGAAACGAGTTTTTTATACTATTTTTTCTATTTTGCGTTTTTTACATTAATAAATTGCTTAAATTGGAATTATTTAATTTGAAAGTTCAGAGTTTAATTTTTATATAAAGCATGCAGTTGGTCACATTGATACTTGACATTTTCAAATTTAAATCTTGCTATCCGCGAAGTATATTATTATATTACATATTATTTATTAATTTTCGTTCACATTACTTGATACTTTATTTAAAAATATAAACATGAGTGACATAGAAACATATATATGTTGTTGTCAATTGTATACAACATACGTTGTTTGTGAAAAATACGGACATATATCAAATCTGTCAAATGTACATAAATTCTTAAAATCAAATGACAGCAATGATATTTATTTCTGTATTCGAACAACGCCAACATTGAAAAATGAAAAAAAGCGTATTGAAATGAAGCTCATTTCGATACTGTTTTGGGTTTCATAATGAATTCATTTCGAACGCAAAATAGAAAAAGATATTTTTCAAAGTTGAGACAAAAAGTTGATCCCATATTTAGCAGAAATCCAGATTTGAATACATTCTACCAATTCTGTACAGAGCCGATTGACCTTGGAAAAATCTATACATTCGATTTGCAACATTTTAATCACGCACCCATCACCAGTTGTGATGTGAAATGGACATTTTCTATTTTTAAAGACGTTTTAACATCTAAATGAACTAATTTAACACAGGAACACCTTGAACAAATTTTAGTTGTTCATAGTAAAGTTTTACACTTTCAATGTTTCCCAGAAAATACATAGTTTTGAGTTTTGTTCTTTGTAAATTATTTTTATTCAAAATTCGATTCCCAATTCGTTTGTCAGCATTACTTTTGTTTCAGCAGTAGTTGCTGCCGGTTACCAAACCGTTTCTTGCATTCGCTCTGTGGTGCATTGACAGATACTGTCGTGAGCAAAAAGAAACGGGACACTGTTTCTGCGTGGGTTTAAATTGTGACTACTTAAGTGGCTATCTTTACTCATAATAGTAAATCAGGAATTGTCAAAAATGTGTGTCTTATTGACATTTATTAATCATTTTTAAAATAAATGTAAATAAAAATTACTAAAAACGATAGAGAAAGATTATTTATTAAATTAAAATAATTATTACATTAAAATAATTAGTATTTCGTCATTCCACCGTTATTATTAACTGCATCTAATCTTGTAGACATTGAAGCGACAATATTTTGTACAAAATTTGTAGGAATTTGATGCCAAGCATTATGAACAATCTCCAAAAAATTCTTCCTGGGTAGAAGCTCTATCTCATTAATACAATTTCAATGGGATTTAGATAAGGACTGTAGGGCTGGATATCTCAAGATTAAATTTCATTCTCTTGTAACCATTGTGTTACAAGATGAGACAGGAAATTGTGTTGTTCTTATAGCTTCCTTTAATGTTTTGAAAGGGTTGTGCCTAATCTCAGTAACTAATGTTTCGTCTTCCTGCGTATTCGAAATTTTGTTACGTGCGGAAATTATTTTCCGATTTAAATTATCCTCTTCCCGCTATTTTTGTTATATAGTCTTGCGGCTGAACTTTTACCAATATTAAATTGAACCGAAACACTTCTTAATGATTTCCCATTTTTCAAACTAAACAAGTCTAGCTTTATCAGTTTTCGAAAGAGTTGGCATTTTCAATTTTGAATTATCAACTATGATATATAATTGACGTAGAGTTTGAAAGTTAATAAATGTTAAAATTACAACGCTAAAAAATAAAGGAAATTGACATAACGATTTTGACACTGTCCAGTTTTTTTTGCTCACGACAGTACATATTAACTGCATATGTAGGTATGTGCCACTTGTGCATCTAGCCACACGTATCAATTGTTCGAAATTCACGGAGCGCTTACAGAAACAAACCTGTTGCGAATACAAGGTAGACGGCTATGGGGTATGAATCATCAATCGCTCGAATTCGCTCTCTGATAATTATTCAAGAAGAATTCGAGTTTGGAGACAGCCAGGACGCGTTAATCGTTTTAATGCAGTCAATTCTTTCAGAGGTGGTACAGTCTTGGTATGGGATGGCAAAAGTATTGGCGAAAGAACAGATTTCGTTTTGATTGAGCGTAATATGACAGCTCAAGTTTATGTGGAACAGGTTATTTTACCTGTCGTTGTATCATATGCAGGAGCAGTAGGAGAAAATTTCAATTTCACACAAGATAATGCGCGTCCACATGTGGCTCGAATTATAATGTGCTAGAACAGCAACTCATTTCGTTGTTAGAGTGGCCACCTCAGTCTCCGGATATGAATCAGTTAGGGTTACAAATTCAAATGATCACATTAATGATCCCCGAGACTTTTTAGAGTTCTTCAAAGAGAATGGAGAGCAGTACCACAGAAAGAAATTGACAATTTAATTTTAACAATACGTAACCGTATTAAGGCAGTAATAAACAATCGTAAAGGTCTACTGATTACTAAAAGTTGCTTTTGATGATATGTTTAGGATTGCTTTCCAAATTTAAATATCTTTAAGATTTAAGATTATATCGTTGTTTGCACAATTCGTATTTGCGAACTTAAGTTTATTAGAACTTTTTGAATTTACTTTTAATTTTGTACTTTTTTAGTTGAGTTACGCTGTGAATATACAAATCTGGTCAATAAAGTTGCTTAACAATATATAATAATCTTTTTTCTTTTATTTATGTAAATATCCCTGTACGATTTTGAACAATGTACAACAGTAAGGGCTGATCAGATGGGCCACACATTTTTACTACTATATTTTTGTAGATTTTCATAGTTTAAAGACGTTGTAAGATAATATTAGTCGTAAGATAATATTAGTCTTTTTCATTTATGTAAATGGGATTTAAGTAAAACACTTATACTAATTTCCAGTATATATTACACTTTATTATATGTATTAATAAATTGACGACATGTTTCGCTACGATGTAGCTTCTTCAGATCTTATATTACTACTGAACACGCTCTTCATAAATGTATGACTTTTTTCTAAACTATTTTAATGGGTTGCACTTGCTACATTAGAATCGTCTCTTACCGATGTATCGTCTAAAATTATTGTTATCTTAATATTTGATGAAACCAGTTTAAAAGTGGGGAATTATTAAGGTCTAATTGGTCATTTAACAATATATCTGCATATTTAAGTTTATTTATTTCTAAGGATTCCAGTAAATTTAACTTTAATCCTTTCTGTTGTGACTGTAAAATTTCAAAATCTGTATTGAAACTATGTTTATTTTCCAACAAATGAAGTGCATAATTGGAATCTGTCTTTTTGTTAATAAAACTTTTAAAATGTTCCTGTATTCTTTTCTCAAAGCGCCTACCAGTTTGGCCTATGTATGTTTTAGGGCACTCTTTACATGTTAGTTCGTATACTCCGGATTTATTTCTTTTGCTTGTCTTGGATTTATTATTTTTTATGAATTTCCCTAAAGAATTATTAGTTTTATAAGCTACATTTATATCTGTTTTTCGTAAAATTTTTCCTATTTTTTCACTTATCGGTCCTATGTATGTTATTAAATTATAATTGCTTGGTTTATCTTTTATTACAAAATAATTTGAAACATACATGAGTGGGTAAAACCACACCAATGTGTATAATACAAAAGTAGTTTTAATAATATAAAATATTATTAAAAATGGGGTGTGAAGAACACAATACAAGTTATATATTTGTGAATGTATCTACGTCTCTGGAGAGATACTATGATCTAATTCTTTTTCTATGGTGAACTTAATGTTTTGGTGTAGATTATTTATGTGTTCAAAAACAAAAGACAGATTCCAATTATGCACTTCATTTGTTGGAAAATAATCATAGTTTCAATACAGATTTTGAAATTTTACAGTCACAACAAAAAGGATTAAAGTTAAATTTACTGGAATCCTTAGAAATAAATAAACTTAAATATGCAGATATATTGTTAAATGACCAATTAGACCTTAATAATTCCCCACTTTTAAACTGGTGTCATCAAATATTAAGATAACAATAACTTTAGACGATACATCGCTAAGAGACGATTCTAATGTAGACAAGTGCAACCCATTAAAATAGTTTAGAAAAAAGCTATACATTTGTGAAGAGTGTGTTCAGTAGTAATATAAGATCTGAAGAAGCTACATCGTAGCGAAACATGTCGTCAATATTAATACATATAATAAAGTGTAATATATACTGGAAATTAGTATAAGTGTTTTACTTAAATCCCATTTATATATTATGGATTTCCAGCAAGTATCGGCCGATTCAATTAAAAATCTTTTTCATTTCCTTTTTTTATGTATACCGATGTTAGTTTGTAACGTGCTCTAATAAGTACTTGATGAAGCCACTATTCTAACGAAATAATTATCGTTTTACGAACAAATATTAATAAAGTGAAGATTTTTACTATTAGCTTTATTTCTATTTTAAGTATTAATTGTCTTTCGCACAGAACATAAACAGATACGCTTAAAAGTTTCTCACGTGCGTCTTACTACGTATTTTAGACTATAAAATCTCGATTTAGATTTTTTAATACTGTATTTCGATGTGTAATATTACTGTGATTATATCTTTTCATAACCTTTTCATAGATCTGAAACATAAAATATAACATCACATGGACATAACATTGTAATACTTTAAAATCCGAATTGTTTCTCAATACTCCATAACAAAAAATGTTTTTGAAGGTGTTACATATGTAGCAAGGTTAAAACGAAAGTAAACTAATTACACTGGCCCACTCCCTCAACTTACTGGTATATAAACATCTTCGGAAGATTCACTTAATCAGATCAAGACGTCAATTCGACAGAATCACTCGTTTATTGCACAATACTAATTACATTATTGTATACAATGAAGGTATATATTGCATATGAAATTGTTTACGTACGCTTAATACCTTTAATAACGTAATTTTTAGGTTATCGTGTTTGTATTAGCTGCCGTAAGCTTGGTAATTGCCGAACCACCAGTGCCGAGCAATCAATACCTACCAGCAGTATCTACAAGTTATGGCGCTCCAATCTTTAGAAATAACGTCGAAACCAGTCGATTTAGATCCGGTGTTATTTCATCAAAATACACAACCCCGCAGCAATACAGTGCGCCATCAATTGAATATGGTATTCCGGCGGAAAACGGAGCTTCACTCAATCATTACAACATCCCATCTACAAGCTATGGTGTTCCAATTACTAAATATGGTGTTCCTGGTTACTCTCGCATGGAAGATGCCCAGTCGGTAAGTCTAAAATATAGGTTATGTTATTTAATCCACTAGCTAAATTTTTTAATTATTGGATAAAAACAAAATATTCGGAAAAGTTAAATAAATTTCGAATAATTACGTTTTCACGACTGATGTAAGATTCGACCTTCTTCCATGTTTGACCGTCTGGACGTTGTTATCAGGGACTGAAACCATGAAAAAAATGGGTTTAGGTTCGAGTTCGGGTTAATCAAAATAAAAAGTTCAGGTTCGGGTTCGGTTCAGGGTTCGGGTTCAAAGTTTAAAAAAACTACATGTGTTTTATTAGAAGAAAATTTATTTTTCAAAGAAATTATCGTTTAATTTTACAATTAATATATTTTTCAAGTTTTCTTCTTTTAAATTTGTTCTTTGTGGGGATAAAATGAATTTCAAGGCTGAAAAGGCCCTCTCGACGCTTACTTGCGTAGCAGGTACTGCGAATATAATCTGAGCCACTTGATACAATAATGGCGTTTCCGTTTTATGTTGCTCCCAAAATAGTAAAATGTTTTTTTCTTTTCCCAGTCTTGGATATTTTTCATATATATCAAATTCATTTTTAACTAAATTATCAATCGAAGCAGTGACATTTACGTTTGAAGAATTTGATTTATAAAACCTTTCCTTCTTTTTTAGAACTTGTTCGAGCATATCTTCATCATCATCTCAAGAAAAAGATATTGATTCTCTCACAAAATTCTCTTTTTCTCTTTCCATTTGTAAATTTTTCAAAATTTTATTGTTTTCAAAATATGTTTTTTAGCATTTTCAACATCTTCGGGACTTAGAATGACCTTAAATCTGCTATCTAGATATACTGCTGCAATCAAAAGTGGATTGTTAATAAAGTTGTTTTCTCTTTTTATAATATTTAAATATAATTCTTTTGAAATTGATTTTGTTTTGTCATCTTTTGTTAGCTCCAATTTAAAAATAAGCCAGATTCTATAAAAATCGCCTAAATTCATCTGTTCTTCTTGTAATTTCAGCGTTATTTTTTTAACAGGTGCAAAAGCTTCTACGAATTCTTCACAAATATTCCAAGTCCTATCGGTCATAGTTAATTCAGCATCCAGCAATTCCGAACAAAAACTTCTGTATTCCAATAAGGAGGCTTGAACCATGTCATAACTGGAATTCCATCTAGTTTGACAGTCTAGTACGGCTTTTTTCAAGTTTAGCTTCTTAGCTAAAGAAGAAATATTTGGTGTTCGCAATTTTTTGCAAATAGCTCTGCATTGATCAAGAATTTTCTTAAAAGGAGGACTAGATATTGTGTCGAGCACTGCCAACTGTAAACTATGAGCAACACATCTGAAATGAATAATATTTGGGTGTGAATTTGCTAATGTTTCTGCTCATTCCAGTTCAATATAAGAAAGCGCATTTGCTTCAGCTGCATCAAATTCATCTTCCATGTCAAAGTTTTCATACTCGTCTTTTAATAATTCAGCAGCTTTGATCATATTTTTTTCGTTATCTGATGTAATTGAATATACTTGCTGCAGTTTTATGTCGTAACAATCAAGAACGCTGATGATAAGATTTTTTATGTAGGCTACTGCCTGACGATTTTGAGCCTCATGCATGTCAAAAGTTCGTAGTTTTATTTTTCAGTCAAAAATATATTGTATTGTAGGGATAAATATCCCTACAATACAGCTACCAAGACGAGAAGCAGAATCAATTTTAATTGAAATAATTTTTTTTTATATTTCCAATTTAATTTTGTTTTTTATTTCCGTTGCTTTGTTGTTAACAAGATCACTTACATTATGACTATTTACTGATACTTTTAGTGCATTCATAATCGGATCGATTATTTCTTTCATGCCAGAATCTTCGAAGTTTGTGAAAGGACGGCCATTAACGGTTACTAATTTTACGCATGAATCAATGAAACTTTGTTTGCAGGTTTTTATCTTGATAATATTTAAATACTGTTCAAGGGTATTTTCCTCCGCTCTTGCTCTTTTATTGGTGATCTGACTCAATTTAGATGTTGACGATTCATTTTGAGTTTTCTTGAATAGTTCAGGATGTTTCCGTTGTATATGCCGCCCAAGATTTGCCGTATGTTTACCTTTCATTTCATATTTGCATTCTGAGCATATAGATACATCTTTTCCTGCATCATAAACATATAAATTTTTTGTAAATTTCGTAGACATCTCTGGGTTAGAAAAATCAAAAAAAAATATATAAATTTTTAAGTTTGAATGTGAGCACTCACTTTACTAAAAACAATTTAAGAGTTGATTTTAACAACCCACGTTTACTTTAAGAAAGTTAAAATATATACAATATACACAATATATATATAATATATATATATATATATATATATAATATATACAATAAAATATACACGGTTTGCGTCGCTACTATTTGCATTGTTTACAAGAAAATGTTTGCCTACTGATTTGTTTAACACAAATATTATGTTTGTACATGGCTCAAACAGAAAAAGGGGATTTCCCATTTTAGTCTAGTTTGTGTGAAGGTTATTGGTTACTTATTCGCTACAAATAGTCGTTATTTTATTTTGATTTTGTTTATAATTTTTTTTTGCATGCAAGAAATGTAATGTTTTTTATTATTCTTCTATTAAATATTTCTCTATTTTTTTATATTTTTGAACCCGAACCTTTGAATTTTTGGGTTCAACGGGTGCGGGTTCAAAGTCTTTATAAACAGCGAAACTGAACCCGTTTGGGTTCAGGTTTCATTTTCCATAACCTTTTGCAAAACTTTAGGTGTTATGTTGTTGATTTCGTCGCTTATATTATTTTTTAATTGCTGTATGGTTCGAGGCTTGTTAATATAGACTTTTCCTTTCAAATAACCCCAAAGGAACCAGTCTGAAGCGGTTAACGCGGAGGTCAATTAAAATCGCTTGTACGGGAAATAATTCGTTCACCAAAGATGTCGCGTAAAAGAGCCATTGTGTCCCTCGCAGTGTGCGCTGTGGCTCCATTTCTATTGGAACCATACTTGCGGATGGTTTTCCACGGTTGGCCTTAAAAAATTTTCCAACATTGTCCGATATATAACACCAGTGATGGAAACGGCGACACCGTGTTCACTTTCAAAAAAATATGGGCCAATTATCCTTTCCGACGAAACACCGCACCAAACGGTCCACTTAAGTGGGTGTAATTCTCGCTGTTGAACTACTCTTGGATTTTCCGTAGCCCATATCCTGCAGTTTTGCCTATTAACGAAACCATTTAATTGGAAATGGGCTTCGTCGCTCATAATTAAATTATGAATAAAATCATGATTTTCTTCTGCTTTTTGACGAAAATAAATTGCATAATCAAGTCGTTGCTAGTAATCTATCGGTTTCAATTGTTGGACAAGCTGAATTTTGTATGGAAACATTCTTATTGTATGCAAAATTCTCTGCAGCGATCCTCTTGAGAGGCCAAGTTGTGTCGACCGTCTCCTGGTTGATGTTTCTCTTCCCGAATACTCTCCTGTACCCGTTCAATATTGTCATCCGTGTGCACCGTCGTCTGGCGGCACCAGGAAGGTTCCTTACTGCCCCTTGTTCTCGAAAATTTGCAACCAGACGGTTTATTGTTGACTCTGAGGGTCCAACCCGCACATTAAAATAACGACGATATGCACGCTGAGTCAAAACAATGGATCGTTGATTTGAGAAATAAAGTTCAACGATTTTGGCACGTTGTTCAATTGTGTACTGTTCCATTTTAAATTCCCCAAGTCTTCTTTACAAAATACTGAAAACAAAAAAGAAAATATAATAAAAAAGTTATAAGGAATTAAAACCTCTTCGGTCATTTTGGGCCACACTGTATTATTCACTTAGATAGGCAAAAGTACGAAATGGTAATTGTGCGTCACCAAAATTTTATAACAACTTACTTTCCTTATTTTTAACATAGAAGTATATATATAAGCATAAAAAATTGAGGTTATGTACAGCAATGAAATAACGTGTGAACTAATCTATCATTCATTGTCAATTTATCAAATTGAAGGAACAAAATGGGGACAATAAATGATTGGAAATTATTTATTTCTTAAGTTGGCAAGAATTTTGCAAACTCGTGTTAAGATGCCGGATTCTTAAATTCAAATTTGTCAAAACTCAAACATACGAATAAAGCAATTTGTTGTTTTTACTTTCAAAATGGTGTTTACGATCGAGTAAAATTAATTTATTGTAATGGCCTATTTTCGAAGCGACTTGCAAAATCAAAATGGTAATTGGATACATTTCACCTAGTTGACCAATTTATGGAAATGTACCCTGATAAACAAATTGAATATCGTTACTTTTTACAATTCAGTGTTAAAACAATCAAATTGTTTTTAAATTGGTTTTATTTCATCGAATTGTTTTATTCAATGTAGATAAATCGGTACCTAAATTTAAAACCCCTTCCCGTATATTTCCTATCTGGTATACAGGAGATTAAAATTAAATTAGTGAAACTTAAGGAATACTACTTCATAAATTGTAAAACTTTAAGCTAGGCGGCTGATCATCGTGAGTTTCAGAGATTACGCATGCTAACGAAAACCGAAAGTAGAAACGCATATCAATCGTATTTATCTTCTCTTGAATGTGGAATCGCCAGAGATGACAAGTTGTTTTGGAGATATGTCAGTGGGAAGACTGTCAGGTCTAGACTGCCTGGCTGTTTCAAGCAGGTGGATGAGGATATTAGTGAACCTAAACAAATAGTTAAGGCATTCGCCAAGAGCTTTTCCGAAATCTATCAACCTCGTTCTCTGTTGCCTGCCTCAAAGCTTCCTGGGATGCCTACCTGTATGGATATTGATCCAATTTCTGTTGATGAAATAAAATCTGCGATGAGTGAGCTCAAGATGGACTGGGTTGCTGGACATGCCGGGCTTCCAAATTCCTTTATACGCAAATATTCATCGTTGATGTGTGAACCACTATGTGCTATATTCAATTTATCACTTCGTACGTCTGTGTTTCCAAAAGTTTGGAAGATCAGTAAGATAAACCCTGTATTCAAGAGGGGTGATAGGAACGACATTTCCAACTACCGACCTATTAATATTTTATCCTTGTGTTCCAAAGTATATGAACAACTGCTTTACAGGAGGCTATGTAACAGTGTCAGGTCTTTCATTTCCACAAATCGACATGGATTCATGAGCTGAAGGTCGACCCTAACAAATTTGGCTGAAATAATTTGGTATCTCAGCAGCAGCAGCAAGTGGATGCCTTGTACACAAATTTCACCAAAGCATTCGACACCATCGATCATGCTAGATTACTTTCCAAATTGGACTCAATTGGCTTTTCCTGCCCAACTACCAACTTGATAGCTTCTTATCTGCAGAACCGATCTAGTTATGTGCATTACAATGGATTCTGTTCAAGGCTCAAACCTGCGACCTTTATTATTCAATGCTTACATTAATGATATGTTGCTTCGACTGGATTGCAGAGCACTTGCCTATGCGGATGACCTGACAATATTCTCTCGAGAAATGGTGATGTGTCGGATTGCCGTGCCTTACAGAGTATCCTTAATATTATCAACGGCTAGTGCAATGACAACATGATCGAGCTGAGTATCGCCAAGTGTGCAGTGGTGATTTACTCAAATATTAGCAGTCCGATAATATATGACTACTCTTTGGATGTAGTGCCAATACCAAGACGTGATAATTTTAAGGATCTTGTTGGGTGTTTTACTTGATTCTCACCTACTATTCATCAACCATATTAATACTGTTTGTGCCTATGCATCACGTTCGCTAGGCTTTCTCATAAGGTCTTGTAGAGGCTTTTGTAATGTATCAACCTTTAAAACACTGTTTTATGCATTGGTACGCCCAAAACTTGAATACGCATCTATTATCTGGTATCCATGCTATACCTATCAACAGCTGGCGTTGGAAAGAGAGCAGAAAAGATTTTTAAAATACATGTCATACAGAGTCAGTTAATACATATATCCTTTAACCTTTCCTACATCCATTCTCGAATTTTTCGGTCAATCTCCTCGTAATATTCTAAGAAACAGCTACATTTACACCCGTGTAAATTTTCAATTGTCCACGAAATTCACCCACTTGATTTTTTACAACGAATTCAGTTTTGTCAGTGGTATAATAATCCTCTCCATAATCACATTGACCAGCATAATATTACTTTCTATTCCTATAAAGCATGGTTTTACCTGTTTGGTTATGTTAATTCGCAGAATTATAGCACTCGGTCAGCAAGTAATCAACACAGTTTAATGGGAGTACCATTACATGCAGTTAAAATTGGTATTTTGGTGGCAAGTTGGTTAAGACAACAAATTATTGGGCCAGTATTCATTCGTATTTGGCCATTATTTTAGAGTCATTTATGAAACAGTTAAATAACAATTAACTAATGGATATTTACACTACGAACTCCGCTTGTAACTATGTTTATGACATGTTTCGTTTGTTAACATAAATAGACTATATGTACTGAAATCTTAAATTAACTCTAACAAAGTTTATTTTATTAAGACAACACCAAAAGCATAATTTGTTCAAGAATATGCAATTTTTAGGAACCAGCCAATTACAATTTCGAATACGACGTTCAGGAACAACAATACGGTAACGACTTTGGACACGCCGAAGCACGCCAAGGTGATAACACAGAGGGAAAATACACCGTATTACTTCCGGATGGTAGGAAACAAATCGTTGAATACACTGCCGACGCTGAAGGATATAAACCGAGAATTTCATACCAACAAACGAATAACGTATACGCGTCGTCGAAAGGATACAGTAATGGAGGTTATGCCAATGGTGAATCTCAAAGTGCAAATGGTTACTATTATTGATGATATTTGATATATTATTGTATATATGTGTATTTGTAACGCAACGCCATATTATATATTGTAAAATATTTGTAAATATTTGTGTAATAAATCATTTTTTCTACTCCTATGTTCAAATTGATTTCTTAGACATTTACTACCTGAACTCTAATAAGATTTATTACGATACAGGTCACCATATTGTTCTACGATTGCATCATTGCATGCTAATGCATTCACGAACATACACACGTGATCCACACATTATTTATAGCAATTTTTACCAGACCGTTTCATAAGTGTAAGTTTATAGGCAAGTAGATCACCTGATTCGTTTCTGGATTTCTTTCTATCCTCTTATTTAAGAAACGCAATATTCCGGAATGCCATAAACAATTTGTAAGAAATACGGTATGCAATTGAAGAGGCAATTGCAAACGTGCGATTTATCACGACGAGTTCGGCGTTGTTTGCAATTAGAATGCCAAAACTTTGAGCGTTTTCTTTGAAAATTTCGTTCATAATTGTACTATTTGTAATATAGCTTCGTAAAATTTGTTTCAAGAATCATTTTGTATAAATTTTGTTTTAAAATCAGTTAACCTTTCGATACCGAAAGATGTAACAATACGCGGTTGGCGAAGGGTATTATGGGGCTTTATGAACCCCATATTGCAAGTACAGTGCGATTATAAATGTCTGAAGACAGTTCAAATTTAGC
The DNA here is from genome assembly GCA_935421215.2 of Melolontha melolontha. Lineage (NCBI taxonomy): Eukaryota > Metazoa > Arthropoda > Insecta > Coleoptera > Scarabaeidae > Melolontha > Melolontha melolontha. Next base: position 13,946,751 of record OW285235.1, read on the forward strand.
GCCGTAGTTTTTAGTGTAATTCATATTTCTACATATTTCATACATCTAACAAAATCGCAGTGACGTTCGTTCATATATTTGTTTGGTTCTCGTATTTTCATATTATTTCCCTACTTTTATTTTCGAAATTTCTTTTGCATTTACATAAAAAAACTGTTCTTATCAGAACTATTATTCTATATTTTTCGTTATTTAGGTAAGTTTAATAGAAACCTCTAATCAATACAATTAAAATGATTGCTTTTATTTTTTAAGTATTGTAGCAGCAAGCCATTTACGGACGAGCAGGATGCTTTTATTCTAAAAGCACATTACCGTAGTGGGACTCTTAGAGAAGACGGTGAATGGTCATATTCATTGCAATCTTGCCTGAATCAATTTCGGGAAAATTATCCTAACCATATTGTTTCATATAAAATATTTGCGCAACATAAAGATAGGGTTATCCGCCGCTTTGAAACTAAAAATTGAATTTGTAAGGGTAAATCTAGTGGCCGACCAACAGTCTTGACAGAAGATGTTGATGATGTTAGACAACGGTTTGTGGCAAGTCCAAACAAATCTATTCGAAAATTGGCTGCACAAACAGGTAAATGCATTTAATTAACGTTATTTTCATTACTAATTTTATTTATTCATTTAAGGTCTGTCATATAATACCACTAGAAAAGTTTTAGTACAAAATTTGCATACGTATCCCTACAGAGTAACTGTTATGCAACAATTCTTCAATATTGACTATAAACGTAGAGTGCAATATTGTCAATGGTTCAATCTAGTCATGACTCTTTTGTTTTTCTTTTTTGAACTATGTAATGTGTTCATTTTATGTATGTATTATTTGTTGTGTTATTTTATTTTTAAGTAAGTACGTATTTTTATAGAAAATGAAAAGAATATAATGCCTTATGAACTAAACCCCTTAAATATTATCTTTTTTTAATTGGAACCGATCTGATTGAATTTGTATGAGTTTGTATGAAAATAATTGATTCGTTAAACGGCTTTTCGCGTTACGGCCAACTTTTTCGGAACATATCTAGGCTGCTAAGCGAGGTATGAGTGTACTTCTTTATGTATGATTAGAGAATACAATCTCGAGCATGTTTTTCAATCTCTGGATTACGGGATTTTTGAAGCGTAATCCCGGGATCCCGGGATTAGACTATGTGGTTTCTAATTTGGCTCAAATGAAAAAAAAACTTAAGTAATTTCTTAAAAATTATTTATTAATATTGTTACACAATATACTAAAATAAGGAACAAAAAACACAATACAAAAAACTATTTAAAATTTCGAAAATATAATCACAGAAATATCAAAGCATCCAATGTTTGACTTCCAAGCCTGCTTCGTAGTTTATTTCCAACATAAGCATCAGCTGAAAACACTTGCTCAGGTTCTACACTGGTTGGAGGAATAGACAATAGATATTTATATGCTAACTCTAAGTGATATCCACGAACTCCTCCATTTTCGAACAGGCTCATTTCGCGTCTAATACTATTTACCAACACCTATTCATTTTGTACTTCAGGATCTGGGGATTCCATGCTCTTATTAATTTCCAGCTGTAACTTTTTCTTTAGTGTCAATTGGAGTTGGGAGGTTTGTTGCCTTGGCTCATCATCTGTTTGTGATCCTGACCTTTCTTCCTCCACTGTGTCATCTCGACTATTTAGTCTTTTAAGAATACTCTTTATTTGCGCCCTCACTAAAGCCTTTGTAGGAACTGAAAATAAGTCAAGCCATTCCAAATCCGATAATAACTGATTTTCATAATCTTTTCGTGGATTTTGTAAATAATTCAACACCAGTTAAATCATCATTTCGTTGTTGCTTTATATGTTCCACTGAGGATGTTTTCATTTTATTGGCGAGTGCTGTTTTTTCTAGACAATTGTTTTATGAGAAATTTAAAATCGGCATTAGCTGTGTATAAATTAGCATCTCGTCGATAGATTGCTTCTACTGTTAATTTAATTGGGGCCAGCACATCAACAATTTTATTTACCAAGTCAAAATCAGCATCTTCTAAACGGGTTGAATGATTGAGATCTGTAAGAGCTTTTTGAATCCAGGTTTTTAAAAATCATTCCAGCATGGTTAAAAGACTATTCCACCTGGTTTTACAGTCCAAAAGAAGTGACAGCTCTTTTTCATGTTCAATCTTCACGTATTTTTGAAGTACTGTTTCATTTTTCAGTGGTGATCTTTTGAAATACACTACAACTTTGCGGATTTTTTTTATCAACTCATTAATGTTTTCATCTTTCGTTAACTCTAGTTTGTATTCTCGCGCAAGTTCATTTTGTGACATTAAGATTAAACCTGATTCTGAACAGTCCAAGTCTTCTAAATTGTCATCATCATCGCTATCGTTCATATAATCAGCAGTCACAGCTGGTTCAATTATAGTATCATCTGAGACTGAGGTAGGACTGGCTTGGCTGTCTTGAAAATAATTCTTTATTTTATAAAGCACATCACAGACGGACAAATTGATACCATGTGCGAGACACAGTTGTTGTTCAGTGCAAACAAGCTGTCCCACCTTTATCATAACGTTCGGTCCATCGGTTACAGTAGCAACGATATCAGTTTCCAGGGAAATATCAAATTTACTTAGACGTTTTTTCAATATACGAAGACAATTTTCAGCCGTCATACTTCCATGAATAGGAACGAGTCCTAACTTCAAATTTTTTTATATGAATGAACGTTGACAGCCATGTATCGTTTATTGGACGTTGATGTCCACTCGTCGAAAGACTCAATCTTTCACCTGCACTTTTCAAATGTTTTAATTCTGCAGTTACTTGCTTTCTGAATTTTTCACTGTAATTCATAACAAGCTTTCGAATTGTGGCGGCTGATTTTGGTAAATCCGTGTATTTCGCTAAGAGCAATTTTCTCAAATCGTCTGAACTGATGAATACACTGAATGGAAATCCATCTAATGCAATCATTCTTGCCAAGACATCATCCAGGCTATCGTCGGCACTTTTAGTAAAATAATCTTCTAACTTTCGTTTAACTGGTGGCGATGCTGTGTTCAGATTTTCAGAATCTTGACTTGTTGAAACTGTTAAACGATTAACGTCAGCTAAAATCTTAATGTTATATTTTAATGACAAATGTGTATGTAATCCCTTAGTCGATCCACCCAAAGTCTTGAGAATGGTATGGCATCGCTTACATTTAGCACTATTCCCGTCTTTCGCAACTAAAAAATAGCTCCACGCTGACGACGTTTTTCACTGTGTTTTTATGTTGAACAAAGTCTTTTTCAGGTAATTGACTTTTAAATTTAAATGAGGTAACCTGCGTGACCTTGTCGCTGGTAGAATAATAAATGAAAAAAGTAAATCCTAATAAGCGTATTTATACTTTCGTACAGGGAATCTCCGACGGGGAATCCCTCGCAACAATATTATGATATATCATATGAGGTGATCGGGTGATTCCCCTGTTGGCCCGTTGGGGAATTACTTTAACAGTATTGTATTGAAGTATGCCGGGCGGGGAAGTCCCTTCTATGTTACATATTATTTGGGTTGTACCTGTATAGTTCTTTTACCGCACGGCGTACCTAAGGTTGTTTTTTTTGTCTTGTAATAAGTGCCCTTAATATAATCTAGGCAAGGTCATTGTCAAGGCGCAACGGATTACGGAATGCAAACTGGCAATCCCGAAAATCCCGAGACTAGCCAAGTACAGTCCCGGGATTTACGGGATCAAAACACGGCCGGGATCCCGAGATCCCGGGATTGTATTCTCTATGTATGATACAATACTACTAATATTATGAGAATAATTTTTATTTTGTGCAGACTATGTATCTTAATATTTTCTAGACTACTTTCATATTGGATAATTATTATTAGAAAATAAATGGAAACATTGGTAGAAAGCAAGTAGCTGTTTAGAGAAACCATAAAAACATAGTACATAGTTTCCTGAAATATTTGTTTAAATGAAAACGAGTCATCTTTTGTAAACGACAGTAAGGGACAAGGAAAATGATAATTCATTAAAATTTAAAAAAATAGACACAAGATTGTTTAGAAAAGCTAAATAAACTACGTGTAGCAAAACAAACGAAAATTTAAACAAAATTCCATATACCTATCGCATAAATGAAACTGTAAATAATATAACAAAAAAAAATATTCCAGAAAACAAAAATAACTAATCTTACTTACCGAGTTGTAAAACAGAAAAAAAATTTAAATATTTCTTTACAAACATTACAAATCACAAACATTTCAAAAACAATAGAAGCTGTTATAATAGCACAACTTATTATCTTGCATAATAACTAGAGAACGGATGCAATTTCCATAAAACGCAATCGGCAATTGGAATTGTGTATAACGTCGCACAGTACATCCCGGCGTAATTCAATGAAGTATTTGTTTGACTTACTCGGCCACCTGGTCTCGCACGATAACAATGGACAACTCAGCTATTGTATTCGGAGAATATAGTGTTTTTTAAAGTCAGGCGCGGCTCGTGACGACGAACTTTGGTTTGCAGTACAAAGATACGAGTGCCTCGTGTGTTTTCGGTGTTTACTAAGCAAACGTTACAGTTAGTACACGAGAATACACGAAGCACTCGGATCATTGTACTGCAAACCAAAATACGTCATCACGAACCGCGCCTGTTTAAAGTGTTTTCATGAGCGTAGATAGAAGCGGGGTTTTTATAATGTATTTTATTTATTAGTTTATATTTCGTAAGATAAATAAAGTACTGTGAGTAAGTTCCTTGTTTTCATAGTTTTAACTGTTAATTACATCGTAATTTTGTGATAGATCCTGTTTAATATCGTTTGATTGAAACTATTTCTACCAATTATTTCGACGTAAGTGTGCATTGAATTTCGTTCAGTTTCAATAACTTACGCACATATTTTTAGTTTTCATTTATTTAGAACTAGAGCATTGTTTAAGTTACTTTTTCAGACATGATATGGAAGAATGTCGAGAACGGCATTGTAAAACAATAGCGAGTTGGATTGACGGTCATACTGATTGTATGTCCATTGTCAGTGATTCCAAAATTTATTACAAAATCCGTAAAATATCGTCAAAAATTCGTCACTTAGGATCGCAAACACATCTGAACTCTGTAAATCTTTTATGGCGGCTAATATTCCATTAAATAAACTTAGCAATCCCACTTTAAAAATATTTCTTCAAAAATATACTGGTCGAAATGTTCCTGATGAATCAACTTTACGCAAATATTATGTTTCTAGGTGCTATACGAGAACAGTGGAATGCATTAGAAGCCATCTTTTAAATCAATGCATATGGATAAGCGCCGACGAAACGGTGGATATGTTAGGACGCTGTGTGGTAAATGTTGTAGCTGGTGTACTACATCCAACTATTCCCTATAACTCATATGTAATAGCAACAAGTGTTATAAATAGAGTTGATGCGGAAACAGTTGCTGAAACCATTAAGGAGAATATGCAAAAAATGCTTCATTCGGACGCCACGTACAAAGAAAAAATACTTTTATTTGTCAGTGATAGTGCTGCGTATATGTTAAAAACAGTCATTGAAGAAAACATATGCTAATATGCTGCATATTACTTGTGTAGCACATGCTCTCCACAGAATCTGTGAATATATCAGACACTTTTCCGGAAGTTGATAGACTTGTATCAGCTTTTAAAAAAGTTTTCAGAAAAGCACCAATGAGAGTAGCTCTTTTCAGGGAAAAATTTCCATCTCTGTCACTGCCTCCCACTCCAGTAATAACTAGATGGGGAACATGGCTGGAAGATACTAGTTATTTTGCTGAGAATTTCGATAGTCTAAAACATTTCGTAACACTGCTAAAGGAGGATGCTATTGGTGAGTGCAAGGAGCTCACACAAATCCCAAATTTAAAAAATCAGTTGTACTTTCTTCACAAACACTTTGGAAAATTGCCAAAACTAATCACTTATTTTGAAAATCGAAATCTCAAATTAAATGACGGACTAACCACATTAGATGTGGCTGTTAATAATTTGAAAAGTATTCCAAGTGACTTCGGATGTGGCCTTCGGCAAAAGTTTGAAGCAATTCTTAATAGAAATCCAGATTTAATTACATTGCAGCAAATATGTTTGGAGACAATTCCACAAAATCTAACGGCTAAATATGAAGAAATAAAAGAATATTTCCAGTATGCACCTATAACCAGTTGCGATGTAGAAAGGACGTTTTCTATTTATAAGGATGTACTTAATTCAAAGAGAACAAAATTGACAGAAGAAAACCTTGAGAAACTATTGCTAGTCAATATTAATAGTCCTTTACTGAACTTGAACGACAAAATGAACAAATAAAAATGTTCCAATTATAGAAATAAAATTAAAAACTTTAAAAATACAACTTTTCAACAAATACATATGTATTTCGTAATTTTATAGATCACCACCCGTTTGTTTTCCAATTATATAAATAAAATTAATTAATAAATATGTATTTCGTAATTTTAGATACATAGATCACCACCCGTATGTTTTCCAATTATATAAATAAAATTAAGAACTTTATAAATACAACTTTTCAACAAATAAATATGTCTTTCGTAATTTTATAGATCACCACCCGTTCCTTTTCCAATTATATAAATAAAATTAAATATTTTAGAAATACAGCCTTTCGCCAGTACTGCACTGGGCTTTGCGTCATGTGGTAAGCGTGTCCGTTCTCTAATAATAACCTCCGTCTGCCAGGCGATGCGACATAGAATTTACAAAATTGTAACTAATGTTTCTTTATTTATCGCTTGCCATATTTCATTGATATGGTTATCTAAATTCTGTCAATTTCTGAAATTAATATTGCCTTCAAAACTGTCCCAAAGACGAATCATTTCAGCCCACAGATCCTCTATGGGAGATTTCGGATATTCGTCGAACCATTCACGAACTACCCTAAAGGTATGGACAGGATTATTATCTTGCACAAGCCATAAATGTCCGTCATTGGCAAATAGCAACGGTAAAATGATTTCTTCTAATATATTTATATATAGTATTATGTATGCGAATCGTAAAGCTTTTGATTAAATTTATTTTATCTCTTATTTCTAATTTACAATAAATAAAACTTTAATACCTGTATTTCTTACAAAATATATTATATCATTAGAATTATGTTTTGTTGAATGTGTCTCTTCTCCAACAGGGGCGTATTGATAATCATGTAGAAATGTGAAATACGTATCTACGTCTTTGGAGAAGATACATTCAAAAATACATATGAACTTGTATTGTGTTCTTCACACCCCATTTTTAATAATATTATATATTATTAAAAATACTTTTGTATTATACAAAATTGGTAGGTTTTACCTACTACTCAAGTATGTTTCAAATTATGTTGTTATATACGTATTCGGTTTACGCCGACAAGTAGTGAAGACACGATAATACAGTTTTTTATAGATACGGTGGTTACCGACTATAAGGAACACCCGGCTAGTTCTGCGATTATTATATAGACAGCGCTGAATATTCCTTCACGCTCTGTCTTAATAATATCTGCGAGATAGCAAGGTAGTTATGTTTTGTTGAATGTGTCTCTTCTCCAACAGGGGCGTATTGATAATCATGTAGAAATGTGAGATACGTATCTACGTCTTTGGAGAAGATACATTCAAAAATACATATGAACTTGTATTGTGTTCTTCACACCCCATTTTTAATAATATTAAATATTATTAAAAATACTTTTGTATTATACAAAATTGGTAGGTTTACCTACTCAAGTATGTTTCGAATTATGTTGTTATTATTTATTTATTTACTAATACGAAATACGTATTATTTTATCGGCGTCAAAGCAATCAGTCCTTCAATTTTTTCGGTCCCTGGCTTTTATAATAACATTAGCATTTAGATAAAAGCCAAACGGATTTTGCAGCACCAATTCTTCCTAGTTCTTGAATGCCTTTTTGGGATTTAATGTTATTAATATTGAAAATTAGCCCTATTTTTTTAATTACTATTCATGTATCTAATTATTTTAATTAATACTTGTAAATTAAATATTTTCATTTATCTGTCAAAATTTTTCTAATTTTAATAAATTTCTGTTTATTTTTGAATTAATGCTGTATTTGATATTATATTATTGTCATTAAAGATTTATGCCCTTTCAGTAAATGTTATTTCATTATGTTTTGCTTTATTTTGAGATGATGGAAAATATAATTATATCAAAAATTCATCTCAACTATATCCTATTTATGTTTTGTTAATCTACTTGTTTTTGTAAATTGAGCCACTATTAAGTAATTTAAACCTATTGTTTTACTTTATTTGCTTTTAAGTGAAATTCTTCTTTCAGTCGGTTTGTAGAATCCCGATGACTATAAATTCTGTTCGGATGTTATTATTATTGGCTGGTTAGTGTGTATTTTTGGTTCCTTTCTTGACTTAACTGTTTGTTCTTCTTTCATTGGTAGATATGGATATTATTTACTATACTATTTAAATGAAGTTGAAACTATATTACGATGTTTTTTTTTAAATGTAATTTTGTTATCTTTGGTGTATTTTTTTAGTAGTATTTTAGTTTTAATATTAAGTAAAGAGGATTTTGCTAACTAAAATGTCCTACCCTTAGGTAATTTCTGGCCAATTTTTCTTTCATCTCAAATTTATTTCGGTTTCACCATTTTTAGGTTTAAAAATTTATAATACGCTTATTTATTATCTATAACATAACAATAATTTACCAATTAATCTAGGATGGATTCGAATGAGATTTCCTGGATCGTGTGTAAACATTCAACCCCAATTCGCAAATGATATCCTACTATGGCATTTGTCCTTAATCACATATTTGGTGTCATATCTTGTATTTGGTGGCCGATGTACAAATTTAATAGAATTTTAGTTAGAAATGAACACCTTTTCATCGCAAAAATCAACGTTTTTCCGTCTCTGTAAATAAACTCATAACTCAAAAACTTCATAATTTTGTTGATATATCTTTTAACAACAAATATGCATTTTGCGTATAATTCGAGCTTTAGTTATATTATTTCATATTTTCGTAATGTACGTATATACTTGCGGAAAGTGTCATTGAAAAACTCATTGATAGGAGATTATAAAGGTATTCTTCCATTGACGCACAGAAAATGCGCTAATTATTTTATATTGATTGCTAAGAAAACAACATTAAGTGTGAAGTTGTGAAATCTATTTACAGAAATAACAGTCTTCATTTCAAGGTTCCATAAGAAAAAAAGTGAATCAATTTATTCATATATGTACTTTCGTTAATTCATCTGAAGATCATTAACCTTGCACGACTTAAACCAAAAATGCTTTGACTTTTAGTGCTTTTACTAATTGGAAGTTCAATTCGTGATATGTTTTTATATATGTTTTAAAAATATTTTTAATTATATCAAGGTTACGATGTAAATATACATTATACAGCTGTCCCGTATCGTTATGTTCAAATTTTAGGAGTGTAAAGTAGACGTCATTTCAAGTAACAAAAACCCAAAACTTGTATATCCATTTTTATTTGTTTCAAAGTTACAGATCTATGAATGTAATTGTCAGATTATGAAAAAAAATGTAATCCTAAAGTCAATAAAAACTGATTTTATTTAGAAAAGTTCAATTAATAATATTTTTGAAATGTTCACTTCCTTGTTGAATGCAGGCTTGTACCCGTAAGCCAACAGAAGAAGTACTTATCCGAATTACATACTCGTTTTGTTGGATTTGCTCGGCAGCCAGGTGAATACGATCCAACAACTCTTCTCTTGTGATCGAAACTTGCGCGTAGGCTAAATTTTTCATGTACTCCGATAAATAAAAGTCAAGGGGATTAAGATCGGGTGATCTGGGTGGCCATGCAACAGGACCACATCGATCAATCCATCTTGCATAATTGACGTTAACCAAATTTCGGACAGCAATTCCGAAATGTGGTGGTGCCCTATCCATGTGAAACCACATGTCTAGTCGAACATTCAGTAGGCATCCTCTAAAAGACCTGGCAGTTAGTCAATAATAAATTGAAGGTAGTTGTCCGCATTTAACCTCCCAGAAAGAACGACAGGACCAATCAACAAGTCATCGATTAGGGCCGTCCAAACGTTAATAGAAAATTCATGTTGAAATTTAGATGGGCGTATAGCTTTGGGATTTTCTGATGACCACCTGTGCAGGTTTCTCAGATTTGTATCACCACTTCTCGTGAACGTAGATTCATCTGTCCAGAGGACTGTTCTGCAGAAATTAAAATGAAACCGTGACTATCTTAATATCCAGATAGAATAAACTAGACGAGCATAGTGTCTGCCTCAAGCAAACCTTGTCTCCTGCGATAGTAATATGCCCTCACGATTTAAAATTCGCCAAACTGTCATTCGTGGCACTCCTAGTTGTCTAGCGATTCGACGTACACTGAGAGTTGGATCCCTTGTAACAATAGCTACTGCTTCTTCCTCTAAGTCTGCTGGCAAATTTACTCCTCGGTCGAAAAGATAATCACGCAGTCCGCATTCCCGAAATTGTTTGTGTACTTCCAGAAACGTTATGTAATGAGGAATGCGCCTATCGGGAAACCGATGTCGGTATTCAATAACTGCTTGACGTGCACTGCCATTACAGTAGCCATACACAAGATGCATGTCCGCATACTCTTGAGAAGACGTGTCCACTCACTAATAAGCTGTAGTATGAACTGAAACGTAATGTAATCCTTTATTAAAAAATGCAACGTTACAGTCACCTGAACATTTGTGTATTGTATGATATTCATGGTTCAACACTTACGAAATAAGTAACAACCTTCTTTATCATAAATCAATTTCCAGTACTCTTTTTTGTATATCTCCAAGAAATTACTGTATGCACTACGACACGTGTTTATTTATTTTAGGATAACATTTTATTATGCGACGTTAACAATCACAGGCCTGTTATTGAATCGTATAAATTAAATAAAACCAGTTTGTATTGACTTTAGGATTACATTTTTTTTCATGATCTAACAATCACATTCATAGATCTGTAACTTTGAAACAAATAAAAATGGATATACAAGTTCTGCGTTTTTGTTACTTGAAATGAAGTCTACTACTTTACACTCCTAAATGTATATATATATATATATATATATATATATATATACATATGATAAAATGCACTGGTTAGTTTAAAAGTATGAGACTTTTAAAAGCAAATATTAAAAGTGACATACTTTAAAATGAAATTTTGGTGATAAACTTTGCTCCTATAAGGCAAAGAAATGGCAGTAGATACAGCGTATTGCGATGAATTTCTTTCACAATAGCCTCCTTCTGATTAAACACACCGATTCCAACAATGTTTCTACTTTTGGAAGCATTTCTGACAATTTTGTCTTTTAAGGGTGTTAAGAGCGTCCTACGTGTTTGCCTGGATGTCTTCAGTGAAGTCTAATTACTTCTCTTTAAGCGAAGTTTTCAATTTAGGTGATAGGTGAAGGTCGGCAGAGCCTAGATCAGGAAAATACAAGAGTTGTGAAAGCACAGGAATTTTTAATTTTGTTCAAAATTCCCTGACTGAGAACGCACATTGAGCCGACGTGTTAAAGAAGAAGGTCTTCTAGTTGCTTTTCGGTCCGAAAACACCATAAAAAGTCTCCTAGGTAATACCAAAGATAAAGTTAATTTGAATTTGAAATCAGGTATATACGAAATTAATTGCGACGATTTTAACTTGACACATATAGGTCAAACGTAACGCTCAACAATAAACCGTTTTAAAGAACACATATCACATGTTAAATTTAATAGACCGGAAAAAGCGAATGTCGCTAACCACGCATTGACCACGGACCACAACGTTTCGGTTAAAGGGTTAAGACTTGTCAAAAATATCAACAACCCCAGAGATCTCAGGCAGGAAATATTAAAATAAATTAAATCTGCAAATTTCATTACTTTGGAGGCCGATGAAACTACAGACACCTCAAATAATCAACAAATACTTGTTATTATTCGATACGTGTTTACTGGACAAATTTTTGAACGCTTTTGGTCTTTTTTTAATCTGGGTGGACATAATGCTGATGTATTAGCAAAGGCATTGCTGAATTAATCGCAAACATTTTTTAAATTCTCCTTCTAATAACAATAAACTAATCGCTCAAAGTTACGATGGGGCTTCCGTGATGAGTGGTAAGACAAATGGTGTCCAAGCTATTATCAAAAGAACATTTCAACGTGCTAATTATATTCACTGTTACGTGCATCAATTTAATTTAATTATTGATCGAGAGGCACAGTGCAATAAAAATGTAAAAATTTTCTTTGCAAAATTGCAGTCAGTTTCAAGTTTTTTGTCTCGATCGCCAAAATGAACTGTAATTCTTGATGAAATAGTCAAACGTAGATTACCACGCGCTGCTCCTACACGCTGAATTTTCAAAAGTCGAACTGTGAACACATTATTTGAACACCAGGATTCTTTCAAAGAATGTTTAGACAAAATTATTTACGAGGATGGGATGGATTCAGTTACTATTAGTGAAGCAAATAGTTTATTGAAACATTTGAATTGCCCGGAATTTCTCTACTGGTTGAAAATATTTCATTTCATCATGCCACATGTTGAAATATTATTTAATCAGACTCAAATGCGCGGGAGTGATAGTGCTCAACTGCAAAAAACAATTCCTACAGCAAATTATTCACATTAGAAATTTAAGAAATTCTACTGACAATGACAATCAAGAACGCAATAATGAAGAATTTGCAAGGAAAAGACATAAAACGACAGCTAGAGATAACAGAGCTATTATTGCAAAGGAAGTATATGACACTATTTTAAGCCAAATTAGCGACCGATTTAATTTTAGGGATCACTTAAGTGCAGCAAAATTATTTGATTCTTAACATTTTAAAACTTAGTCATTCATTTCCACAAAAACATTTTGATGAAACTGAAATCTTATCCTATATTCGACAGTGTAAAAGTGAACTTTCAGTAATTTATGAGCACGATGACATGTGTGACGTAGGTGGTGTTTTGCCACTTTTAGTGTTCGTAACAGACGACTACCTAAAGGTTTTAACGGAAACATGCAAACTGTTGGATATTATTTGTACAACGTCCATGTCGACAGCAGAATGTGAACGATGTTTTTCCACCTCAAACGCATTAAAACTTTTCTGAGAAGCACAATGTCAGAAGATCGACTGAACGCATTGGCGGTCCTATCAATAGAAAAGAAGTTCAACCAGTCTATCCCTGATTTTGATAACAAAGTCATAGACGTCTTTTCCAGCATGAACAATAGAAGAATGGATTTTATGTACAAAAAATAGGTAAGTTTTTTTTGGGGCAAATCCTCTTTCATAACTCACGAGCCGGCACTGTATCCCTGTAAAAGTAATTTAGATGACTATCGAAATAATTTCTAAAAAGTATAGCTATCCATTTAAATATACAAAAAGGTTTAAGTATATCAATACGTTATGCACGTATAACGCATTTGTTACAAATGAAACAGACATGCAATATACATATCTGTAACTGAACACATGGACAATACACCTCGTATTTTCAGCATTTACTTCTGCTTAAGACACGTGTTTCTGCCAGCCATCTATAGGCGTCATCAGTCAAGCTAGTGAAGCAATGTAATACAAAATGTCACTTATTAAATAGTGCCACCTGACAGGACAAAATTTGTTACGTCTGGCAGGCGACCTCAGCCCAAATGCACACACAGATACAAATCTGTTCCTTAACAGACCTGTACCATCCCGTATTACATTGCTTCACCAGCCTGACTGATGACGCCCATAGATGGCAGAAACACGAGTCCTAAGCAGAAGCAAATGCTGAAAACACGAGGTGCATTGTCCATGCGTACAGCCACAGATATGTATATTGCATGTCTGCTTCATTTGTAACAAATGCGTTATACGTACATAACGTATTGATATACTTAAACCTTTTTGTATATTTACTGCCATCTAGACTCGTGTTAATGGACTACACCTATATACGTATTTTTCTCTTATGTACCAGCTTAGCTGGTCAAGGGAAAGATTGCCTTTTTTCGGCATAGTCTCTTTCGTCCGTCAGATGTCACTTATTATATAGTGCCACCTGATAGGACAAAATTTGCTGTCTGTTAGGCGATTTCAGCTTAAATGTATATACAGATGTATTATTTTGTATTACATAGCTTCACTAGCTTGACCGATGACGCCTATAGATGGCAGAAACACGTGTCTTAAGCAGAAGTAAATGCTGAAAATACGAGATGTATTGTCCATGTGTACAGTTACAGATATGTATATTGCATGTCCGTTTCATTTGTAACAAATGCGTTATACGTGCATAACGTATTGATATACTTCAACCTTTTAGTATACTAAACAATTTAGTTGCATTTGCGTCAAATATCAAAATTATGGAAGCTGAGAAATGAATAAAGCCTACGTGAAAAGATGGTAACAAATTTCAAAGACCAACAATTTGTTTTTCGTCAAAAACACCACCTTTCTTAGATCAATTTCTTATTGTTAAAATTAAATGATACTACGAAAACTTCGTTTCACTTCCAGAAGATTTTGGTTTGTAAATAAAAAAATTGAAATGTACTCTATACAATTGGAATGTGTAAATGGTGCATTGCTGCAAAAACATCTGGAATTAATTAATTGGAAGAAAGTCTTGTTCTGGCAGGATACATTACGATGGCAAACTGGAAGACAATTTCTTCATTAGACTAAGATACTCTGCCCCACCCATCTCCCAACATTTATCCTGCCGATTATTACTTTAATTTGACGCTTGACATGTGCTTTTTTGTGAATCTTTCTATTTGAGCGTATCTAGCGTCAAATTAAAGTAATAATCGGCAGGATAAATGTTGGGAGATGGGTGGGGCAGAGTATCTTAGTCTAATGAAGAAATTGTCTTCCAGTATGCCATCGTAATGTATCCTGCCAGAACAAGACTTTCTTCCAATTAATTAATTCCAGATGTTTTTGCAGCAATGCACCATTTACACATTCCAATTGTATAGAGTACATTTCAATTTTTTTATTTACAAACCAAAATCTTCTGGAAGTGAAACGAAGTTTTCGTAGTATCATTTAATTTTAACAATAAGAAATTGATCTAAGAAAGGTGGTGTTTTTGACGAAAAACAAATTGTTGGTCTTTGAAATTTGTTACCATTTTTCACGTAGGCTTTATTCATTTCTCAGCTTCCATAATTTTGATATTTGACGCAAATGCAGCTAAATTGTTTAGTATACTAAAAGGTTTAAGTATATCAATACGTTATGCACGTATAACGCATTTGTTACAAATGAAACAAATGTAACTGTACACATGGACAATACATCTCGTATTTTCAGCATTTACTTCTGCTTAAGACACGTGTTTCTGCCATCTATAGGCGTCATCAGTCAAGCTAGTGAAGCAATGTAATACAAAATAATACATCTGTATATACATTTAAGCTGAAATCGCCTAACAGACAGCAAATTTTGTCCTATCAGGTGGCACTATATAATAAGTGACATCTGACGGACGAAAGAGACTATGCCGAAAAAAGGCAACCTTTCCCTTGACCAGCTAAGCTGGTACATAAGAGAAAAATACGTATATAGGTGTAGTCCATTAACACGAGCCTAGATGGCAGTAAATATACAAAAAGGTTTAAGTATATCAATACGTTATGCACGTATAACGCATTTGTTACAAATGAAGCAGACATGCAATATACATATCTGTGGCTGTACGCATGGACAATGCACCTCGTGTTTTCAGCATTTGCTTCTGCTTAGGACTCGTGTTTCTGCCATCTATGGGCGTCATCAGTCAGGCTGGTGAAGCAATGTAATACGGGATGGTACAGGTCTGTTAAGGAACAGATTTGTATCTGTGTGTGCATTTGGGCTGAGGTCGCCTGCCAGACGTAGCAAATTTTGTCCTGTCAGGTGGCACTATTTAATAAGTGACATTTTGTATTACATTGCTTCACTAGCTTGACTGATGACGCCTATAGATGGCTGGCAGAAACACGTGTCTTAAGCAGAAGTAAATGCTGAAAATACGAGGTGTATTGTCCATGTGTTCAGTTACAGATATGTATATTGCATGTCTGTTTCATTTGTAACTATCCATTTAAACTGAAAAATTTGAATGTCGCTGCAGGAATTTGTAATATCCTGTATATTCATAAATAATTTTACAATATATATCCGCTGTGATATTACGAGAACGGACACGCTTACCACATGACGCAAAGCCCAGTGCAGTACTGGCGAAATGCTGTATTTCTAAAATATTTAATATTATTTATATAATTGGAAAACGAACGGGTGGTGATATATAAAATTACGAAATGCATATTTATTTGTTGAAAAGTTGTATTTATAAAGGTTTTAATTTTATTTATATAATTGGAAAACATACGGGTGGTGATCTATCTATCTAAAATTACGAAATACATATTTATTAATTTTATTTATATAATTGGAAAACAAACGGGTGGTTATCTATAAAATTACGAAATAGATATGTATTTGTTGAAAAGTTGTATTTTTAAAGTTTTTAATTTTATTTCTATAATTGGAACATTTTTATTTGTTCATTTTGTCGTTCAAGTTGAGTAAAGGAATATTAATATTGACTAGCAATAGTTTCTCAAGGTTTTCTTCTGTCAATTTTGTTCTCTTTGAATTAAGTACATCCTTATAAATAGAAAACGTGCTTTCTACATCGCAACTGGTTATAGGTGCATACTGGAAATACTGGAAATAATTGGAAGATGTTGCTTAAATGAAAAGAAAAGGAATGTACGTGCTATTTCTCTTACGAAATACGATAAACTTATTTATTTTATCTACGTACACGGCACCACTGACAAACACTATATTCTCCGAATACAATAGCTGGGTTGTCCATTGTTATCGCTGCGAGACCAGGTGGCCGAGTATGTCAAACAAATACTTCATTGAATTACGCCGGGATGTACTGAGCGACGTTATACACAATTCCAATTGCCGATTGCGTTTAATGGAAATTGCATCCGTTCTCTATAGTCTATTTTTAAAGAAGAGAGACGAATTTCTGATCGTACGCCTGGCCCAAAGTACATGCACGAAAATCTTGAAAACAATTTGTACGCGGCAAAATTCAAATAATTTTTTGGATTTTTGACACGCATATATCAAGTATAGACCTATGCAAAAATCAACAACAGGAATTTATCTAGGATGACAGAAGAGGAAAGAAATTAAGTAAATATTAGAAAGTGTAAACGGAGAATAGATAAGACACATAACATTTATTTATTATAATACAAAATATACATTAATAATACATTTATTGTAAACTTACTGGTTCAGCAAAAATTACATTCAAATATTTATTTACAGAAATGCAAATGTAATAAAAATATTTATCATAAACTTATGAGCTGCTCATAACTATTAGAAGTAAATTAATATATCTCTAAATTATGATGATGATATCGAACTACAATCAAAATCTTTACTGTCACTATCCTCTTCAACTCTAATGATGAATGGTTCTACTACTTCGTCAATTATTGCATCAAGATCTTTCATACGGGATTCTTCTTTTATAACATGGTTTATGCATTTTAGCCAAGTAGTAGCTGTTACATTTCCTAAGGCGTCAAGTAATAATTGTCTCACTTCAGATAATTTAAAGGTTTTATTTTTGCCAGCCACTTCATTCTTTATTTGGGCCCAAACAAGCTCGATAGGGTTCAGTTCGCAGTGGTAAGGAGGTAATCGTAACACAGTTTTATTTTGTGATTTTGCTAGTTCGTCAATAACATAGGAATTATAAATATTCTTATGAATTTTAACTAAGCTTAACAGTTCAGCTCTGACCATATCCTCATCATATTGTATTTCCTTACTTGTTAGCCAATTTTGAATATCCACCTTTCTCCATGATGATGATGGTGGCTTTTCTATTTTACGACTATGATATGATGCATTATCTATAACTATAACAGCATTGTCAGGTAAATAGTTTAATATTCGAGAGAACCATTCTTCAAAAACAGTGGCATTCATTTCATCGTGGTAATCAGTGGTTTTCTTTCCTTCAAATAATAATAAGCCATCTTTTACAAAGCCATTACAACTTCCAATGTGCAACAAAATAAGACGACGTCCCTTTCCTGCTGGATTTTTTAATCCAGTTGTAAGCCCTTCGATAAAGGCTTGTCTACGACTGTAAATACTTGTGTCAGTCCACACTTTCTGTACTGTATGACCCTCATTCACCCAAGTTTCATCCAAATAGAAAATTGATCTGTCCTGAGCTCTATATTGTGAAATATCTCTGAGATATTGTCGCCTCCATCTTACAATGTCATCTCTTTCGGTCAAAATACTATTTCTGCTCCTTTTTAATTATCTAGAGGACATAGCACAATTATATACATGTATTTTTATATAATAAATATTTCTTACTTAAAATTCATTTGCTTTATTAGCAAATACAATGTTGATCGACTCATGTTTGGCAAATCTTCGTCATTTCTTACTTGCACCAGCACCTTATCTAATGTCGGAGGTTCATTTTGTCTAAACATATTGTGAACTATTTGGCGTATAGCAGTTTTCACAGTCTCATCAAAGGATTTCAGTAAATAAGGCCTACCACTAATCTTTTTAGGATCTGCACATTTTCCAGAGGCTTTAAACTCCTTAACCACCCGATACACTGTTGCTCTAGAAATTCCTGTAAGCATACTCTGTAAAATATAGATCATATGTAATAAATTGTATTCACTTGCCTACTACGTCAGAAATTTGTTTTATCATGTCAAGTTTCTTGATATTGGGTGTATCGGCTATAATTTTCTTGTAAGCATTGATCAGGGTCTGCTTTTCGGTACTACGCAAATGATTCGTATTTTCACGCTTTTTCGGAGGAGAACAAGCATGTTCACGGCCAGCGGCACTTGTACTTGGTTGTGCATCCATATTGGAGACCAACTATAAAACTCTTTTAATTGTTATTATTGGTATTTATTTCAATATATTGCTTATAAATTACTTACGAGTGTATCTGATAACTATTACTGTCGAACTCCGAAAAGAACTGGTAAAGTATATAATGAAATAACGGAGAAATAATAGAAACAAGGCTTAATTATAAACAATGTCAGTTGATCAGAATCTGAGCAAGATTTGTACGGTGTCATTTGGCCTTGCTTTCAACCAATGAGATTTCACTGTCAAAGTGGTCTGTTCAGAAATTCGTCTCTCTACTTTAAAAATAGAGTATAGATATTACTATATACGTGCAGAAAATATCACTTACCTATCTTTGTTAGTTTTCACGCCAAACTTCACCGACACATTAATAGCGCAGCCCCTATATATATTTCGCACTTGAACCCTAAGCATTTAAGTAATATATTTATTAAGAATAATATGGGAATATATAAACAGGGTTGTTATGACATAATATAAGATTTAAATAGCTTGGAATGATGCAATGCAACACAAAATGGGTCATCGTTGATTATTCCATTACGTTTACACTAACGCTGTGTCAGTTAGCAATAACCAAAATTTGTCTTCCAATTTTAAATTAAAAGTAAACAGACAAACCTATCTAACATGGTTTTGAATATTTCTCAAGTTAAAATAATTATAGTTCACTGTATATGTTTAATAACGGCTGTTCAGAAACATTCGAAGTCAAAGTAGTCCTTGAAAATATGAAGTCATCTCTGAGGCGAGATAGATTGATACATTTACTTAATACAATTTTATAGGTTATTAAATTAGTATCAGACACTTAAGTAAAGATGTACGATTTTTTGTTCAGAGCCCACTTGACTTCAAATGTTTCTGAACACGCGTTATATTTGTTCTTCTTCATAATAATACACTTGGAATCACGTAATGTTACCCTCGCCCATGAGATGGCGCCAAATAATATAAAATATAATATTCTCTGAAAATCATGGCGTTTATGTAAGTTCTCGTTAATACATGCTTAATGCGTCAAGTGCTTACACAACCCAAGCAATTTACCCGAACATTCCTAGTTAATTAGTCCGACAAATTGCTATTCACAGTACACTATAAATAAATTGTACATATTTCCAGAGATATGATCGCATCAGATAAATTCCCACAATAAAAGAACGGCTCCATTTGCATATAAATCGTCGTTAATTCATTTGAAAGAGGTAAACTGAAGCATACGCCCTCGATATTCAACAGATTATTAGATAATAACGGAATAATTTTCGCGACCTTGTGTATAACCAAATAAAAGTATCTACGCTATTTATTGTAGGACACGGAACGTACGAACGATTTTCTTCTAAACACTAAAGGTTAATAGTTAGCACAGTTTCTCAAAATAATGGAACAAACAAGCGCTTTATTGTTTTCTATGATTCATTAATATGGATGTGGTTGGGCGGACCTTGAAATGAAGAAAAGCTTTTGATTCCGTTATGTCATATTTGAACGCAATTAAGGAGAATTCACGTTCTATTTAATAAAAATATTGTTTGTAGGTATTTGTGTTTTGTATTATAAATAGATTATAGGAATTTCTAAGTGTTTTTTTTCTCATCAGAGAATGAATTATATTACACAACGTAAACATATAACAAAATATATCACAAGTGACAAACAACAATCTAACTCCTGCCATTGTCCTAAAATAATGTGATAAATATAAAGAACCTGGGACTGGGAACATTTACTTTTGTCGGAGCCATGACGTGCGCATTTATATTGATTTGTATTTACTATACAAGGTGATAAATAAATTACGTTTCATAACATCCTTTATGCAATACAATCTGTTTTTTTAGTAAATTCAATCATGGCCGTCGTTGGGTATTTTATCGGACGACTACAGCCGCAACCGACGGAAATTGTATTAACGTGAATTGTATTAACGTGCCGCCACTATAAATCGCACAGCTCTAACAATGTACATAGCAAAACAATTTTATACATATTTGAGTTGGTAAAATCTCACCATTCTGTGTACAAAACAAAAACATATTTAATAATACAAAAATATTATTAAAATCAGGGGTGAAGAACACAATACAAGTTCATATTTGTGTGAAAATAGCTTTCCAGACATGCAGACAAGTGTTTCGTCTTGCTATGGAGTCATCAGTACATGTTCTCCTATGCTGTGTTTTGTGACTTAATTGTATGTTTAGTAGTTGTTTGGGCAATTTACATAGTTTCTTGGATTTAAGTAATCTGACGTTTCAGCAGTTAATCTACTGTCGTCTTCAGGGTAACCCTGAGAAGGGCTATTCCTTGCCAAACTTATAGTCTGACGTATATACCCGCCCAATTTTATAGCGACATGTACTCGTGTGAGATTCGAACTTGGTCTGAAAATTCCAAACTTTTCTCGACGTTGTAGTGTAGCGATGGACATACCGCGGCCCGCATCGGCCTACTATCGATATTTATGCGGCCCGCCAACGAATTTTAAAAATTGTTCGAAAAACAACAAAAGTAGGTAAAAATCCATTCAAATCAATCTTTCTTAACTTTTTATTTTATTCTAACTTTTGTAATTGTTAGTAAGATATGTATCTTTAAGTACCTACTACTTTCTTGTTCAGGAACCAACTAGATTACTCGAAGATTCGCGAAACACGTCGGTATTATCCCCGAACAATGTGGTAGGTTCTCGATGTTAGGTAACTCGTATAAATACAACGCATCGCCCGTTATCGGAGCAGTTAAGTTTTAACTACGGACAAGCGAACGTTATATTGTTTGAATTGATTACAATTCAAACAATAAACGTAAATATTTCGTCGTTCGAACTTGGCATCTACCTACGTAACAATATAATATCAATTTTGATATGGATAAACCAGGCCCCAGTAAAAGACGTAGTCGTAAGGTTGAAGATGAAAATCGAACTATAAGCTTCAAGATATTTGGACCGAAAAATACTTTTTTATTTCATCGCATAACAAAAGTGTCTGTTTAATATGCAAGAGTAGTGTTTCTATTTCGAAGGAATATAATATAATTTGAAATATCTCGAATAATAGCGAAAACTTGTCGGCCTTTTAAAGATGGTGAGTTTGTTAAGCAGTGTTTCGATATCACCACAAAAAAAATGTGTCCGAAAGATGCAAAGAGGTTTGAGAAAATTCAACTAAATCGGATGGCTACGAAATCGAAAAGTTTTGAGTATTTTTCTATAGCAGTCGACGAAT
This sequence comes from Melolontha melolontha, assembly GCA_935421215.2. Taxonomy (NCBI): domain Eukaryota; kingdom Metazoa; phylum Arthropoda; class Insecta; order Coleoptera; family Scarabaeidae; genus Melolontha; species Melolontha melolontha. The sequence continues at coordinate 13,969,026 of OW285235.1, forward strand.
CTACAGATATAAGTTCCACTGCTCAACTCTTAATATTTTTACGAGGTGTAACGCAAAATTTTGAAGTGAGTGAAGAACTGATTGGTATGAGTTCTTTGTCAAGTCAAACCAAGGGGAGTGACATGCTCAAAGCTCTTCTGGAAAAAAGTTCTATAATGGATTTGAATTTAACGAATTTATCTGGAATTACAACTGACGGAGCACCTTCAATGGTTGGAAGTAAATCTTGGATACTAACTATGTTGAAAGAGTATTTACAAACTAAAACATAGATACCAAGGAATTAATGCAGTTTCATTGCATTATACATCAAGAGGCCCTCTGTTCAAAATTATTGGGATTTGAAAATGTGATGAAAGTTGTAGTACCTACGGTAAACTTTATAAAATCACGAGGTCTCAATCACCGACAATTCACACAATTTCTCGAGGATAATGAAAGCGAATATGGTGATCTCCTGTTTTACACTGAAAGTCGTGGGTTGTCACTAGAGCGGTTTCTTAACTTGATTGAACAAATCAAAATATTTCTGGCGGAAAACAAAAAGGACGTCTCCGAACTCGATAACCCTGATTGGTTGTGTGACTTAGCGTTTCTTCTAGACATCACAAATCACTTGAATGTCTTAAATACGCGACTCCAAGGCAAAGATCAATTGATTTCGCAGTTATACTCTCATGTTTCGTTCTTTAAATGCAAATTGAGTCGTTTCAGTACACAAATCAATTCAGCCAATTACAGCCATTTTCCGAACTACACAAAAATTATGGAGAAATTTAATAAAACTGATGTCAATTTCGCTTATTTTGAAAAAATTGATATTTTAATACAAGCTTTTTCATGATCGTTTTCTAGACTTCAAAAAAGTTAAACCTCTATTAGACATTTTCAGCAATCCTTTCAACATTTCACCCAAAAATGCACCGGAATCAATGCAGCTGGAATTGATAAACATGCAAAATGATGATAATTTACGAAACAAGTTTAATGAAGGTAATTTACTCAACTTTTACCGTTGCGTTGACAAAACCGTTTATAAAGAGTTGCGAATAAATGCATTGAAATGCGCAAGCTTATTTGGATCGACGTATATTTGTGAGCAAACGTTTTCAGTGATGAAACTTAATAAAACAAAAATCGAAACCGTCTGGCAAATGAAAATCTGGAAGCAATTTTACGTGTGGCGACAAGTAATATGAAGCCAAACATAAACAAAATTGTTAGGTCAATGCAATGTCATGCATCAAAATAATAAAACATGAAATATTACATTGCAATGATTAGATTACATTACGATTACATAATTACAACAAACATTTTTGAATGTGCTTTTATGTTTATCATTTGTAGTAATTCATACTATTTAAAAATTAAAATATTTGTGTTAATAAGTATTCTTTGTAGTGGCCCGTCCTTGGCTTATAATTTTCCCGAGTGGCCCCTGTGCCCTATAAGTCTGTGCATCCCTGTTTTAGTACGTAGAAATATCAACGGCATACTCAAGACCAAGGTGTACAGAAAGCCGACACATACATAACAATACCTGCACTTCGAATCCAACGATCCATATAATGTAAAAGTTGGTGTAGCCGAGTGCTTACATGACAGAGCCAAGAACATCTGTTCAGATGAAGGAGATAGAGACGAGGAATTCAATAACGTAACCAACACACTGAAATTAAACGGGTACAGAAAAAAACGTTGTCGAGAGCAAGAGAAACAAAAATAGTCCAAGAAAAAAACTAAAGAAAGAAGCTAAAAACAACAGAGCGTTTTTATAATGTACATAACCAAGTATATAATTGAAATTACCAGAGGCGGACTCGAGCGATTGATGAATAGCCCATAGCCGTCTGCCTCGTATTCGAAATAGGCTTGTTTCTGTACGCGATCTGTGAGTTTCGAACAATTTTAAGCGTGTGGCCACTGCATAAGTGGCACATATCTAATATATATTTGTCAATGCCCAACAGAGCGAATGTAGTAAACGGTTTGGTAACCGGCAGCAACTACTGCTGAAACAAAAGTAATGCTGTCAAGAAAATTGCATATCGAATTTTGAATAAAAATAATTTACAAAAAACAAAACTTGATATATTTTCTGTGAAACAATTAAAGTGTAAAACATTACTATGAACAACTAAAATTAGTTCAAGGTGTCCCTGTGTTAAATTAGTTCTTTTAGATTTTAAAACGTCTTTAAAAACAGAAAATGTCCGTTCCACATCACAACTGGTAATGGGTGCGTGATTAAAATGTTGCAAAAGTGCACCAAACTTCGAATGTATAGATTTTTCAATCGGCAATTGATATAATATATTCAAATCTGGATTTCTGTTAAATATGGCATCAATTTTTTGTCTCAGCTTGTTTACAAATTCAGAAGGCATACTTTTCATTCGATTGATAATGGTGTCTAAGTTAATTATCGCCTATTTTAGATTAATATCTTGATTTTGCAAGTAAGTAATCGTATCTGTAAGACACTGGAAATTAGCTTTAATAAAGTTTTGCTGGTTTTGTAAATTTTCAATTTATAGCACTCGTGAAGGTGCTTTGAGAAATATCTTTTTAAATGATGAAACTAACTTATCAACATTTGAAAAACGACCACTGATGTATTCACATACTCTGTGTACAGTATGTGCTGCACAGGTAACGTGCAGCATATTGAGATAAGATTGCTTTAATAACTTCTCTGTTTTTAACATATAAGCTGCCACATCAGTCAGAAATAATGGCATCTTGTCTTTATAGTTGTTATCCGATGACTATGATGAATATTATGAATACATTGATCAATTACTCCTGCAACTCATTCACCATTTACGACTGGCAATATTCTAGTTGCAATTAAGTATGGTTGGTATGAAGTTGTCGGATGAAGAATACCAACAACTACACTTAACACATATCGTCCCACTACATCCGTTGTTTCGTCTGCACTTACCCAAAGATAATGACCAGATATGTTGGTTCGTATTTTTCAATGGTTCTCAAATAACATTTTGGTAAGTGGTATTTACGTAAAGTAGATTCATCTGGTGTATGACGATCAGTATATTCTGTAAGAAACCTCTTGAGGACTGGATTGTTAAGCTTTTTGAATGGGATATTGGCCGCTATGAAAGCTTCACACAGTTCTTTGTTAAGTGTCAGGTGCAGATGGTCATATGTATGAGTTTTCGAAGAAGCATATCTCTGCACATTATACTTTTGTGGACACCTTACACTTAATGAACAGGCACTGCAATATATCTCGGTATCATTACGAATATGCAACCAATCTGTATGGCTAATCCATCCTACCATGGTTGCCCTAATAGAATTCTCCATAGTTAATAAAAATAAAGAGAAATACTAAGAACAGAAAAAAATAGCCTAAAAAGAATAAACTTAATATTTATAAAAAATTATAGGATAAATATAGAATATAACAATAAAAAGGATTTTTTTAAATACTAAACGTTGTAACCAAATAACACTGAAAGAAATGAAACCAGAAGCAATCCCTTATAGAAGAGAATAGAAAATATACTATCTCAAGAACTATAAATACATATATGTACGTATATATCGTTTCTTTACTTACTCGGTGAGGCGGAACGCGTGCGCCGTTCGTCTTGATGGCGGCTGTCACGGTGTTCTCGAGCCAAGCGCGTAGAGTGGCGTGAGACCGCGATTCGCCTTCACGGGCTTATCGTGCGTCGATCGCCGACACATGCTCCCGCGTGATCCGATTCGAGGACACTGCCAGGCGGGGAGTTTGACTGGGGCGGTACATCTGTCAAAGAATAACGCAGGTGTCCTAAGGCCAGCTCAGCGAGGACAGAAACCTCGCGTAGAGCAAAAGGGCAAAAGCTGGCTTGATCCCGATGTTCAGTACGCATAGGGACTGCGAAAGCACGGCCTATCGATCCTTTTGGAATGAAGAGTTTCAGCAAGAGGTGTCAGAAAAATTACCACAGGGATAACTGGCTTGTGGCGGCCAAGCGTTCATAGCGACGTCGCTTTTTGATCCTTCGATGTCGGCTCTTCCTATCATTGCGAAGCAGAGTTCGCCAAGCGTCGGATTGTTCACCCGCCAATAGGGAACGTGAGCTGGGCTTAGACCGTCGTGATACAGGTTAGTTTTACCCTACTGATAACCAGTCGTTGCGATAGTAATCCTGCTCAGTACGAGAGGAACCGCAGGTTCGGACATTTGGTTCACGCACTCACTCGAGCGGGCGGTGATGCGAAGCTACCATCCGTGGGATTATGCCTGAACGCCTCTAAAGCCGTATCCTTTCTAGTCAAAGGTGGCAACGATACCTTTAGGAGTTCAAAACATTGTGACTTTATGACGTATATACATGTATAACAGCATGTAAATAAGAGAATACACTTTGAAAATTAGCGGATATAATTTTTTAAGCGATTATTTCAACGAAGTCTAACGAAATAATATATAAATGTATATTCCGTCTTACACGCCACTGTTGAATTGAATTTATGAAGGAATACCCACAATACTATTCATAACGATGGAAATAAAATCTGCTCGACGAATGCAATCGACCAAGCAAATAGTGGGGCTGTTATAACATGAATACAATACCTGAGACCGCCACAACGTTTTATTGAGGCAATTGGTCATTCAATCGCTTCGGTCCGCTCTCTGGTAATTACCTTCCACATGGAATACCACCGCAAGATTAGTTCTGAAAAGAACAGTTTAAAGAAGATGTGCGAAGAATCTCTTGGAATAAAACTATATAAAATATATATTCGCATAAAGTATAAATCATACGTCAAACGTCAAAGTTTCTTCATTTGCGCCCTATTGTGTCCGGCTTGTCTTTTTAGCGGTATTTTCGAATTGAGCCAATAACGGAACAATGACGTCACATTTTCAGTTTTTTGTTACTTCGTAGAATTAAAAAATAGACTATAGTAATATATTCTTTTTTTTTGTAACAGTAAAGTATATTTTAGCATTTAATTGTTTTGTAGTATTAAACAGAATTAATTTTCTGGAGTTAACCAAATTGGGAGATGCGTAACTGCCTATTACATCCAACGCAATATCGCAATACATTTTGCATGTAAACTTTTCAGTGTCGTTAAGTATGTACATATAAGTCCCTGTAAAAAAATAACGATATTTTGTTTTTAATGCTTTTGAGAGTGTCTATAATTAGATATCTTCTGAGATGACAATTGAATTAATTAGTGTGTAAAAACAGTTTTACGATGTGTGACAATTAAATAACAGAACTGCTCATGCCCTAGCCGTTAGGATTGGTCGGGGGAATATGGATGGAATATAGTTGACCTTGATGATTCTAGTGTAGGTAGATTCATATTGTGCCTCTCTATCTTCTAGTTGTTTTGTTGGAGTGCCGCTAGGTTCAGTACTGCTATTCTGAGCCAGACTGTATAAACGAAAGTATTTTTAGGCTAAGTCCCTTTAAGAATTAAACAACAGTTGTTTGAAATTTTTTTTGCATCTTTAAACGGTATCGAGATATCGACCGACACCGCACTATTGGGACATCCGGTATATATATGTATAGCAAGCGCCAATTAAGTTGGCGCGAGGAGGGGGTGCGCAGAAGCCGTTTTTAAAAACGTCCACCCCCACTACTCAAGTAATTGTCAGAATACATTTGTCATTGACGTTTGACGGAACATAATGTCTTTGCTATGGGATCATAAAGTGATACACGCTAAGAGGTTAGAATTATCTGACATTTGATGTAAAATCAAATACAAATCTCCCCACTACTTCTAATCCTGCGCGCACTTACCCCTCCTCGAGCTAACTTAATTGGCGTTTGCTATATGTATGTATGTATATATTATAATCAGAAATTTGTGAAATTCAGTTGTTTTAAAAGTTCTTACATAAGAATGCAAAACCTTCGTTTTTGCTATATTGTAATTGCGTTATCAAATATGCGGTCTTAAGCTCACGTAATTTTGGTAAAATTAATTTGTGAACGATTTACATAATATCTTGTGTATACGTATGCCATTTCTAGTATTTCTTTCGTACATTTTTTTTGTTTTATTTGATGCTTATATTAAGAATATTTTTATACATAATTTTGCCCTTGATTTACAAAATTAAAATTTACATTGATAATGATCAATTAATAATATTTTCGAAATGTCCACCTCCTTGTTGAATGCAGGCTTGTGCCCGTAAGTCAACAGAAGAAGTACTTATCCGAATTTCATACTTGTTTTGTCGGATTTGGTGAATACGATCCAACAACTCTTCTCTTGTGTTCGAAACTTGCACGTAGACTAAATTTTTCATATACACCCATAAATAAAAGTCAAGGGGATTAAGATCGGGTGATCTGGGTGGCCATGCAACAGGACCACCTCGATCAATCCATCTTGGATAATTGATATTAAGCCAATTTCACAGGAATTCCGAACTGTGGTGGTGCCCCATCCTTGTGAAAACACATGTCTCGTCGAACATTCAGTGGAACATCCTCTAAAAAATCGTTCGGCAGTTCGTCAATAAGATATTGAAGGTAATTGTCCGCACTTAACCTCCTAGGAAGAACGACAGGACCAATCAACAAGTCATCGATTAGGGCCGCCCAAACGTTAACAGAAAATTCATGTTGAAATTTAGATGGGCATGTAACATTGATTTCTTTCCGAAAAAGATCGATTCCAATTTAGGCTTATTTCTAATTACTAATGTATCTAAGAATGGTATCCTATCATTATTTTCCTCTTCCACAATCGTATAGCTGAAAGAGAAGAAGTTAAAAAAAATCGTCGAACGTCCATGAAATTATTCAGGAGGCGTTTGGCCACTAAACCATTTGTATAGCCAATGTAGTAATTTAGACTTAACGTAACATTTGGCATTACTTAATAATCCAACAATTTACTACACATAAAATTGATTATTTTTTAGAGATTTATAGCATCCTATAAAAAGCCGAATTTAAAAGACACCAATTTTTTAAAAACACATTTATTTTATTACTTTACAGATTAATTATGAAAATGACCAATAATTCATCTTAATTGTTTAAATTTATGTCGTTTCTATATTACGAATATGCAAATGATTTATTTTAACATTAAAGTACATAATAGATTAACCGCACCCACATCGTTGCTAAACAAATTCATTCGCATAAGGACAAAGTCGAAGTTCAAGAAGCCATTTCCGAATAACACTTAAGAAAACTTACGAAACTTCTAATTCACTTGGAACAGGATCTTTTGGAAAAACTAATAGATTAAATTACGCCTTTTAAATCAATTCGAGTAATTGTTTCCTTGCCCACGACGAAATAGTGCTATATTGACCTTTCTAAAGTATTTATATTAAACAGTAATAAAATGTTACAAATTATAGTTAGAATAATTTGTTCGGCGAACAATGAATCATGTAAATTTCCTTATAATTAGAGCGTTAATATTTTATTTTTTATTAGCATTTTGATATAGATACTTTAAACCAGTTTTTCTTTTGTTTTCAACATTTATACAATCAAATTAATGATATTGAGATAATATTTTATTAGATCAAAATTGTTTCGTCACAAAAACGAAATTTATTATATTGCATACAGGCTGATTCTAAATATATGCGACACATTTTATGGGCTGATTCCTAGGGTTATTATGATCATAAAAGTTATGAATGTATGTCTAACTTAGTTTTAGCTTAGTTTTAAAGTTACGGGATGTTTAATAGTAAATTAAAAGTTCTTACAATAGAACCTACTAATACAACAAAATTAACCTATAAAAGTCTTGGAAATGACCGCCTTCAACTGCAATGCAAGTATATATCCTCCGTTGCATTCATTGGTGAGTGTGTTCAAGAATACCGGGAGTGTTTAGAATTGTCTCAAATGCTGCAACAATACGATTTCTCAGTTCATCAACATTTTCAATGGGTGTCGTATAAACTAGTGATGTCAGGTTACCCCAGAGAAAAAAATCTAGAGAATTCAAGTCTGGAGATCGCGGAGGCCACAGTTGTGGACCTCCTCGCCTTATCCACCGATTTGAATACACGCCGTCCAAAAACTCTTGATCAACTAAACTGAAATGTGCTGGACATCATCGTGCATAAAATACATTTGTACTCTTAGGTGCAACTTCTTGTAAAAGTAGTTCCTCTTCAAGAAAGCGGCGGCTTCTACATTTAACCTCAACGGCAGAAAATATGGACCAAGTGATCTCCAACAATTCCGGCCCGCATATTAACAGAGAATTGATGTTGATGAAGAGTTTTCAATGTTTCGTATGGGTTTTCTTCGGCTAATATGTGATTATTATGAAAATTAATAATAGCATTTCTGGAAAAATTAACATCGTCGAATACTTGAGCCAAAAACTGAGGATTTAGTGCGATTATCTGTTGTATCCATTGACAAGAAGTCAATCTTTGCGGGAAATCTACTGGCAAAAGTGCCTCTACCTGTTATATGTGATATGGATACAACAGTTGATTGTTCAATATCCACCAAACTGAGTTTAAACCAGATGCAATTATTCTGGTGTTTGTAGTAGAATGTTCCTCAATTTCATTTAGCACTATATCTTCAACTTGTGGAGTTCTAAGTGTACGTGGGTGCCCGCTAACAACCGTATGTTTTTTAGAATTTTCCATTTCACTAAAACGTTGGTGAAGACGGGCAAATATCGAATGAAGGGTTGACACGGTTCGGGTATCGTTCTTCATAAAGACGTCTAGCTGCTCATGAATTACCATTAGTAAACTGTAAACAAAATGCACACCCAGGATTTGTGTAATTCATTTTAGAAAATTTTGACAATACTTTGACACAATAATATTGAAATGACAAATAAATATTTTACCTTCAAAACGAATGCTCTGCAGAGTTATACTATGCTATAACAAATGAATCGTATTCTTGCAGCATTTGAGACAATTCGAAACACCCCCGGTATTCTTGAACGCACTCATCAATATAATGCAACGTAGATTTTCAAGTTTAAACCACTATATAAACATAATTTTATTATCACATCCAAATTATAAAACTTTCTTTAGATTCTAAGAAGCGACATCTTTTACATTTGCAAATTTATTTCTTTATGATGTATATATATATACATATATATATATATATATATATATATATATATATAATTGAAAAGAAATTATCGACCGTGATATATTATCAAAAATTAATAAAAATTCGGGTAAGCGGTCAATTAAAGAACTCCTTTATTAAATTACCCTATATTTCGCGACAGACTTTGTCGCTTCTTCTGGGGTAAAAAATGTAGAGTTAAAAAATAATAAAATTGACGTACAAAATATAAAAATGATTCAATGATTTAATCATTTTTATATTTTGTACGTCAATTTTATTATTTTTTAACTCTACATTTTTTACCCCAGAAGAAGCGACAAAGTCTGTCGCGAAATATAGGGTAATTTAATAAAGGAGTTCTTTAATTGACCGCTTACCCGAATTTTTATTAATTTTTGATATATATATATATATGATGCTTGTTTTATTTCTGATACTCCTGGGTCGCATATTTACTCTAATATTGCAATTTCTCTCATTTTAAACACCCTAAAATAATATTCACTTTTTTGCATTTCTAAAGTAGAAAATATTCTATTCTATTGGTTTCGGATCTTTGATTTTCCTTATGCAGAATAGCCTACTGAAATGTATCAATTTATCAAGTAAAATAATTATTTACACAGAAACTATCAACTTTAGACCCATACAACATTATATCGATGTAACCAGCTTTCAAGCGTGGATCATTTTGTCTACTAATATACAGGGTGTTCCATTTAAAAAATGCAACTTTAGTCTGGCATTTCCATCTGGAACACCCTGTATAAAACAAAATATTTTTAAAACGTGCGCTTGATGGTACGGAAGGATATCCGATGACTAAATATTTGACTTTCAAACTTTCAAATACGCGTGTAATATTCCGTCCCCGCTTCGTTGCCGGACCCTGTATATATAATGTATACATACTTAAAAATTCTTTACTTAAAAAGTTATTGCATCCTTTATGTACATTTAAACAAACGCACAAAGGTAAGCTACCCGATACATGGCTACCCAATACATACATCACTACCCGATACATCGATACTTAGCGAGTACTGGAATCGATACCTTAGAATCGATACCTTCGTTATCTGAGGTATCGGAGAATCGATACCAGTTATGGTATCGGGTATTGGACGATGTATCGATACTTCGCCCAGCCCTACCTGTAAACTGTACGGTCCGTTTTTCAAGTTATTGTTTCTTCTGAATTTTCTTATACCCGCTACTAAACTTCTTCCGCATTCATAGTAACATTGAACAAGACTTACACGATTTTGCAACGTCAAAACCATTTTTCACAGGGTGAATGTCTGTCAAATTCAGTAAGAAAAGCTAAGGTTTCTACTTTTATCAACAAACTTGTTGCCATGGTAACGGAAATAAAAAATATGAACGACGAGAAAACTCCATTTTATGAACACAAATATGTTTTTATTATGTGTATACTGTACTATTTAACAAAACGACGACAATGTCAAAATGTAACTTACTTTTGAATAACCCTTTATATTAATAACGTGAAGATTTAACTATTAGTTTTATTTCCACTTTAAATAATGGATCTTCATCATGTAAGAAAGTAAGTCAATCCAATTCCATAATTAAAACTTTATTTTCAAAATAAGAGTTACTAAATTGATTCCCAATGTCCAGCATCGGCACAGTATTTTCTTGAATAATTTAACAGAAAAGTATAGATATGGTAAATATTACTTTAATTAAGTCCAAACAATATTTACGTGTCAAGAAAATCGAATAAAATTTTACACAGGAGAACCGGAAAGATTATATTGAAAAATATTTCGAGTGTATTTGAGTATAAGACAGTAATTTCTTATTGAAATTATAAATTGCATGAACATGTGCGAATAAATACGATATCTCTTCAATTTTATACGTTAACAGGTGCTGTATATTAGCTGGACTAAGCGAGGAAGCACTCGATTTAAATAACTTTTATACAAAAGAAAAATATGTGACAAGAAAACGATATTTAATTTGTATCTTTTGTTATGAAAACATTTGACATCTCAGTCAAAATAAATTCTCATTTCACAGAGCCAATAAACATGTTTAATACATTTTAGTAATTACAGGAAGGTCATAAATATCGGATATTACATCATGTCATATCCAACGACAACGTACAGAGCATATATGTAAGATTTCGATTTTTTTCTTCGCTTTTCAATGTAAAAGGAAACAATGAAATGTGTTTAAAGTAAAAGATTCATTAAGCAAAAGCGATTACCGCAACAAGGGGACCACTGTGGGCAGTGGCCACTTCCACAAACCGGGAGGAAACTTTTGCTTGTATGAAACCGATGGGTACTTTAGCAAGGTCTCTAAGAAGAAAAGAAGGTGAATTTGTGTAATTGGCACCTACACCAAATGCTATTTTTTTTCGAGCATATATATACGCAACATGTCTTTCGCTTTTCCTGAATAGATGTTAGTGTGCTGGTTGTTGGTACATATATTTTAGTGTTTTTAGTGCGTTCGGTTTCATAATCTATTATGAAGGTAATTTTTCTATTGTGACAATAGTGCATTTATGTAAGATGGATAAACTAAAACTATATATTTAATATATACAGGATTGTTAATAATTTTTGTAGAAATTGGTGTTTTGATTTTTAAAAAAATATATATAAACAAAATCCGATTGAAATATTAAAATTGCATCACAATTTCTTAATAACGGGTGTTCAGAAACATTCGAAGTCAAGTGGGCTCTGAACAAAAAATCGTATATCTTTACTTAAGTATCTGATTTGTAAAAATTATTAAATGTCAACTGTTGTCTGTCAAAAATCAATCTTACTCATACATGACTTCATATTTTCAAGGACTACTTTGACTTCGAATGTTTCTGAACACCCGTTATAACCAAAGTATTAAAGCGGGAAAATTATTAATTTCGAATATGATGAAAATGCAAACTTTCCAAAATATTTTTTTGCAATTGCACTTCAAAATCTAAAATAGTTATTTAGGTTATATGGGATGTAAGTGCAATTTTGCGGTCGAGGATATAAGTTTGTAGATCGAGGTCTACAATATATCTGAGAACACAAAAGCACTTACATACCGAGTTTCATACAATATTTTTCCCACTAAGGGCTCGAGATGCTAGAACATAAGTATAACTTGCAAAAATGTTTGACGTTTGCTTATGTACGTTAATAATTATCAAACTAGTAGGTGTGTTAGATGCTATGTAGAGTCGGGGCCCTAGAAATTCCTAGGACGTTGAAGTGGTTGTTTTGTAATTATAGCTGTTAGTAAGCACTGATAAACTTTGAATTTTGTATGACACAGACATATGCTTGACAGGTAATTCTACAACGATCATAAAAAATATGTTTGCGTCTAAATTTGATGATTAGTTTTATCCTAGAAGTGATTAGAAAAAACAAAATAGGCAAATGATAATAAATATTTTTACTCGAGGATAAACACGTTTATTATACAAGTGTCCCGTATCGTTACGTTCAAATTTTAGGAGTGTAAAGTAGACTTCATTTCAAGTAACAAAAGCGCAAAACTTGTACATCAATTTTTATTTGTTTCAAAGTTATAGATCTATGAATGTCATTGTCAGATCATGAAAAAAATGTAATCCTAAAGTCAATACAAACTGATTTTATTTAAAAAAAAGTTATACGAATCAATAACAGGCCTGTGATTGTTAACGTCGCATAATAAAATGTTATCCTAAAATAAATAAACACGTGTCGTAGTGCATACAGTAATTTCTTGGAGATATACAAAAAAGAGTATTGGAAACTGATTTATGATAAAGAAGGTTCCTACTTATTTCGTAAGTGCTGAACCATGAATATCATACAATAAACAAATGTTCAGATGACATTTTTTAATAAAGGATTACATTACGTTTCAGTTCATACAACAGCTTATTAGTGAGTGGACACGTTTTCTTTATTCAAAATGCCTTACCGATTTTCTTCTCAAGAGTATGCGGACATGCATTTTGTGTATGGCTACTGTAAACGCAGTTTACAGCAGCAGTTATTGAATACCGACATTTTCACGATAGGCGCATTCCTCATTACAGAACGTTTCTGGAAGTACACAGACAATTTCGGGAATGCGGACTACGTGATTATCTTTTCGACCGAGGAGTAAATTTGCCAGCAGACTTAGAGGAATAAGCAGTAGCTATTGTTACAAGGGATCTAGCTCTCAGTGTACGTCGAATCGCTAGACAACTAGGACTGCCACGAACGACAGTTTGGCGAATTTTATAACGTGAGGGCTTTATATCCATATTACTATCGCAGGGGACACGGTTTGCTTGAGGCAGACGACTATGCTCGTCTAGTTTGTTCTACCTGAATATTAAGACAGTCACGGCTTCATTTTAATTTCTGCAGAACAGTCCTCTGGATAGATGAATATACGTTCACGAGAAGTGGTGTTACAAATCTGAGAAACCTGCACAGATGGTCATCAGAAAATCCCAAAGCTATACGCCTATCTAAATTTCAACATGAATTTTCTATTAATATTTGGGCGGCCCTAATCGATAACTTGTTGATTGGTCCTGTCGTTCTTCCTGGGAGGTTAAATGCGGACAATTACCTTCAATTTCTTATTGACGAACTGTCAGGTCTTTTAGAGGCTGTTGGCTTACAGGCTCAAGCATTCAACAAGGAAGTGGACATTTCGAAAATATTATTAATTGAACTTTTTTAACTAAAATCAGTTTTTATTGACTTTAGGATTACATTTTTTTTCATGATCTGACAATCACATTCATAGATCTGTAACTCTGAAACAAATAAAAATGGATATACAAGTTTTGCGTTTTTGTTACTTGAAATGAAGTCTACTTTACGCTCCTAAAATTTAAACATAACGATACGGGACACTTGTATAACACAAACAAGAAATAAGTTCTTAATAGACAAATTTAAAAAGCATTTAATATCTTGTTATTGCTCCATTTTTAGCAATCACTGCCTCGAATCGCTGTGGCATAGAATATATTACATTTGCTATAATATTCGGATGTAAATTTCCCAATGATGGAAAATGTTATCACGAAGTTATCATAATTCCTCGGATGAAAAGTATTTTTATGCATTTCTTGACGAATAACCCTCAAATACAGGCTGGTCCAAAATGACCGAAGGGGTTTGAGTTCATTATAACTTCTTATTTAAGACATAATTTTTAATTTTTTTAAATTTTAAATACAGTATATTAATGGAGAATATTTTTAATTTATTTATGGAAAGTTATATCTCGCAAGTGGTGGCCATTTTCTGCTTCGCATATTCGTGCTCTTTCCAAAACATTTTCCATAACCTTTCGCAAAACTTCAGGTGTTATGTTGTTGATTTCGTCGCGTATATTATTTTTTAATTGCTGTATGGTTCGAGGCTTATTAATATAGACTTTTCCTTTCAAATAACCTCAAAGGAAACAGTCTGAAGCGGTTAAATCCGGTGAACGCGGAGGCCAATTAAAATCGCTTGTACGGGAAATAATTCGTTCACCAAAGATGTCGCGTAAAAGAGCCATTGTGTCCCTAGCAGTGTGCGCTGTGGCTCCATCCTGTTGGAACCATACTTGCGGATGGTTTTCCACGGCTGGCCTTAAAAATTTTTCCAACATTGTCCGATATCTAACACCAGGATGGAAACGACGACACCGTGTTCATTTTCAAAAAAATATGGGTCAATTATCCTTTCCGACGAAACACCGCACCAAACGGTACACTTAAGTGGGTGTAATTCTCGCTGTTGAACTACTCTTGGATTTTCCGTAGCCCATATCCTGCAGTTTTGCCTATTAACGAACCCATTTAATTGGAAATGGGCTTCGTCGCTCATAATTAAATTATGAATAAAATCATGATTTTCTTCTGCTTTCTGACGAAAATAAATTGCATAATCAAGTCGTTGCTGGTAATCTGTCGGTTTCAATTGTTGGACAAGCTGAATTTTGTATGGAAACGTTCTTATTGTATGCAAAATTCTCTGCAGCGACCCTCTTGAGAGGCCAAGTTGTGTCGAAGGTCTCCTGGTTGATGTTTCGCCATCTTCCCATATACTCTCCTGTACCCGTTCAATATTGTCATCCGTGTGCACCGTTCGTCGTCTGCTGGCACCAGGAAGGTTCCTCCCTGCCCCTTGTTCTCGAAAATTTGCAACCAGACGGTTTATTGTTGACTCTGAGGGTCCAACCCGCACATGAAAATAACGATGATATGCACGCTGAGTCAAAACAATGGATCGTTGATTTGAGAAATAAAGTTCAACGATTTTGGCACGTTGTTCAATTGTGTACTGTTCCATTTTAAATTCCCCAAGTCTTCTTTACAAAATACTGAAAACAAAAAAAAAATTATAATAAAAAAGTTATAAGGAATTAAAACCCCTTCGGTCATTTTGGGCCACCCTGTACTTTCAATGGAGTTTAGATCTGAACTCCTGGAGGGCCATCTTAATACACTATTATCATTATTTGATAACCAAGTCCGGACCACATTGGCAGAGTGAATGGAGAGTTATCATGTTGGAAAGTGAAGCCTCGGTATAATCGTTGTACCGACGGTAGCATTATATTCTTCAAAATGTGAATATAAACTGTTCCAGTTAATCGTTCCCCAATATCCCAGCAAATGCTAGGGCCCATGGAACTGATCCACGCCCACATATTGACTCAAAAAAAACCGCTTCTACGTAATTCATGTACGTATCTCTCATCTATTTACTGGTCCATAAACTCTAACAGGCCACTTGACACCACCGAAATATCTTTTCGTCACTAAACACGACAGTATTCCAAAATGCAGCATCTCTATTAATAAACTCGTTTGCAAATTCCAACTTTTGTTGCCTGTTTTGTTCTGTTAAGAACAGTTTGTTTGGAACTGAATAATTTCTTAATTCACTAGCTTTTAATATTTTTTGTGCAGTTCTAATGCTACCAGGAAAATTCACTGCCTCTACTGCAGTGCTTGCGAACTCGAATGGATTGTTGCTTATAAAATTTACAAGCGTTTCATCCTGCTCCGGCGTAGATATTTTTCTAGGACCTGTTCCTAATTGTCTGTTTAATGTATGCTGTTGTCTCCATTTTTGTAATATTCTATGTACAGTACTTTTGCCTACGTCAAACTCAATGGCTAATTGTCGTGTAGACCATCTATCTTGAAGTCCCTGAAGTATTCTTGCCTTCGCGATTTCATTAGCGTAATGTGCCATGATAAATTGTAAGAAACATTGACAATGAGTAACATACACTTAATACTGACTAATACTAAATATATTGTAAACCATAATACCAGCATACGTCCTGTTTATACGATAGAAAATACACTAAATTATGTTATAACACTTTCTTGCGCGCCGACTGTACGCAACGTGCCTTCGAAAACTTTCCTCATTAGAGACGTCCACGTTCATTCAAAATTATACGTTTGTGACAGATTACGTGCACTGTCACCAATCATTATCAGAAAGCATGGCCGTCTCTGATGTGGAAAGTTTTTGAAGGCACATTATGTACCGTTATGACCGTAATTTAACAGACACTTATATTTGTACATTGTAAAGTCTACTTCATGATAAAATGATGATTTGTCAATTTATGAAATGTCACCAATGTCAGTTTGTATTTGTCATTTAACAAATAATTTTCATTATGAGAACACATTTGAGTGTTGAACGGTAATCAAGAGCAGGGGATAATGGTTGGTCTTTGCGAATGGTGGCCGCTGATTTAAATGTTAGTAAGAACAGCATTTACAAAATTTACCGTAAATGGCAAATAATAACTTGCTCAATCGTAAACGTAGTTCAGGTCGTTATAAGACTTCTACAAACAAACAGGACCAGAATTTGGTTCAATATTTACTAGAATATCCTTTTGATACCGCTAGTAAAACTATTCATATGACAAATTTTCCATTATCTGTAGCAGCTTATAAAATATAATGAGATAGTCGCTGTTGTAAATTGCTATTTCGAGGAGTTTGATTCGTTACTAAGGCATTACTGATTTGAAATACGCAACATGTCGCGATGTCAAGATTTACGTGGACTTAACTGTGTATATTCTTTTAGAAAAATCTAGAAGTAAAGAACAATTGAACAAATTATAACGAGCGATCATTAAAATTTTCACTCGTAGCTGGCCGTGTATATAAAAATTATGTCGTAGCTTTAGTCATTAAGATGTTATTTCAAACATCTATCAGTGTCAAATTTATATTTTAAAGTTTCATCAAAAGAAAAAGTAATGGCCTTTAATGATATACATAAAGCGTTTATGGTAGAATGTTACTTCCTGACATCTCAAAAAATTGATGGTATTTGGCAGCATTCAATAGAAAATTGCCTTGCGGAGTTTGAAGAGAGATATCCAAATACTGTTCCTAGCTTTAAAACTTTCCGTGATACGCTGACGCATTGTGTAAATCTTTTTCGTCAAACAGGCAGTATTTTAAGGAAAAAAAGGAAGCGGTCCTCCTTTCAAGAGAAGTCGCGGCGTAATTGAAAATGTCAGACAAATTATTAACGAATCTCCTCAAACATCTATTCGCAGAGTTTCGCAACAAGTAGGGCTTTCGTATGGAGCATGTCAAAAAATTTTAAAAAAGGACTTGCACATGTATCCATATAAATTAACTTATGTACAAAATCTATTACCTACGGATTATGAAAAAAGAACACAATTTTGCCAATGGTTTATTCAAACAATGACAGACAATATTTTAAATCATACTTTTTTCACCGATGAAGCTTGGTTTTATTTGAAAGGTTAATGTTAATTCGCAAAATATGCGTATGTGGTCCAGTGAAAATCCTCATTTCTACAGAGAAGTTCCTCTACATCCAGAAAAAATAGGCGTATGGGTAGGTATGAGTCGTCACCGATTAATAGGACCAATATTCTTTGAGGGCACGATAACATCGGAGAAATATCGTAACGAAATTCTCAGTGTTTTTACTAATCAATTGACTAATGATGAACTCCAGGTCGGATATTTTCAACAGGATGGGGCTACATCTCACGTTACACTTGAAAATATTCAGTTTTTGCAACAATTTTATGGCGATAGGATAATAAGTAGAAATACAGCGATTCCATATCCACCACGATCGTGTGATTTAACAGTTATGGATTTTTTTGTGTGGCCGTATATAAAGAATATTATTTATG
Organism: Melolontha melolontha; assembly: GCA_935421215.2. Classification (NCBI taxonomy): domain Eukaryota; kingdom Metazoa; phylum Arthropoda; class Insecta; order Coleoptera; family Scarabaeidae; genus Melolontha; species Melolontha melolontha. The sequence continues at coordinate 13,987,310 of OW285235.1, forward strand.
AAATACCAATTAATAATCTACAAGAGTTAAGACATAAAATCATAGAAAAATGTGCACACATCAATAACTCACCGCAAATACTGATCAATGTTTTCAATGCTCTACGAAATAGAGTGCGATTATGCTTGGTGGAGAATGGTCAACATTTTACACATTTTTATAATATTCTATTACTTTGTATAAAAATTATAAATATATTTAATATAAAAGTCAGCATTTCAAATTATTTTTTAACAATCATGACGTTTGAAATTATAATGACAGATCTCCTCTAATAACTTAAGTTAGGACATACTTTTTGTGTACATGGCTTACTTGAACGAAAATTTTAATGATCACTCGTTATTTGAACAAAATACTTTAAATAGTTATTAGTGGGGCTGACATTTGAATGAAAATCTGTATTTATTATAATTTTAACAAACTCACGCAATATATTTTCCTGTTTATTACATTTGTAAGGTAACAGCGAACTAGAGTATTATTAACACATTTCATAATTTTAATAAACAGATTTATATCTATTCATACAAATTATATTTACATAAATTTGTTACGACAAAAATTCTGACCTCTTATTAAATGCCATGAATGTGCGAATAAAATAAAACCGCTGATTCAAGAGAACACTTCCTTTCGAACAATATATCTCCTTACATTAGACGATTTTTTTCTCCTGATATGTTCGCGTGAGTAATACTATAACGTGAGAAAATACAAATAGGTATGTAGGCGCGGACTATTTCACCGACAAGGTAATTAATTCAATGTGTTTCAAATGAATTTCCTGCACCGGTGCGCAATTTGTGGTGTTTTGAATTGAATGTTGTAAACATATAGTATATTAGAAAAGATATTATCGTAAACTTTAACATATAATGATCATAATTTCCTTTAAAAATACACGACTACATTTTGATCTATTTCACACTTTCCTGCTTTTTTGTTTCAATATTTGGAGTTACATAAAGTTTCCTTCCTATTTCTAGTTACATATCTATTTTTTTTTGATACGGTATTGAAAGCGGAGAAAAAGTCGTTGAATTGTTTTTGCGATATTAAATCTACTAATTTATTTATACGAGAGGTGTTCTTTTAATATTTAACCCACACAGGTCGTGTTTATTAATACAAATGTTATTGTGACATTTTCTTTAGATATTTGTAAGCTTAAGTGACAGATCGAAAAAATATTGTGGCAATTTGAAGTTATAGATAAAATGCAAGACACTTGTCTACTACCAGTATTGTCACTAACATTCAAAAAGTGATTGTATTATCATGCAGTAGTGCTACAAAAATGAGATATACAGTATCATGGATATAATACTAAAGTGATTTGAGTTTCATGTTTATGGGCGTACCTAATAGTTAATGGTACGGTTTCATCTGATACTTATTACATGATATTTATATCAGACAGTTACTGTAACACAGGAATGCACAGACTTATAGGGAACAGGGGCCACTCGGGAAAATTATAAGCCAAGGACGGGCCACTACAAAGAATACTTATTAACACAAATATTTTTATTTTCAAATAGTATGAATTACTACTACAAATGATAAAAATAAAGGAACATTAAAAAATGTTTCTTCTAATTATGTAATCGTAATGTAATCCAATCATTACAATGTAATATTTCATGTTTTATTATTTTGATGCATGACATTGCATTGACCTAACAATTTTGTTTATGTTTGGCTCCACATTACTTGTCGCCACATGTAAAATTGCTTCCAGATTTTCATTTGCCAGACGGTTTCGATTATTTGTTTGTTAAGTTTCATCACTGAAAACGTTTGCTCCCAAATACAGGTGTCCAGAAACTCTCCTGACAAACGAAGACCGGAGATTCCTCTGATAATTTTAAGACAATTAAACCCAAATTCACCTAGTCCGAAAATGCTTCCTAAGGGAGCTAAAGTTCTTTGAAGATGGCGCCTTGTATTTATTTTTTTTTTAATTCCTCCAGAACGCTTCTATTTAGAAAAACAAAAACTGGTATGCTTATTTATCCTCCAGAGATGAATCGATTCCATCAATTGCGAATTTCTAGTACCGGTCATAGGCGTCCGTTTTGGGTAGGTCAACGGTTATTTTAAGGCATAACTTTTTTGTCTTTAACTTTTAAGAATTTGTGACACTAGATTATTAAATTTTCAGGTATTTCAGTACTAAAATGTACTCTTACTTTAAGTCGGTAGGATACACCGTTTTCTAGAAAAATCGATTTGTAAATTTTTCGTTTTTTCTTCATTAAAGTCATGTACCTATTACCGTTTTTTCTTCATTAAAGTCATGTACCTATTATTATTATACATTATGTACCTACTTATTTTTAGCGACGAAGTTGGCTTGGACTATCAAGGCATGGATGAAAATTAATTTAATAAATTAAAAACAAATTATTTATTACAATGGAACGAAACTAACAAAAAAAGAATAAGTATCAAAGGTAGATTGTTACATAAGTTGCTCGATGTGATGACCATTAGTCTCTATGCATAAGTTTACCCTTTTGCTTAGAGAACGCCGAATTCTTGCAAAAATTCCATAGTTATTTCTAAATTCGTTGCAAGCATCTTGTATCCTTAGCCAGAGTTGTGCGCGATTTTGTATCGGAACGGAATAAACAAATGCTTTTATGTATCCCCAAACACAATAATCGCAAGGATTCAAATCCGGCGACCTTGCTGGCCAAGCAACTGGACCGCTTCTTCCAATCCAATGGTCTTCGTAGTTATTATCTAGAAAGTCTCGTACATTCCAACTAAAGTGGGCCGGACAGCCGTCCTGTAGAAACCATAAGTTTTGCCGAATATTTAAACGCACCTCATCTAACAAATCAGGTAAAATATTTTGCAGGAAATGTAAGAATCAGCACCATTTAAACGAGCAGGTAATTCCACAGGTCCAAGTAGATAATCGTCAACTACTCCTATCCGGACGTTTATGCTAAACCTATGCTGATGCTTACATTCTTGAACAACGTGGGGATTGTCACCAACGTACGAATAATAATGTGCATTATGTACATTAAAAATTCCATTTTTTGAGAATGTAGCTTCCTCACCAAACAAAATGTTCCTGAAGAAATCTTCATCTTGATTTTTCTGATTTTGTAACCATCTAGCGAATTCTACGCGAGCAGGAAAATCTCCTTCTAGCAGTGCTTGCACCTTTGTAAAATGAAAAGGATATAAATTTTCTTTGTGTAAGATATTTCCTACGAAAGATTTTGAAATTGTGGGGTACATGGCAGATAGTCTTCGAACGCTAATTTCTGGATTTTCCAACTTCCATTAAAATAACATCTTCATGTTCTGCTGTTACATCATTATGTCTCCCTGTTTCATTATTTTTTGGGACCACTGAACCTGTTTCTCTTAATCGTTGATGAAGAGCTGTAAATGTTGAGTGAGTGGTATGCTGACGATTGGGAAATTTTTCAGCGTATCTACGTTGCGCCGCTCGAGCGTTACACCTCATTTCGCCATAAACTAAATGCATATCGGCGTATTCCTCATTAGTAAAAACCATTTTTTTTTTTAATTGAAATCGTTGTGTTTGAATAACACAAAGTAAAAAATGAAAAGATAAACTTCGCGAACTGACAACAATTTGACAATGAAAAACGTAGGTTTTACTTCTGTTGGCAGTTCAAAGCTAACTATTGCAAAAAATAAAAAATTGAACTTTAATGAAGAAAAAACGAAAAATTTACAAATCGATTTTTCTAGAAAACGGTGTATCCTACCGACTTAAAGTAAGAGTACCTTTTAGTACTGGAATACCTGCAAATTTAATAATCTAGTGTCACAAATGCTTAAAAGTTAAAGACAAAAAAGTTATGCCTTAAAATAACCGTTGACCTACCCAAAACGGACGCCTATGACCGGTACTAGAAATTCGCAATTGATGGAATCGATTCATCTCTGGAGGATAAATAAGCATACCAGTTTTTGTTTTTCTAAATAGAAGCGTTCTGGAGGAATTTAAAAAAAATAAATACAAGGCGCCATCTTCAAAGAACTCTAGCTCCCTTAGGAAGCATTTTCGGACTAGGTGAATTTGGGTTTAATTGTCTTAAAATTATCTGAGGAATCTCCGGTCTTCGTTTGTCAGGAGAGTTTCTGGACACCCTGTATACGTCGATCCAAATAAGCTTGCGCATTTCAATGCATTTATTCGCAACTCTTTACAAGCGGTTTTGTCAACGCAACGGTAAAAGTTGAGTAAATTACCTTCATTAAACTTGTTTCGGAAACTATTATCATTTTGCATGTCTATCAATTCCAGCTGTATTGATTCCGGTGCATTTTCGGGTGAAATGTTGAAAGGATTGCTGAAAATGTCTAATAGAGGTTTAACTTTTTTGAAGTCTAGAAAACGATCATGAAAAGCTTGTATCAAAATATCAATTTTTTCAACATAAGCGAAATTGGCATGAGTTTTATTGAATTTCTCCATAATTTTTTTGTAGTTCGGAAAATGGCTGTAATTGACTGAATTGATTTGTGTCCTGAAAAGACTCAATTTGCATTGAAAGGACGAAACATGAGAGTATAACTGCGAAATCAATTGATCTTTGCCTTGGAGTCGCGTAGTTAAGACACTCAAGTGATTTATGATGTCTACAAGAAACGCTAAGTCGCACAGCCAATCAGGGTTGTCGAGTTCGGAGACGTTCTTTTTCTTTTCCGCCAGAAATATTTTGATTTCTTCAATCAAGTTAAGAAACCGCTCTAGTGACAACTCACGACTTAGCCACCTTACTTCAGTGTAAAACAGGAGATCACCATATTCGCTTTCAATATCCTCGAGAAATTGTGTGAATTGTCGGTGATTGAGATCTCGTGATTTTTAAAGTTTACAGTAGTTACTACAACTTTCATCACATTTTCAAATCCCAATAATTTTGAACAGAGGGCCTCTTGATGTATAATGCAATGAAACTGCATTAATTCCTTGGTATCTATGTTTTTAGTTTGTAAATACTCTTTTAACATAGCTATTATCCCAGATTTACTTCCAACCATTGAAGGTGCTCCGTCAGTCGTAATTTCAGATAATTTCGTTAAATCCAAATCCATTATAGAACATTTTTCCAGAAGAGCTTTGAGCATGTCACTCCCCTTGGTTTGACTTGTCAAAGAACTCATACCAATCAGTTTTTCACTCACTTCAAAATTTTGCGTTACACCTCGTAAAAATATTAAGAGTTGAGCAGTGGAACTTATATCTGTAGATTCCTCGAAGGCTATAGAAAAATACTCAAAACTTTTCGATTTCGTAGCTAATTGCTCTTCTATATTAGCTGCTAATGTGGTAAGTTGTCTTTGAACAGTCATCCGATTTAGTTGAATTTTCTCAAACCTCTTTCCATCTTTCGGACATATTTTTTTTGCGGCGATATCTAAACACTGCTTAGCAAACTCACCATCTTTAAAATGCCGACAAGTTTTCGCTATTATTCGAGATATTTCAAAGTTAACTTCAGTAGCTGTTTCAGCATCTTCAATCACTACTCTTGCATATTAAACAGACACTTTTGTTATGCGATGAAATAAAAAAGTAGTTGGTTCGACAGATTTCTAGTCTCGTAACAATATGCTTGGAATGACGAAGAGCGTACCTGTCCTATACCCTGAACAAGAAAGTAGTAGGTACTTAAAGATACATATCTTACTAACAATTACAAAAGTTAAAACAAAATAAAAAGTTAAGAAATATTGATTTGAATGGATTTTTACCTACTTTTGTAGTTTTTCGAACAATTTTTAAAATTCGTTGGCGGGCCGCATAAATATCGACAGTGGGCCTCATGCTGCCCGCAGTATGTGCATCGCTGATGTAACATAATGTAAACGGGGTACAATTTCTGTGCGGTATATTTGTGGCGTATGTGTCTGCAATATGTCTCGACATTTCTGTGAGGTGTAGGTAGAAACGGATGTTTTTTGCAGATACAAAATTGTCGGCGAGAAGTTGCTGAAGTTGACTAGCGGTCTACTTTTGTACATATTTTTATTTTTGGTGTTATTCTATATCCCGATTTGTGAAATGGGTGAAAAAAAATACCAACGTTTGCTTCAACCACCAGACGCATGCATTTGACCAACGACTTCGTCAATGGCTCTTTACACTTTCGGCCAAGTAGCAAATTTTGTTCTATCAGATGACACCAGGTAACCTCGTGACATCTGACGGACAAAATAGTCTACGCCGATAGAAGTGATTTCTTCTCGAATAGCTAAGCTAATGGACTCACAGTAATATGCGTATTTTTTCTTTTGCTGTAATAGTTTAGCTACTCGAGAAGAAATCACTTTCATCGGCGTAGACTGTTTTGTCTGTCAGATGTCACGAGGTTATCTGGTGTCCTCTGATAGAACAATATTTGCTACTTGACCGAAAGTGTACTACAGTCGTTTCTCTTCGTAAACCCTCCATTGACAAAGTCATTAGACAGAAACGCATGCGTCTAGTGGTTGAAGCAAACGCTGTGTGTAAATACGTACTGTGTGCATGTATACAGATACAGATTTGTATTATTTTGTAACAATCTATTTAATTATGTTCTGTGCCTATTTCTCTCCGTTCAGTTTATCGTAAGCGTATAATCAAAAATCTGTTTACATAATGACAGGGATTTATTCTGTTCCAATTATTATACTCGGCGCATTTAAAATACAGCACGTTTCACGTACGTTTCATTTTCTATTTTATTTATTTAATTCTCATCAAAGTGCAATATACAGCAATGTGTTTCTTCATAATCTAGTCACTTATTTCAACGTTTCTATTGTTTCAGTGGATTTTATTCCTGTTATTTTGTGTTTTCGCATCGGCAACCAAACGCGACAAACGAGGCGAATTCTACGTTCAACAACCGCAATTCATACCGAACTACCCGACTCAAGCGACCTACGAACAACACGCGAACACCATATACACACCCATATCTTCAACGCCGAGACCGTTCAGTCCGGTATATTCTCATCCGACGCCCGTGCCAGTAACATCAGGTGTCACTTATGTGACGCCGTCGAGCGTATACAACCCGAACAACTTCCTTTCTATCACGGAATCTACAAAACCCAAGTACGTTTTAGGAGGTGGCCAGTATGGTATTGAAAATGAGGTTCAATACGTTACTCCCAGCACACCGGTTTACAGTCCGGCTGCAGTGAATACTGCCTATGCTGCACCTGTTGCTCATAATCAGTATGCTTATTTAGGCGATCAAGGGGCTTCGGATTATTCCATCTACAATTATGTAAGTATATCAGACAATGAAATTATAATTTAGCCTATAAATTTTATAAATGGCGTTAAATCAAATATATTTCTTATAAACAGAATGCAAAACTTTATCGAACCCGATTAATTAATAAATTATAAGAAACACATAGGTGTTATTATATTGTTTTTAAAATAATAAAGTTACTTAAAAGATACTCGACCACTCCGACCTATTGAGTATAATTTATATTTCAGTAACCTAATGTTAGTGAAGTTAATTGATACCATAACTAACTTCTGAAATGTCTATACTTATGAGATTAAATTTTTATGTAATTTAGCTAAGCTTGAAAGAAACGATAAAGAGAAATAAGAAAAATGATTTTTCTGCATAAGTTTCCTCATCATCTATTTCACTTATTTCAACTTTTTTGCAATAACGAGATCCCTTCAATTTTTTTGTCTGTAATTTCTCAAAATTAATGTCAGTTTTTGAGTTATCATCTGAAGAAAGTGTCTTCCCAGGTGCTTGTTTTCTCAACTTAGGGAAGAGATGGCAGCTGCTGGGTGGCTATAGGTAGATGCCTTAAGTCATTCACTCTTCGACAGGTTGTTGAACTGTTTGATTCCTATGTGCCAATTGTTGGTCAGCAATATGTTTTTTCAACATAATTTTGAGGTCTTTTGGTTCATATGGCAGCTTTAAGATTCTTAAATGTTTTTTTTAATAATTATCACCGATAATTCTAATGTCCTTCTTCATGTTCTTAACCAACAGAATCCCTGATAATTTCCAGGAAACTCATTTTTTTCGTTGAGAACTGTGATTTCGCCTTATTTGGTAACGAAGATCCTTTATGTATCAACTGACTCTTATTTTGTTGGAGAGTTCTAATGATATACTCAGGTTTCATCTTCAGCGATAGTTATCAAGAAAGTTGCAATCTTGTTTTAACCCATTATAATCTTCCTTGCCGAGCATTGTTCTTCGTTTAAAAATAAAAAACAAGATTCTACTTTTGCGAATCATCTTTTAGAAGAAAACCACACTTTCGATAAAGATTTTCAAATTTTGCATTTAGAAAATAAAGGCAAGAAATTAAATTTACTGGAAAGTTTAGAAATCAATAAATTAAAACAGTCACAAATTTTATTAAATGATAAATTAGATTTAAATAACTCGCCTTTATTAAATTTATTTACTTAAAATCTGTTTAGACGATAATACAAATGTATATGTAGGTTATTAAACAAATTTATGCGTAAACATGTTTAGTACCCTATAATATACAGTTAGGGCCGACCAGATGCGCCACATTCTTTCACTACCGACAATACTTGTAATTCATAGATTTCTTTAAAAATATTTAAATACCATCCTTCTTGATTTTATAGATATATGATTTATTTTTTATTTAGTTTGTAACGTACGTAGAGGTAAACACCTGAGGAAGCCACTGTGTTGGCGAAACAATTGTCGTTTTACGAGTAATGATTAAAAGTGAAGATTAAAACAGTAGTTTTATTTCTATTCTTTATGCTTTCATATAAAACTTTAAAACTTCTATGATATTTGAACTTCTCCTGCAATAATCAAAATGTAAATTTTACGATCTATCAATGGCAAATCTTCAATTTCCTTTATTATTATCTGTGCTCTTATCTCGAAAGGCATACGAGGTTTTGGATCATTTTCAATGAATTTACAACACTACAAAAATTATTTCTATGAAAGTTTTACTTGATAATGCGATAGCATTTTTGCCATATACATCAATCATTCCTTAAAGGATCATTTTTGGGCCATTTGCCTCTTTTGTTAAACATTTTATAATGCTTCTGTGTTCAAATTTAAAATCAATAATTTTTCCTTTATAAACCACGTCCAAAACTACAAAAATCTTTTAATGTCTGACACGTTTAAATATCATGTAAATCTCCAATCATACACTTGCAGATACATGTTCATTACACGTCGATTTAGTTAATTGTGTCAAAACCAGGATTATTCAAAAATTGACATTCTCCAATGAGAAATTATGACATTTGCTTTATTAGTACCTCGCCTTTATTAGTAGTAATGCCAACTAGAAGCTAAATTTATAACTAAAAAGCATTGGCAAAATTTAAAACTACAATGGGTTGTAGCTCACGTGAGTTTCATTTAATTAAGAGGATTAATAAAAAAGCTCTTGGAGTTTTATAAATGAATATCGCAGTATACAGACTGACCTTGTAATAAAGATACTTGACGCAGATAATATTTCTCCCTTTCAGGCATTGTAATAAACGATGATTGAATGTTTTATAATATTTTTAATAAAATCCTTGTTTAGCAATTAACGTGTAAAATTCTATCTGGCGTTTGAATGTTTGCGCAATGTTTGAATGTTTTATAATATTTATAATAAAATCCTTGTTTAGCAATTAACGTGTAAAATTCTATCTAACGTGTAAAATTCTATCTGGCAAACATTGTTTTACCCTGTATCATATTTACATTAATTTCGTTTTAGGCACCTGGCCATTCTAACTATCAATACGACGTAAAAGCCCCGGAATACGGAGTAGACTTTGGCCAGTATGATATACAAGAGGGTGATGTTAGACGGGGAAGATATTACGTTTTGTTACCGGACGGCAGACGTCAAGTTGTAAATTATATAGCGGACTCTACGGGTTACCATCCGAAAATAACATACGAATATGTTGGCAACGTGATTGATCACGGTTTTGGAGTGCATTACTAACAAAATATTAGTAAGAATAGTATAGAAAAATAAAGAAAAAGTTTTGTTTTGTTTCAAGTGCCAATGTTGGACAGTACTTAAATATAGTGTAACAGTTGTAATTAATTTTTGTAAATAAAATTTTCCCAAAGCATCTTATTTAAGATTAGACTAGACAATGTTTTTTGTTTCCTTACACTATTTTCTTTTAATAAAAATGATCTTATTTTGATAATATCGAGTGATCCAGAATGATTGTCCGTGCGGCTGCTACTAGTGATGGAATAATCCGAATGAAAATACTCGGTGATGCCGAATATCGAACTACTCGGATGATTCCGAGTATTTAAAATTAATCCGAATTCATACTCGGCAACGATATTGTGTTCCAACTTCGGTCAATATTTCAATGCAACGGAATCAACGGATTAATCTAGACGGCATCGAACGTTGTTTTGTATTCTGCATATCTATTAATAGTTTTTAATATATTTATCGTCCATATATATATGTACCTTAATAAATAAAATTTGGAATAAATTAATAAATAATAGTTATAAAACTTAACTTAATCTTTATTTCTATAAAAAGACTAAGTACATAAAACAAAATTTATAAACTTACTAAAAGAATAACAAATATATAATAAAACATACGTAATAAATAAATATAATGAGTAATAATAACAATATTAAATATTCTTTAAATAAAAGAAAACAATACTTATCACCGATAATGGGTTTCATTAGGGAATAACGTAGTCTATTTACAATCAAAAATTAAAAAAAAAGTAATTGCACCACTGAATTAACTATACTCATATAAGAAAAAATTAAATTGAAAAACAAGTAGGTATTAAGAAATAAAATTTTTTCGAAATCGGTTGAATATGCCGAGTATTATATAAACCATCCGATTCCGTACACTCGAATATCAGATTAATCCGAATATTTACATCACTGTGTAATGGTATATATGTGGAAGTGGTAAGATTTCGAAATCGGATGAATATGCCGAATATATAAACCATCCGATTCCGAATACTCGAATATCAGATTAATCCGAATATTTACATCACTAGCTGCTACCCGAAAAAGCAAACTTTGGAAAAGACACGTGAGTAGCGCTGCGTTGAGTTACTGCGTTGATACACTGTAATGCGTTACAAGTATTAATATAACAGTTAATGCATTAACGCAATCAACGCAATGATCAAGAAGCATGGAAAACGCATTAGTGCGTTACTGCGCTTCCACAATGCAGTATTCTCAGTTCTCGATAGGTTGGCATAATTTGAATGCCAATACATAGCGCAATTCGTATACATATTCGTAATATACAGAGACCAATGGTTAGTTAGTTCATATATATAATATTTAGCAAATAAAGCGTTGCATTAAGCAGAATATCGCATATTCTCATTATTCAAACAGTTAAATGGCTGAAATCAAAACAAATATATATTTTATAGTTAATAAATCAAAATATCTCACTTTAAATATACAATATTCTTAAAGTAAGATTTGGTATTCTTAAATGAAATATATCGATATCAGAAGAATATCAATCTATTCATAATTTTAAATCAAAAATATGCAATATCTTGATACAAGAATATAAGTGATATTTAAAATTAATATAAAGAAATTCATTTTAACAATACATTGTTCATTTTAAGTTTATTTTTAAAACATATTGTAAAGTTTGTCTTTTCGGGTTCTTAAATAAAACTAACAATAACTTTAGAATAGATACACACTATATTAATATTAAAACGTATAACAATATAAAACTAACTATTAACAATAAGCACATTTATGTATTTATATTCATGTATCTATATTTATGTGTACTGCGCGAGCTCTAGGATTGAATGCCGCCATCCCTTTTTCGACGGCTTATATATCGTGGGTTATATTTTCTCGACGTATGTGGAACGCTCCAGAGAACACCAAACTAGTATGACGCGCTTACGCGTCGTAGGATGAGTCATCACAATATATTATATATTAAAATGAAGTAAATGAATTTATTTTAGTTGAGATCATTACTTTCAATGTAGACTATATTTTCAAATAAACCTGATTTCTTAAACTTCTAAATATGAATGAGAAATCGGGTATACAGATTGATTCATTTTCGACCATCACCATGGGGATCTCGCTTATTATTGGAGGATAGAGGGTAGGTTGTTACGTCTCCGTAACGCTCAACGTTTTATTACTTTATTTTGTAATTTAATTAATAATATCTTCAATATATTTCGTTCCATTTCCAACGAACCTACCTGTATAGGTATCGTTATTCGTTATTTTAAATTTATATCTAATTTCTTTCAAGGTTTTTTCTTTTTTCCTTGACCTGTAGGCATATAAGTAAAGTATTCAAATTAGTTAGTGAAAATATGTAATGCCTATATTTACAGTATTCAAGTCAATTAGCAACAATAATCCGTAGGCATATAATCAAAGTATTCAAAATTAGTTAACAAAAATATGTAATATATGCAATTAAAGTGTTGAAATAAATTAGCCAAAATGAAATCTGTAAGGCATATAATTAAAGTATTCCAAATAATATTTATGTATTAACGCAAATTTATATATTAAAACGGTTACTAAAGTTCGTGAAGCGAATTCAAAAAAGTGTAAAAGAAATGACCCACAAAAAAGGTCAGGCAACACAGGATATTTCGTTTAGAAAACACCTGGGACTATTTAACAGCGATCTACTAATTAATAATGACAATAATTTATATATGAAAAGAAATGGGAAATTTACGAATACCAATTGAAAAATAAAATTAGCGTAACGAGTGCTTATCTGACGGGTCAAACTGCGATCGGCGATCCTTCTCCCTCCAGGAAAGAAGAAAGCGTCACTTGCGGGAATAATCAGGTGATGTTACGTGATTTCTTGCCCGCCGGGTACACCATCTAAATAAAGGAAGAACAACGAAAGTAAGCAAAAAGAAAGTTACAACAGAGAAAGCCCTATACATACCGAAGTAATGCGATCGATGGCGGTTAAATGAAAACGATGCTATTTACGTGTTACAAATTCTTCTCCCCTTACTGCAAATCCTCCAAAGGAGATATCGCATGTAGCGAATAATATGGATGTGAAGATCGATTAGATTCCCTCACGGGGCCGTAATTACAACGATACAATACGGCTACATCGATCAACATCCGTAATGAGAGAGAACGATAACCACGTTCGAAAAGATCGACGACTAACGACAGAGTGTGTAGAGAGCAAGTTTCGTACTTTTCTTTTGAAAAACGCGAGCACTAAAGTTCGACAAAAAAGGAAAAAAACTTGAAAGAAATTAAATATATATTAAAATAACGAATAACGATACTGTTGTGAAACGTAAAAGGTGTTAACTATCTTTACTATTTTATATTTTATTCTAATAATTTACAAAAGTGTTTATACCATACATGTCATTATTATTTTTATATAACTATTATCTACTTGTCAAAAAGAAAAACAAAAGTAACCAACTTATTTCCTACCACCAACATACCAGAAATAAATGCTAAAATAAGATATAAATAACTTATTTCAACACTCCCTCCTTTTAACATTTATTTTATCTCTTATATATTCGAAACGATATTTTGTGAGTCCTTTAGTAAATATGTCCGCCAGCTGATCTTCGCTACTAACATATTGTAATTCAAAAAACTTCATTAAGTTTATCTCTTAAGAAGTGAACACGAACGTCTATGTGCTTTGTACGTTTATGTGCCGTTTCATCACTTAACATTTTTAATGCACTTTGATTGTCAACTTTTAGAGTTGCAATAGATTCACAAACACTAATTTCCTTACACAATTTCATCATTGGTATTGCTTCCTTTATCGCTTCTGTAGCTGCCACATACTCTGCTTCAGCTGTTGATAAAGAAACTGTTCCTTGACGTCTTGTATACCAATCAATTATTCCATCTTTTAATATTAGTGCATACCCTGAAGTGGATCTTCGTGTTGATACATCTCCAGCATAGTCTGCATCTGTGTAACAGAGTAATGGTTCTTTCTCTTCTGAATGGGGGTCAAATTTTAAACCATAGTCTTTTGTTCCACTAAGATATCTAAGTATTCTTTTAACTCCCTCCCAATGATTTGAACGTGGTATCTCCATATATCGAGTTAACTTATTGACTGCAAAAGTAATATCGGGTCTGCTAACTGATGACAGGAAGAGTAAACCTCCTATAGCTTCGCGATAAGGTGCTTCACACAAAGAACTGTCCTCATTTTCTAAATCCTTTGTTGAACAAGGAACTGACACTGACTTACAATTGCTCATATTAAATTTATCCAAGAGTTTATTAATATAATTTTCTTGTTTTATAAATATTGTTCCATCTTCCATTTTATTAATCTCCATACCTAAATAGAGTTTTAAAGGTTCAGTTTTTATTTCAAAATTGCTTTGAAGATAACTTAAAAGTTTTTCGATTTGATCTTTACTGCTAGATGCAACCAGTCCATCATCTACATATATCACTAAAAATAATATTTCTTTTTTGAAATTGAAAAATACACAAGGGTCATTTTCAGATTGCACTAAATTGAATTGCTTTAGTGTTTCAACAAACTTTCTATTCCAATTTCTAGGAGCTTGTTTCAACCCATATATGCATTTGTTTAACTGACATACTCTTTCAGTTTCATCTTCAAATCCTGTTGGCTGTTGCATGTAGATCTCTTCTTCTATTGGACCATTCAAAAATGCTGTTTTGATATCAAATTGTGCTAATTCCATATTATGTAATGCAGCAATTCGTAAAATTAATCGAATAGATTTATACTGTGCAACTGGACTGAAGGTTTCCAAATAATCTTTACCATACACCTGACTACATCCCTTGGCTACAAGTCGTGCCTTATAAATACCAGTTTCCTTCTTTCGAAATACCCATTTATTGTTAATTGGTTTCCTATTTTTAGGACATTCTACCAGAGTCCAAGTTGTGTTAGTGTTTAATGCTTCAATTTCTTCTTTCATTGCCAATTTCCATTTTTCGTCTTTTACTGCATCTGAGTATTCAATTTGCTCTGATGCCATGAAACATACATAATCATCATATTTACTTGGTATATTTATCATTGTGCGATTTCTTAATAACCTTTGTTCTGGGGAATTTTCTTCTAAAACAGTTTCCAAACTTTCTACAATTTTGCCATCTGTAAAAGCTTCTTGTTCCTTTGTTCTTGTTTGTGTAGCTTTTTCTTCTCCAACTATCAGTAAATTTTCAGACTTCCTTTTAAATATTACATCACGACAGACATCCATTTTCTTATCCACAGGAAAATATATTTTATACCCTTTTGTTTCTTCTGAATAACCAACAAAAATGCCTTCTTTACTTTTCCAATCCCATTTTTGCCTCTTTTCCTTTGGTATGTGAACAAAAACTTCACTGCCAAATATTTCAAATTTATCAAGATCTATCTTCCTCTTAAAAATTAATTCAAAGGGTGTTTTATCTGGAATTGAGCTAGTACCAGTTCTATTAATAATATACACAGCAGTATTTATAGCCTCAGTCCACAGACTTTTATCAAGCTGTTTCTGATATAACAAAGCTCTACCAGCTTCCACTAATGTCCGCATTTCCCTTTCAGCAGAACCATTTTGTTCTGGAGTATATTTTACTGTTAACTGATGTCTTATACCATACCTGTTTAAAAGTTGCTTAACATCTCTGTTTACAAATTCCAAGCCATTGTCTGACCTAAAAATCTTTATTTTGTGGTCTGTGTCTAATTTGAACCTTATTATAAATTCTTTCATTTTTTCATATACTTCATTCTTATTTTGAATGAAATACACGGTCCGGTAATGGGAATAATCATCTTTAAGTAACAGGAAATACCTCGATCCTCCAACAGAAGGTTTCTCCATTGGTCCACAAACATCCATGTGTATAATTTCTCCAGGATGACTTGTTTCTGAAGTTGAAGTTTGAAACGACTTTCTAGTATGTTTTCCAAAAATACAGGAATCACACTGTATATCCTTTTCTTCTGTAACATTTATATCATGCTTTCTTAAAATTTTTTTTTACATTGCTGGATGTTTTGATGTACCAAAATTTGGTGCCATTTTTCTAGTGAGCGTTCCTTTTTTGCATTCACAAAATTAACACGATTACAATGCTTGATACCCATTTCTATTTCAAACAAATTTCCATTTCTCTTTCCAATTAAAATTGTTTTATTTTGCTTTTTAACATGGCATTCCTCTTGAAGAGTTATAATAACATATCCAAGATCAACAATTGCACTTGCTGATAACAGATTACATTTAAGTTTTGGAACATGCAAAACATTTTGAATTGTACAACTGGTCATGCAATTTCCATTTTTAATATCTACCTCTATATTTCCTTTGCCAATTGCTTCTAATTTAGTACCATCTCCAATTATGATGTATTCTTTATTTGTTAATGTTTCATAATGACTAAACCATTCTTCATTTGCTGTCATGTGATGACTAGCACCACTGTCTAAGTACCATTTACTTGTGTTATCAGTGATATTACTGACAAGTGCATAATGATCATTGTTCGTTGCAACATTAGGACTACTATTTTTACCTTTCTTAAACCAACATTCTCTTTCGAAATGACCTTGTTTCTTACAAAAATGACATATTACATTTTTCTTTGAATATTTTCTATCTTTAGAGCCATATGTTTTATTTGTTTTTGTGCCTACTTTCTTGACCGTTAATGCTCCAGCTACGTTTGGACTAGTTTCTCTTGTTTTGATTCAATCTTCTTCTGAGATTAGTCTCGATGTTAATTTGTTCAATGTTTTATCTGTTGAACTGTCCCATGCTGAATGAAAATGTTTAAATTCCTCAGGTAATGTCATGAGAATTTTATTTATTAACATATTCTCACTTATTTCTTCACCACACGTTTTTAACTCATGACTTAAACTTTCCAAGTCAGCTATATGCTGTGCAACTCCTTCTCCCTTGTAAGTATATGTATAAAACTTTTGTTGCAAAGAATGTAAACTTGTTTCCGTTTTTCTACCATATAGTGCTTCAATTCTCACCCACATCTCATTTGAGGTTTTACATGCTATTAAATGTGTAATTACTTTTTCATGAACTGACATAATTATGGTTCTTTGAGCTTTCAAATCATTTTCTTCCCACACTTTCTTTTCTGCTTCATCATTTGAGCTTTTTATTTTACCTTCCACAATATCATACAAAGCAGAGGTTTTTAGTATGATAACCAACTGGAATTTCCATGCTTGGTAATTTGTCCCGTTTCCATCTAGTGAGATAGTTTTCTTTAATTCAACTACATCCATAATTTTTAAGTTGAAATATCTACCTTTTGCTTATAACGCAACTGGGCCCATAACCTGTTGTGAAACGTAAAAGGTGTTAACTATCTTTACTATTTTATATTTTATTCTAATAATTTACAAAAGTGTTTATACCATACATGTCATTATTATTTTTATGTAACTATTATCTACTTGTCAAAAAGAAAAACAAAAGTAACCAACTTATTTCCTACCACCAACATACCAGAAATAAATGCTAAAATAAGATATAAATAACTTATTTCAACATATACCTATACAGGAGGTTCGTTGGAAATAGAGCGAAATATATTGAAGATATCCTTAATTAAATTACAAAATAACGTAATAAAACGTTGAGCGTTACGGACACGTAACAAGGTATAAATTTGGTAAAGTTGCTAAATTTTGAGAGAAAATGGATTTGTGTCAAATGACTTTCGATATTGTTTTAAAAAACGAAAGAAGCTCATTCTCTTCAGAATACTTTTATTTGAGTGTAGTGTTGCTATTTCTCTATACGACAGATAAACTCCAAATTTGTTTACAAAAATAATTAAAATAAATTCTGCTTTCTACAGTTTTTTAAGAGTATATAATGTTACATTATATACTCTTAATATAAATACATTATTAATGTATTTATATTTATTATTTTATTTGAAAACGAATCCCATGTAAATCGCGCCACCTTTCTATCCTATAACTATAACGATGTCACAGAATATAAATATTATTAAATGTATCACATAGCGCTATGGCGCAATTGCGTGGCGCGGCTCGTGATGACGTATTTGGGAGTGCATGTATAATGATGCAAGTGCCTCGTGTGTTTTCGGTGTTTACTAAGAAAACGCTACAGTTAGTACACGAGAATACACAAAGCACTTGCATCATTATACATGCACTTCCAAATACGTCATCACGAGCCGCGCCTGCTTAACTCGTTGCGTTGATATCGTAGGTGCGCTTGAGTTATTGTATTAACGCCCAGATTTTTAGTGCGTTACCGATGGTTAGAAAAGACCACCTGCTTAATTATGGTGTATCGTGTGGCCGCCATCGATAGCGCGATGCATGTATTAGTAACTACTGGTCGACTATAATGGGCGTGCCAACTTGAAATGCCACACCGACAGCGGGCGTATTATAAGAATTCATTTTCGTGATATTTATTTATCATTCTTTCGCAAAATTGCATACGGCGATAATAATCATCGGGAGAAAGTACTTGTGAACTTGTAAATTTGTATGAACGATATTTATTAGTACGTAAAATCTTTTGAGCCGTTGTTTTACAGATACCTAATTCGCGGGCAATTTGTCGAGACGACATAGTGGGATTTACTTCGACTAAAGCACATACTCGAATTTCTATATCACTTATATTCTTATCCGGAACAACTTTATTTTTATTAGTTACTAAAGAAAATGTAGTTTCGAATCGATTGACTGTTCTACGAATGGTGCTTGCATTGGGAATTTGACTTTCAGGGTAATTAGCTGCAAATAAAGCTCGAGTTACTTCCGCGGAATTACCACCGTAAAATTGTTTAATCATAAAGAGTTTTTGCTCCGGTGTATAATACTCCATTTTTTAAATGACCGTTACGTACACCAACAACGCGGTTTATTAAATATTGTGAGCGAGTAGTTCCCCTGACGATATAAACATTGCAACTAACACCCATATGCGGGAGCGACAGCTAATGCGCTTGCGCGACTACACCGTCTAAATCTGAATTTATTGGACAAATACGACTGCATCATAGGGATATGCGAAATACTAGGCTCTCTTGTAATCCATTGGAACATTGCGTCTACTTCTTTACCGTTCTAACACACGGACACCTCTGTGTGTCTTGCTTACACTACAGGTTTCGCTATAGTGCAGACGCACGCGGCCACATGGTATACTGCTGTCATGAATGGATCAGAAGTTAATGTTAAGTTAGGCCACTTAATTTACACGTTCGTAAGTCCCACCAAACATTATTAGGTGCATTTTAAACAGTTTTTCAATATTTAATGTAGGTACACATAATTTAAGTGAAACAATATTGTTTTTTGATATTTTGTAATGGAAAATAATAGCTTTACTTTAAAATAAAAAATACCAAGTGAAATTATTGGACAATATTTAAAAACACGTAATGACAGATATTCTATTGCAATTTGCCAATTGTACTAATTTCAATCTGTCCATTTGCTTTTCTAGAAAAAAATAAAAGAAATTTATTTTTAAAAAAACATAAAATACACAAATACCTAGTACTATCATAAATACTGTTACATGAATTTTTAGTTGTAAAATAGAAATGAGAAAATATTTTCATAACAATTTTTACGGCATTTATTGATCAATAAATAAATATTTGAACAAATTAAACGTAGGTATAGGTTTCCACGGTCGTTCTCTAGATGTAGATCTCGGTTTCTGGATTGGAACCGCGTCGAGTTAGGCGTAATTGCCAACGTTTCGTCCACTGTTGCAAGCTACTGCGAAACGAACATATAACAGCCCTGAAGATGTCCCTTGCAACAGTGGACGAAACGTTGGCAATTACGCCTAACTCGACGCGGTTCCAACCCGGAAACCGAGATCTACACCTTGAACAAATTATTCAAAATGGCCTTCATTTGCTTTAACGCAGGACTTCAGACGTTCCGGCTATGCATTTATTGCAGCACGTATGTTCTCCATTGGGAAATTCGTCACTACGCGCCTTAAGGATTGCCTTAGAGACTCCAAATTCGGATGTCTTTTAGAGCACATCATATTCTTTAAATCAGACCATAACTTGTAATCTACGGGATTAAGGTGCGGACTAGAGAAAGGCCAATCATCCAGAGAAATAAAATTCGGTACGTTGCTCTGAAGTCACTGTTGAGTTGTTCTGCTCTTGTGAGCCGGCGCTGAATCTTGTTGGAATGTCCATAGTTCACTGTTAAACAATGTGTGGTTCAATGGTTTAACAACAACACATTCCAAAAGATTTTACTGATAAACGGGTGCTGAGGTTTTAACCCCTAGTTATTGGAGAACAAGTTAATGGTACACTGCACATCCACCAGATGTCATATGGCTGCTTAGTCTAAGGGTCAAAAATTTAATGCACAGGTCTCAGGTAATTTTGTTTTTGCTATTTCAATTGTAATAAATCTAACGGGTGTTCAGAAACATTCGAAGTCAAGCGGGCTTTGAACAAAAAATTGTATATCTTTACTTAAGTCTCTGGTTTGTAAAATTATTAACTGTCAATGGTATTAAGTAAATGTATGAATCCATCTCAGACATGATTTCAAATTTTCATGGACTACTTTGACTTCGAATGTTTCTGAACACCCGTTATTACTAAATAAAACTTTTGGAGCCATCTACCGTCTAAGGAAGTAGAATCTATTGACAAAACTAAGGCTTCCATAATAATAATAAACTGAAGCGCGATGCAACTATTTATACTTATTTATGTAGTTTTTGTTATCTAATGCTACGGCATGAATTCAAATTGTCAGCTTATAATTCCTCGCCAACCCGAGTCGGTTGATGTCATCGATTACTATTTCTCTTTATTGATACACTTACTAAAGTGTATTAAGAGTATATTTGTCTTAATTTTATGTAGAACTTTGTAGACAAATAAAAGAAAGATTTAATTTTACTAATTTTAGCGATCCAGTATTAAAAGTTAGTAGCAAATTTAAATTCTAAATTAGCGTGCTCGCATAGTGCTGCTGATTCAATAGCCGAATTTAAAATTCATTTCCCAACTAAATTTAATAAAATCAAAATTACGGAATCGTTTAAATATAGAAACTTGTAATGCCTTGATTTTTACTAAACAATTATTGAGTCAAACAAATTGTTATAATTTTGATCCATTCAATAGGTACTTTATTAGATTATAATATAACCGAAGATTTTTTTCCATATTTCATCAACACATCATGTTCACTTATTTTGCCCAGCACAGTTTTTATTTATCACCAATTTACCACTCTAATGTATTATGTTCTGTGATATTATAGGTTAGGTTCTGTTGTTATAACATGTCATATTTATTAATCTGTTATTTGTCAAAGTCACATCTGAGTCAAAAGTCTCCTTCCATCAGAAATAGATTTTATGTAAATTGATAAGAAAAGTATATTCATTTTTAAAATACATTTTTATTATCTTTATACTAAAATTTATTACAATCTATTCCTTTTCCTTAAAAGTCCTATTACCGAAAAGACAATTTGAGGAACAACTCTGGTCACAGTGGCAATATTGTCAGAACCAAGTCAGAACTAAAAATTAGAACCGGCAATTTTCTATTTAGATAAATCCACCTGTGTGTGACAGATTGTAGTGATGTGGAGTAGCCGCAGACACCGTTTTCCTAAAAATACTATTTCGAAGTTTGGGTAAAACGTGTTAACCATCCACGCTTTGCTAATTTAACGAGATCAAATTTATAACAATGTAATTTGTAAACATTTTAATTACAATATATAAATTTAATTGCCATATATAAATATTTTTTCTGTTCGCAAATCCAATCCATTTTGATAAGCCTACCTACAATTACAAAAGCATTGATTTCTAAAAAACTCCTTTTAGTATATTCTTTGTGTTAAAAACTACGAAGTTTATATTTTTAATTTTTATATCAATATTGTTAAGTTAACCAATAAATTTACACCTTTTTTTATTGGAGTTATAGTGTTGATTTAAAAAATATTGATATTTTATTTTTATAAATATATATAAAAGTGAGTTTACACATGCATAGATTAAGTCATCCATTGCACATGGCGTCTTGGAAAATATCAAATTCAAACATAAAACTTTTTTGTTGTGCAAATGTACTTTATTGTAATTGGCACACCAGTAAAGATTTATATTTTTTGAGACGTCAGTAAGTAGTGGCACCACTAAACTATGCATGTGTAAATCCAATTTATATTACGAAAAAAAATGCGAAAATACATATTTTCATTTTGTGGCTCATCACTTTTTGTTTCCTTAATAAATTACGCCTAACTGTGATGACTAGTGTAATTTTAGTGTTGTAATCAACATTTGAGAAAGTGATTTCCTTTGATTTGAATATTTAAAACATTTAAATTGGACTACAGGAAAGAGCAAGTTGTGTAAAATTGTAAAATAGAAAAAAAACCTTTCATTAAATGGACGTGTTTTCTTTTTTATTTGGAGCACGACTTTTACTCAATATTACATGGATTATTTACACATAGGTTCCTAATATATAAAGTATAATTTACTAGAATTTAGTACAACTAAAAGTATATAGTACATAAGTTATTTATATTACAAACCAACATAATGTAATGTGATACAATAAATATGTATTCTAGAAACACGTACAAAGAAAAGGAAAAAAAAACATATTACGTAACCCTATTCTCGACTAATATTCTAGTATTATTATTAAGCATCTTTCACATATAACAATAATCAACGAAATATGATAAGCGACACAGTTAAATGTTATCGATACAACTTGGAACCAAAAACCTATGTATCTAGCCTCATATGTAAGTACTTCTATTTGATTGGGTAATCTACATATATGTCTATATAATTTATAACTATACATGTACTAAGTTGTAAGTGATTTATTAAAAAAATATTTTGCACTGTGTTAAAGTAGGTTGCATAGTTTACGAGATTATATAACAATGGACAGTTAAGTTAGGTTTAGTTCATGTATTCTGCTCAATTTTATTCAAATCTGTTCAACAAAACTTTATTATTTTCTTTTTAAATGTAACAATAATAATAATTACGAGATTTAAAATAGTATATTAAAAAACAAGTTTCATAAGGCACCATTTTGCCGCACGAGATCAGTTTAGAAAACGAGCCGCGATAGCGGCGAGTTTTCTAAAGAGCGAGTGCGGCAAAAGGCCTTATGAAACGAGTTTTTTATACTATTTTTTCTATTTTGCGTTTTTTACATTAATAAATTGCTTAAATTGGAATTATTTAATTTGAAAGTTCAGAGTTTAATTTTTATATAAAGCATGCAGTTGGTCACATTGATACTTGACATTTTCAAATTTAAATCTTGCTATCCGCGATGTATATTATATTACATATTATTTATTAATTTTCGTTAACATTACTTGATATTTCATTTAAAAATATAAACATGAGTGACATAGAAACATATATATGTTGTTGTCAATTGTATACAACATACGTTGTTTGTGTAAAATACGGACATATATTATATCTGTCAAATGTACATAAATTCTTAAAATCAAATGACAGCAATGATATTTATTTCTGTATTCGAACAACGCCAACATTGAAAAATTTAAAACAGTGTATCGAAATGAAGCTCATTTCGATACTGTTTTGGGTTTCATAATGAGTTCATTTCGAACGCAAAATAGAAAAAATATGTTTTAAATTTTGCTAGTCATATTTCTTATTTAATGTCCATTATGATATAATAACACTTTTGTCAATATTTCTAGGATTCCGTCTTTTATGACAAACAATCATCATAAACAATTAAAATATTCTTACATTTCGGTTAATTTAAATTAAAATTATGAACAAGCTGTGAGTACTAGTCAAAAAATGAGGTATTTTAGCAGAACGTAACTTAACCCTGCGTAACGCGCGTAGCTTAAAATATCATGGTTAGGCGCGTGGGGGACAAGTGTCGCCCACTTTTAAAATGCTGTAATTTTAAAAAATATACTTATCCAAATATGTTAGAACAATAATTGCATAGCTATAGGTCTGCTGAATCATTATTTAATTATAAAGCCTACAAATAAAACATTTTTTAATTAAAAACTTACATCAAAATGAAAACATATAGAAAAATCAGTTTTTTAAGCATGGAACACAAATATCTTTTAGATGGTCAACACAAGCCCACTTATGGCACATTACACACCATCGCCATGTTGTTCGGTCACGTGTTCTTCCACATTCATAACATCTTCCACGTGATGATGCCCTAGGTGTCTCCTGGAGTTCAGGTTCTGGAGCATTTATCAGTAGCCTTGCGCGTCTACGAATTTCTCTTGGGATAGCCTCAATTGTAGAACGGCGTGCAATTTGGGATTTTATAAGCTCCCAGCTAAGTTTCTGTATGAAATCAACTCTTCTGATCCTTTTAGCTGTATCTGCAGAATGAAAATGATAAATACATAATGAATTTATAGCGGCTATGTTCAAAATGTCGTAAAAAAGCACTATCGGCCATCTTCTAGTGTTGCGAGCGGTATTGTTTTTTTCACAAAGCTGATCCACGAGATCCACTCCCACCTTCGTCATATTATAAAAGGTTACCATCTCCGGCTTTTGTTTTTCAGCGGACGAAGTATCTATTGTATCATCAAAATGCATGCTGGATTATAACACCACTTTTGATGGCTTAGTACAATACGACACTATTGTGCAGTTATTTTGGAAACCAAATATGGATGTCTGTGGTTTTATTTCTTTATTTGGTAACAACTCTATTGGTATTTCTGTTCTATTTTTGCGTATTGTTCCCACATACGTTAATTTTTTCTTCTGCAGCTGATTTACTAAGGATAAACTAGTAAACTAGTTGTCACCTGTGATGTTTCTATTAGTATTTTTTACCGGTTCTATTAAGCGAAAAACAATATCTTCTGCTGAATTGCTTACGTAGTAGAGCCCATCAGGCTGTGTTCCAACATACGGTTCCAGATTCACAGTATAGGCTGTTTTGCTATCAACTAGTGCAAAAACCTTCAAGCCATACCTGGCCGGTTTGTTAAGGATGTACTGGCGAAACGAACACCTGCCTCTGAATGCCAGTAACTGTTCATGAACCGTGAGAAAATCGCCAGGAGTAAAATATTTTTGACAATTGTTGGTAAATATTGTTATTACTTCCCTAAATGGAGCTAATTTATCAATCATTCTTCTTTCATCTCTATCATTTATATTATCGAATCTGATACAAGGCAGCAAAAATCTAAATCGCTTTTCACTCATTGATAAATAGCATGACTCAAGTCCATTTCCCTGTGAGTTGTTCCACAGGTCTCTAAGATTTTTTCTGGAATACCGAATGGAGCCAATTAAAAGGAGTAAACCAATAAAAGCTTTTAGCTCAACAATGTCTGTGTATCCGGCATCTCGTTCCCGAGCAAAATTGGACCGAATTTTGTCTGTATGAAAGTATTTGTACAAGTTGTTATAATTCCAAGAATAACGTCGTCAAAAAATAAGTCAAAGATATCTATTTCATTTCGTGTTTCCATCGCCTTATTTTTAGGCCCAGATAAATGCATAACAATATTACAGGCTCTTGTCCTAACATTCGATGGCTGTCGGGGATGCTTCATCATTTTGTTGTTTTGTTTTTAGCTAGAAAATAAAGTTCATCCTCAGGATCTGTAGGTCCTTCCTCAATTTCTGAGTCATCGAATTCTTGTTCGGAATTTGAGTCATACGTGTTTTCTTCGACATTATCTTCCTAGTCATGGTCGCTTTCGTCCTCGTTTTCATCGTTACTTTCGTCGCTGTTGAGTGAATTATACCATTCCATCCATTTGTTTGGATCTCTGCTATGTTCAATTTTCCGTTTTTTCTCTTGGAACATTTTAAATTATTTTCTGTTTTCCGAAAAAAAATTAAATAATCTAAAAACACAAAGAAAAATAAAAACTATAATAATATACCTTTAAAATTAATAATGACGTATTTGGGCGCGCGGGTGACGGATGTCAACCAGTAAGATTTATGTCGCAACGAAACGCACCCCACGATAGATCAAACATAACTAACCTCTTAGATGTATGAGTCCTTTTGATTTTGTTTGGTGGTCGAAGTTGCCTCCATTTCCACTCCAATTTCATTACCCGGGGTTGTGTATGTTTTGTGTTATTGTGTGTAGTTGTGTGTTTCTGTGTTACGATTGTTTATCCTATATGGAATGCTGTGTGTTTTGCTACATTTTTGTGTGTTTGTGTTGACCTCTGTTTATCTGTTAATTTTTGATTTTTTTCGCGGCTAATTGGATATCGTTATCCTCTGCGCGTCTTTTAATTTGTTTAAGTCCGTCTTTTTAATTAGTCTCCGTTTTGGGTTTATTATTTTCCTTATTGTGGGGTTTTCGTGTGACTTTATTGTTTCTATTGTTTTTTGTGTTCGTTTGCATATTATTGTTTCCAGTGTTTCGAGTTTCGTCTCTTTATGTATCTGCGCGTTTGTCATGTATCGCGGTGCATTTATCGCGAGTCTAATAACCTTGTTTATTTTCCCTTGTACCGATTGTCTTTGCTTTTCGCTGGCTTGATGCCATATTTCTCCGGCATATGTTGCGCCCGCGAGTATTATCGTTTTTATTATTAATATTTTATTTTCCAGTGTTAATTTGCTTTTGCCGTTTAGTATCGGGTACAGTGCGTGTGTTGTGAACCCTATTTTTCGTTTTATTTCTTTAATATGTGCCGTGTATGTTAGTTGTGAGTCCATTGTGACCCCGAGATATTCTACTTTTTCCTGCCAGTGTATTGTGTGACCTTCGAGTTTGACTTCGTCC
This sequence comes from Melolontha melolontha, assembly GCA_935421215.2. Classification (NCBI taxonomy): domain Eukaryota; kingdom Metazoa; phylum Arthropoda; class Insecta; order Coleoptera; family Scarabaeidae; genus Melolontha; species Melolontha melolontha. Next base: position 14,014,186 of record OW285235.1, read on the forward strand.
TGCCTTTTGTGTCGTTTTCTGTGTTGGAAGTAAATTGCCGCGGTTTTTAATGGGTTAATTTTAATTTTCCATTTGTCGTACCAGTCCTTTAGGAGGACTAGATTGTTTTGTAACTGCTTGTGTATGTACGATGTTCGTCTGCTGCTTATGTATATAGCGGTGTCGTCTGCGTATTGTGCGATATTACATTTTTCTATTGTGGGAATATCCGACAATAGCCTCATAGAGTTACTTGTCGATTAATAATAGAAAGGTACTCTGAGAGAAATGTGTCAACGGCGCACCAAATAAGTTCAGCCAACATACATGTAAGTGTGGTTGACTCCCGTCACCCACGCGACTAACGTAGGGTTAAATACGACAAAAAAAAACGGGCTAACTCTTATATTTGGGTTAATTTGTGTTACTAAGACTTTCAAAAACAAGTGCAACGTAAATTATGTCATTGCGTACATATATGACATCTATAGGCATTTACGAAAATTACAACGGTATATACCGTACTCACCATTTGCGTTCGAAAATTGTTACGTTTTCAAAATTAATTGTTGAAAATTGGACAGGTATAAACGGTGCATGTACCCGTTTATATTTTTTGGATCGAAGTTGACCGTCGGTACATACATTCGTAGATGAACATAATTCTTACACTTCTATTCGGTAATGCAGACAAAATATATGGAAATATCGTAAAGCATAAGCGTAACATAATTTTTGAGCGAAACTCATATTTTTTGTGTCAAAACTAATAATTTGTTGTAAGAAAATCAGTTATCTCATCATCTTCACTATTTATTAGCCTTACCACTATAGCAAGCAGTTTCATGGTACATTTTAATCGCGTTTAGGGACTCGAAATCCAAATTAATTTGGCAGCTGTAATAAAAGCGTTTTTATTTATAGTTTAGAAAGTTTTATTCAAATTCACCACGGTGTTCGGAAATTGATTAACCAGATCCATTTACAGTAAATCAGTTGATTAACCGGTACATACCTACCGGTGTAATTTTGGTAAATGCCTTATGCCATTTTAATTTTTACGTGTCACACTTATAACTCAGAATGCCTCACGCAAGCGAAATTAATGAAGCAAGGATATTCACAAAAAGAAAACTGGGTTGTCTAGAAGACGCGTAGTACATAAATTTGAAATAGGAAAGAGCCCAGTAAATACATAAAAAACATCGCGAAGTTAATGGCTTTGACATAGAAATAATTAATAAATTAATTAGAAAAACGAATTTAAAAAAGACAATTCGCGAATCCACAAGTCTGATATCACAATGTAATCAGAAGAAAAAGCACATATTGCTATGGATTTTTTCTAAAATAATATTTAAAATAAATATTTTTTGACTTTCACTGTATTTTAAATGTATTTAAATGTGCGAATATAAAAACTGTTTTTTTTCGAGGCCAATGTGTTCGAGAGGCCTAGAGATAAATTCTTGGAGACCTGTTTAATATCTCGTACTAGAAGGTAGCTTGGTGTAATATAATTAATTATATTAATTCGGTTAATTATTGGATTAGTGTTTTTATTGATGTATTAGAGTTGTAGAGATAAATTCTCGTAATAGCTTTTGATGTATAAAAAGTTATAAGCCCCTTCTTTGTTCTTCGTCTCCATTTTAGTTTTTGTAAGTATTAAGTTTTTTATGATATCATAAAACGTTATTTAAAATTATAAATATATTTCTATTGTATCCAAGATTGTTATTTTAGAGATTTATTATTAGTAATATAAATAATAAAGTTTACTATTAAAATTCTATGTTAAAATTATAGTAATTAGAATTTGTTCGAGTGGATTCAGGCTTTTTTGTACATGTTGTTTGCGCATGTGTAATTTTGATCGTGTATCAGTATCTTATTATACACTTATTATCAGTATCTTATTAAAAATAAACTTTATTATTTTAGATAAGTTTAATCAGAGTCATTAAGAGGAAGTTTTTTCATTAACTCAGCTGTCAGTATTACAGTGGATATATTTTACCTCATGTACGAGGTGCATTCAAGTTCTAAGGCCTCTGATTTTTTTTCTCCAGACTGGAAAGAGATAGAAGCATGTGCATTGTTTTAAAATGAGTGTGCGTTCGTTGTCAATACGTCACAGAGATGGCAGCACTGTACGGCAGATGGAATTGTAGCGGCAGCGTCGAGAATGAGAACTGTTTTAGATACTTAAAATGGCTACGTTTTCCTTTCGTTTTCTGAATTTGCGTGGTGACACCAATTGAAATTCATCGACAGTTGAAGGAGACATGTGGTGATGGAGTTATGGATGTGTCGAAAGTGCGTTCGTGGGTGCCACAGTTTAATGAAGGCAGAACATCGTGTGACAACAAATCGAAACAAGCCTCGGGCTCGCACAAGTCGGTCTAACGACATGATCGAGAAAGTGGAGAGACTTGTTTTGGGGGATCGCCGAATGACAGTGTTAGCATTTCCGTGGGTTCTGTGCACACAATCCTGCATGACGACCTGAAAATGCGAAAAGTGTCCTCCAGGTGGGTGCCACGAATGCTAACGGACGACCACAAGGCTGCTCGTGTGGCATGTTGCCAAGCAATGTTGACGCGCAACCAAAGCATGAATGGGACTTTCTTTTCGTCGATTGTGACAATGGATGAGACGTGGATGCCATTTTTCAATCCAGAAACAAAGCGCCAGTCAGCTCAATGGAAGCTCACAGATTCACCGCCACAAAAAAAATTTCGGGTAACCGCCAGTGCTGAAAAAATGATGGTGTACATGTTCTGGGACAGTGAGGGCGTTACCCTTACCCATTGTGTTCCAAAGGGCTCTACGGTGACAGGTGCATCCTACGAAAATGTTTTGAAGAACAAGTTCCTTCCTGCACTGCAACAAAAACGTGCTGATCCACCAAGACAACGCACCCGCACATCGGGCTAACGTTACGCAACAGTTTCTTCGTGAAAACAACTTTGAAGTGATTTCTCATGCTCCCTATTCACCTGACCTGGCTCCTAGTGACTTTTGGCTGTTTCCAACAATGAAAGACACTGTCCGTGGCCACACATTGACCAGCCGTGCTGCTATTTATTGCTTCAGCGATTTTCCAGTGGTCGAAACAGACTCCTAAAGAAGCCTTCGCCGCGGCCATGGAATCATGGCGTCGACGTTGTGAAAAATGTGTACGTCTGCAGGGATATTACGTCGAGAAGTAACACCAGTTTCATAGTTTTCGGGTGAGTAGTTAGTTAGAAAAAATCGGCGGCCGTAGAACTTGAATGCACCTCGTATTATTGTAAAATACAGAATCTTTATACTTTATAAAGATAGATTTTTTTTATTTTTGTATTAAATATTCAGTTTAAATTTTATCCTGTGTTTCATTTATTATACCTATATTACTGTTCAAGCTCAATATATAAAATAAGTAAATATTTGTGTGAACTTTTCACTGGCGCCTAACTCATTGTAGAAATAACACGAATTGGAACCCGAGAAGATAGAAGTCTCATTTTTGAAAATTCTCCGGCTGAGGAACCTAATTGGGAAACCTAGTTGTCGATGGTGGTGCATTAAATCTACAAATCACTATTCATAGCAATATGTTTACCATATCATCCAATCACGAAAAACATTAATAGAGTTAAAGAAGTCTCCTAGATAATACCAAAGATAAAGTTAATTTTAATTTGAAATCAGGTATATACAAAATTAATTGCGACGGTTGTAATTTGAAATATATAGGTCAAACTAAACACTCAATAATAACCTGTTTTAAAGAGCAAATATCACATATTAAATTTAATAGACCAGAAAAATCGAGCGTGGCAAATCATGCATTAGACATAGATCACAACGTGTTTGTTAAAGGGTTAAAACTTGTCAAAACCATCAACAACCCGAGATCTCGACGAAAACGAAAGCATTCAAATCGTTAAAAACAAATGTAATATGTTTAACTCGAACGACGGTCCTATGCCATACAGTTGTCTTTTTTCATTTTTAGAAAAGAGGTAGAAAAGGTTGAGGGCGTGAGAATAATAAACACATGATGCTGCCGTTTTCTTAAGAGAGGTAAGTTGACGTAATTATAGTCTGTGCATTTATTTTAAAGTCGGACGCCGTGTACAGTTGTTGCGCGATTCTATTCGTTAGCTTTACTGTGCTCCATGTGTGACCCTTTGATTAGTGGTTTTACCTACTGATAATGACAATTTAGTTGTCGAAATACGTATTTAGAATACGATTAATTGTGGTAAGGGTTTTTACTTAACTACAGTCTCCAAAGAAAGACTTTTTATTATATTTTTTAAAAATTAGTAAAAGAACACATGATTTTCTTGTGCCGCTCTCACCTTTTTTTTAAATTTTATTTTTTAAAATGTAATCTTAATTGGTGGCGACTGGCTTGAAATCCGTAACAGAAAGAAACAAGAACATTCCCAACCCAATGTAAATTAATTAACTCTAAATACATATTTCGGCAACTAAGTTGCTATCTACAGTAGAACAAGAGGAGCATACCTCCTAACTTTGAACTTTAGCCAAAGACGTTACGTTTAACGCTATTTTTCTTTTCAGATTGTTCTACTTGAAGATGGCAAGTTAGTTGCCGAAATACGTATATAGATTATTAATTTATATTGTGATTAAGGATTTTCTCGTTTCTTCTGTAATGTAATCTTGTCAATTTTTCGCATATTTTTATAAATTTTATATTGAAATTGAATTATTTTTTTATTTTCATTATTACAATATTAATTTTTTTTCAGTATATCAAATATGGAGAGAACAACCATAATTTAAAATACACAATTATTATCCTGTAAATGGGGTACCTGTTGGATACTAAAGGCTATTATTATTGGGAATTTACATAGACACGTCACCATGCGGTAAATTTTGGAATTAACGTTGGAGGTATACCTGTATTGCTTATTGAGTTCTATCGTATGTAAAACTCTATTGTGTTTTCATCTTTTTCTTACTATTTTATATTTTCGCTACTGTTTTAGGACAAATTTGTCTTTCTAAACATCACCCATGGGTTCGTATATTCTTCAGATGGTATTATCTTCGAAAATAATACACCGAAAAAATAATTAGAAATAAAATGTCCAAACAGTGGAAAGATGAAAGTGCTGTAAATTGCATTGATTCATGTAATTATTTGATATCGGACCAAAATAACACAGTGCTAAAGAAAAATCATTAATATTATGTGCAAATTCAGTTAGGAATGGCTAAATTAAACTTAAACGAATGCGACTTCTTTATATTTGCTTGATATGGCTCGAGTTACATCAATATTACAGTGCCTTTCGATAAAGTATATTCATATAATTTAATTACAACTTTAAGAAACAGGTATGTAAATAAAGTGGTGCATGTAATATGCAAAAATAAAGATTAAAGAAAATTTTAAGTACCTTTTAATTTTAAAATTGCTCATGATGTGTCGGAGATCATTAAAATAATATGCAATAGCATGAAACAGTATATAAGTTTTTTAGCGATTTGTGCTAAAGAATTCTTCAAATTCAAAACAATTGGATTTTGCATTGTGTTATTTAACAGCTCGAGTTAAATAACTGGTTGTCAAAAAGCTTTATTATTACTACAATATTCTTAGACGTTTGTGTACGCAGATGAAGTAATGCTTTAAAAAAATATGTTTCTTGATGAAGAATTTAAAATCAACATAAAATAAAACCCCGAACCAACTTCGAAAACACTTGTAAACATGGTAAACACGAGACGTATGTACAAAACTATAAAGGTATACCTCCATTTGACGCCATCTTGACAACGAACGTGGTGCCACCATCGCCAATGTTAATTCCTAATTGCTATTAACACTAAAACGCCCGGTATTTCCACCTCCGAATAAAGTTCGCAATAAGAGTATTCGTAGAATATCTTTGTTATTCTGTATTTCCAATGGTTATTCGAGAGATAAGAGTAGTTATTCGACAAATAACTTATTAGTAAGGTGAACTTGCGATTATGGGCTTATTCGTCAAATAAAGTGCCGAATCAATTCCGATTGTTTGCGAACATCAACGAAATGCTTTTGAACTGACATCAGTGGGTAGGCATGTTTATGGAAGTATGCGGGACATATTTTTGTTTAGAATCCGCAATAAGAGATGGCAATAAAATCGGAAAGTGAGGCAGTAGAGAACTGTATTATCGTGCGAACCTCTTGAAATATATGATAGTTTTGGTAATTCCCTAAATAGTTGCCAGAAAAAAATAGGGTTAAAGTTGATTATAGAACAATAAACATATTATTTTATGGAATATGTATATATTTATACGAAAATACTTTTGAAATGGTAAGTATACTGTTTTGTTATATAAATACCAGAAATAAATTCTTAATAGATTTATCAAATTACTTGTAGGAGCAATCGTACCAGTACCGAAAAAAATGTTGTGTACCGGGGAAGAGATTTGTCGATGATCCACAAATACGGTACTTTACGTTTCCAAGAGACGATACTTTAAACAATAATTGGTTAGCAGCGGTAAATAATAGTGCACTGTTAGAAATGCCTCAGAAAAAAGTGCTACATTCATATAATGTTTGTCAAAGGCATTTTCAAGATAATCAGTTTCAAACTGAAGAAAAATTAAAATTAAATCGTGGTACAATACCTACTGTACATTTATCATTAGAAACTGATTCACAATGTACATTAGCTATAAGTTGCTCAAGCACTTCAGGTTTACAAATTGGCACACCCCAAAGAAGAAATATATCAGTTGACGCAAGTTGTCTGAATACATCAACTTCTATATCAGTTTCACCAGTATATCACACTAAAAATATTACATTCCAAAGACGTAAGTTACATGTAGATGCTGTTTTAGTTAAGTTCCATATTCATTCACAACATATGCAATTACTACTTATTTACTAAAGGCTTTGTAGATATAAGATAATTTATTATTTAACTTACTATAACTAGTAACATTTCACATTAAGTATATGTATATATTTTCTTGATTATGTCTTTATTGTTTGTAATAATTTTTCTCTGATTCCAAGAAAAATTGAATTTTTGGGGAGAATGAAATGATTGGATACAAGAATTATATGTCTATAATAAATTAAAATTCTTGTATTTTTAAAATGTCAACACCGAGAAGAAATAAGTATGTGTTATTCCTTAACAGTTGTTATGGCAAATCATTTTATAAAACTCGTGAATAAAAAATTGTCTAAACAAGATGCTAGGCCCAATACGGTTGTTAATGCCTACTTACAACAACATGCATCAAAAGTGTTGCAATATATGATTTATCTAATGAACATAATTAATAAAATATTGCTTTTTTAAAAAATAGCGTTTACTTTATTAAAACTTTCAATTTAAACCCTGCAAAAAGATGTGCCAAAACAAGTGAATATTCTCGGCTGTTGTTGCAGATAATTCTTGGTGAAACATTTTAACTTCATACAGTAAATAATAAAGAATAAATTAAAACACTTGGCTTGTTTCACTATGAGATTTATTTAAATTCTCTAACATCTGTTTCGGCTGTTATACCATTCTCAAAGAGATCTATAAATCTAAAGATAAATCTCTAGATTTATAGATCTCTTTGAGAATGGGATAACAGCCGAAACAGATGTTAGAGAATTTAAATAAATCTCATAGTGAAACAAGCCAAGTGTTTTAATTTATTCTTTATTATTTACTGTATGAAGTGAATATTGTTGTTACTGGCACATACTATTCTTGATGTTATGTGGAACAAACATTAGCAAAAGATGCGTAAGTATTGTTTAATTGCAGATTAAATATTAATTATATTAATTGAAATATTTTTTTTACTTTATCTAGCGACAAAATGAAGATTTTATCTGCATTTAGTCACTAGATAAAGTATAAAAACTTGAATACTTCTAATACGAGTAAATACATATACATTTAAATTTTCCGCGCAAGCAATTTAATTAAAATCCGCAACTGTAGAGGGCGAATGTCTCCATGTTTTAACATGGACTTGACATCTCTTGTTTATTCATACTCTCTGACTGACATTAAAATTTAGGTTAGAATACAAATGTGTCATATTGGTTGTGTGGGTTATTTTTTAACAAATTAATTAAAAATGGTAAACGGAGAAATCGACGAGCTATTAGAATTGGAAGAAATAGAGATTACTGATGAAATAAATTTCGATTACCCCGCGTATAGAATAAGAAATAGACCAAACCATTTTGAAATTTTTATATTTTAAGGAGAGTTTTACTAATAATCGAGTTTCAGTGTGGGTAAAATTTATCGATCTTAATCGCTTATTACTATCCCCCATCTTATTATTATAAATTATTATCATATACTGCACAAACACACAACTCGAAACTACACAAATGGGTTATTTTCCGTTTCTCTTTTATTAGGTAAACTCACGTAAGTTCCTCCTACTTTAATTTCAAACATTAAACTTCCCTACTTTGATTTTTAAATAGCAGTGTCGCCAATGTAATAAAGTACGTAGATGTGTCGAATAACTATTCGACAAGTAAAGTAGGCTTGGAAAGACGCATTTCGGATGTTCGGCAAATAAAAGTTCCTAACAAGTTTATTCGACTTATAACTATTTGGGAGTTTATAGGGAGGTGGAAATACCGGGCCTTGTGTATTAGTGGACGCTGGCTGTGAAAGATTACGCAGTTGGATAGTAAATAGTAATTAAAGAAACAAAGCCTTAAACAAGAAATTAAAAAAAGAATAATTATTGCCCTAAGTTCGTTATTATATGTTAATTCGTTGTAATAAGTCTATTGTTTTTTTTTATTATAAAAAAAGTTTTAAATTTGAATCTTCCACGCAAAATAACCTCAAAAACAAATATGAAATAATAATTATTCCGTTAATTTCAATAGTACGTATAAACCCTGTCATCGAGAAATATGGTAACTTGTTTGAATCGAATATTTCGATTATATGTAGAAAGAAATTAATTTTTCTTTAAATTAAAATTAACTTCTTCGTTTAAGATATTTGATTATTGCCCAATCAAATTGTAGTACATGTTTATTGTACATATTTCAAAAAAATAACAGCTTTCGTTTCATTATGTTTCGTGGAAGAATTAGAAACATTTTGCTTATTAACATCATATTAATCAACAGTATAAAACAGTATCTTAAAATGACAAGTTTATAAAGTGCCCTAAATAACTTTCCTCATTAGAGGGCCATGCTTTTTTTAATGGTTGGCAACAGTGGACGTATTCTGTCACAAACGTAAATTTTGATAGTTTGGTTATGTCATGTAAATACAGTTCGCGACATAAAAATCGGGACACTTTTTTTACCTATTGTGACAGTACTTTGTTGCATTCTACCACTTAACAATGACAGATGTGTAACCTTATATTCATGGCTACTAATAAAGACAAAAGACTTACTTACAAAACTAAATTAATGTCTAAATCGTTATAAGACATGTAAGCGTTTATAATTTGAATTTATGCATGACAACTGTCAGAATTTGAAGTTTTCTAAAACTTCACATGTGCACCAATCTTTCATTACTTAATTACTTAAAAAACAGCCTACTATAATGAGGAAAGTTTTTGAAGGCACGTTATTTCCACACACATTTCTAAACATGCATTTTTTTATATTTGAAAATGTAAAAAAAATGAAAATTGTAATGAAATCTATTTTTTTTATTAGTGATACTTTAATTTAATCAAACTAAATAAAATTTTATTTATATTAAATATATTTAATAATAATTTTAATTCGTTTAATACACAAAATGTCCCTGTTTGATGTACACAGTAGTCCTAATTGTGTATTTACAGAATTCAAAGCATTTTAATGCTTTCACAATTGAAATAAATATTTTTTCCTACGAAAGGGAACATCAAAAATTAAAACGAATTATTTCTTCTATATTTTTGCGTAAAATCGTTAATATACAAGCTACAACGAAATGAAACGGACAACACTATGGATAAATATAATTTTTCACATAAAATTACATCCAAAAAATTGTTTAGCTTCATAAACGCCGTATGCTTCTGAAAATATTTAATTTAAGTTATCACCGGGTGAACCTATGCAATCTGAAAATTTGGGAACGCCGCTATAAAAACAAGGTAGAACGAATCGTCAGTGTTAAGGTTCTAAACATCCTGAAGTTAGTTAGCACTTGAGTTACATTACACTTTTTTCGTCTAGAAACATGGACAAGTCTTCAAACTAGATGTATAGTTTATTTCAAATTATAAGAATATAACTTTGAACGGCTCTAATGCTTTTATTTCACCACCTGCGGCAATAACTACCTGGCCGCTCAATACGATTATCTTTCACGCAAATAAACTGCTGAGGTCCGTAATGACAAAATTTAAGTAAATTGTAATTACTGCAATTTAGATGAAATAAAATTTAATAATAATATAAGTACCAACAGTTGTTAATTTGAATATATAGTTATTATATATAGTTAAATAGTCATTAAATTACAATTTAGATGAAATAAGTGCTTATATTTATTAAACAAAATTTAAGTAAATATAGTTAGGAGAGTTGGTATATATTACATCTAATATTGAGTCTATTTATCATCTATTGTTAATCTTTACTGCTGTATACATATTTGATTTTTCTCTCTTTACTTAACGAACATGTGGCGACCTTTTGCTGAAAGTGTTAGTGATTATGATGTGGATAGTGATAATACTGTTGGAGCACGACAGAGAAAGCATATATCAGAAGATGCAAAACAGATAATTTTCAATGTCTACCATTCCCTGATGGAAGAATATAACGAACTACAAACCCAGAACATTCAACGAACGTCGCAATTAACCAAGGTGCCTTTTGGAACAATATATAAAATAATTAAGAATAACGCAGGGCCTCGAAAGCAAAGAAGTGACAAAGGAGCACCGAGAAAAATTGAAGAGTATGAAATTGATACTATTAGGCAACAAGTATACTCCTTCTACAGAGGAAATGTTGTATCTACACTTCACTGCTTACATAAAAGAATCAGTGATGAGCCTATAAATATTCAGTGTTCTAAAGCAACCTTGTGGCGGACGCTAAAGAAAGCTGGTTTTAAGTTTGGCACTATAGACAAACGTCGCACAATTATGGAAAGCCCGAGGTTACAGAAACTTCGATATGAATACTTAACGGCAATTAGAAGGTATAGACAGGAAGGACGATTCATGTTATTTAGACGAGACGTGGTATGACACCCATGACACAATTTGCAAAGGTTGGGTGAATAGTTCAAGTATGTGTCAGTTGGACGCGCCGGTTTCGAGAGAGAAATGAATAATCATTCTTTATGCTGGGTCAGAAAAAGGATGGATCGGACAGCCGCTATTATCTGCTAAAAATGTTAAATCCTCAAGTTTAGATTACCATGAAGATATGACCTCATCTTTATTTGAAGAATGGTTTTGTGACACTTTGCTGCCAAATTTACCAAAAGATAGTGTGATAGTGATGGACAACACTCCGTATCATTCTCGACAGCAAACTAAAGTTCCTACAAAATGTAATCATAAGAAAGATATTAAAACATTTTTAGAAGCAAATGATTTATATTTTGAGGATCATTATACAAAAAACCAATTAATAGAGGTGATGAAGACAAAAGAATATTTAAAGGATTATTATATGGATAACAGAGCCAAAGAAGCAGGACATACAATTTTGCGTTTACCACCATACCATTGCATTTTCAATACCATTCAATTGATATGGGCCCATCTGAAAAATACCATAAGACGAACAAATCAAACACCGAAATTTAGTGAAAGCAGTGTAACACACATAAAAAATGCTATGGAACATATAATTGATGTAAATTGGAAAAATGCTGTTAAACACGCAATAGCAAAAGAGGACGAATATATGCGCATGTACAAAATAGTAGCACCTTTGATTATAAATTTGTAATACGATTCAGACACAGACACCGATTTGCAAGACGACTCAATCACAGATGATTTATGAAATGCGGTGACACATAAAAATGTTATTGTGTATTACAAATAAATTAGCTTTATATATCTATATGTATCCACTACACATGTTGCCACACGATTTGTAATTATTTCTTTGTATATAAACCCAATGTACAGATATTTTTTTATTATATACTTGAAATTAACAGCGTTTTATTATTATATTATAGGGCCCTAGTTTATAGACAATACGGCCCCTAGATTCATACGTTGCAAATAGGTAAACCATACCCGTTCAATAAGGAGACCAGGTATAATAATTATCATCACAGAAGGTGGTGCAATAAAAGCATTAGAGCCGTTGAAAGTTATATTCTTCGAATTTGAAATAAACTATACTTGTCAAAACTTTAATAGTGTAATTCAGAAGAAACACATCAAAGTTTCTAATCTACAAAACTAGATCCGACCCCATTTTTCATGCAAGTTTGATACTGGACTTGCGCATTGAGCACCATTTCGTTTGTACCAACTGTTCATTCATAAATAAAAATCATATAATTGCAGGTTACGTAGTGTTTGTTTTGGAAATTAATAGAAATTGTGTAAGAATGTCTAATAACAAAATATGGTGCCCCGATATAACGGTTTTCGAATTTATTTTTTTTGTATCCATGAGCTAATAAATAACCACAACCCGTCTAAACGTTAAATATGTAATAATAAACAAACTGAATTTTTTATTTTATGTTGGTAACGCCCTCTATTCAACATAGCATAAATTAAAGCTTGTACAAGTACTTGTTCAAGTTTCTAGCACGAAAAAATGTGTAATGTAACTCACGCTTTAGTTGGGTAAGGAACATAGATTTACCGTCAAAGCCTATTATAGCTGAAATCGATTGAAAGTTCGGTGTGTGCGAAACAAAGTCCTATTTGTCCAAATGAAAAAGTACCTTTGGTCAAAACAAAGTGCGGTATTTCCAAATGAAAGTTCGAATTGTCAGATCAAGCAAATAAGTGTCACATATGTACATATATAGATAATTAATTTATTAGAACAAAGAGAAATACATTCAAATTTCTTTTACTAATCATCAATAACTTCATATCTTAAGCATCTCGGTATGTATGTCTGCATGTGATTGAAATAATTCAAACAGTTTTCGTTGGATATTTCGGTTAGTAGCGTTTTCAATAGCTATATATAATTCATCTTGAGTGCGTGGTTCTGTCCGTTTTATTTTATTTTTCCATTGATTAAATAAATTTTCTATCGGGTTCAAAAAGGGTGAATAAGCAGGGAGATAAACTACCTCATGACCTGGTGCAGCAATCAAAGTCTGTATTTCATTGGTTTTATGAAATGGAACGTCATCCATAATAATAAATACGTGTTCGTTACCATTATCTGCAAGTTTCTGAAAAAACATAGTCAGAGACTGCGAAGATGTATCGCCATTGTAAGGTGTATTTTTCTTCTCGAAGAAATATACTTTTTGGTTATTCATTGCCGCACAAATTGATATATTTTTACTGCGTATTTGTTTTACTACTTTAGTAGCTCTAATACCTGCTGGACCTTGAACATGTTTAACTCGCGAAAAGATTTGAATGCCAGTTTCATCTAAGAAGAACTTTCTCTGTGTAATTTTTCTATCCTTCCTTCTCTTTGGTAGATCCGGACCAATTTTCTCACTCTGTCGTATTTTACAGTGAAAGTTCTACTTATAAGACTTCAAGGTTTCTCCCCTATCAAATGCATCTATAAACAGTTTTCGTTTTTCGTCGCTTATTTTATCATAAATCATCTTAAATTACGTTTCTACTAATGTAACAAACATGCAACTGACAGTTTATTTTCAACGGACTCTCATTTGTTCTAAGCATACTTTGATTTGAACATACGGATTTTCATTTGAAGATAATGGACTTTCTTTCGCACACACCGGACTTGCAATAGATTTCGGTTGTATTAAAACGTAGAGGGCGTTGTTGATTTTTACAAATTGTGTGCCTACTAACAATGCTATTCCAAATTGGATTCAAAACTTTCAAACCAACGGTTTCTCAGCGATACTCTTGTATCGCTGAGTAAGTGCGAAAGCTAGAGAATATTAGCGTAAAATTTTCTGGGTCACCTAATCAATAGTCTTGCTAAAACTAGACATATTAATAGGAATATAGTAATGATTGCCTAGCCATTTTTCTAGCAAGGGCGTTACACCTCTCACGAAGAATAACCAAATTCTCCAACCAGGAGTCCTGAAACCACAACCTAGACCTTTTCCAACAGGATTCGTATTGAAGATTCGTCTGACAGGAAATTTTTTCTTTTGAAATAAGCTAGACCACCACGAGAAGATTTTTGTAAAGCCATCTTCGTTGACATCCATGTACAATTTGCATTATACTATCTAACAATATTTGAGATCAACAGTGCCTTAACAATGATAAATACGAGGTGAGGTGCACAACCTTTAGATGAGTGACGAATGTCATTTTCATAGTGGGTTCGTTAACAAATAAAATTTTCTTACAATAACTCAACAGATTATGCTTCCTCTTTCAGAGGAAGTAACTGTGTGATTTCTTCACTAGGGATAATCAGTCCTTATTTTTCTGAGAACGAAGAGGGGAATACAGAACCTGTGAACTCTGCTCGTTGTATCGATATTTTGCAGATTCTTTCTTCTAGCTATCGATAACTACAGAAATGAATGCAACCTAGCACAGGCGTTAATGGATTTATCAAGATGAGCTTTCCATTTTTATTTGCGTTATTAATTTACATTTTTAAGTGTAACTTACAAGTAACTAAGAGTTGTAAAATTGTTTTTGAATTTCTTTTTAGTTAAATATATGATGTTAAAGCATACCAAATTTGATTTGTCTTGAACTATTATTTAAAAAGTTACAGGTTTTGAAAAAAGTGTTCCCCTAATTTCTTGGAGCAGTATACAATACAATTTGCTTTTAGTAAGCTGCAACTATGCTGGACTAGTAAATTATCCGGGGGAAATATATCTCAGTATTACCAACTAGTATGTTTGGTTCCATGTGGCAGTATTAGGATTAAATGTATATGGTGTATGATACTCATTGTAACATTGTCCATTTGTTTGTTTGTAATCTCTTGATAATGCCGAAAAGCAAAATGTACATAGCGAAATAGTTAAAATACCGGGTGTCCTTGAAAGAAATAGAGAACATATGAAAAATAGAAATGAATCCAAAATATTTTCCCCAAATTCTCTGGTAGACGCGAGAAAAAAATGACAAAATTATTTATAAAATGTTTGCCCCGCCACTGTATTTCAAGAAGTGCGATCGATTATAACTAGAGACCGGGCACATCGGGCTGAAATGGACGTCATTACGACGGACGATATAAATAGTCTACAACATCTGTAAGTACATCACGCACTTGTTGAATTCATTCGGTTAACTGCACATCCATTTTTTTGTGTGCGCTTAACCGAATGAATACTGCTATTCAATAACTGCGTGATGTACATACATATTGCTGTGGTTTTTTCCCCGCAACATTTTGAAAAAACATTATTTTATATTGTACATTTAATTTTTGATGCCAGGGTATGTTTTTGGAATTTATTGTTTATGATTGCAGATGTTATTTTGATTTGTTTTTGATTAGCGTTGTAGTACGCCGATTTGCCATGCTATTTCCGACAGACACTAACTGTTTGCTGAGTTGTGAAGACGTTTGTTATAAATCTTTATATTTTATCTTTATTAATTAACTTCGTGATTTGATTTAATTGGTTGTTGTGCTTTATTTCAATACCGTTATTTATACGAGTTGTTTATCTCGTTGGGATTTTTATACGGTTTTCCAACTCAGGTGTCTCGTAAAGAAAGAAATATTTTTTTTCATCCATGTAAGTTAAAATTGTATTACTAATTATTATTATTTGAATGATTTGAACTGTGTATTTTCATTGTATTAATTTTGATATATATATTATCTTAGATATATAAATGACAAAGAACGTTTTTAAAATTTCTATATAAAAAAATTTTTATAACTTTAAAATTTTGAACGTTGGATTCAAGGGCAGTAGTTTTTATTACATGTGACTGCGCATGTGTTAGAGATTTGCTTTGGTCTGTCAGTTCTGGTTGTTTACCTTTTGAAGTTGTTTATTAGGAGTGAAATTTAAAAACATCTTTGCAATTTATTAGATTTAATTTAGTTCGGGTGTAATCAGAGGACGTTTGGATTTATTTAGCTGTCAATTTCAACAAATTCTTTTACCTCTAAGTGTAAGTTTGTATTACACGATTCTTTATACTTTATAAAGAAGTTTTTTTTTTCTTTTTATTTTTTAAAATTAAAGATTCATTTTTCATTTAATTACCTTTCAACTTGTGTGCTTAACAGTAACTTCAGTAAAACAAACAATATTCACAAATAAATTTTGTGTGGCGCCTGATTGTGGTATTAACTCAATTATTGTTCCACGTTTTCCATTGGAAACCCGGAGAGGAAAGCAGTTCCATTTAAAGAAAGTAACCGACTGAGTATCTAAGCTGGACAGAGTTGGTGTGAATAGTGGTACATCCAACTACGAACCTACTATTCATAGCAATATGTTGTAGACTATTTATATCGTCCGTCGTAATGACGTCATTTCAGCCCGATGTGTCCGGTCTCTAATTATAACATAAAGAGTAGAGGTAGTGTTAAGTAGCGCTTCTGATTCAGACAGTTTACATAGTTAAATGTGTACTTTCGATATGATATACATACAATTACGTGTTCTGATTAAGGGAGACAGGTACATTGTTACCAAACTACGAAGGTTGTGGACGTGAAATGTCACGTAGAGTACACATCTTAATATTTAATAATTCACTTGCCTACGAAAGTATATAGCTGACATTTTCGTACGTAAATATATTGAGGTTATTGTACCCTTCGCATACAATTTTGTTGTAGTTTGTATAACATCGACAGCTGTTACGCAACACAGACATACGCTGTAGCGTATGTGTTTTAGTTTAATAGAGGTATTATTTATAGTCTGAATTCTTAGGCGGCACATGATACAATTTTCAGAGGGTTTTTAATTTTGGCGTTCACGTTGTAAATGACAATTTTTCGGATTCATATTCTATGTAATAGCATCTTACTATTTTTCTTAAATTGTCGTTTTCTTTCTAGAACGCCCTGTATAGTTTCGTGCAACTATACTTTCTATTAATGTAATTTACTACAAAGAAATTAATTGATGTGATAAACTGCTATAACCTAATGTCAATGTAAACATAGGGGTACAGTGTAGACTGCCTCCTCGTGATGTACCCTGGAAATGTGACTTGTCACGGCTAAATAGTTTGCATTATTAGGCTGCTAGACCTATCGAGGATTTCCTGGCAAAGAAAGAATCAGCATGAACAGCGAAATCCTATTCTTATAGGAACCCATCGACAAGGGACGTAGGACACACACTGAAGATCTTACAACTGAACGTTGAAGGCATGCGCAGATCTAAATCTGAATATTTACTGAGGTTCTTGAATGATCATTCGGTGGATGTCGCCCTACTACAACAGACCCATTGTGCGGCCAAAACGCAACTTAGCAGCAGATCCAAACTACTGCGATACTCCCTGGTAGTAGCTACCTCATTAGGCGATCCCTGGAACTGTCACCTATATACACATGTTATTTAATGCTGTATTCGATGCGCCGTACGAAATAAATAATGTAAACATCGATGAAACAGGAAGTTTCCTGATTCCACGTAAAAAGAAAATATTAGATTGCAACCGGGAGGGGATAATAACATAGTTAAGACATCATACACGCTTTAAACACTTATATTGTGTATTATTTAAACGAAAACCGTCAAAATTGTTTTAATTTTTGATATTCACCTTTCCAAAGAACAAGCGAAATTACATTTTTTTAGTTTTTTATATTTTAAAACGACATAGTCATACGATTTTAACATTTAACATTATTATGTATATTGCACAGACCGATCAATCTATTATTATTAGTTATTACAATTATTAATAGTTAATAGGTATAATTTTCAGTATCAAAAATATACTAAAACCAATTATTAATTTACATTTTCCAGAGATAAATGTACTTATTAATTATTAAAAAAATTTAAAAAAACGAAAAGCCGTAACTAAAATAAATCCTAGTAATGTTTAAATAAAAGCTAAGCGAATCAAAATAATTAAAAAGAAAAAGTACATTTTATACAACCACATAAGTACAACCGAATTCTTCAACCGATAGAATCAATAATATTTTATTTATTATTCGAGATACGAACCTAGTGAATGTAGTTTTCGTTATTACTACTCGTATTCAATCAACTAAGTTATTATTAGAGAAGTTCATTCGAGTAATATCGCACCGGCTGGTCGTCCTCTTACGTATATATATTTTGTCAGTCGCCGTTCGAACATCGTTTAGTGAACGGCGACTGACAAAATATATATACGCGCGAGGACGACCCGCCGGTGCGATATTACTCGAATCAACATCTCTAGTTATTATCATTATTATTACCGACCTTGTTTTATATTAGCTAATTAGAACAAATTAAATTTTGTACAAATCATAACTCGCTAAACAAAAATAAACGGTGGATTTTCTTTACGTATAAGAACACATAAATATTCTATTTTTAATAAATTAATCACTACACAATGAGTATAAATTAAAGCTATGTCTTTTCCCCCTATACACGGTAAGTATGTACTTTTCAACGAACGGCAAACACATACAGATCCAACATTGAGAAGTTGCTGAACGTATGGTAATAATGAAGTTATGCATGTCACGTATTAATCGTAATTCGAAATTGGACTTAGTTTATTTCCTTATTGAATGACGCATTTGTCCTTCGGTTGAAGATCTATGTGCGTTAGATCCTGTTCTATCAAATCGTCTTCTTCGATACTGAAAAAAGAGAAATTGAAAATTAGATTACTTTTCCGCGTATTGCATATAAAGTAATAAGTAAAGTAAATACGTCTATACGTCAACAAATTTACACTGTCATAGCTGTTCATGTACTACATACTTATTGCACGGGAAGCGCTGGTAAATTTCCCGAACCTCTCGCTTGTCCACGTTTCTGTGAGCCGGCCGAGAAATCCGGTCTTTAGCAATAAGTATTGTTTCGAGATTTTGTTTTTTATTGTGTGGGTCAGAGACGATAACAATCCCGTCGAGAACTTTTCCATGCCCAAATATTCGTATTAAATATTAAATATATGTTCAGTAAAAAGGTTTATAATCCGATATATTTTACGCACTTTCAATCTTTGTTAACCGTTTCCTTAGTAAGTCACTGTAAACGAAGAACTTGGACAATTAACATAATCTATTCTCATATGACCACAACTAAATACATGGAAACACTTTTGAACCATCTTCCTTTCCTTTTTCCTGTTTTTAATTTAAGCGTTAGGTCTGTATATCCTAACTTAGTTTCCCCCTCGATGTTGATACACCAGGGTTACCGTCTCGCCCGATTTTTGTTACTTTACCATTCTTCATCCTGCTGATATCCTCATTTCAATGTCTTCATCTTTGTCGCCCCATTTTACGACGTCTCAACACTTGACGTTCATCTCTTATGTTCTTGTTTCAGATCTTATCACTTAGTGTGTACCCCAAAATGTTCCTCAGTATGTTCATCTCGGTTGTTCGTAATATACTTTTCGCCCGTCTATTATCAGCTCTTGTCTCCATAGCATACGTCATTATAGATCTAATGTATGTTTTATATACTCTGACTTTTGTTCGCTTACTCATGAATTTATTACACTAAATGAAGAACTCCTGATATTCTGCATGCCTTATTGGTTTAGCTTCTGACTTCGTGCGTTCTATCTTGACTTGAAACTTCCACGACCAGGTAATTGAATGTCATAATCTATTCTAATGGATTGTCCTCCACTACGAGTTTGTACCTTATTGCAGTGGCGGCTCGGGGTGGTTCACATAGGGAGTGCATAATTTCAAAATTAAAAAGTGTAATACAAAAACGTTTACCCAATCCTTATAAATTTCACCGACGTACTGTTCCAGACAGGTACTGTTCATTGTAGAGTTTGTTTTGAGAGAATAGTAAATATTACACTACACAGTTTAATTACATCTGACGATAAACGAAGTCCATTTTACGTGTCTTTGACTTGCAGAACAGTTCTATCACTTTTTCATTAAAGTTTGGGAAATCATTTATACATTCTTTTTCACAAGATAACATAGTAAGGGCATTTAATCTCTCTTCTTTCATTGTATTTCTCAGGAAAGTGTTTATTCTCTTCAACCGTGAAAACTGGCGTTCCGCTTCGGACGTTGTCATTGGGATTGTAATGACAATTTTTAAAAGCGTAACAACTTCATTAAAGGTGTCGCTTAATCTATCCAGCAGAATACCTAGCAGACCTACAGCACCGACTTCTATATTTTGCCTAAATTCTTCTCTAGAATATAGAACGCTTAATTCAGTTCGTAGTCTGCTTTCATTGAGGCATGGAGAAAATTTTACTGCTTCTTTAAGGCAATCTTCCGGAAATACTTTTTGAAAAGAGGAGAACTGTTTAAAAGAAATTAAGTGCCCTGTATAGCAAAATCTAGTTTTTATTTCTAGCAAAATAATATCGCACACTTCAATAGTTTCCCTCCTTCTTTGGCTACCATCAGTTACTCTTCGCCGCTTTGATGGTCGAGGAGTCAGTTCTGGGTCATATTGTTTAACCAACTGATTATCTGTGTCAGCGATTTTGGTTCGAATTTTTCCAATAGCACGTTCAAAATTATTTAAATTATTCTTGATTTTTAATGCATCTGTATTGACATTTTGTAATTGATTAAACAATATGTCCACATGTGGCATAATTTTATGAAAGAAAGTTAACCAATAGATAAAATTTTCCTCCTCTAAAATTCGCAAATTGGCACTAGCTTGATGAATGGTAGTTTGTAAACTAGCTTCTCCCTCGATTTGTTCTAGAGCTTCAATTATTTCTTCTCGGTGCTCATATATTGTATTCACTGTCCTAGAATTGAAGTTCCATCTTATTTTTGAAGAACGAGGTAAGCTTTTTCTCTGAAGGAATTCTTCCAATCTTGCAGCTCGTTGTGGTGAAGTGGAGGAAAATGTACGTAATCCCGTCAGATTGGCAAAAAAAAATCTGCAATTACTACTGCTCGATGTAGCATGTGACATAATTAGATTTGTCTGATGTGCATAACAATGTACAAAATTAGCCCTTGGATACTGGTCTTGGACATGTCTTTGCACGCCGTTAATAGCACCACTCATGACTGCTGCCCCATCATAGCTCTGTGCAATCAGTTTTTCTGGGTCATCAACAAGCAAACTAATTTCGTTAAGGATGGAGGCAGATAAAGAATTAGCATCATGTCCACTAGGCACAAGAAATTTCCAAAATCTTTCGACCGGTCTCGCGTTCACAATATATCTTAAAACAACCACCAACTGAAACTGATTATACACATCTGTGGTTTCATCAGCTATCACAGATATGAAGTCGGTTGCTTTAATTTCACTGGCAACTTGTTCATGATACACGTTCAACATTGCATCAAGCAGCTCATTCTGTATCGTTTTTGATAATCCCTTAAAAACCGGTGCTGCTTCGATGTGATCTCTGAGCGATTTATCCAATTCTGCCGTAAAATTTATCAATTCCCGAAAAACGCCCTTGTTATTCGACGTTTGCTGTTCATCATGACCCTGAAGTGCCAGTTCAAACGGGCCACAAAATCTAATGCAATTTATTATTAAATTTAACACATGCCTATTTTTTGTTACCTATTCATTGTGTTGTTGAATTGCTTTTCTATATGATGAATCTAAAACATTCTTAGACTAAATATATTTTTCAAATGCCCTTCGGAATTTTCAAGTTTACTAATTTCTAGCACTAAGATGAATTAAGTCTCTTATTCCGTTCTTTGACCAAGACGGTTCACCACCAAACAAAAGACACGGAAAACAAAACAAAGTATTTTTAATTTCACACCCACAAATCCAGTAATTTTTCTGATAAATATTCATTTTGAATTTTCTTATAATGTCATTACCTTTAACAGATTGTTTATTTTCTAAACATAATTGAGGCACGGCCGTTTAAGATTTTTTACTGCGATTTTTTCATTATACGTTAAACGCGAAAACGCGTTGTTTTCTAAAAAAGACACGGAGTTCATCGCAATAACGCCCGAGAGCAATCTGGTTTAGTTGTTCCAACCCTATGTATTATACGACATTAAAGTACGGCAAAATACAGTTCTCCCCACCATCAATGTAATGTTAATGCCTTAACAGAGCAACGGTAGGGCTTTGCTCAGTATATCTGTGACGACGCTCGGTGTATGTACGTTGTTAGCGTGCCACGTTCCTCGTCAATAACTATGAATACATAATAAATAAATACTTTCAGTTAGTCGCCGCTTGGTTTGTTTTGTTTCATAATTCCAGGGGGTGCAATTGCTCACTTGCTCTCATTAAAGAGCCGCCACTGCCTTATTGGTTCTTTGGCAATAACTAGTGATTTTGTTTATGTCGCACATATTTGCTTCTCGGTTAGGCTTCTGGCTTTCAGGAAGAATAAGTGGAGGAGTCGTCAGCGTAGGATATAATATTATTCTCTCTCGTTAGTTTGCATCCGTTTCCCGAGTTTTTGATGTGACCTATTCTTTGGTCCATTATTGTATTGAACAGCAGAGGGCTTAACGAGTCACCTTGTCTGGTGGCTGTTTGTGTTGGAATTTCTGCTGTCCGTTGTTGATTAATCAATATGTGAATATGGAGATGGAGCAGTTCGGTAATTTCTATTAAGTTCTGTAATAATATATAATATATTGACTACTGCCATTCCCTGTCGCCTCACAGAGGCGTGTATAAGCGAGAGGTTCGGGACCAGTGCTTCGCGTGCTATATGTATGTAGTACATGAACAGCTATCATACTGGGAAGTTGCTTATAGACGTACTTACGAATACGTCTATAGTAATTCAAACGGAAATTTTTCTAAATAACGTGCACTTTTATTTCAGTGAAGTAAACGTAGTGACGCCGCTGCTTGCCTATCTAAGGGGCGGTACGTAGTAATAAAGTGTTTGTAATGTCATGTGTAACATTTACATTATAAATAAAGTAGGGTTGTCGCTGAGTTGTTTTCTCTGTCTGTCTCAGAGTAAGATCGCACCATACTCCATGAAACAATTAAGAACATAACATAACCTAAAAAAAAAACATCAATTTAGCGCCATAAGCAGCCCGCCAAATACAAAATCAAACCATTCAACTCATACGACGTATGTAAATTAAGTAATGAGACTGGCAACATAGCGATCGATATGGCAACACTCCAGACGCGGGACTTGAGGGTGAGGTAGGTGAACATGTGATACACGTTCAGTACGAGTTTGAATTAATCAGTCATTTGGTTGTCGGTTGAGATTTTTCGTGTGAAACAATGTTTTCTAGTGCGTTCTAAAAATGAGTGACACCAATTTCGAGCAACGGTGTGCTACCAGGTATTGCTTCAAGCTTGAGCACGGTGCAACGAAAACTTTTGTACAACTTCAGCAGGTCGACGAAGAAGTGTTCTGTCAAAGGCCCAGGTTTCTTGGTACTTTAAGGCATTTTCAAAAGGAAAAGAGTTGATTAAAGATGAACCACGCAACGGAAGGCCTTCATCTCCAAGAACTGACAGAATCCGGGATCTTATGCGTTCAGGTCGTCAGTTGACTGTCAGAATGTTAGGAGAAGAGTTTGAATTTGATTCACACCACCGTTCATCAGACTTTGATGAATGAATTGGGGATGAGAAACATCTGCGCAAAAATGGTTCCAAAAAAACCTTTTACAGGACCAAAAGGACATCAAAAGGGAAAGGTGCTTGATCGATTGAAAATGATCCTCATTTTCTGCAACGTGTCATTACTGGTGACGAGTCGTGGGTGCCGGGCCGGAAATAAACGCCAGAGCATGGGATGGCACACTTCAACCTCATCATGGTAAGAAAAAAATAATGAGAAAGTTGAATATCAAATGCATGCTGACTTGCTTTTTCGATAAGCAGGGAATCGTTCAAAAAGAGTTTGTGTCTCAAGGCCAAACGGCCAATCAACTTTTATTCGAGACATTCTTGGAAAACTTCGAAAAAGGGTCATGGGTGCGCGACAAAACAAGAATAATTAGGTGTTGCATCACGATAATGCGCTTTGTCACACAGAATTTCAACAAACGAGTTTTTGGCCAGTAAAAACATTCCTGTGGCGTCTGAGCCTACTCATTCGTCTGACTTGAGTTCTTGTGTCTTTTTTCTCTTGCCGACATTGAAAAGTTACCTCAAGGGACGTAATTTTGGGGCACTTGAAAACATTCAAACGGCTGTAGGCTATTTTCTCATCCGAGTTCCAGAATTGCTGGGGATTGGAAGAGCAGTGTCCAGCGCTATGTGGCTTTCCAAGAAAGTTATTTTAAAGGAGACAAAATTATTATAATTCTGTGCGAATGAAGAAATTCAAAAAATCAGTCTCATTTCTCACACTTCGTATAAAAGGTTAATACACGAGTTCGTAGCATTCTTATTGAACTAATCAAGAATATAATTCTTCTCTATTATTTACGACTGCCTCAATGATCTGGCAATTTTTCGATTGAATGTCTGAAGAAGTCCGGTAGTTTGGAAGTGAAAAAGTCAAGCCAATTTTGAAGCGTGGCATCGTTATTAAAGAAGAGTTATTGAAGGTTGTTTGTTAGAGAGTGAAAGAGATGGAAATCTGATGAAGCGAGATAGAGTAATGCGTATGTGATATCCCTCCCAACCAAGTTTTTGAATAACCACTTTTGTAATGCTAGCAGCAGGAGGGAGAGCGGTAATTATGCTGCAAAATAACCAGTTTCTTTCTTGAATTTCGGCATCAAGCCGAAGGAGTTGTTGATGGTGAATCTCAGCAGTGCTGGTTATATTCCAAGGCACAATTTATAGTAGACGATTCCTTCTTTGTCTCATTAATTGCACAGCATGAGCTTACACGGATGGGTATCAGGTTTTGCTTGGGGAATTGTATTCTTTTCTGTTTTTCATGTTACCATTTTTCGTTAACAGTAATAAGGTTGGACAAAAAACAACCGGTGTTGTTAACGAGCTGTATAATGAGCTGGCAAAGAGGCACAACTGTTGACACACTGATTTTTGTTATTTTCGCTGAAAATCTGCGACAACCAAACACCCGTCTATTTGAACTTTGCCCATAGAATGCAAATATCGTATTATTGTCGATTGGTTCTAATCCATAAGTTTGTTTGAACTTGCAGTTCTAGAAGTTCTGGAACTAGTGTTCATGGCAACTACACTTTTAAGCGTTGAAAACCGGGTAATTCTAGAATTGCAAATTCCGCGAACTATTAGTATTCTGCTTGAACTTCCAAGGATTTATAATTCAAATTCCGTTCCGAACCATCCCTGCAGCTCTAAGCAGCGAAAAAGTATCCAAGGTGGCACCCTCATTTATTGTTATTAGTCAGCCACTCTCAAGAATTTTGATTTGAACCTGACACCGTCTCTATCTGACAGTAAGACCGGGCCTGGCTAAATTAAATCGCATATTCACCACCGGTTCTCTCACACAGGTAAGCCTTGGTTATATCCCGACTTTGAATTATTTTAACTTAGCCAGTTTTGTTATCACTTTTTTTTTTATATCACTTCCACTATCAATACATAGCACTTTTTTTCGTTAAACACGCTATATAACATAAGTAACCCTAAGATACTTACGCTTTCTCCTGATTGTCGAGATGGTGCACCAATTCGTCGCGTTTATTTACAATCTGCACTAATTCGTCTAACAGTTTCTTCTCTCTCGCGCGCTGCTCGTCCGTCTTTCTCCAATCCTCGATCGAAAGACTGAGTTGCAATTCGTGATTTAGGATTTTGTATCGCCTTTCCAAATCACCTTCTTGCTCCCTAAAACAAACAAAAACCGACAGTTCATTAAACAGCATATACAGGGCAATCCAAATTAAGTGTTCACCATTGGTAACTTTGTTATTATTAAAGGTACAAGATTGCTTAAATTAGCAAACTAGTAGTACTTTTAACGCTCTTTAAGATGGAAGAATTAAAAAAAAAAAGAGCAGCGCGTTTTCGAGTTTTCCCGAAAAATATGTTTTTTTCAAATGGAAACCCCTGTATATTATATCATTTTCTGTTAGAAATTCAATTTTTAAACAAAAAATCTTATTAGAAATTTTTTACTGGGATTAAAAATACTTGAGTTATAGTGAATAAACAAAAACAGCTAAGTCAAGTGCATTTCTATGTTTCTATGATAACGACGTTAATTCTTTCTAGTAAACGTCAAATATTAGTACAGTTTTATTAGTCTTTCACTCATAAATTTCATTTTGCTAGTTATTAATTTGACAAAAAAATGATTTTTACCCATGCAGAAAAGTGTGATATGTTAGAATCTTATTTAGTGTGCAGAAAATCCTCTAGGAGGGCAAAAGAACACTACGCTGAATTATATCCACTCCGAACACAACCAAATGAGCAATTTTTTCTGAGACTGTACCGAAAATTTAGAGTCAATGAGAATGTTTTTGCCAAAACAAGAACAAGAAGGACTTTTATAATAAGCGAGGCCACGGAAATTCTAGTTCTTGCATATTTTGAGGCCAACCGTGAGAATTCCATACTAGATATTATCAAGGAATCTGATTTGAGTCACGGTACTGTGCATAGGATTCTGAAGAAACACAAATTCATTCCTTATAAGTACAAACCAGTTCAAGTTTTCTTGCCAGGGGATCCAGAGAGAAGAATGTTTTTTTGCCACTGGTATCTTAACTTTTGTCGCCAAAATGTAAACAACTTTCGTTATATTTTATGGACCGCTGAATCAAATTTCTCAAATTCTGGAATGTACAATACAAAAAATCATCATTACTGGTCAAAGGAAAATCTTTTAGTACATCCAAGACGCCCGCAAGTCCGTTACAGTTTTAATGTTTGGTGCGGTTTAATTGGTTCAAGGATTGTTGGTCCTTTCTTTTATGAGGGCACTCTAACTGGTGAAAGGTACATAGAATTTTTGACTGAAATTTTGAATAATTTCTTAGATGATATTGATCTCATAAGTAGACAGAATCTGCATTTTCAGCAGGATGGCGCACCTGCGCACAACTACAGAGGTACTCATCAAATTTTAAATACTATTTTTAACAATTCATGGATAGGAACAAATGGTCCTATTCAGTGGCCTCCCCGATCGCCAGATTTAACACCGCTTGATTTTTTTTTATGGGGTTATTTAAAGACAGAGATTTACCTATAAGCAAAGGGACGAAAACGTAAACGCCCTAAAAATTGCAGTTAGTGAAAAGATAAACCAAATAGATGGTAGGACCATACTAAAAGCAGTTCGACAAGTTCAGAAACGTGTTCAAAAATGTATTGAACAACAAGGTGGTATTTTTGAACATCTTCTATGAAAAAATTAGTGATTTTTATTTTCTTTTAATGATATGTTTATGTATAAAATAAAGTTTATAAAAATTATTTAGCTGTTTTTGTTTATACATTATAACTCAAGTGTTTTTAATCCCAGTAAAAAAGTTCTTATAAGATTTTTTGTTTAAAAATTGAATTTCTAACAGAAAATGATATAATATACAGGGGTTTCCATTTGAAAAAAACATATTTTTCGGGAAAACTCGAAAACGCGCTGCTATTTGTTTTTTTTTAATTCTTCCACCTTAAAGAGCGTTAAAAGTACTATTAGTTTGCTAATTTAAACAATCTTGTATCTTTAATAATAACAAAGTTATTAGAATACTTAATTTGGATTGCCCTGTATACTATCGGTTCATATTCTAATTAATAACTAAATCTCCGCCAAAATTTCATAGAATAATTTCTTGCAAATAAATTATTTTTTTAATAAAATTTCACTTACAAAATATTTAATTGCATCTGTCGCCGCAAGAGGGCGTTTTTCTTATTAACAAGGGTGAACCACTGAGCCATTAAAGCCTCCTCAACGTTACTATCAGGTGATTCCATCACAGATCGCAACTCCTTCTCCAATTTAGCCGCTTGGTCATCGATGGCACATTGTTCCCTTTCTAAATCCTCTAATTCCTGTTCTATATAATTATGTACATCGATCTATAAAATAAAATAAAATTAATTAATTAAAATGAATAACTTTTTTGAAAATATCACACGTACATCAGGAAAATCGTATTCTTTTGGTAACTTATCGGAGGTAATCTTATCTCTATAATTTAGACTAGAATTATTATCGGAGACGTCGTTTGCTTTCTGATGACTAGGCGATTTCGATGGTGGTGAAGCCTCTCTATTTTTATCGTTTTTATCACATTCCCTGTTCGCATCTTTCTCCAAAATGCCCATATCGTCGGCTAGTTTCGCCAGTTTTTCGTCGACGTTGAAGTCTTCACTGTCGCCGGAAGGACTCAGCGATTCCGGACTCGCCTTGATAATCTCCGTCGTTGGAGTGGAACTTTTCCTCGCTTCCGCGATAATACGTCGCGCTCGCTCTAATAGCATGGCTTGGCGTTCCTCATCGGATTGTTGCTAAAAAGATGCAAGAAATGCGTTATATTTCCGTTATAGTATTAGGTAAGGAATTGGTAATAAATCAGTAAAAGGAAGTGTTGTGAGTTTAGTGTTATTCCATCACCTTTTATCATTGTCAGAAATAGAAGAGAAAAGAAAATAAACGAATGGGAACAGTGCATCAATGTATATTTTGAATATTCAGTTTTGTAAAATATATTACATATTTAGGGAAAATTAGCAAAACGAACAGATATATTTCATTAATATAAAAAGTAGATAAACAATATGATTTTAAAATGAATTTTGATAAAACCATTTATAAAAAACTTGCCTTCGGCTTTATATTAAATATTTTTAAATTAGTATGTTACTTCGCGAAGTAATGTCTTGTACACATTGCTGCCTACAATTACGACGCTAATTATTCGAAATTTTTATTTGAAAAAGTTTCGTCCTAGGTGGGACTTGAACCCACGTCCACGGTGTGCCGGACCATCGCTCTAGCCACTGAGGTACGAGGACTTGCTTTCAAGTTTAGTAGAAACGCCTTATACGGAACAGATTGTAATATTCTGTCGGTTGGAAATTGCTAATTGTTCATCCTTAGCTATTTAATAACATAGACAATTTCTTAGGACGAAATTTTTTCAAATAAAAATTTCGAATAATTAGCGTTGTAATTGTAGACAGCAATGTTTACATTCACATTACTTCGAGAAATACATACTAATTTAAACATATTTAAAATATTTAATATAAAACTGAAAACTCCAAGAATTTATCAAATGATATATTAACTGAACGGCTGAGAAATTGTCTTTATATTATTAAATAGCTAAGGAGGAAAAATTAGCAATTTCCAACCGACAGAATATTAATATGTTCTTTATAAGGCGTTTCCGATAAACTTGAAACCAAGTCCTCGTAGCTGTGGTTAGAGCGATGGTCCAGCAAACCGTGGACGTGGGTTCAAGTTCCACCTAAGATAAAATTTTTTCAAATACAAATTTCGAATTTGCGTCGTAATTGTAGGAAGCAATGTTCACATTCACATTACTTCGCGAAATAGCATACTATATAGATAATTATTTCTTGACCTTTGTATACTATAGTAGATTTAGATAGTCGGCGATTTAAGGTCTGTTTTGCTTTAATATGTGTATATTTAAAATAATATCTTACATGTTTCGGCAACTAATGCCCTTTTCAAAGAATTTTAAATTATAAATGACAGTATATTAATGTCATATTTAAATGTGAAGTTGTCACAGATAAAAATGACATTATTCAAAAATACATTCCAGTTTAATAATAATAATTCTTTCTTTAGTATTCCCCAACAGCTTGACGCCAATTACAGGGGGCATTGGCAAGCCATGAATTATTATGTTATTAAGTTGCGTTCTGAGATGTAATGGAATGGGATAAAAAACTTGTTTGTATCATATTGTTAAAGATTTAGGTTTCCGTTTCGGCGCATAAGAAATAATCATCAGTTATTAATCGAAAATGATATTAGAGAATTGCGAATTCAGTATTTCCAAAAAAATATTTTTTTCTGCGAAGAAAATAAGCCGATAATCTATATGGATGAAAAACATATATACGAGGGATGTTTCCAAAGTTCTGGGAATTTAGCTATAATTTTATTTTGTAAATTTTCAATTAAATACATTTATCCCAACGATAAATTAATTTTTTTAAGCTGTTCTCAAAGAACTTTTTTGGTGTCACCTCAATCCACCTATTTATGGCACGTTTTCCGACAGTTAAACTATCAAAACGAACACCCCCTAAAGGTTTTTTCAAATCTGGGAACAGATGAAAATCACTAGGTGCGAGATCCGGTGAATAAGGTGGATGCGATAGCAATTCCCATCGTAAAACGTCCTCCGTTTTTCTTGCGGTGTGCGGTAATTATCCTGTTGCAATAATGGATGCAACTTCCCAAGCCCTTTTCTGATAATATTCCGCGTTAATTGTAGTACCTTTCGCCAGATAATCCATAAAAATAATTCCTTCGCAATCCCAGAACACAGTAAGCATTACCTTTCCAACAGACAAAACTGCACGCGCATTAAGCGGAGGCCCTTCTTCGGGTTACGCCATTCTTTGGGTTGTCTTTTGGTCTCAGGATTGAAATAAGGAATCCACGTTTCGTTAGTGGTTATTATCGGTTGCCAAAATTCATCACCGTAACGGGCTAACAGCTCTTGAAGTTGACGACAAGTGTCAGACCTATTGAGTTTCTGTTCCGGTCCCAACAGCCTTGGCAACTTGCTTACGCCCAAACATTCATGTAAAATCTCATGAACTTTTCGCGTACCTATTCCTAGGCGTATACTTATTTGAGAAATAGTAATTTATCTGTCCTGTTTCAGTAGGTTCTCGACAGCAGTAATGTTTTTCTTTCATTTACCGACGTGCTTGGGCGATCACTGCGTGGATTGTTTTCTAATGATGTTCTACCACTTTTAAAATGATCGATCCAACTTTATACAGTACTTTTAGATTCTGCAGACTCACCAAACACTTCTTTCAGACGTTTAATAATTTCCACAAAAAGAAAATTATTGCTCTTTGAGATTTAGCCGCGTTTTCCATAGTTACATAAACAGTGCTACGAAAATGCGTCTATATCGAACATCTGAATCAGACTGAACGATATTGCACTGGATAGTTGCATAAACATGTCAAGACTTGTCACCAATAGCCTTGCCTATAAGTTATGCGTAATTTAATTAAAACACAATTCCTAGAACTTTTGGAAACGTCCCTCGTACATGCTGGCCATACTTTGTCCAAAACTTGGAACACAAACAATGTACTGTTCTCAATTATTTCCAAAGCGTGATCGCCTTATTATAATACATGCTGGTGGAGCAACAGGCTTCGTTCCAACTGTTTGCAGATATTTAAATCTGGTACCGTAAGTGGTGATTATCACTCAGACATGAATGCTGTGATTTACGAAAAATAGCTTCGAAAAATTACTTCCTAGTATATACTACAAAATTCTGTGATAGTTATCGATAATGCACCTTATCACAATGTCCAAAGTAATCGCGCTCAGAATAGCACTGCTAGAAAATGAGATATGATATCTTGGTAGAACGATAAAAACATAAATTATTCACCAGAAATGTTGTATTTTCTGATAAAGTATTACAACAAAGATTACATTCAATATTAATTTGAAAGTATATCACAAGAGAAAAGACATGATTTTGAGATTACTCCCTTATCATCCGGATCTGAATCCCGTAGAGTTGATTTGGGCCTCTGTTAAAAGAAGAGTGGCGAAGAAAAATACCAAATTTAAAGTAGACTTTACTTTAGAACTGGAATATGTAATAGAAGTTGAAAGAAAATGTTGGGAAAATAAACAAATTATTTAGAGAGCGAAG
Source organism: Melolontha melolontha (assembly GCA_935421215.2). Lineage (NCBI taxonomy): Eukaryota > Metazoa > Arthropoda > Insecta > Coleoptera > Scarabaeidae > Melolontha > Melolontha melolontha. The sequence goes on from OW285235.1 coordinate 14,046,161, forward strand.
GATTGTAGTAATGGCTTCGAATTAGTCCCTCATCCATCATATTCTCTGAACTTAACTCCCATGTTTCCAAACCTGAAGAAATAGCTCGGCGGAGAGATTTGGCTCCAACGATGATAATCATCGCTCAAGCAAACGCCTAGATAAATCTTTGGACAAATGATCGATTTAGAGATCGAAGAATTAATACTGGTAGCCGTAACTTTGTGGTAATTCATTTTGAAAATAATAAAATAAAATAAAACAATAACTTTGTTATATGTACCACTTTATTCACATATAATCGCGACCGCGGTTTCGACATACAATGTCATTATCAAACTGCAAAAGTTACAGGCCTACATAGAACTTATAAATGACACAAAAATATATGGGGGTGGTTTATGATGTTATTTAAAATTACTACTATATACTTAACTATTATATACAACATTGGAAAAGAGGTGTATATATAAGATCCAACTGGTCGTTTAAAACGATATCTATTGTTGTTTCGGCTTTTAAAAAAAATTTCTAGGGCCTCTAAAAGATTTAATTTACGACCTTTCTCGGCCAAATGCAATATTTTACGGTGACCAAATGTATGCCTTTCTGTAATAAGATGGTTTGCGAATGTTGAATCTGTCTTCTTTAGTTTATATGACCTCATGTGTTCTTTTACCCGTATAATAAAACTTCGACCAGTCTGACCTATATATACACTTTTACAATCATTAAAATATAATTTGTACACTCCTGATTTATTATTGATATCTGTTTTAGGTTTTGCGTTAAAAATGAAATTACTTGTTTTTACATATGGTTTGTAAGCTATACTAACATTACTATTATTTTTTGAAATTATATTTCCAATTTGCTCGCTTATTTTACCGAAGTAAGTTAACGAGACAAATTGTTTCAAATTAGCACTATCTTTAGGATATACTATACTAAGGGCCACTTGTAACTGTTTTTTCTTTAGTATACATACTGTCAATTACGCTACTTTTATAACTATTGTTTACCGCTATTTGTTTTATAGTATTGATTTCACGAACAAAAGATTCATTAGATAAAGGGATATTCAATGCTCTATGTACCATAGAATTAAAAAAATGAATGTTTGTGTGTCTTAGGGTGTAGTGAATCTTTCATGAAGCATATTACAGAAAAAATTCTTTCATCACAACTAGGTAAAAAACATATTAAATTTTGGTATCGGTATGTAGACGACATCCTAGCTTGCTTTAAGGGTACTCATAGACAACTACAAACATTTCTGAACTACATAAATTCAATCCATTCTAATATCAATTTTACAGTAGAAATAGAAGAGAATAACAGTATTAACTTCCTGGATTTAAAATTAAAATTAGATCAGAGCTTAAAATTTGATATATATCGTAAACCTACTTTCACTGATTGCATTATTCCCAAAGATTCACTACACCCTAAGACACAAAAACATTTATTTTTTAATTCTATGATACATAGAGCATTAAATATTCCTTTGTCTAATGAATCTTTTGTTCGTGAAATCAATACTATAAAACAAATAGCGGTAAACAATAGTTATAAAAGTAGCCTAATTGACAGTATACTAAAGAAAAAACAGTTACACGTGGCCCTTAGTTTAGTATATCCTAAAGATAGTGCTAATTTGAAACAATTTGTCTCGTTAACTTACTTCGGTAAAATAAGCGAGTAAATTGGAAATATAATTTCAAAAAATAATAGTAATGTTAGTATAGCTTACAAACCATATGTAAAAACAAGTAATTTCATTTTTAAAACAAAACCTAAAACAGATATCAATAATAAATCAGGAGTGTACAAATTATATTGTAATGATTGTAAAAGTGTATATATAGGTCAGACTGGTCGAAGTTTTATTATACGGGTAAAAGAACACATGAGGTCATATAAACTAAAGAAGACAGATTCAATATTCGCAAACCATCTTATTACAGAAAGGCATACATTTGGTCACCGTAAAATATTGCATTTGGCCGAGAAAGGTCGTAAATTAAATCTTTTAGAGGCCCTAGAAATTTCTAAAAGCCGAAACAACACAATAGATATCGTTTTAAACGACCAGTTGGATCTTATATATACACCTCTTTTCCAATGTTGTATATAATAGTTAAGTATATAGTAGTAATTTTAAATAACATCATAAACCACCCCCATATATTTTTGTGTCATTTATAAGTTCTATGTAGGCCTGTAACTTTTGCAGTTTGATAATGACATTGTATGTCGAAACCGCGGTCACGATTATATGTGAATAAAGTGGTACATATAACAAAGTTATTGTTTTATTTTATTTTATTATGATCGAAGAATTGATAGTAATGGCTTAGAATTAGTCTCTCATCCATCATATTCTCCGAACTTAACCCCCAGTGACTATTTCCTGTTTCCAAACCTGAAGAAATGGCTCGGCGGAGATTTGGCTCCAACGATGAAAATCATCGCTCAAGCAAACGCCTTGATAAATCTTTGGACAAATTATCGATTTAGAGAGCGAAGAATTGATAGTAATGGCTTCGAATTAGTCCCTCATCCATCATATTCTCTGAACTTAACCCCTTAAAGTGACTATTTCCTGTTTCCAAACCTGAAGAAATGGCCAGGTGGAGATTTGGCTCCAACGATGAAAATCATCGCTCAAGCAAACGCCTTGATAAATCTTTGGGCAAATTATTGGTTTGGAGAGCGAAGAATTGATAGTAATGGCTTCGAATAAGTCCCTCATCCATCATATTCTCTGAACTTAACCCCCAGTAACTATTTCCTGTTTCCAAACCAGAATGGCTTGGCGAAGAGATTTGGCGCCAACGATGAAATCATCGCTCAAACAAACGCCTTGGTAAATCTTTGGAAGGAATACAAAAATTGGAGAAACATTGGACGAAAAGTATTAAGCTCAAAGGAGACTATGTTGAGAGTTAAAACATCTTTCATTCAAAAAGTCTTGTTCATAATCCATTCTCACATCATTCGTATTTTACAAACGCGAATAAAGTATCAGCGACCTCTATGCAAAGTATTGTAAAGTGTAATCGAAATATATAGCAATTCAAATGATTTTAACTTGCCATTGAGAAATGTATTGAGGTACACTGTAACTTTAAAATAAGATCATGAAAAGGCATGAATTGTCTCTGACCGTAATTTAACTGTTAGATGTTAAATTGAAAAATATGAATTGTGCATTAGTGGAAGGAAAATAGAATGAAGTATGTTAAAGAAATATAAAGAAAACAGAAGAAAAGAAATGAACGAAATAGAAAAAAGTTATTTATTGTAGAGTTCTAGTTGTTTAGCAGATGCAGCTTACCCTCGTGGGCGAAGTCGTCGTCGAACCATCCCGCTTCACCTGCTCTAAAAGCTGTCTCGCCCTTTCTCTTTGCTCCGTATGTCGTGTTAGTATTAGCTGCACAACACGCATCAAAACATATTTTTTTTTAGAAAAACGCAACCAACAAAACGCTCTTCTATAATCACATCAATATCCAAATAGAACAAAATCAATAGATAACTAACTAAATAAAAAATATACGAAAGCACAGAAATGTATAAAACTCAAAGTTACTCAAAAGTTTACTTACAGGATTCGGTTTGGGAAGCTCCGGCTTTATTTCGTTCGAATTCCGTTTATTTTCCGTTTTACTATCGCTGGAATTTCGCCTGATGTCCAACTTGCCCTCGATCGAATTCTTCTTATTTTCCGTTTTATTTTCGCCAACTTCCGCAAGATTTTCCCCGTTCGCTTCCGGAACCTTACTATTTATAACCTTATTATCCTGCGTTGAATTAGTTTCGTCTTCATCATCCGAGCCGAAAGGATCGCAGAGCTCCCGCCTCGTCATCAAAATCGGTTTCTCGACTTTTTGTTCGGGTTTCTTCGCATTCGGACCTTTCGAAGGTGACAGTACTTTTCCGATTATCGTCTTCGAACTGGCCAGAATTATTTCTTTTACGTCCTTAACCGAGGTGGGGGATTTTTCTTTAGGTTCTTTCGGAAGATCACCAGGTGGTTCGTTACTGTTCGCTATAATCAAGGACAAGCGTGTTTTCGTCGAAGGGGCCTGTTGGTTCGCTTTGTTCTGTGTCGCAGTTGAAGTAATTTGTTGATTTGTGTTGTTCTCTTTATTAGAATTAGTATCTTTAACGGACTCGCTTGGTTTGTTGACCTACAAAGTAAATAAGTGGATATTGGGAATGTTATTAATAAAAAGTAAACTCGTAAAGTAACTGCAAATCATGTTTTAACTAATTAAGAGCTCATTAGCACTATACTACTCATTTTATACACCTATGCGCTTTTGCTTGAATTAAAAATATAAATTATATCGGCAAAACCAAAAATACTTACTTGTTGCTTGGCTTTTCGCAAATTAATGATCTCCTGTCCGAACAGTTGCATTGTAACATCTGTATTCTTATCGGTGCTGAATCTACCAATGACGTAGTTACTTTCGTCCGCTGTTTTACCTATTTGCTGTATTTCTAGTTCGTGACCCGTAAAATGCGCTCGGAGTTGGTACAAATAAGTCATAACCGCCAATTTATCTGGAACTGAAAGCAGATAAACGGCATTTTAGCTGTGCCTCATAGGCCTCCTGAAATTTAATTTATTTGGTATAGTCTGTCAGACAAGGGAATTTCAAAACGATTTATTAGCCTTACGCAGGCGACTTTAACAGTTACCACACTGATTGGAAATTTCGAAGTACTGATGAGAATGGTGATCGTCATCCAAACGTCAGCGCTTCAGCATTCTCCACGACTGCCTACTGCCTGATAAGTAGGCACCTCTAAGTCCAAGTGCGCGGTCAATCGTAGTGCGTGGCAGTCTGAGAGCACGTTTAAGAAGTGACAAGTACTTATCTTCAGTAGTGATTAAATGAATTTGATACATGTATGATTGTAATTTTGTTAATTGTGCCATGGCTATTATCTATGTATAAACTTGTTTAATTATTGTGCGCCTTTCTGTTAAATTTTATTAACCTGAGACTACTTATTTATTATATGTCAATAAACATTTATACCTACTGTATACTCAAGATTAAATTGTGTGTTTAATTTAACTGCCCCTACCAAAGAATATTGTTACCAGATCGACTCAGCAAGCCAGGACAGGCAAGCCCCAAAGAACTTTCATTTATTTTTCTTTCCCCGACACCAGGATGAAACGATGAGACGGAACAGCTCTATAAGGAATTTCAGAACAGCGGGGACTTTGGGATAGCGGATGAGCTTCTTAATCGCCTGAACATAGCACGCCCGTAAAAATGGGAAGAAGCAACAGGTAACATGGACTCTAAAAAATCGAGTAGGAAAGCTTGGAACCTCCTGAAGAAAGTAGGTAGCCGTAACCCATCCGCTAGTTGAGCACCGGGGATGTACCAGCTGACTAAATCGCTGCACGAGTTTTAACACTCTTTAAGGCCTCAAGTAGAAAACAGCAGAACGCGGATATTAAGAAACAACTGATACTCCACCGCCAAACCACAACAGCTCATCCTGAATATTCTACACCATTCACTGTAGAGGAGGTAGATAAAGCACTGAAAGACACCAAACCCAGCAAAGCACCTGAATTCGACGAAATTCGCCCCGAATTTCTCAAAAACTGTGGGAAATACACTAAGATGTAGATGAGTAAATTCTACTCCGATATTCTACTGACAGGACATATCCCAATAGAACGCAAGAAGATCAAAATAATTGCAGTGCTGAAACCCAACAACCTGTCACTTAAGTACCTGCCTGAAAGCTTTCGTCCGTATTATTAAGTTCATGTTACCAACTATCAAACCAGGTGGGTTTAAGTCCTAGGTCAAGCTGTATTAACGAGGTGCTTAGCTTAACAACGCGTATTCGGAGGCTTTTAAAAATGGGCTGAAGGAAATTCTGGTGTATGTTGGCTTGACTGTGGCATGTGATAGGGTCTGGAGAGAAGGTCTGTTTTAACAAATTTCTCATCGTGGTACCATGCAGCCGAATAGCATCTTTATTGCACAACATGCTTTGTGACCGCCCTTCCAAATAATAACAGGTGTAAGCAAGAGTAAAATTAGACAATAATGGACTGCTTCAAGACTCGGTACTTGTCCTGTTTAATCTGTATATTTCTGACATGATACATGCAACCAACGTAAGAAGTTTGCGTATGCCGATGACTTGGCTCTTGTACCCCTGTGTAAACCATAGAGGGAGCTAGTAACACACTTTCAGAGGACCTGTCCGTATTATTAAGAAATACGTGTCTTTTCTCAAAAACTAGTCAATCATAACTGAGGATTGTTAGGGCCAGGGAGGGGGTGTTTTTTTCAGAATTTTATTTGTAATCTTTCCCAATACATTAATTATACTGTATGTAAAATAACTACAACAACAGAACATCAGTTTATTGCTACAAATAGCCAAGATAAACATAATAGGTTTTCACAAATTAAAGTTAAACCAACCACAATACAGTGGAACATCGGTTAATAGCCGCTTGGCTACTGATGTACGCACGACAACCTTTTACTAAAAATTGGTCTGCTGATGACTGGAAGTTTGCTATGGAAAGACGAACTTTCGTGCGGCAGCAATTAGGAGGCACTTTCAGAAAGATTGCATAATGTTGACAGTTGAAGTACTGTGAAATATCGATCTAATTTGCAATTGTTTTGCGGGAAATTAAGTAGCTAAAATTTACAAAATCGACACAAGAAAAATATTAGCGCATTCTCCACGATTGCTCTAGGAATAAGGTTATTTTTTGCTTCGTTTTGCTACAAGATAATAATCCAAAATATGTTTCCAAACTATGTCGGAGCTAGGATGTCCAAAAAGAGAAACCTAAAAATTATATATAGTATCTTAAGATTTATCCCTAATTGAATTGTTATAAGATGAACTAGCTTAAAGCTGATTTGTTGATATTCGAAATCGATTTTTCTTTCGTAAAAAAAGTTTAAAATAATACTATTTATAATGTATTGTAATATTGTCTCACCTGCCAACATGTCCATATCCGATGGTTCAATAACCCTGGGAATTCCCAATATATCGCCGGCATCGAATGCTTTTCTACAGTTTCCTTTAACATCATGTGGAGATAGTGACTGGAAGTCTCTGAAAAAATTTAAATACTAATTTGTCGTTTTTCCATATAGTCGGTTTAAAAAAGGGAATCACGATATTTAGTTCATAGCGAGCATTCAAGAAAACCACTTATTTATTTTGTTTTATCTTTTGTTACGATATTTTGTCAAGGGACCCTCGCAGGTAAATTTTCATTCGCTTATTGAAATTATATTCGACCGATGTCAGACGTGTATAACGTGCTTCGTTTTGCGTTTTCAAAGAGTTGAGACCTTTTTATGCAAGTCGATTGTGTTAATTACGAATTGATAATCACCCATTGAGGTAGATGTATGCCTTGATTTGGAAGCTTAGTTTGTGGCGTCAGCTTTCTGCTGGATTTATACACGCCATTGTCGATAGCGGCCCAAGGAAAATCTACTTAAAGTAGGGACGCGATAGCTAGCGTTGCACGTCATCAATGAAGTATACATGATGTCATATCTATATTAGCCCATTTGAAAACATTTTAAATGCAATATGTATTAAAAAGTCGTTAGTTTATTTGTTTTACATATAGTAGCACTACTTGGTTATAATTTATTACATTTTTGATAAAACAACACATGTTTCGAGTTGATTATGATTTTACAGTTTGTGAATATTTTTAACGAGGTGAATACAAGTATGCGACGTAGCCGATGTCAATTCATCAGTCATTGTCAATCTTGTTATTGTGTGTCACCTAACCTGTATTTTTTCTTCCCTGTTGTATTTCGTGTTTTTTTGCCTCCGTTATTTGTCTGATATTTAAAAACAGTTTACTTAAAATTATAGGTGCCTATTATTATTATCGCAATGCCTAAATCCTTTTGTAAGCAATCGAAGCAATTAATTGCTTCACTAATAACCTTTTTTGAGAGGGAACGCGATGAAGGAGGTCCTTTCATACCATTTAACGCTGTTCAAGAGGTACGTACATGTGTTTGGCAATCACTATAATGCAAAAATTACATATTTCCTTAACATTTCAGAGAGTTGCTGCAGCATTAAATATATATGTGTCTACAGTTTCAAAAATATCGCAGTGCATGAAGGCAAATCAACCTCTCACCAGTCCAGTGAAAACAAGGAAGAAAGCAAAACCTATTCGCCATCTAGAACCTGGCACAGAAACATCGATACGTGATGTCATTTATGAAATGTATCGTACTAGTAAGCATATAGATATACAAGTACTACTTGAACGGTTATAAATATGATATATTTTCAGAACAGCATATTACTCGGAGATCTTTGTTACAACTCCTAAAGGAACGAAATATTTTTAATGGAAGCTTAACATCACTAGGTTTAATTCTAAAAAATATCGGTTTGAAATGGAGGAATGATGATCCCCGTAGAGGTCTAGTGGAACTGCCACGCATTGTTATAGCACGGGTAGACTTTTTACAACAATATGTTCACAATATGAAGAAAAATTTTTGGCAATTGGTGTACCTCGATGAAACATGGATTTTTGAAAATGGTTCTTTAAATTGGTCCTGGCAAAACAAAAATGTTGAGACAGTTAAGAAAGCAAAAAGTGATGGTAAACGGTTAGCATATAGATACTGTAATTAATAACAATTACTACATATTTACTTTTTTAGATATATTGTAGTGCATGCTGGTAACATGGATGGTTTTATTCCTGGAGCTTCGCTTATATTTTCATCAAGCACAAGAAATCCTGATTATCATGGTGAAATGAATGAAGGAAACTTTTTAACCTGGTTTGAAAACCAATTACTAAAAAATTTGGAGCACCCATCCATGATAGTAATGGATAATGCAAGCTATCATTCTACTGTGGTGAATAAATCACCAAACTTCTAGTTGGAAGAAGGGTGATATACAGGCATGGCTACATGACCAAGGTATTACCTTTGAAGACAATTTATTGAAACCACAATTACTACAGTTAGCTTTATTGTAAGTATAATAAGCCGAAATTAATTATCATTACTATTATTGTTACATTTAATTCTAGGAATAAGCCAAGAAATGTTTATGCTGCTGATAAACTTGCCGAGGAGTATGGGCATAAAGTGCTACGTTTACCACCCTATCACTGTGTGTTTAACCCAATTGAACATATATGGGGAATTGCAAAGACATATTACAATAGGCACATTGGAAGAGATGGGGGAGGTGTCGCAAACTGTATCAAAATGTGGGAAGAAGCCATTTCTACAATCACTACAGAAACTTGGAGGAATACAATTAAACATACAGAAAAGGAAAAACAAATATGGTGGGACAGAGAAGTGGGCTTTGATAGGGATGAAGAACAGCAATTCATAATCAACTTAAACGACGATTTTGATACAGATGAATGGGATGATGATGACGATGTAGACTGTGAAATGTAAAACAAAATCACATGTAAAACATTTTTCTTAATACAATTTATAAAATTTTATCAAATGTATTAGTAATGTACACATTTAAATTCATTCTGTAACATCATAAATGTACCCAGTTAAGTTTATTATAAACTTTATGGCAAAAATTATCCGAGTTTTTATTATAGTATTAACATCAGTATTTTTAACTTAAAAGGAGATTTTGTGTAGCATGTATGTTAAAAGCTATGCATATTATGGCAAAAGCTACAAGAAATTTATAGTAACAAACTAATAAAGTTTCTTAATCTAAATCCCTGACAAATTTGCTCATAGATTAGCTTTTTCATTCAACCGAGCTTAAATGGTGATTTTAACGTTCCTTAACATATTCGAACTGTTGTTTCAGCAATAAATAATATAATCACTGAATATTTTTAATCCTTTGTAGCTAAACAATAAATTCAAGTACACCATAGATCATAAAATGTAAAGCACTAATTGACATAGGTGTAAGTAATATTTTGCGCTTAATTACCAATATTTTCAGAATACATTTGACATTATCATATAATGTAGATGATGTTAAATTACTTATTTAAATGTCCAAAGGATTGCGATTTTTATAAAAAAAATGTACTTTATTAGTCTGCATAAGATTGATAACATTTATAGGTTGTGGATTTCGATGTTCGCTTCTACTTCTAACCTTACTTGACATAATACATATGATCAATTTGCGGTTGTCAATTATAAATCGATCGATACGGCAATATTGCCCGGCTGAGTCGTCAATGTTGATTAATGACGCACTTCGCTAGCTATCGCGTCCCGACTATAGTAAGAGACGCTTTTCTTCTTAATTATCCCCTTTGATATATTTTATTCGCCTTCTATACACATGGTATATTGTCCACTAAGGTGCTAAGTATACGGTAACCAATTTAGGGCTCCATTCAATTAGAAGACCGCCTGGATGGGTCTAGATTCAAGTTCCTTTCGACATTACGCGGCGTGGACGATGGACACGTGCTAAGCCTTCTTGTCAGAAGGATTGCCGTATGTGTCGTTCCGGAGATTCTGTTTGTTTCTGTTTTATGAATTGAAACTCATCAAGACTGTCGTTAATTGCTACTTCAATATTTGCAAGCTCACTTCACTTTGGCGGATATTTTATAGAATGCTTCTTTTTTTTTTGTAGTACCGGGCGGACTGCCGTATCGTTAATTTGTTAATTATTTAATTAGCTTTAATACATTGCAGTCAAGAAAATACAATATTTCGTTCGTATTTGTTAATTTATAATACTCAATCCTTTGGCATGTAATAATATTTAATTCATCTTGTGCATATGATAATTATTTTCTTATTAAATCATAATATCTTGTAATTTAAGTTATAGTTTTCAACTTTTTATCGTTGAGTATTAATAACTAACCTCGACATTTAGTTCTGGTTGTTTTTTTTCCTTTTACTAAACAATTTTTAATATATACAGGCTGATTCATTTTCGGCCCTCACCATGGGGATCTCGCTTATTATTGGAGATAGAGTATAGGTTTAAATTTGGCAAAGTTGTTAAATTTTGTGTTTGTTATAAATCCGTAAAGAAAATAGACCTGTGACAAATGACCTTCATTATTTAAAGAAAAACGCGAAAACCCCATTTTCTTCTTTTACCTGTAGCACCGACTTTTGGCCTTGTAGAGAAAAAATAAAAACACATCCTCATGGCCATTTCTAAACCTCTATCCAGTGGTGTACTCTAAATTTTTATACGACGTTTCGTTTCTTTCTGGCCATTATCAACTATCTAATTTCTTATAGGCGCCATATTGGATTTAGACATCTTCAGAAAGAGTTTTTTTTTCTGATTTCAACCATGTACCACATGCTGACTAAAGTTTTTGACATTAGGTTTTATTTGAAAGAATAAATTATAAGATTAAATAAGGTAGCCATGGAATTTCAATCTGTCAAACATTTCATTTATTGTTCATTTATAATACCAAAATGTCATACACTAACGAAGAGAAACGAGATATGATAAGTATTTTTTATTCTTCGAACCGAAATTCAACAGTAGCGAGTACAAGATATCTACAATTATATCCAGAACGACAACAGCCTCATCGTACCATTTTTCTAGATCTCGACAGAAATTTGGTCGAGAATGGATCGTTTACTAAGCCGCGTAATGGTCAAGACAACAGGAACTTAAATGAAAATCGACAAGATATTTTGAAGTAATTACACATTTTACTCTAAAAAGCATAACAAAGGCTTAGCCAATCGGTTAGAGTGCCACACTTAGTACCACAAATGGTAAATTAAAAGGGTGTTTTCAAATTTCATGTTAATCTTGTATTTTTATAGATAAATAATAATCCATCAATTTCTACACGCGAAGTAGCGTCAGAATTAAATTTGTGCCAGTCCAGAGTTTGGAGAACTTTACATAAAAGTAGGTTTAAACCATACAGGATCCATGTTAGTCACTCTTTACTGCCTGGAGACAATTTGAGAAGGCTAGAATATTGTAATTGGTTAATGGGAAGGATAGAAAATGACGAAAATTTTTTAAGCAAAATCATCTGGTCAGATAAAACAAAATTTACAAATTCTGGAATGTTCAACAGAAATACGGAGCACTATTGGGCAGTACAAAATCCCCGACAAAACAGGGCTAGAAGACCACAAGATCGTTTTGGAATAAACGTTTGGATGGGTATTTTGGTCTCTTAGGACCAGTTATGTATGAAGAACATTTAAATGGAGAAAGATATTTAAACATTTTATGTACATACGTATCTGACTATCTTGACGACAATATCCCATTAAATCAATTAAAATATTTATGGTGGCAACAAGATGGCGCACCAGCACACAATGCAGCTGTTGTTAGAAATTTCTTAAATCAAGAGTTTGCAAAACCGTTGGATTGGAAATAGGGGAGTTGTTGAATGGCCTGCGAGATCACCTGATTTAAGTCCGCTAGATTTTTTTTTATGGGGATATGTTAAAAATAATATTTATAAATTAGATGGGCCACAAAACATTGAAGAATTACGAGACAGACTTCAGAATGCCTTCGATGCAGTTCCTAGAAGAACTATGCAAAGGGCAGTACAAAATGCCAGAAGGCGTGCCCAATTGTGCATTACCGAAGATGGCCAGATAATTGAGCATTTACTGTAATTGTTTATTGTTTACTTTTCTATGTATTTTTATTAATGTTTTTGTTATCTTGTACTCGCTACTGTTGAATTTCGTTTCGAAGAATAAAAAATACTTATCATATCTCGTTTCTCTTCGTTAGTGTATGACATTTTGGTATTATTAATGAACAATAAATGAAATGTTTGACAGATTGAAATTCCAAAGGCTACCTTATTTAATCTTATAATTTATTCTTTCAAATAAAACCTAATGTCAAAAACTATAGTCAGCATGTGGTACATGGTTGAAATCAGAAAAAAAAACTCTTTCTGAAGATGTCTAAATCCAATATGGCGCCTATAAGAAATTAGATAGTTGATGATGGCCAGAAAGAAACGAAACGTCGTATAAAAATTTAGAGTACACCACTGGATAGAGGTTTAGAAATGGCCACAAGGATGTTTTTATTTTTTTGTCTACAAGGCCAAATGTCGGTGCTACAGGTAAAAGAAGAAAATGGGGTTTTCGCGTTTTTTTTTTTAATAACGAAGGTCATTTGTCACAGGTCTATTTTCTTTACGGATTTATAACAAACACAAAATTTAACAACTTTGCCAAATTTAAACCTATACTCAATCTCCAATAATAAGAGAGATCCCCATGGCGAGGGCCGAAAATGAATCAGCCTCTATATGCTAGATTGCTCATTTTATAGAAACTCATTATTATTTTTTGTTCAAAACTGTCGAACAGAAAATTTCTCCTAATAAATCTTGATGTGCCTAATATTGATTACGTGTGTTTTCTTTTAATTTGTAAGTACCTTCGTTTTCTTAATATCTTTACTTTACACCTGGTGGGTTGAATTACTCTGTACGTCCTCCGTGTGACGTACGATTAAGGTTTACAATCCAACAAAACAAAGAAATCACGGTGGCGTCCTTTTTCAATTATGACATAGTCAGTTTCGTAACAACGTTTCGAAAAGAATCCCACGCCGTCTTTACTAAGGACTAGGTTGGGTACAGGTTAGTTGGATTGTGATTTATTAGCAACTCTTCCTTTGTATAACGAAGGGTTATCGATGCCAGTTTTTACGTTGTTTATTTATTGTTGCTATCACAGCACTTTCAATAGTTTGAAATTAACAGTAATAACTTAATAAATTGATAAAATCAATTCTGATAGACTACAGGTAAACAAGAAGATAATAAAAGGAACTTACATTAAGTCTGGTTTAAAATGATGGATCAACCCGCAAAAAGCCATCCCATTACGCCAACTGGTGGTCAAATTGGTAACTTTAACACCCGGATAATTTTTCGTCATCTCCTTGCACCATTCTAGCAGATCTTGTCCTGAAATATTCGCTATTTTAATGACATTTCGATAATTTAATTATAAGAAAAACATCTATTACCAGGTGTCGTTAACTTCTGGGCTTTCGTTTCGGGCTCCTTTAATTCTAACGGTTGCAGTTGTAAGTTTACGCTGCTGGGTCTAGGAAGATTACCGAAACTGTTGTCGTTCTCTTCCGTTAATTTGTCGAGATTGTCCAGTTGTTGCGTACACGCTTCGGAATAGACGTCGATTTCTGGTTCCATGAAATCGGATTTCTTGGGAGCCGGTATGTTTGCGGACGGTATTTGGGCGGGTTTCTCGGCCAGTGGAGAGAACGTTTCTGCCGTGGGGGTTTTGTCGTCTCGGGGAAAAGATTGTATGCTACTTACTGAAAAATTACGAATATTATTAGTATTACAAGTACGTTATCAGATTAGCATTCGTAAACTTTTGTTTGACATTTAACGAGATAAATTTCAGTAGCAATTAGAGAATACAATCCCGGGATCTCGGCCGGGTTTTGATCCAGTAAATCCCGGGACTGTACTTGGCTAATCTCGGGATTTTCGGGATTGCCAGTTTGCATTCCGTAATCCGTTGCACCTTGACAATGACCTTACGTAGATTATATTAAGGGCACTTATTACATAAAGACAAAAAATCAACCTTAGGTACGCCGTACGATAAAAGAACTACACAGGTACAGTCCAAATAATATGGAACTTAGAAGGGACTTCCCCGCCCGCCATACTTCAATACAATACTGTTAAAGTAATTCCCCAATAGGCCAACAGGGGAATCACCCGATCACCTCATATGATATATCATAATATTGTTGCGAGGGATTCCCCGTCGGGGATTCCCTGTACGAAAGTATAAATACTCTTATTGGGATTTACTTTTTTCATTTATTAGTCTACCAGCGACAAGGTTACGCAGGTTACGTAATTTAAATTTAAAAGTCAATTATCTGAAAAAGTTATTTTAAATGGCGGGAGACTTTGTTCAACATAAAAAAAAAAACAGTGATACGTCGTCAGCGTGGAGTTATTTTTTAGTTGCGAAAGACGGGAATAGTGCTAAATGTAAGCGATGCCCTGCCATTCTCAAGACTTTGGGTGGATCGACTAAGGGATTACATACACATTTGTCATCAAAACATAACATTAAAATTTTAGCTGACGTTAATCGTTTAACAGCTTCAACAAGTCAAGATTCTGAAAATCTGAACACAGCACCGCCGCCAGCTAAACGAAAGTTAGAAGATTATTTTACTAAAAGTGCCGACGATAGCCTGGATGATGTTTTGGCAAGAATGACTGCATTAGATGGATTTCCATTCAGTGTATTCATAACTTCAGACAGACGACTTGAGAAAATTGCTCTTAGTGAAATACACGGATTTACCAAAATCAGCCGTCACAATTCGAAAGCGTGTTATGAATTACAGTGAAAAAATCAGAAAGCAAGTAAATGCAGAATAAAAGCATTTGAAAAGTGCAGGTGAAAAATTCGGATTATTTTTCGACGAGTGGACATCAACGTCCAATCAACGATACATGGCTGTCAACGCTCATTCATATAAAAAAAATTGGAGATTACGACGCGTTCCTATTCATGGAAGTATGACGGCTGAAAATTGTCTTCGTATATTGAAAGAGCGTCTAAGTAAATTTGATATTTCCCTGGAAACTGATATCGTGGCTACTGTAACCGATGGACCGAACTTTATGATAAAGGTGGGACAGCTTGTTTGCACTGAACAACATCTGTGTCTCGCACATGGTATCAATTTGGCCGTCTGTCATGTGCTTTATAAAATAAAGAATTATTTTCAAGACCGGCAAGATAGCCCTCCTCAGACTCAGATGATACTATAAATGAACCAGCTGCAACTGCTGATTATATGAAGGATAGCGATGATGATGACAATTTAGAAGACTTAGACTCTCCAGAGTCAGGTTTAATCTTAATGTCACAAAATGAATTTGCACGAGAACACATACCAGATTTAACGAAAGATGAAAACATTAATGAGCTGATAAAGAAAATCCGCTAGTTGTAGTGTATTTTAAAAGATCACCATTGAAAAATGAAACAGTACTTCAAAAATATGTGAAGATTGAACATGAAAAAGAACTGTCACTTCTTTTGGACTGTAAAACCAGGTGGAATAGTCTTTTAACCATGCTGGAACGATTTTCTCTTTTAAAAACCTGCATTCAAAAAGCTCTTATAGATCTCAATCATCCAATTCGTTTAGAAGATGCTGATTTTGACTTGGTAAATAAAATTGTTGATGTGCTGACCCAAATTAAATTAACAGTAGAAGCAATCTGTCGACGAGATGCTAATTTATGCGGAGCTGATGCCGCTTTGAAATTTCTTATAAAACAATTGTATTGAAAAAACAGCACTCGCCAATAAAATGAAAACATCCTTAGTGGAACGTATAAAGCAACACCGAAATGACGATTCAACTGGTGTGTTGAATTATTTACAAAATTCTCGAAAAGATGATGAAAATCAGCTATTATCGGATTTGGAATGGCTTATTTCCAGTTCCTACACAGGCTTTAGTGAGGGCGCAAATAAAGAGTATTGATAAAAGACTAATAGTCGAGATGACACGTAAGAGGAAGAAAGGTCACGATCACAAACAGATGATGAGCCAAGGCAACAAACCTCCCAACCCCAATTGACACTAAAGGAAAAGTTACAGCTGGAAATTAATAAGAGCATGGAATCCCCAGATACTGAAGTACAAAATGAATGGTTGGTACATAGTATTAGACGCAAAATGAGGTTGTTCGAAAATGGAGGAGTTCGTGGATATTACTTAGTATTAGCATATAAATATCTATTGTCTATTCCTCCAACCAGTGTAGAACCTGAGCGAGCGTTTTCAGCTGCTGTTTATGTTGGCAATAAACTACGAAGCAGGCTTGGAAGTTAAACATTGGATGCTTTGATATTTCTGCGATTGTATTTTCGAAATTCTAAATAGTTTTTTGTATTGTCTTTTTTGTTCCTTATTTTAGTATATTGTGTATTGTGTTGTGCAACAATATTAATAAATAATTTTTAAGAAATTACATAAGTTTTTTTTTAATTTGAGCCCAATTAGAAACCACATAGTTTAATCCCGGGATTACGCTTCAAAAATCCCGTAATTCCGGGATTGTATTCTCTAGTAGCAATTCAATAAGTCCCAAAGTTATACCAATCCAAGCAATACCAAGTTACAAGTTAAGTCTTTTATAATTTCTAACGTTTATGGAAATGTATATACGTCGCTTATTAAATCGTCGCTTTTCAAATCAAGCAGGACTTACTCGTACAATCTTAAAATAAATTTTTAGTCCATCGCATCTGTTGTAACATCAATCCTGGGACAGACAGTATATTATATTTGTATTAAATTTCTTACAAAATCCTCAGACTTTCTAGTTTATTGAACATCTACTGTATAATAAACAGATCTAAATAAGATAGCGCCTATCCAGAACTTCACTTCAAGACTTGAGAGACACTACACAAATTAGTCAGTGTGGAACGCCCAAGAACAAGTCCATGCTGGTTTTGGGATCAGAACTGACTAATATTTCCTTAAATTCGAGAATATATAACTTGTTCAAAGACTCAAAGATCTTCGCAAAATTAGATAGAATGGAAATAGGACGATAGTTTGGTAACAATGACTTATCTCCTTTTATAAGAACGGGACAAACAACTGCTCGTTTCCATAGATCAAGAAAGGTTTCGGCTTTTATGAAAAAATTCATAATCATAACTAATGGGGAGGAAAATATAAAAGAAGAAGAAGCGACCGCGTTTGTTGAAGACAATAGAGTTGTTCCATCACGATAATGCGGCTTCTCATTCGTCCGCTGTTGGTATAACAAACTTTGTCAAATTGCGCTACGAATCAGTCATATTCGCAGGATCTGGCTCCCTGTGATTTTTTTTATTTCCAAATTTATAAAAATGGCTCGGTGGTAAGAGGTTTCGGACAAATGAATAGGTAGAGTAAAATCATTTTCGGATGAGACTGGCGCAGAAACACATTTTAGTAATTAGAAAGAGAGCCACCTCATAAATGAGAGAGACAGCTAGTAGTATAAATCCGTGTACTATACGAGCCACAAACGTATATCGATTATTTGTCAGTCGGTACCAGGCATTTGAACGGTGTTTCGTAGTGGTGTTGTACGTACATTGAGAGTTTTCCTATTTGTAATATTATTGTTGTGTTTTATCTATTAATTAATTTTTTTTCAAAGCTATTCAAGAGTAAGAATGCATCCTCTTGTAAGTAGAAATATACTTATCATAAAATTCCTGAAAATTTAGTTGTATTTATTTACACAGGGTAAAATGTCTGATATGGCAACAAACTCTGTCCTGGAGGAAGTGAGCCCTTGTTCGAAAAAGAGAAAAGTTATTCTTGAACAATCTCGTGAAATAATTTTTAATGTATATAACTATTTTAAAAAACAAGGTGTGACAGGTAAATATATTTACAAATTAGGTGGATACATAATATTTAACCTGTAATAATATTACTTTTTTTAAATAAAATTCAAAATTATAATTTATGTTGTTCATCACTTATAGGTCAGCTGCTAGATACAGTTGCAGAAGCAACAGGTATTTCTAGGAGCACTGTAGGTCGAATAATTAAAGAAGGTCATGCTGTTGAAACAAGAAAAGTAAATTCATTGTTATCGACAAAAATAAAACCACCAAAACCATCACCAAAATCTACTGTCGATAACTGTGGAGAAGAAATTATTGGCAGAATTATACATAATTTTCATGTGACTGAAAAGAGAAGACCCACAATAAAAGCCGTTTATAATAAAATTCACGATGATGAAGGAATCGGTTTTGCAGGAGGGCTATCATCTTTTAGGAAATTATTGCTGCGAATAGGATTCAGGTACTTTTTTTATTATTCTTAGTAATATCACTCTAAACTTTTTACTTGCTAGATGGAAAAAAACTACTGATAACCGTAAGATTTTAATGGAGCGGTTTGACATAAGAGAGCTGAGGTGTTCTTACATCCGCAAAATAACAAATTATCGTACCCAAGGACGTCCAATAATATATACAGGTATAAAAAGCATTTAGAAAATCTATTTAGTACATATTTTAAGTACATAAGTAATTTTTAGATGAAACTTACATACATGCAGGGCATACATCTCCTTTTGGATGGGTCGATCAATCTAATGAAGGATTAAAGTGTCCAATTTCAAAAGGGAAGCGTTTAATTATTGTCCATGCTGGTTCTGCAGAGGGTTTTGTTAATGATGCGTTATTAATTTTCAAATCAGGTCAAAAAAGTGGCGACTACCATGACGACATGAACTTCATAAATTATAAAAAATGGTTAGAAACATCTTTAATTCCTAATTTGCCTGATAATTCTGTGATTGTTGTGGATAATGCCAGCTACCATAATGTTATGTCATATAAACATCCAACATCAGCCAGTAGAAAGTGTGATATGATACAGTGGCTAAACGAAAGGGGCATAACTTACGATGCAAATTGTACTAAACCGGAGTTGTACTATTTAGTAAAACTTCACAAGCCAAAACATATACAGTAGAGCATAGATGGTATATTTGCAAAAAAAGGCCACACCGTCCTGAGATTGCCACCATACCACCCAGAACTAAACCCGATTGGAAAAATCTGGGGCATTGTAAAGAATCGGGTTGCATCAAGTAATGTTACATTTCATATAAATTATGTTGAAAAATTGGCGAGAGAAGAATTTTCAAACATCAAGGTAGAGGAATGATCAGAAACTTGTCGACATGTGGAAGGTGTAGAAAAAGATTACATTATGAAGGAGCACATAATGGATGATTTTTGTGAAGAATTTATTATTAATGCCAATAATGACTCTGAAGATGATTTCTACGATTTTTCAAGCGATGAAGACTGAAGATTTTAAATGTTTCAAAATATATTATATTAATTTTGTCATCAGCGAAAATAAATATTTGATTATACATTGTATGTATGTATATTTGTTTTAATAAATACAAAAATTTTTCTAGGCACATGCTTGTGTATTTATCTTCTTTTAATGTCTCTAAAGTGAGATTTTGGTTAGGAGTAAAATTATAATGAGAAAAAACAAAATTAAGGTTAATGAAAACCATATTACAAAATATGGATTAATATAATAATAATTTGTAAATACAAAGACTTAAATGTGAAAGCACTATAAAAAAAAAATATTTCATTGTAAAATACAATTTATAAAAAATTTGTTACATAATACCAATTGATTTAATAATTATTTTATTCTTCGCGAAGTAATAAGTTTATTTAAAATCGACAACAAAACATAATTATTATGGTTTAATATAACTAAATATTATTTAAATTTAAAACTGCCGCCTATATTGTCAAGACTGCTCAATGTTTTTAAGGTGTTCAGTATTTTTGTAACGTCATCGCTCGCGCATCTTCAGTCTCATCCGAAAGTAATTTTACTCTAATATCCGAGACAAATGCATATTTTGAATAGTTTGAAAAAATTGGAAACTAGCTGGGCTAAATGTGTAGACTCATAAAGGAATTTTGTGGAAAAATAAAATATATTTTTTTGAATATATTTTGTTGAAAAGTTATTCTCTCGTCAAAATACCCCCGTACCGTAGTTTTTATAATTTATAAATCTATTATCTATGCAAAATACAAGTACATAAAACCTGAAGTGAAAAGAACCGTGTACACGTTATAAGTACATGTACTTTCTTATCAAGAAACTGAATACATTCTCTTCGCATATTACATTCTTGACCCATTTATCGATCGACCTTATTTAAAGAAAAGACTACATCAATATGCACTTACTACTTAAAGGTGTACTGGCAAAGTCAGATCCTGATAAACTATTCGTCATCTGTTGTACTTGCTGCGTTACTTCGTTCAGGGTGTTCTTAATGGAATTCTCGCTCATCGAGAAATCTTCGTCTTCGAAGTCGTCCAGTGGTGCTATATCGCTGTTGTTGTTGACGGACATTAGAGATGCTATCGACTGCATATCTTCATCGCTGAAAATACGCCGAAAAATATTTTCGAAATTTAAATGGATTTCAAGATAAACTCACGTGGCTTTGCCCTCTTTAAGCAGAACACAAGACAGCGTACAATCCATTTTGGCCGCTACGATTTTTTTCGTTGTCGATTTAAATTGCAACTGCAGTTCGTGTTGTTTTGAATCACCGCTCGCATAGGTTCCCATGTTGATGTGTGTGATGGCAAGATGGCGTCTTTTACCCGTTGATGAAACCTAAAATCAAGCAAAAACGATTCGACTAAGATGAAAACTTTAGGCTTTTAACCATTCTGTTAATACTTTAATAAGTTTTACTAAATACAGTTTCTAATTAAAGTTGTCGTTAAGGTTGTTAAAACTTCCGTTACATTACTACCCCATTATGTTATTTCTTTTACAGGGTGGCGCAATAGGTATTGATGGTTTTTAGAGTTATTGTGGATATAATAATGAAACCATCCAGTTCAAAGAACTACATTTTTATTACACATAGGTATAATGTTTAATAAGTTCAATAACAAAAAATATTTTTTTAAAATAACGTCTTTCAAATGGCCTCTAAACGTTCTTGAAGTCGTGATTGAAAGTCTCCGTAACACGTTGCAGTATTTCCTGATTTATTGATCTGACTTCTTGAGTAATGTTGGCTTTTAGAGCTAGTAGCGTTCGATGCTTATTTTCGAAAATCAAGGCTGGTTAAATTTGGTGACCTTGGCGGCCAATTAAAATCACCATGTCGCGATACAAGTCATCTAGGAAACATGTTATTTAGAGCAGCAATGTAAATTCGGTTGCTCCATCTTGGTGGAACCATAAATCGTTATTTTCAATATCCAGTAGTTGCAATTCAGCAGATAAAAAAAGTATCAAGCATCTCCAAGTACCGCTGAGAAGTTACAGTCATTCTGCGGCCATATTTCAAGAAAACGTACTACTATTCCAAATGCAGCCACACCGCTACAGCCACACGGCTACATATAGTAACTTTTTCGGAATGCAGAGGTTGTTAGTGAATTTGTTGCTGTTGTTCAATAGTCCAGTACCGAAAATTTTGCTTATCCACATAAATGGAATTGTACCTCATCACACATTATTAAATGATTTAAAACATTTGGGTCAAGTAAATTAAGAAATACTGAACGAGTTCTTGTTACAGTTTGTCATACTCGTTCTACTTTCTCTGGTGTACGCGCAGTTTTTACTAAACCGACATATTCATTTTGTATACTTTCATAATCACGAAACGAGGCAACACACAAAATTGTGTTCTATCACGCTTGAGAACATTACATTCACGCCTAAATTTCAATAAGAGACTCCAATCGATGATACGCCTTAACGAAAAAGCTGCTGTAGTACAGTTTATAATATAATGAAGCATTTCATAATTAATTTGTATTAATCTGTATATGCTTTATGTGTTTCGCATTGATATGCTATATTTTTTGATATATTGAGGCTACGAATTAATGAACTACACTAATATATACGTGTTTTTTTCCTCGCTTGGAATGGCATAGCCATTCGAGAGGAAACCACTTTTATCGGCGAGTCTCTTTTGTCCGTTAGATGTCACGAGATATCTCTTGTCACCTGAAAATAATGGCAATAATATCCATAATGAAATCCAGCTGAAATGAAATTTCAACTTTGAGCAATTTCTATTTGGTTTCACAACTGTAAAGCGATGAAAATTTTCGTTCTGATTGTATCAAAACCCCGATCACCTCAAATTCGCGATTATCGAGCCTAACGAATGTTTCAAATTCTATCTACTTGAGAAAAATATCAATTTTCACTACAATTCCATCCGGGATATGTTTACAACACGAAAAGTCAAATTGTGATCGAACACAAACCATAGCCGTCAAACGGAACGTAACGCCATCTGTTGGCATTAATCATACTAAACTTCCATATTGAAACTAATTTTTATTTTTCACTGTTTTTTTTTAATTTTCATTGTGATTTTTTCAATTTTTCCTTTTTTGAAAAAATACAACTAACAAACGATTAAAATAAACAAGAAAAACCAACAATCCAAACGTGAGTTGTTGTCGAAAATGTGCGCTATGTGAAAAAATTGCCATTAAAAAAGTAATTTTGATTTTTCACGATTTTCCAAATATGTTCCTCAATTTTCCCAAAATTCCAATTCACAAAAACAACAAAACAAACCAAAAATGTAGCAAATCTGTCGATCCGATTGCGAGTTATGGTCTGAATTGCATTTTCTATTCAAAATTCCCATACGGTATATTCCAATGTCGGATTTTAATGATTTTCCAAAATTTTGCCTCAATTTTCCCAAAATATCTTTCCGTAAAAACCCGTTGCGAACTATTTCGAACACAATGATCAAAGAATCACGCAAATTGGGCACCCGGTTATCGAGTTATAGCATTCTCAACAATCATTAATCTATTTTTATATATGTACGAGTATTTAGATTCTATAATTTTAGCGACTTCGAATAAATTACTGGCTCAGATTTTATAACAGAGATAGCTTTTTACAAACAGCTTCCCGTATTGCAAAAAGAATGTCAACAATGTTACAAAAATTTTAAAAAATTTCAGAAAATGAACGCGAAATTCAAGAGAACTAAAATAGTATATTAAAAAACGAGTTTCATAAGGCACCATTTTGCCGCACGAGATCAGTTTAGAAAACGAGCCGCTTGCGGCGAGTTTTCTAAAGAGCGAGTGCGGCAAAAGGCCTTATGAAACGAGTTTTTTATACTATTTTTTCTATTTTGCGTTTTTTACATTAATAAATTGCTTAAATTGGAATTATTTAATTTGAAAGTTCAGAGTTTAATTTTTATATAAAGCATGCAGTTGGTCACATTGATACTTGACCTTTTCAAATTTAAATCTTGCTATCCGCGAAGTATATTATATTACATATTATTTATTAATTTTCGTTAACATTACTTGATATTTCATTTAAAAATATAAACATGAGTGACATAGAAACATATATATGTTGTTGTCAATTGTATACAACATACGTTGTTTGTGTAAAATACGGACATATATCATATCTGTCAAATGTACATAAATTCTTAAAATCAAATGACAGCAATATTTATTTCTGTATTCGAACAACGCCAACATTGAAAAATGAAAAAAAGTGTATCGAAACGAAGCTCATTTCGATACTGGTTTGGGTTTCATAATGAGTTCATTTCGAACGCAAAATAGAAAAAGATCTTTAAAGGACGGCAATTTTTTTTAAATTAGATGATAGATCTCCATGTAAGAGTACATTTATCACCAACATAATTTCTTCTGTTTTTAAAGGAGATCAGGGAGAGTTATTTAGTAATAGAAAATGTCTTTTTTTTTCTATAAATGTATAGGTTATGTGTGACCATAAATTAAAAGCAATAGATATTGTTTCGTTGGCCGGGTACTTTTTATGATGCTCCAATTTTCAATCATTCTAGTATAACATAATATTGGAGACAAACATCTTTCCTAATGTAATTTTGCTCGGTGATTACACATTGCTAAATGATTTACAAACCAGCTTTAAATCCACTAATACAGGTAGAAGAAAGATATCACTTTTGTCATGTTAGAACTCGAAATATGATAGACTGGTTAATTTTTTTTCTTTTCTTGTTATATTTATTATTTCTATTATTATATATAATAGGCCACACTGTAATATATTATATACATTTTAATAATTGTGGTGTAAGAAAATGTAAAAAAAAATCTTTTATTCAATTATTTTGATTTGTAAATATAGGGAAAAAATACCCGTATTTATATTTTTTCTTTTACCTTCTATGTATCAATGGGAGATCGCTTAATTATACCTTCAAGTGTATTGCTATAGAATATTGTATTATTTTTGTGAATGTTGGAAGTTTTATGATAAATCTAGTTTCTGATTATCATTTATGAAAACTATTCCATAAAATGTTTTACTGGAAGGAACTGGAAGGAGCAGAAACATTAGCACATTCACACCCAAATATTATTCATTTCAGATGTGTTGCTCATAGTTTACAGTTGGCAGTGCTCGGCACAATATCTAGTCCTCCTTTTAAGAAAATTCTTGATCAATGCAGAGCCATTTGCAAAAAAATTGCGAACACCAAATATTTCTTCTTTAGCTAAGAAGCTAAACTTGAAAAAAGCCGTACTAGACTGTCAAACTAGAAGAAGTTTTTGTTGGAATTGCTGGATGCTGAATTAACTATGACTGATAGTACTTGGAATATTTGTGAAGAATTCGTAGAAGCTTTTGCACCTGTTAAAAAAATACCGCTGAAACTACAAGAAGAACAGATGAATTTAGGCGATTTTTATAGAAACTGGCTTACTTTTAAATTGGAGCTAACAAAAGGTGACAAAACAAAATCATTTTCAAAAGAATTATATTTAAATATTATAAAAAGAGAAAACAACTTTATTAACAATCCACTTTTGATTGCAGCAGTATATCTAGATAGCAGATTTAAGGTCATTCTAAGTCCCGAAGATGTTGAAAATGCTAAAAAACATATTTTTAAAACAATAAAAATTTTGAAAAATTTACAAATGGAAAGAGAAAAAGAGAATTTTGTGAGAGAATCAATATCTTTTTCTTCAGATGATGATGACGATATGGTCGAACAAGTTCTAAAAAAGAAGGAAAGGTTTTATAAATCAAATTCTTCAAATGTAAGTGTCACCGCTTCGATTGATAATTTAGTTAAAAATGAATTTGATATATATGAAAAATATCCAAGACTGGGAAAAGAAAAAAACATTTGACTATTTTGGGAGCAACATAAAACGGCAACGCCATTATTGTATCAAGCGGCTCAGATTATATTCGCAGTACCTGCTACGCAAGTAAGCGTCGAGAGGGCCTTTTCAGCCTTGAAATTCATTTTATCCCCACAAAGAACAAATTTAAAAGAAGAAAACTTGAAAAATATATTAATTGTAAAATTAAAAGAAAATTTCTTTGAAAAATAAATTTTCTACTAATAAAACACATGTAGTTTTTTTAAACTTTGAACCCGAACCCTGAACCGAAATCGAACCTGAACTTTTTATTTTGATTAACCCGAACCTGAACCCATTTTTTTCATGGTTTCAGTCCCTGATTTTTACCTACTGATAATGACAACTTAGTTATCAAAATACGTTTTTAGATACGATTATTAATTGTGGTTAGGGGTTTTATATATTTTTTGAGTTTTTGTTATGTCGCTCGCAAAAAAAAATACTGACACAAAGTA
This sequence comes from Melolontha melolontha, assembly GCA_935421215.2. Classification (NCBI taxonomy): domain Eukaryota; kingdom Metazoa; phylum Arthropoda; class Insecta; order Coleoptera; family Scarabaeidae; genus Melolontha; species Melolontha melolontha. The sequence continues at coordinate 14,072,442 of OW285235.1, forward strand.
AACGAGTACCATTTCATTGGTGGTTTTGGAACAATTGTGATAGGGAATGAAAAGTTCGATTTTAAATTTAAATTTTTATTAGTGTCGCTTTAATTTTGGCGCGCGCTGTATGCGTGTTCATATGGAAATTAGTAATCACAAAAAATGCATACATAATGTGTTTCAAAACTGGCAAATAATGAAACGCAAGCTATTTTTAACTGCATATGAAATATATCGGACGTGCTTTCAACAAAAAGCAATATTCTTTTACTTAATATTGAATGCTGTAATTAGAAACACATAATTTTGTAACTTTTGTCTTGCAAAACAGATTCTATATACATTACTCATAATTTACTTGATTTTTCTCGTTAAATATATATACATTTTATATAAAAAAAGCTTTGTTTAACTTAAATTCAATTTAAAATAAACGCTTCGACCTGCAAAAGCAAACAAAAATTTTTTTTATCAGATTTTGTATCTAAAAATTATATAAGAATTGCCTAATAGATAAATATTAAATATATTTAATATAATATTTTCTTATCACACTTGGCATTGCAATGATAAAATATGACAGTGTAAATATAAAACATTCTTAAGAAAATATAAAATAGAACAGAAATTTGTATTAGAAAAAGTACCTAATTAATTAAACATCTTTGCTATAAGGATGACATAATCTGGTTTTAATTGCAAGTATAGTACAAAATTGCTCACATATTTAATTATAAACATTAACTATGTATAAAGATTTTATTGTACTCAAATTGTATATGTTGACCGTATTGAAATAGATATCATGTATTTTTGATATTTCGAGTGTTTTTATCACAGGAAATTTGTTGTTAAATTTCCTGAATGATTCAAAATAATATGATAATATGTGAAAAACAATAACCACAATAAAATACATGTAAATTAAAATGTACAGACCTGATAAAATGCAATGATAATTTAAATACCACGATGGGGGTTTTCCCTGTTTGCCTCAGACTTAAACTAGATATGTAAGGAAAAATATTGAGTTTTTATTGCAATCTCTCACGTACTAAATCAAGTAATAAAGAAGTCATCACAGGCAAAGCAAAAACACAAACATTACTTTACTGTTTCATAATTCATTTAAAAAGGAATCATTAGCATATTTTAAAACTGTAAACTCTATCCTTGATGCATTTCCTGAGTTCCATATTTAGACAACAACTGTCTTTTTACATTATAATTTCTTTGTATTAAGAATTAAAGTGTTCAATATAGAAATATTATTTACTTACATCTTCAATAATAAAACTCCAATCTTTATCTTCCAAAGTTTTTGTTCTTGGATCTCTAAATAAGGTGACATCTACTTGTTGATTTTCTGGTAATGACCATACCACAAGTCCTTTGTACGGATTCTGTAGTGTTGGCTCCCATGACATAGGCTGTGAAATAACCCTACGTGATCTTCTCGACCAAACTACAGATAGTTTGTGTGGTTGCCTTTAATAAAATCAATTTAATAATATTTTCTCATCGATTAAAATGAAAAAATACCATTTTGATGTGAATTCAACGGAAAGTTGATGATATGATACAGTGAACTGGAACTTTGCAGCCTTCTTATTCACTCTTTGCAGTCGTTTCCAGACTGATCCCATAATTTACTGCAGCTTAAAAGTAAATTTTACAATTCATATAAATTCACAGTAATAATAAACACTTCTTTTAGATTGGGTTAGAAATTTTACGCAAAATTTATATTTAATATTAACATAAAGAATTATTAACAAAATAATCACTGAACATAAACATAATGAAATAAGCAGTTTTCATTTGTTTTTAATTACATCAACAACACATGACACTAACGCAAAAATAGCTCCATTAAGTAAATAGATTATTTTGAGACCAAAAAAATAATGATTTGCATCACATAATAGAGAACTTTGACATTAATAATAAATTAACCTTGTCAATGAATCATTTGACACTACTAGGGTCAGCCAAGATAAACTCGTAAATTTTGAAGAACCGATTGCATGATTCGAACCAAACACAGCACGTACCTCTTAATAATAAAAGCACTTAGTATAACATTATGATGAAAGAGCGTTCCGGTTTTTTCTTTTTTATTTTGAAGTTTATCAGTATAAATGATAATGATAATTCACAATAACATGAAAATGAAATTGACATGTAAAATGGTAGTTGTCAAGTATTATGAAAACAAATAGAATTCTGTAATGTAATAACACGTTATAATGTAAATTGCATTGAATTGCACAAGGAAAAACGAATACTATAATCGAGAGAATAATTTTTATACTTTCGTACAGATAACTCTAATAAGTTTAAGGAATGAATTCTAAACAAATAGTTAAAAATTACAATCATATTGATATGAACTGATAAATATAATATATAATAGAATGTATATGAAATTAAGATATCCAAAAAATAGACGATTTTATATTATACATACACATTATAAATCAAAAATAAATACTGAAATAAATTTATGTATATGTGTTCTAAGGAACTAAAATTATAAATTATAGATAATTCTAAAATATAGTATTCATTTGCAAAAAATAAATAAAATCGAACAAATTTACAACTTTATTACAGATTTCTATAACATGTTGAACCTATGTTTCAGTACTTTAAACATAGATGGCACTTATTGTAACCTCCATGTTTGAGTAGTGAAAAATTATTATGTGATTCAGTTTCGATTTTAAAATGATATATTCATGATTCATGAATATAAATCCATACTGAAAAATGAATGGAACAAATTTTAGCTCGAAAATTGAAGTAGATACATTTATAAAATGTCATGCATGAATCCAGTGTTAGATGTAAGAAATGATGCTGGTGATAATCGTTTACATATAATCAATTTATAAACTTCTTGAAAGGTAAGTTATTTACCTACACTGTCCTACACTATTTTATTTAAATTTACATAATGAAAACGTAAACACAGCTGGGATTTAATATTTTTATTATCCTAAATAATACCAGTCAGTATTTATAGATGATAAAATGTTTTTTTGGTATTATGCATTTTAAGCAAAATATATACATGAATTTTATGACCAATCATAGCAAAGAATTGTTTTCGTAACCATAGGAACATGATTCAAAATTTAACAGAGTTGCAATGTTACCTAATACGTTTGAATTGAAAATTCAGATATAAACAGTTATATATCGTAGTTGTATACCGCTGTTTAGTACAAATTACCATTTACAAATTCGTTTAATTTATTATTTTTTAGTTACTTTATAGGTTTTAATTAAGAGTTGTTTATATTTTACTTAATTAAATGTATATACATACATATTAATTAGGTATTAGTGTGAGTTACATTTTTAATTTTATTTCTTTATTATTACAAATGGTATTTTATATTATTGTTCTCCATCCTGAGTCAAATCATGATAGTGTCATATTCAGAGAAAGTCATATTTGATTGTAGTGCTAAGAGTAATAATTAAAAGAGGTGCATATTCCAGGATTATTTCTAGGAGACTGGTTATACGTGTAGACATTACCTTCTAACTCCAGAGTTACAAACAGGTATTGTGATACCCACTTAATTTCATATATATATAATTTTAATACTCACAATTATCAAATAATTGTTCCTATAAATTGTGATATGCAATAACTGGTGAGTGGTAATCGCGTTTCATTGGTTACAAATTCATGTATAATATTTTGCCTTACTAAGGTGCCTCAAATGCATGATTACCGTTTTTTTTTTGAAAATTCATATGAAGAATAAAATATATTTTTAATAATATAAAATATTATTAAAAACCTGGTGTGAAGAACACAAATACAGGTTCACTATTAATATTTTTGTGAACGTGTCCGAAAATATCTTTCCCCAGAGACGTAGATACGTATTTCACCTTTCTACAGGCTCATCGGTACGCCCCTGCTGGAGAAAGAATATTTCCAGACACATTCACAAAAAAGAACCACATCACCGTAATTATCCAGACCGGGCGTAGAAGTAAATTCAGCGCTGCCTGTTGTCAGACAACCGAAGTACCTCGCCCCGTCCACATAACCAATGTGAAGTAACGACGCCTTTCCAAAGGTGGCACAGTCGTTACTTGACATTGTTTATGTGGACGGGGCGAGGTACTTCGGTTGTCTGACAACAGGCAGCGCTGAATTTACTTCTACGCCCGGTCTGGATAATTACGGTGATGTGGTGATGTGGTTCTTTTTTGTGAATGTGTCTGGAAATATTCTTTCTCCAGCAGGGGCGTACCGATGAGCCTGTAGAAAGGTGAAATACGTATCTACGTCTCTGGGGAAAGATATTTTCGGACACGATCACAAAAATATTAATAGTGAACCTGTATTTGTGTTCTTCACACCAGGTTTTTAATAATATTTTATATTATTAAAAATATCTTTGTATTATACAAAACTGGTGGGGTTTACCTACTCATGTATGTTTCAGTTATTCTGATAAAATATATTTTGCCTTTGCTTGGTGTGCATATTTTGGAATTGTTGTCTTATATTTTTATAAATCAATAAACATTTCTCGGAAAATTGAAATCACTGTCATTACTAGATACAAAAACGATTTCGTGTACTATTTAATAGATTAAGGATTACATACAAAAGGGTTTCCGGTTTCATTGTGTTTAAAACAGTTCAATCAATTGCCGAATGGATTGAAGGATATTTTGACAGAATGAAACTTGTCGTATATTAAATTAAAGCTTATTTCGTGTAGATTAATAATATACCTAGTTTATTCAGTCTAAAACGTATTAGTACTTACTACAGAATTTTTTCTGATATTCTGGATTCAATATCGAAGATCGCAAGGCGTCTGGCGATTTCATCTTTTCTCTATACCAAGTCATCTAGTAAAATCAAATATACAGTCTGGGTCCATAGTTATGGTCAATTGAAAGAAAGTAAGTGTACATTTTTAGCAATTTTGGTATTCGCTGGAGGGTAAACTATGACATTTACTGGAATATAAATGGCAGGAGCTTGTTTAGGAGGCAAGAATATACAGGTGTACCAAGTTACAAATAAATCAGTGACACGATGAAAAATGAATATTTTTGAAGGACTGCCCCTCAGGAAATTTTTGGTCAGTTTGGAGAACATATCACATGTTAGTGTTAAATTTTGTATATACTAACTCGACTATGTAGAAAACTAATCTGTCATTAATTTTGACGAGGAATGTGTGAGTTGATGATAAAAACACAATAACTTAGTAAGTATTTTATGTACTAACGGTCTAACAGACGTGGATATTCAGCCCATTATTATAACTCCTAATGAAACATCTAGTTCAAATTCAGATTTAGAATATGACTGAAGTGTTTGTCATGTTAAAACAATTATTTTAGTGTTATTTCGTTCTGTAACTTTTAAATTATCAAATTCACAATTATTGCTTTATAAAATTCTAGCTATAGATTCAGTTTTTGTATTTCCTCTTCTTGAAAGATATACATATATTGAATTGTTTGTTATTGTTTTGAAATAAATTAATTAAAAATTTCAAGTTATTTTTTTATCAAAATACACTAGAAAATTTTTAGTCTATTGCTTACTTACAAAGGTCTTGCATTAGATATAGTTGCTAAAAATCAAACTCAGACATAGAAAAAAAAGCATTTATTGAAAGTAAATGAAAGCTGTTAAAATTGTCAAAATTTTACACAGCATCTAAATATAAGCTTAAATAAAATAGTGTTAAAACACTGTCATGAACCATGAGTAAGATTTATCAGTTCTTTTTCTTAACGAATAAATATCATAGGTTGTGCTAATTTTTACAATATACAGACTGAGTTTTATTTCGGTCTTCAATTAGTGCATCTTAAAATATTATTTGAAGGAGATTTGATCATTTTAAATTAATTAAGCTTTTATAATAAATAAATACATTTTATGTCTTCTATATTCACACTGGCACGATTTATTGTTGAATAATTTGGTGCTTTAAATAAATACATAACCTACATATCATGAGAAGAATAATTGACATCACGGAAAACTTCATTCATAACCACGCTGTTCTTGACGTTTTATTAAAATTAATTTTAATAAATATAGCTAATTTTAGCTAATGAATAAAAAATTATATAAAATTTAGAATATTTAGGATATAAATATAATCTTAGCAGTTTACTTTTAAATACAATTTTTATTTTATTAGTAATGCATTTGAGCCAGAAGTGTTAATTTGATTCATATTGATGAAAATGAATGGCGAAAGCCAAAACATCGAATGGATTAATACTATATGTATATCTATATCATCGGTTTTGATTTCCTACCAATAAAACAATATCTATCTATGTTGACTATATAATGTTTTTTTATTTTTTATATGTATTTTATCTATATTTTTAATTTAATTAATTATAATTATTAATTAATTAATTAAATAAAATAATTAGTTAAAATAAAATCTATCCAGTTTTTATTTTATGGAAATAAACGCAAGGAACACTTACTGTTAGACGTACAGTATAAAAATTACTTAATACTCGTCTGTCTCCCATGCCGATATTATAATCAGACTAGACCCTCACCGCATGGTGCTTTATTAAAGTATTTGCACAGCACAAAGTCATTTTTTTAGATTGTGAAAAACACTATACCTTTCTCTGTGTTTACTATACCACCGTTCCCTTAAACTTAAATTAAAGACAATGTTCAAATACAGGGTTAATGAAGAGAAAATAAAACACGCATAGAGTCCATATTTGTTTTTATTGTTACCAACATATAGATTCTATTTTAAATTCATATAATAGTAACAAATAATAGATAAATCTACAACATTATTACAGTAATTTTACTGAATAAGTTGTACAAAATGTTCATTCAATAAAATTACTTATTTGGTATACTTTTGACGCCATCATTCAACAGTTTCTCTTTCATCAATATCTATTACAAGTAAACATATTTATGTACGGATAAAATCTTAAGTCTTAACGTACTTTTTTTTTGGTATAATATTTAATTTATATGTATATATATCTATAGATTCTAAAATTTAAAAACATAATAGAAATATATGTAATTTGATTTTTACAATTAAAGCCGAAAAATCCCCCTCTTAATAATACAATTAATATTTTTAAATTTCACATCTTTATTATAATTTATTATTGTAACATCACATTTATGTAAGTTTTATACAGCTAATTTTAATTTCCTTTTAGATATAAGTTTGCTAACACCATGTTTTTTAGATGCTTAACAAAATACAATAAATACATGTTTCATATATGTATATTGTCAACGGTTTTCGATTTTTTAAAATTTTTATAAAATTTATTTCTTACCAAACAAACGCTGATATACAAAACAATTTATAATCTAATTTTAATTAATTGTTTGTATTCTTAATGTATTTTTAATTTGAAAAATGAATTTTTGTTATATATTATTTTAATATTTTAACAGAAATTTTTTCATTCTTCTTAAGAACACTGCATGAATTTATATTATTAATTTTGTGTATTATTTATTATGCAATATTTTATTTAATTATTTTAATGTATTTGTGTAGGTAGAAATTGAAATTGTTCATAGAGAAAATAGACAAAAAAAAACACAGTGACGCCCTACGTGGAACATTATAAAAAAATACAGCTTTATTATGTTTATACTTTCTCGCTGTAAACCTTTTAAATGTGAAAATATGCAAGATTCAATAAAAAGTATGTTTCGACTCACGATATTTCAGTTACATACGATACTTGGAGTATATTTTTAAATTGACTGACGTCTTATATTCGCAATAGTAGAATGCTTATGGATTTCTAAATTAAAATATTTAGAAATCTATAAAGCTGCGAAAGGTGTTCCTTAAGGTTCCGTTACTGATCCATTAATTTTTTAAAATATTTATTAGTGATCTTCCGTTGTATATTAATTAAATATGTATTTCTTTATACTTATGATACCACTATAGCAGTTCAAGCTATTATTGTCGATTTGGATTTGGCGGTTTGTTAATTTCACTATTGGTGTTGTATTAATAATTAGCAGTGGTGTGATTGGTGTGCCGGAACTTTTTGCATCTATTTCGACGAAATCTACGAATATATGTTATTAATCCGATTAAATTACCAATCAAGACCGATTTTTGTTGCACCCTACTATCTTACTCCAAGTTATTGCACAGGTTACCCTGTAGATGATCTGCGTGTTCCCACGTGGAAACGCACTAGGCAGAACATACTGAATGTAGCGCGTATACACCACCCAATACGTCCCCTAACCGTTTATTTTATATTTATAGCAACAAATGAAATTACACGATAATAATACTAAAGAAAAAAAGAATTAAATCTAAGCTCCAAACTTTCACGACCGCGTAAACGAACCGGAGCGCGCCGAATATATTTAGAAAACAAATTTTTATGAATTAAAAGTGCATCCAAACTACAGCTCTCTTCAGACAAGGGAATAAGGAATACATAATCAACTATAAAATAGAAAACAAATAAAGAATACACATCCTTTCTCGATATTTCACATGCCCATAATTTATTAGATTCTCCTGCCAATTAGCTTCCAAGCTCGTCAGTTTATTTCAACACCGAATTAAAATAAAATCCAAAATATACTCACATTAAACTTGAGATCTACTTTCATGCATCATATCATGATAAATATATTACGAAATAAAGTTATATTAATATTTTATCAGTTACTGTGATGTATACACAAAGATATATGCTAAAACGGATAAGTAATCCATATCAAAGTTGCATTGACGATCAAGGTATGGGTACGTGTTTTGGACTGCTACTAACCTTAACACCTCTCATCATTTTTAGGCTACAAATATCGGGTATAAGGTGTTACGTTAACAGACGAGTCACGTGATAAATAGTTACTTCGGACCAAGTTTACAACTTTTAAATTACAATAATACTTAATAATCCTAGTAATTCTCTCGATTCAGTGAATACAGGGTGCGGAAGAGAATCATCCCTACTTTCAGAAGAGCATCGTGACCAAGAGAAAGATCGCAGAAGGGTGGGGATAGACTTAAGCGACGCAGTAGTTCCAGAAGTTTTGGTCTGTAGGCTTATCAGTCGTAAAAATGGTGTGGTCGATAGAGTAACGCGTTTTTGCCGTCGAAACGTACTTTTACCGAAACAGATCCATCGTCGCGGCGCAGCGTGCGATGCGTAGTCACTACCAAATCCCTCCTCGAGATCGGAAATCGATTCTGTCGTGGGTGGAAAACTTCCGCAGTTGTGGGAATGTTGCGAAAAAGAGAGTTGGCGCACAGAGGATCAGTCAAACATCGAAGAACATAGAGCGACTGAGACAGGCGGTTCTATGAACTCCTAGGTAGCACGTGACCGCCCTGAACCTAACTGACAACATTGAACTTAATTTTAGTGCTTACAAAGATGGTCATTACTCATGAACTGTCACAACAGGATTGGAATAATCGATTACAGGCATGTGAAAATTTGCCTGAAGATTTTTTTCAGTGTAAGGGCACATTTCTATCTTTCTGGTGCCGTTGATAAACAGAACATGCGTTATTGGGGCGATGTCAACCCTAGACAGGTTCAAGAGAGGCCCTTACGTAGTGACAAGGTAATAGTTTGATGTGCAGTCAACAGTGAAGACATCGCAGGACCCTACTTTTTCGAGGAACATGATCGTGTGGTTATTACAACTTCTGAACAGTATGTACGCATGATTTAAGTTTTTTTTCGCACCACATATTGAACATTTGGATATGGAACGTGAGGATGGAGTCACGGCCGATACAGCTCGTAATTCAGTGGCTGTTTTGAGAGAAATGTTTTCTGGCCGCCCGATCTCCAGGTTCGGTGATATTTCATGACCCGCGCGCTCGCCAGATTTAACTTCGTATGACTATTTCCTATGGAGCTATCTCAAAGATAACGTCTTCGAATATCGTCCTAACAACCTACAAGCTTTAAAAGACGCAATACGCCTGGAAATAGGCCGCATACCGCGAGACATACTTCAGAGAGTGATGTGGAATTTCAGTATCCGGTTGTAACCAGCATATTGTTAATAAGGTCCATCATTTTCTGGATATTTTGTTTAAAACGTCATGAAATAAAATTTCTAATGTTGCTTTTTTTGAAACAAAAGAATATATCTGTTCAACTTTTTCTAGTTTCTTTTTTATGCACCTTCAAAGTTAGGAATGATTCTCTGCCCTAGCCTGTATTATGTTACCAGAACTGGGCATGGTTGAGACCTTGTATTCTGTCTAATGTCATTCGAATTAGTTGTTTACAACGAGTTCATATTCATATTTATAAGTTCTGATTTCATTATATTTATATATCGATATTATATAGTGAATTCGTAATAATAAGTGCAAACAGGTAAGGCGTAGTGTGGCGGCGCTCCATCTTTAAAAGATTTAAAAGCACGAATACGCCAAGAAATTCGAAACATTGCCGCAGATGTCATCGATAACAGTCAAAAAGGGTTTCTTAATCGCTTTGCGATTGTCTGATTGTTAACGGTGCTCAATTCGAACATTTAATTTAGATGATTATGTTTTCATTTTTAATGTTTACGATAATATTACTTCAAAATTTCCTTATGTAAACATCATTCAAAATTACCTTGTCGCATGTAAAAAAATCCGCCCTTTTTAATTATGTAATAAAAAAATGGGTGTTTATATTTAAGAAGAAAAAAATGACATATCGGTTTTTGGGGACACTTGTATATTTAAGTGTCATGTAAGAAAACTATAAACTAAAAATAAAAATCGAGGGTTTTTTTGAAAAACTTTCCTTTTAATTTTTATTGAATTTGTCTTCTAGTGTATGAATGCACTGTATGTAAGATCAGATATTTTCACGCCTAAACCGTTAAGTAAACAAGCGAAAGAAATCATTCTATCATTGATCGGGTATTTCGAAAAAGAACGTGATAATAACCGACCATTTATCTCTAACGTGTATAGATTTTTTCTGTATTAGTTTTGTATATGTAGTCTCAAATAAATAAATTCACATATATATTTAGATTTTGTTTGCATTTTTTGTATATATAACAAAATCAATTAAAGAATATTAATTATTAATAGGAGTTGTTAATATTTTAAAATCACAACATGAACGTAACTTCATAGATTATTTACTAATAACTAGAGTTGTCAGATTTTCCCAACATTACTGGATCCTACTCAGTGTAAGTTAATATATACGTACGAACGTTTTCAAAACAGATTGGGTTTTATAAAGAATACGTGCTTGTATGAAATTCCAACTCAGCATTTTTGTTAATATATACAGTCCGATAAGATTTCAGTATTAACAAAGAAATTACTTATTGTAAGAGATGTTTACGAAAAGTTTTGTTTTATTCTACGACACTCACCCAGTTACAAAAGAAAGATTTCGAATTTGAAGATAAGCAGGTTCATTTTATGCATTGTGTAAGGTCGTGTATGCTGGTCAGATGTTTATATTTTAGTTAAGCGTATTGAAGTTAAGAGCTATTGAAAAATTGCAAAATACTCGGTTGTCATTAGTGACGTCGGTACAAATAGTGGATGAAGTGAAAATATTACTGCACAATATAGACTACGCAAAAAACGTTCGCATGGTAGAAAAGTTCGATAGTGTTTTGAACAAAGATATTGATTTTACTAGATTAAGACAAATTTGTGATGATGCATCTACAGATCCGTTATCTATTTATAATTATATATGTCGAACGATCTTGCTCAAATTATAAGAAAATTTTCTTACGACGGTGAATATTGCTTACCGAGACAAATGTAGAAATTTATCCAATGTAAGTATTTTTTTATCTCTCGCTGCGTTATAATTTCTTACGGACAAAACGCGATGTATATTGAAAACATTTGTACATATTAACTTGTATTGAGTATGACTCTGGAATGTGGGGAAAAAAAACTCTACTAATAACAGCTGACTTAAAGCAACGTAAATTTGCTAACTCTGTTATGTAACTGTTTATCGCGTGACTCGTCTGTTAACGTGAAACGCACATATAACGCATAGATTTCTTTCTGGCATTGTGATGTGCACTTTGGAAATCGTCCCTAGGTGTTGCCACTCTTGGCCGATAGATGTCGTTAGATATCGTTCATTGTCGTTCAAGTTTTGCATTTACAGTGAACCGGTCCAATGCATTGTAGACTTTCATGTCGTACGAAGATGAGCACTGTAGCAGCCGAAACACGTGTTTGTCTGTAGGTTGATCGTTAACAATGCAACTTTGGTAAGCGTTATGTATCTAATTTGTCGTATACATAAATGTTTATGTATGTATAATCACATATTGTAGTTACTTCAAGTTGTTTAGAAATGTCGGAGACTTAATATCATTTTAGACTCACACGATATTTTAATTTAAAATTGCGTAAAACTGGAATTATATAGAGAGGTCTAAATAGTTTGCTGCAGTGTTCTTAAAAGGAAATAAACACAGACTTTATTTACATTTTCTCAACTTAACATTATATAAAGTAAAATTGATAAGTGTTCGGATTTCAAATAAACTAAACATTTATCAATCTTTCTTGTTCACATTGGCTGCACAGATAGCTTACATTTATTAATATGTATTGTTAGTTATAATATAATTACAAGTACATGTATTTTATAATAAATATATACACTTCTGTTTTAAAATTAAAATAGAAAAATTTACATATACTTATTAGAGAAGAAGATAAATATTTACAATTCCGCATGATCTAAGCTACGGGGTTGATAGTAAATGTGCGAAATTTTTGATTTTGAATCTCTTGGAAATATATGCTCGTAATATCTCTCGTTCTCCGGCTGCAGTGGTTTCGGTCTCTCCCTATTGTTTTTGTATCTTTTGGCGTGCGGCAAAGATCTTCTCGCATATTTCTCGTCGATCGATAAAGAAGATCTCTGCCCGTCACCGAAAACCGTACTGCCGCCATCCACCGATTTATTTACATTGTTATATCGGTTGAAATTACGATAATGTTTGTCGCGGCAATCAGTTCTGTAACAACCGCCTTCCGTTTCTTTATCATCTAAATCGTGGAAATTTGGCGGTAAGGTGAGTGTTTTATAGTGACGAACGTTTGAATCAAGTCCATCAGTGTAGACGTTTTCTTTTTTTCTTTGGTCTTCTAAACTACTTCTACCATTGAATGTGAGTGTTGTTTGCTATATTTACAGCATTATGTTAGATTGTGTTAGTTTGTTGGATGCGAAAAAATTCGATTCTCGCCTTCGAAGTTTTAATCTTCGTACATGCAAATTGCGCATCGAATGTTTTCACATTTTTTTCTATTAAAAAAGTCTTAAATTACATGACTCTATATGTTCTTTTTTTTGTTAAAATAAGTGCGATGATCTTGGAGAGAGACGAGTACGACGGTAGCGCCACACCTTGGCAGCGTTCAGATTTAGAATCAAGTGAGGTGGTTTGAAAATGTGCTCAATACTGGAGTCTGTGTAGAAAATCAGTGTTAAGTGTTTTTATGTACAGTATGGTCAAATTAATTTAGTATAGCAGTGGTCGTTAATACAGAATCCATTAAATTCCCGTTATATTTGTAGTTTCAAAGAAATTGAATCGATTTGTATGGGGATATCGAAATTCTTCACAATTCACTAAACAATAATTTCATGAATCTAAGATTTATTAATTAAAAATGATTCTCGCGTGTTTTGTTTTTTTTTATAACAAGCTTAATACTATCCCGATTACAATATTTTAAACTTCAAAATGCCGTGGTATTCCTCAAGGTCGTCGGTAGTCTTGACTCATTATTGTTTGCAAAATGTATTATTTATTAAATTTATATCAACGAGAGAGATTTTTTTGTACGTAATTAGTACGAAAGTTTTAGTTTAAGTAATTACGAACTTTCTCTTACACCATTCTTTAATTATAAACTGAAATCAGGAAATAAGAAAAAAGAGAATGAAAAAAATATTACGATCAGAATGAACTTTCATAATACAAAAGTATTTTTAATAATATAAAAAATATTATTAAAAATGGGGTGTGAAGAACACAATACAATAATAATTTCGGCTAGATAGTAACGTAGTTATGTTTGTTTTGAATGTGTCTCTTCTCCAACAGGGGCGTACCGACGAACATGTAGAAATGTGAAATACGTATGTACGTCTTTGGAGAAGATACATTCAAAAATACATAAATGAACTTGTATTGTGTTCTTCACACCCCATTTTTAATAATATTTTTTATATTATTAAAAATACTTTTGTATTATACAAATTTAGTGAGGATTTACCCACTCAAGTATGTTTCAAATTATGTTGTTAATGAACTTTCACTAAACTAAAGAGTGAATGAGAGTAAATGAAGTATTGAAATAAATTTTCTATTTAAAATGCAAATTGGAAGAGCTTGAATATTACATACTTCTAAGTGCGATAACACATAACACGATACATTGCACAAAATAATTGAAATAAAACACGTGTTTGGATATTCAAAAATATTTAATAAAAATACCATTTATATCGCTCACGCAGTGACCTTTCTATCTATATAATATTAACTGAACTTAGATGATATTTAAATTTAAAAATTTTCTTGTTACAGCTGAAATTAGTGGGAGTAGTTATTGCTAACATCGAATAAATTTAAAAGTGGAGAGTTAGATAGTACACTTATTTCATGTGCAATATGAAAATTTGTGAAGTTACCTCTCAATTAATTAATGAAATTGCACACCTGGTATAATACTAACTGTGTGTATTATACCACGTGTGCAATTTCATTCCCGGATTCCCGCTGCTATAGTGAAGTTGCCTAAAATAAAATCAAAACTAAAACAGCATGTAATAGTTCACGGTCTCATCAATAGATGCTGGTCAAGCGAAGATAAAGCAGCTAAAATTTTCTAAGTAGGACGTTTGCGCACACAATTTGCTGTAAATTAGCTAAAGCTGCAACAGAACTTACGAGATGTTGGAATTTGTGTACGGTGGTAACACCTTAAGTCATACTACTGTGTTTGAGTGATTTACGCTATTTAAAGGTGGACGTGAGAGTGTACAAGATGACGCTAGAACTGGATGTCCGTCGATCTGTCGAAATGCGTGAACTTGTGGCAATAGACCGACGAATGACCCTTCAAATGATGGCAGAAGAGTTAAACGTGAGCAAGGAGACGATTCGACATATATTGCATGAAGATTTGCGAAAGAGGAAGGTTTTTGCAAAGTTTGTGCCTCATAATCTTACGGATGAGCAAAAACAGAGAAGAGTTGCATCGTGCGAAGACTTTGTTCAGAATTGTCGCGAAGATACAAATTTTCGTAACTGAAATTTCACTGATGATGAATCATGGATGTTTCAGTACGAACCTGAGACGAAGCGCCAAAGTATGCAGTGGGTTGGAAAAATATCACCAAGACCCAAAAAATTTCGTTTAAAAAATCCATAATCAAAACCATGTTGATTACGTTTTTCGATAGTCAGGGTATAATCCATGAAGAATTCTTTCTAGAAGGGCAATCATTTACAGATGAATATTACCTTGAAGTAATGAAGAGATTATTAAAGTGAATTTCACGAGTGCGCCCACAATATTTAGGAAATGGTTCTTGTTACTTGATAATTATCTGTCGCATTCTTCACTAATTGCAAAGGCATTTTTCGGCAAAAAAGGAGTTGTTCAGATTAATCATCCACCCTATTAACCTGTCCTGGCATCTGCGGACTCGATTGCCCCGAATATAATTTTTTGTGATGAATTGGGCTAGTTCTAAGAAGTTAACTTTGACACTGTGTATATTGAAGAGTTACATTGTTTAAGCCAAAAAATATATGGTTAACAGATTGACTGACTTTTTTTATTTCAAGATTTATGTAGACATTTATGTCTCCAGTAAAGCTTAGTGACTTTAAAAGTTTTAGTTGAAGCAAGAACGATATTAATATTAAAAATAAAATGGCTTAATTAAATTAATTTAGTTGAAGCAAGAACGATATTAATATTAAAAATAAAATGGCTTAATTAAATTAATTTAGTTGAAGCAAGAACGATATTAATATTAAAAATAAAATGGCTTAATTCAGGTGTTTTAAAATATATTTTCATTAGATAATCTAATAATGTCAGTCGTTTTCACATTTTGTTTATATAAATTGTATTAAACGGTAATGTTTGGGGTGTATATAGACATGTAATTAGTTTTAGATTAATATCTTGATATACAGTTTAGTATTATCGGTGATGTAATAAGTATACTCGTATGTATCCATTTTCTTTTCCAGTTACCTAACCTTGACGTACAAATTTATGGCGTGTTTTTAGTTTTTAATTTTTTTAATTGTGTGTCCTAATATATTTATTCTGTGATAGATAAATTACAGAGTTGCAAAATCATATAAATATTGTTACTTACACAGTACAATATTTTTCAGGTCATTGATTTGGAACTAAATTCTGAGAATTGCACGTGAAAGTAGCCCCACAAAGAAGAACTTCTGCATCATTCGTTTTGTCAAGTTGGCTGCATTAATAATTTAATGGCTGTGGAATAAACAACCCTTTTGTTCAGAGTGAATTACATTTTAAATCCAGAAGACCATTGAATATTTCAATATGGAAAATAACAAGTGCCCAAAATTGGATTATTTTTGTTACGTTTGTGGTCATGTCGTCCCAAAAATAGGCAAACAGGATCGGTTGTTTACTCAGGAATTTAAAACAGCTTATTGTCATTATTTTGATGAAACAGATTTAAGTGGTGCAAATTTTACGCCGAACACAGTGTGCAAAAGTTGTTATAATACCCTTATAATGTGGATACATGGAAAAGGTGTACAGTTTTCTTTTATGAAGCCAGTAATTTGGGTGCAAGACCTAGCTGGGCATGATGAATCCAGGTGCTACGCATGCATAAATTCCGGTTATGGATTGAACAAAAAAAAATTGAAAACAAAAGTATACATTCCCGCTTTTACTGCGACACTTCCAGTACAACGCGCTGCTGTTACCGATCCACCTAAACCTCCGAGTCCGGATACTGTGTCCCTGCAAGCCGAAACCGTTTTCACCAATCCGACCAATGTGAATGATGCAGATTGGACACCCGATATTGAAAATAATGCACCACAACTGGTAACACAAATCGAAATGATTACATTGTGGCTAAGATGGGACTATCACAAACAAATTCAGAATTTTTTTACATCTTTTTTGAAGCGTAAAAAACTGACAGAGCAAAATGTCAGCGCAACATCATACCGGAAACGCCAAGCTGATTTTCAGAAATTTTATTCCGTTGACGAAGCAAATACGTTCACTTACTGCCATGATATCCCAGGTTTAGTGAAAAATATGGGAATGGATTATATCGCTGGCGACTTGCGTTTATTCATCGACGGTTCAGTTTCAAGTTTGAAGGCTGTGCTGTTGCACAAAACAAACAAAAAACCGTCCATTCCATTGGGATTCAGCACAACTATGAAGGAAACGTATGAAACATTGGGCGAAATTTTAGAGAAAATCAAATACAATGGAAGATTTGTTGTGATCTAAAGGTTGTCAACATAATACAAGGCATTATATTAGAGGGCGGTTTTCCAAAATACTTCTGCTTTCTTTGTAATTGGGATTCGCGATACACAGGGAATCAATATCAATGTAAAGATTGGAAAGCAAGAACTCCCGAGCTCGAGAAACAATTAAAATTACGTAATGAACCTTTGATAAAGGATGTAGATGATATTTTGTTGCCATCGCTCCACATGAAATTAGGAATAGCTAGGAAATTCGTTGAAGTGGTAGTCAAAGATATTGAGGACGCCTATGACTGTTTGAAATCCATCTTTTCAAAACTCAGTGAAGCTAAAATTAGAAAAGGTACGTATCGTTGTCTGTATTTAAATATTGTCATATCTAAATTTGTTCACTTCGATATATTCGCATTATAATTACCAATAATTTTTTCGCAACTGATTTTTTTAAAATTTCAAACAGGTACTCTGAATGGACTGGATATACGAAAATTAATGAAAAGCGAATCTTTCACAAATATGCTTTCGAACCATTATAACCACCTATGTGCATGGGACGCATTGAAACAAGTCATTGAAGGCGTTTTAGGAAAGAACCGTGTACAGCGAGATAACATACAGACACGAGTGGACAAGTTGCTGTATAATTTTGAAAAAATCAATGCATCCATGACGTTAAAATTACATTTCATGCATTTCCACCTTGATACCTTTTTGGCACAATTACCTCAGGAATCGGACAAACAAGGAGAGAGATTCCACCAAGTGATCATGCCAATGGAAAAGCGATTCAAAGGCAAAAAAATAGATGCATTGCTTGCGGAGGTTTGTTGGTGGAGTTCTAAAATTATGCAGTTTGAAGATGAAAGCACCGTAGATGAAGATGACACCGAAATTGGTCGACACACTGAAGAAAACATGCCCTTGAATATTATGTCTAACTCGGATGATGATGCAGACTCAGAACATGAATATGAACAACCTACGAAGAAAACAAGATTATCAGAACCACAAGCGTCAACTTCAACGAGGATGGATATTGTTTCCATGCATAGATAACAAATAAAAATCTCATATTTTCTGTGTAAGAATAGCTGTAATATGAACCGGAATTTTTATTTTCATGCAAAATAAAGTTTATAAAGAAAAAAAACAGCATATTTGTGGATTTGTAATCCAGTTATTGAGCAAAAAAGGTGAAAAATGGGGAAAGAATGGGCCTCTTTGCGATTTTTAAGGCACTGGATGCACTTTTTTCGAGTAGGTTTGTTTTTTTTCTCCAATTCAATATCTACAACTTTGCTTCAGACACAAAAGAGATATTCCGTACGGTATACCGAGATATAACCGTGTTAAAATATAGAAAAAGTGATCAAAATCCACCTTGAGCAAAAAAATTCGTATGGCCATTAAATTATTAATGCAGCCAACTTGACAAAACGAATGATGCAGAAGTTCTTCTTTTTGGGGCTACTTTCACGTGCAATTCTCAGAATTGAGTCCCAAAAACATGTGTTGTACTGTGATTATTATTTAACAGGTCAAGCCTTGTCACGAGAATGTGTGAATTAGATACGCGCAGTATAAAAAAGTAAAAAGAGTAAACTGGCATTCAAAGAAATAGTATATTAAAAAACAAGTTTCATAAGGCACCATTTTGCCACACGAGATCAGTTTAGAAAACGAGCTGCGATAGCGGCTAGTTTTCTAAAGAGCGAGTGCGGCAAAAGGCCTTATGAAACGAGTTTTTTATACTATTTTAAAAATTTCGTATGATTTGCTTTGTAATTTGTAGACAGCAATGTTTACATCCTCATTTACTTCGCAATTACGTACTAGTTTGATAATATTTGAAAATATTTCATATAAAAGCCGAAAAACTCCAAGAACTTATCAATTGATATATTTAATGAACGGCTAAGAATTTATCTAAACCCTTATATATATATATATATATATATATATATATACCGCCTAATTCTGAGTAAACGCAACGATCCGAATGTATGAATATTTCTCCCGCTTCGAATACAATTCCCCTGAATGCTGTAGGCGCGTCAACATCGATGTCATACATATAACAAGCGCCAATTAAGTTGGCGCGAGGAGGGGGTTTAGCAACAGACTGTTTTCTGATTGACTTAACATCGATGTCATACATATAGCAAGCGCCAATTAAGTTGGCGCGAGGAGGGGGTTTAGCAACAGACTGTTTTGTGATTGGCTTAACGCGTTCAGGGGATTTTTATTCGGTGCGGGAGAAATATTCGTACGTTCAGGCCGTTGCGTTTGCTCAGAATCAGGCGGTGTATATATATATATATATATATATATATATATATATATACGTAGCGTCGAATTTTTAGGTATTCGTGTATCGTACCATATATATTGTCGGTCTTAAGAAGGATTCACCTGGCGACGTTTCGACAAGATCGCACATCTCTTTTTCTCTTGGCTCTCGTCTCAGGCTTATACGACAGCCAAGAGAAAAGTGCGATGCCTTCGAAACCTCTAAACTTCCAAATTTTAAATTTTTTTTTCATCTGAATCATCTGGCTAATTATCAACATTGTATGGTGAAACAAAAGATAAAAGAGAACGAATACATACCATATGATCGAAATCTTTTCTATTATAGAAAATATATTTCCTCAAAAATATTATATTAGCGCAGTGAGAAATAGAATACAACTGTTATTATTTTCATGTCTTTCCAAAGTATAAATTCTATCGTATAATGCAATTAACTACGTGATATTTCTAAATATAGAGTTCCAGTCTAGATTTTATGATATTGATCCGAATTTAAGCGCATAGTTATACTTTAGTTCAAATGAAGATGCAAAATGCAAGTGCAAAGTTTAATTGAAACTCTTATAGCTATTAGCTTTTGGATAATTTCCCTCGATACTAAATGTATGAAATAAATTTAATTAAAAGATTCGTGATGTGTAAAGTTCAAATTTTAACTTCTGACAACTATGTTTGATAATTTGGCCTTATTTATAGTAGCCTTCTTTGATTATAATCATGGAAATAGAACTAATAGTTAAATCTTCACTTCATGAATAAATATATATATATATATATATATATATATATATATATATATATATATGTATATATATATATATAATCGAAAAACCTCTTTACCCTAGGGTGTGAGGTGAATGAATGTATAATCGACAAATGTTTCGTCAACACAGTGGCTTCATCAGGTACGTATGTGAAACAAATTTCGATTATATACTAATAAAGTGAAAATTTATTTGTATTAATTTCATTTTCATATTATATTAAGGATTTTTATCATGTAAAAGCCATCAATTCAATTCCTTGATTATACTCTACACAATAAAATTGACTTGAAATTGTATATTAAAAAAGTATTTTTATTACTTATATTTCTATTGCAATTAGTTTCTAATTTTTTACTTCGAGATATTTTGCTTTGTGCTTTCAATATATATTAAAGAATTTTATATTTCGTACGCAATATTACTAAAAGCACAAAAAACTACATCGGCATCCTTCAGCACGTTTTCGGAATGTTGGTAATCTATTGCTTCTCTCAGTGTGCACTATAAACACATATTCCACATTACATAACGGAGAACATTAAGGGAATGTTCAATTTCTTTGAAATACAAATATATACAATTCACAATGTTAGAGTAAATATGGGAATTGCAATACCCGCTTGTTCTGTTGGCGCACTTGTATTTCAGAAAAATGTTTTGAAATATAATCCACTGCTATACGAATTATATATATCTTTTCATGTTCATATATTTTTCAGTTATTCTGCTGAAGAAATATAAAAATACATTTGTCTCTGTGTTAGTGCGTCGTTAGCTGTTATTCTTGTCATATACTTTTACATGCAACGCGCAATTAAAAATATTCAAACAAAGAACGTTATGCGAAATATTCTTCTTATTTTCGTTTCGTTTTCCTTAACTTTCGGAATCTTGTTAAAATTTTCGCGGAAAGCGTAAGTAAATTAATGTTCGCCGAAGATTTTTACATCGGGAAACTTTTGGTCGGGTTTTAAAAGAAGTTTCGTAATCTTTTTTCTGTATGGAGAACAGTGTTTTTTTAATGAATTTTTGCATACCCTTAAGTTTAGCCTATCGTGCATTAAATAAAATAATTTGTATATTCATTGCTGATTTTTTTTACTATAAAACTTTTTTTACTTTGTATGGGGAATACTTCCACAACACTGGAAGTTTTTAAAGTATGCTAATTGTAATATAGTTTCCTTGAACGCGATAAGGGCACCTTCAAATGCAATTTCTCTTTATTTAGCAATTTTATCAACAACAAAAAAAAACGAAGGAAAGATTCTAAATATTTTGATTAATTATTCGAAAATAAAACACTTGGCTAAGTTTCACGACTTCTTTAATTAGATATACTAACAATTGTTTCGGCTATTAGGCCATTATCAAAGAGCTATCTAAAACTAAACTTACTCTACTTAAGGTTAACTTATATACCTGTGTTCATTATGGGTGGGAGAATGTGGGTAATTGATATTTAAAATTGCATCGATATAGGGGGTATTTATGAATTCTAATTGCGTGTTTGTGATAACTCGATTTTGTTTTTGGGCTACTTTAATTTGAAAAATCTCTAATATATTTAACTTTTTACTTTTTACTACATTATGAATGAGGTTACAGCTATTTATATCGGGTAAGTGGTTCTGGTCTATACCATGTTCTGCGAACCCTGTGTGTTTAACACTATATTTTATATCTCTAATATGTTCTGTTAACCGTTTATTAATACATCTGCCACTCTGTCCGATATAAATAGCTTCACAATTCTGGCATTTTATGGAATATACTCCTGATTTATCTAAGTTATCTATTTTATCTTTAGTATTATTCAACAATGTACCTAAATTTACTTTATTTATCCACACTATGTTAATGTTGAGTTTCTTTAGTAATTTGTTTATTTTCTGTGTTATGGGGGGGATATAGGTGATTACATGCCAACTAGGTTTCTTTAATTCGTTTATTTCTGGGTATAACAATTTTTGAAATATTTTCCTTTCTTTATGTTTTATCAACTTATCGATGATATCTGGGTTGTAACAATTATTTTTTGCTATTATTTTAATTGTGTTCATTTCATTATTAAAGGCTTCCTTATTTAGTGGTATACTTGTTGCTCCATGTATATAGCTATGGAAAGTTGACATTTTAATTTTTTGTGATTGATTTGCGCTAGCGTGTACTATATTATCCGAAAATGTTGGTTTTCTATATATTTTATATAATAACTTATTGTCTTTTTTGTGTATTGTAATATCTAGGAAATTCAATGTGTTATAGCTATATACATAGAGCAACAAGTATACCACTAAATAAGGAAGCCTTTAATTTAAAAAGGTATATAACCCCTTACCACAAATTGATAGTCGTATCCTAAATACGTATTTCGACAACTAAGTTGTCATCATCAGTAGGTAAAAACTACTAATTAAAGTCACACGGGGCACAATAAAGTAAGATAAACGCTTACGCACAACTACTATACACTGCAACCCTGTAAAGACTAAATTTACCATGCACATTTCAAACTACGAGATAAAACACTTGTCTCTTTGGAAAAGGTTCTTAAACATCTGTTAAAATATCGAACAAAGGGACGGCAAAAATTCTTCTCTAAATACGGCGCCAACTAAAAACGATTTTAAAGCTACGGTGACCTACTAATAAACTAACTGAAACACCTATATTTCCACAAAACACTAGTATAATTAAATGTATGAGCATTTCATGTGCAATGTACAAATTAATTGTTATTATTTAAACGTGTTATATTCCAATGCGCAGGTAGTGACAAAATCTATATTGGGTCCGAATATAGAAACACTTTCCATTAACAAAAGGTTAAGAAGTCGTATCGTAAAGGCCGAACTCTCATGACAATTCTGAGAAAGACAAAATTAAGAAGAGGCGTTATATGTGAAAAACTAGACATCCGGCTTGTTGTATTATACTAAATGAGAATAACAATCCTCGTGAAAAGGGTCAATAAATAATTAGATATTGTAGGTGTATGATTTAGAATTTAATTATAAATAGGTGACAATGTGTTATATTAAATGAGAAACCATTTCGGTGAACAGGAGGTTTATGAATAATTAAATATTGTAGGTATATAAATTTAAAAGTTAATTATAAATAGGTGACAATGTTCTAGTTAAGGGGTTAAGCAATTTAATATAATGTATAGAATTCACGGTAGGCTCTGGGTGTGTAGGAGGTAATTTTGGATATTAAATGAGAATTCAATTCACGTGAAAAGGGTCTTGAATAATTGGATATGGTAGGTATATAATTTAAAAGTTAATTATAAAAAGGTGACATGTCCTAGTTAAGGAGTTGCGCTATTTAATATAATGTATGGGATTCACGGTAGTCTCTGGGTGTACTAAGGAGGTAATTTTGCATATTAAATGAGACTCACTACACGTGAAAAGGCGGGACTATGCATAATTGGATATTGTGGGTATTTAATTTAAAAGTTAATTATAAATAGGTGGCATGTCCTGGTTAAGGAGTTAAGCAAAATAAAATAATGTATAGAATTCACGGTAGGCTCTAGGTGAAACATGATAAATAATTTAATAAACAAAAACATCCGGTACATCTGTTCCCCAAAACGCGAAACAAGATTTACATTTCGTGAAACAAGCCGAATGCTTCATTCAAAAACCATTGTTTAGGAGGTAATTGTATTATTTCACGTGTATGGATTCCCACATGTCTATAATTACTGATGTTACATCCCCCACCCACTTAGCTTTAAAATCGTTTTTAGTTGGCGCCGTATTTAGAGAAGAATTTTTGCCGTCCCTTTGTTCGATATTTTAACAGATGTTTAAGAACCTTTTCCAAAGAGACAAGTGTTTTATCTCGTAGTTTGAAATGTGCATGGTAAATTTAGTCTTTACAGGGTTGCAGTGTATAGTAGTTGTGCGTAAGCGTTTATCTTACTTTATTGTGCCCCGTGTGACTTTAATTAGTAGTTTTTACCTACTGATGATGACAACTTAGTTGTCGAAATACGTATTTAGGATACGACTATCAATTTGTGGTAAGGGGTTATATACCTTTTTAAATTATTATTTAACCACAGTCTCCATTGAAAGAATTTTAAGGAAGCCTTTAATAATGAAATGAACACAATTAAAATAATAGCAAAAAATAATGGTTACAACCCAGATATCATCGATAAGTTGATAAAACATAAAGAAAGGAAAATACTTCAAAAATTGTTATACCCAGAAATAAACGAATTAAAGAAACCTAGTTGGCATGTAATCACCTATATCCCCCCCATAACACAGAAAATAAACAAATTACTAAAGAAACTCAACATTAACATAGTGTGGATAAATAAAGTAAATTTAGGTACATTGTTGAATAATACTAAAGATAAAATAGATAACTTAGATAAATCAGGAGTATATTCCATAAAATGCCAGAATTGTGAAGCTATTTATATCGGACAGAGTGGCAGATGTATTAATAAACGGTTAACAGAACATATTAGAGATATAAAATATAGTGTTAAACACACAGGGTTCGCAGAACATTGTATAGACCAGAACCACTTACCCGATATAAATAGCTGTAACCTCATTCATAATGTAGTAAAAAGTAAAAAGTTAAATATATTAGAGATTTTTGAAATTAAAAAGCCCAAAAACAAAATCGAGTTATCACAAACACGCAATTAGAATTCATAAATACCCCCTATATCGATGCAATTTTAAATATCAATTACCCACATTCTCCCACCCATAATGAACACAGGTATATAAGTTAACCTTAAGTAGAGTAAGTTTAGTTTTAGATAGCTCTTTGATAATGGCCTAATAGCCGAAACAATTGTCAGTATATCTAATTAAAGAAGTCGTGAAACTAAGCCAAGTGTTTTATTTTCGAATAATTAATCAAGTTATTACAAGAATGTTTCACCAAGAAATATCTGCGAAGTCAACCAATGAAATTCTAAATATTTTGTACAACATACTAGCTAAACTCGGTCACGCTTCGCTGTGGTCTGTTCGCTGGGGCCTGTTATGAAATGAAAGGGAAAGTAAATAAAAGTATTGCCATGAACATCGATTCACCGAGAAAGCACATCATTCAATTGAATACCATGCCTTGCGTTGCTGTGGCTATGTGGAATGAAAGGAAAGGAAGAAGAAATGTTTTTCCCTTTAAAAAAAATTATTGTAAAGATTGACTATATTTTTTGTTTGCACGTTTTCTGCAAAAACATAAATATCAGATAGTTTACCGACTCTAGAGCATGCGATATATAATTGCCCATAAGAGTGTAACGATCCTCGTTATAAAGTTTAAAAGAATTAAGTCAAATTGTGTGGGCCTTGAACGTTGAAACCGTCGTCGCCCGCAAACATTTAAAAACTTTTGAACATGCTTGTACACTGATGAGAAAAGTGACGAGCACACCTTGTATAATCTGAACGCGTCAAGATAAATGCGTAGATTTAGCGGAGCATTAAGGTTTCCGCTAGACGAGTTTGCGCAGCGAGTTTTGACTTTTTCTATTGCTGCATTTTTTACTGATTGCCTCCGATAGCTGCAATATGTTGTCGATGCGGGTAGGGAGAAACCGGCTATTGTTAGTGTGGTGGAAGCGGGTAGATGTAGTCGTACTTTGTGCGTGATGGAAGGCTGTTCGCGTTATCTGAGTGAGTTTGAGCGAGGAATGGTTGTGGGGATGCACATGATGGGAGTATCCTTCCGCGCGCCGTCTTGAGCGGTCATTATCGGCAGTGCAGCGGGCGTGGCGAGAATGGATGAAGCAAGGACGTACGCGCCTTCAGCCGTGAGCGGGACGGCCCAGCGCGAGCACAGCACGCGAGGATCGCGCCCATGTGCACAGCGCTTTAGCGTCGCGTTCGTGTGCCTCAAGGCAACTTGGAGCCGTTTGGCCAGCAGGAAGGGAAGGCGTACTCACTACGCGAACTGTACGGGGGCGTTTGCTAGAAAGTGGACTGCGAGCACGCTGTGCGTTGCAGCGGATTCCACTGACTCGCGAGCACCGCCGTACACGGCGCCAGTGGGTGGAGGCAAGACATCAATGGGTTGTCGAGTGAAGGCACATTTTGTTTTGCGACGAATCAAGATTCGAATTGAGTACCGGTGACGCGCGAATTTTGGTTCATCGGAGACGTGGTGAGCGTCACCTCGAGGAGTGCGTCCAACCACGTCCTATCCACCGCCAGCAGGGCATTATGGAATGGGGTGCTATTACACATAGTGGACGTACACGTCTGCTGCGTAGATGAGGTGCTACGACCCGTTGTGCTTCCCTACGTTTGACGGCGCCCACGTCTTCTATACATGCACGATAACGCCCGACCGCACACTGCACGTGTTGCCCAGACCTTTGTGGAAGAGAACCTTATACGGATGCTTCCATGGCCGACACGTTCTCCGGATCTCAATCCGATCGAACATGTCTGGGGTATGAGCGGTTGGAGACTTCAACGTTATCCGGCTCCCTCGGGTAACGTTGAGGAGCTATGTTGGCGAGTTGAAGCAGCATGGTTGGACATCCTTCCCGCTACCATACAACGACTTATTGACTCCATGCCTCGTCGTGTAGCGATGGTACGCGCTGCTCGCCGGGAATACTCCTGCTATTAATGCATCCCTTCCCAGCATCCCGTCAGCAGGGCTGCGCCGCTCTCCAGGTGAGGGTAAGTTATGCTACGTTAGTACTACTTCCATAACAAATTTCATTGCTTTAGAACCACTTCTTCAGATTATACAGGGTGTGCTCGTCACTTTTTTCCCACAGTGTATATCCCGTATTTTTGTAATATATTAATATATATGTTAGCGCGTAGATATGTAAAGAGACGGTACCCACTTCTTCCACATATTTTAATATTAATTTCTTCCACATATTTTAATATTCAAACGCAGAAACTAATGCCCTGGTCCTTCTCTTATGAATTTAGTTTTTCTTGGGAACCAGGACCATATAATGGGTGTTTCAATAAGAGCGCAAGATTTGAATTGCGCGCCATGTTTGACAGTCATGATGTCACATGATTATGACGTGGCAGATCGAAAGTTGACAGATGGGAGTTAGTAAACATGGAGCATTACACGGTAGAACAACGCGTCCTGATTGTCAAAAATTATTATTAAAATGGTGAAAGTTTAATTGCCACTATTCGTAAAGTGCGTCCAATGTTCGGTCGAAATAATGTGCCTAATTCATCTACGGTTAAACGAATAAACGAAAAATTCGAAAGTACCGGTTCGGTTAGTGATGTGAAACACGATACGAGCTCGTAGAGGTCGTTCAGAACAAAACATCACGGCAGTTCGCGAGAGTGTGACAGAAAGGCCAGAGACGTCAATTCGCCATCGGGCACAAGAATTGGACATTTCAACAGGCACTCTTCAGCGAATTCTCACTAAAGATTTACAGCTGCATGCCTACAAAATCCAACTGACTCAACAACTTCTGCCAGTAGACCATGAACAGCGAAGAGAATTCACCAATTGGATCCTTGAGCAACCTGCTGATTTTGCAAACAAAATCATTTTCAGTGATGAGGCCCATTTTCACCTCGATGGCTTCGTTAATAGGCAAACCTGTCGCATTTGGGGCTTAGAAAATCCACGAATGATTCATCAGAAAGCAATGCATCCACAACGTGTCACTGTATGGTGTGCATTATGGTCTGGAGGAATAATTGGACCGTTTTTCTTCGAAAACGAAGAAGGTAATGCAGTAACGGTGAATGGCGAACGTTATCGTGCTGTGATAACACAGTTTCTTGTGCCTCATTTGGAAGCTATTGATCTTGACGACATGTGGTTTCAGCAGGACGGTGCCACATGTCATACCGCCCGTGAAACATTGACGATTTTGCACGAGTTTGCTCCTGGTCGTGTCATTTCCCGATTTGGTGACCAGAATTGGCCTCCACGCTCTTGCGATTTAACGCCTTTAGCTTCTGGCTGTGGGGTTATCTGAAGTCACAGGTTTATGCCAATAAGCCTGCAACCATCGAAGCATTGAAAGCCGAAATTAGACGCTGTATCAATGAAATACCACCACATGTATTCAATAACGTTGTTGAAAATATCGCCAAAAGGGTACGCATATGCCAGCAAAGCCGTGGCGGCCATTTACAAGATATTTTGTTTCATACATAATTCCCAAATGTATATTTTCTAAATCAATAAATATTTCAATACTTTGCTAAAACCATGTTTTATTGAACACTGAAATCCTGCGCTCTTATTGAAACACCCTTTATAAAGAGGCCCTTTCGCTGAAAGAGACATTGATTATCTGCCGGGTTTTCTGACATCTAATCAAGCATAATGGGAGTCCCACCTCCTTGAGTCTTCGTCGACAAACCCATACTGACGTGATTCTATTTCCCAAAACTTCGCCGGGTATTCTTCTGGCGAGTTTCCTTACCCGTTGTCTTCAAAGCAGGTTCTTGCCTTTGACGTCTGTCGAGCGCCGTTTTATTCCGTATTCAAGAACGCGTATGTTCGACTACGGGCAAGGCAATTCGACCATTATGGAACATGGAACGTAACTCCCCCATTTACACAGAAAGATGGACTCAACATTCGCAAAGTTTTTCTTAAACGTAACCCTCGCGAATGTTAAGGGATTACTGTACCAAAGTTTTGTTTCTTTCTTTAGACTTTGTTAAAAACTAAAATTATTAGTTCTGTGAAATATATATCCTTTCTTCTCGGGCCTTATTTATACTCACACAACATTAAAAATTGTAAATAAATTACCAGGCGATATAGACCATAATGCCTGTAGTGATTTCAATTTTGTTTCTTTTTAATTTAACCAGACTGCACCACAGCAACGCGTGGACGAGTAGAGCTAGTAAATAAATAAATTCTAATCTTAGGAATCGCGCCAGACTTCTGAAACTTGTTTAGAGGGTTTGATAGAATGCTTCTACATTTCTGGTATTAGTAAAATATTAAATTTGGTGTAAAAATGCAAATATTTTCCTTAATCGAATTGAAAAGAAAAAATCTTGAATTTAATAAACACATCATTTAGTTAATTATATTGAATATTACATTTGGAAGTGCGCTGATGAATTTTATCAAGCCGAAACAAGTTTTATAATAATCCTTATTGTGCATAATCGCCTTAAATTTTATATACAAATTGTTATAAAAGTATATGACCTATTAATTATCTAATCTAATTAAAAGCAGGTGTTATTGGTGCTTGATTAGTGCATGTACACATTATATACATTAGTGCGCTTGGTGCTGTTAGATATAAATTAAGTGAAGAAGGTGTTTTCTACGGCAATTTTCGACAAGAAGAATAGAGATTTGCGGCTGTTATAGTGTCCAAGCTAAATGCGATTGATCAATAGGAAAGAAAATGCATAATGTATTATTTACATAGTCATATTGTTATATATGTACAATTGGTACAGAAAAAATCTAAATTTTTTTAACAAATTAGGTGATATTAACGAGTGAAACTTGTACATAAATTGTATAGAAAAAGACCCCAGCCAGCCTATGGATCTCTATTTTTCTATTTTATTTTTATCTAATATACTCGAATCTTGTTTTGTGCTAAATAATTTCCTTTGGTATCGGTGCTGTTAGAGAAACAAATTGCCTACTAATAACGTGGGTATATAACAAAGAAGAAAAACAAAATAAAAAGAAAGTTAACAACAGTTATTGATTATGAATGTATATAAAAAAAAAAACAGGTGCACAACACATCCAAAAAAGTTACTAAACATCGTGGACGTGTAAATACTAAATTACTAACGAGAATTGTCAGTCACAATACAGATTATACTCTTTGCTTTTTTTTAATGTATTAGTGCAAAATTCGTGATAATTAGTAAATTCATATTCATTTTTTTTTATTTGGCAGTAACACTAATGTTAACTGTTTCGACTGTTTACACATATACTCATGATGTGGTTGTATACATATATAAAAATCGCGATTTGTGTAATGTTATATACAGTGAAGATTTAATGAAGATTGAATATTTTTTTTTACATAAATATAGCTGAATGGTAAAATTCACCTTAATTTATCTAATATTTGGCACAACCGCGAATCAATCGAACACATTTCTATATTTAAAGAGTCTCAAACACTAATGCAGTTAACACGCACAGTATAAACTGTTGCATATACTACAATGGGCAGACAAATGATTAAATTTTGAATGTATTTTTATGCTGTAATATGAGATTGGAAATTGAACAAGTAGTAACGATTCTTATTTAAAAATCGTAGCAAATTTTGAACTAGTTCTAGACACGTTATTTTGCAACTATTACAAATTTCATATTGTGATTGTAGATGTGTGTGTTTGTTAGGAGACAGTTGGGTTAAAATATAAAGGGCATAAGACAGCGGCTCCCTAGCTGTGCGTCGCGGCTGGACAGTGCGTGTATTCCGTATGCGAACTGATAATGTTTGGGAAGTCCTGGCTTAAAATATTAAACTGATCGTTTAGTATAGTGCTAAAGTCAACACTAAGAGTAAGTGTAAAGAAGACGATGGCGGTCCTTGCAAGAATAAAGGGACAATCTCATTAAAACGATAAGAAAGCTAGAAAAAATGCCAAGAGCAAAGGACTAAGATTAATATAATGAAGGTAAAATATATGATGCTTGAATGAAGGACTGAAGATAAGTAGATCACATAGAAGCAATCAGTGCAAGTGAAACAAGTTATGACTTACACGGAAGCGCTAAGAAAAGTAAACAGAGAACCTAAGAGCAAAGGAGTAAGAATATAGAACGAAAGACAAAATTACATGGTGCCAAAAATTCGAGATGAAGGATTACCTAGTTTTGATGAAAAGTTAGATGTTTAATTACCCCGGAGTAATACTTACCAACAAAAGCGAAGAAAAAAGAAATAAAGGAATGATTCGCTAAGGGTTTGGGGAACATGAAAAATATATTTAAAGCAAAAAACATTTCAAGCAGTTGCAGTACCAGTTGTGTATTTAGGAATGTTATGGAAACTGTTATATACATAGGTAGGAGGGGTTGCGAGAAAGAGAAGAAGAAATATATATAAATAGATAGATAGTTATTTCTCTCGTTTCTTGACCTTTGTATGTTAACGGAGATTTAGTTAGTCGGCGATTTAAGGTCTGTTTTACTTCAATATATATATTTAAAATAATTTATATATAAATTCACTACTAGTTGGGTTATCAGTCTGTTTTAATTAAAACTCAATTGTTCTAAACTCAATATTTCGTATATATTTTTAACTTCATCAGAAATAGCTATAAAATTGCAAAATCCACTTTATTCTTACACTAAAATATTCACAAAAGAAAACTTACACCTAGAGTTAGGTGTTGGCGGTCTTATTAAACAATTCACACATAATTGCAACTAGCAACTCACAAATAACACATGGACATTACATATTTAAACAAACAACTACAACTGCATGTAACAACAATTATGTAATGTCTATGTCCAATTTGTGAGTAGCTAGTGGCAATTATGTGTGAATTATTTAATAAGACCACCAACGCTTAACTCTAGCTGTAAGTTTTCTTTTCTGAATATATTAATGTAAGAGTAAATTGTATTCTGGAATTTTATAGCTACTCCTGATGAAGTTAAAAATATATTGACGAAATATTGAGTCTACAACGATTGAGTTTTAATTAAAACTGACCGATAACCCAAATAGTTTTGAATTTATATTAGTACGGTCAAGAAATTTTCTAGAATTACGTATACATATATTAAAGATTTTTAAAAATTCATAAAAATACCTCTCCTACTTGTGAATTTTTAAAAATCTTCAAGACAAAATTGAACAAAACCTGTTCATAAGTTTTTTTAACGTTTATTCTAGTTTTAAAATTATAGATAAATAATACTATATACTGTTCTTATTTTCATTATTTTATAATGTAGCTGTTTGGATGTATCTGTTTATCTCGCTTTTTTTCAAAGATAATAAACCAATCGGTATATATACAATAAGAACCAATCTAGACGTTTCAAATATCAAATTTCTGTTTGTGAATGAACGTTTATTCTCAAATATAAAAAAAAATAGTCTGGCTCGCAGGCTTCCGCGGTCGTTGTCCATAATTGCTTCACAGCTGGAACCGCGAAGATGTTCCATGCAACAGTCGACGAAATGTCGGCCAAGATGGAAACAGTTACAGCCCGGAATCCCAGAAGCAATTATTAACAATTTTTTTTTTTAATTTTGATGGTTCTTTTATTTAATAACGGGTGTAGGATAACACCAAAGGCAGTAAACTACATATGAATAAACAATGTGTCTTATACTTTTGATATGCAGAACATTATATTTGGTATTGGTGGTGTTTTAAAAAGTTGTTTTTTAAAACACTACACTCTCCGATCTAGAACATTTTGTCCATCTGATAATTATTACTTACTTCGAGCTTAGCTATGTATGTGATGTAGTTCGTAACATAAATTGAATGATAATAATGAATAACTAGTAAAAGGTAATCGTTTTTTAATATATGACATTTTAGTTGATCGTTCCAATCACATTCACGAATATTTTGTAAAGAAATCCTTCCTTTTTCTACAAACAGATACTGGATCAGTTCTCGAGATTTGCTTAAGGTGAATTTTACCAATTTATGAATTGAAAAGACTAATAAATGAATTTAAAAATTTATATTTTCTGTTAATAACATCCAAATTAATTAAACATCTTCGAAACAATTAACACCTATATTCTATGACCGTGGCAGGCCTGCCGCCCCTCGGTCCTGTAGTGCAGTGCTACACTCTAGTTGGTGGTTGCAGCACCATGGCGGCCAGACGTACCTTCATTGCTTCTGGGCTGTTGTGTCCTCGTCCACCTCTAGGAGTTGTCGTATAGATGGCATCTGCTGGTATACCACCTGGGCCGGTGGCGTTTTTTTCGATATCTACTTTTTCCCTTTAAGAAAAGAAAAGTGTAAATTAAATTAAATAGTTTTAGTGGGACTGTATTGTAATAAGAGTTTCTTATATTGACTTTATTTTTAATTACGAAAGAAATGACGACATTTTTAAATTAAAATACTTGTTCATTCTCTGGAACCACTTCTAGAAACAGAAGAAAACTTTTTTGTGGTAAGTCAAAATGCCGCTGTAATCCAGGAATGATAATATTGACGTGAGGAAATCTCTTGCCAGGCATTAAACCTTTAATCGATAATAACATATGAAAATAGTTGTGGGTTTACACACGGTGTCCTTGAGAGAAAGAGACAACGTATGAAAAATTGAAAGATGTAATTATATAGAATGTGAATCCAAAATATTTTCTCAAAATTCCCTCGCATACGCGAGAAAAAAAAAATTACAAAAATATTTATAAAATATTTGTTCCGCCGCTGTGCAATATACTATGACATGAAAAGTAGGTACCCTTACTCTTTATGTTATAGTCGGTCGGTGACACAATTATGGCTGGCCCCCGATTCACTCTTCAATTTGACGTGAAATGCCCCGTAGAGCAGTGTTTTTCAACCTGTGGGTCGCGACCCCCTGGGGGGTCGCGAAGCCTCTGTAGGGGGGTCGCGAGAGGTCGAGAGAACTCAGTAAAAAAATCAATAAATTTTAAAAAGGTAGATATATTAAAAAAAGTTAACAAAATGATACTCGTCATGTTACTTATACAAACACATTAACAAAAAATACTATCTTCGAGTACTCGTTCATTTTAATGTGAAGGTTGCGCTTGAGTTTGTTCAATCAATTTCTCCCATCGTGGATCCGTTTTTGCAACTTTAAGTATTAAATCGTTTTCCAAATTTAAGCGATTTCTTAGTTTACTTTTTATTTGGGCTATTGATGAAAATGCCAACTCGCACAAGTACGAGGTAGAAAATGGAATTAAACACTTCAAAGCATCGGTTGTTAATTCCGGGTATTCTGTTTTTCTTTTTAACCAAAAGGTATCCAAATTTTCAGACTTGAATTCCAAGTGTAACATCCCATCGGCAGATAATTCCAGCAGATTCTCTTTGAGCTTAGTTGATAAATTTGCCTCATTTATAGCTGCATTTAAAAATGGATTTAAGATCCATCTTTGCCCAGTGTTATCCGATATCTCTTACACTGAGAAGTAATGACACAATTCTTTCTTCAAATTATCTAACACCATTTTCATACCAGATATATATGAGTTGATGTTTATTTCGCTTCCGACTTCTTCAATGAAAGACTGTCAACGAAAATGAATCAAAGTTGTTTTGATTTATAGATGATGACCACAATTCAATCTTTTTATAAAGCCATGCAGTTTGTCTTTTGCTGTAATGACATTTTCATCCCGCCCTTGAAGACTTTTATTCAAGTTATTTAAATGCTCAAATAAGTCAGAAAGAAAAGCCAATTTCAAAAGGAATTCCGGGTCAGAAATGAATTCAGAGTAATGTGACTTGGCTTGTTGTAAATATACTAATAGTTCAGCGCGAAGTTCCATAACTCTGGTCAGTACTTTGCCTTTTGATAACCACCTAACTTCTGTATGGTAAAGCAAATTGCGGTGTAGTGCCCCCATATCTTCACAAATGATTAGAAACAATCGAGTCTGCAACGCTTTTCCTTTAATAGAATTTACAATGTTAATAATAATATTTAGAACTTGAATGTATTCTTGTGGAAAAGTTTTGGCTGCAAGAGCTTGGCGACGGAGAAAGCAATACATCCAACAAGCGTTTGGCATCTGTTCTTTCAGTCTAGCAATAAATTCACTCTTCGCACCAGTCATGGCTTTTGCTCCGTCACTACAAATAGCACTGCATTTTTGTGCCCAATCGATATTCATATCTTGCGTAGCTTCAAGGAACGTGTCATGCAAGCACTGACCTGTAGTATTTTTGGGTAGTGCCTTGCAAAATAGTATATCTTCCATTAATATTTCATTGGATTCAAAACGCACAAAAGCTACAAACTGCGCACAACCCGCAATATCCGTTGATTCATCAAATTGCAAGGACACAAAAGAACTTTTCTTAATTTTTTCTATGACTTGATCACGAACGTCAGTCGCCATATTGCTTATCCTGCGTTGAATGGTATTGTCAGAGAGAGGTATACTTTTGAGCTTTTCGACCTCTTGCTTGACAAACATAATCTCTGCTATATCTGAAGCCGCTGGTAAAATCAAATTTTCGGCAATACTGTGTGGTTTTCCTGCTTTAGCCACACGAAAAGCTACTCGATAACTAGCGAGCAACGCTTTCTTATTTAGGTTGGACATTTGTCCTATAGCAGTTTTTTTTATGTTCAAGAGCTTTTAATTTTCGCTCAAAAAATTCCACGGGTTTATTTTTTCATTAGGATGTTTTCTGTTTAGGTGGCGTACCAACTTCGATGGCTTCATGCTTTCTCTTGACAAAGTTTCAAAGCAAATTACGCACTGCGGTTTATTCTCAATCACAGTAAACCCAAATTTCAAATAATTGTCGTCATAAAGACGTTTTTTCTTTATTCCACTACTGCCGCTAGACTTAGACGTTGATGGTTCTGATGATCTTTTCAGGAATTTATCCATATTCAATTATAACAAACAACTCAAATAAATACGTAAAACAAGTGATTCGCGCTCAAACAACTAAACAGCAGACGACACGAGCACTTGCTTCGCGGTTTTGCACTCAACTGCTGTGGCCGCGGTCGACCGCCCTATTTATAGGCCAGCGCATTCTAGCGAGAATATTCTCAAAGCGTAACGAAACGTCTCGAAACTTGTGGACCTTTAGCGCGGGCCGTGGAGCGCGCGGGGGACTACCAGTGCCATCCGTTGGAACACTCGGAACCTGTACTAGTTCCGAGTGTTACCAACAGCTGGCGCTGGGAATCTCGGCCCTAACAATATGTTTGTATTTGTTTGTTAGTTATCAATTGGCCACGTATTCGATTTAAAATTATATGTTTTACGTACTTAATTGTATATTTATATCCGAATCCTAATAATGCAAACGCCTAAAATTTTGGTATGGATTAAATATTTTTAACATACATGGAAAAAAGCGGGTCGGGGTTCCGGAAATATATTTTGATACTAGGGGGGTCGTGTCATGAAAAGGGTTGAAAAACACTGCCGTAGAGCATACATCTTTTTTTAATAATCCATTTGCATACAAACTAAAAGTATAAATTAATTGCATTTTCGTGAAGTAATGTAAATGTAAATATTACTTTCTACATTTTACGACGTTAATTATTCGAATTTTTTAATTGAAAAAATTCGCTCTTAAGCAGAATTCGAACCCACGTCTATGATTTGCCGGACCATTGCTCCGCCACTTGAGGTATTAAGAACTGTGGTTCCGAATATATCGGGAGGACTTAAGTTACATTAAGGAAACGGATGTTAATATTTTTCCTGTAGTCACCGTGATATATCAGCAAGATGGGGCACCGTCTCATTTTGCACGAATCGTTCGTGATTACTTAGGTGGCGTCTTTGTAAGGAGATCTCAACGGTGGTAGGCACCGCGTTCACCAGACCTAACTCCCCTTGGCTTCTTCGCGTGGGGTTTTATCAAATCTCGGGTGTATAAAACACCGGTTCGAGACCTTCAGGACTTACGAAACTGTATTAGAGCAGGGGTAGAACAAATTGCAACAGATATGCTTCAGAACGTTTTTCAGTCCACACTAGAGCGAATGTCGAATGTCGACATGTCGATTACATTAGCTATGTTACTGCTTATTTGTTAACATTGTTCTTATCCCATTAATGAACCTTCATTTGCTACTGTCGGCCGTTTTCAGTTAAATGGATCGAGATTTTACGGGCACTCTGTATTATCCGAACTCGCAATTCAATTACACTTGCAGGAATAGGGGGAACATAAAGTTTGTTTTAACGTAGCACTTCACACAGACATCCAACGGCGTCAGATCAGGGAATCTTGGCAGTCAAGCTATTGTTCCACTATGTCCAAACTAGGTTACGGAATGATAGAGATAAGATGTAACCTCGTGATGGAAATGCAGAGGCACATCATGCTGTTCTAAAATACACTGTCTGTTCATGTCTTCTTGCAATTGAGGCATGAGATAATTTTCCAACACAACAAGATATGTTATTCCAGTTAGAATTTTCTCGATGAAACAGAATACACTTGAGTAGAACTTAGTAAACAAAAGACATTTAACTTAGGCGAATCTCTTACATGTTCGACTATCTTAAATGACTATTAAGCACCCCATATTCTTACACAATGGCGGCTTACTTTTCCACTTAGATAGAATGTAGCCTCATCACTAAGCACAATTTTAATCAAGAAAATTGTCATTGTTCTCAATCCTGTCAAAACATTACAACACAAACTTCAAGTCCTCTTTCTTTATCGGTATCACTTAAGGCCTGCAGCAACTCTTTTCTGTATGGTTTAAATTGCAGATGTGTTCTTAAGATTCTCCACACTGTTGTTTAAGGAATATTTAGTCCTAAGCTGGCACGTGTAAGTGATTTCTTTTGGGTCACTAACGTAGGTCTCGCACACTTGTTCGATAGTCTCTTCTGCAACCAGTTTCAATAATCTGGTTATACCATGCAATAATGTGGTGGTTGCTTGTGATCTTTGGTACTGGTTATTTATTTAGCGAATGGCTTACATGATTTGAAATTGCATATGCATCTACACAGAACAGAGTTAAATTTTCAAATTAAAGCCCATTGATCCAGTCAAACACGGAGTCAGTGGTTTTAAAGAAGTCACTAATCTCACTTTCATATTGTTATAAGGGCGCATATGGTGAAAAGTCTGGCGAGATTCTCCGCATTAGCAAGGCAGTCTTTCAGTCAGTCTCCAGTTATAGAATGAGTCACGACAGATGCCGTGGAACGTTCTTATTCTATTGAGTATCTTTCATTCGTGCCGAGGCAGCTCCATTCTTGGTAAGGGCACAGTAGAGTCGGTAATATGGGCCGCTTGAGCGGATTTCAAGTCTTTCCAATACTCTCTAAATCTATCATTTGGGGTGAAATTTTCTGCTGTAAGTTGTTCTGCTAGAGGTAGTAGAGAAGATCCAGACTTTAGTTCATCTGGTCGGCGTCAGGCATTTTACTGTGTACTAGGAGGTGGGGATTCGATATTATTTTATTATATTCTCCAACCATGCTTTCCTGTCTTCGGATGGTGGATACTGTAATACCAAGGTCGGCATAAGTCAGGCAACGCTCTCGAAAAATCGGCATAAGTCCGGCAACGCTCATAAGTCTGGCAACGCTGTCGATAAAGATTAAAACGAAGCATGTTCGTGCTTCAGACAGTTGTCTCGGTGTCATGATAACACGTGCTCGTCGAGTAGACGCGTTTTCAGAATGAATAACCGATACAAGTTCACGCTTCAAGAAAGAGTTTTTTTTGTTACGTCGTATCTTCGTACGAACGCGGATTACGAAACTATGTTTACCGAATTTCAACAACAATTTCCGAACTCGCCGCTACCAAATCGTTCAACAGTGTGGAAGATGTACCAGAAATTCTTAAAAACGGGATCTGTTGCCGACGCGCCGCGTTCTGGACGACCGGTATCTGTAACAACTAACGAAAATATGGAAACAGTGGCGCTGGCGTTTGTCGAGCAGCCGAACCAATTTGCAGTGCGGCTATCGGGAGAACTTCAAATATCCGATCGTTCTTTACGACGAATGCTGAAACGCATGCACTATCGAGTTTACCGTCCGCGTCTCCTCCACGCACTTCACGAGGATGATTTCGATCGCAGATTGGAATTTTGCGAGTGGTACCTCGGATGCAGTCAGGATGATACGCAGTTCCAGCGTTCCATTTTGTGGTCGGATGAAGCAACCTTCAAGCTGAACGGTACGGTCAATCGGCATAACTGCGTGTACTGGAACGACCAGAATCTTCACGTCTTCATTGAAGAAGAATTAAACCTGCCTGGGGTGTGTGTGTGGGCAGGTATCCATGCGGGAGGTCTCGTGGGTCCGTACTTTTTTGAGGGTAACGTGACGGGCCAAAGTTATCTGGAAATGCTCGAAGATTTACGTGGGCAAATGGACAACGATCCAACACTCGCGAACATCCGTCATTTCATGCAGGATGGAGCTTCGCCGCACTACGCGTTATGTGTGCGGGAGTACCTTAATGTTCATTTTGGAGAATGGATAGGCAGACGAGGAATCGTTGAGTGGCCCGCACGGTCATGTGACCTGACACCCTGTGATTTCTTCCTGTGGGGCCTTCTCGAGGACCGCGTTTTTGCAAGAGGACCACGTACCCTTCCCGACCTCCGAACTGCAATTGAAGCAGAATTTGAAAATCTTCGCGGACAGCTTGACGTGCTTCGCCGGACCTGCCTCACCGTTGAGAAACGTTGCAGTAAATGCATTGATCAAAATGGCCATCAATTTGAACACTTACAGTAACCCTTTTTCGAATCCCTTTTGTAATTTCTTTGAATAAATTCATTTTGACGCTGCATTTTTTTCTTTTAATGCAAATTTGTTGCCCGACTTATGCCGACCCCTGTATAGCTTAGACTGGGGAGCCAGGATGGAGGGGTATTTTTTAAACAACCGGTATTTATTCTTATGGTGTTATTGAGTTTGATGTCGATAATCTTTGCGTGGAAGCTGTTTAGCCAGACTAGGGTGCAGTATTCCTGAATTTTCGTCGAACAGAAGTAGCTGATCGCGATTCATGCAATAAAGGAAAAATATGAGCACGCTCCAAACCTAAAATATGACTCCGCGATGATTGACTAAATGATGGCGCTGTAGCGTACTCTAACGGGCGTATAGTGAACTTGATAATATGGCGGTAATATTAAAACACACTAGATGTCGCTACCATAGCTGGTTCTACAGCTGTAGAGGTATACTTTTGTATAACTAATTTAGGAAGATCCTGTATTAATTCCTTTTTATCTAGAGAAATCATTGCGTTCCATTAGTATCGTATTTATAATAGATTCTTTAACACACAGCAGTATGACATGTAAAACAGATTCAATATGGAAACTTTATATGTGTTTTCCTTGTATTTGCATATACGTTATGACTTTTTAATAAATTATAGCACATTAAATTCCTATGTACATAGCTAATGCATGCATGAAGCACCGCATAATTTAAATAAATATCATCATTTCCTCAGGGGAGTTAATCTGCGGTAATGATAGGTGGTGTTCCTCTGGCGCATAAGTAACCATTACACGTCCTCTAGAGGGTGTGAATGTATAAAAAATAATGGAGAGACCCTCAAAGTATACACACATTTACGTCCATTTTTCTTGTTAAAAATGAGGACGGGCATTTTTTATGATAAAAACGGTCTACGGGACGCGAACGCCTCTCCGTTTTTCGACGGCAGGGCGGTCTCCTTACATAAGCCTGTATCAACCTAGTCCACTGTTACCGTGAGAAAGCGAGTGGGGCCCTTAAATAAATTTAGGGCGGAATAATAAACCTGAGCTGGATTACTCGAGAATGGCGAACAAAAATTCCTAGAGAAAAGAGACCGAACGGCTTGGCTTGCTGGCACGGTGCGGGTTAGAGGTGCTTCTTTACTCCTCTCTCGTTTTTGAAAACATTAGTCTGTTCCTAAACGACCGGACGTGTTCTGAATGCAGACACGGAGACGGTATAATCTGAAAAACACCGGCTTCTTTTCTGCTAACGAGACCCAAATAAAAACTTAAAGTCGCGTTTATTGTTTACTAGCGATTATACTGAACGAAAAGAAAGAGATTGTTAGACGAGAGCCGGCCGTCGCATCGAGGAACATGGGAACTTTCAACGGTAAATTTCAACGTGGAATACTTCTGTAGAAACGAGACACGTTTATACTTGGAATTAAATATTTCGCCATTCGGAACAAATTCAAAACTAAAAAGGTACAGTTCAGCGAGGAGATAAAATGTTTGTTTGAGAGTGAATAAGTGCACTGAAAAGAAATAATAAAGTTTTCTTTTAATACGGAATGATTTTGTTCTTATGAGAAGTAGAAATGACAAGTGGTTCTTACTTAAGACTTTTCGTAAATGTCGTCTTGTTACGAGTATTTGAACAATACACACTGAATTTCTATTAAGTAACAACTTTAAAGAATTTCTGTACAAAGGAGCAAATATATAGCTGGTTCAAGCTTTAAATGAAAACAATTTCTTTCTATTATGTAAAATCTATGTTTTTTTTATACAGGGTGATTTATAACTTATTCGATAAACGCAAATGGGTGATCAGGAATGCTATTTTGAACAAATAAGTTCCTATGTACTATCGTGAGCAATTGAAAGTTAACACTTTATTATGTTGGCATGTCGAAATTTCAAAATTTATCTAATGTATACAGTACTTTTGAAGTGTCAGTGTCAGCATTTAATCATAACATAAATGACATTAGCTTGACAATTTGGTAAAATTTACGCAGCTATAATAGTGCGTTTACTTTCAATTGCTCACGATAGTACATGTGGCATATCTTTAATAGTTTACGATATACTGGGCTTCAAAGTTATCCGTCTGCAAACGCACAATACTACAAATAGAGTACAAATATTTTTATTAACTAAAATGGTCATAAACATTAAATTAATTATTACATTTGATAGCTTAGTGGTTAAAGTGGTGGTCCGGCAAGCCATGCACGTGAGTTCGAATCCTACTTAAGGGTGAATTTTTTTCTATAAAAAATTCGAATAAATTAGCGTCGTAATATATAGAAAACATATTTATATTTACATTACTTCGCGAAAAATGCAACAAATTTGCACAACGGCCTACTACGGGCAAGACATATAATCTGGTTGCTTGATGTAACTCAAGGCATTCCCGCAAAGATTCGAAATCATTGCCTTTGATAGCTTAGTGGTTAAGGCGATGGCCCGGCAGGCCATGCACGTGGGTTCGAATCCTACTTAAGGGCGATTTTTTTTAATAAAAAATTTGAATAAAAAACACCATGCGCAGCGCCTAAAGTGCTTAGAGTGGATCTTACAGGAACAACAAGAGAATGGTGACTTTTCGAAGAAAATCATCTTCTCTGATGAGGCGCATTTTGAACTTGATGGCTATGTCAACAAACAGAATTGTTGCATTTGGAGAGATGAGACTCCAAGAGTTATCTTTTCACGTCCCATGCATCCACCATGAGCCACTGTTTGGTGCGCATTCTGGGCTGGAGAAGTAAATAGACTGTCCTTCGAGAATGCGACTCTCAATGCGGTCACCGTCACCGGCGTTCGTTACGTTGAGATTATAAACAACTTCTTCTGGCCTCAAATTGCTGAATTGGATCTGGGCGCAACTTGCTATACAGCGAAACAATGAAATTGTTAAGACGAAATTTGATGCGAAGGGTATCTCGCGCTGCGGCGATTTGAATTTTGCCATGCGATTTGACGCATTTAGATTCCTTCTTTGGGGCTTTTTAAAAGGAACAGTATACGCCAATAACCCATGAACAAATCCTGAACTGAAAGACGAGATTCGCTGCGCCATTGATGAAATTAAGCCGGCACTATGCCAAAAAGCCATCCAAAATTTCGTCAAACAGACCAACGAGTGCCTTAAGTCACGAGACAGCCATTTATCGGAAATTATGTTATATACATAACGCCCATGTCTACAGTGTTTGTTACTACAAAATCATCAGAACTTTTCAAATAAACACTGCGTTCTTTTCAAATTTCAAAATAGGCGATCTTAATAGGACACCTTTTATTATTATGATTATTATTATTATTTGTAAGCACTTCTAATCTATCTTAGGTAGCCATGCACATAACGTGGCCCGCGGGCCGCATGCGGCCACTGTCGATATTTATGCGGCCCGCCAACGAATTTTAAAAATTGTTCGAAAAACTACAAAAGTAGGTAAAAATACATTCAAATCAAAATTTCTTAACTTTGATATTTTATTCTAACTTTTGTAATTGTTAGTAAGATATGTATCTTTAACTACTACTTTCTTGTTCAGGTTTACTACGTAGGACAGGTATGCTCCTCGTCGTTCCAAGCATATTGTTACGAGACTAGAAATCTGTCGAACCAACTAGATTACTCGAAGATTCGCGAAACACGTCGGTATTATCCCCGAACAATGTGGTAGGTTCTCGATGTTAGGTAACTCGTATAAATACAACGCATCGCCCGCTATCGGGGCAGTTAAGTTTTAACTACGGACAAGCGAACGTTATATTGTTTGAATTGTAATCTGTGAAGAATAAATATTTCGTCGTTCGAACTTGGCATCTACCTACGTAACAATATAATATCAATTTTGATATGGATAAACCAGGCCCCAG
Organism: Melolontha melolontha; assembly: GCA_935421215.2. Taxonomy (NCBI): domain Eukaryota; kingdom Metazoa; phylum Arthropoda; class Insecta; order Coleoptera; family Scarabaeidae; genus Melolontha; species Melolontha melolontha. The sequence continues at coordinate 14,116,338 of OW285235.1, forward strand.
TAAAAAACGTAGTCGCAAGGTTGAAGATGAAAATCGACAGTTTTAAGATATTTGGATCGAAAAATACTTTTTTATTTCATCGCATAACAAAAGTGTCTGTTTAATATGCAAGAGTAGTGCTTCTATTCCGAAGGAATATAATGTGAAAAGGCATTATGAAACCCAGCATCATACTTTTACCAAATTAACCGGCGAAAACCGAACGCAAAAAATTTCCACTTTACAAAGGGAACTAATAGGCCAGCAAGCTATGTTTACAAAACCAATTCAAGATGCTGAAACAGCTACTGAAGTTAGCTTTGAAATATCTCGAATAATAGCGAAAACTTGTCGGCCTTTTAAAGATGGTGAGTGTGTTAAGCAGTGTTTAGATATCGCCGCAAAAAAAATGTGTCCGAAAGATGCAAAGAGGTTTGAGAAAATTCAACTAAATCGGATGACTGTTCAAAGAAGACTTATAACATTAGCAGCTAATATAGAAGAGCAATTAACTACGAAATCGAAAAGTTTTGAGTATTTTTCTATAGCACTCGACGAATCTACAGATATAAGTTCCACTGCTCAACTCTTAATATTTTTACGAGGTGTAACGCAAAATTTTGAAGTGAGTGAAGAACTGATTGGTATGAGTTCTTTGATAAGTCAAACCAAGGGGAGTGACATTCTCAAAGCTCTTCTGGAAAAATGTTCTATAATGGATTTGGATTTAACGAAATTATCTGGAATTACGAGTGACGGAGCACCTTCAATGGTTGGAAGTAAATCTGGGATAATAACTATGTTAAAAGAGTATTTACAAACTAGAAACATAGATACTAAGGAATTAATGCAGTTTCATTGCATTATACATCAAGAGGCCCTCTGTTCAAAATTATTGGGATTTGGAAATACGATGAAAGTTGTAGTACCCACTGTAAACTTTATAAAATCACGAGGTCTCAATCACCGACAATTCACACAATTTCTCGAGTATATTGAAAGCGAATATGGTGATCTCCTGTTTTACACTGAAGTAAGGTGGCTAAGTCGTGGGTTGTCACTAGAGCGGTTTATTAACTTGATTGAAGAAATCAAAGTATTTCTGGCGGAAAAGAAAAAAGGCGCCTACGAAATCGACAACCCTGATTGGCTGTGTGACTTAGCGTTTCTTGTAGACATCACAAATCACTTGAATGTCTTAAATACGCGACTCCAAGGCAAAGATCAATTGATTTCGCAGTTATACTCTCATGTTTCGTCCTTTCAATGCTAATTGAGTTTTTTCAGGACACAAATCAATTCAGCCAATTACAGTCATTTTGCGAACTACAAAAAAATTATGGAGAAATTCAATAAAACTGATGTCAATTTCGCTTATGTTGAAAAAATTGATATTTTAATACAAGCTTTTCATGATCGTTTTCTAGACTTCAAAAAAGTTAAATCTCTATTAGACATTTTCAGCAATCCTTTCAACATTTCACCCGAAAATGCACCGGAATCAATACAGCTGGAATTGATAGACATGCAAAATGATGATAATTTATGAAACAAGTTTAGTGAAGTTAATTTACCCAACTTTTACCGTTGCGTTGACAAAACCGCTTATAAAGAGTTGCGAATAAATGCATTGAAATGCGCTAGCTTATTTGGATCGACGTATATTTGTGAGCAAACGTTTTCAGTGATGAAACTTAACAAAGCAAAAAATCGAAATCGTCTGGCAAATGAAAATCTGGAAGCAATTTTACGTGTGGCGACAAGAAATGTGGAGCCAAACATAAACAAAATTGTTAGGTCAATGCAATGTCATGCATCAAAATAATAAAACATGAAATATTACATTGTAATGATTAGATTACATTACGATTACATAATTACAACAAACATTTTTGAATGTTCTTTTACTTTTATCATTTGTAGTAATTCATACTATTTAAAAAAAAAAATATTTGTGTTAATAAGTATTCTTTGCAGTGGCCCGTCCTTGGCTTATAATATTCCCGAGTGGCCCCTGTTCCCTATAAGTCTGTGCATCCCTGATTTTAGGTCTATGTCTTCTATTTTTAGAGAGCAGCATGTCATATTTCGTTTATCAAAATCAAGAACCATATAGCGTTGTTACAGTTTGCTTTGTTTTTCCAAGATTAACTCGCTATATAATATCCAGTTCATTCTATGAAAAGAAACGATATTTTTTTGACAAGTTCGTGTTTTCTCGAATCAGAGACACACAGAGAAAAAAGAAAAATAAATCTGTTCCTACATATGTACATACACGGACATATATAACAGCGACACGAATTTTGTACACGGAAGCAATCTGTACACATTCCACGTTATCAATCTTTTTCTTTTCGTTTTTGTTTGGTCGTGTGCAGATATATACTACGACGGTTTCCCGTCCACAAGTGCGTCGCCTGCGTGATTCCGTTTTTGCGTCTCCGCACTTCGTCCTTTTCATCTTAGAATCCAATATAATAAGACAAACAGGTTATTTGGTGCCCCGTGATGGTGTCACATATTTACGTACGTGTTCCTTGCACCTCCGGCAAGTCGTGAGAAGCTCCGACCCGGAGCGTATTTATATTGATGCCGGAAGAAAGAGCAAGCTCCCTTATCGAGCAGTTAGTTTTGATAAGGCAACGTCTAGGGACGCGGTATGAGAGGTTAAATCAAATTTGTAGGGGTCGTCCCATCATAAGAGGAATCTCTGACATTGCAGACTGAGATAACGTGGAAAGATAGCTCGTTTCTATCTACACAGATAAAAATGAAGTTTGCTTAGAAGTAAAAAGAAAATTTAAAAAATATTAATGCATTTATTTCTTGTTGAAATAACTTCTTTTGACTGAGGAAGGAAACATCTGCTTTTACAAAAAGTTTATTTCTTTTGCTTCCACTTCGATATAAATGTTTGAGATATTTTCACGAAACGTATCCGCATTTATAATATAAAATAATAAATTTTTAAATAATTTGAACAAGATATAATGTCTAAGGAGGTTCATTCGAGTAACATCACATCGGCGGCTCATCCTCGTGCATATACAGTCTGATTCATTTTCGGCCCTCACCATGGGGATCTCGCTTATTATTGGAGATAGTGTATAGGTTTAAATTTGACAAAGTTGTTAAATTTTGTGTTTGTTATAAATCCGTAAAGAAAATAGACCTGTGACAAATGACCTTCGTTATTAAAAAAAAAACGCGAAAACCCCATTTTCTTCTTTTACCTGTAGCACCGACATTTGGCCTTGTAGAGAAAAAATAAAAACACATCCTTGTGGCCATTTCTAAACCTCTATCCAGTGGTGTACTCTAAATCTAATTTCTTATAGGCGCCATATTGGATTTAGACATCTTCAGAAAGAGTTTTTTTTCTGATTACAACCATATACCACATGCTGACTAAAGTTTTTGACATTAGGTTTTATTTGGAAGAATAAATTATAAGATTAAATAAGGTAGCCATGGAATTTCAATCTGTCAAACATTTCATTTACTGTTCATTAATAATACAAAAATTTCATACACTAACGAAGAGAAACGAGATATGATAAGTATTTTTTATTCTTCGAACCGAAATACAATTATATCCAGAACGACAACAGCCTCATCGTACCATTTTTCTAGATCTCGACAGAAATTTGGTCGAGAATGGATCGTTTACTAAGCCGCGTAATGGTCAAGACAACAGGAATTTAAATGAAAATCGACAAGATATTTTACAAATGGTAAATTAAAAGCGTGTTTTCAAATTTCATGTTAATCTTGTATTTTTATAGATAAATAATAATCCATCAATTTCTATACACGCGAAGTAGCGTCAGAATTAAATTTGTGCCAGTCCAGAGTTTGGAGAACTTTACATAAAAGTAGGTTTAAACCATACAGGATCCATGTTAGTCACTCTTTACTGCCTGGAGATAATTTGAGAAGGCTAGAATATTGTAATTGGTTAATGGGAAGGATAGAAAATGACGAAAATTTTTTAAGCAAAATCATCTGGTCAGATGAACAAAATTTACAAATTCTGGAATGTTCAACAGAAATACGGAGCACTATTGGGCAGTACAAAATCCCCGACAAAACAGGGCTGGAAGATCACAACATCGTTTTGGAATAAACGTTTGGATGGGTATTTTGGCAAATCGCCTCTTAGGACCAGTTATGTATGAAGAACATTTAAATGGAGAAAGATATTTAAACATTTTACGTACATACGTATCTGACTATCTTGACGACAATATCCCATTAAATCAATTACAATATTTATGGTGGCAACAAGATGGCGCACCAGCACACAATGCAGCTGTTGTTAGAAATTTCTTAAATCAAGAGTTTGCAAACCGTTGGATTGGAAATAGGGGAGTTGTTGAATGGCCTGCGAGATCACCTGATTTAAGTCCGCTAGATTTTTTTTTATGGGGATATGTTAAAAATAATATTTATAAAGTAGATACGCCACAAAACATTGAAGAATTACGAGACAGACTTCAGAATGCCTTCGATGCAGTTCCTAGAAGAACTATACAAAGGGCAGTACAAAATGCCAGAAGGCGTGCCCAATTGTGCATTACCGAAGATGGCCAGATAATTGAACATTTACTGTAATTGTTTATTGTTTACTTTTCTATGTATTTTATTAATGTTTTTGTTATCTTGTACTCGCTACTGTTGAATTTCGTTTCGAAGAATAAAAAATACTTTTCATATCTCGTTTCTCTTCGTTATATACTAACGAAGAGAAACGAGATATGAAAAGTATTTTTTATTCTTCGAAACGAAATTTTTGTATTATTAATGAACAATAAATGAAATGTTTGACAGATTGAAATTCCAAAGTCTACCTTATTTAATCTTATAATTTATTCTTTCAAATAAAACCTAATGTCAAAAACTATAGTCAGCATGTGGTACATGGTTGAAATCAGAAAAAAAAACTCTTTCTGAAGATGTCTAAATCCAATATGGCGCCGATAAGAAATTAGATAGTTGATGATGGTCAGAGTGAAACAAAACGTCGTATAAAATTTAGAGTACACCGCTGGATAGAGGTTTAGAAATGGCCACAAGGATGTGTTTTTATTTTTTCTCTACAAGGCCAAATGTCGGTGCTACAGGTAAAAGAAGAAAATGGGGTTTTCGCGTTTTTCTTTTAAAAAACGAAGGTCATTTGTCACAGGTCTATTTTCTTTACGGATTTATAACAAACACAAAATTTAACAACTTTGCCAAATTTAAACCTATACTCTATCTCCAATAATAATAAAAGAGATCCCCATGGTGAGGGCCGAAAATAAATCAGCCTGTATACCGGGTGTATTTTTAACTTAATAGTTTCAAATATCTCGGAAAATAAATTTATTTAAAATTTAATAATTCAATAGAGGAAATACATTAGTGTTGGAATTAGTCCCTCTTTCTTCCTCCATGTAGGTGGGGTTGGGGTAATTTTGAAATCTTAAATAGGAACCCGTATATTATAGATTCGAATTCTACTGGAAAAAGTACGGAGGATGTGAAACTTTCTTTTCAATTCATGATAGATGGCGCTGTAATCGATGAAGTTCAATTTTTTTTCAATTTATCGCACTGAAAACCTATGCATATGATTCTGCAACACGTGTGCAATAAAATATACGTTTTATTTGTAAATAATCAAAATTAGTCTTAGAAAAACTTTATTCATTTTACAAATTTCGAATAACTGGGAAAATGTCACGTCAAGAAATGTAAATTGCTTATGATTAAATTACTTTCAGCGTAACTCAACAACAATGACGTGTAATATGTTTGCATATCTACAAGCGACACGGAATATACGGATGGCACATATCGAGTGAGTCCAGACGGGATAGCGGTTCTCAAAATTTATCTGTTTCAATAAATTTTTTTCACATTTTTTTAAAATGACAAATAACACAATTGGCATATATTTTTATAATTAAATTAATATCATTTACTCGTATATGTATATTTGTTATATGTATTTGTATGTATATAAGTTTAATCAAAATAGACAGGTTCTGAAGTCCTTTCCAAATTTATATTATATATATATTATAATTATACACTGCTCAACTTTTGAACTGGTACACTTATATAGCATGCAGTAAAAGTAAACAATCCTTCGTAGGCGTTAGGCATGACTTCCTATATGATCAGGGCTGTGTTTCGGAATGCAAACAAATGTCTATCGAATGACATTTGCGACTCCATTGTTGTTTGTTATTATTATCTGTCATAAGTGCAATTACTGAGCTCGCGGACGCTTATACTATTCTCAAGTTTTAAGACAATTTTTGCTAATTTCTCGAATAAGTTTTAATGCAGAGTGGTTGATTGCATTTTAGAGATGCCATTAAGGCGTTTAAGTATTGAAGAGATGAGCCAAGCTATGGGAATGCTTATGACTGGTGTATCGCTAAGAACTGTTGCTGCCCATTTCAATGTGAGCCACAATGTGATCAGAAGAGTTCGAATGCGTTTTAGTCATACTGGATCTGTCAAACATAGACACGGCGGAGGGCGAAATCTCAGTACAACAGACAGGGAGGACCGTTTAATTACGATTCAGTGTCGAAGGAATAGATTTTCTACTGCAAGAACACTCCAAATTCAGTTATTGAATGCAACAGGTACTCAAGTATCCACTCAAACAGTAAGAAGAAGGTTCCACGGGGTAAATTTAAGGTCCAGATCTTCTAAAAAATGCCAAATGTTGACCAGAGCCCACAAAAGAAGAAGGCTAGAGTGGGCACATTAATATGTAAATTGGAATGTTGAAGATTGGGGTCGTTGTTCATTTAGTAACGAGACCAGAGTGCGTCTCCATAACTCAGATGTAAGAGTTAGAGTTTGGAGAAACAGAGGAGAACGCTATATTGAGAAGAACGTGACTTACCATCAAGCTTATGGAGGTGGTTCAATTACTGTTTGGGGAGGTATTTCTGCGACTCGTCGTACTGAATTAGTTATGCTTGGAAATGCTTCAATGAATAGTGTTAGGTATCTTCATGAGGTATTACGACCTGTGGTGTTGCCATTTGCTAATGAAATAAGCGATGGTTTTGTGTTTGTTGATGATAACGCGCGTCCTCATAGCACAAGACAAATCAATGCATTTTTTTAAGAGAACAACATTACGCAAATGGATTGGCCAGCGATCTCTCCAGATCTTAATCCCATAGAGAGCGTATGGGGGTAATACCAAGAGGTTGATAAGATCATGAGGAGTGGATCCAAACAATCACCATCAGCTCCGAACTGCCGTTTTGGAAGAATGGCAAAATATTCCTCAGCATTACATTTGGAATTTGATTTCCAGCATTCCAGGACGCTGCCAGGAGGTCATAAGAGCTAGAGGAGGTCCCACGCATTATTAATCTTTAAGTGTTTGGTTATCTTTTCTTTCTAAAGCAAACTTTTCTGTAATACTAAAATGAAGATTTTGTTATTTTTCTATTAAAACATTTGAAATTCGTTATTTAAGATTTATTCTTTTAATTTTTCGCCTTAAAAGTGTTTCCCAGAACCATATACTATCAATTAAGCAAGAAAGTGTTCCTAAAAAAGTAGTAAATTGTTATTTATATATGTTCTTGTAAGTGTACCAGTTCAAAAGTTGAGCAGTGTAGTAAACATTTTTTAAGAAAGCTTTTCATGGTCTTCCTAGAATTACTTATGTAATTTCAATATCGAAAACGATTAGAAATATTTTGTTGGTTGAAAAATTTATCTTTTTAAATAATAAGTTTCCATTTAGTTAGCAGTTAGGCTTATATACATGTAAAATTATAGTGAAAATCAATAAAATCTCTTTATTTTGTCTGACACAATTTGTTAACCATTTCATATCCACAGTCGAGTAGACATACGCCTACATGCGACATTCTCTTATGTAAGCAATGTTAAACGCAAATTCAACATAATTACAGGCAACTTTAATATTATTCTCTCTAGTAAGGCATTGTTTTGTAGACAATAATTCCATCTATACCAATTGGTTTCAGTTCAAATTAAAACCAATTTTTATGAAACACGGTAATGTGTAAACACGTTGGAGAACAAGAGATGTACAATTCCTTGACGTACAAAACTGGTTTCGGTGTGAATATATAGGCTGATTCATTTTCGGCCCTCACCATGGGGATCTCTCTTATTATTGGAGATAGAGTATAGGTTTAAATTTGGCAAAGTTGTTAAATTTTGTGTTTGTTATAAATCCGTAAAGAAAATATACTCGTGACAAATGACCTTCGTTATTTAAAAAAAAAAACGCGAAAACCCCATTTTCTTCTTTTACTTGTAGCACCGACATTTGGCCTTGTAGAGAAAAAATAAAAACACATTCTTGTGGCCATTTCTAAACCTCTATCCAGTGGTGTACTCTAAATTTTTATACGACGTTTCGTTTCTTTCTGGCTATCATCAACTATCTAATTTCTTATAGGCGCCATATTGGATTTAGACATCTTCAGAAAGAATTTTTTTTTTCTGATTTCAACCATGTACCACATGCTGACTATAGTTTTTGACATTAGGTTTTATTTGAAAGAATAAATTATAAGATTAAATGAGGTAGCCTTTGGAATTTCAATCTGTCAAACATTTCATTTATTGTTCATTAATAATACAATTAAATACTCCATTCTGTAGCAGACTGTAGTAGACACTATTAACAGCGTAACAGAAACAGGTCTTTTACTTTTCAAAATATTCTTCGAACTGAGTAAACTAAGTTGTTTTTTAAAGTTATTTCTTTCTTATAATGTGGTGGTTGTCCAAAAATATCTTGAACGCGGCTACACGCAAATGGAAATAGATTCCATGCACAGTACAATTGAGAGGAAGTTGAAACGTATAAATATAGATATACCCGCAGATTATATAAGAATATGTAAATCAGCTCACCCTCTTCCAAGGCTTTATGAAGGAGCATATTTCACTCACGACTTTTTCAAAAAGTTTAGTGATCTAAAGTTTTTAACATCAATTCGTCCATAACGAAAGAAAAATATAATCATTTGCAGATTTAAAAAAAAATCCATAGAAAAAGATTATCACGCATTTTATGACAATGTCCCTCATTCTTGAAGTATATTATTTTTAATTTTTCGAGTCTTTTTTAATACAATAGTTTATAGTATAAGTATAAAACCTTTCCTTTCTACAGGATTTCTTGCAGGTATTATAATCGTCCATTAATAAAATTTCGTTCTAGAATTTCTCCACTCATAAAGATCTCTATAAAAGTTCGTAAAACTCGTAAATCCATTTTTTTTTTAGTTGAAGTGCGTCTCCAGTAAACAAAACATCAAAATCTGTGTATTATCAATTTATGGTTGTTATTTCCATCCGATTAATAATAATGAACATATCAATTACAAAAAGTTGTACTCTGTGAAAGCTAACCTACTGGAGTTACGAGATTTTCTTGTGTCGCGGACGATATATTACATCAACTTGACCGTTCCTACCCAGCTATTCATTTATCATTATTGTAATAATAGCAAGATTTGCTGTATGAAAACGCCCAGTCATGAATCTATGTCATAGAAGGTGAAATACACATTTGAACATTTTCCATTATAATACTGTGTTCAAAAACTTTGGAAAAATTACAGAATGGCTATAGCTATGTAATTCATGACGTTGGCAGGATCCCCTTTTTTAAAGACTGGACAAATTCTAGCAATCTTCCACACACTTGAAAACTTACAAGTACGCAAAGCCGGGGTAAATATTTTTGACCAGCAATAGACGATTTCCTTAATTTTCTAGCGCATACAACCATTGTTACGGGTTAAAATTCCTTACTTATTTACTTAACGTTTTATCGCCCGGTAGAGTCGGTTCGCTTAAATTTCATCATTTTCATTTTCTCGAGTACGTTGTCGCCATCTGTGTACAGTTCATAAAGTATAAGTTTTCAGTTCGTACTGCCCAAGTGTGAACCGCAAATTGTACTTTATCTCTTTCTAACACACATGAACACGCGCTGTAATACTACAGACGTTTGTCATTTTGAGTTAAGACGTACGTCTTTGAAATATTATATTAAATAAAAAGGATAGGTTGTCTAGGAGATAGTCTTATGATATTCGACTTGTCAAATTATTTCAATATTGTTGTTTATTGACTTTGTTTCCGGTATTCTGACTTCTAGGTTAAGCATTCTTCCAATTTGAATATTTCGTTTATCAAAAATTACAAAATCTGTTTTTTTGAGAACAATACTGATAATAAATAGTAATATCAATTAATGGCAATAAGTACGAAATTGTTTGATTATTACTTTGACATTTCTAACCTATTTATTTTACAGAATATTTCTTAGATGCCAAGTAAACCTCTTGGTTCTCAAGCGAAACAGCTTGTATTAAATCTTACAGCCTATTAACGGGTAAAGGAGAATGGTGGACCATTTATGTCCATCGACCGCGTTCATGAGGTAATTCACATAATCAGTTAGATAAGGCGGTATTATGAAATAAGTTTTATTTTAGAGGGTAGCAGAAGCCCTTAATATTTCTAGTAGAACGGTCTACACCTACACTATTAAACATCGTAACATTCAGAATCCAGTCTTATCATCTCCTAGAAAAAAAAAGGTCTTGTAAGAAGCCAAAAACTAAGGACTTAGCAGAAGCAACTAAAATGGAAGTTCGAAATACTGTTTATGACATGTATAAAGAAAGTATGTTTTTAATATATTGTAAATATTTATTACATGTTAAAATTTTTCAGAAAAACATCTTACCTTAAAAAATTTATGCAGTTTTGGCTATGAAAGAATTTGTTTATACATGTACAACTACTTTAGCAATATTGCTTAAAGATATTGATTATAAATATAAGAAAGAGTGTAACAGGAGAGCGCTCACAGAGAAATTAAATATAGTCTGAATGAGAAATGTATTTTTAAGGGAATATATGAATAAGTTAAATTCTACTTTACGTCAGGTTATGTTCCTTGATGAAATTTGAATCTTTTCGAAAGAGAATAGAATGAAATGCTGGCAAAATGATAATATAAAAAGTGTTAGGAAACCCAAAGACTATGATGGTAAACGGTTTATTATTATACATATTGGCACAGAAAATGGCTTCATTAAAGGAGTTAGTCTGATTTTTCCATCAAAAACAATCACTGGTGATTACCATGGAGAAATGAATGGTGACTCCTTTAAGCAATGGGTAAATGATCAGCTTATACCAAATCTTGAGGTACCATAACTTATAATAATAGATAATGCTCCTTATCATAGTGCTAGTCAAAATAAACAACCAAATACCTCCTCAAAAAAAGAGAAATTATGGAATGGTTGAGAAAAAAAGATAGAAGCTATTCACCTGCAATGACTAAGAATGAATTAATTCAATTAGTAAAATATCATAAAGAAGAGAAGATATTTATTATAGGTGAAATAATGTGAGTGGACATGAAGTTTTAAGATTACCTCTGTACCATTGTGACTTGAACGCAATTGAAATGATCTGGACTAAGGTTAAAAACTATTATAATTCAAATATTGGAAGAAATGGTTATTCAGATGAAAGAGTTAAAGAAATGTGGAATGAAGCTTTGCAACAGTGTGATGAAATTACTTGATATAATTGTGCTAGGCATACGGAAAATTTATTAAAAAATTGCATGAGCGGGAGCAATTTCTTGATAGGGCAGATATTGCTCCAATAATAATGTAAATGACTCAAGTTTTGAGTCAGAATCAAAAACTGACTAGTTTTCATTCATTTTTGTAATATATACTCCATTCACATTAAAAATAACTTACCTATTGCAAATAATACAAGTAATATTTTTGAGTTCACTAAACATTAATAAGCAGGTAACTATCTTATTTTGACAAAATATTTTTATATTTATATTTTGTAGAAGTTTAATATGGTTACATTAATACTGCCATAAAAACCATCAATGTGTATCATTTGCATGCACATAATATAAAGCAGCGAAGAAATTACTGCCACTGGTTCAACGAAACATTACATGATAAAGATCTCGTGGCAAAGTTTTATATGAATGAAGTTTGTTTTTTTCTTATTGGTGGTGTAGTTTGTTTTTTTTTGTTTTGGTAGTGTACTAACCTGCAAAATTATCAAATGTAGTTATCAGAAAATCCTCATGTGTTTGTTAAATATTATCTTCATCTAATAAAGGATAATATGGATTTGGATTGTATTATTATACCATTATTTTCTTAAGAAACAATAAAATATTAAATGTAGACTATATAAATGTTTCTTTTATTTTATAAATGTAATTTCATAACATATATTTACAACTTTCAAAAGGTTTTAATTCTTTTTCAAAGAGCTACGAACATAACTTTTACATTCTTTTCCAATATATTTAAATTTATTTAAAATATAAACAATATATAAGTTAAGTAGAAATCTAAATTATTCATCAAATTAATACATTCCCAATCTTCTTAACCCAGATATAGTGCAAGAAAATGATTTTGGTAGGTATGTCATTCTTAATAATGCAAACATTTTTAACACTAAAGATCTTTTCAATACCTATGCATTTCACTATTGATATCTGACTTGAAATATTTCTTTTTAAATAAATTTTTGATCGAATATTTTCCTGAGTTTATAATTATAAATAACATTTAAAATAATTTGTTCAAATATTAAAGTAATAATTTCGGCATAGTTTTCTTGGATAGAATATATTTATACAGAACTAGAAAAGAAACAATACTTTTGAACTATTAATGTTCCCACCTTACTCATTATTATTATTTTGACATGTAGGTTATGTATATGCTCTCTTTGGTTATATTGCAAGTAACATAGTAAAATTTTGACAATATTGAAACATGACGTTTATATTTTATGATGACAAACGGTTGTTTCCGCGATTGAATACCGACTTCATTTGACTCTGCAGTACTGATTTGAATCATATGCTTCGAATTTGACCTTGAACTGAAAACTTACACTTTATGAACTGTAGTTTTATTTCTATGGTATATTTAGTTGTAGGTGGAGAGATCTTCATTCGTTGACGTGCCGTAAGTAAGCACGGTGGCTTTTGATTGCACTCTTGAGGGAATTACGTAATTATGTGTCGTTTGAAAAGTCGCATTTCTAGCGGATGAGAACGTAGAGCGTTAACAGTCAGGAATTGCCCAGCACCGTTTGCGATTAATTGAGTTTCTATGATTGGCAATTGTGGAATGTAAATACGGACTATTGCAGCCCTCCGGAAGTGCTAATCCAGGCCCCAGACACCTTCATCTCATCAACGAATCTAAACCTGACGAAGCACCTTTAATTACCGTCATCCACTGGCCTCTGCAATTCCGAAGGACAACGGGGACTCTTATAATTTTTTTGTATCTATTTTGCCTCTTAAATTTCCGTTTTGAAGTTTTAAAAATTTCATATGTTCACTAACTTACGAGATTAATTTTTTTTTATCTGTTGATATTAGAATCTTTGTAGCGTTTCATAAAGTTATATTATACTTAGAAATTTATTGTAATAATTACTGTAATCTAAGTTCTATTTGTTTGCAATTTAATTTGCTCTGATAATTTATAACATCGAATTTTTAACGTAATATTTTTCTTTTGATTTACCGCTTATATATAAAATTATTTTTTTTAAAAGATATTCTAAATTTAGTTTGTAACATGAGAAGTTCTCTCTGTATTTTTTTTGTGTGCCAACATCTGTGTTTGGCCGTCGCTTGTATAAACAAGAATAAAAAAAAACGTCTGTAATTAGTGCAGGCTTTATTGTTTAAAAATTTTAAATTTAACTGAGGTATACGTAATACCAATTATGTATTTGTTATTGCTGGAATTACTATTATTATTTGTAAAGTTTTCGTATGGCACCGTAGGAAGACTAATTTGTTTCTTTAATTAATCTGTATTGAAGTCTTTTAGTATTTTTTTTTGCGAATTAATTCATTATGCTTTGTTTTTTTATATTTACTTCATATTTACAATATTGTAGTATATTTTTCATTCATTTAATCACCCTTTATTTTTTTATTTATTGTCCAGATTATGCATTTTGTCATATATACTGTGTAATTTTTATACAGGGGTATATGTTTTTAATTGTTTAAAATTTTGAACAGATTTATGTCCTATTTTCTTTAAATTTTTGATGAGCAACCTTTGTTTATGTTGTTTTATTCTATCTTTAGTAAGTTGGAGTTTGAACATTTATTTTCAAGTTGCAGGTATCCTGTGCAGCATTTTGCGTTCCGATTGTGTATTTAGCGTTTGTATTTTTTTTGTAGTCTGTATGCGTATGCGTCTAAGATCGCGCAATCTCTTTTCTCCGTTTTCAGACTTGAGCTTCCGTAAGAAAACTGAGTGGCGCTACCTATCATCTCTTATTTTAGTCACCCACATCCGTCTCCACTGACTAAGAGCATATAATAATAATAATAATAATAATAATAATAATAATAATAATAATAATAATAATAATAATATTTATTGATGTATATATACATACATACGTCATATTGATATATTCAGTATAAAATATAAATGAGAAAAGTACAAAAGAACAATAAAAGAAAAAACACATTAAAATTTATGATTGAAAAAATCACTTAACGAGTAAAAACACTCCTTTAGTAGTATGTCTTTGGCTTTGATTTTAAATAGTCCACGGTCCAGGCCTTTCATTCCATTGGGAATTTTATTGTAAATTATTAAGGCTAGGTAATTTGTACTCATTTGACTTCTCTGTAACCGATGGTATGGTATCACTCTGTTATTTCTATTCCTGGTGCCGTAATTGTGGAAATTACTATTTAAGTAGAACTTTTGGTGTGTATTGTGGACATACTCCAGACAGATAAGTACATACAAGGATGGCAAGGTCAGTATTTTATGTGTTTTAAACAGTTGCCTGCAGCTAGTTTTGCTGGACACACTACTAAGAGCCCTAATGGCACTTTTTTGCATTTTAAACACCGACTCAGCTGCACCTGACGCACCCCACGCTAGGATGCCATATGTAGCTCTACTCTGAAAATTAGAAAAGTATCCCGTTCGAGCTGCTTCGTATGTTGCTACCTATTTTATCCTACGAATAGAATAAACAGCCGCAGCAAGGCGGCGACACAAATCTTCCACATGGCAATCCCAACTCATGTCGCTGGTGAGTTGTAGACCCAGAAATTTGATGCTCTCTTTGCTCTCATTAGAGATCCTTTTTGTTGTAAGTGCTAACTGCTGTGTTTTATCTTGATTTAGCCTCAGGAGGTTACTGCCAAACCATTCGCCTGCCTCCATTAGTGCATGCTCCAAATTTATACTTCCCTCTCCCATTTCCTGGGCCCGAACCAAAACGGATGTATCATCCGCAAACTGGGTAACTTTCCCCTGCAGATATGTTATAAGGTAGATCATTCACGTAAATTAGAAAGAGCAGAGGACCTAATATTGATCCCTGTGGAACCCCTCGATTTATCGATAATGTATTCGAATATTTATGAGTCCAGTAAACTGCTTGCTTTCTGTTCGTTAAGTAAGAGGAAATAAGTTCATTTGCTCGTCCTCGCACGCCGTATCTGTGCAGTTTCTGTAAAAGTATTAGATGGTCCATGGAGTCAAAGGCCTTACTCACATCGCAACAACCAAGAATCACCACTTCCTTGCGATCAAAAGCATCTGCAGTATGGTTCAAAAGCTCAGAAATTGCTGTGCTAGTCGATCTGCCTTTTAAATAGCCATGTTGAGTATCTTTTAAGAGTTTGTATGTCTCAAAATAATTAAGTAATCTTTTCTTGATGATGGTTTCTAAAATTTTTGACATGATTGGCAGTATTGAGATTGGTCGGAAATTTGCTTTATCATCTGTGCCCCCCTTATGTATAGGAAGCACTTTGGCTACTTTCAATTGATCAGGGAATATGCCACTGCACAAACAACTATTGAACATCTGCGTTATAGGATCCACTATATAATCTATACTCTTTTTTAATACAATGACATTTAACGTGTATATATCAGTGGTTTGCTGATTTCTAAGGCTATATACTATTTCTTTGATTTCTTCATTTGTTGTAGGGCGAAGAAAAAAGGTATTTGGTGAACTTTTAATATTTTTGGTAAGTAGGTCATCAGGAGCTAAATTTGGACCCCCAATTGACCTAACTGAATCATTGCCAATATCAACAAAGAAAGAGTTAAACTCATCAGGTGTAATATTTGACAAAACATTCCCATCACGCTTATTATTTCCCACTTCTCTATTTATTATATTCCACACTGCTCTAGACCTATTTTTAGATCTTTGAATGTAATTTGAGTTCATCCTTTTCTTGCTCACGATTATCTGTTCTTTGTATTGCTTTTTTAAGTGCCTATATAATTCACTAGCCTCCCTCTCGCCTGTAGCTCTACTTATTACTTCAACGCTATCAAGAACATTTCTCATTTCTTTAATTTCCTCAGTATACCATGACATATCGTTGTAGTTGCTACTAATATTTTTTACTACCTCAGGAAATGATTCATCAAAAATATCCCAGTAGAGAGCAAAAAAGCATTTGAAACGTTCCTGTATGTTGTCAATAGTATACAGTGCACTCCAATTTACATTTAAAAGCTTGTTCACAAACGTGCAAGAATTAATCTCATTCATTTGGCTGGTGTTTACCTTAGTCAGCTTTAGTGTTTAAACTTCGTCCTTAATTACTATGGATATTCTCTGACAAAAATGGTCAGACAGATGGGGATTAAAGGTCTCAAAAAATGTTTTGTTTATGCCCTCCGATATACGATAAATAGAAGCTCCCACACTATTGTGCGATACGACTACTGATTTTGTTTTGATTTCGGCCATCTTCAGACGCCATCACCGCGCCGGCGGGCGACGAAGGTAGCACCACATACTTATTATCATTAACAATGGCAGTTCAAGGAAAGTTAGACAGCATATCAGGCAATAATGATGGCAGAAATACTGATAAAAAAGCCAAAAAAATGCGTTCACTCTGTCCTGTGGTTTATCATTATGCGTATTATTCAAATAGACTTTACCAGGAATCCTAGAGGTAGCTCGTTTAGACTGAATAAATTTCCAGAAAGCTTTAGAATCAGAACATATGCCATCTTGTACATTTTGAAGGTAATTTTTATAAGCCGTAGAAATTCCTAATTTAAGTATTGATACATGTTATTCTAATTAAAATAATCAATTACTTTAATTAAAACTAATTAAATTATTCATTCGGTAGATACTAAAAGAAGATTGAGAAATAATCAACGGCATTAAAATTAATTCCCGCAATAAACTAATTTGGTACAAAATTCTTTATACATCTGCAGTTTTAACTGAAAATAAAGTACTTTGTTTGTGTGTGCGCGCTGCGTTGAATTGCTTCTTCCATTTTATGGACCAATCTGTTAAAACGCCTCTCCGCTCATTCCTCCACACAATTTTACGATAACACATCCTTCGAAATGCTGAATATCTAATTTATACTTTTCTGTAAATGAAATTACCATTTTACCCCGAACGGAGCGATGTTATTCCCTCTGTTTACGATCCCGAGGTCGTAAACAGGAAGTAGACGTCAATTAAGGGGCCGAAACTTAACACGTGCCGGAGAGGGATGGGACAAGACGAGGTTATTCCGGTGTTAAAAAAAAGAAAGATAAACAGTCTTGTTCGGAAAGCATCGCTCAAAGAAAATTAAAAGCGGACGGGAATTGTTTGGATTGGACGAATGCACACATATATATACATACAGAGAGAGCAGAAATGTTTGTTTATGCGAAGCGGTGGCACTGTGTAATTTGACTTTTAAATGAATATGATATGCCCGGAGATCTGTCGCTTGACATCGAGCCGTTACAACGGGGGAAATAATAAATATTCTGGAGCTGAGGAAGTAATTAGTAAATCATAACTGTAGCTGGGGATAATTGTGAGCAATTACATATCGATTAATCACGAGCTGTGTTGTAATGGCACAAGTGCTTATGCAATGTGTACACGCGCTTTGTGTATGTGTTGATGTATTTATCCATTGATGTACTTACCCATTGATGTCTGTGGGTTTGAAATCTCCTTTACCTAGAAAAGTTTAAAAAGATTAGTGTTTACATTACAAATACTTAATAAATGTAGATATCAACTGTACTAAAAATTTTGCAAATGGACTATTTGTAACGAACCGTTGGTGCGTAATTAATTTGAAACACATTCGTTATTTTTAAACTTAATTAGGTAATACGAGGAATAAACTGAATTTATTGAGAATTAGTGTTTATTTAAAGCAAGTCTTTATCTGTCATTTAACGTTTTGTTGTTGAAATCACGTTTGTTATAAACTCAGCTACTTATTTTTTAAAAGTAAAAGGAAATGGAATTACTCAGAGAGCATTTTCGAATCATAATTTATTATGATTTTAAAAGAGGTTTAAGGGTATTCGAACGTTAAAATAAACAACCGAATTTTAAGGGGCGTACCACTGTAAACTAATTTTTCCATGCAGGTGTGACTGCGATGTTACATAGAGCCGATAGAAGCAATGGTTTAGTGAGAGATAAAACAACCGACACCCACACAAATGTAAAACACATGGACAAGACCATTATGGTGCTTTGGAAAAGGATCTATAGTAAATAGAGCGATGACATATTTATCATAAATGATACGCAAAAAGGTTTTAAGTATATCAATTGCATCAATCAATATGCACGTATAACGCATTTGTTACAAATGAAACAGACATGCAGTATACATATCTGTAACTGTACACATGGACAATACACCTCTTACTTTCAGCATTTACTTCTGCTTAAGACACGTGTTTCTGCAATCTATAGGCGTCATCAGTCAAGATAGTGAAGCAATGTAATACAAATTAATACAAATCTTTTTAAAAAACAGATTTGTATCTGTATATACATTTACACTGAAATCGCCTACAAGATATAGCAAATTTCGTCCTATAAGGTGGCACTATTTAATAAGTGACATCTGACGGACGAAAGAGACTATGCCGAAAAAGGCGACCTTTCGCTTGACCAGCTAAGCTGGTTCATAAACGAAAAAATACGTATATCAGTGTAGTCCATTAACACGAGCCAGATGGCAGTAAATATACAAAAAGGTTTTAAGTACGTATATCAATACGTTATGCACGTATAAGCAGCATGTCTTAAGCAGAAGTAAATGCTGAAAATACGAGGTGTATTGTCCATGTGTACAGTCACAGATATGTAAATTTTTACATGTCTGTTTCATTTGTAACAAATGCGTTATACGTGATATGCATAACTTAAGATTTCGTCAAATTTCAATTTTCCTTAAAAATCTCAAAAAGTTGACAACATACGACAAATCTGAAAATGCTATCGAATACTCATCAAAATTCTGAGCAACTTTACTCATTTAACCGATCCGGTATCTTCAATACTAAGAGAGTTACCCATATACACAGATAGAAAATGGGCACCTGTATATATATGTTTTCTTAGGTTTCCGCGGGTAGTAGTATGTGTTTTAACTAGATTCCGGGTTTTCTTCCGCGTTTCCACTGTTTAGTCTTCGTAAAGACCGGTGCTGGTTTCTGGACGACGTTTCGGCAAAATTACATTTGCCATCTTCAGGTCTGCGATAACTATCTGCTTCTGCTTCTGGTTACTTGTAAAAAGTTTACGAGTAACCAGAACCAGAAAGTTATCGCAGACCTGAAGATGGCAAATGTGATTTTGCCGAAACGTCAGAGGAGTACAGAACTTGTTGTCCTGCACGATCCCATAATTTCTCATTTGTAATTCGGACGGGCCACCATATTTTCAGTATATTCCGAATACATCGATTTACAAAGCTTTGTAGTTTTTTAATAAATGCAAACAAGCATTTATTAGTGTCCACGACTCAGAGCCGTACAATAATATGGGTTTAACTGTGGCATTAAAAACTTTAATTTTGTTCCTGTTAGTGATGCTACCCGATTTCCAAACATTCATCATCCCTATAAATTCACCACGAGACTTCGATATCCTTGAATTGATGTCCTTCGTTATACCGTCGTATTCGGCCATAACACTCCTCAGGTATAAAAATTGATCTACTCGCTCTATTTTTTCTTACATCATTTTCTTACATTGCTTAAATATGCGTTGTATATGTCCAAGTGCACATATACAAATATTTTTTTTTACATTTTTGTAATATTGTATTTACGCAAAGTTTATGTATTAAATTAATATTTCAGCGACATTAAATGTTATTCATTAAGCATTTACGATTACTAGATCTAAAATTGGTTATTGTATTCCATATACTAGGAGTATGAGTGCACAATCGGAGCGTCAGCCTTTTTTTTTGTAATAGAGAACCCGTCTATTGTTATGAAATATTATTCGTTGAAGATTGTTCACGGGAAAGACATAAACTTTTTATACCCGCCGGAAATCAATATAGATAGTGCAGTATACAAGCTGTCTCCTGTGGCGTGGGCAAGATAAAGGATTGCCATAAAATCTCCGAGATGTGCACTTTTATCTGTGCTCATTGGATTATCTTTCTTTTTTGGTATTTTTATAGATCGTACAACAATCTACTACGTTAAATGTTTTTTTTTTCGTTTATGTCAACTTATTAATAAATTAAATTTTTAAGAAATATTACTTACTGTTTTGTCTTAAAACGAAATTTGCTCATTTGTATATAAGGTTATTATTATGTATTAAAACGGTCAAATATCTCGAGAATCGTTCGAAGATATCTAAATGAAATTTTGTATACTGATTTAAGGAAATGTTTGGCTCTTTTTGCCTTTATTTTAATTTTTCTTGGACATAGAGGGAGCTTTCGATAAGACCTCGACGTCTTCTATTATTCGATATTTAAGAGATCGAAAAATAAAAAGCACCACATGCAACTGGAGTCATAACATGCTGCGTAGCAGAGTAGTTCATGCCCAAATGCAAAACAAAACGATCTCCATGAGGACAACAAAAGGGTGTTCTCAAGGAGGCGTATTGTCACCGCTGCTATGGAGTCTAGTAGTGGATAATCTCCTCAGGACATTAAATGACCAGGGCATATGAACGCAGGGGTTCGCCGATGACATTGTCATAGTGTCCCAGGGGAAATTCTCGGTGACAGTGGCGAGCATCATGCGAAATGCTCTGCGAATTGTGGAAAGATGGTGCCTTGAAGAGGGATTAACTGTCGATCCTCAAAAAAACAAGTTTATAGCCTTTACCAACATGAGAAAACTAAATGATCTGGGCAGCGTAAAGCTGTTTGGACAAGAGTTAGAACTAACCAATGAAGCGAAGTATCTAGGCATAACAATTGATGCGAAACTGAATTGGAGCAGACACCTAGTCAAAGTTGTAGACAGGGCGACTCAGCTCTTCTGGAGATGTAGAAGAGCTGCTGGCAAGACCTGGGGACTAAAACCAAATGTGGTACACTGGTTGTACACAGTAGTAATAAGAGCATCGATTACCTATGGAGCAGTTGTCTGGTGGAGGAGGACGGAGCGGACATCTTCGGTGGGGCTCCTCACGACTCTCCAGCGACAGGCTCTGTTGGGAATCACGGGAGCTATGAACAGCACGGGAACCGCTTCCATGGAGGCCATCGTGGGTCTCCCTCCGCTGGAACTATTTGTAAAGGCGGAGACAGTGGCTGCGATTCTGAGGCTGAAGGCCAACGACGTATGGTGTCCTAATAAGGTTGTAGGGAGCCATACAGATATCACAGGAACTATACTGGAAGAGCCGATATTTCAAATGCCGGCGGACAGTATGGCACCTGAAATTATGTTTACAGCTAAGCCGAACATATTTATACCGACCAGGGAACAGGCAAAAAGTCGCTTGATCGATTGTGGTGCCGGCACCTGGTACACTGATGGATCACAATCTAGTCAGGGGGCAGGTGCAGGCATATGCGGAATGTGCCCTAGAAGGAAGATATCGATATGTCTGGGTTTTCCAGGCCGAATTGTTTGCAGTCGCAGCCTGCGCTGAGGAAATTCGGGAAGCCGTCTGCGCAAATAAAAAAAATAACATAATGACTGATAGTCAG
This sequence comes from Melolontha melolontha, assembly GCA_935421215.2. Lineage (NCBI taxonomy): Eukaryota > Metazoa > Arthropoda > Insecta > Coleoptera > Scarabaeidae > Melolontha > Melolontha melolontha. The sequence continues at coordinate 14,138,398 of OW285235.1, forward strand.
GCGGCTATTAAAGTCATTATGAACCCGTCTACCAGGTCTAAGCTGGTGAAATATTGTAAACAGGTCCTCAATAAACTGGCACAAGACAATACAGTATCGCTGATATGGGTGCCAGGACATGAGGGAATTAAAGGCAATTAGGCCGACAAACAGGCAAAGAAGGTACTAATACGAACTTCATAGGACCAGAACCTGTATGTGGAATCACTAAGGATTCCGCTAAAAGGGAGATCTGGTTATGGCTAGAAAAAGAACATAAAATAAATGGAGGTTAACGGAAGGTCAACTCCATACCGAAACACTACTAAGGGAGCTGGACGGAAAGTTTTCAGCAACCCTAATTCGTAGTAACAAAAAATAAATTAAAATAATTCGCGGGTTAATAACCGGACATTGCCCTTTAAGGAAGCATTTGTACAGCATGGGCTTGGCTAGCGCTCTCTGGAGTAGAAGATGTGAAAAACAGGAGAAAACTAGCCTTCATGTAATATGCACGTTTGAGGAACTGAAGGAACTCAGACAGAAATATTTCGGGAGAGATCTATTGGATCCTTCGAGTGTACTCAAACGTCCCCTGAGGAAGATAGTGGCTTTTATCGAGGACACAAGATCAACATAGTGGAACTGAGAGATCTATTGGGGATAGTACAAAGAGCAGTGTGCTCAAGTGCCTGGACGTGCTGGCGTCCAACCCAACACAGAAGGAGAAGAAAGAAGGCAGCCTTAACAGGAAGACAAAAAATAAAAACTAATGACGAAATCATTGAATGTCTTTATTGATGTAATAGACAATGGTAAGGTTTCTGTCCAACAACTAGCTTTAAAATACCAGCCCATACATTTTTGTGGATGTCGGGTATCTACAGGTACAATGACGTGTCTACCGGCATAATGCCATTATATGATTTGTCTTTTCTTGAGTTGTAAAAACATGCATGTTGAAATCGACTATTAATATATGCACGTAGAGAAATAAGTGTTGTACACCCGGCAAATGTTAGGGAATAAGGCATGTTAAATGTGTATGTGTGTTCACCACTCTGCTTCTCTCTCCACTGTTTGAAAACTGGCATCGTTGGATATAACAAGTATACACTATATACGCAAACAGAAATTAAAATTTGTCGACTACGGTATAAATAAAATTAAAAACTCTTTAAATCTAGAAGTTTTCAATAGTACGCCCGTGAGCGATGAGTTATGGGCCTCTCGTATCCGGTCCATAGTTATTATAATTATTTTGTGCATTTCTTTTATTTTTCTTTCAGAATCTTTTATATTATTATTATTTGTTTTTTTTTATGTACTATTATATAAGAATATCATTTTTTGTTAGAATTATTGTTTAGTTTGTGTAAATTTATTATGTCTAGATGATACAACCTATTTACTTTCTTTCTTTGCCTTGTAATTGAAAATATGTATATTTGTTGACCAATAAATAATTTATTATTATCATCAGGAGTATATAAATCATTGCACTCAGAGTTTCAGCACACATTCTACACTATCGATGTATTGTGTGTGATAAAAGGTTTTTCCAATAACTTATATTTTTCATCTAATCAATGAAAATTGACAAAGAAATATTCTATATGCTGAAAAAATATTGCAATCGAGTAAATTGCAACCGAAACTGTTAATTATATTTTGTAAGTTTTATTGAATTGTAATAAATGAAATAGCAGTTTTAATAAATGCATTTCAGGAGAAAATAAGGGAAAGGAATAAAAATTTCTTAATATTACTTCTACCTCGATGCGCTTAGATTATTGGCTAGTAGTGGTTATATGTTGTGAAGCCACATCTTCTTTTATGTTTTTTTAGATGTGAAGTCGACAGTTTGAAACTTTACTTAATCCCAGAGCTCGTCGCCGCAAGTTTTCAAAGCGCTAGGTTCTGATATTTATAATGCTGTGGCAGTAGTTGAGATTTGCCCGATGATTTAAAATAACAAGACGTGAAAATGTCCTTTAGAAAATCCTAAAGATAAACTTAAACGAAATAAGCATTTAAAATTTAAACACTTTATCTACTTAATGTAATAATTAGAGAACGGATGCAATTTCCATAAAACGCAATCGGCAATTGGAATTGTGTATAACGTCGCTCAGTACATCCCGGCGTAATTCAATGAAGTATTTGTTTGACTTACTCGGCCACCTGGTCTCGCAGCGATAACAATGGACAACCCAGCTATTGTATTGGGAGAATATAGTGTTTTCAGTGGTGTCGAGTACGTAGATAAAATAAATAAGTTTATCGTATTTCGTAAGAAAAATAGCACGTACATTCCTTTTCTTTTCATTTAAGCAACATCTTCCAATTATTTTCACGTAAGTGTGCATAAAATTTCGTTATTTAATTTCGTTTATTTGTGTGTGTGAAACGTTATTGAAAAATTGCAATAAATCAACCGTAAAACGGCATGTAGGATCGTTAAAGCACGAAAAAAAAATTGAACCCGTTGGAATCTAACAATTTTAACAAAGAACTTTGTGAAACTTTTATGGCAGCTAATATTCCATTATTTAAATTGAATAATCCAATTTTGAAGACATTTCTGAAAAAATATACTGGTCGAAATGTTCCTGATGAATCAACTTTACGCAAATATTATGTTTCTAGGTGCTATACGAGAACAGTAGAACGCATTAGAAGCCATCTTTTAAATCAATACATATGGATAAGCGCTGACGAAACGGTGGATATGTTAGGACGCTGTGTGGTAAATGTTGTAGCTGGTGTACTACATCCAACTATTCCCTATAACTCATATGTAATAGCAACAAGTGTTATAAATAGAGTTGATGCGGAAACAGTTGCTGAAACCATTAAGGAGAATATGCAAAAAATGCTTCATTCGGACGCCACGTACAAAGAAAAAATACTTTTATTTGTCAGTGCGTATATGTCAGTGCGTATATGTTAAAAACAGGCAGACTATTGAAGAAAACATATCCTAATATGCTGCATATTACTTGTGTAGCACATGCTCTCCACAGAATCTGTGAATATATCAGAGACACTTTTCCGGAAGTTGATAGACTTGTATCAGCTTTAAAGTTTTCAGAAAAGCACCATTGAGAGTAGCTCTTTTCAGGGAAAAATTTCCATCTCTGTCACTGCCTCCCACTCCAGTAATAACTAGATGGGGAACATGGCTGGAAACTACTAGTTATTATGCTGAGAATTTCGATAGTCTAAAACATTTCGTAACACTGCTAAAGGAGAATGCTAGAAGTATTGGTGAGTGCAAGGAGCTCACACAAATCCCAAATTTAAAAAATCAGTTGTACTTTCTTCACGAACACTTTGGAAAATTGCCAAAACTAATCACTTATTTTGAAAATCGAAATCTCAAATTAAATGACGGATTAACCACATTAGATGTGGCTGTTAATAATTTGAAAAGTATTCCAAGTGACTTCGAATGTGGCCTTCGGCAAATGTTTGAAGCAATTCTTAATAGAAATCCAGATTTAATTACATTGCAGCAATTATGTATGGAGACAATTCCACAAAATCTAACGGCTAAATATGAAGAAATAAAAGAATATTTCCAGTATGCACCTATAACCAGTTGCGATGTAGAAAGGACGTTTTCTATTTATAAGGATGTACTTAATTCAAATAGAACAAAATTGACAGAAAAAAACCTTGAGAAACTATTGCTAGTCAATATTAATACTCCTTTACTCAACTTGAATGCCAAAATGAACAAATAAAAATGTTCCAATTATAGAAATAAAATTAAAAATATAATATAATAATATATGTTTTATATATATACATTGGACAAACTAAATTTTCCGTTGTAACTAGATCCAAAAACATTTTTAATTTTAATCAATTGTAAAAAAAATATTCGATTTTTCGATTATTGTTAAATATACTGGGTCAGTTGTGAGGAACGGACCAAGTTCTATCTAGATAGATAGAGACATAGATAAATAGATAGATAACTATCTCTCTAACTGTGGTAAGTAACTAATGTTCAAAAGATTCGTACACATAAAATTTTATATAAAAATAGAAACAGGTAGCAAGTAAACAACGATAAAAAAGACTTGTCATCGCCGTTAGAAAATGAAGGACGTATTTCCCTTCATGACCAAGTAGATATTTTTCTACTTCCCCTTTTACGTTTACTTACGAGCAAAACAACATTTTTCCGTGCGTATGGCATATACGAAACCGCATATCACCAGCAGGAACGCTGCTAATCCAACGGCTGCCAGGGTAACCAGCGTGCTCATCTGCAAGGGCTCTGCAAACAGAGGAAAAAAACAGGGTGAGAAATATATATGTCCGTAATAAATTACATCATATTTTTAGACGGGCATTTGTACGGCTCAAAGGGCTCGTTTTTTCGAGGATAAATGAGAAATAAAGCATTTGATAGATGTCCATCGATGTCGTTAGTGAAATAATTCACAGGTAAATATCGCAATAAGAGAATCATTCTTTTTTGCATGTATACTACAAGACAAGTTAGTGAAGTAAACTAAAGTGGTATCTTCTATTTATATTTTTTTTAGATTCCTTTATGATATACAATAAAACACATATAATTGCATATAATTAGAGCAGACCAATTTCCTTGCGCACCATGTGCGCCGATGTGAGGATGATTGTATTGCATCAGAACTAATAAAAAGCATTCAGTATGTGTTTGGTACTTGCTTAGGCTGCTTGTAAGTGTAAGCATACGTAATAAAATGTCGTCGACACATAAATCGAGAAAACGACCGTTGTCAGACGAAGTGAATAAGTTTATTATGGATTTCCCGGACTTAATATACGATGGCTTAAAAATTAAATGTTTAGTGTGCAATACATATCTAATGTGTTTGTCAAAAACACATTGTAAAGAACACGTAAGCAGTTCGAAGCACAATAATAACAAAATTATTCGACAACAGTTTATACATGAACTATGTGTAACTGTGATTGTGTGTACTTGTTGAGTAATGATTCATTTATTTCATTTTGGAATAAATACGCGAATCAAACATTACCGAGCATGGCAACGTTACGAAGGAATTTACCATCGGTGCGTAAACAGGTTGAAAATAAAATCAAAGCCGAACTGAAAAATAAAAAACTGTGGTTATGTGTGGAAAAAAACAACTGACAGCAAAAAACAATCTGTAGTTAATGTGATGGCACGTAATATGGAACCACATCAACCAATGTCTTCAATTTTATTAGCATCCGGACGACTAGAACAATGTAATGCCGAAAATATTTCAGAGGTGCTATTAGATACTTTGGAAAAATTTAAACTTTCGAAAGACCAAGTATTAATGTTTATGACCGATGGTGCCGCAACCATGTGTTCTGTAGGCCGGTCTCTTAGAAAATATTGTCCTAACTTGTTACATATTATTTGTAAACTCCATGCTCTACACCTTGTGGCAGAACAGGTTCGTAGATGTTATCCAGAGGTAGATGCTTTAATATCGAGTACAAATGCAGTATTCCTGAAATCTCCAAAACGTATTCGGAAATTTCTATCATGTTTTACTATCATGAACATTTTCAAAAAATTAAGGACGTGGTTTTATCATTCGATCCGAAAGAAAGTGCAGCTATCAATACAAGCCAGAAAAAATTTCAAGATGCCCAGATTAAAATGGATTTACAAAGTATTCGTGAGAATTACTTGGGACTAGAAGAAACAATAACAAAATTAGAAAATTCGTCGCTGTCGTTAGAGGAATCACTGCAAATCGTTAAAGATGTTCATAGCAAGGTCGATGTTGTTTTTACATGATGCTCCGACCCATTATGGAAGAGGTGTCGCTAATTTCCTTAATGAACAGTATACAAATCGATAGATAGGTTGTGGCGGTCCCATTTCTTGGTCACCGCGATCTCCGGATCTCAATCCACTAGATTTTTTTATCTCGGGACATGTGAACACACTTTACTATTCAACGGGCATGCCTAATAATAGGAACCAACTCAAGATTCATGCAGCGTTTTATGAGGTGAAGAACAATATGGAGAACTATAACTGGGAACGAGAGTTTCGACGGAGAATTGAATTATGCATTGCACAAAGCGGTGGTCACATTAAGCAGCTTTAATAATTGCACTGTAATTACACTTTAGACATTACACATAATAAAATTCGGTCTGTACTAAGGATGTATAAATTTAGCATGTAAAGCCTGTATGGCAATATAATTAAATACGCTGAGCTATGCGTGGGATAAATCACCGTTCAAATAAAAATGTTTCAAGTTCTTAAACATTAAGAACCAACCAGATAAGTGTCCATACCTTTTCAAGAATAGAAAAGTATATACCAGTGAACATTTACTTAGAAGAAGAAGAGATCGTTTCCCCTCTATAAGTTTATAATGCCTTATAAACTTATAGAGGGGAAACGTACAATTAAACTAGAATTACAAATACAAATCATTAACCAGTCTTACGTTTTGTATATTTTCAACAAAAACATAACAAGCGAAATTTCGATAATTTTTATTATTAATAAGATTGATGAAATATTCTCTTTTAATGTCTTGAAAGGCTTTTGTAATAATGTTCAAAATACGTAAACCGGGAGATATATTAAATTTAAAGATTATTATTTCTATGCGTTGTTTCTTTTGAGTTGTTGTTTCTTTTGAGGTCCTAAATAGGTTCCACTAATTTTTTTCTAATAATATTCGGTGGACATATTCTTGACTTTGACCTCCTTCTCTTAAATAACGCTACTAACCGAATGTTCGCAATGGAAACTTTAGTTGTAAGTTTTCGTAAGAATATAGATTTTAATTAAATTCCAAGTAACTAGAAATTTACAAAAATAGAATAAAATAGTTACGAAAACTATTACAAAACCAAGCAGTAGCGACATAAAGTTAGACGTTTGTTTAATCAATTTTAATAAAATTTTCTGGAGAATATTGCTGGAAATGCGAAAAATCTTCCCCTATTTATTCCATCAAACTTTCCAGTTTCAAGACTCCGATAATAAAAATTGCTTTATATCTTAAATGAATTGACAGGATCAAATATTACACGGACGATGGGGTACCATTAAGCGTAAATACGACGGTATTGTAGATTTTATCCGCGGAAAATTCTGAGAATTCATCGATCGAATTAAACTCTCCGTTATCTCGTTGTCGTCAGTCAATTCCTCCATTCGTCCTGTTTATTACCGTTGAAAGAATTCTTCCGAATAATTGATGAGAGAATGTTCGAATTAAAAGTACCAAGGCGAGAGAGGCTTTCGCATCATTAGATATGCAAAATATCAGTACAGTCCGTGGCAGGAACATTACATAAAATGCTTCGATTGTAAACGCAATTTTGAAGCATTAAGAAAGGAAATAACTTAATATTATTTACTATGCAATCGATGCTTGCTTAACAACAAACTAATAATAATAATCATGATATAAAATTATGACAGGGTAGGGCATAACGATCTCCCGCGTTTTGAAAATGAACGATGTTATTTAGACAGAACATGTGTTGGTTGTGAAAAGTACATAAAAATAGATTTTTCTATTTCGGTGCTATAAAGTGCACTTTTCGACACCCGTTTGGGTTGCATAAAGTATTACTTTTTCGCACGCAAAATTTTGTTTTTAGAGGTTGGTCACAAAAAAAGAAATGGAACTAAATCATATGTAAATGTCAAATATAAATGTGTATAACATGCATGTGTAGTAAAAGTTGTATAGGTACAAAGAATAAAAAACACTTGCTAACATTTTATTTATACTAATTAACAATATAAATTGTTAAACAGAGTTGGAAGATCTAATGCTACTATTGACATTTACTTCCCATTTTGAATAGTGCAACTGTTATAAACGTTTACTGTAACACTAGAAGATTCATGTGCATTAATGGAGATTCCAGGCAGATTCTGGGAACACACTATGTTTTGTTTGAATTCCTGTTGATTCACATTGATTGACACATCACTGCCTATTGCATCAGAAGTCGATGGATTCTGAATAATTTTAGTGGATGTATTAGGTGCACTAGACAGTATTCGAGCAACATCAACTTTTTTCATGGTGGAATTATCAATGTAACCTTCAGCCACTGCTGAAGATTTCCATCCTCCATGGCGCTTAATTGTTATTAAGTCACCTGCACTATTAGCCAAGTGTGTCACACTTGAACGCCTAAAGCAATGTCCAGTGAAGAGCTCAGGATTAGGCAAATTTAAGTAAGTAGCAATAACTTTTGGTACTTTTCCTATAGTATTAATGCCAATTGGATTATTCACCCAAGGTTCTATATTGCAGGAAGAAGCGTTTATGTGTAACATGAGTGGGACGAAGTGAATAATATTTTTTAACCAAATCAATCCATAATTTTTCTGTTATAATAAATTGTCTAGGAATATAAGTTTTAGTTTTTGGCACTCTAACCATTATGACATCATTTTTAAACTGTATATCACCTAAAATCATGTTCATGATTTCTTCACGACGACAAGCTCCATTATAACCCATTATAAGGATAACCTATCAATATTAATATGACTATTATAACAAAATAATGTAGAACATTAATAAAATACTATTACAAGGATGTTTGTATTACTTACTTTCATTGCTAAATATGTTTTATCATCGGCTTCTATTATAAAACAGTTAATATGATCTATTTCTAAAATCTTGGATTTCTTAGGCTCGTAGCCTTCAGATAATCTTTTTAAATATGCAAGAAGCCTAGAAAATTTTGAGATATCTATATTTTTATAAATATTTAAACAACATCGACAAATCGAATATGTGGACCACAAGGTCGATGCCTTTTTTATCTTGCTTTCCTTATCAAAATAAGCAATAATTACATTTTCAGTAATATTCGCGATATTATTTTCTTTACACCAAGTTAAAAAGTGCTCGTATTGCTTTTGATAAATATGTCGAGACTTTGTTGGCAAAAGATTTTGTAAATTATCTTCTGCTATTTTGCGAATCTATGGGGGCGTGCAATTATTTGCGTTGTCCATTTCGTTAATAATTTATTGCATAAATCAATCTAAATTTTAAACTTAAAATGACATATAACACCGCCGATTTTCAAATATTTAAAATGCTCTAGTTAAACATCAATGCTACCAACTTCAAAAAAAGAAAATTTCTACAATTTTCGTACAAAACATGCCTCTTATTTTAAGTTTTTTTTAACTTTTAATGTCCGAAATAGAAAAAATAGTATAAAATACACATTTCATAAGACATTTTAGTGCACTTGTTCTTTAGAAGACTGGCCTTGCGGCTCGTTTTCTAAACTTGAACGCGTGCACTAAAATCATGTTTTATGCAACTTGTACTTTAATATACTATTGTTTGAATGGGTAAAAAATCAAAAATACAAATCTCATCAGGTCGTTATTCGTAATACTTTCCTAAATTTCCCCATTATTTTCCGAATTATCTGAGCTAATACGGCATTAGTATTGTCACGCAAAGTTCCAGTACACATATTTTTAAATAATAATAAAAAGTCAACGATCAATATTACTAACATTCAGCGCCTCTGTTAACACGAAATGAAGTTAGGCAGACAGCAAAGACGCTGAAGAAAGATTAACCCGTTTGATGGTAGTGGAATAATGAACCATGAAATGGAAATAAATTGTGGGATAGGTTAGAGCAAGTCTAATCGTATGTGATACATCTCGCATATCCTTCCAGTTTGCGTAAGTATTTATAGATATGAGTATATACAATTCAGTATATTAATTTAGCTTACATCACAAAGACGCCGGGCAACGATCCTGTTATCCCTGCGCGATTCTGTTCTTTGTTCTGCCGTCGAAGTCATAACACCAAATCTCGTCACCCATAGTTACCATAAAAAAAAGTTAGAATCACTTATGATGTGATTTTACAAATCTCAGCTTATTAGAACGCGATTCTGTTGTTGTTTGTGAGTGGCCAGGGGACGAATTTTGCTGCACCTCACATCATTCGGAATTCTTCACTCAAAATTCGCTAATGAGGGCTCCAACTAATTCCTGCCGCTTATGACAACTCGTCGATTGTCTTTTGGCGGTGTTCATTGATTCTTGAGCTTATTCTGCCTTGTAGGAATTGTCCAAGCCAAGCAAAAATGCTTGTTGAAGCATTCGACTACTATCTGCAGGAGTTTTACCCGAAAGGAAACCAGACTTGACGCACGCTCGATGCTCCTTTCAATCATCTATAGTCTATACCGACGTATAGATGTATAGACGTTGCGCGGTATGGTCTCGGAAAAAAATCTCTACGTGTGACTTCGACAACTGCGGTAAGTACTGACAACTTAGACCCCACACAATCTGCATCTAGTCGGTTATTTACCTTTTGTTGGCGAAGACTTGGATCACCCTAGCTTGCGATTCTATTTTAACTGTAGCATTAAACATGTATCCAATCTTCGTAATAATGGAAATGTTAAAAATAATAATTTTAGAAAAACCGACTTTGTTGGCCTGTATAATGCCTTCTCAAATATAGACTGGTCTTTTCTCTCAAGTTACAGTGATATTCATCAAGCTTGTTTAGCGTTCTATAATGATTTATATGACTGTATCGATTTGCATGATTCCCCAAAGACTTATAACAGAGCGTCATATCCTATTTGGCTTAACAAGGAGCACACCAAAAATATAAAAACAAAAAATTATTACCGACAAAAATACATGAGAACTAAATCTATAGAAGATCTCACTTTATATAGGGAGTTGAGACGGAGGATAAAGCGTAATTCATCCATGTTATTCAAGTATTATATCTCAAACATGGAGAAAATTATCAACGCTGACCCGCGTCAGTTTTGGCAGTATATACGTTCCAGAAGGAGTAATGTAGATATTTCGAACTCAATTGTGAGTAAAAATTCTTTCAATGGAGACTGTGGTTAAATAAAAATTTAAAAAAGGTATATAACCCCTTACCACAATTATGATCGTATCCTAAATACGTATTTCGACAACTAAGTTGTCATCACCAGTAGGAAAAAACTACTAATTAAAAGTCGCACATGGGGCACAGTAAAGCAAGAGAAACGCTTACGCACAACTACTATACACCGCGTACCCGTATACACTAAATTTAACATGCCAATCTAAACTACGAGGGAGGTCGAGACAAACACTTACCTACTTAAGGAAAAAGGGTCTAAACACGTGTTTATTGTCGAACAAAGGAACGGCAGACATTCTTCTCTAAGGGGGACGGCACTAACTTCGATTTTTAAAAACTACGATGACCCACTATTAAACTTAAATAAAACACCTTATATTTTCACAAAACAATAGTATATTTAACTATATGTACATTTCATGTGCACTGCACACATCAGGTAGGGGTGTAAAAAATTTTTCTATTACAAATGGTTAAAAAACATGCAAATAATCGGAAAGTATGGTCGTATATGGTAAACACTAAACTCTATTGAAATTCTAAGAAGGACAAATTTGGGAAGGATCGTTACATATGAAAAAACAAGACATCTGACTGTGTTGAGTTATATTAAATAACAATAAAGTAACGTGAAACGGATCTATGAATTATTAGATATTGTTGGTATATAATTTAAAAGTTTATTATTAATAGGTGACAAGTCATTGTTAAAGAGGTAATTTTTGTATTTTTTCCTATGTATGGCTTCCCACATGTCTAAATTTCTGCTGTTACCCACCCACCCACCTATGGTAATAAAAATGAGAATAGACAGCTGAACGGTATCGGTGATTTATCGCTATTCAAGGAAATATGTTTATTTTTCGCGATAAATATACTTTCATAATGGCACTATGGCAAGATACCATTTTTAGTTACTTTACTGATTAGAAATACACATAAAATAGAAATCGATATATTCCGGAAAGAAACCAATGTTAATAGATTCATCACCGCGGATTCAAATCATAGTTATCAACATAAGACAGCTTCCTTTAACTTCTTAGTCAATCGGTTACTAAATTTTCCGTTAACAAAAGAGAGATATGAAATAGAACTAGATTTCATTAAAAATATTGCGACATACAATGGCTTTGACATAGAAATAATCAATAAATTAATTAGAAAAACAAAAATAAAAAATACAATCCGCGAATCCACGAGTTTGATATCCCAAAGTAACCAAGAGAAAAAGTACATATGTCTACCATACCACCCCGTCACGAAAAGCATTAATAAAGTTGTGAAAGAAAGAGGTCTCCAGGTAGCCTTTCGGTCCGAAAACACCATCAAAAGTCTGCTAGGGAATACTAAAGATAGAATTAATTCCAATTCGAAATCAGGTATATATGAAATTAGTTGCGCGGATTGTAATTTGAAATATATAGGCCAAACTAAACGACCTATATTAACCCGTTTTAAAGAACACATATCACATATCAAATACAATAGACCGGATAAATCGAATGTCGCAAATCACGCTTTGAGCACACTGCACAATGTACCGATTACAGGTTTGAAGTTGATCAAAGGAATTAATAAACCCCACGAACTTGATGCTTATGAAAGTATATTTATCGCGAAAAATAAACATATTTCCTTGAATAGCGATAAATCACCGATACCGTTCAGCTGTCTATTCTCATTTTTATTACCATAAGTGGGTGGGTGGGTAACAGCAGAAATTTTGACATGTGGGAAGCCATACATAGGAAAAAATACAAAAATTACCTCTTTAACAATGACTTGTCACCTATTAATAATAAACTTTTAAATTATATACCGACAATATCTAATAATTCATAGATCCGTTTCACGTTACTTTATTGTTATTTAATATAACTCAGCACAGTCAGATGTCTTGTTTTTTCATATGTAACGATCCTTCCCAAATTTGTCCTTCTTAGAATTTCAATAGAGTTTAGTGTTTACCATATACGACCATACTTTCCGATTATTTGCATGTTTTTTAACCATTTGTAATAGAAAAATTTTTTACACCCCTACCGGATGTGTGCAGTGCACATGAAATGTACATATAGTTAAATATACTATTGTTTTGTGAAAATATAAGGTGTTTTATTTAAGTTTAATAGTGGGTCATCGTAGTTTTTAAAAATCGAAGTTAGTGCCGTCCCCCTTAGAGAGGAATGTCTGCCGTTCCATTGTTCGACAATAAACACATGTTTAGACCCTTTTTCCTTAAGTAGGTAAGTGTTTGTCTCGACCTCCCTCGTAGTTTAGATTGGCATGTTAAATTTAGTGTATACGGGGACGCGGTGTATAGTAGTTGTGCGTAAGCGTTTCTCTTGCTTTACTGTGCCCCATATGCGACTTTAATTAGTAGTTTTACCTACTGATGATGACAACTTAGTTGTCGAAATACGTATTTAGGATACGATAATAATTGTGGTAAGGGGTTATATACCTTTTTTTAAAAAAATCAATTGTGAGTGCAAATGGTAACACGTTGGTTGATCCACTATCAATAGTTAATGGCTTTCATGAATATTTCCAATCCACTTCACCTTCAACATTGCCTTCAGCATCTTCTCTTTTGCCATGTAATTCATTAATTGATGTAAGATCTGTATCTGAAACCGGGGTATTTCAAGCTCTTAAGAAATTAAAAGTGAATTTTACTATTGGTTATGATAGCATTCCTTCATGTATCGTAAGAGATTGTGCTGCTGTTTTTTCTAACCCGCTAAGCTGTTTATTCAAGTTATCGCTCAAGACTTGTACTTTCCCCGATATCTGGAAATTTGCCAGACTTAATCGTGTTTACAAGAAAGGTGGTTGTCACTATTTTGAAAACTATAGACCTATAGCTATTACTAACAACGTAGCCAAAGTATATGAATCTTGTTTGTATAAGATCATTTATGCTCGGATCCAAACTTTAATATCTCATGTTTAACATGGTTTCATGGCTGGGCGATCCACTGTTAACAACCTAACCACTATCACCCAATATATATCCGAGAAACTTGGTAGTAATAAACATTTACACCGATATGACAAAATCTTTCAACCACATTGATCATTCTCTACTCTTGATTAAGCTAGATGATCTTGGCTTTTCCCTGTCACTGGTTACATTCTTCAAAACATACCTTACCAATCGTAATCATTATATAGCTTATCATGTTTCCAATAGTTTTTCATCTTCAGGTGTTACTCCAGGAACTAATTTAGGTTTTTTATTGTTTCTCTTATCCATTAACGACGTGGCTTTGACCACCAAGGTCTTGTGTTCTCTCACCATACGATTTTTATTTATGGCCTTATCTTTAAACTTCTGAATAACGTAGATGAATTAAGGTATCGAATCTTTGAAAAATTTAGTGATATAAACAATCTACAGATTTTTAAGAAAATATATGTAATAATGTTCGACGTAGTTGATAGTAAGACCAAGGACATGACACCTTTCTTTTTAAATAGTCATGTTGTCTACAAGATACCATGTTCGGATTGTTGTGGCGTTTATATAGGTCAGACATCACAATGACTAAAACAGCGTATAACACAACATAAAAGTGATGTCCGTATTGGAAAGAGATCTTGTGCATTGGTGGACCATGCATTTGATCTTGACCATACATTTAATTTTGTCGACGTTAAGATCTTAGACGTTGAAAATAACCAATAAAAAAGAACGTTTTTAGAAATGGTTCACATTAACAGAGACAAAACTAACATTAATTATAGGTCTGATATAGCAAAAACAAATTGCATATCGATGCGACAATTCACATCAAGCTTTGATACAAAATAATACAAATCTGTATAAAAACAAATTTGTATCTGTATATACATGGACACACAGCACGTATTTACCAGCGCTTGGTTCAACCACCAGACGCATGCGTTTCTGTCTAACGACTTTGTCAATGACGGATTTACGAAGACAAACGACTGTAGGTACACTTCGCGGTCATGTAGCAAATTTTGTCCTATCAGATGACACCAGATAACCTCATGACATCTGACAGACAAAACCGACCACGCCGGTGCAAAGTGTTTCTTCTCGAATAGCTAAGCTATTACAGGAAAAGAAACAATACGCATATTACTGTGAGTCCATGAACTCGTCGCCAGGTGGCGTAATATAGCAAAAACAAATTGCATATCGATGCGACAACTCACATCAAAGCTTGATGTGAATTGTATTATATCTTGTCGTATACGTGGAACGGTTCGGTACAGGCTACTGTTGCTTTCAATGTACTTACACCATGCATCAATCCACTATACACTCAAATATGTTTTATATTAGAGAATTTTCGATAATTTGTCTGTCGAATCGCACTGCACATTTCGCTTCATTAATATTAACGGTGTGTTGTGTATGGTTTTCTGTCTCTAGGATTATCCGTCACATATTTTCTACCAACTTTGAATTTGTTATTCCATTCAAACAAACTTTTTCTCATAGCGTTTTCACTATATGCACCGATTACAAAAGTGTAACATTTCAGTAATATATTTGTTAATATTTTAATGGTATCTAAAAGCAATTATAAGAATTTTGTGCTTTCTCAAAGTGTATCTTACGTAGGAAAAGGTGTTCGTCTACAGTATCTGAAATTTTAATTTCATTGAGATTCACTCGTTAGCAGCGAGTGAGGGTCGCGTGTAGGTGGAGACGTGGAAAACAACGACAGACGAAAGACAAACCGTACACAATTCCATTACGCCGACGAGTAAAACATGAATTATTTATTATCCGAAATAGATACGTAGCTCGGAATTCGCTAAGCGAACCACTATCGTAGTATATTTTGTCAGACGGCAAATAGCTAATTTATTCGGTATAGTTCAAAATGTACGGGCGAATTTAGCTGAAGGCAAAGGACGGCGCCTTTATAAGACAAATATATAGTTAATATCAATAAGTGGTTAAGGATAGATATGCAGGTTCAATAACGTATAGGGATATTGATTATCGCCAATGTTTTCGTTGAAGATAGAGAAGATACTTTTACTTCGAAGCCTTTTATAAGTTATATTTATGATTATTTTCTTAAAGAGAGGGGAGAGGGCATTAAAATGAAAAGCACCATGGATAAGAAAGATGAGAATAAAGACAATTACTATGTATTAAAATAATATTCTTGGTAAAAATGTATAAGAAGGTAAATTAACACCTGTTACATAAGTTTTTGGAAAAATATTAATACTCTCTGCGGTATAGTAAAAGAAACAGAATCTAGTCAGCCATGAAGAAATTTGTTGATCGGTGTCTTGTTAATTTATTTGACATTTCACATTAGCATCTGTCAGTTCTATAATGTCGTTCAAACTAAATATTTGTAAGTCCATTTACAACCTGATTGGATAGCTGCGTGGATAATAACAACGGAAGTACAATAGATTCTGAAAAGTTAAATATTTTTAACAAAGACAGAACGGCATTTAAACTGACAGTAGGACAAGATAACAAATGAAACAGACATGCAATATACATATCTGTAACTGTACACATGGACAATACACCTCGTATTTTCAGCATTTACTTCTGCTTAAGACACGTGTTTCTGCCATCTATAGGCGTCATCAGTCAAGCTAGTGAAGCAATGTAATACAAATTAATACAAATCTTTCTAAAAAACAGATTTGTATCTGTATATACATTTACGCTGAAATCGCCTACAAGATATAGCAAATTTCGTCCTATAAGGTGGCACTATTTAATAAGTGACATCTGACGGCCCAAAGAGACTATGCCGAAAAAGGCGACCTTTCGCTTGACCAGCTAAGCTGGTACATAAGCGAAAAAATACGTATATCGGTGAAGTCCATTAACACGAGCCAGATGGCAGTAAATATACAAGAAGGTTTTAAGTATATCAATACGTTATGCACGTATAACGCATTTGTTAGAAATGAAACAGACATGCAATATACATATCTGTAACTGTACACATGGACAATACACCTCGTATTTTCAGCATTTACTTCTGCTTAAGACACGTGTTTCTGCCATCTATAGGCGTCATCAGTCAAGCTAGTGAAGCAATGTAATACAAATTAATACAAATCTTTTTAAAAAACAGATTTGAATCTGTATATACATTTACGCTGAAATCGCCTACAAGATATAGCAAATTTCGTCGTATAAGGTGGCACTATTTAATAAGTGACATCTGACGGACCAAAGAGACTATGCCGAAAAAGGCGACCCTTCGCTTGACCAGCTAAGCTGGTATATAACCGAAAAAATACGTATATCGGTGTAGTCCATTAACACGAGCCAGATGGCAGTAAATATACAAAAAGGTTTTAAGTATATCAATACGTTATGCACGTATAACGCATTGTATTGTCCATGTGTACAGTTACAGATATGTATATTGCATGTCTGTTTCATTTGTGACAAATGCGTTATACGTGCATAACGTATTGATATACTTAAAACCTTTTTGTATAGAGTAAGAGAAGAATTGAGAGAGACCGTTTTGGATGGGAGTTTGTGGCCAAATATTGTTATCATCAAGCCTTACCGAAATTTTCGGAGAAGGAACCACGAGGAAAAGCGAACCTAACTGAAAAATATGCATTCAAATCGACAATAATGCGTAACAACATACAGAGTCTTAAAAATAAAACTGACATTATAAGTGCATATTTGGATAGTTATATAGTTAGGTATAACTATTAAGATAAAATAAAACAAATTTTATGAGTTTCACTTTTTAATTATCACTGCAACGAATCGTTTCGCACCAACCTGGGCTTCGTCAGACATATAACTAACTTATTTACAAATTTTCTTTTTTATATTAAACACAAGTAAACGGTAACAAGCAAAAACACATGTTTTATTTTAAAAATAGTCGGAGGGATGGGTGCTTTTTATTACTGGATGTCTATGCACAAAACTTTCGCTACGGTTTATACAATATATACTGTTCTTAAGTAATAAAACTAGAGGTTTACATTATATTACAGGGAGGTAAAGAATTCTATGGAAAAATACAAAAATACAAAATACAATATGTAACTGTCTGCATATCAAATAAATAGATTGAGTAAGGGTGAATTATTTGTTTCTAATTGATCATTTAAGATCTTGTCAGTTTTCTTTAATTTATTGATTTCAAGTGACTCTAATAAATTAAGTTTTTTGCCCTTATTTTCTACATGTAATATTTTAAATTCTTTGTTAAAGTTGTGGTTCGTTGAATTGATATGAGACGCATATGAAGAATCACTTTTATTATTTCTAAATGAAGAAAAATGTTCTTTTACGCGTATTTCAAACGATTTGCCTGTCTGTCCGATATAAGTCATAGGGCAACTACCGCAGGTTAACTCATAGACCCCTGACTTTTTATTGTTGTTTGTTAAATCCTTATTGTTTTTTATAAATTTGGATAAATTGTTATTAGTTCTATACGCTGTATTAATGTCAAACTTTCTTAAATATTTACAAATTTTTGTGCTTGAAGAGCCTATAAACGTGATCATTTTAAATTTTTGGGTGTTATTATTTAATATTGGGTAAACTTGTGATATGGCTTTTGTACGGAGTTTTTTATTTAAAATGTTATCTATTATATTACTTTTATATCCATTGTTGATAGCTATTGTCTAATTAAATTTAACTCTTTCTCGAAATTTGTTTGGTTCAACGGAGTATTTATTAATCTATGTATAAGACTGTGATAGGCCGCTAATTTGTGTTGTATCGGATGGCAAGAAGTGTTATGTATAGTAATATCTGTAGTTGACGGTTTGTGGTAAATTGCAAAGTTACATTTGTTGTTAATTCTAGTAATCGTTAAATCGAGAAAGTTAATACTATTATTTGTTTCCTGTTCCTTTGTAAACTTAATATTTTGATGCAATGTATTAATATAACCAAATAATAAATTTAATTGTCTATTTGTTCCTATGAAACCTAGTAATATGTCATCTACGTATCTGTACCAAAATAATACATTTTGAAAAAGAGGATTTTTTGAAATAGAATTTTCAAGATGATCCATAAAAATCTCAGCTAATAACGGACTTAGGGGATTACCCATGATTAAACCTTCTTTGCAAGTGTATATGTTTTCATTGAATTGAAAGTAATTTTGTTCTATGCATATGTTTAGTAAATCAAGAATTTCATTAATAATTAATTTACTAAACATATGCGTAGAACAAAATTACTTTCAATTCAATGAAAACATATACACTTGCAAAGAAGGTTTAATCATGGGTAATCCCCTAAGTCCGTTATTAGCTGAGATTTTTATGGATCATCTTGAAAATTCTATTTCAAAAAATCCTCTTTTTCAAAATGTATTATTTTGGTACAGATACGCAGATGACATATTACTAGGTTTCATAGGAACAAATAGACAATTAAATTTATTATTTGATTATATTAATACATTGCATCAAAATATTAAGTTTACAATGGAACAGGAAACAAATAATAGTATTAACTTTCTCGATTTAACGATTACTAGAATTAACAACAAATGTAACTTTGCAATTTACCACAAACCGTCAACTACAGATATTACTATACATAACACTTCTTGCCATCCGATACAACACAAATTAGCGGCCTATCACAGTCTTATACATAGATTAATAAATACTCCGTTGAACCAAACAAATTTCGAGAAAGAGTTAAATTTAATTAGACAAATAGCTATCAACAATGGATATAAAAGTAATATAATAGATAACATTTTAAATAAAAAACTCCTTACAAAAGCCATATCACAAGTTTACCCAATATTAAATAATAACACCCAAAAATTTAAAATGATCACGTTTATGGGCTCTTCAAGCACAAAAATTTGTAAATATTTAAGAAAGTTTGACATTAATACAGCGTATAGAACTAATAACAATTTATCCAAATTTATAAAAAACAATAAGGATATAACAAACAACAATAAAAAGTCAGGGGTCTATGAGTTAACCTGCGGTAGTTGCCCTATGACTTATATCGGACAGACAGGCAGATCGTTTGAAATACGCGTAAAAGAACATTTTTCTTCATTTAGAAATAATAAAAGTGACTCTTCATATGGGTCTTATATCAATTCAACGAACCACAATTTTAACAACGAATTTAAAATATTGCATGTAGAAAATAAGGGCAAAAATCTTAATTCATTAGAGTCACTTGAAATCAATAAATTAAAGAAAACTGACAAGATCTTAAATGATCAATTAGAAACAAATAATTCACCCTTACTCAATCTATTTATTTGATATGCAGACAGTTACATATTGTATTTTGTATTTTTGTATTTTTCCATAGAATTCTTTACCTCCCTGTAATATAATGTAAACCTCTAGTTTTATTACTTAAGAACAGTACATATTGTATAAACCGTAGCGAAAGTTTTGTGCATAGACATCCAGTAATAAAAAGCACCCATCCCTCCGACTATTTTTAAAATAAAACATGTGTTTTTGCTTGTTACCGTTTACTTGTGTTTAATATAAAAAAAAAATATTTTGTAAATAAGTTAGTTATATGTCTGACGAAGCCCAGGTTGGTGCGAAACGATTCGTTACAGTGATAATTAAAAAGTGAAATTCATAAAATTTGTCTTATTTTATCTTAATAGTTATAATGGAATTTCATCAAGTAAAGGCCGAAACAATCATATAGTTAGGTATATCCTGTTCATATCCTGGCCTTGACTGAACACTGGCTTGAACCTGGGGAGGAGCGGTACATGATACTGGATGGCTATTTGCTCATCTCAAAATACTGCAGACCAACACGACAGCATGGCGTGTCTTGTATTTTTGTTAGAGAGACTGTGGAATTTGATTCAGTCGAATACTTAGAAAAGAAAAGCATAGAAATGACGCTTGAGTGTAACTCGGTACTATCACATACATTAAAATTAATTATTGTAAATATATATAGACCACTAAAGGGGAATAAGGATATATTTAGACATACCTTTGAATAAATATTGGAATTCATAATTTCCAAATATGGATCTTATGCATTAGTTATTACTGGTGACTTTAATCTGAAATTCTTGGAAGCTGATAATCCGGATGTCGGGAATCTTTTGGATATTTTGGCTACTGTTTCTGAACCGACAGGAATCAAAAGTAGGTCTGACACTCTGCCAGATAATATTATCACCAATTCTAAGGGTTACGGGCATTATGACTGTCGTGTTGTGGACGCGGCGTGGTCGGATCATAAGGGTCAGAAAATTAGTTTTACATATCTATATTTTCGTGATCCAGAGCCGGTCGGGACCAGGATGAGACATTATGCCAAATATAAGTTAAATTTAATTGCGAGAAAAGTTAGTAGTGTAAATTGGATCAATCACTTAACGATAGAGAACTTAGAAGATTGCTACAGAAGTGTATGTAGTGCGCTTTTTAATATTGTTAATGAAATCTGCCCATCTACGTTCAAACAAACAAGAAGAAAAACAAATCCATGGCTGACTGACGAACTCAGAAAAAAAGCATGGTATTAAAAGGCAACAATACGAGAATTATATTGAAAGCATATTACCTAATGAACTCCAAAAAAATAGGCATATTATGTAAAGAGTGAAATCAAGAAAGCTAAAACGGAATATAATTCAAATTACATTCTGTTATCGGATAATAAAAGCAAGGCAACATGGGCATTGGTGAATAACATCGCAGGGAGCAAGAACAATCAAATGAATTTTCTGGCTTATATTAAAGTTGCTAGAATAACAGACCAAAAAGAGCTCTTGGATTACACCAACAGATATTTCCTGGGTGTAGGTGCTAATATTGATGACAGACAGCCAGCACATTTTGAAGAAATGTACTGCAAGGAGATATGTTTTATAGAACCGGCGACACCGTCAGAGGTCTTCAACGTTATAATGGAACTAAAGAACACCATATCTACGGGATATGACGAAATATCCGTTTCCGTACTTAAGGCCGTCGCAGAGCATCTGGCTGACCCACTTTGTCATGCTGTCAGTAGATGTTTCGAGACGTCCACCTTTCCAGATCATTTGAAGACGGCTGTTGTGTGTCCGGTATACAAGAAAGATAGATGTTCATGACATCACAAATTACAGACCTATAGCACTCATTTCGAATGTGACCAAGGTGTTTGAAAAATTAATATATAGAAGAATGAAAGGGTTTCTTGACAAACATAAACTTATCACAGATTGACAGAATGGTTATCAAACAGGAAACTCGACATGTTCGGCCGTATTTCAGGTGATTTGTGAAATACTTGATGCCGAACAAAGAGCAGGTAGCATAAATTTTTATGGACTTGTCCAAGGCTTTTGATAGTGTTAATCACAAAATCCTTTTTTGGAGAGATTGGAGAACTTGGGATTTAGAGGAAATTGCTGGAGTCTTATTAAATCTTATCTAGAGAATAGAAGACAAAGTGTCGTGGCAGTGAGTGGAGAGGGCACAAGGATTTGATCTGGATGTTTCACTGTTACCAGGGGTTGACCACAGGGATCCGTGCTGGGATCTCTTTTATTTTGGATTTAAATAAGTGGGTTACCGCTAGTATTTAATTATTCCATAGCCTTATTTGCGGATGTTTCATTGGCAATAAGATCAACGGAAACAAACGCCTTGAGGCAAACCATTGTATAGGCATTGTCCTCTGTGAGCGCATGGTTCAGAGCTAACGAACTTAAGTTGAATGTGGGCAAGACCCAAATCATCCATTTCGCTGTTTCTCAGCGGGAAGATCTTGTTGTAAACTATGGAGACGGTCGTCCGAAGTAATGTTCCTCGGCATAAGAGTTGATTCACAACTGATTTGGAAGTCCCATATACACTATCTACTTCGGAGGATTTCTCCATTTAATTATGCCCTTAGGGTTATCTCTGGCTTAGTTCAGTGACGCCGGTTTGTGTGCGTGTCGAGCTTACGTAGAATTGCGGTTGCGGTATGGTTTGGTCTTCTGGGGGAATAGTGTGGATGTGGGAAGACTTTTTATTCTATGGAAGGAATGTATTCGTGTAGTTTTGAAATTGGGAGTTACTGACTCGTGCTGGGAAATATTTAGAACAATAAAAATATATACGCTTACCGTCTATACATTTTGGTGTTTGCTTTGTGTGTGAGAAGGGGTATGAGCAGTGCGTTTGGCAGGTATGTCTTGAATCCCAAGTACAGTCAGTACTCGCAGGACGGAAAGTGTCTACTTTGCGGTGCTACAAAGAACTCTGACCAGGGTACAAAAGAACGCAACTAGTCAGGTCTTAAATATTTCTAATCATATCCCTAAGTACATTAAGGATTTGAGCAGGGAAATTAGAAAATTTGTTGTACCTATATACAATCTTCTTATTCTTTAGATGAATTATTTGAAAAAAATGTGTTTTCTGTGCCACGCTTTATTTTCTTTTTATATATTTAAATGTATTTTTAATAATATAAAATATTATTAAAAATCTTGTGTGAAGAACACAAATGCGGGTTCACTATTAATATTTTTGTGAACGTATCAGCAGGAGCGTACCGATGATCCTGTAGAAAGGCGAAATACGTATCTACGTCTCTGGGGAGGGATATGTTCGGACACGTTCACAAAAATATTAATAGTGAACCTGTATTTGTGTTCTTCACACCAGATTTTTAATAATATTTTATATTATTAAAAATACCTTTGTATTATACAAAATTGGTGGGGTTTACCTACTCATGTATGTTTCAATTATTCTGATATATTTACATGTGCTTGTATACATATATATGTGACGAGTTCTATAAACTTTTATAATTTTGAACAAAAAAATATTATTATTTACCCACTGTCTAAAATGTATACAGTACAAATCTCTTCCCTATAGTCACCTACAAACGTGTATTACGTATGTGTGCGTTCGAGAAGCGAGGAGTGGGGACGCTCGGAGCGATGCATACACGCCATTAGTTACAGTTTACTTGCGAAGCTGGATGGTTTGCTCAACTTTTGCGAATAGTCGGTATTCACGATGGATATTTTTACCCTTGCACAAAAAAATATGTCGTAAAACAGTATCATCTTGGTCGCAGCATAAGAGAAATTGCACGGGTATTTCAAATTAACTTTCAACGTACCATTGCGTTTGAAACGATAAGACACATAATTAAAAATTTCGAAAAATATGGCTGTTTAAATCCGTTAAAACATACGAAGGTAAAGGTACCGCAAAATGAAGAACGTGATTTTTTGATTTGTGCTTCTGTAGAGGAGCAGCCACAATCGTCTAGCACGAAAATCGCCGAACAGCTTAACATTGCCAGCTGCACCGTTCGTAGGGTTTTGAAAAAAAATAAGTATCATTCGTATAAATTAAGGAAAACGAATGAGATTTTTCCCGATGATAAATATAAACGTATGCAATTTTGCGAACAAGTCATCGAACGATGTAATAACGACGATAATTTTGTAAAAAACATATTGTTTACTGATGAAAGTTCATTTCCTTTATACGGTCGCCATAATCCAAGCATTGCAAGATATTGGTCAAGGGAAAATAAGCATATTGTTTATAATGCTAGAACTCAATATCCGGAAAAATTAAATGTTTGGGCTGGCCTATTGGGCAACAATATAATTGGTCCGTTTTTTATACAAGGAAACCTAAATGCAGCCAAATATTTAAGTCTTCTGCAGGATAATATAATTCCTGCTATACGAAATGTAGCAGACATAAATCTTATTTGGTTTCAGCAAGACGGTTGTCCTGCTCATAATGCTGTAATTGTCAGAGAATATTTGCGCAGCATATTTGATGACAGAGTACTAACCGGCTGGAGCGATATTCAATGGCCACCTAGATCACCTGATCTATCTTCTAATGATTTTTTTCTCTGGGATCACCTTAAGACATCAAGTTATGGGTTTCCAAATAACAGACCTAATAATCTGGAGGAATTACGGGCGAAAATAGTTGAATCTATCCTAAATATTCAACCGCAAACGATTTTAAATGTTCAGAGAAACTTTTATGACAGATTAGGACAATGCTTGTTTGCATTAGGAGACCGTTTTGAGCATACAATACATTAAATAGTTTACTTTTTATTTTTTTAATTCTAGTTTTATTTATTATGTATAGAATATAGAAGTTATTATGATTTACTGCTTTATTTATTGTTATTGTTATAGGTATATCTGACATTGTTTTAAACGTTAAAAATATTAAAATCTTCCAAAAAGTCCACACTTATTTGTGTTTATTATTACATAAAGTCCCTATTATTGACGGTAGTTCCACATTCATCGACGTTTATACTATGTATGTGCTTACTGCTTACATCCAAACTGATCTACAGTACATATGTATGTACTCGTATGTATGATAAATTATCATACACACATATATACATGCTATGTGCGTCCCCACTCCTCGCTTCTCGAACGCACACATACGTAATACACGTTTGTAGGTGACTATAGGAAGAGATTTGTACTGTATAAAAAACCGGTACAGTAAAGCTACCGACTTTCCCGGGTTAGGACGAAAAAAACCTTCCTGGATTGTTTTCTAATGGTTGCTTAGCAACGGACTAAAATACTAGAATAGCTCATTTTGGGGTTTGAAATTGCGCCGAGAAAGTAGGCAATCTTGAATGATTTCAAAGAAATGTTTTTCTCGATCAGGATAATCATTTATTCGCTATGGCAACCTTTAAATTTGTCGATATGGATACGAATTGTTGCCTCATTCACAATATTCACTAGATATGGCTGAAAGTGATATTTTCTTGTTCTCAAACAAAATAGCTTAATGGAAAGATAATCAGGACAAAGGAGAAGATGATATTCGCTATGAATCACTATTTTGACGAGCTTCCAAAAAATCGCTTTTCAGGCGGTTGGCTTAAAAAATTAGAAAAATCGCTAGGGTAAGCGTGTAGAATTGGATGTTGAAAAATAATAGTATATTATACTATAAGGGAGAGAAATGCGTTATTTTGGCAGAGGTGCAATTTGCATTGTAGCCCTCGGGCTTCGCCCTCGGGCTACAATGCACCGAGGACGAAATAGCATCTCTCCCGAATGGTATATACTATTTTTTCCACGGTCTCATTAACTTAAAAACACATATTTTGTCATTATGAAGTAAGTAGCACCAGAATTATTGTATTCGGATTTGAGCATTTATTTAGTAGTCGTTGAGTTATTGTCATAACTACAAAATAAACACACAAACGTTCTCCATAATGTAAACTCCCTTGGGAGCATTATACTCCCTTGGGAATAATCGACCACTTCTGTTTTAATTTTGATGTCATAGAAACTGATTTCTACTGCCGACCGTGGAAAAAATATATTTTTTACCCTAAAAATAAATATTTTATTGAAAAGTTACTCTCCCGTCAAATGACACTCACATACGGTATGAACGGAAACAATTTTCTATATTAAAATTCATAAGCACATCTCCCAAGTGATGCTACTTCAAAAACATGTATAGCTACAAGACGAGCTGGAAAGAATATCATTTTAAAGGAAGAATTTATGTAATTTCCGTGATTGTTCAAGTGTATGTTAAATTATGTTTGTAATTTAACATTTTAAACTTAGAATTGCTATTAACAATTATGAATTATTTGAAAAGAACTTAACTTCAATACAAAATTGAAACGTGTAGCACGGTTGAAGATTATTTTTTCAAATGACAGATTAAATATTGGGACTAAAACACTTAAATTTAAAGATATTTCTTTGATGATGGCATAACAGCCGAAACATATTTCTGTGTTATTTTAACACGATAGCAATTAAATTAATTAATAAGAGAATAAATAAGAGCAAGACGTGGTCAAAACGAGTTGTGCGTTGAGTGCATCTGTATAACACATGAGGCAATATCAAACTCGATGCTTAGTGTCAATAAATTTAAGGTTACGATTTAATATTTATTGTCAGATAAATAAAAACACATGCTAACGTACCAGAATAATATCAAAAAGGAATATTAAAAATTATCTTGGTATTTTAAGTCCAGTATTTGTCATGAAACTTGCAGGTGTGTTATTTAACCCTGCGTAACCCGCGTAGCTTAAAATATCGTGGTTAGGCGCGTGGGGGACAAGTGTCGCCCACTTTTAAAATGCTGTAATTTTAAAAAATAAATTTATCCAAATATGTTAGAACAATAATTGCATAGCTATAGGTCTGCTGAATCATTATTTAATTATAAAGCTTACAAATAAAACATTTTTTAATTAAAAACTTACGTAAAAATGAAAACATATAGAAAAATTAGTTTTTTAAGCATGGAACACAAATATCTTTTAGATGGTCAACACAAGCCCACTTATGTCACATTACACACCATCTCAGTGTTGTTCGGTCACGTGTTCTTCGTCATTCATAACATCTTCCACGTGATGATGCCCTAGGTGTCTCCTGGAGTTCAGGTTCTGGAGCATTTATCAGTAGCCTTGCGCGTCTACGAATTTCTCTTGGGATAGCCTCAATTGTAGAACGGCGTGCAATTTGCGATTTTATAAGCTCCCAGCTAAGTTTCTGTATGAAATCAACTCTTCTGATCCTTTTAGCTGTAGCTGCAGAATGAAAATGATAAATACATAATGAATTTATAGCGGCTATGTTCAAAATGTCGTAAAAAAGCACTATCGGCCATCTTCTAGTGTTGCGAGCGGTATTGTTTTTTTCACAAAGCTGATCCACGAGATCCACTCCCACCTTCGTCATATTATAAAAGGTTACCATCTCCGGCTTTTGTTTTTCAGCGGACGAAGTATCTATTGTATCATCAAAATGCATGCTGGATTATAACAACACCACTTTTGATGGCTTAGTACAATACGACACTATTGTGCAGTTATTTTGGAAACCAAATATGGATGTCTGTGGCTTTCTTTCTTTATTTGGTAACAACTCTATTGGCACTTCTGTTCTATTTTTGCGTATTGTTCCCACATACGTTAATTTTTTCTTCTGCAGCTGATTTACTAAGGATAAACTAGTAAACCAGTTGTCAACTGTGATGTTTCTATTAGTACTTTTTACCGGTTCTATTAAGCGCAAAACAATATCTTCTGCTGAATTGCTTACGTGGTAGGGCCAATCAGGCTGCGTTCCAACATACGGTTCCAGATTCATGGTATAGGCTGTTTTGCTATCAATTAGTGCAAAAACCTTCAAGCCATACCTGGCCGGTTTGTTAGGGATGTACTGGCGAAACGAACACCTGCCTCTAAATGCCAGTAACTGTTCATCAACCGTGAGAAAATCGCCAGGAGTAAAATATTTTTGACAACTGTTGGTAAATATTGTTATTACTTACCTAAATGGAGCTAATTTATCAATCATTCTTCTTTCATCTCTATCATTTATATTATCGAATCTGATACAAGCCAGCACAAATCTAAATCGCTTTTCACTCATTGATAAATAGCATGACTCAAGTCCATTTCCCTGTGAGTTGTTCCACAGGTCTCTAAGATTTTTCTGGAACACCGAATGGGGCCAATTAAAAGGAGTAAACCAATAAAAGCTTTTAGCTCAACAATGTCTGTGTATCTGGCATCTCGTTCCCGAGCAAAATTGTCACGAATTTTGTCTATGAAAGTATTTGTACAAGTTGTTATAATTCCAAGAATAACGTCGTCAAAAAATAAGTCAAAGATATCTATTTCATTTCGTGTTTCCATCGCCTTATTTTTAGGCCCAGGTAAATGCATAACAATATTACAGGCTCTTGTCCTAACATTCGATGACTGTCGGGGATGCTTCAATATGTTAGAGTTATTCTAATAAAATTAGTGAAATATAACCAAGTGTTTTATTCTCAATATTTAATTCAAATCTGTTTCTTAAATGTTTCACCAAGAAGTGTGTGCAACATCGATTATTTTTCCATTTCTTTATTGGATTAAATTTATAAAATTAATCCAATCGGAATAAAGTGTTTAAAAATGATATTAAGTAACTTTATATCAATTTATATAATTTAAATAAAGTAAAATATTACGGTATTTTTTCTGATGGATAAATTATGCCGTAGAGATTGAGATACGCAACCCCTGACCGAATCGAGTGAAAAAGCACAGTGCAAGTGGAAAAGACACTCATGGGAATCTCCTGAACTTGACACAGCCCTTGCTTGAAGTGCGTGTGTATCTCGAAAAAATATATCAGAAAGTTTTTCTTTAAATTTAATATACTGTTTTATTAAGTCGAAAGAACTGACAAAGGTTCTTTACGAAGAATGTTAACGTTCTCAGATACAGTAGAAAAAGTCCATTAGGTGTAGTACATTTTTCAAAAAAAGAATCCGTACTTGTTAAACTTTTAAACGAGAGTAGTTTTAGGAGAAAAAAACGATAATATTTCCAGTTTAAAATACTAGGCGGTCCGATAGTAAAAAAAAAAGAAAAAAAAATTGAAAAGAGGAATTGTTAAAATGGAGACAAAAACACGATATTCAACTGTATAAATACATTTTGAATATCAATTATTTAAATTCGTATGTTACAGGGGAAATATTCTCTGTGTATATTCAGCTTCAATCAATTCCTTTTGTTCTTTGAAAATAAAGCAGCGTTGACATTTCCGTAAGCGGCTTTTAATTGGTTAAGGTACCGTCATGTGGCAAACGAACGTTGAAGTTTTATCTGTAATGATTTTTCCTTTATTAGATTTATTGTATTATATTTCAACAATAAGGAACAATGATATGATACTGATTGTGACAATATTGTAGACATAGGATAATTAGTATCAATTGAAATGTTTATAGACTGTCTAACAAAGTACAAACTTCCATTGTTACAATTATCGTTTTGATGAAAAAAAATGTAGCTAGAAATTAAAGAGAATTAACAGAACAAAATATGAATTTACTTAGATTATTTCCCTCATTTTCTAGAGATTTCTTTATACGACCAGAACCTGTATGTGTAAACGCTAAGAAAAAATGGTATTAGTTTTAATATCTATTTTATTACTTGAATTTGTAATATATATAATAAATATTTACATAAAAATATAAAAAATAAGTACATGTATATATACATATATGTATATATACGAATATAGTATAATTAGCAATTTTAAACTTTCAAACTGACATCTGAATATTAACATCGGTGCCTTATAAGGCGTTTCCAACAGACTTGAAACCGAGGTCCTTGTGGCTTAGTTGGTTAAAGCGACGGTCCGGCAAATCGTAGACTTGGGTTCAAGTTCCAACGTGGACGAAAATTTTTCAAATAAAATTTCGGTTAATTTGCGTTATAATTTGTAGACAGCAATGTTTACATTCACACACATTTACTTCGCAAAGTAACATACATACTCCTAAAGGGGAAGGGGAAGAAGGAGAAGAAGTCCAACCATTGTGAAAAAACACTGCGATCGCTGGGAAAGGTAAGATTGGAAGAATCTAATAATCAAATTAATACTGGTAGCCGTAACTTTGTGGTAATTCATTTTGAAAATAATAAAGTAAAATAAAACAATAACTTTGTTATACCACTTTATTCACATGTAATAGTGACCGCTGTTTCGACATACAATGTCATTATCAAACTGCAAAAGTTACAGGCCTACATAGATCTTATAAATGACACAAAAATATATGGGGGTGGTTTATGATGTTATTTAAAATTACTACTATATACTTAACTTTTATATACAACATTAGAAAAGAGGTGTGTATATATAAGATCCAACTGGTCGTTAAGAACAATATCTATTGTGTTTTTTCCGCTTTTAAAAATTTCAAGTGACTCTAAAAGATTTAATTTACGACCTTTCTCGGCCAAATGCAATATTTTATGATGACCAAATATATGCCTTTCTGTAATAAGATGGTTTGCGAATGTTGAATATAAACTAAAGAAGACAGATTCAACATTCGCAAACCATCTTATTACAGAAAGGCATTCATTTGGTCATCATAAAATATTGCATTTGGCCGAGAAAGATCGAAAATTAAATCTTTTAGAGTCACTTGAAATTTTTAAAAGCGGAAACAACACAATAGATATTGTTCTTAACGACCAGTTGGATCTTATATATACACCTCTTTTCTAATGTTGTATATAATAGTTAAGTATATAGTAGTAATTTTAAATAACATCATAAACCACCTTCATATATTTTTGTGTCATTTATAAGATCTATGTAGACCTGTAACTTTTGCAGTTTGATAATGACATTGTATGTCGAAACCGCGGCCACTATTACATGTGAATAAAGTGGTATAACAAAGTTATTGTTTTATTTTATTTTATTATTATCTAATAATCAAGTTATCAAAACCAAAGTGAAGTTGATTGGGTGACAATGAATGATCATGACGATCGAAGGCCTTCGAGAAGTCGGTATTCAGAACATCGACTTGTTTTCTGGAGCTTAACGTGTTTGGGATCAGTTGAGGAAACTAACACAAATTAGTCATAGTTGAGTGTTTTTGACAAAGGCTTGCTAATATGGAGATAAGTACATTTTAACAATAGGATGAATAGAAGAATAGATGCACTGTTAAAATATTTTGGCGAAATTGACTATAGGGCGGCAATTTGATATGTTACTAGGATCTCCAGATTCTAAAATAGGAACAAAACCTGCGATTTTCCATTCATTATTTATTTAGCGTATTACTAACATGAATTATACATCTAAAAGTTAAATTTAAAAATCGAGGCCATTGTTCCAGTCTAACGCGGAGTCAGTTGCTTCAAAGAAGTCACTCATTTCACCTCCATATGTTGTAAGGGGGGACTCATATGGTGAATATTCTGGCGAGGTTCTCCGCATTCGCAAGTTGGTGTATCAGTCAATCCCCATTTCTAGAATGAGTCACGACAAATTCCGTGGGACTTTCTTATTCTATTGTGTGTCTTCCACTCATGGCGAGGCAGCTCTATTCCTGGTAAGGGTACGGTAGGGTCAATGATATGGGCCGCTTAAGCGGGTTTCAAGGCTGCCCAATACCCTCGCCATCTATCATTTGGGTTGAAATCTTCTGCTATAAGTCGTTCTGCTAGCAGTAGTTGAGGAGATCTTCAGTTTCGGCAGGCCAGCACCAGGCAAATCACTGTGTACTGGAAGATGGGGATTCGATATTATTTGATTATATATTTTTTACCAGGCTTTCCTGTCTCCAGATGGTGGGGGATGCAATATGGCCTAGAACCGGGAGCTTGAGGTGTACTTTTTAAACAAGCGCTAATTATTCTCATGGTCTCGTTGGGTTTGATGTCGATCTTCTTTGCGTAGCAGCTGCTTAACCAGACTGGGGCGCAGTATTCAGCTACCAAGTAAGCAAGGTCAAGAGCTGACGTTCTAAGAGTGTATGCGTTCGCACTCCAAGCAGTACCATTAGTACCAGTAGATTATGTTATTTCTGGTGTTTAAGTTAGTTGCGGTGTTTTCTAGATGTTTTTTATATGAGAGTGTACGATCTATTGTTACTCCCAGGTATCTTGTGTAAGGATTCTAACGTAGCAAGTTGTTATTGAAATACACTTGCGGCTCCAGACGTGCTTGTCTATTATTAAAGTCAAACTTTTTTGACTTTGTGAGTGGCATGTCAGAAATATACAGATTCAACAGGACAAGTGCAGGTACCGATCCTTGAGACAATCCATCGTTAAGATGTCTCATTTTAGTCTTGCTCTCTCTGTTATTATTTGGAAGGGCTTGTCGCAAAGTATGTTGTTTAATAAAGTATCCGGCTACATGGTACTACGTTGAGAAATTTGTAAATGTGTATGCCGCAGTCAGATCAACATTCACCACAGTTGTCTTCAGCCGTTTCTGAAACCCTGCCTCAATGTTCATTGTTAAGATGAGCACCTGGTCAGCACAATTACGGTTGGGTCTGAAACCAGCCTGTTCAACGGGAACATGCTTCAATATCAATGCGCTTTAATAGTAATCTTTCCAGAAACTTATAACATGAGCTTAATAAAGCTATCGGACGAAAGCTTTCAGGTAAGTTCTTGGGTTTATTCGGTTTCAAGACTGCAATTATTTTGGATATCTTGAATTCTGTTGGCATATGTCCTGTCAATAGGATGTCTGAGTAGAATTTACTCATCCACATCCTTGCGTGTTTCCCACAGTTCTTGAGGAATTCGGGATGGATTTCGTCAAATCCAGATGATTTGCTAGATTTAGTGTCATTCAGTGCTTTGTCTACCTCCTCTACCGTGAATGGCCTAGAGTATTCAGGATAGGCTGTTGTTGTTTGGCGGCGGAGTGTCAGTTGTGTCCTAATGTCTGCGTTCTATTGTCTTGTACTTGGTACCTTAGACAATGCTACAATCCGTGCAGTAATTTGGTCAGCTGATACTTCCAGTAGACCACGAGAGGGTGGGTTAGAGCTTAGTTTCTTCGGGAGGCTCCAAGCTTTCCTACTAGATCTTTTGATGTCCATACTACCTGTTGTTTCTTCCCATTTTTTACGACGTTCTATGTCCAGACGATTAAGGAGTTCATCCGCTATCTCAGAGTCCCCACTGTTTTGAAATTCCTGATAAAGCTATTCCTGATTTTCGATTCAATCGGAAAACTCGAGGATTTAACAGACAAGTGAAAGATTTTAGATAGAAGACCGATAAGAACATATCTTCAATTCTAAATCAAGAGAGCCGGAACGACAATCACACTGTGTTTCTCAGTTAGCAAATGGAGGAAACTATATTCTCGTCAGAGAAGCCAAGAACTGGAACACAAGGCATGCCGTCGGACGTAGCGGAAGAGCAAGAGTCCATGACGTGTCGGTAAATGCAAACCTATATCTTATTCGCGACGCTATACTCTTGAGATGCTCATGTTTCATAGATTTTTTAAAGTAAATTAAAGTGCTCTGCGAACTGTTATCTAATTACGATAATTCAATACTATAATAATAACATTTACTTGATTGAATTTGCAAAATGTATAGAACGCTAAGAAATAAGTAATTAAACTTCTAGTTTCAAAAATTCTTTTGTTGTAAATATCACTACAATATTGTTTCGCCATACAATGGCTTCATCAGGTGGATGATATACTGAATATGTACAATACAAGTTTGAATATTTGTGTGAAAATTATTGCGGAAATGGTGGTGGGAAAATTTTTACAATCTCAAATTTAATAGAAGGGAGTTGTTTAAATCTAGTTGGTCATTTAAAGCTAATCCTAAACTAAACTAAACTAAACTATTGTATCTATTAATTTCTAAGTTTTCTAACAGGTTAAGTTTTTTACTTTTTTCTTGAATGTCTAAAATTTTGAAATCTATAATAAATCTATGATTGACATCTATACAATGACTTGCGAAAGTTGAATCTGTTTTCTTTTCTTTATGGCTTCTCTCGTGTTCTTTCATCTTAATTTTGAATGTGCTCCCCGTTTGTCCTATGTATACCTTATTACAATCTTCGCATGTTAACTTATATACACCAGAGTTTGATTCTTTGTCTATTTTATCTTTGTTGTTTTTAATAATGTTCTGTATAGTATTGTCTGTTTTATATGATATATGTTCGTTATTATATTAAGTTTTTTAATGAAAGTACCAATTTTTTCCGAAATTTTTCCTAAGTAAGTGATTGAATTATAGGAATTAATTATCTTGTATTTTAATTTTGGATAAACTAAGGAAAGGGTTTTAGATTTTTGTTGGCTATTTAGGATGTTATTGACAATATTTATAGAGTAACCATTGTTTAATGCTATTGTGTATATTCTATTTAGTTCAAGGTCGAAATTACTTTTACTCATAGGTACATGAATTTATCTATATACCATTGATTGGTATGCTGATAATTTGTGTGTTATAGGATGAAAAGAATTAACGTGTATTGTGGTATCTGTATGTGTTGGTTTATGGTATATAGCGAACTCGTGTTTATTAGTTTTGTGTGATATGGTTAAATCTAGAAAATTAATGCTTTTATTTATTTCTGTTTCTATAGTAAAATTTATTTTGGAGTGAATAGTGTTGATATAATTATGTAAAGTTTTTAATTGTCTATCTGAACCGTTAAAGCAAATTAATGTGTCATCAACATACCTAAACCAATATACACAATTACCAAACAAGGGATGTGTACTAATTATAGTTTCTAAATTATTCATGAAAATTTCCGCTAATAAGGGGCTTAGTGGGTTTCCCCATTGCTAGACCCTCTGTTTGTTTATAAAATTTATTTTTAAATTGAAAATAATTTTGTTCCAGGCACGTTTGTAAGAGCTGTAAAATTTCGGTCTTTGTGACAATGTTCGTGTTTCTACGTTCTAGTTGTAAAGTAATTAAATCTATTACCTCCTGGGGTGGGATACTAGTGAACAAATTCGAGACATCAAAACAAATGAGTTTACATTGGTTTGGTAATTGCAAGTTTGAAATGTTGTTAATTAATTCCTGGGAATTTTTAACGGAGAACTTAGATTTGAATTTAGTGTGTAAGAATAATCTATTAAGTATTTGGACACATTTCTACAAGGTGCTTTTACGTACGATACTACTGGTCGTATAGGTGTATTGTCTTTATGTAGTTTAATTAAACCGTATAATTTGGGATGTAGGGGATTCATAGTGGTTAATATACGTTTTTGAGTGTTATTAAAAAGAGAACCTGATTTTTCTATAGTTTGTTTAATCTGTTTTTGTATGTATAGAACTTCGAGAAGCAAATGTAAAACTCCATGTTATTCTCACGGCATACACTTTACTGCGTTCACCTTTCCCGTGTTTTAGGCCAGAGTTTCGACCTACCTGGAGGGCAGATAGAAAGAGAGAGATAGATCCACCTTTCATTGACATGCAAATTTATTTCGACTCAGCAAATGTATCTTCAATTATGAACGGACTTTATGAATGATTGATGAGACACACCGAAAAGGGGTTAAGAGATTCCCTTAACAGGATTTAGTCGACGAAATGCGGATTGGACAGATTTTAATTTCGCATAAAAAGAAACGAGATCGACTGAAAAAGAAATAAAGATAGGAATTGATTTTCCATATTTTATCGTGGGGTGGGCGGTATGACCCAATTTTTTTAAGTTGGAAAATCTAGTATGCTAAGTCGAATCAATTTATAAGCAAAACTGATTTATAAATTTGTACAGGGCCTTTATTGATTGAAGTTTCGGGTTAAAATTTGAAAATTGAAATGATAGAATTTGAAAAATCTAAACACAAAGAGTACGATATTTTCGACATGATATTAATATTAATTCAATGATTAGTATTCATAAATTTTGTTCACGGATAGGAGGTGTGTTTGTGTGCTTCTAAAAATGAACTTGTCTAGTGTAGATGATCCTAGTTAGCTGTGGCGTGCAAACAATGAAATGAAAATAATTAATTTATGATGACCATCAAAGGCCAGGATGTATAGAAAACTAAAAGAAAAATAGCCTTTTTTCAATAACGCCGATGTATTTTGCATCCATCCCTGTGGGATAACAAGTGTCGTACTTATATACGTGCGTTGTTAGGCTGAAGAGTAACTTTCAACAGGTTGCAACACTTGTGCTGCTGTAATTATGTTGCCGATGTCTACTGTTAAAATTTGAAACAAATCTGACGGATAGGTTGTGTTTTAGATTCATTTAAAGAAAACTGTTTTCGTTGTTGTGAAAATATCGAGAACAATGAATTCCGAATGTTAATTGAACATTATCGTGTTTACAGTGGCGAGGTGTGTGGTTTGAGTTTGGAGGGGCGCACCAAAAATCAAATACCAAATGACATATAGGCAAATTGCGCGAAAAAGTATCCATTTATAACATTTATTTAACAGAATAATTGAAACATACATGAGTGGGTAAAACCCCACCAGATTTGTATAATACAAAGGTATTCTTAATAATATAAAATATTATTAAAAATCTGGTGTGAAGAACACAAATAGAGCTTCACTATTGGTTATGTGGACAGGGCGAGGTACTTCGGCTGTCTGACAACAGGCAGCGCTGAATTTACTTCTACGCTCGGTCTGGATAATTTCGGTGATATGGCGATGTGGTTCTTTTTTGTGAATGTGTCTGAAGATATCCTTTCTCCAGCAGAGGCGTACCGATGAGACTGTAGAAAGGCGAAATACGTATCTGCGTCTCTGGGGACGGATATGTTCGGACACGTTCACAAAAAATATTAATAGTGAACCTGTATTTGTGTTCTTCACACCAGATTTATAATAATATTTTATATTATTAAAAATACCTTTACATTTATTTAAGTTGAATAAATACATAGGAATTAAAAAATATTAACACCTACAATAACGACAAAAACAATAATAATTGTAAATCAAAACGGAAAAAATCCAAAATAAGGGGCTCATTTTAAACAAAAATCCACCTACCTTAAAATTCAAGTTTACAAAAACGAAGAGCCGGAATAGCGGAATAGTTTTTATAATGTCATAAAAAATCACTTCACAAAGTAGGTAGTCACGGTTTATAAGTAGGAAAAAGAAAGAACAACATATTTACACAGATTAAACTAAATAAAATGGGTGGGTAAGTCATTTTTTA
Source organism: Melolontha melolontha (assembly GCA_935421215.2). NCBI lineage: Eukaryota > Metazoa > Arthropoda > Insecta > Coleoptera > Scarabaeidae > Melolontha > Melolontha melolontha. The sequence goes on from OW285235.1 coordinate 14,175,811, forward strand.
AAAATGAAATCCGTTCTGCGGTCCTTCATGGAAATGAATTTTTCCATGACTTTATCATCAAAATTGTTTATTTCGTGCACTAAATTTCGATTTTTGGACATCATAGCTAAAGCATTTAGTCTGTCATTAGGCATGGTATTTCACAAAAATGTTTTTATGTGTTTAAGCGTCGAAAAAGTGCGTTCTGCTTCAGCTGTTGTCATTAGAGTCGTCACGATAATTTTTAATATTTTCGATGTTTCGATAAATGTTTCACTAAGGTTATTTTCCATAATAAATAAAAGAAGATTCATTGCTCCAACAATTTCTTTTAAATCTTCTCTCAAGTAAATTACCTCCAACTCAGTTCTTAATCTTGATTTGCTCAACATCGGATAAAATGAACATACATCGCTTAAATCAATCACAGGGATATTTTTTGAAAATTCTGAATATTTATCTTTGTTAAAAAGATCAGCCGCTTGTAAATGACCCCGGTAAGAATAGCGTTCCTTCATTTGTACTGTAATTAGGTCACAAACTTCTTTGGCAATAACACTTCGAAAATTATCATCCATTCGCCTTCTTTTAGATGTTGGATGTTCTGATTCAACAATATTTTTAAGAGAATCAATTTGATTTCTAATGTCAGGAACACTTTTCTCGAAAATTAGTAAGTCTTTTTGCAAACAACAGAATAGTGAGAAAAGAATTGAAGTGTCCGAGTATTTGAAAAACAATGATCTTACCGCCAAGAAAAATATAAAGTGGCACAAAGATATTACATATATAACTTTAAACATAAATTGGTATACTCCTGAAAATTCTTCAAATTCTGTAAAATTGCCAAGTCCTGTATATTTTTTTTTCGAAATACTTTACTGACGATCTATTTGAAAAAATGGCATACTACACAAATGTTTTCACTGTTCAAGAAAACGTAAAATTTCAACCCACAAGTGCTGAGGAGTTACGTACATTTCTTGGTATCCATATAGTAATGCGTAACTTGCATTACCCCAGAGTAAAGTTTTATTGTGAACCAAAACTATGTGTCTCACAAATAAAAGATAATATGCCAATTAATCGCTTTTACAAGCTTCGACAAAATGTACATTTTGCAAATGTACAAGACGATCAGAATGGGAAAAACCGTTTTTGGAAAGTTCGGCCTTTATATAACGTATTTCGTGTTCGAATATTATCTTTCAAGCTGGAGACACATTTATCCGCGGATGAGCAAATTGTTCCTTTTAAGGGCTCACTTAATGTCAAGCAATACGTAAGGAACAAGCCGAAGCCTTGGGGAATAAAAATATTTGCGCTGTGTGACTACAGTGTTCAAATGTTTGACTTTGTTATTTACCATGGTTCTAAAACCGAACTAAATGAAGGACATTTAGCTGTTTTTGGCCAGGGAGCTGCAGTAGTCTTAAAACTGACGGAAAGAATTTCGGAATCAAATGTAAATCTCTTCTTTGATTACTTTTATAATTACTTTTCAAATTACAACTTACTATAGTTTTTGCGTCGAAAACAAATATACGCAACTGGTACTGCACGACTGAATAGATTCGAAAATCCACCATTTTCAGCTGACCAAGATATAAAAAATTTAGGGCGCGGATCTTTTGGAGAGGCTGTGAGTGGTGACGGCGAAATAATTTTGACCAAATGGTTCGACAATAAGGCGGTTATTATGGCTTCCAATTATATAGGGGTTGGAAACCAAGACTTCTGCAAAAGATGGGATAAGAAGGAAAAAAAATATTTAGAAGTTCAACGGCCCGAAGTTATTAGATCCTACAATCAGCATATGGGTGGAGTAGATTAAATGGATTTTTTGATTACGGCATATCGTACGTTTATACGATCTCGAAAATGGACACTACGTATGTTCACACATGAAATTGATATTTCGTGTGTAAATTCGTGGACTGAATATACACAGCAAGCAAGGCATTTGGGGATACCAAAAAAGAAAGTATTAGATTTAGTACACTTTATACGCACATAAACGCTAATAAGACAATATGTAAAAAGAGAGGCAGATCATCTTCGTCAACCCAAGAGGATGATAAAGAAGTCGTAGTGCGACGAACAAAAGTAGGCGCTGAAATCAGACCAAAAAAAGATATTCGATTTGACAATATTGGTCACTTACCAAAATATACAGAAAAGCAATTTGCGATGTGTTGTAAATACCCTAATTGCAAGGGAAAGTCTCGAATTTTGTGTTGTAAATGCATCTGTGTTTAACCAAAGACAAAAACTGTTTTTATATCTACCATAATTAATCTTTAAAAATAAAGAAAATAAAAAAAGCTTTTATAGGTATTGTAATTTATTTACCGTTTTCTCACAATGTCCACATAGGACATATTTTTTCTTCAATGTGGCTGAGCTGATAACTTCCAAATAGGCATGAAAAATCTTTAAAAAAATGTACCTCCTCATGCTCCAAGTTTAAAATTTTTAGAAATTCATGAGCGAGAGGGTTAAAATAAAATAGAATTGAGTGAAAATGAACTTTCACGTAAAAATTTTCGGGGCATGGTTTTTCATGATTTCAAATATAGTTTAACGTGTAAACAATGCATCGATCGACTTTATTTGGTTTTTGGGGATGAAGAACCATGAAACAGAAGTGTTTACAGTTGGTTTTCCAAATCTCACCGGAAACGCAACAAAGGTTGCTCATAGAGTCTTACTAGGTACAGGTTATTCATTATAAATGTCCCAGCCCTTACCATAGTTATTATTGCATAAACAAAAAAAATTTTGAAATAAAAGTTGTGTGGTTATAAACTAGTTTTATTATAACGTTAACAAAAGTACAGTGGCGTGCGTAGTTTAGGGCACACAAAAATTAATTGCTTTTTTTAAATGAGACACCCTGTATATTATTAAATTTTTGAAAAGATCTTTTCTTCTGATTTCAAAAATATACCATATCATACCCCTGTCTTACACCGTTCTTAAGTTTTGTATCTACAAATGAGTTTTGGTCAACATTTAATTAAAATTACAAATAATACCTATAAAACGAATATAACAAAGATAACTTTACAACTATAAATAAATAATAACTTATAAAAGTTGTTCGAAGTGTCCACTATTATTTTCAATACATAATTCTAAACGTCTAATTATATTTTGAATTGCATCAGAAATGGCTTGATTGTTTACATTTAGATTATTTATTTCTAATTGAATTCGGTCTTTCATGACTTGAATACAGTCATTATTATTATATATTATGTCTTTTAAAAGCCCCCAAAAATATGAGTCCATAGGGGATAGATCCGGACTGTTAGGAGGCCATAATATGGTTCCATTATTCTCTATCCATACTTGAAATACATTGTTCAAATGCTCTTTAACAGGTAGGACATTATGCGGAGTTGCCCCATCCTGCATCCAAATCATATCCTGAAGTTGATCGTCCGGAAAATTCTCTACAAGAATATTTTCAACTTCAGGAAGAATCATTTCCAGATAGGTAACTCCAGTTAAATTGAAATCATAAAATATGGGTCCAACAATTTTGTTTCTGAAAATCCCACACCATACACTAAGAGTTTTTCTTCCTGATTTTTTTATTGGTTTTATCAATATTTTCCTATTCTCCTTGTTTTTCCATGACCTACGATTTTTCCTATTAAAAACTCCAGGCGTAGAAAAGCATGATTCATCGGTCCATAATATTTTAGTCAAATAATCAGGATCTTCATATAACTTTTGGATCATTTGGCGGCAAAACTCTAACCTTTTCCTTTTATGAGCCTCTGTCAAAAGTTGTACGGGTAAAATTTTATATGGTTTGTAGTTGTTAGTTTTCAACGTCCGTTGTATTTTAGAGTAACTTATATTTAAATGAGCTGCTGCATTATTTATACTACATTCAGAATTTTATAAAAAATAATATAGTTAACATTTGGAACTTACTGCAAGTGAGAATTAATGAATATTAAATTAATTCTCACTTAATTCTCACTTGCAGTAAGTTCCAAATGTTAACTATATATACAGAAAGTACAGAAATGAAAAGCAATGTCCGTCTTCGAGGAATGCCGTGCATTGAAAAGTTCCAACAAGAACGAAACGCGTCTGTACGTTTCCCGTTGATTGACTTGTTTTTTTCAGCAATTCTTAAATAATATAGTGTTTAAAAAACTTTTCAAGAATACCTATAAGAGGGCTTACCGTCTAAATAAAGCAGTACATCTAATTGATCTTCGTTGTTTGCATGAACTACTCGCCTTTTTCTATTAAAACTACCGGTATTATTTACCTGTTGGTAAATACGTCTGAACGTATTGTCTGCGGGTGTTGGACGATTTGGATACAACTCCCTGTATGCTCTTTGCGCTGCACGTTTATCTTTGTTATTTTCTATATAGCAAGTAAATATTTGAATTTTTTCTGCTACACTGTAAACCATTTTGAATGTTTCAATAAAGAAATGACATTTAATAAACATGACAGTTGTGATTTTCATAGCTTTCTTTGATGATATTAACTTTTCAATATTTATAGTAGCTAGTTTAATTTACTATATTTATCCTTTAATAACATAAGAACGGTGTAAGACAGGGGCATGATATGGTATATTTTTGAAATTTGAAGAAAAAGATCTTTTCAAAAATTTAATAATATACAGGCTGTCTCATTAAAACAATTATTTTTTGTGTCCCCTAAACTTTGCAATAATAACTATGGTAAGGGCTGGGACATTTATAATGAATAACGCTGCACCACTAATGTTAATGTTATGCGTGAAATGACTGAACAAGATGAACATTTGACATACCGTAAAATTGAAGAATCATTGCACACGACTTTACATGAACACGTGAAAGTACGGTAGTCTTGCTGGCGTTGGACACACAATTTGACAGGCTCATAAACAAGACCATGTCAAATGATGCATAAAATACTAACAAAATTTGTTCCGATATCGTAGTGATAAATCACTTGCTTATCGTGTTGAGTATTCTGGTATCGAATCCAGAGTTTGCTGTCCGATTTTTGTTCGTTTAAGGTGAATACCGACAGTCAAATACCTTAAGTTGCCCTAATGGTATCGGCGTAATAATGCTCTACCAGTGCCTCTTGTAATATTAGGCTATTGAGGAATGCCAAGACATAATTTATTACTATTAAAATTCAACCGAGATCGTTCAAATTTAGTCTACAATATTGTAATAAAGCTTGGATTTATTCTTACGATTCTAAATGTAATGTTCTATTTTTTTTGAAAGTCAGTATAGTATACATTGCAAAATAATATTAACTTTTTTATATTTGTATAAACCGATGTCACACTGTGTTGGCGAAAAATTGTCGTTATTATTATTAACAAAGTGAAGATATTAACTAAAGTAGATAAAAATAAATTTTGTTTTAGAATACATGTTAACAACATATTATCTCTTGGATTAACTAAAATTTACTACCACTCTTCGAATAAACGCAATTCATTTAGAACCAAATGGCTTTCTCTCGTTTCCCCTATATGTACTTTCCACTAGATTAAATCACCGGAAGTTCTCTTATCTCGAATTTCAATTTGGTCAGTTTAGTGTTTCAGGAGGATCCGTAAAAAAGAAATGTTATCCTCTGGCCGTGAGAGGTCCACTAAATACTCACCGTCAACGTTGAGTTGTATCGCGTGCCTGTCCGTACCTCGGTCGTTCTCGACTGCTAGATAATACGCCCTGGAGTCCGTCGATTCGGCATCCTTAATCCTCAGTGTCGCTAAATAACAGTCCTCCCTGGCTTCCTGGATCACATCGTCGACGCTATATCGACCTAAATTAAACATATATTGTTCAGTATATCTTAATTTACACGTACAGAGTGGAATATTAATTGTATATGTTTCATGTGTATAGCAAACGCAATTAAGTCTGAAATATATGTATCTTGCAAATAATGTAGTTGCTGATACGGTTTTACGTCAACATTTAGGCCCAGTTTCATAATGATAGCCTTAACGGAGAATTATCTAATTGAGAATTAAAGTTAATCCTGTCATAAACATTCCATTAAAATATTTGAGTTTCATAATAGGTGAGGACAAGTTTGTTAGCTAATTCAGCAGTTAAAGAAATTAAAGTTATGTTGACAGCCCTGAATTCATTTCCCCTAACTTTTTAATGATTTAAGTTACCTGCTTGTTATTTTCTTGTTTATATTTCTTTCAGCTGTTTTGAAAATTAACCTAACTGACACATATTTGAAAAGTAAATTATTTTCCCTGTAAATAAAGAATAAATGAAACTTAATAAGTCCTGCAAAACAAGTTCGTTCGTGCAATTTTAACAAGGAAGATGAATTATTGTCGTTAGATTTAAATATAAATGCTTGCTATGCAAATTTAATGGAAATTATTTCACGAAAAATTGATCATATTAGGAAATTAAGAAAAGTTAGATATGTGTAATATTTATTATAGTGCTTTACACTAAATAAATGAAGGTGATAAAAATGGACGCTGAATTTCAGTTTGTTATAAAGTAGTATCTAAATTTATTGTTTGTTAAGTTTTAAAAAAACGAGTACTATTATTATAAATACATATTTTTAGATACGATTTTAAATTATTCTCGTTCAAATATATTTTTTCTAGGAAGATATTGGTGCTCGTGACTGTCTTAGAATATTAAACAAAAAGTAGTATGAATTATTTTTTTATGTTTTATTTATTTGTTATCCAAATGCATGTTTTTTAAACAAATAAAATTAGTGTTGTTGTTAAACTCTAAACACGCAGCAATAGACTTAAAAGATGACACTTGAAAAAGCGAACAAAATAGAGAATAACTTAAACAGGCCATTAAATACATATAATACATATAATACATATACATATAAATAAACAAGTTTTCTGCTGGTGTTCTTGCTTCTTGTAATATAGTCATTAAATATGACTGTAAAGAATATCCACTATCACCTACCAAAACATATCTCCCAAAAGTACCATTTTGAAATTTTCTTTTTAAACTACTATTGTTAAAAATTGTTTGGTCATGAGTTGCTCCAGGCCAACGTGCTATAATATTTCTAATTTAGTACCCAGGTGAATCAATTTTTATCAATGTTCAATCTATTGCACCTATTACTCTGGGAAACCTAGCTATGGCATAAAATTTCTCTGCAGCTCTTTCCATTTCAATAGCATTTTCATACATATTTATGTAACGAGCGCTTAGGGAAGCAATGGCTGTGGACACCCGTTTCATTATTCGGCATGCTGATGCTTTTGATACCCCCATAAAGTCTGCTACAGCTATTTGCATATTGCCAGAGGCGTAGTATCTCAATGTTAATAATAGCTGTTGCATTGGCTGTACGGATCCACCTCTATAAAACATTGTTTAAAGTTACTTCTAAAAAAAATGCATATATAGTCAGATAATACCTATTTGTATCCCTTTTAATTAGTGGTTCAATTTCCTGTAACAAGGCTTGAACGGTTTCCTTCGTTAATCGGAAACGATCAAAAAATTCTTTTTCATTAAAACTACCCAAACAATCTTTTCATTCATTATAAACTTTCCTTCTTCTAAATACAATATATTCATCCTCAGATGAACTCGAACTTGAACTTGAAGAGCTTGGATGATGCATATTAAAAAATGTGTCAAAATAAACTTTAAACAGGCAGTTAGGTATAGTGGTATAGACTCGAAAAATGTCACTTGAAAAAGCGAACAAAATAGAGGTTAACTTAAACAGGCCATTAAATCTTAACTATTCATTTTGGTGTCATTAGTACTAACGCAGAATTAAAAGATAATTACGGATTATGAAACTGATATTTTTATTTTAATTAGGAATTAAAGTTAATCCTCCCATTAATTCCATTATGAAACCGGGGCTTAGTAAATATGTGCATAGCTTCGCTTTATATTATTTTAATGAAGCCTTACGTTCTGGGCGCCAGTTATTGTTTCATTATGAATTTGATGCTAATTATTTTTACACTACCTTCCTTCTGTCGTCAATTATTGTTGCGCTTGGTGCGTTCGGGTAATTATAGTTTTACAATAAATAAAAATAAAAAATAGCTTACAATTGTTCAAAATTAATATAAACAATGTGTATGTAAGTAACTAAATAATTAAACAAGTCTTTCATTGGAGATTGGGGCTAAGTAAAAACTTGAAAAGGTATAAATCACCTTAGCACATTAACATTCGTATCGTAAATATGTATTTTGACAACTAAGGTGCCATCCTCACTAGGACAAAATATCGTGTAAAGTTGAACGTGGGGCATAGCAAAGTTAATACAAAAATTGCGAAATACTTTACAAAACGTACACGTCCACGCTGAATTTTAAGAAACTTAAATTTAGATCACTTTTCCTTCTTCGAAAATGATACACATGTATTTTTAGCGCTCTATTTGTACCTACTTTAAGAAATCGGACAAGGAGGTATATAGAATTGGACTTTTATCTTCATTATAAGCCTTATTTTTGTTTTGAATAATACAAATACTATCGTAGATGTCCAATGTCCAATTCCCTTAGATCGTCTATATTTTTATTTAGTTTTAAACAATCTGCTGCTATATTATGATTCGTTTTTAACCCATGACGAGCAACACTGGATTTTTCCATCTACTGAATTTAATATGCCATATATGTCCTTTACGAAGGTTTATTTGACCTATATATTTCAACTTACAATCGCAGCAGTTAATTTCTTATATACCGGATTTCTGATTCACGTTTACTTTATCTTTCGAGTTTCCCAGAAGAGATTTGAGTGAGCTTCTGGATCGAAAAGCAACTTTACGACTACACCCCGTTCTTTAACAACCCTACTTAAATTTTTTATTTATAGGATGTGTTAAAAACATAAACTTTTGGTCGCTACTTTGTTGAGGTGCAAACAAGTGAAATTGTGAAATATCTTTTTGTACTCGCTTATCAAAACCTGTCATATCACGATTCGATTTGCGTGCGTAAAAAGTCACTTTAAATACGAGTGCGTAAAAGTAAAGTTGGTACTTCCTGGAACTTGATTAATTTAATGACATTTTAAAATCATAAATCCCTAACCTTAATAATATGCTACCCAGTTCGTTGTTTTTCTATGAAAATAAAAGGAAATGAAATAGAAATTGTTATATTTGGAAGGTATGTAATTCAATGTCAGAACAGCAACAAATATTATTTTTTAAATTTATAGAAAACTAAAAAAAATTGTCAAAAGTGGGATTTGAACCCACGCCCTCAGAGATGACCAGAACGCTCGAGAACTCGTATAACGGGCAAGGTAAACCTTAGACCGCTCGGCCATCCTGCCAGATACTAGTAATATTGTTAAAAATACTTATAAATATAAATATAAAAATAAACGATAACGTATTTAACATTATGTATTATTATTAAAGACGGCAGACTATGTGTCCCACACTGTTAAATTTAATAATACACATAAGGTATATTAGATAAAAATGTAGATTTTACAAAATTTTATGATTTTAAGTATTTGAAATGTGTTTTAAAAACATACGAAAAGGTTGTAAAAGGGTATGAATCATACCCTTTTTTGTAAAATCTACATTTTTGTCTAATACACCTTATGTGTATTATTAAATTTAACAGTGTGGGGCACATAGTCTGCCGTCTTTAATTATTATTATAGTTCTCGTACAAAAAATATTGTACAAACTTCGTGCGTGAAACATTTCGCGAATTCGTGTCCATAAAGCGCTCGCCTACGGCTCGCGCTTTAAACTGGTCACTCATTCGCCAAATATGATTTCACGCACTTGGTTCGTGAATAACTATTTTAATTTAGTTTTTGTTATTTTATTAATTGTTCCTGTGTCAAAACCATTGTATCTAGCAATATTTTTAAAGAAATCTAACTCATTTTCGTATTTCTCTTTTGTTAATGGAAAGTTTTGCAGCCGATTGACTAGAAAATTAGACAAAGCCATCTTTTGCTGGACATCGTAGTTTGAGTTCTCGGTGACAAACAAGTAGGTGTTAACTTCACTGTACTCCTTGTTCAACACTGTTATTTTTCCCACTGAAGATGGCAACTAAGTTGTCGAAATTGTACTTAGGATATGAATACTAGCGTGGTAAGGGGTTTTATGTTTTTCTAAACTAAATAATTAATCTAATGACTCTAAGAAAAAAGATAAATTTCCAGGAGGCTATATAAGGAATGGTTAAAAAATATCGAATGATAATCAGGTATACTTGTGTGTATATCTTATGTACAAAATCCCATATGTACTGTAAGCACGATAACCAGAAACGCTGAACAGCGTGAATAATGTTTATCGAAAAGATGTTATGGGTTCTGGGAATAGTAAATGTCAATTATATAATTTAAACAGTCCCTGTGAAATTGGCGTATTTTCTCGGAATTTAGTATGAGTTGAATTATCTGTCACTAATATTATACTTTGAAAAACGATATTGAAATGTTGAGATTTGTTAAATTTTTTGATTTGTTTTAGAATGGAATATTACAAAATAACTATTACGATGCGATGCGAATAAAAATGAAGAAACTTTAGAAACTTTGTTAAATATAGTTTCAATTGTGTGAGCTTAACGAACAAATATTAAAAAAAAAACGATAAATATTATATTTGTTAGCTTAGATTTCCGTATTAATTAAAACCCCATAAATATTTTAAAAGAAATTATATCGTAGTATACATAAACATGCAATGTTTGAAATGGACAATTTACAATTAGAAGAACGGTGAAATAAAAAATCTTATAATGTGTCCCAATCAATAACTATTATCTCCGAACTACCAATGTTATTTTTGTTTTATTGTCTGGAGCGTATCTATAGAGAACTTCACAAATAAACTTTGAAAATAGTAATGTATCGGTTAGTTAACTTGTACCGACATTGATGCACTAAATAATGGCTAAAAACCATGTCCACAAAGTTTCCAGTTCATCTATCGGAAACTGTTTACATGATGTTTCTGTTTTATTTTCTCGCAAGCAAACAAGATTTGCCGGAGTTGATAAAAGGGAGCTTAGTTTTTAGAACATTGCTGCAACGGAGCTAATAGCGTAAAAGACGCGACCCTGACGGGATTGTTGGTGTAGACTTTGTTCTTTACTTTGTAGACTTTACAAAATAACTAAATATATACTCGTTACAAATATCTTGTTTATTTTTGTTAATTTTAACTTCGTCTTTGTTAGCAGAAAGCCATTAAATATCTTCATTATAAATAGTTAATTGACGAAGGAGATACTTGTTGAAACTTCAATATAACGCTAAGAAATAAGTAATTAAACTTCTAGTTTCAAAAATTCTTTTATTGTAAATCACTACAATATTGTTTCGCCATACAATGGCTTCAAGTGGATGAATCTTCATTACATCTTACTTGGGGACTATTTCGTGACGGAATTGGTCGTCTTTAGTTCTACTTTATTGAAATATAATGGATTTATAAATTTGTATTTTAAATCTTAATTCCAGAAAAGTTAGTAGTTGTTAAAGATAAATGAAAGTAGTTCAGGCTTTCTAAATTTATCAGAATAATTGAAACATACATGAGTAGGTAAACCCCACCAGTTTTGTATAATACAAAGGTATTTTTAATAATATAAAATATTATTAAGAATCTGGTGTGAAGAACACAAATACAGGTTCACTATTAATATTTTTATGAACGTGTCCGAACATATCCCTCCCCAGAGACGTAGATACGTATTTCGCCTTTCTACAGGCTCATCGGTACTCCCCTGCTGGAGAAAGGATATCTTCAGACACATTCACAAGAAAGAACCAAATCGCCACATCACAGAAATTATCCAGACCGAGCGTAGAAGTAAATTCAGCGCTGCTTGTTGTCAGACAGCCGAAGTACCTCGCCTCGTCCACATAACCAATGTGAAGTAATGACGCCCTTCCAAAGGTGGCACAGCCATCTCTCTAGAAACTGCATTTTGTTTGTCTTCACTCATACTACGGACTAACCGCATGTGTAAAGTATCAGAATAATTGAAACATACATGAGTAGGTAAACCCCACCAGTTTTGTATAATACAAAGGTATTTTTAATAATATAAAATATTATTAAGAATCTGGTGTGAAGAACACAAATACAGGTTCACTATTAATATTTTTATGAACGTGTCCGAACATATCCCTCCCCAGAGACGTAGATACGTATTTCGCCTTTCTACAGGCTCATCGGTACTCCCCTGCTGGAGAAAGAATATCTTCAGACACATTCACAAGAAAGAACCACATCGCCACATCACAGAAATTATCCAGACCGAGCGTAGAAGTAAATTCAGCGCTGCCTGTTGTCAGACAGCCGAAGTACCTCGCCCCGTCCACATAACCAATGTGAAGTAATGACGCCCTTCCAAAGGTGGCACAGCCATCTCTCTAGAAACTGCATTTTGTTTGTCTTCACTCATACTACGGACTAACCGCATGTGTAAAGTATCAGAATAATTGTAACATACATGAGTAGGTAAACCCCACCAGTTTTGTATAATACAAAGGTATTTTTAATAATATAAAATATTATTAAAAATCGGGTGTGAGGAACACGAATACAGGTTCACTATTAATATTTTTGTGAACATGTCCGAACATAAACTATATTTAAACTATATTTGAAATCATGAAAAACCATGTCTCGAAAATTTTTAAGTGAAAGTTCATTTTCACTCAATTCTATTTTATTTTAACCCTCTCGCTCATGAATTTCTAAAAATTTTAAACTTGGAGCATGAGGAGGTACATTTTTTTAAAGATTTTTCATGCATATTTGGAAGTTATTAGCTCAGCCACATTGAAGAAAAAAGATGTCCTCATATGTGGACATCGGGAGAAAACGGTAAATAAATTACAATACCTATAAAAGTTTTTTTTTTTTTTTTTTAAAGATGAGTTATGGTAGATATAAAAACAGTTTTTGTCTTTGGTTAAACACAAATGTACCTTACATTTACAATACAAAATTCAAGACTGTCCCTTGCAATTAGAGTATTTACAACGCATGGCAAATTGCTTTCCTGTATATTTTGGTAGTGACCAATATAGTCAAGTCGAATATCTTTTTGTGGTCTGATTTCAGCGCCTACTTTTGTTCGTCGCACTACGACTTCTTTATCATCCTCTTGGGTTGACGAAAATGGTCTGCCTCTCTTTTTACATATTGTCTTATTAGCGTTTATGAGTGAATCGGCAATTGATGTTCGAAAGTGTACTAAATCTAATACTTTCTTTTCTGATATCCCCAAATGCCTTGCTTGCTGTGTATATTCAGTCCACGAATTTACCCACGAAATATCAATGAAATATCAATATCAATTTGTGAACATACGTGTGTCCATTTTCGTGATCGTATAAACGTACGATATACCGTAATCAAAAAATCCATTTTATCTACTCCACCCATATGCTGATTGTAGGATCTAATAACTTCGGGCCGTTGAACTCTAAATATCTTTTCTCCTTCTTATCCCATCTTTTGCAGAAGTCTTGGTTTCCAACACCTATATAATTGGAAGCCATAATAACCGCTTTGTAATCGAACCATTTGGTCAAAATTATTTCGCCGTCACCACGCACAACCTCTTCAAAAGATCCGCGTCCTAAATTTTTTATATCTTTGTCAGCTGAAAATGGCGGATTTGCGAATCTATTCAGTCGTGCAATACAAGTTGCGTATATTAGTTTTCGACGCAAAAACTGTAGTAAGTTGTAATTTGAAAGGTAATTATCAAAGAAGAGATTTACATTTGATTGCGAAATTCTTTCCGTCAGTTTTAGGACTACTGCAGCTCCCTGGTCAAAAACAGCTAAATGTTCTTCATTTAGTTCGGTTTTAGAACCTTGGTAAATAACAAAGTCAAACATTTGACCACTGGAGCCACACAGCGCAAATAACCACTGGAGCCACACAGCGCAAATATTTTGAATCCCCAAGGCTTCGGCTTGTTCCTTACGTATTGCTTGACATTAAGTGAGCCCTTAAAAGAAACAATTTGCTGATCGTCTTGTACATTTGCAAAATGTACATTTTGTCGAAGCTTGTAAAAGCGATTAATTGGCATATTATCTTTTATTTGTGAGACACATAGTTTTGGTTCCCAATAAAACTTTACTCTGGGGTAATGCAAGTTACGCATTACTATATGGATACCAAGAAATGTACGTAACTCCTCAGCACTTGTGGGTTGAAATTTTATGTTTTCTTCAACAGTGAAAAGATTTGTGTAGTATGCCATTTTTTCAAATAGGTCGTTAGTAAAGTATTTCGAAAAAAAAATATACAGGACTTTGCAATTTTACAGAATTTGAAGAATTTTCAGGAGTATACCAATTTATGTTTGAAGTTATACAACGTGTCCAGGAAAGTATGCAACAAAGGGAAAACTTTTTTATTGTCTATTTCTCAAGAAATTTTATTGTTTATAAAAGTTTTTGCTTTACTTGAAACCCATTTACCCGTTAAAACAAATAAAATATCGCTTTAAATAATGAAAATATTCTTGAAACTTGAAAATACAAAAAATGTTATTTTTATGTTTTAAACAAACGTCACTCGATATGATGACCCTCTCGCTCAATACATAAATTTGTACGTCTACTTAAGTCCCTAACGACGTTTTGCAGGAAATTGGGATTATTATTTAAATGCGTTACCACTTCCTTAATCCTGTTCTGCAAATCTTCTTGGTTATCAAATGGTCTTTCTGAATACACCCGATTTTTCAATCAACCCCATAAAAAATAATCCAAAGGATTTAAATCCGGCGAGCGTGGAGGCCATGGAAATGTTGAATATCTTCCTATCCATTTTTCTTGAAATGCTTGGTTTAAATACTGCACGACTCGGCGAGAACTATGTGCAGGTGCACCATCCTGCATAAACCACAAAGAACGTCTTGTTTGTAAAGGTAAGTTGTCAAATTCGTCTTCTAATTCAGTAGTCAGAAATGCTAAATACCTTTCAGCATTTAGAGTTTGTTGAAAAAAATACGGTCCGACCACTCTTCTCTCCAAAATTCCGCACCAAACATTTATCTTTCGTGAATATTGGCCTTTACACTCCATTTGGAAATGTGGATTCTCTTGAGACCACCAGCGACAGTTTTGCGAACAAACTACACCATTTGTGGTGAATGTCCCTTCATCGGTAAATAATAATTTTCTGGGAAATGTTATGTCTGTTTCTATTTCACCTTGTATCATGAAGGAAAACTCTAAACGCTGGTCATAATCTCGTTCTTGCAACGTTTGGACATATCTTGGTTTAAATGGAGTAAACTTGTATGTTTTCAATATTTGATGTACTGATGATTTACGTAATCCTAAATTAGTTGCACATTTTCTCACAGATAATTTAGGATTCTCAATTACACTTTGTAAAACATTTAAAGAATTATCTAAATTTCTTGCTAGTCTATCATGTTCCTTTTTAAAATTAAATTCCAAAGAGCCTGTTTGTTTAAATTGTCGCAAAATTCGGGATACCGTAGACCAACTAACGTTTTTATTGGGATGCCTTTCGTTAAAAGTCGCAGCTACGTCTCTACATGTCTTATAATTATCGCCACATATAAGCATTAACTCTGCTCTTTCTTGCAAAGTTAAACGTTCTGCCATAGTAATGTATTTTATACGATGTCAAAGTTACTGTCAAATACCATGCATACGTGATTAAAAGTAAAAAGTAATGACTGCACACACGATATTAAGTAGGTACGGAAATTTTGTACAATTAATAAAATAATTGTATTTTTACTATCTAATATGATAACTCATTTATTTTAACGGATAAATAGGTTTCAAGTAAAGAAAAAACTTTTATAAAGAATAAAATTTCCTGAGAAATAGACAATAAAAAAGTTTTCCCTTTGTTGCATACTTTCCTGGACACGTTGCATATGTAATATCTTTGTGCCACTTTATATTTTTCTTGGCGGTAAGGTCATTGTTTTTCAAATACTCGGACACTTCAATTCTTTTTTCACTATTCTGTTGTTTGGATTCAGCTGTTACCTGGTATGTTTCAGGTAAAATTTCTACACTAGATAAACTATCAACTGCTTGCTGATCTTCGATGAGTTGTTGTTCTTAGTTGCAAAAAGACTTACTAATTTTCGAGAAAAGTGTTCCTGACATTAGAAATCAAATTGATTCTCTTAAAAATATTGTTGAATCAGAATATCCAACATCTAAAAGAAGGCGAATGGATGATAATTTTCGAAGTGTTATTGCCAAAGAAGTTTGTGATATAACAAATGAAGGAACGCTTTTCTTACCGGGGTCATTTACAAACGGCTGATCTTTTTAGCAAAGATAAATATTTCAAAACACAAGGCACGGCGAGCTACTTCGGCCGTCTGACAACAGGCAGCGCTGAATTTACTTCTACGCTCGGTCTGGATAATTTCTGTGATATGGCGATGTGGTTCCTTTTTGTGAATGTGTCTGAAGATATCCTTTCTCCAGCAGGGGCGTTCCGATGCGCCTGTAGAAAGGCGAAATACGTATCTGCGTTTCTGGGAAGGGATATGTTCGGACACGTTCACAAAAAATATTAATAGTGAACCTGTATTTGTGTTCTTCACACCAGATTTTTAATAATATTTTATATTATTAAAAATACCTTTGTATTATACAAAACTGGTGGGGTTTTACCCACTCATGTATGTTTCAATTATTCTGTTAAATAAATGTTATAAATGGATATCTGATAGGACGAAATTTGCTGTACCATATAGGCGATTTAAGCTTTTAAATTACTTCACTAATTACTTCATAGTAATAGCAGAAACATATGTCTTAAGCAGAAGTAAAATGCTGGAAAATACTAGGTGTGTTGTCCATGTTTACAGCTACAGATGTGTATTTTTTTTACATGTCTGTTTCATTTGTAACAAATGCATAATACGTGCTTAACGTATTGATATACTTAAACCTTTTTTGTATATTTACGGGTTCTTACTTAAGATTTCAAAGTTATATCCGCTCCACCTACATGAGGGAGAAGGTCTAATTCTAGCACTAATGTATTTCCTCCATTGAATTATTAAATTTTAAATCTGGGCATTTTTTCGAGAACAGCTTATTTTTCGAGATATTTGAAAGTTTCAAGTTAAAAAATACACCCGGTTTAATATACATTTTTGCTAAGTCGCATTTTTCTGTCATACGTGCAGCGTTCACAATAAATCTTGTCACTTCTTAGTTGGTTGTTGTGTTTCTTCTTATTTTGTACTGTAGTATAGCTTCCTGTTTTTGGACTTGTTGATTTACCTAAGTAGGTTATCTCATATACGGCCTCAGCGTATCGTATATATATCCACTTTTACAAGCAGCTTTGAAAATCGCTTTTTTACGCATCGATCAGTTAGGTTAACAACGTTTCGTCAAGGAAACCACCCGTCTTTACTGAGCTGAGTCCGTGGTACTGGTCGGCTGACTTGTATGTTCAACAGCAACCCGCCAACGAAAGGGTTCGGGAAGGGCGATTGGATTTAGGAAATATAGTAAGACCAATTTTCGCGAGCTTTGATGCTTGCACGTTGTGTAAGTCACAATGACCTGACGAAGATAATGTCAATGCTTATATACAGGTTCGTTTTCGCAAAATCTTTGGTATATATTATCAATTTATCCATTTGTACTGGGATTTTTCCTGAGCTGCGGAAGAGGACAAACTTAATTTAATACCTGTGTATGAAAGCTACTTTATTGCCAAGCAATTACAGACCAATTGCTATTTTATAAAATTTTGGAAAGTTTTCTAGCATGTTATTTACTCGTGTATATATTTTAATGTGAAATCTCATCTCTTCGTAATTTAGCACGGGTATATGCCAGGCAGATACACAGCAACTAACTTAACCACCAGCACTCAATATATCAATTCTCTCTGGATTCTCAATGTTAAGTTTATGTCGTTTACAACGCTTTTTCAAATGCATTCGATACAAGAGATCGTGACATTGAAAAAAATTGAATTTCATTGATTACTGCGCCATCTATTATGAATTGAAAAAAATGTTTCAGACAAATTCGACGTAATAAAATATACGGGTTCTTACTTAAGATTTCAAAGTTATCTCGGCTCCACCTACATGAGGGAGAAGGACGAATTCTAGCGCTAATGTATTTCCTCCATTGAATTATTAAATTTTAAACCTGGGAATTTTTTCGAGAACTGCTTACTTTTCGAGATATTTGAAAGTTTCAAGTTAAAAAATACACCCGGTTTAATATTGATGAATAAGTTTCACCTAAGGATGACTTGTTTAAAGATTTTGGTGTGGTTTTTGATAAAACTCCTAGATCTTTAAACTGATTACAAAATTACTGAAGTACATTTAAATGAATGAGTAATCTGAGAAACTTTTTATATTTCGAAAGAAATATAGTTTACCATGGCTTAGTTATACCATTGTTAAATCGAAAATTGACGCTAATTTGTTTACTTTGATACCATTAATTTGATAAGATTTGCAAATATGAAATCAACTCTATTCACACAAAGAAAACACACATAATTCAACCAGAAGAAATTACAACTTCCAAAAGGTTGAGTTCCCTCGCTCTCGACCGAACCGTGAAACATTTATATTCAATCTCTTCGTTATCAACGAAGTTTTAAAGTACCTCTAAGCGTTATCGTGTGCGATTGAACTACTTACGAAATTTATGTGCAAACTTACACATGTTATTTCGACCGCACACATTACCCCACCATTCATATTTTTGGCGATAAGAGCGTACCCGATGGCAGAGATGCGGACGGGCAGGAAGTAAAAATTTCCAAGGGCTATTAAAGTTATGTAAGCCGGAATTTGGCCATTCGAACATTCGAGTGACCGCAAAACTTGGAGAATTTCGTCTGTGTCCGTATCTCTGCGTATATGTGTGTACAGGCGACTACGGATGGAGAGAGAGAAAAAAAGGGAGATATCCGGATTATTTCTCCGGCGTTTTAAACTTTTGGGAAATCTGGAGATTGGCATCTTGAAAGGGCGTTGAATGTTCTGCTTGACCTAGTTAGTGATTTAAATCAGAAAATGTTTTGAGAGTATTTCCTTTGGAATAGATTTTTTCATTACAGAAGAGTGAATATGAATAGTAACTAAATGGAAAGTAACAATAAGAAAAGAATATATTAGTCTAATTATGCAGGGAATTAATTCTATACAGGCCGTCCCAAAACGTAACAGCAATATTCAAGAATGAATTGCTGAACTTATTTAGAATCGAAAAGTTCATTTAAACATATGTTCTAAACCTAACCGTTAACAAGTTATTATTAGCGTTGTTATCTTTCTCCACATTCCACAGTTCTACTAAGAACAAGTTAATATGTATAAATGCTTTCAATATACATCGCATTTTGTAAAGCCGGCGTACACGACCTAACACAATGCATACAATGAACTTGCTTCAAATTCCCAGTCTTTTTTTTTCTAACTGGGTGCGTCTCATTAAAAAAACAAAACTTTTGTAAACATCGCTTACAATAAGTAATTTATTTGTTAATACTTAAATCTTATCGGACTGCATATTGACATAAAATGCTGAGTTATAATTTCTTACGAACACATTTTGAAAACGTTCGTACGTATATATCAACTTATACTTAATAGGATATGGAATGTGGGGAAATCTGACAACTCTAGTTATTATTTCATAATTTATGTGGTTCAAATTTTAGTTTTACGAAATTTGTAAACACACATATTGCTGTGATTCTTTCCAAAGTAAGGTGAAATAAATAAATTAAATGGACGTAATAGGGTATGATAGCAATGAAACGTACCACTAAGGACGAGCTGTATTTTAAATGTACCCAGTCTAACTATCAATAAGACAAATTCAATGCAATTATGTGAAGAGATTTTGAACTATACATCATTCCAAATAAGAATGGACTAGATGGCGCTGCAATCTGAGTAGGATAGATTTTCAAGTAAAACATATATTTGCTGTTATATCTTGATGTTATATAATATAACAAGTTTTCATTTGAAAAGTCAATCTATAGCATGTGATTTACTGAGAACATTTTGGAAGTATGACGTAAATTAAAATATACTACTTAACCTACGAAGTCGTATATTTTGACAGTTTCATACATACAAATAAATAACAAATAATATGTAGTTATTGAAAACTATAACAAATGTTGAAAATGTTGTCCTTCAAGATCAATCCACTTTAAAATCAGGGCAGTTTCAGGGCTACATAGAACTTATAAATGACACAAAAATATATGGAGGTGGTTTATGATGTTATTTAAAATTACTACTATATACTTAAGTATTATATACAACATTGGAAAAGAGGTGTATATATAAGATCCAACTGGTTGTTTAAAACGATAACTATTGTGTTGTTTCGGCTTTTAAAAAATTTTAGGGCCTCTAAAAGATTTAATTTACGACCTTTCTCTGCTAAATGCAATATTTTACGATGACCAAATGTATGCCTTTCTGTAATAAGATGGTTCGCGAATGTTGAATCTGTCTTCTTTAGTTTATATGACCTCCTGTGTTCTTTTTCCCGTATAATAAAACTTCGACCAGTCTGACCTATATATACACTTTTACAATCATTACAATATAATTTATACACTCCTGATTTATTATTGATATCTGTTTTAGGTTTTGCGTTAAAAATGAAATAACTTGTTTTTACATATGGTTTGTAAGCTATACTAATATTACTATTATTTTTTGAAATTATATTTCCTACTTGCTCGCTTATTTTACCGAAGTAAGTTAGCGAGACAAATTGTTTCAAATTAGCACTATCTTTAGGATATACTAAACTAAGGGCCACTTGTAACTGTTTTTTCGTTAGTATACTGTCAATTACGCTACTTTTATAACTATTGTTTACCGCTATTTGTTTTGTAGTATTGATTTCACGAACAAAAGATTCATTAGACAAAGGAATATTTAATGCTCTATGTATCATAGAATTAAAAAATGAATGTTTGTGTGTCAAACAGAAGGTCTGGCAATGGGCTCACCTCTAAGTCCTCTATTAGCTGAAATTTTCATGAAGCATATTACAGAAAAAATTCTTTCATCACAACTAGGTAAAAAACATTAAATTTTGGTATCGGTATGCAGACGACATCCTAGCTTGCTTTAAGGGTACTCATAGACAACTATAAACATTTCTGAACTACATAAATTCAATCCATTCTAATATCAATTGTACAGTAGAAATAGAAGAGAATAACAGTATTAACTTCCTGGATTTAAAATTAAACAAATTAGATCAGAGCTTAAAATTTGATATATATCGTAAACCTACTTTCACTGATTGCATTATTCCCAAAGATTCACTGCACCCTAAGACACACAAACATTCATTTTTTAATTCTATGATACATAGAGCATTAAATATTCCTTTGTCTAATGAATCTTTTGTTCGTGAAATCAATACTATAAAACAAATAGCGGTAAACAACAGTTATAATAGTAGCGTAATTGACAGTATACTAAAGAAAAAACAGTTACAAGTGGCCCTTAGTTTAGTATATCCTAAAGATAGTGTTAATTTGAAACAATTTGTCTCGTTAACTTACTTCGGTAAAATAAGCGAGCAAATTGGAAATATAATTTCAAAAAATAATAGTAATGTTAGTATAGCTTACAAACCATATGTAAAAACAAGTAATTTCATTTTTAACGCAAAACCTAAAACAGATATCAATAATAAATCAGGAGTTTACAAATTATATTGTAATGATTGTAAAAGTGTATATATAGGTCAGACTGGTCGAAGTTTTATTATACGGGTAAAAGAACACATGAGGTCATATAAACTAAAGAAGACATATTCAACATTCGCAAACCATCTTATTACAGAAAGGCATACATTTGGTCACCGTAAAATATTGCATTTGGCCGAGAAAGGTCGTAAATTAAATCTTTTCGAGGCCCTAGAGATTTTTAAAAGCCAGAAGAACACAATAGATATCGTTTTAAACGACCAGTTGGATCTTATATATACACCTCTTTCCAATGTTGTATATAATAGTTAAGTATATAGTAGTAATTTTAAATAACATCATAAACCACCCCCATATATTTTTGTGTTATTTATAACTTCTATGTAGGCCTGTAACTTTTGCAATTTGATAATGACATTGTATGTCGAAACCGCGGTCACGATTATATGTGAATAAAGTGGTATAACAAAGTTATTGTTTTATTTTATTTTATTATTTTCAAATGAATTACCACAAAGTTACGGCTACCAGAATTAATTTTCTTAAACATTAACATAATTTTAAAATATCAGTTTTAATTAAACGTCTTTGTCGTTGTTGAAAAAAAAAGGTGCCAAATCTTATTATTATAATGATTATTATACGAACTCCCAGAGCAGAGCTCTATTGAAATTCGTCAAAATATGCAAGGTGTTTAATTTAAAATAAAAAAGAAAACGTCGTTTCCGGTTGAACCGGAAGTCTGATTTGGGTATAAATATACTCATCGAATCCCCGATTTGCATTTAATTGTGGGAAAACTTATTAAGGTCTAAGTCGCCATGTCAAAGATATTCGAAGGGATCCATACATTTTCCAAATCCTGTATATCTTTATTCATAACACTATATTTATTAGGGAAGAAGTGAGTTATTATTGTCTATTTTAATTTAATGTCGATAAACGCAATTAAAAGTAGGTTTGTATAACAGCCTAAATTTCACATTTACCGCAATCATTATCGTAAATCCAGGGCAGTGCATATATGCAACAAACTTTACGTGCCATCTGGTGCACGACAAATAAAATGTGTTATCTGCGATTCGTGTCATCAACTATTGTCATTTCTATTTACATTTGAATATTTTGAGTATTATTTATTGTTTCTACATCATACATCAAGTGGACGTAAATGACGTTGCGGAAAGTGCTGTGAAATGTGATTACATGCTTACATACATATATTATGTAATATATAACTTTGTTTTATTCGTGCACACTATTAATTTATTTTATTATAATTACTAGAGCTCAATTTTAGGTATGCAAAAAGTATTCTTTCATTACCAAGAATATAAAGTCCATGTATGAAGTATATCCAATCCACTAAATTTGTCAGAAATTTGTATTTGTGTTTCTTATAATAATATTTATTTCCAAAAACAACAAAATGTATATGTTGCTTAGGGAACAAAAAATCATTAATATCATTAACGTGTGTTCATTTGAAAAGTCAATCTAGGTTACTTTGAAATTTTGATAGAATAAGACGCAAATATATTAGTATGTGTTTGTTGTTCCGTAAACGTAAATCCAAATGACATTTGATAATGCCAATCACAAATATCAGTTAGTGCATAAAATAATTGTGCGTCGATTCTGGTTTAAATAAATTTCTTCTCAGTTTTAAAATGGCTTTCACTTTAGAACATAAAATTTTTTTAGTCCAGGCTTATTTTCGAAGTGGTAATAAAATTGATGGTTTATGGGTTTATTCAGTTCAAGCTTGCATGGTAGAATTTCAAGTTGAGTTTCCACATTTTGTAATAGATTATATACAATTTAAGAATACTTTTGATAGAACTTTAAAACTTTTTTCTGAAACTGGTAGTCTCTTAAGAAAATCAGGCAGCAGAGCAGTTAAGAAACGTACACCTCAAGTTGTCAATCGTGTTGAAGAAATAATGGAAAATCAACCACAAACATCTGTTCGACATTTGAGTCAACAAATAAACCTTTCTGTTGGTACAACTCACAAGTTATTAAAAAAAGATATGCAACTTTATCCATACCGTGTCACAGCAGTACAAGAATTGTTAGAAATTGATTACCCACGTAGACTACAGTTTTGTAATTGGTTTGTAAATATGAACTATAATGGGGAACTTTCGCAAAGAGTCATCTTTACTGATGAAGCATGGTTTTATAAAACGGGATACCTAAATTCACAAAATACAAGAATTTGTAGTAGTGAAAATCCACATGTAATTAACGAAGAATCGCTACATCCAGAGAAAATTGGTGTTTGGGCAGCGATAAGCCAAAGGCAAATCATTGGACCAATATTTTTTCGGAGAACATTGACTTTTCAAATGAACACTTGTTACATCTGATTGATGTGAAATGTATGTAGGTTCACTACCCGTTGGAATTCTTGATATTAGTGTGGATATTTCTTCTAAAACGTCTGCCATATATTCAGTTATTGTCTACTTTGTGTCCATCATGAATTCTTTTAGATGTTGTGGAATCAAACCACACGAGATTCTGTTGTTTTTAACTTATAATTACATTTATCAATATAAAACAATTCGTTTGTTGAATCTACGAATGCTCTAAATTCTTTCATTTTGTTTCTATTTTTAATTTTTTTGTTTGGTAGTACAGTCGAATAACACTGTGTTATCCTACTGGCGATTTGGTGAAGAGCATATCTTCTAAGGCTTACCTTAGCCAAAAACGCTACGTTTAACACTCCGTTTTTCAGTATTTAATGTTATTCTACTGAAGATGGCAACTTAGTTGCCGAAATACGTATATAGTATTTATTGTTATATATTGTGGTTTGGGTGTGTTTCTTATTTCTGTTTCAGATTACAAGCCACAGTCTCCACCAATTTCGGATTCTTCTTTAAATTCGTGAAGACGCTGCAGACGAGTTAGATGGTTCCTCCATATCAATAATAATTTAGAAATTTCAAATTGTTGTTTTCCTCTTTTTTTTGTAACGAAAAATATGTTTTAATGTAAAAAATCATAGAAAAATGATTTATTTGTTAAAAATACATCTTAGGTTATTTTCTAGGGTTAATAATTAAATTTAAAAAAAAAATAGATTTTAATAGTGATTCTGAAAGGTGGCAGAAATACTTTTCCAGCAAACCTATTCTGAGCAATGTATTATATATAATTCTATGGGATTTTATTGAAAATAATATACAGGCTGATTCAAATTAAGTGCGCACTATTGCTATCTCTGTTATTATTGATTCTAGAAAGTAGGTTAAATTAGCAAAGTATTAGTGTTTTTAACATTGATTAGCATGCAGTTCATGAAAAAAAAATTGAATAACGCATTTTCGAGAAATTTTGAAATTTATAATTTTTTTAAATGGAACAGCCTGTATATTTTTTAAAATTCTGAATGCTAATGTTCTTTTTAATATAAAAGTTTCAATACACTATTGTCCTAAAACGAATAATAAAGTATTTACGGTGGAATTTAGTTGATGTCAAAGATACTCTTTCAGTCTGTAAAATCAGTAGTAGGCTTCTTTCACTTTAAACAGAACAAATAGTATGACCCTTTGTAAATGTCAATAACGTACTGAATATAAATCTTTCGAACGTTTAGTTATTAAAAATATATATTTTTTTTATTTTGTGTTGTGTTCATTAGTTCTCTATTTATTTTTCTAAACATTTTGATTTTACTTTCGTTGCTTAGTGTTTGACAATATTTCACTATGGTATTTCCTCATTTGGAGAAATGCGATATGTTAGAAGCATACATTTTATGTCGTAAAAATTCAATAAGGACTAGCGAATATTATGCTGAACACTATCCTTTACGACAGTAGCCAGATCGACGTTACTTTCGAAAACTTTACAATCAGTTTAGACTGCATGATTGCTTATTTAGAAAGAAAAGAACAAAGCAAAATATCGTCGTCAACGAAGAAGTAGAAATTACAGTGTTAGCATATTTTGAAGCCCATCGCGAATTTTCCATTAGGGATGCTACTAAGGAATTGGCATTAAGTTATTCATCAGTTCAAAGAATTTTGAAAAAGCATAAGTATATCCCCTTTAAGTTCAGAATCTCTCAAACATGACAGCCAGGAGATTCCGCTAGGAGATTAGCTTTCTGTCATTGGTTTGTTAGTTTTTGTGACGAAAATATGAATGGAGCACAGTGTATTTTATGGAGTGACGAAACAAATTTTTCAAATAGAGGCATGTTTAATAAGAAAAATAGTCACTACTGGTCTCAAGAAAATTTATTAATAGTTCGTCCATATGCTGCACAAATTCGATTTAGTTTTAACGTTTGGTGCGGATTAATTGGTTCGGTAGTCGTTGGTCCACTGTTCTACAATGGTACGTTGACAGGAAACAGATATCTGGAATTTATTCGTAACGTTCTAGAGGATTTCCTTGATAACGCCAATTACCTGCTGCGCCAAAATTTATACTTTCAGCAGGACGGTGCTCCTGCACACAACTATCTGCAAACCTATCTCGACACCATCTTTGCCGAAAAGTGGATTGGTACAAATGGTTAAATTCAATGGCCAGTACGCTCCCCTGACCTCTCACCTTTAGACTTTTTTCTTTGGGGATACTGAAAAAATGAGGTGTGAAAAACGCGATACGACAACGTGCGCGAATTGCAAGACAAGGTCAGAGATGTTTTTCGCTAATTAGATAGAAGGACAATCTTAAGAGCCACCCAGAGTGTACTGAAGTGGGCACGAAAATGTATTGAGCAGGAAGGTGACACCTTTGAGCAGTATTTATAAATTATACATGTACTTTCTTCTTTTTAATTTAATTTTAAATACAAAATATGTATCTGGTTTGTCAAAAGTTAGCGGAGCAATGACAACATTTAGAAGGAAATAGAAACTGCTATAACTACTTTATTATTCATTTTAGGACAATAGTGTATTGAAACTTTTATATTACAATGAATATTAGCATTCAGAATTTTAAAAAATATATAGGCTGTTCCATTTAAAAAAATTATAAATTTCAAAATTTCTCGAAAATGCGTTATTCAATTTTTTTTTTCATCAACTGCATGCTAATCAATGTTAAAAACACTAATACTTTGCTAATTTAACCTACTTTCTAGAATCAATTATAACAGAGATAGCAATAGTGCGCACTTAATTTGAATCAGCCTGTATATTTATTAAGAAAAATATCTATTTCCAAATTCAATTTACACCTATGATCTCTTCAGAAATTTTACTCAAAATCATCTATAGATTACTTTTTTGCTATACGCTTTATCGAAAAAAATATTGAGCCGCCCTATTGTAGGCCCTCCTTTTCCAATGTGTCCTAATATATAGATCTATAGCTGTACGTAGAATACAAGCAGCGACCTAGTCAATACTTATACTAAAAATTGCGGTTTTATTCAATCTTATATGGCTGTAGTTTTCCAGTGGTTAATTTCCCCAGCGACATTAATCCATTTATTATTTATAGTTAGAGAAAGTTTCGAAACTCAAGTGAAGCTTAAAATGTACCTAATTACATTCGCATAAAATACATTTTTATGTGCCAACATTATAAATTCAAAACTTGGAAAAATTACCACAGGTATTAAATTTGAATGACAATAAAAAACTTTATACGTAAGTTCCGATATAATGTTCGTACTTATATGGGGGTATGGCGTTTTGCTTTTGCAAGATTTATGTGGCGAGTATAATAGCAGAAAAGCGCGCAAAATTAATTAAGTCCTTAGAAAGTTTCAGCGCTTGAGTTTCCACCGAAAACTTTTCGACTTAATTGAAGAAATTAGCTGTTATGCGACTCCACTAACACCAACTAACTAACATTTACTATTTGCTTTTTTGTAGATCATAATGTAACCAACGTAGGAAGTCAATTAAATTTGAACGGTGAAGAATGGAAGTTTCGAATGGTGTTAGAGTTAGGAGTTGTTTACTTAAGAGGTTCTCTCTCTGTCTCTCTTACAAAAAGTTTGATATACTTTTATTAAATTGTTGAAGGAAAACCGATTTTATATACAACAAAGATGTTTTCCTTAATCCTCTTGGAAAATTAAAGTATTAAGTTAGGAGACGTATTTTCGGCTTTGTTTGCTCGGTCATAAAATATTATTGTAAACATGTTGGGGGTATTAAAGGCTCTCTAACGGTAAACTTATTTATACCAACAATGTTGCACCTCTGTAAGAATTGTAATGGTATGTCTATTTTCTATCTCCGTATATTTTAATTTCATTTTACATAATAGACAGACTGCTAATTATTGCATCATTTATTGTATTGGGTGACTCGGAATAAAATTCGATTTTATAAATAAAACAGCTCATTGGTTTTTGAACATTTTAATAAATTGAACTTGAAGTATAATTATTAACATCTTGAAATTAAACCTTAAAAATAATGTCGTCTAAATGTTGCCTTTGACGTCTTATGCACTCATCTAAATTATGTCGGGCATTTAGAATAACGCGTTGACACAGTGCTACAGAGATGGCGGTAATTTGTTCCCGTAGACGGTCTTTCAGTTCATTTACATCTGCCGTAGGATTTCCATATACCTTACTTTTAAGGTAACCCCACAAGAAGAGATCTAGTGGTGTGAAATCACAGCTTCTTGCAAGTCAGTCAATGTTACCTTTACGCGAAATTAATTTTCAGCGAAAAATATTCTTAATGCCTCTAAAGTTTCATTCGCAGTATGGCGTGTGTTCTACATCTATATTGTTGGTGATACAGAAATATGGCTGAGTCGGCATAGGGGATTATCAGCAGAGACTATTATCGGCGAGACCACAATTAGCGGAAGAAGAGATTATTATTTAGCGTCGGATTACGGTAGCGAGCGGTTTGAATCACAGCAGCGCATCAATCAGAAGAGCAGTCTAAATCATTCGAATCATTCGAGGACGCACTAATGAGTGGTCGAAACACAGTAGTAGGTCAGACAAAAAAGGAGCTTAAGGAATTTGGCGCCGCAGCAGGTGTCGTGCACGTCCTATACACAGCGGTGGGCCAGCCAATAGAGCGGTCCGAAATAATGCAGCGAACCAGCCCAAAGGGGCGATTCCTAACTACACCGATGGGCGAGTATAGTGAGCGGCTTCAAAATAAAGCGATGGGCCAGCTCAAAAAGCGGTTCTAAAAACGTGCACAGTAATAATAAAATTCGGCCTGCGCTACAAAAACACAATTTGGTACACGAGCAAAGCTTGTACGAAAGTGTAATTAAATATGTTGGCCTCTGTGTGAAATAGGCCGCCGAACAAATAAAGATTTTTAAGATTCTTAAAAAATAAGAACCAATTAGTGAAGTGTATATACTTTTATCAAGGATAGAAAAGTTAATATCAGTGTAAATTATGGCGACGACCCCTTCAAAGAAAAAGAAACTGCAATTCATCTACATGACGACGGTTGACGCAAAGACTCGATTTTAGGAGTTGTTAGGATCAATATCCTAAAACGGAAGTATACTTAAAAGAACTGCTATCTAAGTTACTAAGCTTAATTAATAGAGCAGAGCTAGAGAAAGTACTTTTTAACGAGCCATGAGGATCACAAAGGATCTAGAAAGGTCGCAGCCGAATAAACTTTACGGCCAGTTCGAGAATCAAATCTAAACTAATCTAAGTAACTAAGAAGCCAACAGAGAGCCGAATGTTGAATTTGGTGGTGGTCGAATCAAGCACAACCTCCACCCTAAATATCTGGGCGTAACATTAGACCGGTCTCTGACGTTGCGGCAGCATCTCTATAAAACTAGTCAACAGGTGAAGACCCGCAATAATAAATTACATAAACCAGTCAACAATTCATGGGCAGCAAACGGGGAGAACATGCGAACAACCATTGCACTGGTTTATTCTTCTGCTGAATACTAGGGTATGGAAGCTCTCACATAAAGCTAACAGATATACAACTTAATGATACAATGAGGAACGTCACCGGTACTGTTAGATCCACGCCTAGTCTCTGGTTACCAATTCTTTCTAACATTGCCCAGTCAGATATTAGAAGTCTCACTGCACCAGAGAATACATGGGCCAAGATAACACAGGTCTACAAAATTAAACTTTTTGACAAATGTTTTTATTTTGAAAACTGATTTTATATAATGGTAGGCTGATTTCAAAAATTCTATGCATTTATTTGTACCACGTAAGGTTGTTTTGCAAATATTAAATGAGAAAAAACGATATTTCTAAAAAAATATATTTGTTTATTGAGTAAAAAGGTGGAATACAAGTTAAAAAAGTGGAAAAAAATATTTTACTCAGTCTTTTTTAAGTGAAATATTTGTCTTTTTGCCAGAAAGCTGCGTTGTCCGGACATTCGGTTGTATGTTTTTAAGGGCATATCCCGTTTTAACATCCAGCAGTAGTCCGCCATCATCGTTATGCTCCATCTGCCTTGGTATCGCCGTTCCATTTCCATAATGTCTTGGTGAAACCTCTCTCCCTGTTCTTCGCTAACTGCTCTAAGATTTTCAGGAAAATACTTCAAGTGTGAAAACAGGAAATGCACTTTCAAACTCATATTACAACCTAGACGATGAAAGTGTTGTAACAT
The DNA here is from genome assembly GCA_935421215.2 of Melolontha melolontha. Taxonomy (NCBI): domain Eukaryota; kingdom Metazoa; phylum Arthropoda; class Insecta; order Coleoptera; family Scarabaeidae; genus Melolontha; species Melolontha melolontha. Next base: position 14,206,113 of record OW285235.1, read on the forward strand.
ATTTTGAACAATATTTTCGTAGTTTTCGTCCTTAGAGTTCCCAAGAAACTTATCAATTACTTCTTTAAATGAAACCCAGGCGTTTTTCTCGACATTGGTCATTGTGTTTTGAAAATCCTTGTCTTTGCATAATGTTCTTATCTGCGGCCCAACAAAAATACCTTCTTTTAATATGGCATCGGATAAGGCTGGAAATGTCTCGCACAAATATTTAAAACACTGTCCATTTTTGTCTAGGGCTTTAACAAACTGCTTCATCAAGCCAAGTTTGATATGGAGAGGAGGCAGTAAAACTTTTTTGGGGTCAACCAAGCTGTCTCTTAATACATTTTTGCTACCAGGTGTAAGGCTTGTTCTAGAGGGCCATTCTATTTGAGTCCAATGTCTATCCCTTGCTCGACTATCCCACTCACAAATAAAGCATGGAAATTTTGTATAACCTCCTTGTTGCCCTAGTAGCATGCACAGCACTTTAAGGTCACCACAAAGCATCCACTGATGTTCTTGGTAGTTTATTTTCTTTAAAAGAAGTTCAAAATTTTCATACGTTTCCATTAAATGTACCGAATGGGCAACGTGAACCGAGGCCAGCTCGTTACCATTGTGCAATAAAACGCCTTTTAAACTACGCTTACTTGAGTCAATAAACAGGCGCCATTCTTCTTTTACATACGGCACATTTCCTAATTTTGAAACTAAGTCAGGAATATTGTTGCAATTCACTAGCGGTCCGTCTTGAGTAAAATATTGACATAACTCTTTTTAGCGATCCCGGTAAAAGCTTGATATCACGCCAGGTGCCAGTAAATGTTTCTCACGAAGTCGGGAGGCTAACAATTCGGATGCATCCTTTGGAAGGTGCAAATCTCTAATTAAATCATTTAGTTCGTTCTGATTAAACACTTCGGGCTCTCTGAAATCTGGTGTGAAATCTGAGTCATCTGGGTCGCAATTAGATTCCTCTGATTCTGACGATATGACGTTTTCTAGTGCTTTTGGGGCGGTAGGTATCGGTACATCTGGTCCATGAGGAACTGGTCGAATAGCAGAGTCAAGATTGGGATACACAATTTGTTTCTTATTTTTTCTGTTGAATCCTTGAACATTATCGAACAAAAATAACAATTATCACTGTGATATCTAGGCTCTCGCCATACCATAGGAACACCAAAGCTTAAACATTTCTTCCTACCTTTTTGCCAGTTTCTTAATGCTTCAACGCAAACGGAACAAACAGTATGAAGAGCCCAGGACTTGTCCTGGTCGCCAATTTTTACACCAAAATAAGCGTGGTATACATTTTTCACAAACGAAGTTATAGTTTGCCTCTGCTTTACTACGACATAACTACCACAGATATAACAAAAGTTATTCGGATTGTTCACACAGTGTCTTCTTTCCATATTTATACGTTCTAGAACACTTAAAATACGCAACAACGAAGACAACAAGCGCGCGGACACAGTAGCACGACGACTAACACAACCAAACTGCACATAAGCAGGTTTTAACGTTGTATTGACACTTCTGCGCCGACTCTGTTGCTTTGCTGAGAAATCTAATATTAACCAGTGTTGCCAAATCACATATAATTTCATAAAAATCAATTCATTTAAAAATCATGACTAACATGGAACAAACATATTCTTGTCATAGGTATATATATTAATAAATTAACATTTTTAAGATATAGAGCGCTATAAAAAAAATTTACGTGATAGAGCAAAAATATGGCGTTTTTTGGAATAAGGGCCCCTAAACATATACAAATTAGCAAACAGCTTTCAAACATCAAAATCACTGTAGACCTGTGTAATCAATAACGTTGATCTTCCTATACACGATGTTTTGAAGAGCATCCCCGAGATCCGACTGAAATCTAGGAGACCGATTTGGCTGGTTAAGTTCAGAGACCCGTCAATGTTAGCGATTACTGGATATACCTCCACAAATAACACCCTAAATTGAGGAACAGAGGTTTAATTTCTAAGTCGGAAATGTTGAACAAACTATGGTCCACATAGTAGACGAGGATTCTGCTTCAAGGCGAATTTTTTTTTCATTAAAAAATTCGAATAATTAGCGTCGTATATGTAGAAAGCATTTATTTTCATTCACATAACTTCGCAAAAATGAAATTTGCACAAATTTGCCAACAACGGGCACAATATAATATCTGTTTCTTAATGCAATTTAAGACTTCCCGACGATTCCAACTTCAATCCCTTAATAGCTTAATGGTAAACGCGTGGTCCGGCAAACCAATGGACGTAGGTTCGAATCGTGCATAAGGGTGAATTTTTTTTCAGTAAAAAATTCGAATAATTAGCGTCGTATTTGTAGAAAGCAACATTGAATTCGAATACGCGAGTATTAATATTAAAATGTTTTTTTCTCATATGCTTGATTTGGTAGCACTTTCTTTATTAAAAGTTGACGTTTACTAATCATATACTCTATTTACGCTAATATATTGTTATGAAATCTTAATGATCAAAAGGAAAATAACTTTGATTTAATCTTGAATGAATTGTCTTATTAGAAAACTTAAAATAATGTGTATAGGTTAGATGTAAATGTCAAGATGTTATTTTTTTAAAAATTATGTCAAATAAATGTCAAATTTGAAAGGTGAAAATATTAATGGTATCGTTATTTGAAAAACAATTAATTAAACAAGTGGTTGGGTTTTTGTAAGAAAAAACGAGAAATTATTATTGATTTTATAGAGATGCCTCGCCCACGTTCGAACATAGGTCGCTGTTCTCGACATGGAATCACAGAACATAAAAGGAGAGCAAACTGCAGTGATCAAAACGTTTAGAACAAAATGAACGTGCTAGAATCAGAACTTCTCAAAGGAGAGCAGAAGAATCGGTAGATCAAGGGGAAGAAAGACTTGAAGTCGTACGAGTTGAATCGAGAAGATGAAGAGCAGCACAATCGTCTTAACAATGCCAAGAACAATTAGATCAACGGCGAAGACGTATGCAGTTGCAATATCTGAATGATCGAGCTTCACATCACCGAATTCCTTTTTCATACGAACTGGACATTCAACACATTACTTCGTGTAATTTCGGAAATCGTTCAAATCGGAAAAATGGAAAAAGTACAAAGCACACGATTAGTAATTAAAAAATTGATGCATAATCTAATTGAAACAAGAATTTTGATTGGACCTCATAATGGTGAAAACGTACTAGTTCAACGAATACCACCCATTCCTACCGACATGGCATTCGATTTTAAACGACATCAATTTTCAATACGCCTTGCGTTCACTATGACTATCAATAAAGCACAAGACCAATTTTTGCAAGTGTGCGGTTTGAATTTAGAAAACGATTGCTTCTCTCTTGGGCAATTATTCTTCGCATGCTCCAGAGTTGGTAAGCCGTCTGAGCTTTATGTTTATGCACAAAACGGACAAACAAAGAATGCAGGTCAATCTACTAGCTTTGTAATAAAAAATACTTTTTTTTTAAAAACATATTTTTTTTCCTTTCCTTTCATTCCATATAGTCACAGCAACGAAAGGCAGGGTATTGAATTGAATGATGTGTCTTCTCGGTGAATCTATGTTCGCTACAATAATTTTATTTACATTCCCATTATTTTAATATTAGACTGAGCCATAGCAAAGCGTGCCCGGGCTTAGCTAGTTTATTATAATATTCATCTAAAGCTTACAGACCTTCAACAAGTTGAAATTCTCCATCGTCTAAATTCTTGGTTTGAGTGCATAAAGCATAAAGGTCATCTGCATATAGAATTTTTCGTGATTTTGTGTGTGGAAGATCATTGATGTAAATGTTGAACATTAAAGGATCCAGAACTGATCATTAAGGAAGGCTATTCTTCAAGGTTTAGCTATTACTTTTTCGATTATTTAGCTGGACTGCGATTCGGCGATTGCCTAATACATTCTGGATAAATTTACTTAATTTACTACACGAGATGATTTTTTTGTAATCTAATAATTATTCCATTCTTCCAGACTGTGTCATAGGCACTGGATAGATCGAGAAAAGCAGCGGATGATTTCAGCCCCTTCTGAAAAGGTTCAAGGTGCGCAGTTAACGCCAAGACTTGGTTACAGCAGTTCCTTCCGGTTCTGACAGGGGCTTGCTCCTTATTAATAATCTCGTTGACGGTAGGCGCTACTTTATTGTAGATAAGTCGTTCTAGAAGTTTATAACAAAAATGTAAAAGATCTATAGGTCTGTAGCTTTGAGGATCTTTCGGGGACTTACCAGGTTTTAATATTGCTAGGATTTTTACCTTCCGGAAAATGTTGTGGAGGTCTCCAGAATCTAAGATATTATTATAAAAATTTCTCAACCATTCTCGGGCAACTATTCCAAGATTTTTGATGAATTCAGGAAAGATATTGTCACCACCAGCAGCCTTTCTTAATTTGAGTCGGGCAATAGCCGAATTGATTTCTTCAATGGAAAAAGGAGATGACCATTGCGAATTCTGAATGAGACCAGAAAAGGTATCCATAATTTCTAAATAAAACTTATATTTTCGGTAATTTTTCTCCATAATGAGATAAGAGGACTACACTAGATCTAGAAAGTTTGTGGAGTAGGTTTTATCACTACCTCAAGCAATCTAATCTGATATTATAAATACAATTAAATTACTTGTCAACAAAAATATTATAAAACACTATTGTTGTACATCGATGAGTATATTTATAATTTTAAAAGTATCTCGCAAGTATTGCATGAATAATTCATAATAAACGGACTCTTAAACTAAGCGAAAACCTCTGCAAAAAGTAATTAAATCATAAATATATTACAGCGTCAGACAGTGGAGCTGAGAAAGATTTCCCTCGTCGTGATTATGAAAAATGCAGACAAAGAACCCGTACAGGCTGTTACGTTACGCACTCTCCCTCCCGTTTGATGAGTTACACCAATTTAAAAAGATTTTCGTCCACCAACCTGTCTAATACCTTTTGTTCATTAATGTGGATTTAGAATATGCGTAGGATTCGATGTCGTTCCCTTTTTTTTTCATTTCGCCGAAATTTCGCTTCGAGAACCCGAAGAGAAAGGCGGTGAAAAGTGGGGAGAGAGGGACGGCTTTTGTTATTTTTTTAAGTGGCTTTACTTCATTATTTATTACTTACCCATTGCTGAACCGGCCAACAGCCTGAGGGAACCCCACTCCCAGGCAACAACTCTCGGCCGGGGATCCGCACAAACGACCAGGCTTATCTCGGCGTTCTGACCCTTCAAGACCGTTATTTCGGGAGTTGTCATGTGACGTAATACTTGTGGCGCTCCTGAAAGTTTCAAACCGTTAATTAGTAAGGAATTTCAATTTTTAGGTTAGAATAATTACAAAGTAATGTAGGAAATGGATTACTCTGCGTTTTCTACTTTGATTTATGTGTAGATTATTACACCTCTTCAAAATAAGTAACATAAGAACTTATAAGTACTTTCAAAGAACTAATATGATAAAGAAATTTGAGTATATCAATACGTTAAGCACGCATTACGCATTTGTTACAAATGAAACAGATATCCATTACACAAATCTGTATCTGCACACATTTTGTACAACTAAAGACATGTGTTTCTATCACAACAACAGATTTCGTCAGTTTGGATAGTGAAGTAAAGTTTGATGGAACGCCGCACAGGTATAGCAAATTTTGTTCTATTAAAACACTTGACACCTACACCGTCTGTAAACGTGGTGAGTCAACGGGGGACGCGTGAACGGTACTCCACCAGTACACTAGATAATGAGTAGAGAACGGACACGCTTACCACCCAGTGCAGTACTGGCGAAAGGCTGTATTTCTAAAATATTTAATTTTATTTATATAATTGGAAAACGAACGGGTGTGGTGATCTATAAAATTACGAAATTCATATTTATTTGTTGAAAAGTTGTATTTATAAAGTTTTTAATTTTATTTATATAATTGGAAAACAAACGGGTGGTGATCTATAAAATTAGGAAATACATATGTACTTGTTGAAAAGTTGTATTTTTAAAGTTTTTAATTTTATTTCTATAATTGGAACATTTTTATTTGTTCATTTTGTCGTTCAAGTTGAGTAAAGGAGTATTAATATTGACTAGCAATAGTTTCTCAAGGTTTTCTTCTGTCAATCTTGTTCTCTTTGAATTAAGTACATCCTTATAAATAGAAAACGTCCTTTCTACATCGCAACTGGTTATAGGTGCATACTGGAAATATTCTTTTATTTCTTCATATTTAGCCGTTAGATTTTGTGGAATTGTCTCCATAAATAATTGCTGCAATGTTATTAAATCTTGATTTCTATTAAGAATTGCTTCAAACTTTTGCCGAAGGCCACATCCGAAGTTACTTGGAATACTTTTCAAATTATTAACAGCCACATCTAATGTGGTTAATCCGTGATTTAATTTGAGATTTCGATTTTCAAAATAAGCGATTAGTTTTGGCAATTTTCCAAAGTGTTCGTGAAAAAAGTACAACTGATTTTTTAAATTTGGGATTTGTGTGAGCTCCTTGCACTCACCAATACTTCTAGCATCCTCCTTTAGCAGTGTTACGAAATGTTTTAGACTATCGAAATTCTCAGCATAATAACTAGTAGCTTCCAGCCATGTTCCCCATCTAGTTATTACTGGAGTGGAAGGCAGTGACAGAGATGGAAATTTTTCCCTGAAAAGAGCTACTCTCAATGGTGCTTTTCTGAAATTTTTTTTAAAAGCTGATACAAGTCTATCAACTTCCGGAAAAGTGTCTCTGATATATTCACAGATTCTATGGAGAGGATGTGCTTCACAAGTAATATGCAGCATATTAGGATATGTTTTCTTCAATAGTCTGCCTGTTTTTAACATATACGCAGCACTATCACTGACAAATAAAAGTATTTTTTCTTTGTACGTGGCGTCCGAATGAAGCATTTTTTGCATATTCTCCTTAATGGTTTCAGCAACTGTTTCCGTATCAACTCTATTTATAACACTTGTTGCTATTACATATGAGTTATAGGGAATAGTTGGATGTAGTACACCAGCTACAACATTTACCACACAGCGTCCTAACATATCCACCGTTTCGTCGGCGCTTATCCATATGTATTGATTTAAAAGATGGCTTCGAATGCGTTCTATTGTTCTCGTATAGGACCTAGAAACATAATATTTGCGTAAAGTTAATTCATCAGGAACATTTCGACCAGTATATTTTTTCAGAAATATTTTTAAAGTGGGGTTGGTAAGTTTATTTAATGGAATATTAGCCGCCATAAAAGTTTTACAGAGTTCAGATGTGTTTGCGATCCTAAGTGACGATTTTTTGACGATATTTTACGGATTTTGTAATAAATTTCGGAATCACTGACAATGGACATACAATCAGTATGACCGTCAATCCAACTCGCCATTGTTTTACAATGCCGTTCTCGACATTCTTCCATATCATGTTTGAAAAAGTAACTTAAACAATGCTCTAGATCTAAATAAATGAAAACTAAAAATGTGTGCGTAAGTTATTGAAACTGAACGAAACTCAATGCACACTCTTACGTCGAAATAATTGGTAGAAATAGATTCAATCAAACGATATTAAACAGGATCTATCACAAAAATTACAATGTAATTAACAGTTAAAACTATGAAAACAAGAAACTTACTCACAGCTCTTTATTTATCTTACGAAATATAAACTAATAAATAAAATACATTATAAAAACCCCGCTTCTATCTACGCTCATGAAAACACTTTAAAAAACACTATATTCTCCGAATACAATAGCTGGTTTGTCCATTGTTATCGCGGCGAGACCGGGTGTCCGAGTAAGTCAAACCAGACTTATCTGGTGCCACCTGATAGGACAAAATTTGCTATACCTATGCGTCTTTCCGTCAAACTTTATTTCACTAGCCAAACTGACGAAGTCTGTTGTGACAGAAACACGTGTCTTTGACAGAAGTAAATGTTGTAAAATACAGATTTGTGTAATGCACATCTGTTTCATTTGTAACTAATATGTTATTCATTGTATACTAAAATCATGATACGCCATCATTTTTCAATAAAATAAACAAAAAATGGGGAAATATAAATTTGTATGTGTATATAGTTTATTTGGAGACTAAGGGCCGGTTTATTCACCTTCCAGTAAAGTATCGAGTAACGCTACTTGTAAGATAAAGCCTTACTTGCCAGATTAAGTGTTTATTCACCGTCAAGTAAAATTTAACCGCCCAGTAAAATTACTTACTTGGGACAAAATTGACTTGCTGCTCATCTACCCTACAAAGTGTCAAGTAAGACTAATATCATGCTGTTTGTGAACTGTCATGTAGAAAATTAAGTTATTGACAAGTAAAATGGATTTATTTGAAGACATTGACGATATTTTAGACAACGATTTTGTCAATATTAATAATTTAGTGAATCGATATCGAATAGAAGACAATTTTAATAAATTTGATGATGACGAATTTGTTCGTTTGTATTGTTTATTACATACTGTGTGTGTGGTAAATAAAGTATTATGTATTATTAAAGTATATGTTCTAAACAAAAATTTCATCTTTATTTCACATGCAGTCATAGTAAATTATAATATGATGCTAGACATAAAAGATAAATTTAAAAAAAACTCTGTACAAAATAAATATAATAATAAAACAACAAATATTAATACAGAATATATATATATATATATATATACATATATTTATTTACTTGTATTGAAAATACAAAAAGGGGTTGAATAACAATTTTCATTTTGATACTTCTGACCACGCATCCTCCTTTTGTTTCCATGTTGTACTGTTAGCCTTTTTGCATTTGATGACATCCTTGTACTTTAAAACTAGATCAACTAAAATTCTTGATTCCTCGATAGAGAAATTTGCCGATATAACCCGTTTCTTACTTTCCATTTTCTATGAAATTAAACAAGTTTTGACAATAAAATGCGAACTGTAGCCTGGGATTAGGGCATAATTTAGGTAATAATATAACATACCTTTTTTTATATTAAAATTTGTATTTTATATTAATAATGTTTATGAAAAAAGTAAAAATGGACAACACGTGATAACACACAACAAACGCTTGAGATTTAAGGTTATATTAAATGTTAGGATAATTAAAAATTGCCGAAAAAACAAGTCAATCAACGGGAAACGTACAGACGCGTTTCGTTCTAATTGGAACTTTTCAATGCACGGCATTCCTCGAAGACGGACATTGCTTTTCATTTCTATACTTTCTGTATATATAGTTAACATTCTGAACATACTGCAAATGAGAATTAATGAACATTAAATCTCATTTTTACATTTTTTTGTTTTTTCGGCAATTTTTAATTATCCTAGCAAACTGTAAGAACGTTGTCGCGGCGAGGTGTGTTATACATGCTAGCACAAACTTGGTTTGTCGGATTGTAGATATTAATGCATCACATAAGGCGACATTGACATGTAGAAATGAGATTTAATGTTCATTAATTCTCATTTGCAGTAAGTTCAGAATGTTAACTATATATACAGAAAGTATAGAAATGAAAAGCAATGTCCGTCTTCGAGGAATGCCGTGCATTGAAAAGTTCCAATTAGAACGAAACGCGTCTGTACGTTTCCCGTTGATTGACTTGTTTTTTCGGCAATTTTTAATTATCCTAGCAAACTGTAAGAACGTTGTCGCGACGAGGTGTGTTATACATGCTAGTACAAACTTGGTTTGTCGGATTGTAGATATTAATGCATCACATAAGGCGACATTGACATGTAAAAATGAGATTTAATGTTCATTAATTCTTAACTATATTAGATGTACTCATTTGTCATGCCGGCAACTAGAATTTAAAATTACCGAAAGCTGTACATCCTTCTCTATACCATGTGTTAGTGGTATGTTACATCCTTCTCTATTTTCCCCTAACCATACTACTGTTGTAAAAACATCTAATTCTTTCCGTAACTAACCGACCTTTAAAATTATATGAATAAATCCAAAAATAGTAAATGTGCCAAGTAAATTTAATTGTCAAGTAACTAACAGGTACTTTACTGGAAGGTGAATAAACCGGGCCTTAATAGTTAGTGGAAGGGTTACTAAACCGGAGCGATTACTAAAACAGGAGTGATTCAATCCTAATTATAACCTCGAATATTCATGGTGTTTCTTGGTTCAAGATGAACTCAGGGCACAATTTAGAGATATAGTAGTTGGGACGCTTAACCGTATTTATGAATAACATTTGTCAGCCAATATCAGCGACCGTGATCCACTGCGACTCTACCACGCGCCGACTTTATAGCGCGATATATAAATTCATTAGATATTTTTAAATATACCGCTTTCATCCAAATTTGTTATCTATAGTTTAATCAAGATTGACCAAATTTTCTAAAGAAAAATGAAATAGTTACATTCTCATTAAAGAAATAAGCAACAAACTAACATTTTATTTTGTGATGATAATTAAATAAAACTACATTTTTAAGTTCACTATTCAACTCTCAAAAAGGTATAAAACCTCATACCACAATTAATAACTGTATCCTAAATACGTATTTCGACAACTAAGTTGTCATCATCAGTAGGTAAAACTACTAATCAAAGTGTCGCACATGGGGCACAGTAAAGCTAACGCATATAATAACGCAACAACTTCACACGGCGTCCACGTATACACAAATATACGGACTAAAAATTAGACTTAAAAAAAACTTATCTCTCTTAAGAAAACGGCAACAATATGTGCTTATTCTCTATTCGCATGCCCTCAATCTTTCTACCTCTTTTCTAAGAATGAAAAAAGACAACTGTATGGAGTTGGACCGTAGGGCTAGTTAATCGTATTACGTTTGTTTTTAACGATATGAATGCTTTCATAGGCGTAGAGATCTCTGGGATTGTTAATGGCTTTGACAAGTTTTAACCCTTTAATCGACATATTGTGATGTGTGTCTAATGAATGATTGGCCACGTTAGATTTTTCTGAATTTAATATGTAAAATGTGTTCTTTAAAGCGTTTTAAGTGTTTCGTTTGGCCTATATATTTCAAATTACAATCATCGCAATTAATTTGGTATATACCTGATTTCAAATTCAAATCAACTTTATCTTTGGTATTATCTAGGAGACTTTTGATGGTGTTTTCGGAGCGGAAGGTAACTTGGAGACCTCGTTCTTTAACAACTCTATTTTATGCTTATTTCTAATTCCTAATGTGTCTAAAAATGGTATCCTATCCATTGTTTTCCTTTTCCACCGGGAATTTAATAGTCGGACATTTCAAATTTAACCGTTTAACGAACATGTCCAATTCACATTTCCGTGTATCAAAAATCGTGAGAATGTCATCTATGTAGTACCTGATCCAGACTCTTGAAAAATAATTAGCGTTATTTTTTAATTTAACTTCGAATTGACTTATGAATAAATTAGCTATGAAAGGAGATAGGCAGTTACTTATTGTAGTGCCTTATTCCTGTTCAAAAACAATACCGAGTGGAATGGTATAAAAAACACTTAAGAAATATGATGGAAGTAGGTCTAAAGCAGTTTACAACGTTATTACTCGTGATGAAAGCTGGATATATGCATTTAAACCGGTATCAAAACGGCAGTCGGCTCAATGGGCGTTTCCAACAGAACATAATCCAGTCAAAATGAAAAAATCTTCTCAAAATCAGGACCTATCACAACAGTTATGCTTGAAAATAAACGTACGGTTATCGCAGAATGGTACACAACAGTATGTCTGCCAGATGTTTTGTTCAAAAGGCTCGCTTACTACGCCTTAGATCGGTGATTGTTCTCACGACAATGCTTCAAGTCACAAGTTCAAGACTAAAGGATAAAATGCGTGGTGTACGATTTGCAAGCCCAGAAGATGCAGTGGAGAGCTTCAAAAACCTTATATCTTAAATGACTCAATAAGAGTGGAATTTATGCTATGATAACTGGCTTTATCGAATGTCTAAATGCATTGAGTTTAAGGTCGAAAATTTTGAAAAACAAATAATTTTTGGCATTTTGATTTATTAGTTTGCAGAAATAATAGGTGCTATCCTGGTAATAAAGGTCACCTCATGATTTCTCATGCTAATAAAGCTCGAAGAAGGTGTAGAATTTGCCATGGTCACACAATTTACACTTGCAAAAATTGTAACGTACGTTTAGTTACGTGCAGTGGATTTTTCCCCCAAACATTTTGAAGAAAAACATTATTTTATATTGAACTAATATTTTCGACGCCAGTGTATAATTTTATAATTTATGAATACTGATTCTATTTTGACATGATCTATTTTGATTTGTGTGGTGGCATGCCGGATTTGATATCCGCTTCAGACACTAACTGTTATCTCAAGTGACAAGCTTTTTATAAGATATAAATCTTTATATTTTATCTTAGTTTATTAGCTTCGTGATTTTTATTAAATAGTAGATGTGCTCGAATTCATTATCGTTATTTTAATTCGAGTTTGCTGATCTCGTAGTTTAATTTTATACGTTCTTTTTGCTTAAAGTGTCTCGTGAAAAAAATATTTTTTCATCTAAGTAAGTTAAAAATATTAATTATAACTAATTATATTATTATATTATTATTTTATTATTTATTATTTATTATTATATTAACTAATTTATATTGTATTATTATAATTTGTATGCATTTAATATTGTATTTTCAATTGTGAAATTTTGATATATATATATTAATCGTAGTTAATATAAAAATGACAAAGAAAGTTTTTAAAGTTTCTTGTAAAAAATTTCTATAACGGTAAATTTTGCACATTGGAGTTCAAGGGCAGTGTTTTTATTACATGCGATTGGACATGTGTTAGAGATTTGATTCGGGTCTGTCAGTTCTGGTTGTTTACCTTTTTGAAGTTGTTTATTAGGGGTGAAATTTAAAGACATCTTTTGAATTTATTTAGTTTTAATTTAGTTCGGAAGTCATTAGTGGACGTTTGAATTTGCTTTGCGTTCAATACCAGCAAATTATTTTACCTCTTCGTGTATAATTGTTTTACACTGTTCTTTATACTTTATAAAGAATCGATTTTTTTATTTTTTTTTTGGAAATTAAAATATTCATTTGAATAAAATTGTGCATATCATTTTTATTACCGTGTACTTGTGTGATTAACTATAACTTCAGTAAAACTATCTATATTCACAAATAAATTTTGTTTGGCGCCTGATAGTGGTATTAATACATTTATTTTTCCACGTTTTCCATTGGAAAACCGGAGAGGAAAGCAGTCCAATTTTAAATAAAGTAACCGACTGAGTATCCAAGCTGGACAGAGTTGGTGTGAATAGTGGTACATCTAACTACGAACCTACTATTCATAGCAATATGTCATGTTTCGTACAATATCATCAAAAATTAATCGGGATTTTCCTAGTGGTTCGTTCGTGCACCAACAAATATTGTACGGTTTTTTGCATCAAATGAGGCCCTAGATACAAAATATTTTAATTTAATTTTTTTTTTGTATTGTAAATGTTTTAATAGTACATGTTAGTTGAAATTGTTAATTATTTGTCAAGTTTTCGAAAATAATATTTCATTTTCTTCCCAGTGGTTCGTTTACGCACTAGTGTTTTTTTGGCATACATTTCAAATTTTTTTGTTTTTACTAGTGAAGTATATTCTCAAGGGTTTCGAAATAAATATTTTCTAACTGTAGTTTTCGTTTTACTGATTTTTCAACCTTTGGGATAATATAGGTTAATATAAATTTTCAATTTAAATACTTCGGAATAATGCATAGTCTCCCGCAATAATTTTTTTATAAATAAAAATATATTTTGCTGTCTGGGCCTCAAAGTAATAAATGTAATCCTTCTATTTCAGTAACACGCTCAATCTTAATAATGAAAATTAACAGCACACATAACCACAAAATGATCCGAAATAATTAGGAAAATACCAAAGGGGGTTAATAGCGCGACACCGTCAAGACTTGATTGAAATGGAGCCGAGGAATTCATGAAACGGTCAGGCCGCTCACGCAGAGGCTCAATTGAAAATATTTGTCTTGTTCGCGACCGTCCGTAACGCACTTCATTTGAACGGGAATGTGGTTTACGGTGGTTCGTTCTCTCCATCTGAAACGGACCTCCGATTGAATTAAATTACGTGTCTGACAGTCCTATCAGAATATATACTGGAGTTTGTTCGAAACGGGTCGAATTGATTCCATAGGAATTCTTGCGTTGAGTGGTAGTTCATGCAACGAAGAATTGGTGCAGTAAGTGATAATTTTTTTTTAGGGATATACAAGGGCGGTTTGACGAGGAGTAACTTTTCAAAAGATGAGTAATTACCTGCTGTTTGGTTCCAATAAGATGGAGCACCCCCTCACTTTGCCCTTAACACATATAACCCTGAGACTATGATTAGTAGACTCGGCAAAGAGGGGCAAGTTTACGCTTTATAAGGTTAGTACTTCCTTCAATAGTCATTCTTTTCAAACAACAACAGCCATCTATACGTCGGGTCGGGTACTTCTCATCACTTTTAAATACACATATATAGTTAAGCTCATATAAATCCAGTATAACCTAACTTGTCAAAATTTTCTAATATTGCTTAGTGTTTATTAAACTTTTTTGAAAGACAAATCAAATATCAAATAATTTTTTAATACAATTTAGAAAACACAATAAACTAATACGTAACTGATCCGGCATTCGCATCAATTACTGTCCTTTCTGTACCTTCTAGGTACAGAATCGATGAGACTTCTTAAAAAAATAGGTTTTTCAACAATATAATTGATTGAGGTCTCGCTAGGCACTTGGTGAAACATATTAAATGATAAAGGTATAAGAAAATTCACACTTGGTTATTTGTTTCACTGCAATTTTATTTACAAAATACGGACAAATTTGTTTCGAACTTCACAGTTCATTCTCAACTGAACAAGAAAAGTTTACTTAAAATACGAATAGATAATTTGAGTAAGGTGGGAGGTATATCCGAGCATTGTATAAATGAACAACACATGGTATCATTAAATAATTTTGAAATTTTACACTCTGCAAATAAAAGTAAACGATTAGACTTTTTAGAAATCATGGAAATATCTACAGCAATAAACAAATCATTAAATATAGTAAATGAACAAACAGAGTTCGTAATCTCCCCTATTATTAAGGCTGTTTCTCGTTAATTACTAGGAAAACCCCCATAATACATAACTCACGTATATGTTTCACAGTGTTACTCCCACCTTACTCAAATTATCTATTCGTATTTTAAGTAAACTTTTCTTGTTCAGTTGAGAATGAACTGTGAAGTTCGAAACAAATTTGTCCGTATTTTGTAAATAAAATTGCAGTGAAACAAATAACCAAGTGTGAATTTTCTTTTACCTTTATCATTTAATATGTTTCACCAAGTGCCTAGTGAGACCTCAATCAATTATATTATAGAAGCCAGTACGGTAAAACTCGCAAGTATGTACAGGAAGGTTTTATTGAGAGTGAATAGATGTTGCAATCATTTATGGTTTAACAAACAGTGTTTAAAGTTACAAGTATTTCCGAAATATATGAAAATTAGATGTTACAATAAATCAGACGAAGCAAACACAGCTGTAATTACAGCATACAGAAAATGGTTAAGTTTAGAACTACATAAATGGTACAAATCAAGGAGTAACCTCAAGTTACATCAGAAGTTAATACACAATGAACTAACGTATAGACTGCCAAGCCTTGAATTCGACTTGTTTGATCTTTCCACCAGAGAAATAGTGAGAGAAGAAAATCACAAGCACTACATTAAGCAAGCAAAGAAACTTGAAAACCTGGTAAGCAGCCAACATCGCATCTGCAAGGATTCAACAAATTCATTAGTTAGTAATATTAAATTTTATCCTAGAGTTGTAAATTTGTCAACTATTAATTTCACAGTTAATCAATTGAATGTTATAAACAAGGGGTTGAAATACTGCCCGAATGTATCAAATCGTAAAGAATTAGAACTCCTAGCAGTAAACACAGAAGTAGCCTTGAATAGTATTACGAACGTCGATACAATTAATTTAGAAAAGCAAATTTGTGGTAGTTTCATAAGAAACAATAAGTCAAAGACAGATAAAAGTGAATTAAATATTATAAAAGAAATTTCAACCAAAATTAAAGATAATAATTTAATAATTTCAAAAGCAGACAAGGGGAACACAGTTGCAATTTTAGATAGAAAGGATTATTTACAGAAAGTCTCAAACTAATATCAAATGACAATTTTACAGTTCTAAAAAATGATACAACCGGGCCTTTTCAACGGGAAGTAAAATCCATCATAAAAAATAGTAAGCATATTATTACAGCTAATGATGCATACTCTTTGACTGTCATGAACCCGAATGCCCCCTTGTTATATGGGCTCCCAAAGCTTCATAAACAAGACTGCCCGATAAGACCTGTTGTTTCTTATGTACAAGCCCCGGCCTACAAATTATGTAAACTGATCAACACAAAATTGCCTGACCTTCTACATCTGAAATTTAAGTATAGAATAAAAAATTCCGTAGATATGATGAGTAAATTAGAAACAAGTAAATTACCTCAAAACTTTAAATTAGTTTCCTTCGATGTTTGCAGTTTGTATACTTCTATCGCTATCAATGAGTTGAACGTTATTTTAAATGATTTAATAGCAAATAGTACGCTGACAGGCGACAGTAAAATAGAATTACGAAATATCTTGAATATTTGCATACAACAAAATTATTTTAAATTTAATAATGTATACTACAAACAAAAAAGACGGTTTAGCTATGGGTTCTCCCATGTCGTGTTTATTAGCAGAAATATTTATGTCAAAATTTGAAGAAGATTTGTTTTGTTCTAAAATCCCAGTTGTTAATTGTATACACAGTTGGTTTAGATATGTGGATGATGTGTTATGTGTGTGGACCGGTACTGACAGGCAATTAGATTTATTCTTCAATCGTTTAAATGAAATCAATAAAAAAATACAATTCACCATAGAAAAAGAATTAGATAACAGTTTAAATTTTTTTGGACCTTACACTAACAAAATTAAATGGGAAATTAGATTATAGTATTTACAGTAAACACACATACACTGACACCCTCATATCTGCAGATAGCAAACAACCCGATAGCATTAAGTTTTCCTCTTTCAACAGTTTCATATATAGATTACTATCCGTTCCCCTTTCAAAACCAAATTTTGATAAAGAAGTTGCAGTCTTGAAATGTCTAGCCGTGAACAACGGATACAGTCCTGATATTATTAATAGATTAATTTCAAAGAAAAAACATAAATAGACTAATAAATTATTTTATGCAGCCCCCCAATTAGAACCAAGTAATTATCGTTTAATAAATTACATAGGAAAGACCACGAATAAAATTAATAATAGATTAGTTAATCTAGGCATAAAAACTATAATAGTAAATAAATTAAATTTAGGTAAACTTTGGACAAATAATAAGAATATAATTCAAAAAGCAGATAAATGTGGAGTGTATAAATTAAATTGTTTAGACTGTGATGCTTTCTACATAGGTCAAACTGGAAGATGTTTTCGCACACGAATAGAAGAACATAGGAAAGCAATTTTATATTCCAAGAAATGCTCAGGTATATCCGAGCATTGTATAAATGAACAACACATGGTATCATTAAATAATTTTGAAATTTTACACTCTGCAAATTAAAGGAAACGATTAGACTTTTTTGAAATCATGGAAATATCTAAAGCAATTAACAAATCATTAAATATAGTAAATGAACAAACTGAGTTCGTAATCTCCCCTATTATTAAGGCTGTTTCTCGTTAATTACTAGGAAAACCCCCATAATACTTAACTCACGTATATGTTTCACAGTGTTACTCCCACCTTACTCAAATTATCTATTCGTATTTTAAGTAAACTTTTCTTGTTCAGTTGAGAATGAACTGTGAAGTTCGAAACAAATTTGGCCAAGCGTATTTTGTAAATAAAATTGCAGTGAAACAAATAACCAAGTGTGAATTTTCTTTTACCTTTATCATTTTTCAACAATGTTTTCCCAGGTATTTTCAATAGATTTCCATAATTGTTCCCTATTATTAAATCTTATACGAGATCCATGAATTTGCTTTGTCATTTTTTGATTTTCTCTCAAATATTAAAACAAATTGTGATCTATATCTGTTAGAGATTTTTATTTTTATTCATTTTGTGTCTTACGTTAGAATTAGAGATATATGTTCTTTTAGTTTGTATTAATTATACCTAGAAATATCAAGCGAGGCCTTGATCCCAAATGTAATTTGTATACAACTTGGTATCTTAATTTGCTTTATAACTCAAACCCCACAGGATAGGAAATATTTTCTATTCAAGTGTATTGAATTCCATTATAATATTTAAGCCTCATAAATATTTCCCCATTTTGTAGAAGGTACGAAAACTTTCTCTCTTGTAAGGCTATTAACCGAGCCTTTTATAATAAATATATTTTCTATTCATTTTATGTTGGTTAAGACTACATTGTATTGTGGGTCGGCAAACTGCAACTATTTATGACAGAGAAGCGGCATATTCGCAGAAGAATATTTATTGTACCATTCATTTTAGGGGTTCAGAACAGGGAAAGTTATTCGTCATGTTATAATCCCCTTACAACCTTCTGTGAATATCGTCGATTCGATTGTTGTCAGCACGAACTGCAGTAAATGTTTACTGTACAAATTTCATGTACTTTCCAAAGTGTATTACGTGTAGTTTATAGTCTAAGGAATTCGCAGAAATACAAAGGTACCTTTCGCTTTTCAATTCCTACTCTTCCGTGGACTAGTGGAGGGGTAAAATTGAGTCAAATTTCCTTCGGGGAAAAGAAATTAAAACAAGACAGTTCTATCACCGACGTGAAGGCGAAAGGTCATACCTTTCAAAAGCAAAGAATGCCATTGCATTCATTTTACAAACAAGCTAGTTCTCACAGTATATATTTTCAATAATCAGTGTTAGCTTTAAGTCATTAATTAAAAGTATTAGATAAAGTTAATTAATTTAAGATCCGGCTTTTATTTAAACTTTAAATTACATTGGTGGTGTGCGCATTACAAGCGCACTCAATGTTGAAAATCAATCAAAATCAAATACAAACGGCGTGTTAGCCTTACAACCTAACTGCACAAAAGAAAAGGCGTGCTAGCCTTACAACCTAGCAGCACAAAGGCTCTCAAACCAGGGAGGCTTCAACAATATCTGTAAAGTAGTTTGTGCGCTGAAGTTTGGCATTTATTTTTCAACCACAGATTGTAAGTCTGTAGGGAGGCTTATACAAATAAAACTCACTTTTACTATATACAAATTTAATTTGACTATAAAAACAGTGCTGGCGATTGAACACTTGGTTGTTATTTACATTTACATTTATTATACAGTAGGTACGTGATGCTTGTTTCAAATGTAACGAAGCACTCATCCTTTTTCCAGCAACTTCCTAACAAGTAAAATCGGTCGTTCACTTGTTAGGGGTGCGAACTTTCTCTAAGAATTTGCAGAAAGTGCTGTACTGACGTGCTTCTGGACCAAGGTCGATTCTCAGAACAAAATAAAAAATATGAAATTTACAGAGACAATTGTATTAAAAAATGTATTTTTCTGTGCCGCCGAGGGTAAAAATATGTTGACAATAGCTGGTTGGAAAGCCCTAACAAGCAATGAAGAACGGCAAAATTTCTTAGAAATATGGAACAAATGTCTTCAAATATTAGAAAGTTTTTATACGTAGAAATTGTGTACGCACAAGTAAAATAATATTTTACAATGTCAGTTAATATTCTTTTCCTCGTTTGTGATATATACTCCCTTCATGTTCCCATCTTTTTTAACTTGTAGTACTGTAAATTTGTTCAAATGAAATTCTTCTGCGACTTGTTTAATGGTGCAACTTTCCAAATTTAACAAAATTTGTACTTTGTCTGCCGGAGTCAGTTATCTTGCCATTTTGGATATCAAAAAGTGACAAATGTCATTTAGACGTTACAAGAATGAATTACTTTTAAACATTATAAGTAGAGAACGGATGCAATTTCCATAAAACGCAATCGGCAATTGGAATTGTGTATAACGTCGCTCAGTACATCCCGGCGTAATTCAGTGAAGTATTTGTTTGACTTACTCGGCCACCTGGTCTCGCAGCGATAACAATGGACAACCCAGCTATTGTATTCGGACAATATAGTGTTTTCAGTGGTGTACGTAGATAAAATAAATAAGTTTATCGTATTTCGTAAGAGAAATAGCACATACATTCCTTTTCTTTTCATTTAAGCAATATCTTCCAATTATTTTCACGTAAGTGTGTATAAAATTTCGTTATTTAATTTCGTTTATTTGGATCTAGAATATTCTTACTTTATTATGTTTCTAGGTGCTATACGAGAACAGTAGAACGCATTAGAAGCCATCTTTTAAATCAATACATATGGATAAGCGCCGACGAAACGGTGGATATGTTAGGACGCTGTGTGGTAAATGTTGTAGCTGGTGTACTACATCCAACTATTCCCTATAACTCATATGTAATAGCAACAAGTGTTATAAATAGAGTTGATGCGGAAACAGTTGCTGAAACCATTAAGGAGAATATGCAAAAAATGCTTCATTCGGACGCCACATACAAAGAAAAAATACTTTTAGACTATTGAAGAAAACATATCCTAATATGCTGCATATTACTTGTGTAGCACATGCTCTCCACAGAATCTGTGAATATATCAGAGACACTTTTCCGGAAGTTGACAGACTTGTATCAGCTTTTAAAAAAGTTTTCAGAAAAGCACCATTGAGAGTAGCTCTTTTCAGGGAAAAATTTCCATCTCTGTCACTGCCTCCCACTCCAGTAATAACTAGATGGGGAACATGGCTGGAAGCTACTAGTTATTATGCTGAGAATTTCGATAGTCTAAAACATTTCGTAACACTGCTAAAGGAGGATGCTAGATGTATTGGTGAGTGCAAGGAGTTCACCCGAATCCCAAATTTAAAAAATCAGTTGTACTTTCTTCACGAACACTTTGGAAAATTGCCAAAACTAATCACTTATTTTGAAAATCGAAATCTCAAATTAAATGACGGATTAACCACATTAGATGTGGCTGTTAATAATTTGAAAAGTATTCCAAGTGACTTCGGATGTGCCCTTCGGCAAAAGTTTGAAGCAATTCTTAATAGAAATCCAGATTTAATTACATTGCAGTAATTATGTATGGAGACAATTCCACAAAATCTAACGGCTAAATATGAAGAAATAAAAGAATATTTCCAGTATGCACCTATAACCAGTTGCGATGTAGAAAGGACGTTTTCTATTTATAAGGACGTACTTAATTCAAAGAGAACAAAATTGACAGAAGAAAACCTTGAGAAACTATTGCTAGTCAATATTAATACTCCTTTACTCAACTTGAACGACAAAATAAACAAATAAAAATGTTCCAATTATAGAAATAAAATTAAAAACTTTAAAAATACTTTTAAAATATCAGAATAATTGAAACATACATGAGTAGGTAAACCCCACCAGTTTTGTATAATACAAAGGTATTTTTAATAATATAAAATATTATTAAAAATCTGGTGTGAAGAACACAAATGCAGGTTCACTATTAATATTTTTTGTGAACGTGTCTGGGAATATCCTTTCTCCAGCAGGGGCGTACCGATGAGCTTGTAGAAAGGTGAAATACGTATCTACGTCTCAGGGGATAGGATATATTCGGACACGTTCACAAAAAATATTAATAGTGAACCTGCATTTGTGTTCTTCACACCAGATTTTTAATAATATTTTATATTATTCAAAATACTTTTAAAATACCTTTAAAAATACAACTTTTCAACAAATAGATATGTATTTCGTAATTTTATAGATCACCACCCGTTCATTTTCCAATTATATAAATAAAATTAAATATTTTAGAAATACAGCCTTTCGCCAGTACTGCACTGGGCTTTGCGTCATGTGGTAAGCGTGTCCGTTCTCTAATTATAAGACACTTCGGATTCATATGCTGTCCATCAAATTCGATTTTGCATAGGTAGGAATAAAAATCAAATATTAATAATTTCTATATTAAATGGCTATGTTAACATAAGCCAGAAGTACCCGACCCGACGCATAGATGGCTGTTGTTGTTCGAAACGAGTCCCAACCTTATTAAGCTTAACCTTGCCTCTCTTTGCCCAGTCTAATTATTAGTTGTAAATCAGTGTAAGCACGGTATTGATAGATTAATTAGTTATCAGAAAGCTATAAAAAGTTGGTAAAACAAAATATTTAAGTTTTAATTTTCGAAATAAAGTGCGTCCTTTTAAGAGGATACTAGGGTTAAACACTACTAGAAAAATCTCAAAAAAAGGTATAAAACCACTTACCACAATTAATAATCGTATATTAAATACATATTTACAAACTAAGTTGTCATCATCAGTAGGTAAAACCTCTAATCAAATTATTGAACATGGGGCACAGTAAAGCTAGAGCTTCTTAAGAAAACGGCAACACCATGTGTTTATTCTCAACGCCGTCAACCTTTTCTACCTCTTCTATAAGAATGGAAAAAGGCAACTGTATGGGATAGGACCGTCGTCCAAGTTAAACGTATTAAATTTGTTTTTAACGATATGAATGCTTTCGTATGCGTCGAGATTTTTGGGATTGTTGATGTTTTTTACCCATATTACCCATTTTACCAATACGTTGTGATCCGTGGCAAATGCTTGGTTGGCGACGTCCGATTTTTCTGGTCTATTAAATTTAATATGTGATATGTGTTCTTTAAAACAGGTTATTATTAGGCGTTTCGTTTGAACTATAAATTTCAAATTACAATCGCCGCAATTAATTTCGTATAAACCTGATTTCAAATTCTAATTAACTTTATCTTTGGTATTACCTAGGAGACTTTTGATGGTGTTTTCGGACTGAAGTGCAACTTGTAAACCTTTTTCTTTAACTATATTATATAAATATACATTTGTATTTGCGGACTATATCTTCACAGCTAGGAAAAATAATCCTAAATTTAGAGACAAGTATAACACCGGTATTTGGAATCCATTCGCAATTTATTTTAAAAATTACGCAAACGTTACTTTTGTCCGGCATTGTATAATATGCTTGACGGCGTAGAATGCAAATATTCCAAAAATAGACGCTCCTGCTTAGTAAACTCAGTATATGGAACAAACAAAAAAAGCGATAAACATCACTCACTGACCTACAACTTGTAAAGCGATGGCTTCGCTTTGAACGGGTCTCTCGGTGCCACCTATGATGTTGGTCACTTTGCATACATATTCGCCCTGATAGTCGTACGTGACGTTGGGTATGTGCAGTTTCGATTCACGACCTCTCTCCAATATAACGTTGGAGGGTGTCGGCAGCCTTTGAAGCCATTGATATGTGGGTTGAGGGTTGCCCTCGGCCAGGCATTCAAATGTGGCCGAAGTAAATAAAGGTGCCGTTGTCAGGCGATCCGGACCGACGCTCAGGATTTTCGGAGGATCTGAAACAGGTACACACACAAAAGGATAAGTTTTATATGAATTTTTGACAAAGCTACGTACAACGCACAAAGATATACACAACATATTGTTTATTCTTCGTATTTATGTATTAGGAATTGTTTAAATACAGGAATTTATAGATTTATTTATTTTGAGCAGGCTTTGAGTTTATTTTTTGCAAGTAAATATAAGTTTCTTTTAAATAAATCCGTGATATTTTGAAGTTGATATGAAAAACAAAACAAACAGAACATGTTTCATAATGTAGTTTTCTCTTTGCAAGCTAGTAACCAGGTAATTATTTGCAGATATAAGCAAGACAAAACATGTCTTGCAAGTAAGGGTAAGGACGAATTCCCGAAATTGTCTGTGTACTTCCAGAAACGTTCTGTAATGCGGAATGCGCCAATCGGGAAACCGATGTATTCAATAACTGCTTGACGTGCACTGTCGTTACAGTAGCCATACACAAAATACATGTCCGCATACTCTTGAGAAGAAAATCGGTAAATCATTTTGAATAAAGAAAACGTATCCACTCACTAATAAGCTGTTGTATGAACTGAAACGTAATGTAATCCTTTATTAAAAAATGCAACGTTAACAGTCATCTGAAAATTTGTTTATTGTATGATATTCATGGTTCAGCACTTACGAAATAAGTAAGAACCTTCTTTATCATAAATCAATTTCCAGTACTCTTTTTTGTAGCTCTTCAAGAAATTACTGTATGCACTACGACACGTGTTTATTTATTTTAGGATAACACTTTATTATGCGACGTTAACAATCACAGGCCTGTTATTGAATCATATAACTCTTTTTTAAATAAAATCAGTTTTTATTGACTTTGGGATTACATTTTTTTCAAGATGTAACAATCACATTCATAGATCTGTAACTTCGAAACAAATAAAAAAGGATATACAAGTTATGCATTTTTGTTACTTGAAATGAACTCTATTTTACACTCCTAAAATTTGAACATAACGATACGGGACACTTTGTATATAACAAGAAAATTAAATGATAGATAATTTCAGTTTTAATAAAAAAATAGCAAATAAAAAACAAATCTACTATTATTTCTATGACATGTGTTGGTCTATACCTTTTTGCATAAAAATTAAGATAAAAAATGAGGAATTAACTAACGGACAATACTAATTAAATCACGTATTAAATTAAAGTTATTAATCGAAAACTTATTGCTTAAAAGAACGACCACGGGATGGCGTTGTTAGAATAGCCAAGGAGGCATTCAACGACAATGCTAAGGACAATTCTCACTTAATTTACTATGAACAGCCAATAAAAAATATTCTAATGAATCTTAAGAAAAGGATTTGCATTAAAAGCGGTACCAATTAACCTAAATTAATAAAATGTTTATCCACACTCTCGCAACTCTAACATATTTACGGCAAATTCAAACGCCTCACACGCGAATTCTATGAACTAAACAATATTGAAAATAGAGTTGCCTACTTTAGCGTAAATCTTAAATGAAATTTTAAATCAACATGCCTTTTTCGGCATAGTCTCTTTCGTCCGTCAGATGTCACTTATTAAATTAGTGCCACCTTATAGGACGAAATTTGCTATATCTGGTAGGCGATTTCAGTGAAATGTATATACAGATACAAATCTGTTCATAAAAGATTTGTATCATTTGTATACATTGCTTCACTAGCTTGACTGACGACGCCTATAGATGGCAGAAACACGTGTCTTAAGCAGAAGTAAATGCTGAAAATACGAGGTGTATTGTCCATGTGTACAGTTACAGATATGTATTTTACATGTCTGTTTCATTTGTATTATAATTTTGTTTTAAATAATATCTAAGTATTTATTGAGCTACCTATGTTTTTAATTTAATAATTAATTGTTGCAAAATAAAGTTTTCTTCATTTCTTTGTTTGCAAAACCTTCTATTGTCAAATGCCACAACCGCTCACAACCTGATAATGTAACAATATGTTGTTTTTTTAAATTAGTTTTGGTATCAGGTATAACAAATTATACATATTTGAAAAGGGAAAGAAAATATTATTTTCAATGGTGTTTTATAGCCAACTATGACTCCCATAAAAAAAATGAAACTTGACCATTGTAGCTCAACTAATACAGCAGTCGTCGAAAATATAAATACATCACCAGATTTTTATAAAAAAAGTGCCTTAAGGAAGTGCAAATTAAATTTGTCTTACTTTCAAAATAAATGAGTTATTAAATAAAATCGAAAAAACAAAAATTCACTTTTTTGCAATAGCGCCCGAAGTACGTTAAATATTCAAAGCTTGTGTATAGGGTTTGGTACAACTTTACCTCTGGAGAATTTGATTTTATTTAAGCAAATCTCTATCTCTTATATAAGCGAGATCCCTATGTTGAGAATGAATCTACGGACACACTGTATATTTTAATTGTAATAATGGATGTATTAGAGAGCATACCTCATAAACACCATGCTACGACCGCTAATTGTCGTGCTTAATAAAACAAAAAAAAAGCAAGGGAGAAAAAAAAACAGAAAACGCTCCCCGGAGCAGACCCGGACTCGGACCACTAAACCTGCCCCTGCCCGTTCTTGCCAACGTCCAATGGCCCACCTGGCTTCTGAGGCTGCCTCAGCCCAGGGGTGGGGGGACCCAGAGGCAAGCAAGTCAGCTAAAAAACAGATGGACAAGGGCGCCACCGAATTTTTGCCGCTGGACGTCGCAAACTCGGAAACTTGATAAAAAAAGTTTATGTAAAAAAAAAAAGGCAAGCCGCGTGGGGCAGAAGGCCGGTCCCGTGTCCGAGATTCGTTCCACTCCCGAGGATCGAGAGACGGGAAAAAAAGAAAATACGGTGTTTCCAACCAAACAACCTATTTATTTAAACACACCGTGTATAGTTAAAGTCACCAAAAACCAAAAATAAATTTTAAATAGAAGTTTGTTTATGGGCTGAAGGCCAGTCAAAAGCAAGTAAGAATTTAAAATTAATAACGATGTTGTCTCATTTCAAATGAATAAAAAAAATTAAAAATTACAAAGCGGCTGAGGGCCTTAGTACGCCCTAAAAAAACAATACGTATTATTTCTTATTGGTTCACAATAGATTATAAGTTCCACATTTCGTGGTAATAAAACGGTCTTTAGCTAGAAAGTTTTTTTATTATACAAATAAGGTTACGCAAAATATGTAATTAGCGTATAATGAAAGTATTCACATTAAATGGTAAAAATATGAAATCCACACAATTAAAGTGGAAAAAAAAGTAATCTAATTACTTGGCAAAATATGTAATACAAACAATTCAAGTGTAAAAGGTATTTTAATTAAATTAGCAAAAATTTGAAACACCAACGCTTAAGGTGTTGAAATAAGTTTTATATATTTAAACGCAAG
This sequence comes from Melolontha melolontha, assembly GCA_935421215.2. NCBI lineage: Eukaryota > Metazoa > Arthropoda > Insecta > Coleoptera > Scarabaeidae > Melolontha > Melolontha melolontha. Next base: position 14,233,073 of record OW285235.1, read on the forward strand.
GTTAAAATTTGAAGCTACAAAAAGAAAGTTCGTGAGGCGAACGCAAATGTATAAAAAAAGTGATTTACAAAAATAAGGTCAGGCGACACAGATTTTTCGTTAGAAAACACCTGGGACTATTACACTAATGAATAATGACTATAATTTTTAAATGTAACGAAATAGGAAATTTACGAATGATAATTAATTATTAACAAATAGAATTAGTGTAACAAGCTTATCTGATGGATCCAACGGCGTTCGGCGATCCCTTTTCCCTTCAGGAAAGAAAATCCTCACTAGCGGAACAGGTGATGTACGTGTTTTTTTTTTTGTTTAGCCCGTCGAAAACACCATCTAAATAAAGGAATACAACGAAAGTAAGCAAAAGAATGTTATTACAGAAAAGGCCCATACATACCGGGTATACGTTCGATGGCGATTAAATAAAACAATGATTGTTTGACGAGTTACCAGGTTAATTCTTTCTAACACTTGAAATTCTCCCAGGGAGAAATATCGCATTTAGCGAATAATATTTTTGGATAGGTTTGATCGATAAATATCCCTACGGGGCCGTAATCACAAGGATAACAATACGGCTTACATCGATCGATATCCGTGTTAGGTGAAACGACGTAACCTCGTTCAAAGATGATAGCGAACAACACCAAGTCTCAAGAGCGAGTCGGACTTTTCTTAACAACGAAAAAACAAAGCGAGCACTAAAGGTCAAGGAAAAAGGAAAAAAGCTTAAATAAATTGAATATAAATTTAAATTGCGAATAACGATACCTATACAGGTAGGTTCGTTTAAAAATGGAACGAAATATATTGAAGATATTAATTAATTATGTAACAGTTCTCATTACCCTTAACATTAGTTCGTTATATTAATAATGTCCTGGGCTTCGAGGGATTCAAGAGTACTGCTCAAACGATAACTTTGTCGTTAAACTACTTAATTGCCGCAGTTATCCTAAATATTGAGATATAGATTAAAGTTGAATATTAAGTAATTGACTTTTCAATTACTGTTTTTTGTCGGGCGCCAAGAGGGTTACCCCCTCTAAGGTATAATTGTACTTTTATAATTGCCGGTTAGCTAAAAATAGCGGAGAGATATAGAAAAAGACTCTAAATAAAACGGGTAAGTCGAAATGCGACTTACGCCTTTCTCTCTCAAAGCGTGTTTGAAAACTAAGGTGAAGAAATAATGAATTCCTATTTTTCTACTTAATAATTGTTTCGATCAATTTCTTTTGTTTAATATGCTTTTCCAGTAAAGCTTAGATTACATGAATTGAAATAAAAGAACAAATGATTACTAAATGTACTTATATTGATAAATAAAGCTTGTTAATTTACATATGATTAATTACAAATTTACTTAGGGTTATTCTGAAAAGTTTACTAAATACTAATATACATATGGGGCGAGATACAGTAAATTTAACACAGATTTAAACTGTTTAGTCTGATCAGATTTATAAACAGTATTTATAAAGACTAACCTTTCATTGCAGCACTAATGGCCATTTCACTAAATCGTTGACTCGGTGCTTTCCGGAGTGATGCACTTGTTCACTGTATTTCTTCACGCTTCAGGGTGCCGGGTATTCCAGACAAGAGCCCTGATGTATTAAGCGTGGGATTCACTTTTAACTAATGACTGCACTTGTATGCAAGTGATACTTTTGCTACACTGTGTACTTATTGTACTTAAGTACACAAAATGCGGTTAACCCTTTCTTACGCTTGCTTATAGGGTCGCACGTTTGACTCGTTTTTACTGACTTGAGACGAGTCCTTTTATTGCAGTATTCTCTCACTTTATTATCACGTTAAGGGTAGCACGTTTGACTCGTTTGACTCCCTTGAGCCAAGTGTTTCGTTTCGCTTTCCTTGATGCGGCCGAGCTTCGGTTTTCTCTTGGTGATTCCCCGGGTTTCTTATAAAGTTCTTGATCATACTGGTTTCGTAGATGATGCAATACAGTGATTCTAACGATTCGTACATGTGACACTGGATTATTTTAATAGAGTTTATATATGGCTAACTGTACACACTTAATTATATAAAATGATGATTTAGCATAGAAGGAACTGATCGAAATACGTGTGTAATATTATTGCAAAATGTTCTGCAATAATATTTAATGGCGGGAAAAGTATTAAAATTTATACAATGTGACTTTTTTAGTTTAAATAAATTAATTTTAATATTCTTTATAATTTTACAAATGGATATAACTGCTTTGAAATAAGATGGGCGTAATGTGTCCCATTACAATTATAATACGAAATAAAGTAATGAAACGTTACGCGTTACGGACACGTAACAACCATTTATAGCTAATAAAGGACCACCGTTTACTTTCTCTTTCTCAAAATAATTCAAAACCTTTAGCACAAGCTCCTGTGCTTTTGAAATTAAGCGCTTCCCACGCATTTTCTGAAGCACATTTATGTTCAATTTCAATATGATTTATTATTTTTATCTAAACTAATATTATAAAGAGGAAACATTTGCGTTTTTGTATGTATGTTTGTAATGTTTTCACACAAAAACTACTGGACCGATTTCAAAAATTCTTTCAACATTAGAAAGCTGCATTTTCACTGAGTAACATAGGCTATATTACATTTTCCAAAAAAAGGGATCCCCAATAAAAATGTATTAATGTAACCCAAGGTGTGAAAAAATTAGTCACAAAAAATCTGTCATCGCGTACGCTGCGGAAACTATTGTTGATAGAACAAGAAAATGTTCTACAGTATTATAGAACGTATTAATATCTACAAAAAAGTACACAAAAGTACCATATGTCCAACTACTGTAGTTATGCCACTATAACTACTTTTTTACATTTTAAAAGTTAATAAAAGTGCCGACAATAATCAAACCATATTCTACGTGGGTGAAACTTATTACGTTGGTCTCAAAACAATAGATTTTTGTAATATTTAGATGGAATATAACAAAAACAATGAATAACCAAACAGAAAAATGCAATAATTACAAGTGACAGATGACTGTAAGACAATTTGATTAGTTGCAGCGGTACGCTTTCTGTCCTTATCTATCATACGAACAAATTGATCTTTTGTTATTCTTTGTCTAGCAGACTAATGTAATTTTGTTCGTCTGTTCCGATATCAGTATTAAAAAGGGATGGCTATATTAAAGCAGTGCGTAACTTGTGTTGCTAGATTATGACGTTTGCTCTAAGATCTATTAAATAGATAGTATGTTGATATTACAAAAGCTTAAGTTAGACAATACGTTTTTTCGTGCAAAACCTACTTCGACTCTGGATTTATTCGATCGCTCGTTACTGTGGCGTAGAAACGTATACTGGGTTTTTGCTAGTTAAAATTAAAAAATAAAGAAACAAAACCAGGCAATTAACATATGGTAGTTAAAATAAAGAATTTAAATATTTGGAATCTTGAAGTTAACTTCGCTGAAACAGGGGAAAATTATATAAATAGTATATTATACTATAAGGGAGAGAAATGCCTTATTTTGGCAGAGGTGCAATTTGAAGCCCGAGAGCGAAGCCCGAGGGCTACAATGCACCGAGGACAAAATAGCATCTCTCCCGAATGGTATATACTATTTTTTCCACGGTCTCATTAACTTAAAAACACATATTTTGTCATTATGAAGTAAGTAGCACCAGAATTATTGTATTCGGATTTGAGCATTTATTTAGTAGTCGTTGAGTTATTGTCATAACTACAAAATAAACAAACAAAAAGAATTGTCAAATTAAGGTGCTAGTTTGGTTTAGTTTAAAGTTTATTTAGTGCACAATGAATAATTGTGAGTCGGAAGAGATTGTGGAGGCTGCATATATTGCAATAAGCAATTTGCTGCATACGAAGTCAAGATCTTTATACGATATAGCCTACAATCGGTTCAAAAAGTGGTGCGCCGAGAAAAATGTTCAAGTATACAGCGAGAATGTTTTGTTGGCATACTTCAGTGAAAATGCAAAGAATTACAAGTCTTCCACATTATGGGCGCAATATTCTATGGTTAAGTCATGCTTGATAATTTACGACAACATAGATATAAGCAAATTCCCCAAGCTCATCGCATTTTTGAAAAGAACCGGTGACGGATATCAAGCGAAAAAATTGAAAATATTGAGAAAGGGTGAAATCGACCGTTTTCTATCAAGTGCAGATGACAAAGAATTCTTAATGATTAAGGTAAGATTACTTTTGTTGTTAGGTATTTCAATTATTAAGTATTTTGATTTTTTATAGGTTGGATTAATTCTGGGGATTGCCGGAGCTTGTCGAACTGATGAACTAGTCAATTTAACTGTAGATGATATTGAGGATGTAGGCTCTTCCTTGATTGTAAAAATTCCAAACACTAAGACAAAGATTCCACGAACCTTTGTGGTTACCGATGTGGAAAATATGCTTGAGTTGTTTCGAAAATATCTGTCCCTTCATCCTCCGCACGTCAAGCATAAGCGCCTTTTTTTGTACTACAAAGCAGGAAAATGTAGTTCGCAGCCAGTTGGCAAGAATACCATGGGAAAAATTCCGAGTGTAGTAGCTTCGTATTTAAAATTACCTGATGCTTCATGTTATACTGGTCACTGCTTACGAAGATCTTCAGCGACATTACTGGCAGATGCTGGTGTGGATATCACGACAATATAGCGTCATGCTGGTTGGAAATCAACGATAGTCGCTGAGGGTTATGTCGAGAACTCCATTGAAAATAAGACCAAAATTGCTAATCAGGTTTTAGTAGGTACCACTACTAGGGCAATCACAAAAACTGTAAATGTAAGCGAAAGTAATATTCCTTCTAATATTAATTTTGAAAATTGTACAAATGTAACATTTAATTTAAATGTCAATAAATAATTTCAATGTTATCTTTTTTTTGCATGAATCACAAACGTTCTCCATAATGTAAACTCCCTTGGGAGCATTATACTCCCTTGGGAATAATCGACTACTTCTGTTTTAATTTTGATGTCATAGAAACTGATTTCTACTCCCGACCGTGGAAAAAAATTGTTAAATTTACTTCAAAGTAGGCACGAGTATTATTGATTCCCATTGTGATATCCCAAACCTACGTGCATTACCTATCACCTATTTTCTACCGCATAAATTCCATAATAAATACTTGTTCTCTTCCTTTCCATTATATAATTAAGGTGTGATTATAACGCCGATACGGTAAGATGACACAATATAAGTGTGCTAATTATAACAATATTGGGGGAAGTACCTGAACGCTATTAAATATTCTAACAAGATAAATACGGTCGAGTAATTTTCCTCTTAACGTAAATTTCAATTTCGGGGTGATAACGCGCGTTTCAGCGCCATAATTAAAATCGGTTATTAATAAAACTACCGTTCAGGAAACAATTCCGAAACATCATCAGCGATGATGGCGGTAATTAAATTTTTCCCTCGACGTCCAGCTTGGTAATTCCTCGGTGATGGCGTGCAAGTTACTTAAGGAGATTAAACGGTATTAAATAAGGTAAGATGGAACTTAGATGCTGCCGAAGTGGCGTACGTGGAATGACGCAAAACTTTCAAATGGTATTATCAGAAAATTAATTTGTATTGCACGTAGCCTCTTGAGAGTAGAAGCAGATGACAATATGCGAGCAGCCGGTAGCAACAATTAAATTAGTTGTACAAATATAAGGGTTGACAACACATTTATTATACGCACAAAATATACGTTCATTGTGTTACGCTTCGCATGTATAGAATATTTTAATTAGTTTTAAATAATATTTATTCTAGAGATATTTCGCATTTAAAATATTAAAATTTAAACTCAGACATTTTTTCTGTATTTCGTGTGTAAAGAGAAAGTCTGTCGTTATTATACTACGATAGAGCCTTCGCCATCTACCTGCCTTGAACGGTCAACTAGCATTTAACGGTCGCTTTGAATTTCTTCATACATTTCGTTTTTAAACTTATAATATATTATTCAACGAGCGTCTAATGATAGGTGTCACGAGGATGACGTTTAATTTTATTCGAGTGACTAATGTGCATTTAGACGAGAGTAGAATACTATACTTTTTCCATTTCTATATATGAAGCGAGTGTTCTAATTAATTTTCAAATAAGGTTACACATATTGATACAAATTTATTATAGAAATTTATTTTGACATTACAATTTTTAAATTCAATAGATGGTGTTGAATTGACGTACAAGGACAATAAAATTGTCATTGTACGTCACTTTCATTATTTTTTTCAATTCTACATTTTTATCTCAGGAAGAAACAACAAAGTTGGTGCGAAATATAGGGATACTTAATAAATGAGTTTTTTAATTGACAGACCGCTTGCCCGCTTTTAATTTATTTTTTATTCTATATTTATATATATATATATATATATATATATATATATATATATATATTATAGTATTGCCGCAATTGCCCCTAAGTTGGGCTGACAAATATAGTGCTCCCTGAATACTGCGTTTTAATCGTTATGTAACTGATAATTCGCTTAATATTGATAGGGACAACAATGTAAAATATTAATATGTAATATATTGTGAATGCATGAGACAATGTAATAATAACAAATATAATGTACAATGTTATATAAAAGGTGATGTACAATAAATACTTATCTGTATAAAAATGTGCTTATTATTTTTATAGGTGGCTACCTCTATATCTCTTATCTCATTGGGTTCATATGCGAGTTCAGGTATTTTTACTCCCGGGCGCTTGTTTAAATAAATGACTCAAAATGAATCGAACAACACTTCAAGTAAAGAAATAAAACCAAAATATAAGGCTAAATAAATTAATTTTATTGTTCAAACAAACTGGCAAAATTCGAAAATTAAATAAGTTTTTCCTTTTTTTTTTCGAAAAAATTTAGGATGTTTGAAGAACTAATAGTGAAAGGTGAGTATGAATAAGTAGAATATACAAGGTATTTATGTGACTTTGATTATAAAAATGGCGTGTAAAAATTATTATTTAAAAAAACCTTTTTATTCGGAAATTGACTTCTGGAATCTCTGCCGATAGGTCCTGGAATGTTTCCTGAATCAGGCAACCGTGTACGAACAGGATCTGTTCCCTTTAGATGGCTTTTCTGGAGATATTCAAAGTCCGGCAACAGCTGTTTTCGTGACGGCGTTCGCGGTCTCGGCTGGCGGCTTGATCTTCGGTAAACTGTTCGGGTATGTGATTTATATGGCCCGAATTTCCAAAAATTCTAACTTCGGATCTTGATGTTCTGGTCTCTTGCAACTTGGTCTACAGGTCGACGAAAGGTATGGTAACCGTTTTACTAATTTTGAAACTTGTACACTGGTTATTACCGTAGAAAATAATTAATTTGTACGGAGCGAAAATGAACGTGACCGTTTGTTACAATGATGGTGGTAAAGACGCCGTTTTATTCATTTGTTTTTAGTATAATTACTTGCCGTTAATTGCCTTATTCGTACTCATATTTTATTGTTTATATAGTTAAAATTCAAATAACATTTAAATGTAAATTTGTTTAAAAAATGATATTATGAATTAACAAATACATTAGGTTAGGAAACATATGTTAGTTTGTTTACCATAACTCTGTCAACATGTGTTGCTATACAGGTTATTTTGTCGTTAAATTTGGAGGCGGAGCTTAATTGCTTTAAATATATTTGAATATAAATACGTTATATATGTTCTTTTAAATCGCGTTAAATATGAATTTGAAATAGAAAATTGAGTATACACAACAGTATTAAAAATATAGAATAAAAAATTTAATTATTTTAAAGCAAATTTTGTCGTCATAATAAAGTATTTATATTTTGAATTAATTCTTCCCCTCTTTTGTATGAATATATATATATATAGTACATGTAAATATTATAATTAAATGGTCTTTTGTATCTCTTTCAGAGGAGGAGCTGTTCTTGAAACGTATCAATATATATATATATATATATATATATATATATATATATATATATTGTAATAAACATAAAACCCGGGATAATAATTATGAGAATGAAAATAAATTATAGAAAAATAAATGAAATAGGAGCTGAGACTGCTTAATCTTCGGGTCTATAGGCGGGATCCAGATGTTCGAATATCAGGAATTAAGTACACAAAATAATACGAATATGTATATGTTTGTAATAAATATATTAAAGAATTAAACTGTTGTATTTTCTTAAATAAATAAAACAAGATACAAATTGCATATGATAGGTGAGTATGTTACTCCCTATATTATACTGTAAAATGGGAAGCCTACCCCAAATTAACATAAAACAAGATCTATTCTAGTGCAACAATTATTAAAGATTTTTATATTGCAAATATAAACATTATTGAAAAGTGATTATTATTTTGGAATTACGTGAGTATTAATTAAATATTTAAGACTTGTGGGAAATGTTATATCTTGAGGAAAACTACAGACAACAAAATATGAAATACCTGTTCTATTGGTATAAACAGTAACAATAAATCTGAAGTACGTGTATCTTCTGGATGATATTAAAAACCACGATGTAGATCGTCAATTACAGTTGTGGAAGATCACGATAATCTGGTTTGTCACATCTAGTAGAGATGATCCTAATATAAAACGGCTTATAATCCTGGTGAACGTAGGTTTCAGCAAGGTTATGTGTTAATATAATAAACAGGGAAAGGTGTAATTTATCCCTCAGAATCCAATGTAATTACTGGAAACTCCATCAAAAACTCTGCATAAATGCAAATAATAACTGTGACGAGGATATAACGTTGAAAACTGTATATAAGGATTCCTGGAATAATCCACTCGTAGAAAATTCTAACAGCAAGGTATTTCCCAATATTTTATTAATAAAACACTACTTTTTATCGAATTCTTATGGTTTTTACTTTAAAATTAATAAACTTGAAGAGATAACTTTAAATATAACAATCTTCACCAATTTCGTGCAAAAAAAACTATCTTATTTATCCTTTTTTTTTATTGTCATGACTCCCATTAGAAAATTTACATTTTTGAATCAGATTTTCTTTGGAATAAATACAGTAAGTTCAAAAGTTAAATTAAAAGTCATTTTGACAATTTAGTAAGGAAAAATTTAAAGTGTTTCTTCAAAGAGAATCTTACATGAGCCAGAGATAAAGATAACTCTGACTGATTCTTCAGAAGGTTAATGGGCATATCTCACGTAATTGCAATTACAAATTTAGAAATAAAAGTTAATTAGACACTTAATATACAGTAACGATTATAGCAGTTCGATTACAAAAAAAATGATCAGAATCAGATTTAGTATCACGAAAACATAAAATATAATCTAAAAATTTAATTTAGAAGCAAGTAACAACAATAAAAAGAATGCAAATTACAATTATATACGATATCAATATTGCTAAATCTAATTATGATTTTACATAAATTATACAGAAATTTGGCTATCAAATTATATATTTTTAAAAACATTAAATTTCAGATATAACATTTCTGTCCAAGAAATCATTTAAATGAAAGAAATTATGAGCATCAGAAGAACTACAACAATATATATATATATATATATATATATATATATATATATATTAAGTGTTCATTTGAAAAGTCAATCTAGTAGCATGTGATTTACTGAGGACATTTTGAAGTATGTCGTAAATTAAAATTTACTACATAACCTACAAAGTCGTATATTTTGACAGTTTCATACATACAAATAAATAACAAATAATAGGTATTTATTGAAAATTATAACAAATGTTGAAAATGTTGTCCTTCAAGATCAATGCACTTTAAAATCCTCCGTTCAAAATTTCTGATGATTTTCTGCAACATTACTGGATTGTTATTAATTTCCACGCATTTCTGTTCGATTCTCTGTAGCATTCAAATTCAATATAGGTGTTCGAAATATGTTATTTTTTAGATAAGGCCCCAAAAAGAAGTCGCAAAGTGTTAAATCGCATGAACGTGCAGGCCAGGCAATTTCAGTATTTCGACTAATTATACGCTCATCAAAAAATTCTCTAAAATAATCCAAAGATTCTGCAGTACAGTGACAAGGTGCTCCGTCTTGTTGGAAATATGCATTTTGAAGTTCATTATCATGCAATTGATTGACAAATGGTTGTAAAATTTCCGTACGGTACCTTTGAGCATTTAACGTTCCCTGAAAAAATATTGGTCCAATGATTCGCCTTGGGCTTATCGCTGCCCAAATACCAATTTTCTCTGGATGTAGCGATTATTCATTAATTACATGTGGATTTTCACTACTCCAAATTCTTGTATTTTGTGAATTTAGATATCCCGTTTTATAAAACCATGCTTCATCAGTAAAGATGACTCTTTGCGAAAGTTCTCCATTATTCTTCATATTTAGAAATCAGTATTTACAAAACTGTAGTCTACGTGGGTAATCAATTTCTAACAATTCTTGTACTGCTGTGACGCGGTATGGATAAAGTTGCATATCTTTTTTGAATAACTCGTGAGTTGTACCAACAGAAAGGTTTATTTGTTGACTCAAATGTCGAACAGATGTTTGTGGTTCATTTTCCATTATTTCTTCAACACGATTGACAACTTGAGGTGTACGTATCTTAACTGCTCCGCTGCCTGACTTTCTTAAAAGATTACCAGTTTCAGAAAAAAGTTTTAAAGTTCTATCCAAAGTATTCTTAAATTGTATATAATCTATTACAAAATGTAGAAACTCAACTTGAAATTCTACCATGCAATCTTGAACTGAATAAATCCATAAACCATGAATTTTATTACCACTTCGAAAATAAGCCTGGACTAAAAAAATGTTATGTTCTAAAGTGAAACTCATTTTAAAACTGAGAAGCAATTTATTTAAACCAGAATCGACGCACGATTATTTTATGAACTAACTGATATTTGTGATTGACATTATTAAATGTCATTTGGATTTACGTTTACGGAACAACAAACACATACTAATATATTTGCGTCTTATTCTATCAAAATTTCAAAGTAACCTAGATTAACTTTTCAAATGAACACACGTTATATATATATATATATATATATATATATATATATGTTTTCTTTTAGGTTTCCGCAGATAGTAGTATGTGTTTTAACTGGATTCCGGGTTTTCTTCCGCGTTTTCACTGTTTGGCCTTCGTAAAGACCGGTGCTGGTTTCTGGACGACGTTTCAGCGAAATTACATTTGCCATCTTCAGGTCTACGATAACTGTCTGCTTCTGCTTCTGGTTACTCGTAAACTAAACAGTTATCGCAGGCCTGAAAATGGCAAATGTGATTTTGCCGAAACGTCGTCCGGAAATCAGCACCGTTCTTTACGAAGACCAAACAGTGGAAACGCGGAAGAAAATCCGGAATCCAGTTAATACATATATATATATATATATATATATAGACTGTGGTAGTGAGAATCGCAGTTAAAAGGCGGAATTAAGGTAAACTTTTTTTTATTTATTCCAAGCTTTCGGTGAATTTGTCATCTTCATCAGGGAAAAAAGGTTAAGTCGAATAAAAACAGCATCAATATAAACAGAAGCTGTCGGTAAAACAGACCGAGCTCATGGACGGTCGGAGCAAGAAACAAATTTAGTGCGGATAATGTCTTGTGTCTCAGCAATCAAACACGGTACCCTTCTTTTAATTATTTCAAAAAACAAAGTGAACAAAGTAAAATTAGGACGCAACAACAAATTAATTTACAGGGTGTAATACAGGCTGTTCTATTTAAAAAAATATAGTAGGAAGCATTTCCAATCAAACCGGGAATTGAAAATAAATATTAATGTCATGAGTAAATTCGTAATTTTTAACTATATATCAATAATAAATTTAAAAAAAAATTATTTCTGGAAAAACAAAGTTGCGACCGTCCGGGACTTTGTACCTGTATATATGTTGACATGCCTGATTTCTAACTTTTAATTTGTCTAAAATTTGTCAGAGAAAAAGTCAAACATTCAATTAAATAAAACAATTTGTTATTTCTACTTTCAAAATGGTCATTACTGTCGAGTAATAGTTAATTATGTATCAAGTCAGTAATGTGATTCTTTATAGAACGAGCCTGAGATTATGAGCCGAGCGAGCGAAGTGAGAGAGGCAACTAACAGGTAGGGAGTTCTATAAAGACACCTTACTGCGTGGTGCGTACAAAATTTTATCGCTAATCGTGAAAATTTATAATTGAAGAAAATGGAGATATTATAACTTATCATTAGAGTGGACCAATCCGGAGCGAAAGCAGAGGCGTGACTAACGAATTGGTTCCCGCGTGCCCCATCGCACATACGATTACTTAGTACTTAGTATGTTGTTCACGGTCATCGTGTGTACACGTATAATAGCAGCAGGAAAGTGTATTCTGTGTATTTAATAATGTTGAAGGAGCGTACAGTAAAAAAACCGCTATCATCAAAGTTAGTCAATAGGTTTATTGGAACCATCCTAGTTTATCTTACAATGGGGTGAATGTAAAATGTTTAGTGTGCAATATATATATATATATATATATATATATATATATATATATATATATATATAAACAATTTAACAAAATCAAATTTGCAACGCCACGTGCATAGCGCAAGACATAAAGATAGAGACAGTGGTGCCGATACAAAATACGAAGTGTTCTTATTTGATTTGTGTACAATGATGGTTGTGTGTAATTTGCCGTTTACTTTGTTACGCAATGATTCGTTTATTTCATTTCTTTAAAAATATGGCAATGTAGAATTACCGAGCTGCACCCACTTACGACGTTATTTAAAATCTGTTCGTGTACATTTATAAAATAAAAGTAAGGCTGATATGAAAAATAAAAAAGTGTGGTTGAGTGTGGATGAAACAACTGATAGCAAAAAAAGATCTGTACTTAATGTTATGTTGCGTAAAATGGAACCAAATCAATCGCCATCCTCAATTTTATTAGCTAGCAGACAAATAGAAGAATGTACTGCGCGGGTGATTTCAAAAGTGGTGTTAAGTACATTCGAAAAATTTGAAATTTCCAGAGATCAAATCCTAATGTTTGTGACAGATGGTGCCGCAACCATGCTTTCTGTAGGTCGGTCTCTTAAGGAACAGTGTGGTAACTTTTTACATATTACATGTAAAATCCATGCCCTACATCTTGTAGCAGAACGGATCCGTAAATGTTACCCAAATGTAGATGCGTTAATATCGAGTACAAAGGCAGTATTCCTGAAATCTCCAAAACGTATTCGGAAATTTCACGAATTGTATCCCCATACCCCTGAGCCACCACAGCCGATTCTGACACGATGGGGAACATGGCTACGAGCGGCATTTTACTATCATAAATATTTTGAGGATGTAAAAAAGTGGTTTTATTATTAAATCCGAAAGATAGTGCCGCTATCGAAGAAAGTCGGAAAAAATTTCAAAATAGTCAGGCTAAAAGTGATTTACAAACTATTCACAACAGTTACTTCGGAATAGTGCAAGCATTAGAAAACCTACAAAATTCTTCGCTATCGTTACAGGAATCAGTGCTAGTTGTGAAAGATACACACGCACAGCTATGTTCGATAGAAGACGCAAGAAATGAGTGTATTTTAAGTAAGTTTGAAAGTGTTTTAGATAAAGATTTAGATTTTGCCAGACTTAGACAAATTTGTGAAGGTTCGTCTACAGATGTGTTACGTTGTTTCAAAGATTATTTTAATAGATATAATAAAACACAGTTGTATAGTTTCAAAATAATATATATGCACTACATATGTTTCACCACACTGTGGCTTCATCTTATGTAAAAGCCCCATGTAGAAATTTATCAAAATATTTAATAAACCTTATCCTTGAACATACTAAATTCAAATCCAACTTTTCAATTAAGAATTCTCAGGATTTAATAAATAAAATCTCAAATATAGATTTACCTAACAATTGTAAATTGTTATCTTTCGACGTCACTAATCTATTTACAAGTATTCCACCCCAGGACGTAATAAACATAATCTCCTTAAATTTGAACAAAAACAAGACCAATCCCACTGTTACAATAGAACTTTTAAATTTACTAGAAATGTGTTTAAACCAAAACTATTGTCAATTTCAACATGAATTTTATAAACAAACAGAGGGACTAGCTATGGGAAATCCCCTAAGTTCGTTACTCTCTGACATATTCTTAAATCATTTAGAAAACATAATAAGCCAACACCCGTTGTTCAAACATTGTATTTACTGGATAAGATATGTGGATGACATATTAGTTTCTTTTAACGGTACAGACAGACAATTAAAATCTCTACATAATTACATTAACACTATTCACCCAAACATCAAATTTACCATTGAAATAGAAGAAAATAAATCCATAAACTTTCTAGACCTCACTATAACACACACAACTAAAAAACATGAATTTTCTATCTACCACAAGCCTACACATACAGACACAACTATACACGCAAATTCGTTTCACCCCATTACACACAAATTATCTGCTTATCAATCAATGCTTCACAGACTAATTAACGTCCCGTTGAGTAAAGAAAATTTCGATATAGAACTAAATAGAATACACGTTATAGCGCTAAATAACGGTTTCACCATAAATTTAATTAATAATATTCTAAAAAAACTACAGAAATCTAAAACGATATCTTCAATTTACCCAACAGTAAAAAACAATAAAACATTCAGTTATAATTCTATCACATACATCGGTACAATTTCAAACAAAGTAGGAAACTTAATAAAAACAAGTAAAGAAGAGACCATTTCATTCAAAACCAACAATTCCTTACAAAACGCTATAAAAAACAACAAAGATAAAACGGACAATAGATTAAACTCAGGGGTTTACAAGTTGACATGCGAAGATTGTAAAAAAGTGTATGTCGGACAAACAGGACGGACATTTGATATTAGAATGAAGGAACATGAAAGAAGCCACAGAGACAAGAAGACAGACTCAACTTTTGCCAATCATTGCCTAGAACATAATCACAAATTCAATACTAATTTTAAAACTTTGCATGTTCTAGATAAAAGTAAAAAACTTAATATGTTAGAAAGTTTAGAAATTAACAAATATAATAAATTAGGTATAATTTTAAATGACCAACTAGACATAAATAACTCCCCCCTACTAAACTTAAAACTCATACATGTCCACCCCCTCTTAGAATAAGATTAGTTCTGTACTTTGTATTGATATATATAAGATCTAATTAATATTTTGAATTAGTATATTCATCCACCTGATGAAGCCACAGTGTGGTGAAACATATGTAGTGCATATATATTATTTTGAAACTATACAACTGTGTTTTATTATATCTATATAATGAAGTTTCAACAAGTATCTCCTTCGTCGATTATTGATTATTTTAATTATGAAAACATCACATCACTAGATGTGGAGCGATCGTTTTCTTTATACAAGCACATATTTTCCTCACGGCGGACGCGTTTTCGAGAAATATCTTTGGGGACGCACCTTATGTTAACAATATTTCATCGCGCTTCTCCAGATTTTCAAGTCACGGTAAACGCATAAGTTTTTTTTTAATCATCTAATTACATACATTTTAGATTTTATTTTTTATACGTATCATCGAGAACGTTTCATAATCTAGAAAAACCGTCTTACATTTTTTTTGTATCTAACATAATAACAGCACCGTTCGTGATAGTATATCTCTAGATATTAATAATGTTTCGCATGCGGGAACCAATTCGTTAGTCACGCCTCTGCTTTCGCTCCGAAATGGTCCACTCTACTTATCACATTTTATTATGTCAAAGTAAACAGATAGAAAATAAACAGAATACGAAATAAATCTACTTATTATTCGATATATTAAATGTTAACGTACGCTCTGACACATTATAAAAATTAATTCCTGATGTCTAGGGAGTTTCAGTTGAAAATATTTGAGGATTATTATCTATCTTAACAATTTGTAAATCATTTGTAGAATTATCATTGGTAACAGTTGTGTTGTTAGCTTGATCTACACCTAAAATCGTCTTTGCGATTTCCATTATTATCGAGCACAGATTCTTCAACACAGGACTCTGCAATCGTGTCGCTTTTCCACACTCCGTGGCGTTTTAAATTTTCCTTACTGCTACCTGCGTTGAAACATTTACGTTTAAAACATTCAGATGAGTTTAGTGATTGTGACATTGTTAATGTTAAGAAAAAGAAATTAGACGATCCGGCACCGAGACCTTCGCACCCCATTAAACAACAGACATTGGTACAGTGTTCAGACAAAATTATCACATGGGACATTAATAATATCAAAGCAAAGAAAATCCATGATAAAATTGGCGAATTGATAGCTGTGGATAACCAACCCATTGCAATAGTCGAGAATGTTAGATTTATTAATCTTTTGAAAACATTAAATCCCCAATATCAAATACCTTCACGAAAATATTTCGCAGAAATTATTATTCCTACTACATACGATAAATGTTATTCGAAAATTTGTGATTTAATCGATATTGAAAAATCACAACTGAATTTGATCTCCTTGACATCAGACATATGGACCTGTTCTGAGAATAACGAAAGCTTTATAAGCCTCAGTGGACATTGGCTTAATGAAAAATTTCAAAAAAAGTGCGTGGTTCTAAATGCTCGCCATTTTCCTGGAAGCCATACAGGTACAGCCATTAGTGATTCACTACAATTCTGGAATTCTGGAATGCTACATTTGAGTAATGAGTCATGTTTTATTCATAGCATCCAATTGGTAATTCATGATAGCATATGTTCTCAAGAATCTATTTCCGACATAATTGCAAAGTGTCGCAATATAGTAACCCATTTTAATTACTCGCAAGTAGCTAGTACTAAGTTGAAAGAAATACAAACCAAATTATGGCTTCCACAACACAAATTAGTACAAGACGTAATCACGAGATGGAATTAGACATATCATATGCTCAAGAGGATATTAGAACAAAATGATGCCATCGCACTATATTCATCTGATCATGATATATCAAACTTGAATGCAGCAAATTTGAAGTTAATTGAAAATATAGTTATCTTATTCGAACACTTTTACATCGTTACAGGTGAAGCCAGTTCAAAGGAAGCTCTTATTTCGATGGAAATCCCAAATGTAGTTGCTTTAGAGCGCTTTCTCTGTAAGAAACTACACGATGAAGGAAAACTACACGATGAAGGATGAAGGACACGATGAAGGAACAGTAACCATAAAAAAAGAAATGCTAAAATCTTTCAGGGCTCGATTTGAAAATGAGGAAAAAAGTAAGTTGTATGTAATAGCTACGGTATTAGATCCCCTTTACAAACTAAAATTTTTAAAACCCGATACACAAGTTTTAGCTAAACATTTGATTATAGAAGAAATGAAAAGTATTGTTCAAAACAATGACAATAAACAAAGAGAACCTGCAGAACATGGAAAAAATAATCATGATAAAAATGAAGATGTGCATAAAATTGCATAGATGAAATTTTATTTCAAAATAAATCCATTGAAGAAGAATTCTATACTGTGGGAAATTCAATAGATAATATTCAACTTTTAAATTTTCTTAAACATCCTAACATTTCTCGTACCGAAAATCCGTTGGTTTGGTGGGAAAAAAATGCAAATATTTATCCAACACTATCAAAATTGGCTAGACAATACCTAGCAGCGCCTCCTAGCCGCATACCCAGTGAAAGAATGTTCAGCGAGGTGGGTATTATTTACGAAGAGAGAAGAAATAGACTTCTTCCGCGAAACGCAGGGAAATTATTATTTCTGCATTATAATCTCCCATTATTGAGATTTAATTATTAAATTTAATTCTTTGTTTTGTATTTTTTAATAAAATGTCTAGTTAAAATAAATTTTGTGTAATTTATTTTCATTCACTTATTATCTTATCTTCTTTTCAAATTTCAGATAAGGAACCCATTACCCGGCAATATTTGCTGGATCCGGGTAATTTGCGGGTACTAAAAATTTTGCCAGGTATGCCGGGTACCGGGTAATTTCCGGGTACCCAGTACATCACTAATGCAAATAGTTGGCAATTTTGCTTGGTACACTTCCAAAAGTATGGATTCCAATTAGCTGAACTAGTACTGTATTTTGCCACTGTTCTTTTAAAAGAACACCGTTTCCAGAAAAGAACCCAATATCAAAAATTGCATAAAATATAATTTTCTGGTGATCACTAAGATTAGAATTTGAAATATGGATAAGTATTTAAAAAAAAAGTTTCGGCAATATCTGGGTTAATTTTATCAAAGATTTTAGGGTGTTCGGGGCAATCAATTTTTTTAGTGATACCATAATCAATTAATAGAAATTATAAGTAATTCGGGCCTCAAATTAGATACTTATGGAACACCCGATACTTAATTAAACGTGTATGATCGAACTCCGCGGAATTCGACAAACTGTTTCCTGTCAGATTCAAAGAATATGAATATTGCTGATGACAGGTCAGTGGCAGCTTGTTTCTCCACAATAATATACAGGGTGAGTCGTGAGGAATCGACCAAGCTCAAGGAGTGTATTCTACTGGTGAAAGTAATGTAAAAAAACTCAAATGTTGTTATCCGATTTTTATTTGTTTTCGAGTTATAGCGTAATTAAAAGTGTAGATTTAGTATACCATGTTTATGTATGTATTCGTAAAAACAGTGAAACCCCGGTAGCAATTCATTATAGGGAAGTCTTCCTAGCTGAAGCGCTACCTGTTCGTGGTTTTCCGAACTAGCGGTAGTGACATTGAAAGCAGTCGAGAAATAGTGTAGAGTGGTTTGTATGCCTAATGCGTCTAATGTCACTACCTCTAGTTCATCGTTGATATAGTGAGGGCGCTGCCATCATAAAAAATGTTCCATATACCTTGGAGTAAATTATAACATTGTGTTCGGGTATTGTGACATTGACTTGACGTTTCTACGACTATAGTGTAACAAACTAAAATGCCACACACTTATTCTAATTTAGAATATGCTAATATGGCGTTTGTTTATGGATTTTGTGATGGGAATGCTACAGCTGCTGCTAATGAATATCGTCAACGGTTTCCACATCACAGACATCCTAATAAAACTGTATTTATTAGTGGGAAGCTTCCCAGTGTAAACATAATATTGTAACGAGGCAGTCGACAACAATTACAAGAAATAGAAGATATTCTGGATGTAGTAGAAGAAGACGCAACTACCAGCTCACGCGGAATTAGTATTCAATTGGGCATTCCACAAACAAGGGTGATAAAAACACTCCACGAGCATGGCTTACGTCCGTACCATGTATAAAGAGTACAGCACCTACAACGAGATGATAATCGTAGACGTATGGAATTTTGTCGATGGATAAATGATAATTCTCGCTTTGTATCGCGTATACTGTTTACGGATGAAGCGACATTCACCCGTGACGGTATTAATAATTGTCATAACCAGCATATATGGTCAGACGAAAATCCACAAGCAACAGTCGAAAGTAACTTTCAACATAAATTTTCGGTAAACGTGTGGTGTGGTATGATCGATGGTTTTTTAATTGGTCCTTACATTTTTGAGAATCGCCTTACGGGAGACACCTATTTACATTTTTTAGAAAATGAACTGCACGGACTGCTAGAGGATGTTCCCATAAACATCAGAATCCAAATCTTCTACCAGCACGATGGAGCGCCTGCACATTACGCTCATGCAGTCAGGCAACATTTGGCTGAAAGGTTTCAGGGAGTTGGATTGGACGTGGTAGTCACATTGGTTGACTTCCTAGGTCTCCAGACCTCACGCCACTCGATTATTGTTTATGGGGCTGGTTAAAAAATGAAGTGTATCAAGTAAAAGTGGACACTCGTGAAGCACTAATTCAACGGATTATGAATGCTGCTGACAATATCAAACATCAACCTGACGCAATCAGGAACGCAACCAGCGTAGACGATGTAAAAAATGTTTTGAAATGAATGGCGGTATTTTTGAAAATATATTATTAAGAGCGATAATACCAATAAAATACAAAAACTGTATGAAATTTTGTTTATTATTAATTACGCTATAACTCGAAAACAAATAAAAATCGGATAGCAACATTTGAGTGTTTTTACATTACTTTCACCTGTAGAATACACTCCTACAGTTTGGTCGATTCTTCACGACTCACCCTGTATATAGTGGTCAACTTGATGGAAGACTTTTTGAAACTCGATGTAAATTATATCTAACTGGCTTTTGTATGTCTAGGATTTCGGAAACATATTGCATAAAATAATATAGCTGTTGAACTTTTAGTCATGAATCCATGTTGAAATCAAGACATAAAATAGAATTATTAATACGATTACAGATGATCGTCTCGAATTGCAATACAACCTATTAAGCACACCGAATTAGAATTAGTCAAAGTTCAATTCCTCCTTATTGTCGCACGCCTCTGTACTTACAATTAGTAGATAGGCCAGAAGTTGTCGACTCTAGAGTACAGGCCGATTATAAGTTGGAGATCGGTACGCCATTCTCTACACTATACTTATTCCTTCAAAGCCAGTCGTCCTAAACCAACATGGCGCCAGTCCAGTTATCAAATTAGCCACGCTAATTAAGGAACAAATTACATCCGAAACTATACAGATTTACTAATTTACAAAGTTTGCGGGATTGTTGCGTAAATTCTATAAGATTATACAAACCGTTTTCTGAATATACGCACACAACTCGCAGAAGCCCGTGCGACTCTGTGTATTTAGGATTAGTCGCGGTAAATTAGGACGGAATGGCGGAGGAGAGGGCAATACAGGAATTTCACAGTCCGATCCGTTCAATGTTGTCGCTTCACGAGATGAGAGGGAATGCTATCGACCACGAATTCACCTTAAATATGTTGCCTAATTTAGTTTATACAAGTTAGTGTGCTTGTTCGAGAGAGCACAGATCGGGTTAACCACCGTAAAATGCTGACTTCAAACTCCGTTTATATAAATTAAGCGGATTCCATTAATTAAAATCGGATTTGAGTTTTCGAATTATTAAAATGTATTTTTAGTACTTTGAAGTTGGTTAAAACCGCCTACTTACTTTGCGTTTTATGTAATTAGATTGTTCACTACAATGGCAAGAGGATTCGCATTTACGTTATGCTGACGGAGGTTATAATGATTTAAAAGCTCGACTAAAAGGGAATTATGTATATTCTTGTGTAACTCGCTTTAATTTTAAACGAAGTCTCATAGAGCAGTGATTCTCAACCTATCTGTGGGACAATATTTCACCAATATTATACTCTCGTGGAAAATTCCTGACAACGAAGTAAATATGTCAGATCAAGAAATTTTTCTTTCTAAGGAAGACATGAAACATTTTCTACAAAGTAGGAATGAGAAATATCAATAATAAAAAGTCACAAAAGAGTAAATGTTTAATCACAGATCAAACAACATTATTCTAACCTATTTAATCTAGTTTAGCTTCATATTTTATATTTTATCATACTGTATATTTTACCTTTTATATTTAAGCAATCAATTGCTCCGCAAATAGTTCGCATATCCAGGTCAGTTACTTAGTCTAAATAATAGTTCATTTGCTTATTCTGCTTATTCGTATTAATATTTACTAAGTCAACAGAGTGTGTCACAGACATCAATATAAATATTATGAAATCCTAGACCTACTTTAACGTAAATATACACTATACGCTTTCGTTTAAACTCTTTAGTAAAACGAGGTTATACATCAGTGACCACCCGCAACAAATATTATATGTCCTAGATCTTAACTACATTTGAGGTACATTAAAACATCATTTTGAGTATCATTAGAAATAATTTGCAACTAGAATTTGTATATACAGGCTGATTCATTTTCGGCCCTCACCATGAGGATCTCGCTTATTATTGGAGATAGAGTATAGGTTTAAATTTGGCAAAGTTGTTAAATTTTGTGTTTGTTATTTACATGGAACGTTTTCCGGAAAGAGAAGTTCCAGAATGTCGTACGTTTAGCCGACTTGAAGAAAATTTAAGAAGATTTGGATGTTTCAAGAAAACGAAAGTAGTACGCAGGAAATTTTCTGAAAATGTAGAGCTGGACGTTTTGTTAGCTGTTGAAGAAAATGCCAAAACCTCGGTTCGTGAAGTGGCGAACATAGTTGGTACGTCTCGAAGTACTGCGTCTGCAGTACTTAAAAAGCACAAATTTAAGCCGTACATTGCCCAAAAAGTGCAAGCAATAAATGAAAATGATCCAATTCGAAGAACGCAGTTTTGTAATTTTTACTTAACAATTTTGCAACAAGACCCGTTGTTTTATCGCAAAATTATTTGGACAGATGAATGTACTTTCACTAATTATGGAATTTTTAATCGGAACATTCATCGCCAATGGAGCCAAGAAAACCCTAGATACGTCGTCGACCGTTATTTTCAACGTCGTTTTAGCTGTAATGTTTGGTGTGGCCTACACGGAGACCGCTTGATTGGACCATTTTTTTATTGACGGTTCCTTAAATCAACTAAGATATCACCAATTATTAAGCGAAGATGTTGCAAGTTTTTTGGATGAATTACCGCTGGCGGAACTGCATGAAGTATATTTTCAACAAGATGGTGCTACTCCCCATAATGCACGAATAAATGTTCGCTGGTTGAATAGAAATTTTAATGAAAAATGGATTGGCACATATGGACCTATTCGTTGGCCTGCGCGTTCACTTGATCTTACGCCTCTAGATTTTTGGTTATGGGGATATCTGAAAAATCGAGTTTATCTAACAGTGCCACAGAATGTAAACGATTTACAAAACCGAATAATTGAAACTTGTCGGGAAATACCTAATAATTTCGTTTTAAATGCCACCCGTGGTGTTATAAGAAGATGCATGTATTGCATTGAGCATGGCGATAATCAATTCGAACAATATTTGTAAAATTTTTTAATTTATTTTTTAGTTTTATTATTTGTTTTTTTCTGTAAAATAAAATTAGTTACATATGGATAATGCACTTTTTTTTTACATTAATTTTTTCATGGCGCACTTCAGTATAATACAAAGTCACTTTAAGAGAATGTTCTTTTAATTTTTTTCTCTTCTAAATGTACAATTAAAATGGATGTATTGTATATCAATGGATTCGGGAAAAAAATCTTTATTCAATTATGCAAAAAAATATATACCGTGCAATTTGAAAAAAAAAATTGACAATCGCTAGGAATTGAAGATGGCGCTGGAAAAAATGTAAATGTTGCTTCAAACATAGTACTCATGAAACCATTTCATTTGGTACCTATCTCATGAAAATCGAAATATAAATAACAGAGTTACAGCTTGGGGCGTTTTTTGTGTGACAGCCTGTATAATTTCTTAGCCGTTCATTTAATATATCATTTGATAAATTCTTGGAATTTTCGGCTTTCATATTAAATATTTTAAATATTTGTAGACACAAATGTTTACATTCACATTTACTTCGCAAAATAACATACTAATTTTAAAATATTTAACATATTTAATATAAAAGACGGAAATTCCAAGAATTTATCTAATTATATATTAAATGAACGGCTAAGAAATTATCTCTATGTATTAATAGCTAAAGATGAAAATTAACAATTTCAAACTTTCAAACTGACATCTGAATATTAACATCGGTGCTTTATAAGGTGTTTCCAATATACTTGAAACCAAGGTCCTCGTGGTTCAGTTGATTAGAGCGACGGTCCGGCGAACATTAGACTTGGATTCAAGTCCCAACGTGGACGAAACTTTTGCAAATAAAATTTCGTATAATTTGCGTTGTAATTTGTAGACAACAATATTTACATTCACATTTACTTCACAAAATAACATAGTAATTTGAAAATATTTAAAATATTTAATATAAAACCCGAAAATTACAAGAATTTATCAAATGATATTTTTTTTTTCAAAGCCACTCATCACACAATCGAAGAGCTTCGTAATGCTATTGTGAATTGTTGTGCTGACATAACCCAAGAAATACTAATAAATCGCTTTGAAAGCATGAAGCGTAGAGTTCAACTTTGTCTTCAAAATAATGGTCAACATCTGTTTTAGTATTAAATATTTATACAAAAATTAAATGACTAATTATTACACATATTTATATGACATAACCAAAGTATCAAAATTATACGTTTGTGACAGATTTTGTGCAGTGTCACCAACCATTAAAAAAAAATCGTGGCCGCCTCCTATGAGAAAGGTTTTTGAAGGCACGTTATACAGGGTTAGTTAAAACTATGGAGACGGCGATTTATTGTCGTTAATATTCATTTTAGGGATTTATGTTCAATATAAAAGTTTGTTGGGATATTCTGATTTACAATTGAGAATATTTGATTTTTTTTTTCTTCAATTGTTTTTTAGTTACGCCTGTCCGCGCATTTTTTTTAAATGGGAACTAGTAAATTTTACTCTACCATTCGATAGAGTTTTTTTTTCTCTTTACAATAATATTTTTGTTTTTTTTAAATTCATTTTAATAACTTTTTTACAAGAAAAATTAAACAAATTAATAACAGAGTAAATTAAAGTAAGTGTTCAAATTGTCGTCCATTAGTAATTTGACAATGACCCAATCGATTTACAAGACCCCGAACAGAGTTCTGTAAAAAATCTCGGGGAATTTCTTGTATCGTTCTGGTAATTCGGATTTGTAAATCTTCGACGTTATCGGGCTTTTCTTTGTAAACTTTGTTTTTTACGTATCCCCAAAGAAAAAAATCTAAAGGACTTAAATCTGGCGAACGGGCTGGCCATTCAATGGTTCCTCGTCTTCCAATCCATCTGTGGGGAAAAACGTTGTCCAGATATTGACGAACATTTACACCAAAATGTGGTGGGACGCCATCTTGCTGGAACCAGATACTGTCATTGGGCAAGTGTTCATTGTTTTCATGAGGATAGAGCGTAGCACTAGCAGGTATTATTTCATTTTGCAATAACTGCAAATACAGAGCCCAAGTTAAATTGCCATTGATGAAAAAGGTACCGATAATATGACCGCCTAGAATGCCAACCCAAACATTAACCATTTGGGGGTACTGCGTATGGTGCTCCAAAAACCAAGAGGGATTTTCCGATGACCAGTATCTGCAGTTATGTCTGTTTACTTCACCGGTAAGGCAAAAAGTAGCTTCGTCTGAGAAAAGAATATTGTTGACAAAATTTTCATTATTATTGCAAAAATTTAACATTTCTTCAGAAAATTGTAATCTCCTATCAAAATCATCTTCCGTTAACTCGTATACAAGGTGTACCTTATAAGGTTTATACTTTTCACTTTTTAAAAACGACACGATCGATGACTGAAATATTGAAATTGGCCGCTAATTGATTGGTTGATAAATGGGGATATTCAGATACAGCCAATAAAATATCCAGTTTGTTATCATCGCTTTTTGCTGTTCTAGGTCTACCACTCCTTGGCAAATCTTTAACGCTACCCGTTTGTTCAATGCGTCTTAAAGTTTTACCAACAACGGATTTAGAAATTGGATTTCTATTTGGATGCGTATCATTAAATAAATTACTAACGTCTTGTAAACTTCTGCGTCTATCTCCATAACCCAACATCATAAGTATTTCAATTCGTTCATGTTCACTTAAACTCGCCATTGTTAATATTAACAGCAACAAATTGTACAAATGAATTATTTCTGTCAATGATTTGCCGTACACAATAACCACCGATAAAATTATGTCGCTCAAGTTTGTTTATCGCTACGCTTCTGTCTATCTGCGATGTACCGAACATCTGTTAAAGACATGAACCGGTTTTTTATTATAAAAAAGTTATTGAAATGAATTAAAAAAAAACAAAAAAAAATTTGCAAAGAGAAAAAAAAAACTCTCTCGAAAGGTAGAGTAAAATTTACTAGTTCCCATTTAAAAAAAATGCGCGGACAGGCGTAACTAAAAAACAATTGAAGAAAAAAAAAAATTAAATACTCTCAAATGTAGATCAAAATATCCCAACAAACTTTTATATTGAACATAAATCCCTAAAATCAATATTAACGACAATAAATCGCCGCGTCCATACTTTTAACTAACCCTGTATAAATTCAAATTATTATTTCAAGGCGCCTAACGAAAATATTCAAATTTTGACTTTAAATTTATTTTATTAAACCAAAATATTAAGAGTAAGATAACAACTGATCAGGACGTTATATTACTGCACAAATAGTGAGCCACAACTATGCCAAAATACTTTATAAAGTTGTAAATAAATAAGGTCCTCATACATTTTACGGTCGTCTTTCCGAGTGTTGTATTTAAATGTATTTTCGTCTATTTGTACAGTATGCACCAAGGAAACGGAAGTGAGCTCCGGTGCATTCGGTTTTTGTTCTTCTATTTTTAGTTTTTCTTTTCCACTGAAAGCCCTCTGCAACGTTCTCTCGTCCTATCCGTATTATAATATTTTTCCATAGAATGTCAGTTGAATTTTTAGTCGTTTCCAGACTGTACGGTATTCGCACGACACAACAGCTTGTCTGAAAATGCCCCATTGTGCGTCGCAACAATGCATACAAGGCGACTGTCGTATTCGGTTAATAGCTAATTTAAGAACGTGTCAACAACAATGATGCAAGGGCAGGGGCATTTCGCACGTGTTTTTCGGACAATTTATTAACTTTTGCCCGTCATAAAACGTTTCATAAATTTATGATGGCGTGTTCTTTCTTCTTATCGATGGCTAAAATACCGCTAATGGAGTTAGTAAAAATGAAATTTATAATAACTGTAAATCATTTTTATAATTGTCGAAATGGGCAAAAGAAAATCTTGTAAGCTATAAAAGGCTTGTGGAACGGACCTTTATTGTACACTTCGCGGCGAAATTGTTCAGTATTTTGTCGTTAGTGACGTAACGTGTGTTTATTTGAAAAGTCAATCTAGGCTACTTTGAAATTTTGATAGAATAAGACGCATATATATTAGTATGTGTTAGTTGTTCCGTAAACGTAAATCCAAATGACATTTGATAATGACAATCACAAATATCAGTTAGTGCATAAAATAATCTTGCGTCGATTCTGGTTTAAATAAATTGCTTCTCAGTTTAAAATGGCTTTCACTTTAGAACATTAATTTTTTTTAGTCCAGACTTATTTTCGAAGTGGTAATAAAATTGATGGTTTATGGGTTTATTCAGTTCAAGATTGCATGGTAGAATTTCAAGTTGAGTTTCCACATTTTGTAATAGAATATATACAATATAAGAATACTTTGGATAGAACTTTAAAACTTTTTTCTGAAACTAGTAGTCTCTTAAAAAAATCAGGCAGCGGAGCAGTTAAGAAACGTACACCTCAAGTTGTCAATCGTGTTGAAGAAATAATGGAAAATGAACCACAAAAATCTGTTCGACATTTGAGTCAACAAATAAACCTTTCTGTTGGTACAACTCACAAGTTATTAAAAAAAGATATGCAACTTTATCCATACCGTGTCACAGCAGTACAAGAATTGTTAGAAATTTATTACCCACGTAGACTACAGTTTTGTAATGGTTTGTAAATATGAACAATAATGGAGAACTTTCGCAAAGAGTCATCTTTACTGATGAAGCATGGTTTTATAAAACGAGATACATAAAATCACAAAATACAAGAATTTAGAGTAGTGAAAATCCACATGTAATTAATGAAGAATCGCTACATCCACAGAAAATTGGTGTTTGGGCAGCGATAAGCCAAAAGCGTATCATTGGACCAATATTTTTTCAGGGAACGTTAAATGCTCAAAGTTACCGCACGGAAATTTTACAACCATTTGTCAATCAATGATGAACTCCAAAATGCATATTTCCAACAAGACGGAGCACCTTGTCACTGTACTGCGGAATATTTGGATTATTTAAGAGAATTTTTTGATGAGCGTATAATTAGTCCAAATACTGAAATTGCCTGGCCTACACGTTCATGCGATTTAACACCTTGCGACTTCTTTTTGTGGCCTTATCTAAAAAATAACATATT
Organism: Melolontha melolontha; assembly: GCA_935421215.2. Taxonomy (NCBI): domain Eukaryota; kingdom Metazoa; phylum Arthropoda; class Insecta; order Coleoptera; family Scarabaeidae; genus Melolontha; species Melolontha melolontha. The sequence continues at coordinate 14,261,066 of OW285235.1, forward strand.
TCGAACACCTATATTGAATTTTAATGATATGCTACAGAGAATCGAACAGAAATGCATGGAAATTAATAACAATCCAGTAATGTTGCAGAATATCATCAGAAATTTTGAACGGAGGATTTTAAAGTGCATTGATCTTGAAGGACAACGTTTCCAACATTTGTTATAGTTTTCAATAAATACCTATTATTTGTTATTTATTTGTATATAAGAAACTGTCCAAATATAAGACTTCGTAGGTTAAGTAGTAAATTCTAATTTGCGACATACTTCAAAATGTTCTCACATGCTACTAGATTGACTTTTCAAATGAACCCTTGTTATATGGAACAGTTTGTAAAAATCACCTTATACAGGCTGATTCATTTTCGGCCCTCACCATGGGGATCTCGCTTATTATTGGAGATAGAGTATAGGTTTAAATTTGGCAAAGTTGATAAATTTTGTGTTTGTTATAAATCCGTAAGGAAAATAGACCTGTGACAAATGACCTTCGTTATTAAAAAAAAAAAACGCGAAAACCCCATTTTCTTCTTTTATCTGTAGCACCGACATTTGGCCTTGTAGAGAAAATATAAAAACACATCCTTGTGGCCATTTCTAAACCTCTATCCAGTGGTGTACTCTAAATTTTTATAAGATGTTTCGTTTCTTTCTGGCCATCATCAACTATCTAATTTCTTATAGGCGCCATATTGGATTTAGATATCTTCAGAAAGAGTTTTTTTTCTGGTTTTAACCATGTACTACATGCTGACTAAAGTTTTTGACACTAGGTTTTATTTGAAAGAATAAATTATAAGATTAAATAAGGTAGCCATGTAATTTCAATCTGTTAAACATTTCATTTATTGTTCATTAATAATACAAAAATGTCATACACTAACGAAGAGAAACGAGATATGATAAGTATTTTTTATTCTTCGAACCGAAATTCAACAGTAGCGAGTACAAGATATCTACAATTATATCCAGAACGACAACAGCCTCATCGTACCATTTTTATAGATCTCGACAGAAATTTGGTCGAGAATGGATCGTTTACTAAGGCGCGTAATGGTCAAGACAACAGGAATTTAAATGAAAATCGACAAGATATTTTACAAATGGTAAATTAAACGAGTGTTTTCAAATTTCATGTTAATCTTGTATTTTTATAGATAAATAATAATACATTAATTTCTACACGCGAAGTAGCGTCAGAATTAAATTTGTGCCAGTCCAGAGTTTGGAAAACTTTACATAAAAGTAGGTTTAAACCATACAGGATACATGTTAGTCACTCTTTACTGCCTGGAGATAATTTGAGAAGGCTAGAATATTGTAATTGGTTAATGGGAAGGATAGAAAATGACGAAAATTTTTTAAGCAAAATCATCTGGTCAGATGAAACAAAATTTACAGATTCTGGAATGTTCAACAGAAATACGGAGTACTATTGGGCAGTACAAAATCCGCGACAAAACAGGGCTAGAAGACCACAACATCGTTTTGGAATAAACGTTTGGATGGGTATTTTGGCAAATCGTCTCTTAGGACCAGTTATGTATGAAGAACATTTAAATGGAGAAAGATATTTAAATATTTTACGTACATACGTATCTGACTATCTTGACGACAATATCCCATTAAATCAATTACAATATTTATGGTGGCAACAAGATGGCGCACCAGCACATAATGCAGCTGTTGTTAGAAATTTCTTAAATCAAGAGTTTGCAAAACCGTTGGATTGGAAATAGGGGAGTTGTTGAATGGCCAGCGAGATCACCTGATTTAAGTCCGCTAGATTTTTTTTTATGGGGATATGTTAAAAATAATATTTATAAAGTAGATGCGCCACAAAACATTGAAGAATTACGAGACAGACTTCAGAATGCCTTCGATGCAGTTCCTTGAACAACTATACAAAGGGCAGTACAAAATGCCAGAAGCCGTGCCCAATTGTGCATTACCGAAGATGGCCAGATAATTGGACATTTACTGTAATTGTTTATTGTTTACTTTTCTATGTATTTTTATTAATGTTTTTGTTATCTTGTACTCGCTACTGTTAAATTTCGTTTCGAAGAATAAAAAATACTTATCATATCTCGTTTCTCTTCGTTAGTGTATGACAGTTTTGTATTATTAATGAACAATAAATGAAATGTTTGACAGATTGAAATTCCATGGCTACCTTATTTAATCTTATAATTTAATCTTTCAAATAAAACCTAATGTCAAAAAATTTAGTCAGCATGTGGGACATTGTTGAAATCAGAAAAAAAACTCTTTCTGAAGATGTCTAAATCCAATATGGCGCCTATAAGAAGTTAGATAGTTGATGATGGCCAGAAAGAAACGACACGTCGTATAAAAATTTAGAGTACACCACTGGATAGAGGTTTAGAAATGGCCACAAGGATGTGTTTTTATACATATATATATATATATATATATATATATATATATATATATATGTTTTCTCTACAAGGCCAAATGTCGGCGCTACAGGTAAAAGAAGAAAATGGGGTTTCCGCGTTTTTTTTTTAAATAACGAAGGTCATTTGTCACAGGTCTATTTTCTTTAGGGATTTATAACAAACACAAAATTTAACAACTTTGCCAAATTTAATCCTATACTCTATCTCCAATAATAAGAGAGATCCCTATGGTGAGGGCCGAAAATGAATCAGCCTGTATATGAATAATGTGACATTTGCAGATATTTTTATAAATATATTCTTAATTTATATATATGAAATACGCATCTGCGTCTCTGCGTCTCTGCGCCTCTTGTTTTGTGTTCTTTACACCAGATTTTTAATTATAAAAAATACTTTTGTATTATATAAATTGTAGAAGTTTTTGGCTAGTAAAGTATGTTTCGAATTATTCTGTTATACAAGTATCCCATATCGTTATGTTCAAATTTTAGGAGTTCAAAGTAGACTTCATTTCAAGTAACAAAAACGCAAAACTTGTATATCCATTTTTATTTGTTTCAAAGTTACGGATCTATGAATGTGATTGTCAGATCATGAAAAAAAATGTAATCCTAATGTCAATATAAACTGATTTTATTTTAAAAAAGTTATACGATTCAATAACAGGCCTGTGATTGTTAACGTCGCATAATAAAATGTTATCCTAAAATAAATAAACACGTGTCGTTGTGCATACAGTAATTTCTTGAAGATCTACAAAAAAGAGTACTGGAAATTGATTTATGATAAAGAAGGTTCTTACTTATTTAGTAAGTGCTGAGCCATGAATATTATACAATAAACAAATGTTCAGGTGACTGTTAACGTTGCCTTTTTTAATAAAGGATTACATTACGTTTCGGTTCATACAACGGCTTATTAATGAGTGGACACGTTTTTTCTATTCAAAATGCCTTACCAATTTTCTTCTCAAGAGTATGCGGACATACATTTTGTGTATGGCTACTGTAACGGCAGTGCACGTCAAGCAGTTATTCAATACCGACATCGGTTTCCCGATAGGCGCATTCCTCATTACAGAGCATTTCTGGAAGTACACAGACAATTTCGGGAATGCGGACCGCATGATTATATTTTCGACCGAGGAGTAAATTTGCCAGCAGACTTAGAGGAAGAAGCAGTAGCTATTGTTACAAGGGATCCAACTCTCAGTGTACGTCGAATCGCTAGACAACTAGGAGTGCCACGAACGACAGTTTGGCGAATTTTAAAACGTGAGGGCTTATATCCATATCACTATCGCAGGGGACACGGTTTGCTTGAGGCAGACCACTATGCTCGTCTAGTTTATTCTACCTGGATATTAAGATAGTCACGGCTTCATTTTAATTTCTGCAGAACAGTCCTCTGGACAGATGAATCTACGTTCACGAGAAGTGGTGCTACAAATCTGAGAAACCTGCACAAGTGTTCATCAGAAAATCCCAAAACTATACGTCCATCTAAATTTCAACATGAATTTTCAATTAACGTTTGGGCGGCCCTAATCTATAACTTGTTGATTGGTCCTGTCGTTCTTCTTGGGAGATTAAATGCGGAAAATTACCTTTAATTTCTTATTGACGCACTGCCAGGTCTTTTAGAGATGTCCCACTGAATGTTCGACGAGACATGTGGTTTCACATGGATGGGGCACCACCACATTTCGGAGTTTCTGTCCGTGATTGAGTTAACGTCAATTATCCAAGATGGATTGGTCGAGGTGGTCGTGTTGCATGGCCACCCAGATCACCCGATCTTAATCCCCTTGACTTTTATTTATGGGGGTACATGAAACATTTAGTCTACGCGCAAATTTCGAAGACATGAGAAAAGTAGTTAATTGACGAAGGAGATACTTGTTGAAACTTCATTATAACGCTAAGAAATAAGTAATTAAACTTCTAGTTTCAAGAATTCTTTTATTGTAAATACCACTACAATATGGTTTCGCCATACAATGGCTTCATCAGGTCAGTATTTCATCCACCTGATGAAGCCATTGTATAGCGAAACAATATTGTAGTGGTATTTACAATAAAAGAATTTTTGAAACTACGATAGAAGTTTAATTACTTATTTCTTAGCGTCAAGAGAAGAGTTGTTGGATCGTATTCACCGAGCAAATCTCACAAAACAAGTATGAAATTCGGATAAGTACTTCTTCTGTTGGTTTTCGGGCACAAGCCTGCATTCAACAAGGAGGTGGACGTTTCGAAAATATTATTAATTGAACTTTTTTAAATAAAATCAGTTTTTATTGACTTTAGGATTACATTTTTTTTCATGATCTGACAATCACATTCGGACAATCGCATCTGTAACTTTCAAACAAATAAAAATGGATATACAAGTTTTGCGTTTTTGTTACTTGAAATGAATTCTACTTTACACTCCTAAAATTTGAACATAATGATACGGGACACTTGTATATGCATGCGGTTGGTCCGTAAAGAGTAGGGAAGACATGATAATACAGTTTCCAGAGATACGGCGGTGCCATCTGATGGAAACACTTTGTTAGTTCTACAGTTGTTATGCAGACAGAGCTACTTGCTTCGGGCTGGTAGCTAATATGCAGCGCTGAATATATTTCTACGCTCGATCTTAGCAATTTCGGTGAGATATCAAAGTTGTTATTTTTGGTGAATGTATCCTGCTGTATAAAGATGAAATACATATCTGCGTCTCTGCAGAAGGATATGTTCACAAAAATATTAATAATACTTGTATTGTGTTCTTCACACCAGATTTTTAATAATATTTTCTATTATTAAAGATACTTTTGTATTATATAAAATTGGTGAAGTTCCTGCCTACTCAAGTATGTTTCAAATTATGCCGTTATAATGTAATGCACACCTAAAATATTTCTTTTTTTTACAAACTTTTTGCAGTTTTAAAATTTTTTGATCTTATGATGTTTTTGCACTGTGACGTCAAGGATATGTATTATTTCTTAAATTGTAACCCCTAGTTTATGTTAAAGGATTTGAGATAGTATATTATGGCATAAAACAAGTTACACATTGAGACGAGAACTTTACGATAATTTTCAAGAATATTGAAAGTGATGTAACAATGTTAATTTTTAGTTTTACATTAAGACAATTACCGACATTTGTTTACTAAGGAAATACTAAGTAAATAGTTTTGTGCCGATAAAATGGTGCGTTATAGCGAAACGCAGAGAATTAAAAATTTTATGACGAAGGTATACGGCGACCGTGATACGACAAATGACCAAGTCTGTGAGCAACTCCATAATCAGTATCCTGGTTTAGAACCAATATCAACACATATTGCTGTGAGTTTCGCTTATACAATATAATTAAGTAAATGAGTGCGGGAAGTTACTCAAGCATATCTTTCTTTAGACTCTGTATATTATTTGTATATCTCAGGGCTATATCTTTTGGGTTGTACTTAACTAGGTCTAGCGTCCAATGTAAACGTACAGAAATAATACATAAGATGAAATTGTTAAAAATTCTTTCATTGTTTATTAGTATTTTCACAAGTCATTTATTTGCGACATAAAATATCACTAGAATTTTTCGAAATATTTCAATATTGTGCATGAATTGTGCGCATGTAATTGTGCTGCAGTTTAGGTGATTAGGTTTGAACATGTTACAGCTTGTTTAGAGTGAAATTCGCGAGCGCACCTCATACGAACGTAGCAGATAAGAGATGCATGTGTACTGTTACAAGGAGTATGTCGCAAAAAAGCTGCCTTATTCCGAGTTTTTCGAAAGTTATTCGCGTATAGTAACACATTCAGTTTGTTGAGTAATTACAGGGTTTTTGGGTTGCCTTTCACGATTTGTCATTTGTAATTCACTAATTCTCAAATGACTTTACCAACTGTCAAATTTGTGTCAATTGTAATTCCCTTTTATCAAAACTGTTTCACTATTTGTCAAATGATTTTCTCTATTCTTATGCAAATAAAATAATAGAAAGCAATCGAACTCATGTATATTTATTAGGAACCAACGAAACTTATTATGTAAAATAGACAATAAGTAATGAAATTCTTAAACATTCAAATACAATTTACGAAAGAATTTCGATTCTTCGTAAACAATCGCCTAAGTAGGACTCCATATGTTGTATGTAGTGAAGGCAGTGTTCGTGAGTGATATTTTCTGATACTCTGTGGATGGATTGATATAGCTCATCAGCATTTCTTGGTTGTGATCTCTTGATGTAATTTTTTCCATTGACTAAACAATTCCTCATTTGGATTCAAGAATGGGCTATACGCCGGAATAAATACAGCATGGTGGCCATGAGCTTGAATAAGATTTAGTACTTCAGCATTTTTGTGAAAGCGAACATTGTCCATTATAAGATAAGCTCCTACGATATTATCATCACGAAAATGATTAATCAATTTTAACAGATACTCTGAAAAAGGTTCCACGTTGTATGGTCTAATCTTGTATTTGAAATAAATATAACGAATTAAAATTCATTCCAGCTACAATTGAATAATTTCGTCCTCTAACTTGGGCTTTACGTAAACATGCTGGAGTATTTTTGGCAGATCTACCAGAGGACACTCTTGAGTAAACATTTATACCAAATTCATCAATGAAAAAAATTTTGTCTTTCTCATTCATAATTCTGTTGTATTCAATTGCATAATCAAAACGATTTTGTATTATAGCTGGTGTATTTCTTCTTTCTGGTATGCACGTCACTCGTTTCATAGAATAATGGAATTCTTTTAAAGCCCTATTAATTGTTGATGTTGATATTTGCATGTCGGGCCATTGGCAAAGACTCTTTGCTTGTAAATCACGAAGTGTAAGAGTACAATCCTCGTCAATCCAATCACATATTCGTTCCTTTTGAGCTTCATTAAGCTTTTGCTTTCTGTGACTCGGAGGTTGTTTATGTATCTGTCCCGTTTGCACATGTTAGCATAAATTTTACGCACTGTATTCGGTTTTACATTAAACTGTATTCCCACATCAATTGAAGATTTTCCCTGATTCATGGAGTTAATAATTAATGCGCGCACTTCGTTACTAATTTTCGCATTTCGTCTTCTCACACGCTCCATGTTACAGTAATGACGGTTCATGAAATTCATTTGACAAATGTGAATATCATTTGAATAATGGTGAAATACAAATGACAAATGGTGAAAGACAAATAAAACAGTGAATGTCATTTGATAAATAATGAATCACAAATGACAAATCGTGAAAGGCAACCGAAAAACCCTGTATTGTTCCTGAAAAATTAAAACAAGGAAGCCACGTGGGTCCAGAACAAGTTGCTCAAACTGTTTTTAAAAAATGACGGACAAAGTGTGCTCTACATCGCAAATGCCCTAGGAATTTTCCAAAGTACCGACTCAGATGCCCAGCTAAAGTTTCGGGAAACAGATGAGTACACAAGAAGGACGGAACATGATCAGATTCAGGATCGGTTTTTTCGAATGCAGGCGTTAGGTGTTCGCACGGTGACAGCATATACTCTTGTGCAAAGCTTGAACGACGTGTACAACAACATAGTGTCAGTGTATACAGTTCGCAGACGTTTAAATGAGGGTGGGTTGAGGTCCAGAAGACCTGCAACACGCCCTCTTTTAACCACAGAGCACCGACGATAGAGTTTTCAAGTTGCATAGGAACATGTGGATTGGAGTCTTGAAAAATGGTTTACTGATGCGTCCAAATCCACACTATATGTATCAGATGATCGCGATAGGGTGTGGAGGACAGGGGAGCATTTTGCTGAAGCTTGCTTGTCGCCAACCGCATTTGATATATTGTTTGCGGACATTTCGTTGACTGCCAATACAGAGCTTGTTGGAATTCGGGGTGAGACAATTACTGCCGACCGCAACATTCAACAATGTTTAAAAGATCATGTGCTGCTTTTCGTGGTATTTCTTTGTGAAAATTTTACATTACAAAGGTCACACTGGCTTACTTAGAACAAATTGGCACATATCCACTATGAACTCCTGACTTGAATCCCATTACTTAAACATGCATGGCATATGTCGGAATGACGTGTTCACTGCACTCATGCAGTTTCCAATGCTGGACGGGTTAGAAGAAGCCCTAACTACGAAATGGAACTAAATTCCTCAAGAGGAATTTGCCGCTTTTATCAAGAGCATGGTCGATTGAATGGCAGTCGTAATTAGGACTCGTGGTGGTGCTACAAGCTATTGAGTATTTTTTTGTTTTTTGACATCATCAAATTAACATTTTTTTATTTCCAATTCATCGGAGTTTTATTCTCAGTTTCCAAAGTTGTTCATTTATGTTTTCTTTTGACTTATATTTTATTATCTTGTAATGGATTTTATTTCAAATGCGCTAATAAAGAACTTAATCACCAAAATATGATTTGTATTTGAGTGGGTCAAAAATATTTGAAAAAATCAAGGGCCCGGCTAATTTTGTACGCTTTCACGGTCGTAGCTCATGCTCGCTTCTTGGATTTTGGGCTGGAACCACGGTATACTGGATCATCTGCTTATTTGTAATAATATTTGGTCAGTTAACAAAGTGTGTCACAGACATTAGCATAAATATTATGAAATCCTAGACCTATTATAACGTAAAAATCCATTATAAGCTTCTGTTTGAACTCTTTAACAAAACGAGGTGATATATCAGTGACCAACCGCAACAAATATTATATGTCCTAGATTTTAATTACATTTACTTGAGGTACATTAAAACAACATTTTGAGAACCACTAGAATTAAGTTGTAAAAAGAATTTGTATATATACTGTAATATTTGTTAAATAAATTATTAAGGAATATTCTGTTCTTTAATCGATATTCCCTTAAGTTGTGTTGTTCATGTCATGAGACACCCGCTATATTACACTCAATAATTTAATTAAAAAAATGTTTTACTTAATTTCGACATTAATTCTTAGCATATAACCAACTCTAGTTATAGTTTATCTGAATCATTTACCTTCTTAAGTGAAGTAAAATTGTAACATAATAATTTAATAATAGTTGTATATATAAGTATGTACAAATCTATATACTCTCACATTACCTATGAGATTCTATTCGGTAGGGTTTAACTTGCTTGTAAATTTTGACTTAATGGTCACTGGAAATGTCATATTTGCATGCTAATACCGCCTAACTAGGTGGCACGGATGCAACAAATTATTGTCAGTTCAGGAGGTAAATTACGCGAAAACTATTATGGTCGAAATGTTACTTCCATGTCGCGTAGTATGTCTGCGTAATTAACATACGACCATGCATTGTTCGAACAGAATCGCTCTTTAGAGAACATATCGATGAACTTGGGTTAGAAGCAAGTGTGTTCTTGTCTAGAAGTCGATTTTATGTGTAATTTTCAAGATTCTTATGTAAAGAAGTAATTAACCCTAGGAAGCATGCCTGGTACTGTTTTGTAATAAAACTAACTTATATGTTAGAGATATAAGTAAATTTTAAATAAAGAATTAAAATATAACATTTCCAATTTTATAAATATTCAACTATTCATTTTCACATTTAAACCACTGCATAACATAATTTTATTAGCATATTTAAATTATAAAACTTTCTTTACATTTACAATTTTGTAACTTTATACATTAAACCGCTTGTTTTATTGCCAGTAGCTTTTCTGAGAATTTTCACTACAATAGTGGATGAAATGTAGGCTAAGAAAGACGCTGTTTCAGCTCGGAATATGAGAAGAAATTATATGTTATTAGGTCATATCTTGAAATCTGAGTCATATCATGAAATATAAACGAGATCCTTTTATGTCTACCTGAATGAAAGTGTTGAACATGACTTTGAACCTATTTTATTTCGTTTATTTATTTCATTAAAATATTTGCATTTTTACGACAATTACTTGGAAATTGAGACTGCCTTTTGCTCTAATAAAGAGGGTAAAAATACTTTTATTTCATCTTATGTCACATTTTTTGATGTCCTGGACTCATTTCAGCCCGGAAAATGAAACTTTACAACATTAATAGTATCAGAATAATTGAAACATACATGAGTAGGTAACCCCCACCAGTTTTGTATAATATAAAGGTATTTTTAATAATATAAAATATTAAAAATCTGGTGTGAAGAACACAAATACAGGTTCACTATTAATATTTTTGTGAATGTGTCCGAACATATCCCTCCCCAGAGACGTAGATACGTATTTCGCCTTTCTACAGGCTCATCGGTACGCCCCTGCTGGAGAAAGGATATATTCAGCGCTGAATTTACTTCTACGCTCGGTCTGGACAATTTCTGTGATGTGACGATGTGGTTCCTTTTTGTGAATGTGTCTGAAGATATCCTTTCTCCAGCAGAGGCGTACCGATGAGCCTGTAGAAAGGCGAAATACGTATCAACGTCTCTGGGGAGGGACATGTTCGGACACGTTCACAAAAATATTAATAGTGAACCTGTATTTGTGTTCTTCACACCAGATTTTTAATATTTTATATTATTAAAAATACCTTTGTATTATACAAAACTGGTGGGGTTTACCTACTCATCTATGTTTCAATTATTCTGATACATTACACATGCGGTTAGTCCGTAGTATGAGTGAAGACACAAACAAAATGCAGTTTCTAGAGAGATAGCTGTGCCACCTTTGGAAGGGCGTCGTTACTACACATTGGTTATGTGGACGGGGCGAGGTACTTCGGCTGTCTGACAACAGGCAGCGCTGAATTTACTTCTACGCTCGGTCTGGATAATTTCTGTGATGTGACGATGTGGTTCTTTTTTGTGAATGTGTCTGAAGATATCCTTTCTCCGGCAGGGGCGTACCGATGAGCCTGCAGACAGGCGAAATACGTATCTACGTCTCTGGGAAGGGATATGTTCGGACACGTTCACAAAAATATTAATAGTGAACCTGTATTTGTGTTCTTCACACCAGATTTTGAATAATATTTTATATTATTTTTTACCTTTGTATTATACAAAACTGGTGGGGTTTACCTACTCATATATGTTTCAATTATTCTGATACATTACACATGCGGTTAGTCCGTAGTATGAGTGAAGACACAAACAAAATGCAGTTTCTAGAGAGATGGCTGTGCCACCTTTGGAAGGGCGTCGTTACTACACATTGGTTATGTGGACGGGGCGAGGTACTTCGGCTGTCTGACAACAGGCAGCGCTGAATTTACTTCTATGCTCGGTCTGAATAATTTCTGTGATGTGACGATGTGGTTCTTTTTTGTGAATGTGTCTGAAGATATCCTTTCTCCAGCAGGGGCGTACCGGTGAGCCTGTAGAAAGGCGAAATACGTATCTACGTCTCTGGGGAGGGATATGTTCGGACACGTTCACAAAAATATTAATAGTGAACCTGTATTTGTGTTCTTCACACCAGATTTTTAATAATATTTTATATTATTAAAAATACCTTTGTATTACATTAATAGTACATTGTGTATCTAGTAGCAAAAGCGATACATTCCCGGACGACAATGTAAATTGTTGGCCGAGGCGTTAAGTCGAGGCTTATGTGCATTTACTATGAGGTACACAAATTTTTTATTCTGAAATCGGAATCAATATTATTATAAATTAAAGAATTTTAATAAATGCATAACATTTTTTCATTACTACCCAATTGCCTATGAAATCGTTTCCTTGACTACCATTGTTTGTTACCTGTAAATTGTTCAGAGTTTGATAATCCTAGAAATATTGAAATTACTTTTGGTATGCGGCCAAAAGTATTAATATCTATTGGTTGAGAATAGATTTTCCATTTTTATGAAATATGAAATTTACAGTAGGTGGACGAATAAGTTTTTTCAAACGAAATTGCTCACAAGATAAAATAAAACGTTGTATGATATACGTCCGGCAAAAGATTTTCCACAGTACTCTTTTCGAAGTTCTTGACTCGGTCCCTTCGTCGCCTTGTCCAGAAACACTCGTAACTGTAAAACCTCATTTCCCGGACTTATAACGTAAATAACTATCACCTTCGTAGTTATTATACGTCAGTTATCGAAAATGTTTCCATCGAACAGATGTCCGGGGATTTAATGCGCGCATCGAAATACACTGCTATTTGCCTTTTTGCATGCATCTGTCGTATTAGCACGTCACGTCGGAGAATTCACTAATGGCATGACAATTTGCATCTGCATAATGCATAAATATATCATAAACAGGTGACTAGTTGACGTGCAGACGTGCCACCACATACAGCGCGAAACGACGATTGGATGATGAGCCCTCTGAATCGATGCGTTGATAATTTCTAATTAGTAATTTAATTTACGAAATCTTAAATACAAATTTGTGCTAAATTATTACTCTTAGTAACTGTACCATTGACAAATTGTAAATGTAGGGAGTCAAATTTCGTTTAGATGGAAATACAGAAAAGGATAACGAGCGATCGAGATAATTTGTAATCGAGTCATTCATGAATTTGAGTCCGTATGTCTTTTCCGATTGTAACCGTCGCATAGTTATATATTCGACTGACATTTTACTTGACGTTTCTAATGTAGTTGCAGTTCAAATAACGAAATTCTATTTCGGACTCATGAATGTCTCGATTACAAATCATCTTGATCGCTCGTTATTAAAAAAATAGAACAGAATAATTGAAACATACAAGAGTGGGTAAAACCTCACCAGCCTTGTATAATATAAAAGTATTTTTGATAATATAAAATATTATATAATATATAAAATATCCACACCAGATTTTTAATAATATTTTAGAGCTTCGAGGAACTTCCAGCTGCATCGAAAGCAGATGTTAACTTTTTAGTTTTAATTTTAATTTTAATTTTTTTTAAATTCTTGTAGATCCAATTCTTCAACATATCTTTCAGTACTAAAATAAGAAGTTAATTTCTTTTTATTGTGATTAATACGAAAGCTATTTTCTTTCTTTGAGCAGATGCAAATTGTCATGTCATTAGTAAATTCTCCATGACATGGTAAAAAGTAATGCAGTAGGAATATAGCAGTTTATTTCGATGCATAGATTAAATTAAAAAAAAATAGATTAAATCTGTTCGATGGAAACAATATTCAATAACTGACGTATAATAACACTGACGGAAAACTATTTTTACCATGTTTATTAGAGCAAAAGGCAGTTATTAATTTTCACATATTTGTTATGAAAATGAAAGCATTTTTTTATGTAAATGTTTAACTTAAAATTTTAACTTATAAAGACATGCGGGTGAAAAAGGTCATGTTAAAATTTTACAGTTGTCGTTTGTTTAAGTATATAATATCGATGTGGTATTTGTGAGTTGATAGTGACAATTATGTGTAAATTGTTTAATAAGACCGCCAACGCCTAACTCTACTCCTGATGAAGTAAAAAATATATTAACGAAATATTGAGTTTAGAACAATTAAGTTTTATTTAAAACAGACCGATAACCCAAACAGTAGTGAATTTATTTTAGTACGGTCAAGAAATTTTCTAGAATTATATATACATATATAAATATATATATATATATATATATATATATATATATATATATAATTATTTCGTGACCTTGGTATGATATGGTAAGTTCAATCAGTTGGCGATTTAAGGTCTGGCTTTACTTTAAAGTATATATATTTAAAACAACCCTACATGTTTCGGCAATGATGCCTTTATCAAGGATATAAGGAGTTGATTTAAATATATATACTTTAAAGTAAAGCCAGACCTTTAATCGCCAACTGATTGAATTTACCATATCATACCAAGGTCATGAAAATATTATATATATATATATATATATATAAATATAATATTTTCGTGACCTTGGTATGATAAGGTAAACTTAATAAGTAGGCGATTAAAGGTCTGGTTCATTACTTCAAAGTATATATATTTAAAACAACCCTACATGTTTCGGCAATGATGCCTTTGTCAAGGGAATAAAAAATATTTTTTATTCCCTTGACAAAGGCATCATTGCCGAAACATGTAGGGTTGTTTTAAATATATATACTTTGAAGTAATGAACCAGACCTTTAATCGCCGACTTATTAAGTTTACCTTATATATATATATATATATATATATATATATATATATATAAATATATATATATATACTGTTCCCTGAGGTAACCGACAAACTTACACAACTTTTTTGTTCAGAATCACCTCTAGAACATTCTGAACAAAAAAGTGCATGTACACTTAAGCTTAATTTTTTTTTGTTCTTTAGGTTTCAACAAAAGAAGAAAACTATTTCAGTAATGTACTAATTATTAATTATGAAATTACATAACAAACTAATAAATTAATATTATAGCAATTGCTCGAAATGTTCGCCTCTTCTTTCTAAACACGTTGCTGGTCTTTGGGTCAAATTCTGTTTCCAGTTAATATCTATAAGTTCATTTCGTAAGGAATCTACAGCTGCAACTATTCTTTCGATCAATTCTTCTCGAGGCTTACCATTATAGTAAACACGATTTTTTAGGCTACTGCAAAAGAAAAGTCCAATGGCGAAAGGTCACGAGAACGCGCTGGCCATAGTACAGGGCCCCCTCTGCCTATCCGCCCTCTAAGAAAATTTTGATTTAGAAAGTCAATAACTTGCTTACTAAAATGCGGTGGAACGCCGTCATGTTGATAAAACATGCCGACGCTCATGCTACATATTTGTCATTTTATAAAATCACTTGCAACATGTTTAGAAAGAAGAGGCGAACATTTCGAGAAACTTTTATAATAGGTTTATTAGTTTGTCATGAAATTTAATGATTAAATACATTACTGAAACAGTTTTCTTCTTTTGTTGAAATCTAAAGAACAAAAAAAAAATTAAGCTAAAGTGTATATGAACTTTTTTGTTCAGAA
This sequence comes from Melolontha melolontha, assembly GCA_935421215.2. NCBI lineage: Eukaryota > Metazoa > Arthropoda > Insecta > Coleoptera > Scarabaeidae > Melolontha > Melolontha melolontha. Next base: position 14,276,372 of record OW285235.1, read on the forward strand.
TCACCTCTAGAACACATTGTGTAAGTTTGTCGGTTACCTCAGGGAACACCCTGTATATATATATATATATATATATATATATATATATATATAGGCTTGTAAGTATTATCGGCTATACTATAATAATGAATAATTAATTGGTCGGGTAGGCGGTTTGTCCACTAAAAAACTTATTTATTTTAACCTCTATATTTCGCAGCCATTTGTAACTTCTGCAGGAGAAAAAACAGAATTAAAAATTAGCTTTAAATTTTATAAAACTGAGGAAGGAGTTGCAAGGGAAACAAAACGCTGGTCATCGAAAATGATTTAAAACCGTCAAGATTTGATTGAGATTAATGCAATTATCCTTTGTAAGGAGACTAGTGCTCTGTAAGAAAAATACATCCTTTAGAAGAACGTATTTGAAGAAGCTGGTAATAGATCTGATAACTCCGCTTACGAGAGAGCACTCACACATACTTACTTTATCAATAGAACTAGAAGCTGTTGAAAGAATACTAAAATTGAAGCCAAAAGCTAATATTTCAATACCTCGACTACCAACCTCTGCTAACGTTCTAGAAAAACATATAAGAAAATAGCTTGACCGGTGTAATTTAATAAACACCATCTTAGCCTTAAAAAATAATTATTACTTTCAAATGTATTTATTTATCGTACGATTTTAGTAGTTAGTATTTTTAGTATGCAACAACGAAATAGGCAGTCTTATCAAATATTTACGTCGCAATATTTCAATTCAATCTAGGCTTGTCAAGGCATCGTCGAGTAATTACAAGACGTTCAATTATCGCGACGGTGCGGTGACGAACAAAGAAATTGTAAGGGCGCAATATACTGTCACAGTTGAGCAAGTGCAAATTTTCCGCAATGAATCTCGTTCTCGTTGTCTTCTTCTTCATCAAACTAAGGTTTCACGTAGACGTCCCCGCTGTCGTTAAGCGAGTTTTCGATATAATGACTGTGGGGTTAGCTGTCTCTAATTGTATCAAGATTTTCTTCCAGTTGGCACATCGAATCCTCCCGAGTAATTTATCTTTGAAATTCATCTTTGTTTCGCAACCTATATTTTAATATTGTCATCTGTTTCTCCCCATCTGTTCCTCCAACAAATCAAAAGATAATTATGCAACTGTTATTAAGGCCGCGTGGCATTGGTCGCATGACAGTTAATATGAATAAGATTATCGACTCGAAAATAATGAAAATACCAAATGTGACATTTTTGTTCTAATATGACTTACATTTAGTTGGCCCGGTTTGTTGACAGCGTTAGATTTTTTTCGTAGTGTTTATTAAATTTTCTTGATTTGAAATATAATGAATTATAATGAAATATAATGAATTATTATGACGCTATAAAATGTATTTAATCCTCAAGCACGTACGATGTTCAAATTTTAGAGTGTAAAGTAGACTTCATTTCGAGTAACAAAAACGCAAAACTTGTATATCCATTTTTATTTATTTCAAAGTTACGGATCTATGAATGTGATTGTCACATCATGAAAAAAAATGTAATCCCAAAGTCAATGAAAACTGATTTTATTTAAAAAAGTTCAAATAATAATATTTTCGAAATATCCACCTCCTTGTTGAATGTAGGCTTGTGCCCGCAAGCCAACAGAAGAAGTACTTGTCGGATTTGCTCGGCAGCCAGGTGAATACGATCCAACGACTCTTCTATTGTGTTCGAAACTTGCGCGTAGACTAAATTTTTCATGTACCCCCATAAATAAAAGTCAAGGGGATTAAGATCGGGTGATCTGGGTGGCCAAGCAACAGGACCACCTCGACCAATCCATCTTGGATAATTGATGTTAACCCAATTTCGGACAGCAAATCCTAAATGTGGTGGTGCCCCATTCATGTGAAACCACATGTCTCGTCGAACATTCAGTAAGACATCCTCTAAAAGACCTGGCAGTTCGTCAATAAGAAATTGAAGGTAATTGTCTGCATTTAACCTCCCAGGAAGAACGACAGGACCAATCAACAAGTCATCGATTAGGGCCGTCCAAACGTTAATAGAAAATTCATGTTCCAATTTAAATGGGCGTATAGTTTTGGGATTTTCTGATGACCACCTGTGAATGTTTATAACACCACTTCTCGTGAACGTAGATTCACTGTCCAGAGAACTGTTCTGCAGAAATTAAAATGAAGCCGTGACTGTCTTATTATCCAGGTAGAATAAACTAGACGAGCATAGTGGTATGCCTCAAGAAAACCGTGTCCCCTGCGATAGTGATATGGATATAATCCCTCACGTTTTAAAATCGCCAGACTGTCGTTCGTGGCACTCCTAGTTGTCTAGCGATTCGACGTACACTGAGAGTTGGATCCCTTGTAACAGTAGCTACTGCTTCTTCCTCTAAGTCTGCTGGCAAATTTACTCCTCGGTCGAAAAGATAATCACGCGGTCCGCATTCCCGAAATTGTCTGTGTACTTCCAGAAATGCTCTGTAATTAGGAATGCGCCTATCGGGAAACCGATGTCGGTATTGAATAACTGCTTGACGTGCACTGCCGTTACAGTAGCCATACACAAAATGCATGTCCGCATACTCTTGAGTAGAAAATCGGTAAGGCATTTTGAATAAAAAAAACGTGTCCACTCACTAATAAGCTGTTGTATGAACTGAAACGTAATGTAATCCTTTATTAAAAAATGCAACGCTAACAGTTACCTGAACATTTGTTTATTGTTTGATATTCATGGTTCAGCACTTACGAAATAAGTAAGAAGCTTCTTTATCATAAATCAATTTCCAGTAATCTTTTTTGTAGATCTTCAAGAAATTACTGTATGCACTACGACACGTGTTTATTTATTTTAGGATAACATTTTATTATGCGACGTTAACAATAACAGGCCTGTTATTGAATCATATAACTTTAAGAAAAAAAAACATTTTGTATTGACTTTAGAATAACATTTTTTTTATGATCTGACAATCACATTCATAGATTTGCAACTTTGGAACAAATAATTACTTGAAATGAAGTCTACTTTACACTCCTAAAATTTGAACATAACGATACGGGACACTTGTATGTCCTATACAGGTGCCCATTTTCTATCTCCGTATATGGGTAACTCTCTTAGTATTGAAGATACTGGATCGGTTAAATGAGCAAAGTTGTTCAGAATTTTGATGAATATTTGATAGCATTTTCAGATTTGTCATATGTTGTCAACTTTTTGAGATATTTAAGCAAAATTGAATTTTGACGAAATTTTCAGTTATAAATATCTTCGTAACCATTGAAGATAGAGCAAAACTAAAGATGGCATCTAATATATTTTTTATGTAGAATTTAATAATCTTTATTAAATATTCATGGCACACTTGAATATCAAACTTATGTTTTTTTAATGGAAATCATAGTTGACCATGACTTTATTAAAATGTTTATTTTGTTCTGATTTCATAAATGTAAGGTTTGGTATGGTTATCTTTTTTAAATCTTTATTATAGCGGAAGTAATTCAAAAACTATTACTAATAGAGGGCCTATTTTCAATATTACATATATACTTGTAGATTTGATTATTTTCACATTTTGTTAGACGAAGAGTTAAAAAAAAACACTTCCGTTTGAATAAAGATACCTGTAGAAGAATACCAGAAATAGAATCTAGAAGTAATATCCACCCAAGAATAAGTTCTGAGACAAAAATCTTGCTAATACCAAGATTTTGTGTAACAGGTACAATGCTAATAGTTGCAGCTAATTTGATTGGTGGTAAGATTTCTGCATGTATTGTTGTAAAAAATGTTACACATGGAACTGCTAGACTTCGACCTCAATTTATATATATATGTCAAGAAATGTAGAAGAATTGGAAGAAGTCAAAATAAGATATTATAGGGTAGCACGATTTCCAAATGTTATCGGAGCTACTGACTGTAACAATATTAGAATAGAATCACCAGGTGGGAGCAATGCAGAGCTGTATGGTAATTGAAAAGGTTATTTTTTGTGGAATGCAAGTAATTTTAGATTCTTGTTTAAAAATCTGTGACATCGTAGCTAGATGTCCATAAGCTTCACATGATCAAATCATATTTAATGCATTAACAGGAAAACAAACTATTGACAATGAACAGTTCCCTGGTCCTTTCCTACCTGGCAACAGTTGCTATGGGATATCAATATATTTATTGACACTGTTGGGAAATCTTCAAAACCCAGCTGACCATTTATATAACGAATCTCCTGTTAGAACTGGAAACACTATTGGAAGACTATTTGGTGTTTTGAAAAGGCGTTTTTCCGTGCTATCTTATGATATGACGGACACTTTTATATTTTTACAATCGATCACTAGATGGTGCTTTTGGCATATGTAATCACTAGAGCAGACCAATTTCCGTGCGCGCCATGTGCGCCGATGTGAGGATGATTGTATCAGATTGCATCAGAACAAATAAAAAGCATTCAGTATGTGTTTGGTACTTGCTTAGACTGCATGTAAGTCAATACATATCTAATGTGTTGGTCAAAAACCAAAAACATTGTAAAGAACACGTAAGCAGTTCGAAGCACAATAATAACAAAATTAATCGACAACAGTTTATACATGAACTATGAGTAACTATGATTGTGTGTACACTGCCGTTTACCTTGTTAAGTAATGATTCAATTATTTCATTTTGGAATAAATACGCGAATCAAACATTACCGAGCACGACATCGTTACGAAGGAATTTACCATCGGTGCGTAAACAGGTTGAAAATAAAATCAAAGCCGAACTGAAAAATAAAAAACTGTGGTTATGTGTGGACGAAACAACTGACAGCAAAAAACACTCTGTAGTTAATGTGATGGCACGTAACATGGAACCTCATCAACCAACGTCTTCAATTTTATTAGCATCCAGACGACTAGAACAATGTAATGCCGAAAAAATTTCGGAGGTGCTATTAGATACTTTGGAAAAATTTAAACTTTCGGAAGACCAAGTATTAATGTTTATGACCGATGGTGCCGCAACCATGTGATCTGTAGGCCGGTCTCATAGAAAATATTGTCCTAACTTGTTACAAATTACTTGTAAACTCCATGCTCTACACCTGCTGGCAGAACAGGTTCGTAGATGTTATCCAGAGGTCGATGCTTTAATATCGAGTACATAGGCAGTATTCCTGAAATCTCCAAACCGTATTCGGAAATTTCACGAATTGTGTCCCCATACCCCTGAGCCACCACAGCAGATTCTGACACGTTGGGGTACATGGTTATGGGTGGGGTTTTACTATCATGAACATTTTGAAAAAATTAAGGACGTGGTTTTAACATTCGATCCGAAAGGAAGTGCAACTATCAATACAAGCCAGAAAAAATTTCAAAATGCCCAGATTAAAATGGATTTAAAAAGTATTCGTGAGAATTACTTGGGACTAGAAGAAGCAATAACAAAATTAGAAAATTCGTCGCTATCGTTAGAGGAATCACTGCAAATCGTTAAAGATGTTCACGCACAACTGTGTGCTGTAGAAGACGCAAAAAGTGAAAGTGTTCTAATTAAATTTGAAAGTGTTTTAGAGAGAAATGCAGATTTTGACACCTTAACACGTATTTGTGAGGGGACGTCTACAGATGCATTAAGTTGCTTAAAAAAGTATTTTGATTATGCGAATATAACATCACTAGATGTAGAACGCTCGTTTTCCGAATATAAACATATTTGTTCCTCACGGCGGACATGTTTTTCGGAAATAACCTTAGAAACGCACCTGATGTTGAAAATATACAATCGAATTTCTCCAGTTTGTCAATCCTTGGAAGACGCTTAAAACGGTAAGTGTTTTTTTAAATCCTCTGTCGTGCACACAATCACTGATTTCATACATTTTCCATTTTATTTATAGGTACATACAACGCTGCTTTAATATGTACTATTCTTATTTTTCGTGTGTTTATGCATATTACTTTAATAGCAGAAAACCAAATGTATATTTAATTATTTCTGATAGAATAAATGTCTCTACTTCTATACTTATATCGGTAACAAGCTCATGTTGCGTCCCTATTCTATCGCATATTCTAATATATTACGAATTACACTCCCATACCGGCGCTCATGGCGCGCACGGAAATTGGTCTGCTCTAGTATTCACTATATTTTTAAAATTTGACATTTCTCAATGAGAAATCCGCGATAGCTTAGAAATTGAGTCAGTAGTTTGTTAACAATGACAGTTTTAAGACAGTGAGTTTGTAAAATAATGGAGATTGCTCGTGAAGGTTTTTGTTGGATAATTTTTGACGATTATAAAAAAGGCCTAACTCCACAAGAATGAATTATATCGCTTCGATTAATTACACAGGTCTACAGTGATTTTGATGTTTGAAAGCTGTTTGCTAATTTGTATATGTTTGGGGGCCCTTATTCCAAAAAACGCCATATTTTTGCTCTATCACGTAAATTTTTTTTATAGCGCTCTATATCTTAAAAATGTTAATTTATTAATATACATACCTCATGTTAGGCATGATTTTTAAATGAATTGATTTTTATGAAATTAAATGTGATTTGGCAACACTGGTTAATATTAGATTTCTCAGCAAAGCAACAGAATCGGTGCAGAAGCGTCAATACAACGTTGAAACCTGCTTATGTGCAGTTTGGTTGTGTTAGTCGTCGTGCTACTGTGTCCGCGCGCTTGTTGTCTTCGTTGTAGCGTATTTTAAGTGTTCTAGAACGTATAGATATGGAAAGAAGACATTGTGTGAACAATCCGAATAACTTTTGTTATATCTGTGGTAGTTATGTCGTAGTAAAGCAGAGGCAAACTATAACTTCGTTTGTGAAAAATGTATACCACGCTTATTTTGGTGTAAAAATTGGCGACCAAGACAAGTCCTGGGCTCCTCATACTGTTTGTTCCGTTTGCGTTGAAGCATTAAGAAACTGGCAAAAAGGTAGGAAGAAATGTTTAAGCTTTGGTGTTCCTATGGTATGGCGAGAGCCTAGAAATCACAGTGATGATTGTTATTTTTGTTCGTGTAATGTTCAAGGATTCAACAGAAAAAATAAGAAACAAATTGTGTATCCCAATCTTGACTCTGCCACTCGACCAGTTCCTCATGGACCAGATGTACCGATACCTACCGTAAATGTAAATGAAGAATGGCGCCTGTTTATTGACTCAAGTAAGCGTAGTTTAAAAGACGTTTTATTGCACAATGGTAACGAGCTGGCCTCGGTTCCCGTTGCCATTCGGTACATTTAATGGAAACGTATGAAAATTTTGAACTTCTTTTAAAGAATATAAACTACCAAGAACATCAGTGGATGCTTTGTGGTGACCTTAAAGTGCTGTGCATGCTACTAGGACAACAAGGAGGTTATACAAAATTTCCATGCTTTATTTGTGAGTGGGATAGTCGAGCAAGGGATAGACATTGGACTTAAATAGAATGGCCCTCTAGAGTAAGCCTTACACCTGGTAGCAAAAATGTATTAAGAGATAGCTTTGGTTGACCCCAAAAAAGTTTTACTGCCTCCTTTCCATATCAAACTTGGCTTGATGAAGCAGTTTGTTAAAGCCCTAGACAAAAATGGACTAAAAATGCTAGTACGATTTATGCGTATGACGGAAAGAATGCCTTGCTACTGTGAAAAAGTAAAAGAACCGGGATTCGGTAAGTAAGGGAGAATTCGGCAACAATAAGGGCATTATAATTATGGTTGTTTGGAATTCTTTTCGTGTTAGAGGAGATCGAGTTAACAGGGACTAATTTAACTTATCGTATATAAATGGATATCAGCAGACCCTTTTGCGTAATGTCTTCCATCGATCGACTGAATATCGTTTCAATGGTAAAACGAAAGAATGGTGTAAAGATTTTGAAAATCTAACACTAAAACTAAATCGATGATCGTCAGTCAGGTTGTCTGAGGGTATAAAGTACAAGGATTTACCAAAAAGTTCTTGAAATGATGTACTATTAGTGACTTTTTAAATGTCAGTAGAGAAACCATATGAACCGTAACCCAAAATATATCTTGATATATTATATGCACATTAGGGTGGAGTGAAAATGAACAAAAACATTTTTTTTTTAATTTTGAAAACTCCTGTATGTTAATTGATGACCCTATTAGAAAGCACTATTTATGCAAAATAACAAGACTCTGCAACTTTATTTCGAGGTGGCGCATGAAGGGTAAAGTTTGAAAAATAACCTAATTTACATAAAGGCAGAAAAGTACAAATTAAAAATCTTTTTTATCTACCATTTAATAAAACTCTTGGCAACACTTAAGTTTATTTCTCAGAAACAAAGTTAGGGGATTCCCATGCATAAAATAAAGTATCATTTTAAACAGTTTCTTTCAGTTTCTTCATGGTATTTAGAAGTGCAACGTGTTAAAAAGTTTATAAAACTTAATCAAACGTAAAATTTTCGTTACCAAAAATTAAAACGTGATTGCCGAGGAAAGATTTAAAATGCCTAAAACTAGGAAAGATTTGTGATGCTCTGTATTTGGAAAACCAATTACATTAAGTGCTAATGTGTTGCCTACGCATTGTGATATTATTAAATATTACCTGTGGCTAAAAAATGATATGCTTGAATTGAACAACCGAAAAGATCCTTCAATTAAGTGCATATGTGAAATAATTGCTACCAATATTGAACAAATATGGAAAAAGGCATCGATTTCTATAATAAGTCATCAACAAATCTTAGCAAGATTGATTTCCTATTACAACAAATACAAAAATATGAAGAAACTGCGCAGTGAAGTAAAAAAACAAAATTTCTTAAAGGAATCTCAAAAACAATTATTTGACATCGCAACCTGTAAGTGCGCGTCCAGAAACATATGTAAATGTGTGACAAAAATACCTCCAGCAGAGGAAAAGGTTTTAAAGGACCAACTAAATGAGCATAGGATGTATATTGGCTGTGTGGATAGGTAGACAACAAAATCTATACGACGCAATGAAGTTCGAAAGAGAAAATATGATCGATTCGTTCAAAAAAACATGACTTCAAGTACTTCTTCGTCTATGTCAGAATTACATCGGTCATGCAGTAACACTTCAAGTGAAACATCATAATCAGAGCAAGATGATTTTTGCTTTAATGAAGGAAAAAGAAAAGTTCACAAAAGAGAAAATCAAAAGGGAAATAAGCAGATGAGACAAAAGTTGCAAACCCTTGCTACAGCTTGTGACAGGACTGGAGTTTCAGATCGATCTGCAGCATTTGTTGTAAACGCAGTAATGGTTGATTTAAACATTATAGATGGGGAAAACTCATCAAGCGTAATAGATCGTAGTAAAATACGTCGAGAAAGGAAAAAAGTTCGAAGGCAGTTGAGCTCTATTAGCAATGAAAAACGTCTGACTTCTATTTATTTTGATGGTCGTAAAGACAAAACTTTAATTATAACTTCAAAAGAAAATAAGTCACAGCGTAAGACTATTACCGAAGAACATATTTCAATGGTATCTGAGCCAAATTCTGAATATATTGGACATTTCACAATAGATTTAGGAAAAGCAGCTAATATTATGAGGAATATTGTCGCCTTATTAGATAAAAAGTATAAATGTAATTCATCTTTGGTGGCAATCGGATGTGATGGAACGGCTGTCAACACAGGGTATAAAAATGGAGTCATTGTTGGCGCCATTTGTTTTTAAGTCTTGGGAAACACAGTAGGTCCTAATAGCTTTTCTGGAGCTATAGGTAAAAACCTCCTCAAGTGCCTTGATTTTAAGTTACAAGCTTTTGAAGCGATTCCTGCAGAATTGCCAGATATTGACATAAAGTTGCTAAGCAGTGATCAAAAATATCTTTACGAGATTTGTTCTTCCATTTCGTCTGGTTTAGTTTCACCAAGTTTAGCTGAAAGAGACCCTGGGAAATTAGCACACTCTCGCTGGCTAACTTGTGCCAATAGGATTCTTCGCTTAAATATTGGAATGGCTACACCACCAGAAAACCTTAAGCAACTAGCACTTTTCATTATGAAAGTATACGCGCCAACATGGTTTGACATAAAGTCAAAACCATCTTGTAACCATGGTCCAGTTCACGTTTTCAACATGGTCAAGAGAAGTTTATATTTAAGAGATGACCTTAAGAGTATTGTTTTAAAAACTATAAACAGAAATTTATTCTTCGCACACCCAGAAAATATGCTGTTGGCCATGCTTCAAGATGATACTTCAAAAATTAGAGAATTGGCTCTCCGAAGAGTATTAGAAGTAAGAAAAGAAAATGTGTGTATTGAAAGCAAGAAAGTTCGCGAGTTCCGCCTTCCACAACTTCAAGTAAATGCGACGAATTACTATGAGTTAATAATAATAAATTGGTCGAATGTGAGAATAACTGAACCACCAATGACTATGAAATATTCTAATACAGAAATTTCAAACCTGATTCGTTCGGGAAATAATTTCAGTCAATTTGGGATGTTTCCTTGTCATACCCAAGCAGTAGAGAGGTGTGTCAAGCTCGTCACTGAAGCTTCGATATCTGTTTGTGGATCAGAAGCAAGAAACGGTTTCATTCGCTCTAGAATTAAAGCAAGGCAAGACATACCACTGTTTGAGACGAAATCTCAATTTTTTCAACAACGAGATCCTTTACAATTAGCTAACGAATGATTTTTGCTTTTGTATTAAATATGCTTTATGTGAGTAAATAAAAGACTGTAACTGTTTGAATTTATTGAATAAAAACAAATTTAAACCACACTGTTTACTTTTTTATAAATGATAAAGTTCCAACTTGGCTTGATGAAGCAGTTTGTTAAAGCCCTAGACAAAAATGGACAGTGTTTTAAATATTTGTGCGATACATTTCCAGCTTTATCCGATGCCAAGTTAAAAGAAGGTATTTTTGTTGGGCCGCAGATAAGAACATTATGCAAAGACAAGGATTTTCAAAACACAATGACCAATGTCGAGAAAAACGCCTGGGTTTCATTTAAAGAAGTAATTGATAAGTTTCTTGGGAACTCTAAGGACGAAAACTACGAAAATATTGTTCAAAAATATGTTACAACACTTTCATCGTCTAGGTTGTAATATGAGTTTGAAAGTGCATTTCCTGTTTTCACACTTGAACTATTTTCCTGAAAATCTTGGAGCAGTTCGCGAAGAACAGGGAGAGAGGTTTCACCAAGACATTAAGGAAATGGAACGGCGATACCAAGGCAGATGGAGCATAACGATGATGGCGGACTACTGCTGGATGTTAAAACGGGATATGCCCTTAAAAACATACAACCGAATGTCCGGAAAACGCAGCTTTCTGGCAAAAAGACAAAGATTTCACTTAAACAAGACTGAGTAAAGTATTTTCTTCCACTTTTTTAACTTGTAATCCACCTTTTTACTCAATAAACAAATAAATTTTTTTAGAAATATCGTTTTTTTTTAATTTAATATTTGCAAAAACCTTACGTGATACAAATAAATGCATAGAATTTTTTAAATCAGCCTACCAAAATTATATAAAATCAGTTTTCAAAGTAAAAACATCTGTCAAAAAGTTTAATTTTGTAGACCTGTGTTATTGGTAATGAAGCACCATCAGAGAAGACAGTTTACAATCGGTTTGCAGAATTTCGTCATGGTCGTGCCTCAGTAAGTGATGAATCACGTAATGGTCGACTAAAAACTGTTGTGATTCCAAAAAACATCGATGCTGTGCGGAAAGTAATAGAACACGATCGACATGTGACTTACTGTGATGTAGAGGCATCTCTTGGCATATCGCAGACATTCGATTCATTCAATTTTACTTGAACATTTATTTGTAAAAAAAATATATTCCAGTAACTTGACCGAAGCACAGAAAGCAGGTCGTGCTAATTGGTGTACAGAGATGCGCAAAAAATTCGACGTAGGAACCGCAAAATCCGTATACATTCGTATGAGGGTTAAGCACGTGTCTTTGGCCGAAGTAAACGTTGAAAAATACTAGGTATATGTCTATGTGTACAGATACAAAAATGTGTATATGTATATGCTTAACGTATTGATGTACTCAAATTTCTTTAGTAGAGATTAACTAAACTGTATCCACATTCGGGTTATTTAATGGTCTTGTTTAAAGCTATATGTTATGTCGAGAAATAAACTAAATGCTAAAAAACTACAAAGCTTTGTAACATTGTTCCATACAAAACACAGCTAATCAACTTTCTATATCCGATATAAAATTTTAAACTCAAATGAACTTGAAAATTAGATTGTTTGCATCGTCCCTATTACATTTTTCAACGAAATCGAATCACGCATTTCCTCTAATGTAATATCTGCAAACTTTTACGACCGTGCCCCGCTTTGACAATTAACTGTCGAAAACGTTTTGCCGAATCATTCGGCGGAGACGAATTCGATAAAATCGAAAGAGCGTTGAATATCTTCTCGACGTACAGTTCGACGATACGCTGTGCGACGGTCTACCGGCTAATAGCTCGTGCATGATTGATAATCGTCTGCGCGGACGGATGTGTATACCACTTCGAATAACTCGCAGCCGTTCGGTTCTTTTCAATAGAATTTACATTTCAGCATCGCCCGTTGTTGATGACTCATCGGCGACGACAGAATAAAAGAACCAAAAAAAAGGGGCCACTAAAACTTGTATGCCGTTTTTTCTCCACGGTATCGTATAAATCCCAGAGAATAGGAGAACGTAGAAGTGTTTTTCGAACAATGTTGACGCTGTCGGTGCAATTTCCGTTGGAGATCCGCATAAGTGTCTAGACGAATATTTCTTTCATTCGACTGGATGCTAACAGAATAAAGATTTGTCACATGCGGTAACGTTTGTAACTACAGTCGCCTCCTGATAAAGTTGCTTGGATAAAGCGAAAGTATCAATTGTTCGAGGCTCGTTTGAAGGTACTGTAATTTTTCGATAGAGGGCGCTAGAATCATCTAGATTAATTCAATTATAATGGGTGTTCAGAAAAATTCGAAAAAGTTTTGAACCAAAAATCGTAGGTCCTTACTTAAGTCTATGATTTGTATTAAATATTAAATGTCAACTGTTGTTTGTCAATAAATGTCAAAATCGAATATCAAAGATAGTAATTTATACAGGGTCATCGAAAAAGGTGTCCAGGATTTTGAAGTGAAATAAAAATCTCAATATAAATGGTAGAATATTTATGTGTACATCAAAAGACGCAGCAAATTTTAATTTTTTTATCCCATCTAAAAAGTGTCAAACATCACTGTTTACCGGGTGCGGCAATAGTGTGTCGGCGGAGCTTAGCATGAAAACTAATAAAGTTGTAGCAATGAAATCTTATGTACAGCAGACCGATTTTCATGTGGCCGGTGGGAGAATTTGTACGTGCGTCAAGTAAGGGTCAGTGTTAGATAGATACAGTATTCGGAAAAATGAAATGCAAACTCTTTGTGCGAGTCGTGCATTGGGACGTAGTAAGGGATAAATTCAGAAAATCACATTGTTGAACATGTTTATAATGGTTTGTATTTCACTAAATTAAGGCAAATAGAAGTAAAATAAAACGCATAGTTTCATGTAACATGTTTAATTAAAATGTCTTACCTTACCTACTAGCTAATAGCGTACTAACATCACATTAAGGGGATGACTGAATAAGATTGTTAGCTACACTTAACGGTAGAAAGGCTTAGGATTAAGTAAAACTAATTTGGATAATTAACTGAATTATTGGCAAATAATGTTTATGCTAATCTCTTTCTCATTGTAATCACATTGTAAACTTTCTATATGTACAAAAGAACAGTATATTCTTCAACGAGCGTAGGCGAGTGTTGTAATAACATTATTTAATAGTCGTGGAGAAAAGAATATTATTAATATTAATATTATTGGAAATAACAATGAAAATAATAATTACAATAAGAAATAATACATAAATACTCAAAAATAATTATAATTATAGGAGAAAACAATAATGAACAATAACTAAGTTTCAATAAAATTACGGTAAATTATACATATAGTTATATAAAAAGTTACGCAGAATCACTATCACTGACTTCCTCTTCGCTCTCCGATTCAGAGTATTTACCCAAATTAATAATGAACTGGTCTGTAGCTTCGTCTATGAGAGGTTCCGCTTCCAAAAACTTTTGCTCCCACTTTATCGCGTGGTCACAACATTTATTCCATTCAGCAGCACTAAATTCATCAAAAAGTTATCACATAACTGTTGAACATATCTAATAGTGAATGATACATTTTTTTGTGCCAGATATTGTTTAAGAGATGCCCATACTAACTCAATCGGATTTAAATCTGGGTGGTATGGCGGTAATCGCAAAACACTATGGCCACGTTGTGTTAACATTTCATCTATCTCGAACGTTTTAAATGTTGGCTTATGTACTTTAATAATATTATATAAATCGAGCTTGAGCATGTTATTGTCGAAGTAAGTATTTTTAGACCTTAACCAGTCTATCGTAACTGATTTCCTGCTATTAGAATTCGATGGTTTATCTTTTTGGACATTATGATAAGGAGCATTGTCAATTACTAGGACAGACTTTGGAGGCAGGTTTGGAATTAATTTTTCTAACAACCAATTTTTGTAATTTTCATAATTCATCTCGTGATGATAATCTCCCGTTGTGGTATTAGACTTAAAAATCAATTTAGCATTCGGAATGAATCCCGTCTCGCAGCCAGCATGAACAATAATTAGTCTTAGACCTTTTGATATAGGCCTTGCTAATCCTTCATTGGAATTGTCACTCCAACAAGTAGCCACGGTATGAGAACTATGGATGTAAGTTTCATCCATATATATAATCGGTCTTTCTTCATTTCTGTAGCTTTGAATGGTACGCAAATAAGACACTCTTAACTGACGAATGTCGTGCTTTTCCATTAACAACTTTCTGTTGGTTTTTGTTTTTCTCCAACGAAAGCCCATATCTTTTACTACTTTCCGAAGAGAATCTATTCCTCCAGTGTATCCTGTTTCTTTAAATTTTCTTAGAATGTTTGGCATTGTAGGCACAATTTTGTCAACAGTAAAGGTATTTAAAATTGTTCTACGCAGCACACCTTTATCTGCATCGTCTAAGTCGGTTTTGGGCTTGGTTTTTTTTTTCTTTTTCTTTGGCGATGTAAAAGATGAACCGGCACCTGCGTTTATTTCACTTTTTTCTTTAACAATCCGTCTAATACTTCTCTCAGAAACACCCGTTGCGGCAATAACGCGTTCATATAACTGATCCAGTGGAATTTTGAGTACCCCTGAAGTTTTTTCTTCTTGCATATATTTAAATACATTTGAGATCACTTCACGAGTTTGACTGTGTAAAACACATTTATTTAATTTACTTTTAAACTCCATTACTCACTACCTTAATACGGCACTGCACTACTGTGTTTATCGCTTAAAACGATGTAAAACACTGAATGCCAGAGGTTCCCTACCTATGAATTTCGTGCGCGTCTCGAGGGCGGTACTTCTAACCGGCCACATGAAAATCGGTCTGCTGTACACATGTAGTATGCTACAGTGCATTTTCTGTTTTTATTTATATATTTACAGGGTATTCCAAATGTGCACTTACAACTGTTAGTGTTGGTTTTATTGCAAATTATGTTAAAATCTTGACAGCTGCAGCGACTAACATTTTAAGTCTTAGCCTGAAAATGGGTGCAGTGCCTCACGTAACTCTTTTGTTACCAATTTATGGACTAACACGTTATATGTTTTGAGGGTGAACAACGTGACAACATATACAGAGTGTTAAATATGTCGTGCCAAATTTATCGAAGTTTAAAGGCTATTTTTTCTTTTTTTTTTTTTAAATTGAACCTATAATTTTTTTAGTAGTCAGAAAATTCCTAGTAAAATTGCCGTTAAAATGGTACCAATAAGATAGCACTTATTTCTAGTATTTTCGAAGTTACAACCCTTTAATGCGATATATCTATGTTTATAATATTCAATATGCGGTGCATCTAATAGTTGGTTGGCCATGAAATGATATCAAACAAAGTAACTTTTACAAACACCTGTTTTTTAATTCTTTATTATTAGTTTTAGAATTACATTTTGAAATATTTCCATAATAAAACAAAATTAATTTAAAATGTGTTCAAATATATGTCCATTCTGCTCTACACATGCTCTTAATCGCCTCTGCATCGATAGACTTATATTTTGAGCCATGTTGTTTTCACTTAATTGAAGAAAAGCGTTTCTGATTCGTTGTTGCATGTTCTCTGCTGTTGCAGGAGGTGTTACGTAAACTATATTTTTTACAATAGGCCACAGAAAGAAATCACAAGGGGTTAGATCTGGTGATTGCGGTGGCCAGCTTATAAAGCTTCCTCTCCCAATCCACCTATTGGTGAATACCCTATCTAAATGTGCTTTTTCAGAAGCACCGTAATGTGCAGGTGCACCATCATGTTGGTACCATAATCTCCTTATGACGTTATCTGGTAGGCCTTCCAATAGCAATGATAAATTATTTTGTAGGAAATTTGTGTAGATTTCACAATTTAAAGTAGTATTAAAAAAGAATGTACCTATAATAGTGTTTCCTATGATGCCTCCCCAGGTGTTAACACTTCTTTTTTGTTGGTATAAAATGGGTTGCACAAAAGGAGGGTTTCTAGTGTCATAATAATGAGAATTTTTCTGTTTGTTATTCCACAATTAGCAAATGTTGCTTCATCTGATCTAGAAAAGTTAGATCTTGTCGTAATTGGAAAAGTATCTGTTCACAGTAAACAAGTCTCCTTTCAAAATCCGTTTGTAATAAGCCTTGATGATTTTGAATTTTGTAAGGGTGAAATTTATGTTTTTTTAAAATCCTTCTTACAGCAGTGACTTCTGTCCCGTGTTCTTTCGAAATTATCCTTGTAGATACGCGCGGATTTTCCACAACGGACTGGACGACGATCACTTCATTATCTTCTGTAACCATAGTCTTAGTTCTTTCAAGTTTGACGTAATTCACTGAACCCGTCCGAAGAAACCTTGTCAACAAATTTTCAAACGTCTTAATATCTGGTGCTCTTCGGTGAGGATACTCCATAGCATATGTTCTTGATGCTAAAAGTGGATTTCTATTAGTAGCGCCAAGAACAAATACCATGTCTACTAGCTCCTCTTTCGAAAAATTCGAAAAATTTGACGTTTGGTTACACAGCAATTTTTGCTTAATATCATTTCGTGGCCAACCAACCAATTATTAGATGCAGCACCGCATATTGAATATTATAAACATAGGTATTGTAATGGGACACATTACGCCCATCTTATTTCAAAGCAGTTATATCCAATTGTAAAATTTTAAAGAATATTAAAATTAATTTGTTTAAACTAAAAAAGTCACATTGTATAAATTTTAATGCTTTCCCACCATTAAATATTATTACAAAACATTTCGCAATAATATTACACACGTATTTCAATCAGTTCCTTCTATGCCAAATCATCATTTTGTATAGTTAAGTGTGTATAGTTAGCCATACATAAACTCTATTAGAATAACCTAGTGTCACATATACGAATCGTTAGAATCACTGTATTGCATCATCCACGAAACCAGTACGATCAAGAACTCTATAAGGAAGCCGGGGAATCACCAAGAGAAAACCGAAGTTCGGACGCATCAAGGAAAGCGAAACGAATCACTGGACTCAAGTCAGTCAAACGAGTCAAACGTGCTGCCCCTTAACGTGATAATAAAGTGAGGGAATACTGCAATAAAAGTAGTTGGCTCAAGGGAGTCAACCAAGTAAAACGTGCGACCCTATAAGCAAGAGTAAGAAAGGGTTAACCGCATTTTGTGTACTTAAGTACAATAAGTACACAGTGTAGCAAAAGTATCACTTGCCTACAAGTGCAGTCATTTAATTAAAAGTGAATCCCCAAGCTTAATACATCAGGGCTCTTGTCTGGAATACCAGGCACCCTGAGGCGTGAAGAAACAGTGTTAATACAGTGAACAAGTGCATCACTCCAGAAGCACCGAGTCAACGATAAAGTGAAATGGCCATTAGTGCAGCGATGTAAAGGTTAGTCTTTATAAATACTGTTTATTAATCTGATCAGACTAAACAGTTCAAATCTGTGTTAAATTTACTGTATCTCGCCCCATATGTATATTAGTATTTAGTAAACTTTTCAGAATAACCCTAAGTAAATATGTAATTAATCATATGTAAATTAACAAGCTTTATTTATCAATATAAGTATATTTAGTAATAATTTTTATTTCAATTCATGTAATCTAAACTTTACTGGAAAAGCATATTAAACAAAAGGAATTGATCGAAACATTTATTAAGTAAAAAAGAGGGATTCATTTCTTTTCACCTTAGTTTTCATACACGCTTTGAGAGAGAAAGGCGACTTACCCGCTTTATTTAGAGTCTTTTTCTATATCTCTCCGCTATTTTTTGCTAACCGGCAATTTTATAAGTTCAATTATACTTTAGAGGGGGTAATCCTCTTGGCGCCCGACAAAGCGGTAATTGAAGTATAATAAGTCAATTACTCAATATTCAACTTTAATCTATATCTCAATATTTAGGATAACTGCGGCATTTAAGTATTTTCAGCACCAAAGTTATCGGTTGTTAACAGCAACCTCGAATCCCTCGAAGTCCGGGACATTATTAATATAACGCCCAATCTTAGGGGCTAAAGAGGACTGTTGCAGTATATCCCATGAAAGGGTTATAACTTCGAAAATACTAGAAATAAGTACTATGTTATTGGTACCATTTTAAGTTCAATTTTACAAAGAATTTGCTGACTAATAAAAAAATTATAGGTTCAATTAAAAAAAAAAAAGAGAAAATAGCCTTTAAACTTCGATAACTTTGGCACGACATATTTAACACCCTGTATATGTTGTCACGTTGTTCACTCCTAAAACATATAACGTGTTAGTCCATAAATTGGTAACAAAAGGGTTACGTGAGGCACTGCAGTTTTCAGGCTAAAATGCAACTGTCAAGATTCTAACAAAATTTGCAATAAAATCAAAACTAACAGTTGTAAGTACACATTGCAAAGATAATTTAGGTTGCTATTATCATAATAACAAGAAAGTATAGCAATCTATTAAAAGAAAAATTGAAAGTGGTTGCGGAAATTTGGAACACCCTGTAGATATATATATAAAAATAGAAAATGCACTGTAGCATACTGCATGTGTACGTAAAATTTCATTGCTACAACTTTATTAGTTTTCATGCTAAGCTCCGCTGACACATTATTGCCGCACCCTGTATATAGTTACGTAGCCTTAATTCGTTGTTATAATCTCCAATAAGTACGTGCGTGTGCCGAAAAATTTTAATAAAAAAAACATTATTGGGCAACGTCAAAGGGTGATCCCGGGTATTTGTAAAAAATTACTGACAAGGAGCGCAGGTGGTCTTTTGGACAGGGTGACATGTGGGCCACTAGAGGTTACAACACAGCTCTGACAAATACGATCGGGGCTCGCTCAAACTCGACGCAAACTTCTTCCATCGCCAACGGTAATGTTCCAATCGTAATCTGTTAAATATATCTGTGTCGTTTGTGTGTTGTATCTGAACCTTGGAGATTATACAAATTGCTTTTGTATCCATCTTTGCTCAAGCGTTAATGATTGAAGTTTGTAATTGGAAATGTATATAAATACAGAACTGTAATATAGCGATTATTAATTATAAATTGATGTGTTACTTCTAATTCTTATTACTAAATTTTGTTCTAGAATATTACAGAGCAAAAAGAACGAGGTTAAGTTATTGTTGAAAAAATTTAGTGCCAATAGTTCTAACACTTAATTTAAATATTTGATCTGTAAAGTGTAGTGAAGACATGAAAATACAGTTTCCAGAGATACGGCGGTGACATCTGACGGAAACATTTTATTAGTTCCGCAGTTGTTATCTAGACGGAGCTAGGTGCTTCGGCTGTTTGTTAAGATGCAGCGCTGAATGTTATTTTACGCTCGGTTTCAGTAATTTCTGTGAGATAGCGAAGTTGTTCTTTTGTGAATGTATCCTTCTCCAGCAGGGGCGTACTGACGAATCTCAATATTTTATATTATTAAAAATACTTTTGTATTTAAATATATTATTGAGACATAGTACTAATTTCTATCTTAGTCAATGATAACACAGGGAAATATTGATTCTGCGGAATGGGATTTATTAGTTAATTTTAGGTAATTCTGGTCTACTAAATATGAAAATAATAACATATTTGTTAAATTGACTCAACTTTTTGAGGTAAAAGCAATCCATCCATAACATGAAATAAAAGAGTCCAATATACAAGGTGTGTATAAATTGGCAGACCCACTACACGTGGCGACATTCTTGGTCAAATTTTGAGTTATAAGTCCTAATCCTAAAACGATGTATCAGGCTTCCTTTGTCTTCAGAATGAATTTGAAAAAAACATACATTTGGCAACATTGAACACGCATGTGCTAGTTATAATCTTCGGAACATTTTTAAACGTCGTCTTGTGAACTTTATATTTTAAATTAAAAAAAGAAACAACCGAAATAAAATTGGTTTCTTAGATTACATATTTATTACGAAAATATTACAAAGTTTTAAAAATGTTTGATAAAATAGACTAATTTTAGTACATCTTCTTGATAGAAATCAATGTAATTATTACCTACATAATTGTTCGAATTGAAATCCATCAGTTTGTAGACATAGCTGCAATCTTTGTGGTATCGTCTGTACTATTCGCTCAAGTCTTTCTGGTGTGATTTCTAATACTGCGGCGTCAATTCGGGCTCTAACTTCGTCAGCGTCTTGAGGAGCTGTAGCATAAACTTTACCTTTAATGAAACCCCAAACAAAAAAATCTAATGGATTGAGATCGGGGGATGTCGCAGGCCACAAAGGGGACCGCCACGACCAATCCATCTGTCTGGGATGTGTTCAGTCAACCAGTTTCTTATATTACGAGCAAAGTGTGCAGGAGCTCCATCATGCATGTAAATCATATTACGGCGTACGTTCAGCGGTATCTCATCAATAACTTGTTCTAAAACAGTTAAATATTCACCGGCATCTAGGCGATTTGGTAAGTAAATTGGTCCAACTACTCTGTGGTTTAGTATACCCAGCCAAACGTTAACAGAAAACCTTCTTTGGTGACCGTATTCGCGAAATTCATGTGGATTTTCATCTGCCCAATGATGAAAATTATGAGTATTAAACACACCATCTCTGGTAAACATGCACTCATCACTCCAAAGAATACCTCTTAAAAAGTCACCTTCTTCCTAAATTCTATTTAAGATTGTATTGCAATAATTGATTCGAAATAAGTTATCATTTCCGTAGAGAGGCTGAACTTTAGAAACATGGTATGGAAGAAGCAAGTTTTCTCGTAGAACCAAATGAACAGTCTTATTACTGGGAATATTTAGTGTAGAAGCTAATTGACGGGTACTCGCAGACGGATCTTCCTGTATTGTGGCTAGAACTTGCTCTTCTAGTTGCACGGTACGCCTTTGCCTTGGTTGACCTGCGTTCGCATTTCTTGGAATAAACGAACCTGTTTCACGAAGTCGTTGGTCCAGGCTTCGAAATACATTTTTACTTGGATGCCTCCTATTTGGAAAACGCACTCGATATTCCTGCCCTGCCATGCTAGCATTTCCACGACAGAAACCGTATATCATGTACATATCGGCATATTCGTTGAACGTAAAATTCATAATAAACAAACAGAACAACTAGTAAACACGAAAACCCGAAAACTGATTAAAACTATACAAATAAATACGAAAACTAAACAAAATTATACAAATAAACACGAAAAATAAGCAAGGAAATAGGTAGATTACATAAGTGTCAAAATTTGACAGTAGTAATGTATTTGACTAATTAGAACATCATTAGGCTACCTACTTATTGTTTTACAATGTTGTCAGATGTGTTTTTCGTCAAAATAAGTTAATAAACAAATATTAAAAAGAAACTTTAAAATCAAAAAGAAAACTTTAACGAAAGGATAATAACAACAATTCTTCTTTCTTCCAAATTGTAGCTCTTTCTGTCAACAAATATCGAGTAATAATGCTTATTTCAAGACTGAAAGTCCGAACTTTAGGAACCTCGTGCAAAGATATGGAGCATGGTACAACATTTTCGTATTAAGATTTTGGACTCCGAATTTAACGAAGAACATCGCCGCGTGTAGTGGGTCCGCCAATTTATACACACCTTGTATTTAAAAGCTTTTATTCAAATGATTTTCAATGAGAATATTGCTATAAATTATATCTGACAAATAATAAAATTAATAATAAAAAACTGAAAAACACAGATATTAATTAAGAAGAGCGTTTTGTATCTGTTTAATCAAGATTGAACCAATAAATAAAATAGTGTAATTCATAATTTATAATAATCACACCGTATTGGTACATATTATAATTTAGTATTATTAATCTAAATTATATACTTACGTATTATATTTAGCCATCTAATAAGTCACACATACAAGTCAGGTATTTTAATCTAAATCAGTTCAGCAAACTGCTGATACAGAAACAATCATAGGTCAGATATTTAAAATAAACCAGTTCAATATTCAAACTCGTCACCACATAAATATAGTAAAGTGTAACAATATGAGGACATTAAAATGCATTATAAGCATATGTATAAACACTGTAATTAAAGTAGTTTATATCAGCGATATTATAACAAAGATTAAATGTACTCGATATTCAATTACGCTTAATTAATGTATGTACAATTAAAATGTTTAGAACTGTTGGAATTAAATTGTAAATAAGATTTGTATATATACCATAATTTTTGTTAGATAAAGCATTAAGGAACGTACTGTTCTTTAATCACCAATTCAAAGACCTTCGAGTCTATTCAGTATCTGATTTTCTATTGTATTTTTGGCCAGGACAGTCCATTTGTAAGGTCCAGCAGTAGTCTACCATCATACAGCGATCCCACCGGCATTGATATCTTTCCTCCATTATCTTAATGTTCTGGTGGAACCGATCCACTTGTTCTTCACTGTAATCACTCAGATTGTCAGGAAATTTATCTAAATGGCTATGCAAATAACGTAATTTGATATTCATATTAGTTCCCAGTTTTTCAAAATTTTGGAGCATTTTGTCGACGATTTCAGAATATTTTTCAGCTTTATGATTCCCCGAAATATTTCTGACATGATACAAGGCTTGTCCATGCTTCCAGTTCAACCTGAGTCACGTGATTTAGGAAATAATCATTGTTTATAAGAGTACGGATTTGTGGTCCATCATAGATGTCTGCTTTTAATTCTTCTGTCCTGAAGGCAGGGAATAATTGACAAACATATTTGAAGCAATCACCATTCTTATCTAAAGCTTTCACAAATTATTTCATAAGCCCATAAGTTTAATATGTAGTGGCGGAAGAATGAGTTTTCCTCGACTTAATCAATGGTTCATGAACGATGTTAGTTTTTCCTACGGTTTTAGTTTTTACTCTCGACAGGGCAGTCTTTCCTACCACACTGTTCATGTTTAGCAAGACTGTACCACAGACAAAGAAAACAGGAATATTTATTGTGCCCACTTTGCTGGCCTAATAAAAATTTACCATTTTTAAATCTACGCACACTGGCCACTGATGTTGAACAAACGATATCTTCTCTAAAATAAGTTTAATATTCTTCCTTAAGTTTAGTTGAATGGCCTATCGGGATCGAAGCTAATTTATTTCCATTATGCACTGAAACACATTTCAAACTTTTTTTGAGCTATCTAGGAAGAGTCGCCAACTTTTGGTTCATATACTGAAAGGCCCAATAAATTTAAAAACCAAGAAATATTGTTACAATACACCATATCATTTGTCCCAATAAAATATAGAAGAATATCGCGCTCTTTGGTTCGATAAGATGTTATTGATACGCTAGGCTGAAGGCAACCTTTTTCTTTAAGTCTTGACGCAAGAGGCTCAACTGATTTCTTCGATAAATTTAAATCTCGAATTAAGTCCTTTAACTCACCCTGAGAAAACCACTGATGTGTGTACTGACTGCACCCTTCAAATTCACTTTCACAGTTGCTTTCACTCTGAGCATCTAACATTTTAACATCATTGAACCTCTGATAAGGCAGTAAATATCGGTATCGGAAAATATTCACTATGTAGTGTTGGTGGCTTAGTGGGTTGTATGTTTGGATGAACTCTAGAACGCTTTTTGTATCGGTTCATACCTTTTTCTTTGTTGCAGATGTAACAAAGAAGTAGCAATAATCAAGGTGGGGTCTTGGCTCAGACCATGTTACCGGTATTTCAAATGGACCTCCTTGAGTCAAATATCCACAGTGACTCCACACAACTTTTGCAAACTTTGTGTGGAACCCAACATTTGTCTTAGTATGTCTTGTTTTACAAAATCATTTATATTTCTGCTTTGCTTCTCTTGACAATATTTACCACATATTGCTGTGAACTTTGCTTTCAAATGTTATTTATTTAAATGAATGATTGTGTGGGCAGTTACACAAGCATAATTTTGTTGAGACACTGTATACTATTTGGGTATCTCAGGGCTATCTTTTGGTTCTACACAACTAGGCATAGCGTCCTAAGTAAATGCAGAGAAATAATACAACAAGTACTAAAAATATTTTATTGTTTGTTTGCATTTTTACATCTCATTTTAATTGTAACTTAAAATATCTCATTCTTAACCTATATCTTACCATATCAATGCAAGTTTGATATTCTTTAGTGAATCACACATGGATAGTATTGGGGTTTTAATTCTGATTCAAAATTAATCTCACAAACAAAGACTCTTGAGGATTTCACTCGCAAAAGGGGGTATTTGCCTCTAAATGCTCAAAGTCTATCTCTGTCAGAAATGTGGATCTCTGGTCTCTACTGATAACTTTCTACAAAGCGAGTGTGCTATTCAGAGCCTATTTAAGTGAAAACTAGTCCCTACAGAATAGGATGCTTATCATCATACTGTATAATCATACATGTATAAATACTGTATAAATATTTTATTTTCACGCCTATTGCTGAATGTTTTGAATTTAAAATTTTTAAACAGCACAGATATTTCGAGAATATTCGGGGAACACTACTTCACCTTCATTAAACTCGGATATCTGGCCTAAGATACACTTGAATCGTGTATTTATGACTAATTAATTCTTTAAGATAATGATCCACATGCACCATTATTAATTTAATCAACTCTATATACTCCAATTTTATCGGATATAAAGTTTTACTTACTCAAAGTTAAATCGTGCATACAAAAGTTTTTGAACTCCTCCTGGTATATTATTAAGCTTTTATAATAATGATGAGAATAATAATGATAACTATATTAATGATTAAAATGAAATTAAACTGGTATTTATTCTTACTAAAATTTAATGCCAAGAGGCTTAAAATTGTTAGATATTATTGACTATATTAAAATTAAAATCTTCGAAATGAATGTCGCGCAATAAGTCGAAGTTATTGATGGATCTCCTCATTTTTCAGTAATTTTCGCTTTTATACTCAGCGTTTATTTCTTCTTAGAATTCTGTTCCTACTCCAAATTATTTATTTTTGTTTTCCTTAATTTTCATAGTTATTCTCACCCCTGTGTGTTTGTATCGATCGTGGGTAATTTTAAGTTTTCCATCTCTATACGTTGTATTCCTGTTAAAATATTTTTATTTTTTGATATAATTTTAATATTTGTAAATTTTATTCCGGAATAGTGAACTTTTAATGTCGTCCTTCCTGGAATAGCTCCGATTTCGTTGTTACGTTGTTTTGTTTACATCGTACTATTACTGCATTAATTGCTTTATCTGTATTTTACAATGTTTGTTTACTTCTTGTTACTGATATTCTTGTTGTTTTTAGATTTTGCTGGTCTAGATTTCACGCTTCTATAGCTTATATAATTATAAATATATTATTTCTCTTAATTTTAAAATAACATTGGACGTCTTATGTCAATACATCCATTTTGACAAGGTTATTTATAAAATATAATAAACTAATAAATAGAGAACGGATGCAATTTCCATAAAACGCAATCGGCAATTGGAATTGTGTATAACGTCGCTCAGTACATCCCGGCTTAATTCAATGAAGTATTTGTTTGACTTACTCGGACACCTGGTCTCGCTGCGATAACAATGGACAACTGAGCTATTGTATTCGGAGAATATAGTGTTTTTAAAGTGTTTTCATGAGCGTAGATAGATGCGGGGTTTTTATAATGTATTTTATTTATTAGTTTATATTTCGTAGGATAAATAAAGTTTCTTGTTTTCATAGTTTTAACTGTTAATTACATCGTAATTTTTGTGATAGATCCTGTTTAATATCGTTTGATTGAATCTATTTCTACCAATTATTTCGACGTAAGTGTGCATTGAATTTCGTTCAGTTTCAATAACTTACGTACACATTTTTAGATTTCATTTATTTAGATCTAGAGCATTGTTTAAGTTACTTTTTCAGATATGATATGGAAGAATGTCGAGAACGGCATTGTAAAACAATGGCGAGTTGGATTGACGGTCATACTGATTGTATGTCCATTGTCAGTGATTCCGAAATTTATTACAAAATCCGTAAAATATCGTCAAAAATTCGTCACTTAGGATCGCAAACACATCTGAACTCTGTAAAACTTTTATGGCGGGTAATATTCCATTAAATAAACTTAGCAATCCCACTTTAAAAATATTTCTTCAAAAATATACTGGCCGAAATGTTCCTGATGAATCAACTTTACGCAAATATTATGTTTCTAGGTGCTATACGAGAACAGTAGAACGCATTAGAAGCCATCTTTTAAATCAATACATATGGATAAGCGCCGACGAAACTGTGGATATGTTAGGACGCTGTGTGGTAAATGTTGTAGCTGGTGTACTACATCCAACTATTCCCTATAACTCATATGTAATAGCAACAAGTGTTGATAGAGTTGATGCGGAAACAGTTGCTGAAACCATTAAGGAGAATATGCAAAAAATGCTTCATTCGGACGCCACGTACAAAGAAAAAATACTTTTATTTGTCAGTGATAGTGCTGCGTTAAAAACAGACAGACTATTGAAGAAAACATATCCTAATATGCTGTATATTACTTGTGTAGCACATGCTCTCCACAGAATCTGTGAATATATCAGAAACACTTTACCGGAAGTTGATAGACTTATATCAGCTTTTAAAAAAGTTTTCGGAAAAGCACCATTGAGAGTAGCTCTTTTCAGGGAAAAATTTCCATCTCTGTCACTGCCTCCCACTCCAGTAATAACTAGATGGGGTACATGGCTGGAAGCTACTAGTTATTATGCTGAGAATTTCGATAGTCTAAAACATTTCGTAACACTGCTAAAGGAGGATGCTAGAAGTATTGGTGAGTGCAAGGAGCTCACACAAATCCCAAATTAAAAAAATCAGTTGTATTTTCTTCACGAACACTTTGGAAAATTGCCAAAACTAATCACTTATTTTGAAAATCGAAATCTCAAATTAAATGACGGATTAACCACATTAGATGTGGCTGTTAATAATTTGAAAAGTATTCCAAGTGACTTCGGATGTGGCCTTCGGCAAAAGTTTGAAGCAATTCTTAATAGAAATCCAGATTTAATTACATTGCAGCAATTATGTATGGAGACAATTCCACAAAATCTAACGGCTAAATATGAAGAAATAAAAGAATATTTCCAGTATGCACCTATAACCAGTTGCGATGTAGAAAGGACGTTTTCTATTTATAAGGATGTACTTAATTCAAAGAGAACAAAATTGACAGAAAAAAACCTTGAGAAACTATTGCTAGTCAATATTAATACTCCTTTACTCAACTTGAACCAAAATGATCAAATAAAAATGTTCCAATTATAGAAATAAAATTAAAAACTTTAAAAATACAACTTTTCAACAAATACATATGTATTTCGTAATTTTATAGATCACCACCCATTTGTTTTCCAATTATATAAATAAAATTAATTAATAGATATGTATTTCGTAATTTTAGATAGATAGATCACCACCCGTATGTTTTCCAATTATATAAAAAAAATTAAATATTTTAGAAATACAGCCTTTACTAATAAATTAAATATGGTTACTAACGTTATTACTGTACAAAGAAAATATTGTTTTATATCTTTTTTATAATCTTACTGGTGCGTATAGCATGTTTTATTGACTTACTTACATTCTAAGCATTTAATAATGTAATTAACCTAAAATTGATTGACATAACGTTACTTGCTTACCTATTAATTCTTGGAAATGTACATACTACACTAATATTTGATATACGAGGTGCATTTAAAATACATAACCTCGGGTGATTTCTTTTTAATTTGTTTTTGCTTATGTTTACGTTTAATAATTTATACATTAATAATTCAATTTTTAGTTTCCACCCAAGGTCAATTTCACAGCAATATGTAGCAGAAATGGCCGAAATTATTAACATAAAACTTGAGTAAAGAACTTATACTTTTTTCGTAGCAATAACGACCAATAAAATAAAATAAATTAGTTAAGGTAGCTGATGTGGCACGTGAATCGGCTGCGGGTGGTGAAAATAGACTGAACGGAAGTAAATGGTGAACATGTGAGTATAAACATATGAGTGTCTTCTCGAATGTTTTTATAAAGATACGGGCTATCTATGATTTTATTAACGAAGCCTCAGCAGTGTTGTGCAACGTAGTGGTGATTTTTTTAACACATACTATACTGTCGATTGCACGGTTTATTACGAGAACCGGAGTCAATTCAAACAAACTAATTATACGATGAATACTTCATAATCATAATGTATCGAAATTGACTACACAAATTCATGCCGCAGAATTTTTTTTGTTGCCCTGTGTAATAAATCTCACAATGAATCTCAAAATGTTTCTTTTTGGGGAAAAAAACAATAGTAGAAAAGCAAACCAGTGCAGTATAATATAATACGTATTTTTGTTGCATACGTATTGCGGAATCGTATGCATAGGTTCTCAGAGCGAGAAATTAAAAAAAATTGAATTTCATTGATTACAGCGCCATCTATCATGAATTGAAAAAAACGTACTTTTTCTAGTTGAATTCGATTCTGTAATAAAATATACGGGTTTCTATTCAAGATTTTAGAGTACCCCCGCTCCACTTACATGGAGGAAGAGAGAGGGAGTAATTTTAGCACTAACGTATTTCCTCCATTGAATTATTAAATTTTTAGAACTGTACATTGTTTCGTGAACTGCTTATTTTTCGAGATATTTAAAAGTTTCAAGTTAAAAAATACACCCGGTATATCTAATCTGTAAGTAAATGCGTCCCAAATTTTACGTATCACGGTTAGTGTTGCAACTGCTTCTGTTATCCGAACTTGCAATTCATTTAGACTTGCAATAAGAGGTGAAACATAAACTTTGTCTTTAACGTAGCCCTACACACATAAATCCGATGGCGTCCAATCAGAGGATCTCGGCGGTCAAGCCATCGTTCCACGCGTCCAATCCAGGTTACTGTACGATTGAGGAAAGTACTAGCTTTGTGATGGAACTACTGAATTGCACCATTTCCAACAAGATAAGTTGCCCCAGTTACAGTTTTCTAGATGAAAAGGAATGGACTGTAACTTGAGTCGAACATGCACAAAAGACATTTAACTTAAACGAATCTCTTACATATTGTTGCTATTGTTACGCTTAGCATATAGAAAATTTTTAATCTATTTTTAAATCCTATTTCTTCTTTAAAATATCTCGTTTTAAAATATTTTTACGTAAGACATTTTTACATTTGTACAACTGTACATATTCGTACAAAGAGAAAGTGTTTTTCTATTGTTATATTCCTGACCGACGAGACCCTTCGTTTCTACCTTACTCTGTGGAATTTCTTTCTATTTTTACATTTCAATTTTATATTGTTTAATTCAATTATACATCTTCCTTTATATGTTGTGTTTCATATTATTAGAAAGCTTATGTCACAAGGGTTATTCTAATATATTTATGACATCGATAGACCACGTCTTCAGGTCGCGCTTTTTATTAACTATTATTCAAGATATCGACCCCTCTCTTCGATGGATCATAAAACAGACCGTTTTCTGGACCTTTTCTATCGACACAAAAACTATCAGTCCTTCTTCTCTTTCGAACGTTCGTGAGTTACATACGCATCGCTCATCGTACTGTCCAAGTTAACGATGCCACGCCGTCCGGTGCCTCTTCTCTTCTAAGGTAAACTGTATTGTTCTATACATATTATTCTTTTAAGCGAATCCATATTAATTCACATTAATTTAAACTAATTAATTTCTTATTCCTCCGGCCAACACCGCTCTACATATACTCGACCAGGTATATACATCTTCGAAGACCACGTGCCCAACTTGGCAACTCAAGGTAACTTTGTATTGTTCTATACAGAGATTATTTTATATTCATCGTAGTTAATTAACCCTTAATTTACTACTCCAATTAAACGTTCGTTTCAGAGTATATTTTTGTGTTAATTTTTAATCTACTTATCTACTGCTCCGCATGTATATAGTACTTTGGTTTTATTACTGTTTTATTTTATTACTGTTTTAATTACTTTTAAATATACGAATTTCAATTTCTTATTATGTAAATATAAATACAAACTTTAAGGACGCCGCTGTGTTTTATTTTATTTATTAAGTTTTTGTGTATTTATTTTAATTAACCATCATCACACACGTCCTGGACCTTTGAAGGAACTTCATCACCAGCACCATCTAATTATTTTATTATCAAACAATTTCAGTATTATTAGCACACCAAAAGCCACCGTTTGTAATAAGTGTCCCCCCCTAATTTGTAATACTATGTTGAATATTATTATTAAATTACAAGAAATAATTATAACAATAATTCAATAAAGTAGGAAATATTCTTAATTTCGTATCGCTTGGTATGTGCATATAATATAGCAAGATGTATTTTGGGTTATGGTTCATATGTTTTCTCTACTGACATTTAAAAAGTCACTAATAGTACATCATTTCAAGAACTTTTTGGTAAATGCTTGTACTTAATACCCTCAGACAACCTGACTGACGATCATCGATTTAGTTTTAGTGTTAGATTTTCAAAATCTTTACACCATTCTTTCGTTTTACCATTGAAACGTTATTCAGTCGATCGATGGAAGACATTACGCAAAAGGGTCTGCTGATATCCATTTATATACGATAAGTTAAATTAGTCCCTGTTGACTCGATCTCCTCTAACACGAAAAGAATTCCAAACAACCATAATTATAATGCCCTTATTGTTGCCGAATTCTCCCTTACTTACCGAATCCGGGTTCTTTTACTTTTTCACAGTAGCGAGGCATTTAGCATTTTCGCTGTTTTTCCCTCGTTTTGTATTTGCGAAAATTTTCTTTTCACTCTTCTTCGTGATTGACCGTCATACGCATAAATCGTACTAGCATTTTCTTAATTAAACCGGAAGATTTCGCACGCAGGAAGCAAACCCGTTCACGAAATTGAGATGCTATCTGATTACTTTGCGATTATATTCGGTATGGCCTTTTTACTCGATTGAAAAAAGATCTAGTGTTTGCGGGTTTTATCACGTGGAAGAATTAATCTTCCCGTCTTCTTGTAATATTTATTATTAGCTTAGCTTTCGTTTCTCAGGCGCGCCACAGTGTGCCGCGTAGAACATGCTAGGTGGACAAAATTATTTTATGTTATATTAATATGCTTTTACATAGAGGTAGTCATATTTAGATATTATTTACAGTTTTTTGTTTTATTTTGTAATAAAAAACGATTTTTTTTAAATCAGAAAAATATATTTAAAATACTCAAATACATATACTCAAATACTCATTTATTGATAAAGAAAAATTTACAAGTCAAGGTTTACATGCTTAGTACAAGGACGAGTACATACTACAATTAGCGTCTAATAATCATATTAAATTAATATATATATACTATACTAATAAAAATAATATACAAACAAACAAAATTATTTAACAACATAACTAAAAATAGTAGCTTAACCTAATAATCATCATCAGAGTCTTCTGATGAGTCGTTTACTGTATAATCGTCATCATTTTGTGGCATTGTGCGACAATATGATGACGATTCCAGTCTTGACTCTTCTATGCTAGGGCTTACAATTAACTTTAATACACCTGTACATATTTTTTCCGGCTTTTTTTTGGGCATCTCTGGAAGGCTATTGATCAAAGGATCAGATGTTATAATTAACATGGACAGTAAGTCTCTATTCGTGGCAACACGCGAGCACTTGCGGGTGTTGTACTCCCTAAATCTGCGGCAATCTTTGTTCCGTGCTTCCTGAGCCTCTTCGGCAAGCTGCCCAATTGGAAGCAATGTCGCTTTGATGACTTCTGTGCTGTGAATTAATATTTTATGCACAGTAGCAGGCATACAGTACCACGAATGGAGGCTAAGATAAATGTTTTCTGGTTTCAAGACAAAATTTATTGAATTCAACTAAGTTTATCTCGAATCCAGAAGACAATGTCCTCAAAATAACATCAAACTTTTTTATAATTGTAACTTCCAACCCTGTGATCTGAGCACTCATCTCAGCATTCTTAAAAAAGCGCCGGGCCGTATTTCCATCATTTGAAGAACTAAATCCTGGCTTTGGTTTATCTACAATGAGTCCCATCTCGTTCTTAAATTTCAATTTGACTTCCTCGGAACGAAACTTGATATCTGCTTTGTCTTCGTTGCTTCTAGCCTGCCATGTCTTAATATTCAACTTGTAACTGATATGTGTAAGACATTCGAAACAACGAATCCAAGCATGGAGTGTAGATAAACCAAAGCCAAAATGTTCTTGATTGCTGTTAAACATCGCGGGGTCATCGTTCATCGTCTTGGGGGTGGCGCCACAGATGAAACACTTTTGGGATGAACGAGTTTCTGTTAAGGCGTTACACACCTTTCCGTCTGTCATTGTCAGCAAAAGTTCCTGTTTTACAGAGATTTTAGAATCACCAAAGTTGATAAGTATTGGAAGAAGAGCATTAACTTCTTCCAACAATCTATTTGTCTCCGCTAATGTGAAGTCGTTCGTTTCTTTGGCAAATATAAATTTGATTGGGCGACAATACAAAGTTGATGAAGGGCGAGGATTTTGCCAAATAATTTTGGACCCATCATATAACTTAAGGGGAACTAAAGAAAATACGAAAAGAAACTCGTCCGTATCTTTAGTGTTCTCAAATCTCTGTTTGTATGTGCTGTGCCCAGAACTTCCATCACATCCCCATTTACTAACAAGTGTAAACGATGAACTTGTTGGGAGCACACTGCTGATAACTTCATTCTGTGCTAATACTAGACGTTCCACTGTTTTATTTAATAAGGCTTGCAGATTTATTTCAGCACGAGTTTCTGTTATAGCAATGTGCTCCTCTGCAGGGTAACAGGCCTGTTTGGACTTTTTTAAACTAAAATATGACGGAAACACATTATGCCCCGCCTTCATGGACCACTTCCTAGTTTGTTTGTAAGAATGCGTTGTTGACTTAGAATCTATATAGTAAGCTAAGGCTTCGTCACTACTTAATTGCCTAGGATTAACGGAACTGGTATTTTTAAACTTAATAATTTTATCTGGGCTCTCACTAATGTCTCTAATCACATTGGCAATTTTCCTTTGCCCTGCTGAACGCACAGCAATTTCGGCAGCAGTCACCAATTCACTGACACTTCGAGATTCTACGAGATCCACGACGCGACGTTTCTTCGTCTTAAAGGACGATTCCTCGAAATCTTTGCGAGGTCTTCCTGCAGGAGCACAGCCTCACTTGATGTCGAAGGTTGTGGCGCAAAAGAACTCGCAGTAAACTGTATGTCTACTTCATCCAACCAAGTCCTATTTTTAATTAAAAAACGCTCCGTCGACTTTCCTGAAGCCAACCATTTGGCACCAATCTTATTAGACAAGTTGGATATCTTTAACTTTATTTCTTTTTGGCTGCTTTCAGTAATGTCTCCAAAGTGAAATTTTGAAGAAAGATAGTCATATACACGCGAATTTTTTTCATTCTTCGTGTGTTTCAACCACTCCTCAAAAAAGGCCCTTGAAATAGAGTAAACGTGTTCTGAAAAAAAAAGAAAAAAACATGTTGTACTAAAGTGTGCTAAACAATATGTGTATTTTTACGAAGAATAAAGTCATTTCTGCGTAATATCTAAAAACTAGCCCGGATAGAGGTGAATGTCTGTATATTCTGAACTTTCAGTTTTTTTTATAAAAAAAAACACGCTAAATTGTATAGGCTATTTAAAAAAAATACTGAAAATTCAAATTAATAGATTCTGATTTAAAAAAATACATTAAAAAATAGTACTTACCCTCAGTATTAATATCCATCACAAAAACTTTCACAATATTACAATATGCCACTATGAGATGTGCACGAAAGTGTCGCTAAATTGCAACCGATTGAATGAAATGGTTGCATTAAACTCATTGCCTAACTTCTGACCTTTATGACTCACCACTTGCGCATTTGACAAACAACCTTTTCTCGGAATTCTGGGTTTGGGAGTGTTGTTTACGTTTTGCAAATAAGATTTCCTGGAAATGATAACATGAATTTTGTCCACCTAGCATGTTCTAGGCGAAACACTGTGGCGCGCTACTAAAAGCAAAAAAATATCTTGCATATGACGAATATAAAATTTAAAGTCGTGATCTAAATGGATGAACACTAAAATGTATTTGATTTGAACACCGTTTGCATTTGAACACAAACTCCACTCGGTGCTAGTGTATAAGATATTAATCATAAAAGAATTCTTCGAGGGTTCCAAACGAGGGTGAACTGAAATGTTCTCGGACTAATTTGTTCACCACTCGTCCGTTGCTTAGGGCTTTCCATCACCATCACCATGTCATGCCGTCAAAAGAAAAAGATGAGAAGGTGTCCTTATCTATATATTACAATTTATCATAGTTATCGCAACTACTGGTGTTGCACAGGAATCTAATTTTGATCCGCAAATAATTATAACGTCCATGACACAAACCGTACAGTAGTTAAACATCGTAACCCCAAACCACAGAGCGAACCCGATCCTAACATCAGCACCATAATCATACCGTATATTCAAGGTATCACCGATCAGATAGGAAAGGTTCTACAAAGAAAGAAAATCAAAATTCTAAAGTTTCGGACCTCTTACCCTCTGTTTAAGACAAAATATCTCCGATCCAAGCACAAGGAGTATATCGCATTCCATATTCGTGTGGCAGTGTGTACATTGGCGAAACTAAGCGGCCAGTCGGCGTGCGTGTGTCCGAACATGAACGTTGTACTAGACTGTTAAAAATAGCCAGTTCAGCGCTGGTAGAACACTAAATCAACTCCTGTCATCAACCAGACTATTCAAAGATGTTAAGCTTCTGCCCTGTAAATCGCATTACTTCCCTAGGAAAATCGGTGAATCAATTGAAATTCACAAACATCACCACAATCTTAATAGAGACGATGGCTATACGTTACATCCAATGTAGTAAACTCTATTGAATTCAACTACGAAATCCTATACGTATACGATCGCGCCCAGCCAATAGCAGGCTACCATCTGACCCATAGGTTGTGCCGGAGTCTGTGCTAGCATGCAAGCTACTGCGAATCGACGAACATCTACGTACACCTTGAAGATGTCAGTTGTAACGTGTTCAAATTGCCTCCTGTTCATTTTTAGTAATTAATTCGATAATTTTGAAGGGACGATTTTCCAATATAATTTTGTAATTTCGATAATTTTTATTAAGGTTTTTCTGGTGCGGATATTTATGCTAGTGTAATTCTAGTAATTTTCTAAGATGATTTACATTTGATTATGAATTTACGATATATTTTACGTTGAGGTAGGCAACTTTGGAGTACCGCATTTCGCTAGACGTATTTGTTTATAAACGGTTTCTTTACAATGAATGGGTTTATACATACGTAAGTTATGTATATGCGATACCTACGACTTAGCAAGGTTCATAGCAGAAATCCGCTGTGTAATTTTAATTTAGATAATTTTTTTTATTATTTAAAGTTTAATCTAAAATTAAATTCTCTGACACTTATTCAGACTAACACTGTAACAGGTGTTCATTTGAAAAGTCAATCTAGGTTACTTTGAAATTTTGATAGAATAAGACGCAAATATATTAGTATGTGTTTGTTGTTCCGTAAACATAAATCCAAATGACATTTGATAATGTCAATCACAAATATCAGTTAGTGCATAAAATAATCGTACGTCGATTCTGGTTTAAATAAATTGCTTCTCAGCTTTAAAATGGCTTTAACGTTAGAACATAAATTTTTTTTAGTCCAGGCTTATTTGCGAAGTGGTAATAAAATTGATGGTTTATGGTTTTACTCAGTTCAAGATTGCATGGTAGAATTTCAAGTTGAATTTCCATATTTTGTAGTAGATGATATACAATTTAAGAATACTTTGGATAGAACTTTAAAACTTTTTTCTGAAACTGGTAGTCTCTTAAGAAAATCAGGCAGCGGAGCAGTTAAGAAACGTACACCTCAAGTTGTCAATCGTGTTGAAGAAATAATGGAAAATGAACCACAAACATCTGTTCGACATTTGAGTCAACAAATAAACCTTTCTATTGGTAAAACTCACAAGTTATTAAAAAAAGATATGCAACTTTATCCATACCGTGTCACAGCAGTACAAGAATTGTTAGAAATTGATTACCCACGTAGACTACAGTTTTGTAATTGGTTTGTAAATATGAACAATAATGGAGAACTTTCGCAAAGAGTCATCTTTACTGATGAAGCATGGTTTTATAAAACGAGATACCTAAATTCACAAAATACAAGAATTTGGAGTAGAGAAATTCCACATGTAATTAATGAATAATCGCCACATCCTGAGAAAATTGGTGTTTGGGCAGCGATAAGCCAAAGGCGAATCATTTGACCAATATTTTTGTAGGGAACGTGAACTGCTCAAAGGTACCGCACGAAAATTTTACAACCATTTGTCAATCAGTTGCATGATGATGAAGTTCAAAATGCATATTTCCAACAAAACGGAGCACCTTGTCACTGTACTGCAGAATCTTTGGATTATTTAAAAGAATTTTTTTATGAGCGTATAATTAGTCGAAATACTGAAATTGCCTGGCCTGCACGTTCATGCGATTTAACACCTTGCGACTTCTTTTTGTGGCCTTATCTAAAAAATAACATATTTCGAACACCTATATTGAATTTGAATGATATGCTACAGAGAATCGAACAGAAATGCATGGAAATTAATAACAATCCAGTAATGTAGCAGAATATCATCAGAAATTTTGAACGGAGGATTTTAAAGTGCATTGATCTTGAAGGACAACAATTTCAACATTTTTTATAGTTTTCAATAAATACCTATTATTTGTTATTTATTTGTATGTATGAAACTGTCAAAATATACGACTTCGTAGGTTAAGTAGTAAATTTTAATATACGACATACTTCAAAATGTTCTCAGTAAATCACATGCTACTAGATTGACTTTTCAAATGAACACTTGTTATATACGTACACAGATTTTCCAAGTATACCTTACCTTTGTCTTTCTATTCGCTTTTAATTATAACAGACGTTTTTGCGTTAGAAGAAGAGTTGATGGTGTAATTTCACCTTCGTACCCAAAAGCATTGTATATGTAACCGCTTTGCTTAAGCCACAAGCAGCCGACCCCAGATGTCACCTGCGCTCCGTAATCCGGAAACTTTCACGACTAATGTGGTGTACTAATTACATTAGTAATATGTTTGTAGAACTAGTGGTGCAAGTATATGCGTTAAATTCCATCGAATACCCAGGCTATTATATGCCAGCCAATTGTATGATACGTGTTTGCGTGCAAATAATATTTTGACGCGAGCTGATATTATTTTCTGAATCCCAATTTTGTGATTTCGAAATTAAAACATTTACTTTATTTATACTCCTGCAATTTCATAACGAATATGGGGGGGATTTTTTCTTGTTTTTTTTTATTTTGAATTAGTTCTAATATTTACTTTTGTAATTCATTTCTGTTTGGAGTACTTTAACTTTTTTGTAATTGAAGGTGTGACTATATTTCTTTTTGTATTTTTTAAATATTTTATAGTATACCATGTAATGATTGTAGTGATGTTTGTATAGGTCAAACAGGACAACACTTAAAAGACATGATTAATGGTCACAAATATGGGAGAATAAGTCATAACTAGGGATCAGCAGTCAAGGGAACATAACGTCACTGCTAGGGACGGAGAGGACATCATGAATCCCGATTTTACATTTTATACGCGCAACTCAAAGTACATATACAGAAACAAGTATTTACCAAGTAAGGATAAATACATCTTCTCCAGAAGGAATACAGCCGGGTTTATAAGACATGACATATCCTGACTGTTCACCGTTTATATCCTGAGTTAAAATAATAGCTAATCATCAGTAATTATACAAGCTGATTCATTTTTGGCCCTCACCATTGGGATCTCTCGTATTATTTGAGATAGAGTATAGGTTTAAATTTGGCAAAGTTGTTAAATTTGGTGTTTGTTATAAATCCGTAAAGAAAATAGACCTGTGATAAATGACCTTCGTTATTTAAAAAAAAAACGCGAAAACCCTATTTTCTTCTTTTACCTGTAGCACCAACATTTGGCATTGTAGAGAAAATATAAAAACACATCCTTGTAGCCATTTCTAAACCTCTATCCAGTGGCGTACTCTAAATTTTTATACGACGTTTCGCTTCTTTCTGGCCATCATCAACTATCTAATCTCTTATAGGCGCCATATTGGATTTAGACATCTTCAGAAAGAGTTTTTTTTTCTGATTTCAACCATGTACCACATGCTGACTATAGTTTTTGACATTAGGTTTTATTTGAAAGAATAAATTATAAGATTAAATAAGGTAGCCATGAAATTTCAATCTGTCAAACATTTCATTTATTGTTCATTAATAATACAAAAATGTCATACACTAACGAAGAGAAACGAGATATGATAAGTACTTTTTATTCTTCGAAACGAAATTCAACAGTAGCGAGTACAAGATAACACAAACATTAATAAAAATACATAGAAAAGTAAACAATAAACAATTACAGTAAATGTTCAATTATCTGGCCATCTTCGGTAATGCACAATTGGGCACGCCTTCTGGCATTTTGTACTGCCCTTTGTATAGTTCTTCTAGGAACTGCATCGAAGGCATTCTGAAGTCTGTCTCGTAATTCTTCAATGTTTTGCGGCGCATCTACTTTATAAATATTATTTTTAACATATCCCCATAAAAAAAAATCTAGCGGACTAAAATCAGGTGATCTCGCAGGCCATTCAACAACTCCCCTATTTCCAATCCAACGGTTTGCAAACTCTTGATTTAAGAAATTTCTAACAACAGCTGCATTGTGTGCTGGTGCGCCATCTTGTTGCCACCATAAATATTGTAATTGATTTAATGGGATATTGTGGTCAATATAGTCAGATACGTATGTACGTAAAATGTTTAAATATCTTTCTCTATTTAAATGTTCTTCATACATAACTGGTCTTAAGAGACGATTTTCCAAAATACCCATCCAAACGTTTATTCCAAAACGATGTTGTGGTCATCTAGCCCTGTTTTGTCGGGGATTTTGTACTGCCCAATAGTGCTCCGTATTTCTGTTGAACATTCCAGAATTTGTAAATTTTGTTTCATCTGACCAGATGATTTTGCTTAAAAAATTTTCGTCACTTTCTATCCTTCCCATTAACAAATTACAATATTCTAGCCTTCTCAAATTATCTCCAGGCAGTAAAGAGTGACTAACATGGATCCTGTATGGTTTAAACCTACTTTTATGTAAAGTTCTCCAAACTCTGGACTGGCACAAATTTAATTCTGACGCTACTTCGCGTGTAGAAATTGATGGATTATTATTTATCTATAAAAATACAAGATTAACATGAAATTTGAAAACACGCTTTTAATTGACCATTTGTAAAATATCTTGTCGATTTTCATTT
Source organism: Melolontha melolontha (assembly GCA_935421215.2). Taxonomy (NCBI): domain Eukaryota; kingdom Metazoa; phylum Arthropoda; class Insecta; order Coleoptera; family Scarabaeidae; genus Melolontha; species Melolontha melolontha. The sequence goes on from OW285235.1 coordinate 14,316,458, forward strand.
AAATTAATGTTGTCTTGACCATTACGCGGCTTAGTAAACGATCCATTCTCGACCAAATATCTGTCGAGATCTAGAAAAATGGTACGATGATGCTGTTGTCGTTCTGGATATAATTGTAGATATCTTGTACTCGCTACTGTTGAATTTCGGTTCGAAGAATAAAAAATACTTATCATATCTCGTTTCTCTTCGTTAGTGTATGACATTTTTGTATTATTAATGAACAATAAATAAAATGTTTGACAGATTGAAATTCCATGGCTACCTTATTTAATCTTATAATTTATTCTTTCAAATAAAACCTAATGTCAGTACATGGTTGAAATCAGAAAAAAAAACTCTTTCTGAAGATGTCTAAATCCAATATGGCGCCTTTAAGAAATTAGATAGTTGATGATGGCCAGAAAGAAACGAAACGTCGTATAAAGATTTAGAGTACACCACTGGATAGAGGTTTAGAAATGGCCACAAGGATGTGTTTTTATATTTTCTCTACAAGGCAAAATGTCGGTGCTACAGGTAAAAGAAGAAAATGTGGTTTTCGCGTTTTTGTTTAAATAACGAAGGTCATTTGTCACAGGTCTATTTTCTTTACGGATTTATAACAAACACAAAATTTAACAACTTTGCCAAATTTAAACCTATACTCTATCTCCAATAATAAGCGAGATCCCCATGGTGAGGGCCGAAAATGAGGGCCTGTATATGCTCATGTATTAATAATTGTCCGTCACCCTAAATCCATTTATACATTGAAAACGACTGTTCAAAATCTACCGATGCAATAGTGGCATATTCGAAGTACATAAAGTTTTTTAGTGACAATACTTTTATCCTCGGTTCGGAAAAATCTACTTCTCTACAATCAGACAAGTCAACAATTCAGTGTAGAGACGAAATCCTAAATTGTTATTTAAAACTGCTTCAAATTTTCATTTTACATTATCAGTAGCAGCACCAGGTAATTAGGAAAGGAATTGACGAAGATCATATTCAATATCAATGGCGTCAGTTATAGAGTATTGTGGGTTGGTCGAAGATGGCGGATGGTTAATATATTCTGGAATAATGTCCATGAATATTAGCTAAACTTGGGTCCATAAATACTTGTTAAGCGTTTGAAATAGAAATAGCATCATTCGGATCCAATAGCTGTATTATACTTTGAACGTCGTTAAAATGGATGTGATAATGGAATGTTGCTTCTATCCGTATGCCCCAACGGCTCGGCTCAAGGCTCGGCTCAGTTCAGCTCGCCCTGACTCGGAGTGGGTTGGATTGAATTGGTTAAGCCCAGATATAGTGCAAGAAAATTATTTCGATAGGTATGTCATTTTTAATAATACAAACATTTTTTAATACTAAAGATATCTGTGCATTTCACTATTGATATCTGACTTCATTTGACTCTGCAGTACTGATTTGAATCATATGCTTTGAATTTGGCCTTGAACTGAAAACTTATAATTTATGAACTATACTTTATTGTTCGAGTTATATTTGAAATGCAGGTAACTAGGGCAACCTGCTATTTTTTAAGTTAGTCAATAAATCTTTGAGCGAGGCAGAAGTATTAAAACTTTAAGTAATTTAATAAGTATCAAAAAATAATATTTCACCTAATTAATCTTAACGAAATTGTGAATATTGTGAGGTTAACTGAATCGATAATCGATCAACAAAACATTCCAGTCCAGTCATTAAATCCGTTATACGTGCAGCTTTAACTTGTTTGTTAAGTCAATTTTTTGGGAGTTAATGTTAAATAAATAGTTTTGAAGTAATTACGTGTTTTCAGATATATTACAGCTCCAACCAGGCCGTGGATATAATATAGGATCTAGTTTTACCATGTACTTAACTGCAGTCAGGAAACCCAGATATCACTAGTATACATTTAAAAATAATACTCAACTAAATTGTTCGCAAATAAAAATTATTTGATGTTAAACAAATGTCAGTTTCAACTTCCATTTTGTGTTAATCGTGAATTGCAATACATGTAAAATGATACTTCTTACTAAAAGAAGTAATAAATAATAAATAATAGTTGACTTTTCAAATATCGCGCCAATCGATCTAGTAAATTTTAATATGTCGATGTTTATATATTCTAGTAAGATTGTTTGCTATTACTGTTTACAAAGTGTTAGTGTATTTTCAATATGTGTATTTTTTTTAAATTAATTGCTTCAATAATTATTCTCTGAAACCTAAAACAGAGGGCCTGAGGTTAACTATAATTTAAAACATGTAATTATATAAATTTGGCAGCCACGTGGGGGTTGTATCCATTATACCGCCTCATTCCGAGCAAATGCAACGATCCGAATGTATGAATATTTCTCCCGCTCCGAATACAAATCCCCTGAACGCGTTTAGCCAATCACAAAACAGTCTGTCGCGCAACCATTTGACAATTAATGTCACAAATTAGTGTCACCACTGTCATTCTATACGGAGTATGCGCTGCAATAGAACTAAATTCAAATTTGACTTAGCGATACTTCCAACGATTTAGGTATATGCTGCTCTTCCGTTAACCGCATACTAAAATTAAATGCTTTTCGTAATTATAAATATTCCAAACACCATCAATTATTTTACGGCGATGAGTTTAAACGGATGAATTTTTGCGAAAGGTTAGTTGACTTAATTAACACAAATAACAATTTTGCTGCAAATATTTGCTTCACTGATGAGTAGAGCAGACCAATTTCCGTGCGCGCCATGAGCGCCAGTATGGGAGTGTAATTCGTAATATATTAGAATATGCGATAGAATAGGGAAGCAACATGAGCTTGTTACCGATATAAGTATAGAAGTAGAGACATTTATTCTATCAGAAATAATTAAATATACATTTGGTTTTCTGCTATTAAAGTAATATGCATAAACACACGAAAAATAAGAATAGTACATATTACAGCAGCGTTGTATGTACCTATAAATAAAATGGAAAATATATGAAATCAGTGATTGTGTGCACGATAGAGGATTTAAAAAAAAAACTTACGGTTTTAAGCGTCTTCTAAGGACTGACAAACTGGAGAAACTCGATTGTATATTTTCAACATCGGGTGCGTTTCTAAGGTTATTTCTGAAAAACATGTCCGCCGTGAGTAAAAAATATGTTTATATTCGGAAAACGAGCGTTCTACATCTAGTGATGTTATATTCGCCTAAACAAAATAATTTTTAAGCAACTTAACGCATCTGTAGACGTGCCCTCACAAATACGTGTTAAGGTGTCAAAATATGCATTTCTGTCTAAAACACTTTCAAATTTAATTAGAACACTCACTTTTTGCGTCTTCTACAGCACACAGTTGTGCGTGAACATCTTTAACGATTTTCAGTGATTCCTCTAACGACAGCGACGAATTTTCTAATTTTGTTATTGCTTCTTCTAGTCCCAAGTAATTCTCACGAATACTTTGTAAATCCATTTTAATCTGGGCATCTTGAAATTTTTTCTGGCTTGTATTGATAGCTGTACTTTCTTTCGGATCGAATGATAAAACCACGTCCTTAATTTTTTCAAAATGTTCATGATAGTAAAACCCCGCCCGTAACCATGTACCCCAACGTGTCAGAATTGGCTGTGGTGGCTCAGAGTTATGGGGACACAATTCGTGAAATTTCCGAATACGTTTTGGCGATTTCAGGAATACTGCCTTTGTACTCGATATTAAAGCATCTACCTCTGGATAACATCTACGAACCTGTTCTGCAACAAGGTGTAGAGCATGGAGTTTACAAGTAATATGTAACTAGTTAGGACAATATTTTCTAAGAGACCGGCCTACAGAACACATGGTTGCGGCACCATCGGTCATAAACATTAATACTTGGTCTTTCGAAAGTTTAAATTTTTCCAAAGTATCTAATAGCACCTCTGAAATTTTTTCGGCATTACATTGTTCTAGTCGTCTGAATGCTAATAAAATTGAAGACGTTGGTTGATGTGATTCCATATTACGCGCCATCACATTAACTACAGATTGTTTTTTGCTGTCAGTTGTTTCGTCCACATATAACCACAGTTTTTTATTTTTCAGTTCGGCTTTGATTTTATTTTCAACCTGTTTACGCACCGATGGTAAATTCCTTTATAACGTTGTCGTGCTCGGTAATGTTTGATTCGCGTATTTATTCCAAAATGAAATAAATGAATCATTACTTAACAAGGTAAACGGCAGTGTACACACAATCATAGTTACACATAGTTTATGTATAAACTGTTGTCGATTAATTTTGTTATTATTGTGCTTTGAACTGCTTACGTGTTCTTTACAATGTGTTTTTGACCAACACATTAGATATTTATTCCACACTAAACATTTAATTTTTGAGCCATCGTATATTAAGTCCTGGAAATCCATAATAAACTTATTCACTTCGTCTGGCAACGGTCGTTTGCTCGATTTATGTGTCGACGACATTTTATTACGTATGCTTACACTTACATGCAGTCCAAGCAGGTACCAAACACATACTGAATGCTTTTTATTAGTTCTGATGCAATACAATCATCCTCACATCGGCGCACATGGCGCGCACGGAAATTGGTCTGCTCTACTGATGAGTCTTCCTTCCCACTCGTGAAAAGTCATAACTCATGTGTAACTAGGTACTGGGCCAAAGAAAATGAACATAGATATTTAACGTCCAATAGCCAGCAACGACAAAAGGCGGGTTTGCTAAACAACTATATCGTTGGACCGTTTTTTATTGAGGGAAACTTAAACGCAGAAAAATAGAGAGTTAGTTCAAAGACAAATTCTTCCTACTCTTCAGCAGCTACCGGATATAGATTTACGAACCATATACTTCCAACAAGACGGTTGTCCCGCTCACAACTCGTTGGCTGTTCGAAACTATTTATCAGAACAATTTCCTAACCGGTGTATTGGAACTCATTCAGAAAATATTAGCTGGCCACCACGTTCTCCAGAGTTATCTCCATTTGATTTCCTTTACTGGGGTTATTTAAAATAACAAATTTATGGTGCAGAGAACGTTAGACTAACAAATTTGGACCAGTTGCGGCACAAAGTTTTGGAGGCTTCGAACACTATTAGGCCCGAAATGTTAGACAACGCCCGAATTAATTTTTGTGACAGATTGGGATATTGTCTAGCTAAAGCAGGAGCTAACTTTGAATCTTTTATTTAAGGGTTGTGCTTTTTTGAAGAAAATTAAGTTTATATTTTCAAAAGTAAATAGTTGCCTTCCGTTATTATATAATTAATTTCTCATTATGAACAATTTATTTTATTATTTGTAAAAGTAAATTTTTCTTTACATTACTAGAATTTAATTTAGTTTTTATTTATTTCTGAAGTTTACTTAGTTTACTATGAATAGTTTTTGTGACCTTTATTATTAAAATTTAATTTATTAAATCTCTTGATGCCTTATTTGCAATTTTCTTAACCGCTTATTAATAATTTCATTACGCTTTGTGTGACCATCGTCAGTGTATCGTATTGCAATTTACTCATCACCATAACACAGGACTAAACAATTTAAAGTCCTTTAATAGTAATTTGGTACTCAGATAATTTTTCTTACGTGGCTCCATAATATGTAAGTATGTATGACATATGACATCGATGTTGACGCGCCTACAGCATTCAGGGGAATTGTATTAGGAGCGAGAGAAATAATTGCACATTCGGATCGTTGCGTTTGCTCGGAATGAGGCGGTATATCAATGCACCATATTTTGGCAAATCCAATGGGCTCGGCATTTGTACTTATTGTTGTATTTATTTTATGTACAGACTGAGTCAATAAGTTTGAGGACAAGTTGAATTTCCCGCTGATTTTTTGGTATCTTAGGTTGGTTAAAGTGACTGTAAATCTTCGGCATATTCGGCATAGTTGGCTCGTGATTGGAGGTGTTTGGCATCGTAGTAAATATAAATTTATTCTGCTTTTCATTCAGTTCTGCATAAGTTTTTTTGTTAGATTTTATTAGAATTGTATTTTTTTTAAAACAAGCCGGAAAATTGTGACGAAAGAAAGGTAAAAATTCAGAATAAAGTATAGAGGTTATTTTGTCCTTCTTTATTGTCCATTTATTTTTTATAGACAACATGCCTTTATCCGAGGAGCAAAAGGCATTCATTTTGAAACCTTATTATTGAAATGGTGTGCGTAACGAGGATGGAACGAGGATGAATAATGTATTCAACAGTTTGAAGAAGCATTTCCTGATATACATGTTCCAATATAAAATGTTTGTCCAGCACAAGAATCGAATTGTTTTGCACTTTGAAAATAATGATTGTGTTTGCAAAAAGAAATCGACCGGTCGACCAAAACTTCTTGTCGAAGAAACTGTAAATGATTTACGAGAGAGAATAGAACAAAGTCCATCTAAATTATTGAGAAAATTAAGTGCTCAATCAGGTAACCTTCACTAAACTTTCATTTAATATTACTACATTAAAATTAATTTTAGTAAAGTTGAAGATGTGTCTTTCAATATCACTAACATCTTTATTATTATATTTTACTGTATACCAAATTTGTTCTATAGGTGTGGCTTATTGAACTTGTCGGAGAGCTTTGATAAGGAATCTACATATGCACCCTACAAAGTGACAGCTCTGCAGCTGTTATTACCTCTTGATTATGGACTGCGTATTCAATATTGTGAATGGTTTAACAATCAACTGAATAATGACAATACTTTAAATTTACTATGTCTGATGTTTACATAATTACTCAAAATTATCGAAAATGAGCAACAGATAATCCACACACCTTATTTATTTGATGATAAATATTAATTGTTTAATGTCCAGATGTAATATTACTCAGCACGTGATGAGATATTTAATTTGTCTTTCTAAGTAGAGATCTACTCTAGTCAAAATTTTAATTTAACTTTCGAGTCGACGGTTCCATTGGAGGGTCCCTTCAAATATTTATACTCCCTCTACCTTAGTTGCGAATATGTGTATGTACTTATGTTTATACAGATGAATAAAGGGTCAGAGCAGACCGATGTTTCATCAACAAATATACACAACTCTTAACTTAACGTACAACAGTTCAAGCGTAATTACTCATTGCATAATTAAGCGGAACGAATGCATGTGCGGTATGCGTGTGTGAAATTGTATTTATAAGAGAGAAAGAGACACTATTTAGGGTTTTGTTTGCCCAGGAGAAACCGGCCTAGAAACGGTGTTTATTTTGTGATAATGACAGTTATGAAATTGTCGAGGTGGAGAGAATTATTTCTAGGGCTTTCATTTGCCGAATTAGGTGTTCACACTAGAATATGTCTTAGTTTTCATAAGGATTCTATATGATGTTTCCAAATTAAGCATGAGTTACTGCAAGCACTTATTCAGTTGTTTTTGGCTTTTTTTTTTAGTGTAACTTACCACAACTATAAAGCAGTAAAATATGCAGTAGGTGTTTGACGAATCAAATTTTGGATATTTTATATACAAGTGTCCCGTATCGTTATGTTCAAATTTTAGGAGTGTAAAGTAGACTTCATTTCAAGTCACAAAAACGCAAAACTTGTATATCCATTTTTATTTGTTTCAAAGTTACAGTTCTATGAATGTGATTGTCAAATCATGAAAAAAAATGTAATCCTAAAGTCAATACAAACTGATTTTATTTAAAAAAAAGTTATACGATTCAATATCAGGCCTGTGATTGTTAACGTCGCATAATAAAATGTTATCCTAAAATAAATAAACACGTGTCGTAGTGCATACAGTAATTTCTTGGAGATCTTCAAAAAAAGAGTACTGGAAATTGATTTATGATAAAGAAGGTTCTTACTTATTTCGTAAGTGCTGAACCATGAATATCATACAATAAACAAATTTTCAGATGACTGTTAACTTTGCATTTTTTAATAAAGGATTACATTACGTTTCAGTTCATACAACAGCTTATTAGCGAGTGGACACGTTTTCTTTATTGAAAATGTCTTACCGATTTTCTTCTCAAGAGTATGCGGACATGCATTTTGTGTATGGCTACTGTAACGGCAGTGCACGTCAAGCAGTTATTGAATACCGACGAGGAGTAAATTTGCCAACAGACTTAGAGGAAGAAGCAGTAGCTATTGTTACAAGGGATCCAATTCTCAGTGTACATCGAATCGCTAGACAATTAGGAGTACCACGAGCGACAATTTGGCGAATTTTAAAACGTGAGGGCTTATATCCATATCACTATCGCACGGGACACGGTTTGCTTGAGACAGATCACTATGCTCGTCTAGTTTATTCTACCTGGATATCAAGACAGTCACGGCTTCATTTTAATTTGTGCAGAACAGTCCTCTGGACAGATGAATCTACGTTCAGGAGAAGTGGTGTTACAAATCTGAGAAACCTGCACAGGTGGTCATCAGAAAATCCCAAAGCTATACGCCCATCTAAATTTCAACATTGAGTTTCTATTAACGTTTGGGCGGCCCTAATCGATGACTTGTTGATTGGTCCTGTCGTTCTTCTTGGGAGGTTAAATGCGGACAATTACTTCCAATTTCTTATTGACGAACTGCCAGTTCTTTTAGAGGATGTTCCACTGAATGTTCCACTAGACATGTGGTTTCATATGGATGGGGCACCACTACATTTCGGAATTGCTGTCCGAAATTGGGTTAACGTCAATTATCGAAGATGGATTGGTCGAGGTGGTCTTGTTGCATGGCCACCCAGATCACCCGATCTTAATCCCCTTGACTTTTATTTATGGGGGTACATGAAAAATTTAGTCTACGTGGAAGTTTCGAACACAAGAGAAAAGTTGTTGGATCGTATTCACCTGGCTGCCGAGCAAATCTTACCAAACAAGTATGAAATTCGGATAAGTACTTCTTCTGTTGGCTTACGGGCACAAGCCTGCATTCAACAAGGAGGTGGACATTTCGAAAATATTATTAATTGAACTTTTTTAAATAAAATCAGTTTTTATTGACTTTAGGATTACATTTTTTTTCATGATCTGACAATCACATTCATAGACACATAAACAAATAAAAATGGATATACAAGTTTTGCGTCTTTGTTACTTGAAATGAAGTCTACTTTACACTCCTAAAATTTGAACATAACGATACGGAACATCTTGTATATAGTACCTGTTTCAAAAAGCAATATTTATTAATATGTCAAAAAATGATATAACAACAACGTTAAATCGAATCTACTTACATTTAATTTGTGCTGTTAAAATAATGAAATGTATTTGTTTCGTATTTCTAAAAAAAACTATGCCTGTCCATTAGCAGGTAGACAGTTTTCAGACATGTGTTTATTTTGGTTTTTTTGACGAGTGGATTTTTTTTCAGTTAGTGTAGACTGTTCTCGGACATGTGTTTTTAGTTTCTTGCAATGTTTGTGATGTCACTATACGGAGGGGAGTTGTAATATAATGGGAAGGGTACATTGTCGAGAAGTTATTTATGTCTCTTCTGTCATAAATGGAATTTGTGTTTTTTTGTATGTGATGCTTTCTAATAAATTTCTTACATTGTAATTTTTTTCAGATGTAATTGTAGAGGTTTTTTGCTTTATTAATTAATTCCGTTGCTACGTTATTTATGTGCGACATTAATTGTTTTTTCTTTCGAAAGCACGATAAGTATTTTAGGTTATTTATTTTTTCTCTTTTCTCACGGTTTACCTATTCTATTAATAATTATTAATTACTATTATTACTTTCCATTATGACAAGCATTACAAATATTCGGTATTAATTCAATATTAAATATCTTATCTAAGCACTGTTCAGTGATAAGGTCATATCATGGAGTTATTTTCGGATGTAATTCTTTCTTTATAATAACTTTCCGTTTTTATAAATATTATTTATTGTACAGAAGTTAGAAGATAGCCTAGGTTCGCTTAATTTGTCGAACAAAATGAATATAATGCTACGTGAAGCATTCTGACCGACTGTCGCTTGTGTTAGAGTATTCCCTGTATGGATTGAACTGAAACTGTAGTTTTGGAACGTACATAAATGGAAAAGGTTATTAGAGAGTATATCGTTGGAACGGCAAACAAAGTTTTCCTATTTCAGCTGAAAGCAAACCGGCAAATTTTCAAGTATATTAAATGTTTCTACGTCAACAGAAATTTTAAATGGTAAACAAGTTTTTACCGGGGAAATATGGCAGCTCGCTCAATATAAGTGTTACTGTTAGTATACACACAATAAAGGTGTACAATTTTATATTCTATTTTCTTCACTTTAACAAATAACAACTTCACATCCAATTTAATTTTAATATTTTTGTTTTACTCGAGAAGTGTACGTCCCACTTCTAGTTCCATTAGATGAAATGAAATTTTTGAAGTTTGTTGTAACTTGTTATGGGAGCGTTGCAATTATAAAGAATACTTTATTTCAATACAATTTATTTATTTAGTATATGGCATCTAAACACACTACGTTACAAAAATTAACTAAAAAGTATACAAAACTATTAAATTATTCACAAAGAAACATTCAAGGATTTAATATAGTGTATTACATTTGCCATCGCGTTGAAGAATTCTTCAACAATAGGTACCATGTTCATTGCATTTTAGCGAAGTATTGTGAACGTAAATATTGCTTTCTATATTTTACCACACTAATTATTCGAATTTCTTAATTGAAAAAATTCGTCTTTAAGTAGGACTCGAACCCAGATCCACGGTTTGCCGGACCATTGCTCTACCACTAAGCTATTAAGCACAGTGGTTCCGAATACACCAGGAAGCCTTAAGTTACATTAAGGAAACAGATGTTCATATTTTTGCCTGTCGTCGGCAATTGTTGCAAATTAATTTCATTTTCGCCAACTGTCATAAGACAAAAATTATATAAACATTTCAATACAAATAGAATAAATATCACAAAAACTAACGAAAACGATTTTCAAACTACTTACAAATATGCCCCAATACCTTATATAAACAACATATTAGAAAAATATACGAAATCTTAGCACCACATAACATAAAAGTACCTCACAAAAACTCCAATAATCTTAAGAACTTACATTCCAAACACGACATACCTACATTAAACAAAATACACGTTATACAATTTGTGTCCCGTATCGTTATGTTCACATTTTAGGAGTTGTTACGTGTCCGCAACGCTCAACGTTTATTGCTTCATTTCATAATTTAATTAATAATTTCTTTAATATATTTCGTTCCAATTTTAAACGAATCTACCTGTATAGGTATCTTTATTAGCTATTTAAATTTATATTCAATTTCTTTAAGCTTTTTTTCCATTTATTCTCTTGACCTTTAGTGCTTGCTTTTTTTTTCGTTGTTAAGAACGTACGACTCTTGCTCTTTACATTTTGATTATTGGCCATCGATCTTTGAGCGAAGTTACTTACTGTTCCAAACCTGGATATCGATCGATGTAACCATTGGATTATTGTAAAATACGGCCCCGTTGGAATATTTATCCATCCTAGATATCTAAAATTTATTCGCTTAATGCGATATCTCTCTTTGGGAGGATTTAAAATATTGAGGAAAAAGTAACATACACTTGTAACTCGTTAAATCAATCATCGTTTTCATTTTTATTAACCGCCATCAGATGCAATAGTTGGTATGTATAGAGTTATCTCTGCAATTTTCTTTTCTCTTATTGCTGTTGTATTCCCTTATTTATTTAGATGGTGTAACCGATAGGCCGACAAAAGGGTTAAAACAATTAGAACTTCTTAAACCATCGTCGGATAGTTCCCGCCAGCGACGATCTTCTTTCGGCGGGAAAAAAGCCGATTTTCGTTGGAACAACAGATAAGCTTGTTAACTTAATTTTATTTTGTAAAATATTCGTTCATTTATCTCATCATTATTCTAAATTAATTTATCGTCATTCCATAACCCAGGTGTTTTCTCTTAACGAAAAACCTGCTTGACCTTCGCTTTTTTTTCGTTTGTAGAACATTTTCTCGAACGTTTACGTTAATTTTTACGAACTTATAAATTTATTTTTAACAATTGATTGTGAATTTCATATTTTCTATTAATTAATTAGAATACGTTCATTTTTTACGAACTTATAATTTATTTTTAACAATTGATTGTGAATTTCATATTTTCTATTAATTAATTAGAATACGTTCATTTTTACGAACTTGTTTTTCGGTCGTTTCAATTTAATTTTGTAATTTTAAACGTAATTTTTTTTAACATATAACTGGGAATTTCATATTTTTATTAATTAATAGTATACGTCCATTAACCCTTTAATTGAGAATTTTCACATTTTTGCTAATTACTTAGAATACTTTTTCCACAGTACTTGTTTGAATTTTCACCATTGTTGCTAATTACTTAGAATAGTTTATTTTATACGCAAATTACATATTTTGCGGAATCTTATTTATACTTTAAAAAAAACATTCTAGCTAAAGATCGTTTAATTTCAACAAAATTGTTGAACATTGTAATCAATTGTAAACCTACGCTAAAGAAAGAATACGTATTGTTTTTTCTTAGGGTGTATTAGGCCATCAGCCGCACTGTAAATTTTTAATTAGTAGAATTATTTTAATTACATCTCTTTGTTCTGGGTTTATCGATTTCTTTATTTGTGACGGGCCTTCAGCCGCATATTTCTGTAGCCGTTTTATTCAATAAATTTATATATAGGGGTTATTGAAATAATTTATGTACAGGGGTTTATTAAATAATTTGAATACAGGGGTTTATTCAATAAATTTATATATAGGGGTTATTGAAATAATTTATATACTGGGATTGATAAATAAATAATTATTGTTCAGTTGAAACGACTTTTTTTCTCTGTACTTTTCCCTCGTCTCTCGAACCTCGAGAGTGGAACGAGTCTCGGTCTTGGAACCGGCCTTCTGCCCACGCAACTTGCCTTTTTTTTGTTTATATAACATATATTTCATCAAGTTTCCGGGTTTGCGACGTCCAGCGGCATAAAATCGGTGGCGTCCTTTTCCACCTCATTTAGTTTTTTTTTCTTACCTTTGGGTGTCCCCACCCCCTAAGCTGAGGCAGCCTCAGAAGTCGGGTGGGCCGTTGGACGTTGGCAAGGACGGGCAGGGGCGATTTTAGTCAACCGAGACTGGGTCTGCTCCGGGGAGCGTTTTCTATTAGGATTATTTTCTCTTTTTTTTCCTTTTGTTAAACTACGACTAGTGATCGTAGCGGAGTGTAAAGTAGTTCATTTCAAGTAAAAAAACCCAAAACTTGTATATCCATTTTTATTTGTTTCAAAGTTCTCTATGAATGTGATTGTCAGATCATGAAAAAAAATGTAATCCCAAAGTCAATACAAACTGATTTTATTAAAAAAAAGCTATACGATTCAATAACAGGCCTGTGTTTGTTAGGGTCGCATAATAAAATGTTATCCTAAAATTAAATAAACACGTATCGTAGTGCATACAGTAATTTGTTGGAGATCTACAAAAAAGAGTATTGGAAATTGATTTATGATAAAGAAGATTCTTACTTATTTCGTAAGTGCTGAACTATGAATATCATACAATAAACGAATGTTTAGATCACTGCTAACGTTGCATTTTTTAATAAAGGATTGCATTACGTTTCAGTTCATACCTCCTTATTAGTAAGTGGACACGTTTTCTTTATTCAAAATGCCTTACCGATTTTCTTCTCAAGAGTATGCGGACATGCATTTTGTGTATGGCTACTGTAACGGCAGTACACGTCAAGGAGTTGAATACCGAATCGGTTTCCAGATTCGGCGCATTCCTCATTACAGAACGTTTCTGGAAGTACACAGACAATTTCGGGAATGCGGATTGCGTGATTGTCTTTTTGATCGAGGAGTAAATTTGCCAGCAGACTTAGAGGAAGAAGCAGTAGCTATTGTTACAAGGGATCCAACTCTCAGTGTACGTCGAAGTAGACAAGTAGGAGTGCCACGAACGACAGTTTGGCGAATTTTAAAACTTGAGGCAGACCACTATGCTCGTCTAGTTTATTCTATCTGGATATTAAGACAGGTACGGCTTCATTTTAATTTCTGCAGAACAGTCCTTAGGACAGATGAATCTACGTTGACGAGAAGTGGTGTTACAAATCTGAGAAACCTGCACAGGTGGTCATCAGAAAATCCCAAAACTATACGCCCATCTAAATTTCTACATGAATTTTCTATTAACGTTTGGACGGCCCTAATCGATGACTTGTTGATTAGGTCCTGTCGTTCTGAGTCCTGGGGGGTTAAATGCGGACAATTACCTTCAATTTCTTATTGACGAACTGCCAGGTCTTTTAGAAGATGTCCCACTGAATGTTCGACGAGACATGTGGTTTCACATGGATGGGGCACCACCTCATTTCGGAATTGCTGTCCGGAATTGGGTTAACGTCAATTATCCAGATGGATTAAGGTGGTCCTGTTGCCTGGGCACCCAGATCACCCGATCTTAATCCCCTGCACTTTTCTTTATGGGGGTACATGAAAAATTTAGTCTACGCGCAAGTTTCGAACACAAGAAAAGAGTTGTTGGATCGTATTCACCTGGCTGCCCAGCAAATACGACAAAACAAGTATGAAATTCGGATAAGTACTTCTTCTGTTGGCTTACGGGCACAAGCCTGCATTCAACAAGGAGGTGGACATTTCGAAAATATTATTATTTGAACTTTTTTAAATAAAATCAGTTTTTATTAACTTTAGGACTACTTTTTTTTTCATGATCTGACAATCACATTCATAGATCTGTAACTTTGAAACAAATAAAAATGGATATACAAGTTTTGCGTTTCTGTTACTTGAAATGAAGTCTACTTTACACTCCTAAAATTTGAACATAACAAAACCAAGCACCTTTTATGTGAAATTCCGTGCAACGGCTGTAAACGTGTATACATCGGACAAACAACTCAATACTCACAAGAACGATTAAATGTATACAAATTTTCAAACAATAGTAAAGCTCTAAAGAACACATCGAACAAAGCAAACACACATTTAATTTCGTAAAGACTTCTATAATTGCAGCCGAGAAAATATCAATGCAAGCAATACATCAAAAAATATCCGCATTCAAAAAGCTCAAATTCCAGAAGTAACAGAATGGATATAAATAATCTTTCAACAATATACTTGGCCATCATATAAGCTCGCTTAAGGAGACACTGCAACCATTATCTATCAGTACATAAAAATAGACACGTAAGTGTCTGAGAAGAATGATCAAAACTTGCATTTAAGCGTAAAACAGATGGTCGACACATTTAGTTTATAATACAAATAGCCGATTTCTCTTTAAATAACCTAATTTCAATATATAATTTTAAAAACTCACATTCTAATATAAAATTTAATATACAATTCTTCAGGTACTGAGGTGGCTGAGGAAGCCACTGTGCTGGCGAAACAATTGTCGTGTTACGATTAAATATTAAAAAGTGAAGATTTGACAAATAAATAAAACACACATAAGATGTTTTAGATTTATACTTTATTAATAAGATAATGACAGCTGTTTCGCTAACACAGTAGCTTCTTCGAATTCAACTTAAGACTAAAGATACATACAATATACAGCGTTAAATCAGGTAGTTGACCCAAGTTCAAATTCTAGGAACTATTACATTTATATTTATTGCTTTTTGAAAACTATACTATGCCCTACTTGTGTGAGGTTTAAGTTTAATAATATAACATAAGCAACTAAGAAACAATATTTCAATGGGTGAACAGATTTAACAGTGGGGATGAATTCAAGTCTAATTTATCGTTTAGTAACATTTCTTGAGTTTTTGAGTTTGTTAATTTTTAAAGACTCTAAACAAATTAGTTTTCTACCTTTATTTTCTACATGTATAATATCGAATTGTAAATTGAATTCATGTTCATTCTCTATTAAATGATTAGAGTAGGTTGAGTAAATTTTCTTATTGATATAAGAATGATAGTGGTCTTGGATTCGTTTTCTAAACGTTCTACCTGTCTGTCCAATATATGTTTTGGTACATGATCCGCATGAAAACTTATAGACTCCTGATTTATTGTCTTTGGTAGTTTCTTCTTTATTATTTTTAATATATTTGGCTAGATTATTATTAGTTTTATAAGCGATATTAATGTTTTCTTTTTTAAGGAATTTTGATAATTTAAGTTGCTGTTGACCTATGTAAGTAAATGATTTAAACTACTTGTCTGACTCCACTTTAATGATCGGGTACATTTGAATTTAAGATTTGAACCGCAGTTTTATTTCTATTTTAAATATTGCTTTTTCATTTTTATTTCATTAAGTATTTTATTCTCAATATTTATCGATATTTCTCTAAATCAATTATTAAAATGTTTCACCAAGAAGTTTCTGCAACATTAATTAATGATATTAAAAAAAGGTGTATTATGAACATGGAAACATATTTTTCATTTTTCGCATTTCTGTGTTGCGTTTTTAATGGACTAGCCTGTATTTAATTAATATACCTCTACACGTAGTTATTACTGTAAATTGTGACGAATATTTGTTATTTGTTCTGCTACTAGATTTTCATCTGTTGGGAAATTAACCATTACTATTACTATTGTTACATTATCTATAATAATAGTAGTTTAAAGTTACAAATGGAAATAAATAAATGTGGAGTATTTTATAATTTTAAACATTATTTAATATTGTTGACTTTTATGAAAATATTTCGATGGCCTAGTTTACGTTAAATTGACATTTTGTTATTTAATTTGATATGTTATTTGTACATATACGTTTTGATTTATCGCCTGTGACAGAAATAATTAAATGGGATCAATGTTATTTTCAATTTTAGTTAGTAGACGATATATTTTGATTATTCATATAATTACTGGATGAGAAACGTGTCAATTTAATTAACGAATTGAAATTATTAATAATAAATTGACAAAAAGCATTTTATTGTAGTACTAAACTAGAATATTTAATATAAAACGATTTCGCTGATGAAGAGAGATGTGAAAAAAATTAGAATTATTATTTTTCAATATAATTTCCATTAATTCAATGCATCTACAGTAAAACCTGTTTTAATGGTCACCCGAACAGACTACAAAAAAATGTTCATATACTAAAACCCGTTATTTAGGGCCATTCTTATAAAACGATATCATGCAAATAAACCCAAATTTTTACGGCTTATCTTTATAGAAATTTACCTGCCGATATCGGCTGGACTATTTACGATGTATCTTTATTGAAGGAAATACCCAATATTATTTCGTATTTGTGCGAAATTGACCATAATTATGTATTCCTAGTATGTACACATAATGAAATTAAACTTGTAGAAATGAATGCGATCTCAGTCCCGAACACGCGCAGAAAGCAAATTTCCGGCGCAATACGTGCACGTTTATGTTTGATCAAACAGAGATCGTCTTCATTTAGACAAGTTTAGATATAATGTGGTCTTTTAGTTACTTGGTTAGTTTAAAATTCCCTCCGTATGTGAAAGGTTCTTACGGCAACTTGATTAGTTTAAAGGTGTCTCCATATTTGAAAGGTTTTAATTAAGTATGTCGCTAAAAAGAAATCGTTTGCTGCTAAAAGACAAAATAAATATAATCGCGGAAAGTGAAAAGTATGCGCTAAGTTCGCGAAAGTTGACCGAAAGATATGGGGTTGGAAAAACACAAATTAACGATATTATGAAAAATGAAGGTGAATTAAAAAAGATGATTGAGGAAGGTGTTAATTTGGAGCAAAAATGAAAATATTCGAAGTCGGAAGGATTGGCAGTGGATCAAGTCGTCTACAATTGATTTTGCAAAGCTAGAAATAAAGCAATTGTGATATCTGGGGCGCTACTTAAACAAAAATCACTGGAGGCAACAAACTGTTTAAAAATAGAAAGTTTCACAGTTTTTGCTGGTGACACAGTATGACTTCTAAATAAATAGTTAATTGACGAAGGAGATACTTGTTGAAAGTTCATTATAACGCTAAGAAATAAGTAATTAAACTTCTAGTTTCAAAAATTCTTTTATTGTAAATACCACTACAAGATTGTTTCGCCATACAATGGCTTCATCAGGTGGATGAAATACTGAATATGTACAATACAAGTTTGAATATTTATGTGAAAATTATTGGGGAAATGGCGGTGGAAATTTTTTTTTTTACAATCTTAAATTTAGTAGAGGGGAGCTGTTTAAATCTAGTTGGTCATTTAAAGCTAATCCTAAACTATTGTATCTATTAATTTCTAAGTTTTCTAACAGGTTAAGTTTTTTACTTTTTTCTTGAATGTGTAAAATTTTGAAATCTATATTAAATCTATGATTGATATCTATACAATGACTTGCGAAAGTTGAATCTGTTTTCTTTTCTTTATGGCTTCTCTCGTGTTCTTTCATCCTAATTTTGAATGTCCTCCCCGTTTGTCCTATGTATACCTTATTACAATCTTCGCATGTTACTTATATACACCAGAGTTTGATTCTTTGTTTATTTTATCTTTGTTGTTTTTAATAATGTGCTGTATAGTTTTGTCTGTTTTAAATGATATATGTTCGTTATTAAGTTTTTTAATGAAAGTACCAATTTTTTCCGAATTTTTTCCTAAGTAAGTGATTGAATTATAGGAATTAATTATCTTGTATTTTAATTTTGGATAAACTTAGGAAAGAGCTTTAGATTTTTGTTGGCTATTTAGGATCTTATTGACAATATTTATAGAGTAACCATTGTTTAATGCTATTGTGTATATTCTATTTAGTTCAAGGTCGAAATTACTTTTACTCATAGGTACATGAATTAATCTATATACCATTGATTGGTATGCTGATAATTTGTGTGTTATAAGATGAAAAGAATTAGCATGTATTGTGGTTTATGGTTTATGGTTTATGGTATATAGCGAACTCGTGTTTATTAGTTTTGGGTGATATGGTTAAATCTAGAAAATTAATGCTTTTATTTATTTCTGTATCTTTAGTAAAATTTATTTTGGGGTGAATGGTGTTGATATAATTATGTAAAGTTTTTAATTGTCTATCTGAAGCGTTAAAGCAAATTAATATGTTATCAACATACCTAAACCAATATACACAATTACCAAACAAGGGATGTGTACTAATTATAGTTTCTAAATTATTCATGAAAATTTCCGCTAATAAGGGGCTCAGTGGGTTTCCCATTGCTAGACCATCTGTTTGTTTATAAAATTTCTTTTTAAATTGAAAATAATTTTGTTCCAGGCACGCTTCCAAGAGCTGTAAAATTTCGGTCTTTGTGTTCTTTCGGTGTTTCTACGTTCTAGTTGTAAAGTAATTAAATCTATTACCTCCTGGGGTGGGGTACTAGTGAACAAATTCGAGACAACAAAAGAAATTGTATTTTCATACAATTTTCATTATCCGCACAGGTGGATGGCTAACGTCGCGACGTGTTTGCGTCTACATTCTTCGGCAGGAGTAATCTTGTCAGATTGTAGAATCAATTGCACAAATTTAGCGACAATTACATGTGAGAGGAGATTTGAATAATTGCTATTTCTCACTCCAATTAAATTCTATATATTTATATATATATATATATATATATATATATATATATATATATATATATATATATTGTAACAGGGACATATAAAAAATAAGAGTGAGTGATAATAAATGAAATATTGAATTGATATTAGATTGACTGATAAATTGATTGATAGAATTTAAATTGAATGTAATCTTTAAAATGGTTTTAAATACAACAGACAGATTAATGAAATTATTTTATTTAATAACGTTGTATCAATTCTTAGCACACATAGTATATTTATCTCTTACCCGAAATAATATCCCACTACTTTACTCTGTAAACTTACCAAGAGTTATTTTTTTTATGTAAATGTTGTCTCGCTGTTATTTCTAAATATGGCACCGGCTAATACTACAGTCAGAGAATACGTTGTCGTCTCTCTTCAGGTGTGGTTCATAGTAACATAGATATAAATAGATTGTATCCTGTTTTAATTGAATGATTAAAGAAGTATTGTTAAAAAGATACTATTTCAAAATTGATCATAAAAAGTAAGTTTATTGTTTTTTGTTTTAAGTAAATACCTTCACATGTATTTTAAATGTTTATTATATTTTATCTGTCTGTTTCTCTTTCAGAGTATTAATATTTCTTAAACAAAGTTTATGACATGCAAAAGGACCATACAAACATTGTATGTTAAAGATTGCTATGATATGACTTCTGCTTGGAAAAGAGACGTTCAACTATAATCATCAACTGAAATTATGTAACTAAATATTACGTTAGGAAACTGACCTGGTAGTATTTGATATATTCCTTTTACAGTGTTTACAGAATTTGAATTATATAATAATTTATTTATTTTAGAGAGATTCCAATTTCCTTTTTGTTTACTTTAAATGAGAATTTCGTTAATGAATGATATTTAATATTCTGTAGATGGATACCTTTTCTGTTATTCTTTTAATAATGGTCGAGTGTTTTCACATTTAGGATCACGTTACTTCTATGAAGATGATATAACGTCTTCGCAGGCTCTTCTGATGATTCCGATGGTTGTAACGGATGAAGTTCTGAGGTTCATTTTAAATTTCCCTGGAATACAGGTCCTGGCTACTGGGCTGGATACAATATTTAAGAGAATAAACTGCCCATATTATTCTCAACTAATTTCTTGCGATAAACTGTGATATTTTCTCGGGAAAGCAATAAATATGAGAATTTTAGTTTCCGAAGAATTATTTAATTTATTTTGTATTTTAATTTGAAAAAATGTTTCTACGACCTGGTGATGCAAAATCCTTTTGGAGTCCTTAATATGAAGTAAATATCTCTTCAGATATTTATATTTTGGATTTAATTTATTTTATGTATGAATAATTAAGGTACATTTGATTTTTAACAATTTCCTAATTTTCTCAGTAATTTACTGATACTTTATCACACGGAGAAATTTTACCTCTGTGTCGCTTCAGAGTAAAATTTCAATTCTTTACAAGGACTATAATTCTAGACTTTCATATGCTTTTCACAGATCATGTCTATCTCAATTTTATATTTTTGAATTTAATTTGTAATTGAATTTTAATAGATCGAATTATCGGTTATTTCAAAATTTTATACCAATATTATTAATTTTACTAATGACATTCCAATTAGAATTATTTTCCGAACAATATTTAAATAGATTTGAAAAGTCCCTTTTTACATAAGCTTACAATTTATAAATAAAACTCTGACATTTGTAAAATTTACGTTAATATAAATCATTGCGAACAACTTCCATTTAAAGAACATTAGTTTCCTTTTTGAATTAATTTACAGTAATGAAAAATTAAAATTGAATATATATCAGCCTGATTATAATCTACTTAATATATAAAAATCTCTATTTTAAGAAAGTCATTATAACAAATGATGTATGTTTATCTACTACTTTGAAAACTTTCATTAATAATGTCAATCTAAAATACTATTACAATATATATATATATATATATATATATATATATATATATATATATGTTTTAACTGGATTCCGGGTTTTCTTCCGCGTTTCCACTGTTTGGTCTTCGTAAAGACCGGTGCTGGTTTCTGGACGACGTTTCGGAAAAATCACATTTGCCATCTTCAGGTCTGCGATAACTTTCTGCTTCTGGTTACTCGTAAACTGAATTGAAACTTTAATTGAAAAATTTTGTCTATGTTGGGGCTTGAACCCAAGTTTACGGTTTGCCGGGCCATTGCTTAAGTGGTAAAGCAACGGTCCCGCAAACCGTAGACTTGGGATCAAGTCCCAACGTAGACAAAATTTTTCAATTAAACATTTCGAATGATCTGCTTTGTAATTTGTAGACAGCAAGTTTATATTCAACCTTACTTCGCAACTACATGCTAATTCGATAACATTTGTAAATATTTCATATAAAAGCTGAAAAACTCGAAGAATTTATCAATATTTATATATATATATATATATATATATATATATATATATATACAATGTGTCCGGGAAAATGTGGGAAATCTCTCGGATTCAGATAGAACATTAAAAAATAAGATGACAAGTTCCCATAATTTTTTTCCTAGCGGCCCTCCCTACGGAGATACGGCCTCCTAAAGGACGCCACTGGAAATAAATTTTTCTTGAATAAATTTTAAACTACTTACTATAATTTAATGAAAATTTAATATGATAAACAGTAGTAAGGACCTCTTAAAATACTGCCCTTAAATTTAAATTAGCTTGTTTAGTTTACCAGGGGCGGACTAGGTTGTACATTTTAATGCTTACATTTTTAACACCCTGTATGATAAGGAGTTAAAAAAAACAAATTTGGATACCTTGAACATTAAGCTAAAGAACAGGTACTCTTGTTCATTGTCAATAAAATGAACCGTTTTCGAGGAAAAAAAAAATAAAAGAATTAATGTTTTGTTTCTATTAAAAATAACCATGTTTTTTTATTTTTTTTTGTCAGCAACAAAGTGTGATACAAAAGTCATTCCAGGAACAAAAAGTTTTAGTTTGGGTTATTTAATACGACAAAATTACAAAGATTCTTAGAAATGCAGTTTTGTCCCAGAAAGGCACCTTAACAAAAATTATGTTTAGAAATGTACTCACTAAAGCTTGCAACGATTGAACCTAAATACGCTAATTAGAAATAATCAATTAAAAACTTCATAAGTGGGTTCAACATGGTCTCCGTGAACTCTGATACACTCGCGGGCACGACGAATAGAGGACTGCTGTACTCGCCACAACAACCCAGCATTGTTTCCTATCACATTATAATGAAATGTGATTCTCTGTAAAAGGTCCTCCCAAGTATCAACCGTAGAGGAATACACCAAGGTTTTGAGATGACTCCACAGGTGAAAATCCATTGGCGTTAGGTCGGAAGACCGTGGAGGCCAGGCAATGGGACCTCCTCTGCCTATCCAACGGTTTGGATAGACGTTATTCAGGTGGTCGCGTACAGCAACGCTAAAATGAGGTGGGACCCCATCATGCATAAAATACATGCTTTGGCGGGTTGCAAGTGGAAAATGCTCTATTGAATCCAGAAAAGCGTTCTGAAGGAACTGTAAATAAAGTTCACCATTCAATCGTGGCGGCAATACGCATGGTCAAATCAAAAAATTGCCAATTATTCCTGCCCAAACATTAATTGATTGGAACTGATGTTGATAACGATGAACGACAGTGGCATGAGGGTTTTCATCAGCCCAAACATGCGAGTTATGTAAATTTACAATACCATTTTTGGTAAACCCTGCTTCATCGGTAAAAAGAATAGTGCTAATGATGTTTGGGTTTGTTCGTTGCTGATCTAACAGCCAGTTTGCGAACTGGATTCTACGAGGAAAATCTTCGGAAGTAGTAGATGCACTTTTTGCAGATGATAAGGGTAAAACAACTGTTCTTTAAGTACTTCATGAATTGTCGTTTTTGACGTATTAAGCTGCGCGGCTAATCTTCGAGTGATTATTGAAGGAGTATCACCTACAGTATCCAAAATATTTTTCTCCAATGGTCCACCGTACGTACTGTTCTTCTCACACCAGCATCAGTACTTTTTTTCGCAAAACTTCCTAAATCATTAAAGAATGCCAATAATGTTACCTTATTAACTGGAATCGCCCACCAGTCTCTCTTAGACGTTGGTCAAGTCGATGAAATGTTTTCTGATTTGGAATATTGCGATTAGGATATCTTTCTTCATACAACCTTCTTGCTTCCAAAGCATTGCAAGATGCAAGACCGTACATAAGATGCATATCTGCATACTCACTAAATGTGTATCCCATTATCAAATTAAATTTACCAAGATATTCAAAATTCAATAAATTATATCGAAGTAAAGGATCAACGTGTTAACAATATGAAAGATTACAAGATTTAAAATTTACACGTCAATGCAAGATATTTATTAATTCGTGGGTACCATAGTAACGTTTGTAAAAACAATGCGTTTTTTAGTACTGAAAACAGTTTTATTTCAGACTTTTGTATCACACTTTGTTGCAGACAAAAAAAAATAAAAACATGGTTCTTTTTAATAGAATTTTTTTTTCCTCGAAAGCGGTTCATTTTATCGACAATGAACAAGAGTACCTTTTCTTTAGCTTAATGTTCAAGGTATCTACATTTGTTTTTTTAACTCCTTATCATACAGGGTGTTAAAAATGTAAGCATTAAAATGCACAACCTAGCCCACCCCTGGTAAACTAAACAAGCTAATTTAAATTAAAGGGCAGTATTTTAAGAGGTCCTTACTACTGTTTATCATATTAAATTTTCATTAAATTATAATAAGCAGTTTAAAAGTTATTCAAGAAAAATTGATTTCCAGTGGCGTCCTTTAGGACGCCGTATCTCCGTAGAGAGGGCCGCTAGGAAAAAAATTATGGCAACTTGTCATCTTATTTTTTAATATTCTATCTGAATCCGAGAGATTTCCCACATTTTCCCGGACACATTGTATATATATATATATATATATATATATATATATATATATATATATATATATATATGTGTGTATAAGAACAGTAGAGATGTTCATGTTGGAGGAAATTGTTAGTGACAGCAAACCAATGTAAAGTGTGGCTTTTAATTGTGCTAGCATACTACTAGCCCGGTATTGACTCACAATGATATGGGACCATCTTGAATACACGCTCTACCAAACGCGTGCAGAATTATTAAAATTGGTAAGCCCGTTGAGTAGTTATGCGCAAATAAACATATGAAATATATACATGACGAACCGAGAATTCGGTTAAAAATATCGACAATTGTTAGTCAAAATGGGTTGTTTTGAAGAGCTGAAAATTCTTTGTATACCGGGAAACTTAGAAAGAAAGCATTAAGTAATTGAAAAAGCAGTTAAATACATGTGTTTTATTTTGTATATTTTACAAGAACGTTAATTCTTCTTGTTCTGTTAATTCTGTTGTAAATTAGTAGTAATTAATGATTAGTCAGGTTGTATTAAAAAAGTACAAAAAGTGACGAGATAGAGTTCAGATCACAGTTTGTTTTTGTTTTGAGTTTCAGCTTGCATATGACTACAACGTAATGCATGGCCAAACACTGTGAGCGCTAGAGTTATAAAGTTAACTTTGTAACTCGATAATTCTTGCTCAGTACAGCAGAAAACAGAGACACATATGAACCAAAACTATATCTAATTTTCAAAAACAAAAAACGTATCTTGTTCCAAACAGAACAGCACGGCATACGAGCACAGATGTAATATATAATAATTAACTCGATGCAATGAAATATGTGTTTGAGAAACTTACGTTTGACGTCCAGTTGAACATGCACGGGCTGGGATTCGCCCGCTTTGTTTCTTGCATGACACGTGTAGAGGCCGGCATTCTGTCGTTGAATTGGACTGAATTGCAGTAATTCCTGTAAACTCGCCGGCTGTGTCTGACCCTGCCGTTTCCATACGACGTTCGCCCTGGGATTGGCGCTGACCACACATCGAATTGCAACGGAATCTTTGGATTCTTCCAAGTCAGACGTTGGCATGCCGACTAATCTTGTTTCCGGTATAACTGAAAATTGATATGAAATTATTAGGTTATTAGTCATTTTATTTATTGATTTTGTTTATAGTGGATAGTTAATCTGACTGCTAATTACACAGGTCTACAAAATTAAACTTTTTGATAGATGTTTTTATTTTGAAAACTGATTTTATATAATTTTGGTAGGCTGATTTCAAAAATTCTATGCATTTATTTGTATCACGTTAAGGTTTTTTTGCAAATATTAAATGAAAAAAAACGATATTTCTAAAAAAATTTATTTGTTTATTGAGTAAAAAGGTGGAATACAAGTTAAAAAAGTGGAAAAAAATACTTTACTCAGTCTTTTTTAAGTGAAATCTTTGTCTTTTTGCCAGAAAGCCGCGTTGTCCGGACATTCGGTTGTATGTTTTTAAGGGCATATCCCGTTTTAACATCCAGCAGTAGTCCGCCATCATCGTTATGCTCTATCTGCCTTGGTATCGCCGTTCCATTTCCTTAATGTCTTGGTGAAACCTCTCTCCCTGTTCTTCGCTAACTGCTCCAAGATTTGCAGGAAAATAGTTCAAGTGCGAAAACAGGAAACTCATATTACAACCTAGACGATGAAAGTGTTGTAACATATTTTGAACAATATTTTCGTAGTTTTCGTCCTTAGAGTTCCCAAGAAACTTATCAATTACTTCTATAAATGAAACCCAGGCGTTTTTCTCGACATTGGTTATTGTGTTTTGAAAATCCTTGTCTTTGCATAATGTTCTTATCTGCGGCCCAACAAAAATACCTTCTTTTAACTTGGCATCGGATAAGGCTGGAAATGTCTCGCACAAATATTTAAAACACTGTCCATTTTTGTCTAGGGCTTTAACAAACTGCTTCATCAAGCCAAGTTTGATATGGAGAGGAGGCAGTAAAACTTTTTTGGGGTCAACCAAGCTATCTCTTAATACATTTTTGCTACCAGGTGTAAGGCTTGTTCTAGAAGGCCATTCTATTTGAGTCCAATGTCTATCCCTTGCTCGACTATCCCACTCACAAATAAAGCATGGAAATTTTGTATAACCTCCTTGTTGTCCTAGTAGCATGCACAGCACTTTAAGGTCACCACAAAGCACCCACTGATGTTCTTGGTAGTTTATTTTCTTTAAAAGAAGTTCAAAATTTTCATACGTTTCCATTATATGTACCGAATGGGCAACGGGAACCGAGGCCAGCTCGTTACCATTGTGCAATAAAACGCCTTTTAAACTACGCTTACTTGAGTCAATAAACAGGCGCCATTCTTCTTTTACATACGGCACATTTCCTAATTTTGAAATTAAGTAAGCTTGATTTGACTCCAGTTGCCAGTAAATGTTTCTCACGAAGTCGGGAGGCTAACAATTCGGATCCATCCTTTGGAAGGTGCAAATCTCTAATTAAATCATTTAGTTCGCTCTGGTTAAACACTTCGGGCTCTCTGAAATCTGGTGTGAAATATGAGTCATCTGGGTCGCAATTAGATTCCTCTGATTCTGACGATATGACGTTTTCTAGTGCTTTTGGGGCGGTAGGTATCGGTACATCTGGTCCATGAGGAATTGGTCGAATAGCAGAGTCAAGATTGGGATACACAATTTGTTTCTTATTTTTTCTGTTGAATCCTTGAACATTACACGAACAAAAATAACAATCATCACTGTGATTTCTAGGCTCTCGCCATACCATAGGAACACCAAAGCTTAAACATTTCTTCCTACCTTTTTGCCAGTTTCTTAATGCTTCAACGCAAACGGAACAAACAGTATGAGGAGCCCAGGACTTGTCTTGGTCGCCAATTTTTACACCAAAATAAGCGTGGTATACATTTTTCACAAACGAAGTTATAGTTTGCCTCTGCTTTACTACGACATAACTACCATAGATATAACAAATCCGAATAACAAAAGTTATTCGGATTGTTCACACAATGTCTTCTTTCCATATTTATACGTTCTAGAACACTTAAAATACGCAACAACGAAGAAAACAAGCGCGCGGACACAGTAGCACGACGACTAACACAACCAAACTCGCATAAGCAGGTTTCAACGTTGTATTGACGCTTCTGCGCCGACTCTGTTGCTTTGCTGAGAAATCTAATATTAACCAGTGTTGCCAAATCACATTTAATGTCATAAAAATCAATTCATTTAAAAATCATACCTAACATGGAACAAACATATTCTTGTCATAGGTATGTATATTAATAAATTAACATTTTTAAGATATAGATAAAAAAATTTACGTGATAGAGCAAAAATATGGCGTTTTTTGGAATAAGGGCCCCCAAACATATACAAATTAGCAAACAGCTTTCAAACATCAAAATCACTGTAGACCTGTGTTATTCTTTCGTATTTGAATAACTAATTTGAATAACTTGAACAAAATTAATCTTTCTGGATTTTAGAATTACGGTTTGGTGTTAATCTGACTACACCACGGTTATCCAGTCATCATTTAATATCTAAATGGTGACTGGATAACCGTGGTGTAGTCGGCCACGAATGGCTTCAAAACCAAATAACTTTAAATAAATAATACGCTAATGTGGATTTTTAATTGCTAATACTGGGGCTAAATATCAGGAACAGTGTTGCCGAATTATAATACTCAATTCATCTATAGTCTATTTATAAATTAAGAGGAGCATTTTAAATTAATTTCGCTAAAATCTGCATGTGTGATTGGTTGTTTCACACATAGGTTTATACTGCCGAATTCTGCAATAAATTAATAAATTTCATTTTTACGTATCGATGTCAATTGCTTGTCAAATTTCGTCAACGACCCAAAGTATGCAAATTTTTGGTACGGCGAAATTGAGATTAGTTTGGCCCGTTTGTTACATATCATCGAGAAAGCCTGTGCGTCCATAGTTCGGGGTGTGGGAAATGAAGTGATGTAAATCGTGGTCCTCGAGTGACTTTCACTTTTGCTTTACGTTTGTTTCAAGTTGCATGTGTTCAATAGGCAAGGTCTTTTATTGCGATTTTGGATTTTAGTTTATTATATTTTTGAGATTTAATCACGCATTGTGGTAGACGTGACTTTGATCTGGGCGCTTAATTACGGTATGAGTTTTTTGCTCCCTTAATTACACGGTAACTTAGAGGAAAACCAAAGAGCACCTACTTGGCAAGACACGTTTCCTTTAATCGTCATTATCCCCTTTCTTTCATAATATTCCTTTCCAACACTCATGATATTTTCTTTATTAGGGTGTTAAGGACAGACTCATTAATTTGGGGCTGCGTTTTATTAAAAAATCGCTTCGATTTTTAAAGATTAAACTTTCCCTTGGAGTTACACGAGGTGAGCATCGATCATGTGCTGTCCAACGTGACTGAGGAGTTGTCGTATATTAGTATTGAAATTTTCTCGATAAAAATTAGATGTGATCTGATTTCTCTGTTCCATAATTCGTTAACTCAATAATTAATTACTGATACAAGAGTTCACTTTCCGTTGCGGTCATTTTATAGAATATTTCTTTTCTTCGACGTAACGGCCGAGTGCTGTAATTTTCAGTTGTTCATCATTTAATTAGACTTATTATATTGCTTTAAATTTCATTTGTCAAATAGTTAATTAATTGTATTATTTTGCTTTAGTTTTCGCTGTCAATCATTTAAATATCGTTTTCGTTTCTATCGTGCGTTAAAAAAAACCTTAGAGTTGGCCATGAAATTTTTAGGTATGTCGTAATTTAACCGCACCGTTCTGAATTGTCAAATGCTAATGTAATTTGGGTAATCTAATAAAAACGAAAACACAGAATTTTATTTATTCATGGCAGGAAGATTATAACCTAACAATTTTCTAAAGCCGTCTGTTTAGATGTAAATGTCATATAAGAAATTTTATATTAGTAAAGTCACGACCTGTTTTTTCATGTTACTTAGAAATCATGGCTTATTAGAAGCAGTTTTTTTTTGAACTCACGATATTTGTCGATTAGTTAATTAATTTTATTATATTACAATCGGAGAAGTATTTTGTATCGTTTGCACTTTTAAATTATGATATTCAGTCAATAGCATGTAATTTAGTTTTTATTATCCTTTCCTTTCCGCAAGAAATTTTGGGATATCACGGATAATTAATTTTTAGCTCTAATTAATATTCGTCTTGCAAATACTTAATTGCAGTTATGTAGCTTCTGATAGTACAGCTGATGAGATCTCTGACGTTCCTTCCTCTTTATTTTTTGCTATTATCGCCTCTTAGACTATGCCAATTTCAATTGCTTTTATTTATATTTCATATTGGTTTAAATAAATCGCCCATATATATATTATATTTTTGTAAATGACATACAGGGTTCACTCATTTAATTGTTTTGAGAATAGATGTTTTAATTTTGTAAATAATATATAGGGCTACACCCAATTACTTCATTGTACATCATTACAAATATAAAATATGAACCCTGTATATTATATAGGGTTCACTCATTTAATTGTTGTGAGTATAGATATTTTATTTTTGTAAATAATATATAGGGCTACACCCAATTGCTTCAACTTTTATAGCTAATTCTTGTACTAAAATTCTTTACTTCAACTTTTATAGTTAATTCTTGTACTGTAATTCTATGAGAATTTATGTGCAGGGCATCACTTGTTCAGTGAGTTTGGGATACTTGTCGAGGCTCATTGAATATTTGTATATATATATATATATTTATTTATTTTTTTTGTCAAGATATAGAGTTGTTATACAGTGCATCCATAAAGTAAGGACACAAGCCCGTAGTAACGTTATTGTGCATTATTTGACAAAATGCAAAGATACGTCGATTAATGTTTTTTATTAGCTATATCTAGATGCTACCATTTTGTTTTTTCCGTCGACCTTGAATAAGTTATGATGTCATTGATAATTTTTTTAAATATCAACCCCATTATTTTATGGATTTTGAAAGCTTTTACAATTCTTATTCGATGGTGTAAAAATTTTGGTATGTTACATTATAACATTTTTGAGTAAATTGTGTTCTAATTCTAAGTTTTATTTTTGACATTTTCAGTATCAAATTTATAACAAATGCTCAAAATGTTTTCCTTCATTTTGTTGACAAAATCCAAAGCGATGATAAATTCCATTTCGCACATTCTGTAATATTTCGGGAGTGATTAGTCTGGTTTCGTAGATGATGCGTTGTCGTAAAACGTCCAAATTTTCCGGTTGTGTCGCATAGACTTTTGATTTTGAGTAACCCCACAAGAAGAAGTCCAATGGGGTTAAATCTGGCGATCTAGCTGGCCATTCAATTGCCCCTCTTCTTCCAATCCATCTGTTAGGAAATGTATTATTGAGGTATTGCCTTACTGGTAGCGTATAGTGCGGAGGAGCACCATCCTATTGATACCAAATTCTACGATCTGGCACATGTGGATCCTCATTATTTGGAAAAAGAACCGCTAAAACGGGTACCAATTCATTCCTCAAAAAATTCAAGTATATTTCCCCAGTCAAGTTTACATAAAAGAAAAACGGTCCCACAATGCGATCGCCGATAATCCCTGCCCATATGTGTGTATGTGTCTCTTGCATCCAATGGGGATTATCAGTCGACCAAAATCGGCAATTTTGTCTATTCACAGTGCCATTCAATGTGAAAGTAGCTTCGCCAGAAAACAAAATGTTGAAAATAAATAGAGGGTCTTTATCACAAATTTGCATCAACCGTTCACGATATTCCAAACGCCGATCAAAATCATCCTCAGACAACTCTTGAACTAAATTCATTTTATAGGGATGATACTTTGATTTATGCAAAAGTTTCCCGACTCTACCCCTTGCTACGTCAAATTCTCGACTAAGTTGCCGTGTGCTTGTGTGAAGACGTTCTTGAACTATTAACAAAATGTCAACTTGAGTGCCTAGGGCCGTTGATGGACGTCCACTTTTTGGTTTATCTCGAACGAACCCTTCTTCCAAAAATTTTCTGCGGATTTTACTTACAGTTGAAAAACCGATAGGGACCAGTTCAGGATGCGTTTCATTAAACAACTCCGCTACTTCCCTAACATTTCGACGTTTATCTCCAAACCCAATCATCATGAGCACCTCAATGCGTTACCGTTCAGATAAATACATCTCAGAGAATGAATAATTAAAACACTTTACACCAACAATTAGGAATAAATAAAAATGTTGTGATTCGGATTATTTACATTCTGTCAAAAAAATTACCTTGTCAGTTTGGGAATGACAGAAAGTTGAAAAATGATTACTCAAAATTTTCTAATGTAACATACCAAATTTTTACATCATCGAATAAAGAATTGTAAAAGCTTTCAAAATCCACAAAAAAAAAATTTAAGAAAAATATCAATGACGTCATAACTTATTCAAGGTCGACGGAAAAAACAAAATGGTAGCATCTAAATATAGCTATTAAAAAACATTAATCGACATATCTTTGCATTTCGTCAAATAATGCACAATAACGTTATTACGGGCTTGTGTCCATACTTTATGGACGCACTGTATTTCATCGTTACCGATATATTTTTTTTATAATTTTATTTTGATGCTGTGTTGTTCCCACTTAAACGAAGAGCTGAATCTAGTAGTAAGATTATTTAAGTGCGAGTTTTCTTTGGAAGTGGTGTTAGTAGCTTCCTTCTTAAAACCATCGTTCCTTTTTCATCTGGTGAATTATAATATTTTCTACGACTTTTGTGTAGTGTAAGTTTACAGTTTACAATCAAACAAAGCATAAGATTTTCTATTCCTTCATCAAACAAGTTTTTGGGCATCAACATTGCACAAATTTTTCTCAACCAGATCTCCTGAATATGGTGGATTCGTTTTCTAATTTGACAAAGTCATAGTGGACGAATGAAGGTGTTATCCTTGTGAAACAAAACTTTTTCTCTGAATAGATTTGGTGGTTTTTCTTAATTTTGTAATCGAAACTCCCCTTTTGTAAATAGTCAATAAAAATTACACCTTTTGAATACCAAAAAAGTTTATATTATTAGCTGAAAAAGCGCTTTTTGTCTTCTTCGGTGCATGTTCGCCAGTAGAAAGTGTTTGTTTTGACTATGGAGTTATTATGTCTCTGGAGTATGTGATGCACTTAGGGTTCATCTACGGTGACATATTAACGGAAAAATTCTCTTAGATTTCGTTTGAAACGATATTTTGTCAAGCGACCAACATGTGTACATTTTCTTCGATTATTGGAATTATATTCGGTCGAGGTATAACATTCTTCGTGTTGCCGTACGCATCGAAGTTTAGTAGTGGGGTAGTATTCATTTTGGTCTCCACTCACTTTTACTTTCGTTTTGTGCTTGTTGAGTAGGACGTGTTCTATAGTCGAGGCTCTTTTATGCGATTTAGAATTATCGTTTGTGTTAATTACTAATTTATAATCACCCATTGAGGTAGATGTGTGCCTCGATTCGGAAGCCGGAGCGAGCTTGGCGATATTTATTTTCGCTTTCACCCGTAATAAAGAGTTCATAATTGCTTAACGCGGCACCTATCTTGCAGTTAGCATTTTCATATTTAAACGTAAAATATTTTGTAACTGTTAGGTTGTGATGACGCAATGCAATTTGTGTGTATGCAACAATCTGAACCAGGCCACAGCCTCGTTCCAGTAACGCAAGTGTAACGCGTGTTACAAATACGACCTCGCTCACGCGAGTTGTTTGCAAACACAAGTTGCATGTCAGGGTTGTATAACATTCCCTAAGTAGTACGAGGATGAGCTAATGATATATAACAGACATTCATAGATTCACTTACACAGTCACATTCAGAGTCACATTCACACATTCAGTCTACATACTAGTTAGTAAGAATGTATATAGTTGTTAACCATTTCTAAGTGTTATGTATTAAATATATGTTACCCGAACTATGTGTATCATTTAACGGGACAACGATATCAGCGTGAAGGCTCAACGATGTAGCCCTCAGGACCAGGTGAACATCTCGTGGCGTCCTGCCACGAACGTGCCCAAACGGCACTAATACCACATGCCGATCCTCCGGGCACATAGGACCTTATCACGTAAGGCCCTAATACCACATAGCGATCCTTGCCACCCACGAGTATTACATGGCGATCCTGCCAGGATCACTTCCCTGGAAGCGCCCCCCCCCCCACTAGTATTACAAGGTTGAAAAGATTTACAATGATATGGACTTCAATATCTGGAGAAGTGAATGTAAATAGAGGACCTTAACGTTAAACATCGTCTGTGCTCACATGACCTGTTATCTTATCACTGAAATACTTACAAATTACTCCATGGGAAAGATCAGATTCATAGTAATTTTCTTTAATGGTTATTCGAGGTAAAAAATAATGATTTATTAATGTAATTAAAACATGAAATTTATTTTTCTCCGTATTAATTCAAAAACAACAAACAGTTGACTTTAAACGATTGCAAAAGCGTATCTACCTGATAGATTTTTGGTAGTAGACTTCTATCTAAACCATTACTGAAGTCGGCAGTATATTTATCATGGCGAAAGTGTTGAAATATCCGTCATCAAATCACCCTCGTGTACTTTACTATTTATTATAATTATCGTTAGTAGACTTTCTTAAGCAAAAATCAAGAATTAGATACAAACGATAGTTGCAAAACTTGGAGGGATTATTTTAAATTCTATACGTTTTTCCCTAGATCCTATTTTCTATATACGCTTAAATACGATGACCTAGATTCTGGATATTTTTCTATTTTTAACTAGATTTACGATTGAGTTTCAACCATCCTGAATTGAATAAAGGAATATTTATCTTCTTCGTACAGGGAAAACATTGGAAACGTTCGTTGGGTTGCCACATTCGACACATAGTGTTCTCTCTAAGAAATGCATAAACCCGTGCGCGGTATCTAGGTTAAGAACGTGAGTGTGTGGTTTATGTCTTGTATTGTATTTTCGCACAATGCTTTGAAAAATATTTTACTTGCATCTTGTCTTTCATTTGCTCTTTAGCTTAGTATTGTATTTGCTTGGAAGAAACTGGTTCCTGTATTTACATAACTAAAACTAAAACGTAGATGTGCAAAGAGAATATTGATTGATAGAAATTGTAAAATTTTCCATATTTAATATCGTCCAAGATATTTATATAATTAAAAACTTGATCTAGTTTTTATTATCCTTAATTAGATGTTTTGAAATAAAGATTGCAAGTAAATGTTAATTACCAATCATAGATTGGAATATTAATATAAGAAAAAATCATAGATATAAGATAGAATACATACAGGATTAGTTAAAAGTATGGAGACGGCGATTTATTGTCGTTAATATTCATTTTAGGGAATCATGTTCAATATAAAAGTTTGTTAGGATATTTTGAACTACATTTGAGAACATTTGAATTTTTTTTTTCTTCAATTGTTTTTTAGTTACGCCTGTCCGCGCAGTTTTTTTAAATGGGAACTAATAAATTTTACTCTACCATTCGATAGAGAATTTTTTTCTCTTTACAATAATATTTTTGTTTTTTTAAAAATTCATTTTAATAACCTTTTTTTAAGAACAGGTCGGTTCATGTGTTTAACAGATGTTCGGTACATCGCAGATAGACAGAAGCGTAGCGATAAACAAACTTGAGCCACATAATTTTATCAGTGGTTATTGTGTACGTCAAATCTTTGACAGAAATAATTCATTTGTGCAATTTGTTGCTGTTAATATTAACAATGGCGAGTTTAAGTGAACATGAACGAATTGAAATACTTATGATGTTGGGTTATGGAGATAGACGCAGAAGTTTACAAGACGTTTGTAATTTATTTAATGATACGCATCCAAATAGAAATCCAATTTCTAAATCCGTTGTTGGTAAAACTTTAAGACGCTTTGAACAAACGGGTAGCGTTAAAGATTTTCCAAGGAGTGGTAGACCTAGAACAGCAAAAAGCGATGATAACAAACTGGATATTTTATTGGCTGTATCTGAATATCCCCATTTATCAACCCATCAATTAGCGGCCAATTTCAATATTTCACAGTCATCGATCGTGTCATTTTTAAAAAGTGAAAAGTATAAATCTTATAAGGTACACCTAATACACGAGTTAACGGAAGATGATTTTGATAGGAGATTACAATTTTCTGAAGAAATGTTAAATATTTGCAATAATAATGAAAATTTTGTCAACAATATTCTTTTCTCTGACGAAGCTACTTTTTGCCTTACCGGTGAAGTAAACAGACATAACTGCAGATACTGGTCATCGGAAAATCCCTCTTGGTTTTTGGAGCACCATACGCAGTACCCCCAAAAGGTTAATGTTTGGGTTGGCATTCTAGGCGGTTATATTATCGGTCCCTTTTTCATCAATGGCAATTTAACTTCGGCTCTGTATTTGCAGTTATTGCAAAGTGAAATAATACCTGCTTGTGCCCCGCTCTATCCTCATGAAAACAATGAACACCTGCCCAATGACAGTATCTGGTTCCAGCAAGATGGCGCCCCACCACATTATGGTGCAAATGTTCGTCAATATCTGGGCGAATATCTGAAGACGAGGAACCATTGAATGGCCAGCCCGTTCGCCAGATTTAAGTCCTTTAGATTTTTTCCTTTGGGGATACGTAAAAAACAAAGTTTACAAAGATAAGCCCGATAACGTCGAAGATTTACAAATCCGAATTACCAGAACGATACAAGAAATTCCCCAAAATTTTTTACAGAACTCTGTTCGGGGTTTTGTAAATCGATTGAGTCATTGTCAAATTACTAATGGACGACAATTTGAACACTTACTTTAATTTACTTTGTTATTAATTTGTTTAATTTTTCTTGTGAAAAAGTTATTAAAATGAATTTTAAAAATATAAAATTATTATTGTAAAGAGAAAAAAATTCTCTATCGAATGGTAGAGCAAAATTTACCAGTTCCCATTTAAAAAAAAATGCGTATCTAGACAGGCGTATCTAAAAAAACAATTGAAGAAAAAAAATTCAAATATTCTCAAATGTAGATCAAAATATCTTAACAAACTTTTATATTGAACATAATTCCCTAAAATGAATATTAACGACAATAAATCGCCGTCTCCATACTTTTAACTAATCCTGTATAATAAGAAAAAACACTTGGTAAGTTTTAATAATATTTTATATTATTAAAAATACCTTTGTATTATACAAAACTGGTGGGGTTTACCTACTCATGTATGTTTCAATTATTCTGATAAGTTTCATTGTTTTATTTTATTGTTTGGACAATATTGGCTTAGAAATTTCAGCCATTCTCAAAGAAAGATCTTATTATACGTCAGAAAATGTAAAAGATGCTATATTGAATTAGATCATCTTGTGAAATTATTTGTAAACAAACTTATTATAGTTTCTCGCATGACGCCTATGTGGCCAAAAAAGTCGAGTTTTATTTGTACATTTAACATTCCACTCCCTAAATCTTGCCTTTGAAAAGTTGCACAAGTTGTAAATAAGTAATTAAACGGCTCAACACTTTTCATAAGTATACAATGAATTGGCTGTAAAAAAGGTATAAAACTCCTTACCACAATTAATAATCGTATCCTAAATACGTATTTTGACAACTAAGTTGTCATTCTAAGTAGGTAAAATCACTAATAACAGTGTAGAACATGGGCAACAGTAAAGCTGGCGCAAAAAATCACGAAACACGTATATACTGATCAGAGTATACATGGACTATTTGTAAAGTGTTATCTATAAACGGTAATGTTTGTATTTATAAAATTGATATGTTTTGGCAAGGGTTTGATAACCTACGTGAGCAATTAAAAATTTGTATTTGCAAATTTTAAAAGCTGATATATTGAAAGAATATGCAAGTTACTATATATTATCTTTAATCGAAAAATTGTATCAAACGTATGTAATAATTAGGGACCGACATGAGAGGCCGAACATATCCTAATATACTGCATAATACTTGTGTAGCACATGCTCTCCACAGACTCTGTGAGTGTATCAGAGACACCTTTCCGGAAGTTTATAGGCTTGTATCCGCTTTTAAAAAAGTATTCAGAAAAGCACCATTGAGAGTAGGTCTTTACAGGGAAAAAAACTTCTATCTTTGTCACTGCTTCCCTTTCCAGTAATAACGAGATGGTGAACATGGTTTGAAGCTACTGGTCTTTATGCAGAGAATTTCGATCGTTTACAAAGTTTAGTTCCATGTTTAAATGACGATGCTCGAAGTATTTCTGAGTGCAAGGAACTAATACAAATTCCAAATTTAAAAAATCGGTTGTACTTTCTCCAGGAACACTTTGGAAATTTGCCAAAACTAATGACTTATTTTGAAAATCAAAATCTCAAATTAAATGATAGATTAACCACATTAGATGTGGCTATTAATAATTTTAAAAATATTCCAAGTGAGTTCGGATGTGGCCTTCGGAAAAAGTTAAACGCAGTTTTTAATTGAAATCCAGATTTAATAATATTACGGCAATTGTGTATGGGACAATGCCACAACATCTAACTGCAAAATACGCGGAAATAATAGAATATTTCCAGTATGCACCTATAACCAGATGCGATGTAGAAAGGACGTTTTATATTTACAAGGATGTATTTCATTCAAAGAGAACAAATTTTACAGAAAACAACCTTGAGAAAGTATTGCTAGTTAATATTAATGCTCCTTTACTCAACTTGAACTACAAAATGAACAAATAAAAATGTATATAGATCTCGGTTTTCGGGTTGGAACCGCGTCGAGTTAGGCGTAATTGCCAACGTTTCGTCCACTGTTTCAAGGGACATCTTCAGGGCTGTACGTAGATATTCGTCGTTTCGCAGTAGCTTGAGGAATGCTATGACAGAGACCGGTACAACTTATATAAGGGGGACCGGGTCAGATGGTGGCCTGCTATTGGCTGGGGACAATGAGCCAATGGCATGCGTGGTATGGGCGTGGTGATTCTTAGTTGAGTGCAGTAGAGTTTGCCACGTCGGATGTAACGTATAGCCATCGTCTCTATTGAGATTGCGGGATGTTTGTAAATTTCAATAGATTCACGGATTTTCCTAGGGAAATAATGCGATTCATGGGGCAGTAGCTTGACATCTTTGAATAGAATTTGATGACCGGAGTTTAGTTTGTGTTCTGCCAGCGCTGAACCGGCTATATGTAACAGTCTAGTACAACGTTCATGTTCGGACACACGCACGCTGACTGGCCGCTTAGTTTCGCCAATGTACACACTGCCACACGAACACTGAATGCGATATACTCCTTGTGCTTGGAGTGGAGATATTTTGTCTTTGACCGAGGGTAAGAGGTCCGAAACTTTAGAATGGGGTCTGAAGACAATTTTGATTTTATTTTTACGTAGAACCTTTCCTATATGATCGGTGATACCTTGAATATACGGTAAGAAGGCGGTGCTGATGTTAGGATCGGGTTCACTTCGAGGTTTGGGGTTCCGATGTCTCACTATAGTACGGTGTATGTCGTGGGCGTTATAATTATTCTGGAGTAGGGTGTTAGAAACATGTTTAAGTTCGGAGGGTAGTGCCCTAGGTTCTGAGATAGAAAACGCGCGATGTACAAGAGTATTGATGACCGCTTGTTTGTGTGCC
The DNA here is from genome assembly GCA_935421215.2 of Melolontha melolontha. NCBI lineage: Eukaryota > Metazoa > Arthropoda > Insecta > Coleoptera > Scarabaeidae > Melolontha > Melolontha melolontha. Next base: position 14,355,610 of record OW285235.1, read on the forward strand.
GGGTGATGATGGGTAAACCCGTTCAGATATCGGTCCGTATGAGTCGGTTTCCTGTAAACCGTGTGGCCCAGTTTGCCATTGATATTGCAGGTCACTAAGTCGTCTAAAAACGGGAGACTTCCGTCTGATTCCACCTCCATGGTAAAGCGAATGTCACGGTGCTGGGAGTTTAGAAAAAGTAAGAATTCATCTAAAGACTGACGCCCATGCGGCCAAATGACGAACGTATCGTCTACATATCTAAACCAACATTTAGGTTTTAAATGAAAGGAGCTTAAGACCTATTGTTCGAACGCTTCCATAAAATGTTAGCGACAACCGGGGATAAGGGGGAACCCATAGCGGCTCCCGACACTTGTTCATAGAACTTGTTTCGAAATTGGAAGTACGTGGAAGTGAGGCACACATTTACGAGTCTGGATATATTATTCGGTTTGCCGTAGGCGGCTATAATGTCGGAGATGATAGACACTGTGTCCGGGATCGGGACCTTCGTGAAAAGAGATTCAACGTCAAAACTAACAAGTAAATTACTTGTGTCTAAGGAAAATCCTGTAAACGAGTTACAAAATGTTGAGAATTTTTAATAGCAGAGTTACTGCCACGTGTGTATTGTTTGAGCGTGTTAGATAAATATTTGGCTAATTTGTAGGTGGGGCTGTCGATAGCGCTGACAATGGGGCGAAGAGGCACGTTGAGTTTGTGAATTTTAGGTAATCCATATAATCTTGGCGGCTTGGAGTGTCTTGGGATAAGAGATTTTTGTATGTCTCCGGGGACAGATGATCGTTTGATGAGATCTGTTACAGAACGTTCTATACGGGCCGTAGGATCCCGCTTCAAGAGGCGATAAGAATCGTCTTGGAGTAAGGTGTCTATTTTCTCCTGATAGACCTTATTGTCGAGTAAAACTGTTGCGTTCCCTTTGTCCGCATTTAATATTACAATGTTGGGGTTCGTTCTGAGAGTTTTTAGGGCAGATATTTCAGATTTTTGTACGTTTGGTCTAGGAGGTTTGGCACGTCGAAGAATAGCTGAAGTTTGGTGTCTGATAGGGTCTGCAATGATATCTGGGAGTTTTATGAGGGCACTTTCTATACCGGATATAATCTCTTCGGTAGGTACGTGTTTCGGCATCAAAGCAAAATTTGAACCTTTTGAAAGAATAGATTGTTCGTCTGGAGTTAGAACGTGCTGTGACAAATTAATGACGGTCTGGCGTGGGGGAGTGACTGATTTAGTGACATGTTTGGATTGAAGTACGTTAAATTTCCGAATGTGAACGGCCGTCGAGAGGGCATGTGATTTTTCGGCTTGAAGAAAGGTTATTCGATCGATGAGAGAAAACTCATCGTGGGTGACACGTTGCCGTCGTTCAAGATGCGTAGTGAAAATCTTAACCGAAAGAGAATTGAAATCGCGCCTAGTGTGCTTTACCCTCTCACGAAGTAAGGAGGCGCTACCACGGCGACAGATTTGTTGGGCTGAACGGGATTTGATGTGGTGTGTAATGCGTACGAAGGTAGGTATGACATTGCTGTCTCGGCAACGGAGTAAAAATGTTAATGAAGAAATTTGTCTTACCAATCTCTGTCGCAGAGTACCAAAAACTCTGGTCTTCTTCCATATTTCCTCTCCGTAGAGGGTAGATAAATGTAGGTCTATTTCTAAATGTAGTCTCCCGTTTTTAGACGTCTTAGTGACCCGCAATATCAATGGCAAACTGGGCCACACGGTTTACAGGAAACCGACTCATACGAACCGATATCTGAACGGGTTTTCCCATCATTACCCGACACACAAACAAGCGGTCATCAATACTCTTGTACATCGCGCGTTTTCTATCTCAGAACCTAGGGCACTACCCTCCGAACTTAAACATGTTTCTAACACCCTACTCCAGAATAATTATAACGCCCACGACATACACCGTACTATAGTGAGACATCGTAACCTCAAACCTCGAAGTGAACCCGATCCTAACATCAGCACCGCCTTCTTACCGTATATTCAAGGTATCACCGATCATATAGGAAAGGTTCTACATAGAAATAAAATCGAAATTGTCTTCAGACCCTATTCTAAAATTTCGGACCTCTTACCCTCGGTCAAAGACAAAATATCTCCACTCCAAGCACAGGGAGTGTATCGCATTCCGTGTTCGTGTGTACATTGGCGAAACTAAGCGGCCAGTCAGCGTGCGTGTGTCCGAACATGAACGTTGTACTAGACTGTTACATATAGCCGGTTCAGCGCTGGCAGAACACAAACTAAACTCCGGTCATCAAATTCTATTCAAAGATATCAAGCATCTGTCCCGTGAATCGCATTATTTCCCTAGGAAAATCCGTGAATCTATTGATATTTACAAACATCCCCGCAATCTCAATAGAGACGGTGGCTATACGTTACATCCGACGTGGCAAACTCTACTGCATTCAACTAAGAATCACCACGCCCATACGACGCATGCCATTGGCTCATTGTCCCCAGCCAATAGCAGGCCACCATCTGACCCGGTCCCCCCTATATAAGTTGTACCGGTTGTGTCTACGTACAGCCCTGAAGATGTCCCTTGAAACAGTGGACGAAACGTTGGCAATTACGCCTAACTCGACGGGTTCCAACCCGGAAACCGAGATCTACATCTAGAGAACGACCGCGGAAACCTACACCCACAAATAAAAATGTATTTCGTATTTGATAGATCGTTTGTTTTCCAATTAACAGTTAAACCAATGAAAAAAGGAAACTAACTCACCGTACATTATTTATTTTACGAAATTTAAACTAATAAATAAAATAAATTATTAAAACTTCACCTTCTATTTACGCCCATGAATAAAGGAATTTAACTATAATATTGAAGTAATTGCGTCAAAATTCAACGAAAAAAAACAGCTGTGCGGTTAACCGAATGAATACTGCTATTCAATAACTGCGTGTTGTACTTAGCGATGTTATAGACTATAGGTTATATAGTCTATCGAAATTTCGGCTTGATGCGCCCGGTCTCTACTTATTATACACCAGAAAATGTAAAAGATGTTAAATTGTATTTGATCATCTTGTGAAATTATTTAGAAGCAAAGTTTTTATAGTTTCTCGCGTGACTCCTCGGTTGCCAAAAAAGCTGAATTTTATTTGTACATATAACATTCTAGATCGTGTCTTTGAAAAGCTGGAAAGGTTGGAAATAAATAATTAAGCGACTTAACCCTTTTCACAAGAATAAAATGAATTAGTATAAAAAAAGGTATAAAGCGCCTTGCCACAATTAATAATCGTATCCTAAAAACGTATTTCGTTCGACAACTAAGTTGTAATCCTCAGTAGATAAAACAACTAACTAACTAACTAAACAAGTGTTGAACATGGGGCACAGTAAAGCTAAGCGCAAATAATCGTGAAACACTTTACAAGCCGTCCATGTATACATTGATCAGTGCATAGGTGAACACCTTGTAAAGTGACATAGGCAAATCTATATCTATAAACTTTTACTTTGCTTTAGAAGTCTTACATTTGAAGATGCGCTTACTATGTTAGAAATTGATAAAACAGAAGCGGAAAGACTCCAAGAAATTACACTTTTTCCTATTACTGAGATAATAGGTGAAGATTCAGGCGATGAAGATATTATGAGCATAAATCATTTACCCGGATCACAGTTAAAAGTTCCAACTGAAAGAGTTTTCGAAAACAATATTGGCGACAACTTTTCCTCTGAAGATGATGTACCTTTATCAGAAATTCAGAGAACCTTAATAATCAACCAGCCAAGAGGTACTGTCAAGAAAAGAAGAGGAAAATTTATCAATGGATTATAGAGGACTTGCGGATCATTTCGACGTTTAGGAGGTGTCTGAAACCCAAGAAAGCCCACTGCAAATGCAACTTTTTTCAAGCTATTTCAATGAAGATTTGATAGAAATTACTGTTACTGAAAGCAGCAAATATGCTAAATATTCAGGTACTCACGAAAAGAACGCAGAAATGGTCAGGTGCTTCGTGAAGACAATGTATAGGAACTTCTGACAATTTTGACATTGATTTGAGCTATGATCGGCTGGTCATTCCAGAAAAACAAATGCGCTGTGGACATTGTCACAAGAGAACAACGACCCAATGTTCTAAGTGTAATATAGGACTCTATACAAAATGTTTTACGCAATATCACACAACTACTTAATCTGGCGTTGACAGTTGTTTATAGTATAGTATAGTATATACAGGGTTATTCTGAATAAGTGTCATTAATTTAATTTTTAGATTACATTACTAAAATATATGCTAATTGTGTTATTTTTAATTTAAAAAAAAGTAATAAAAATTAATTTAAACAGATAAGTGAGTACCGCTGTCTGTCGCGACTAGAGAATACAATCCCGGGATCCGGAATCCCGGGATCTCGGGATCCCGGCCGGGTTTTTGATCCCGTAAATCCCGCGACTGTACTTGGCAAATCTCGGGATTTTCGGGATTGCCAGTTTGCATTCCGTAATCCGTTGCGCCTTGACAATGACCTTACCTAGATTATATTAAGGGCACTTATTACATAAAGACAAAAAATCAACCTTAGGTACGCCGTACGATAAAAGAACTACACAGGTACCCCAAATAATATGTAACTTAGAAGGGACTTCCCCGCCCGGCATACTTCAATACAATACTGTTAAAGTAATTCCCCAACGGGCCAACAGGGGAATCACCCGATCACCTCATATGATATATCATAATATTGTTGCCAGGGATTCCCCGTCGGAGATTCGCTGTACGAAAGTATAAATACGCTTATTTGGATTTACTTTTTTCATTTATTATTCTACCAGCGACAAGGTTACGCAAGTTACGTCTTTTAAATTTAAAAGTCAATTATCTGAAAAAGTTATTTTAAATGGTGTGAGGCTTTGTTCAACATAAAAAAAAACAGTGATACTTCGTCAGCGTGAAGTTATTTTTTAGTTGCGAAAGACGGGAATAGTGCTAAATGTAAGCGATGCCCTGCTATCCTCAAGACTTTGGGTGGATCGACTAAAGGATTACATACACATTTGTCATCAAATCATAACATTAAGATTTTAACTGACGTTAATCGTTTAACAGCTTCAACAAGTCAAGATTCTGAAAATCTGAACACAGCACCGCCGCCAGCTCAACGAAAGTTAGAAAATTATTTTACTAAAAGTGCCGACGATAGCCTGGATGATGTTTTGGCAAGAATGATTGCATTAGATGGATTTACATTCAGTGTATTCTTAACTTCAGACTATTTGAGAAAATTGCTCTTAGCGAAATACACGGATTTACCAAAATCAGCGGTCACAATTCGAAAGCATGTTATGAATTACAGCGAAAAAATCAGAGAGTAAGTAACTGCAGAATTAAAACATTTAAAAAGTGCAGGTGAAAAATTCAGTCTATCTTTCGACGAGTGGACATCAACGTCCAATAAACGATACATGGCTGTCAACGTTCATTAATATAAAAAAATTTGGAGCTTAGGACTCGTTCCTATTCATGGAAGTATGACGGCTGAAAATTGTCTTCGTATATTGAAAGAGCGTCTAAGTAAATTTGATATTTTCCTGGAAACTGATATCGTGGCTACTGTAACCGATGGACCGAACGTTATGATAAAGGTGGGACAGCTTGTTTGCACTGAACAACAACTGTGTCTCGCACATGGTATCAATTTGAGCGTCTGTGATGTGCTTTATAAAATAAAGAATTATTTTCAAGACAGGCAAGACAGCCCTACCTCAGTCTCAGATGATACTATAAATGAACCAGCTGTGACTGCTGATTATATGAACGATAGCGATGATCATGACAACTTAGAAGACTTAGACTGTACATAATCAGGTTTAATCTAAATGTCACAAAATGAACTTGCGCGAGAACACATACCAGAGTTAACGAAAGATGAAAACATTAATGAGTTGATAAAGAAAATCCGCAAAGTTGTAGTGTATTTCAAAAGATCACCATTGAAAAATGAAACAGTACTTCAAAAATATGTGAAGATTGAACATGAAAAAGAGCTGTCACTTCTTTTGGACTGTAAAACCAGGTGGAATAGTCTTTTAACCATGTTGGAACGATTTTCTTTTTTAAAAACCTGCATTCAAGAAGCTCCTATAGATCTCAATCATTCAATCCGTTTAGAAGATGCTGATTTTGACTTGTTAGATAAAATTGTTGATGTGCTGACCCCAATTAAATTAACAGTAGAAGCAATCTGTCGACGAGATGCTAATTTATGCACAGCTGATGCCGCTGTGAAATTTCTTATAAAACAATTGTCTAGCAAAAACTCAGGAATCGCCAGTAAAATGAAAACATCCTTAGTGGAACGTATAAAGCAACGACGAAATGATGATTTAACTGGTGTGTTGAATTATTTACAAAATCCACGAAAAGATGATGAAAATCAGTTATTATCGGATTTGGAATGGGTTGACTTATTTCCAGTTCCTACGCAGGCTTTAGTGAGGGCGCAAATAAAGAGTATTGTTAAAAGACTAAATAGTCGAGATGACACGAAAGAGGATGAAAGGACAAGAACACAAACAGAGGATGAGCCGAGGCTACAAACCTCACAACCCCAATTGACACTAAAGGAAAAGTTACAGCTGGAAATTAATAAGAGCATGGAATCTCCAGATCCTGAAGTACAAAATGAATCGGGGTTGGTAAATAGTATTAGACGCGAAATGAGCCAGGTTCGAAAATGGAGGAGTTCGTGGATATCACTTAGAGTTAGCATATAAATATCTATTGTCTAGTCCTCCAACCAGTGTAGAACCTGAGCGAGCGTTTTCAGCTGCTGCTTATGTTGGCAATAAACTACGAAGCAGGCTTGGAAGTCAAACATTGGATGCTTTCATATTTCTGTGATTGTATTTTCGAAATTTTAAATATTTTTTTGTATTGTCTTCTTTGTTCATTATTTGAGTATATGTATTGTGTATTGTGTTGTGCAACAATAGTAATAAATAACTTTAAGAAATTACTTAAGTTTATTTTTCATTTGAGCCCAGTTAGAAACCACATAGTCTAATCCCGGGATTACGCTTAAAAAATCTCGTAATCCCGGGATTGAAAAACATGCTCGGAATTGTATTCTCTAATCACGACCCGATATGTGCCGTTCGTATATTCCGTGTATATTTATATAGTTTGTTTGGAATTAATACGATATCTACGATTTAGTAACAGCTAGTAAAGTATTTCTTGCGGTCCCGAAACTGTTTTATTAAATCATTTAAAATTAAAACTAAAATTATACAGCGAACTTTTTTAAATTTTTTTTTTAATTCCAATATAATTAATATGTTTAATCTAAAATTAAGTTCTCTGACAATTATTCTGAATAACACTACAGTACAGTAACAATTTTTCACCTTTCGTAAAAATAAAATATGTGTAGTTATAATTAGAGCTGAGGATTTTTGCGGTAAGGCAGGACCGTATGTAGTGCATCCCCACCGGCGTATAATCAATACAAATGCAATTAAATTCTGGTATTTGAAAAATGATTATATGTATTACCTTAGTATTAAAATAAACCATCCATTTTTTATTACTAATACATGAAAGAAGTTTCTGAATCGATAGTTTATAAATAGTTCTACGAATTTTGAAAAAAATGTATGGGTGTACATGCACCAGTATGCATATACTTGCCGGTAAGCGATTTCTGTATGAAAGGATTACTGTCGTAAATAGCAATAAAGAAGATATGCATTATATTTCGTTTAGAGTACCTAATTGATTTAGTTGAATGTTTCTGGACAATCGTTCTTTATTCCTTATTATCCTGGCATATGTTCTATTCGTATAACGAAAGTATAAAAAGTATCGTCTATTGTTCTGCAAACCAAATTTCTAAAAGAAAAGTATTGTGAAATGTATCAATTACTTCTTTGAGTGGATAAACACTACCTGCCTCATCATCACTGATGACTGATGTTACAAATACAAATGTATAATCAAAAGTGTCGCAAATGCAAAAATTAAGCGCTTTGTTTATTGTTAAAGTTTAGAAAACATTTTATTATAAGAGGCAGGTAGTGTTTATCCACTCAAAGAAGTAATTGATACATTTCACAATACTTTTCTTTTAGAAATTTGGTTTGCAGAACAATAGACGATACTTTTTATACTTTCGTTATACGAATAGAACATATGCCAGGATAATAAGGAATAAAGAACGATTGTCCAGAAACATTCAACAAAATCAATTAGGTACTCTAAACGAAATATAATGCATATCTTCTTTATTGCTATTTACTACAGTAATCCTTTCATACAGAAATCGCTTACCGGCAAGTATATGCATACGGGTGCATGTACACCCATACATTTTTTTCAAAATTCGTAGAACTATTTATAAACTATCAATTCAGAAACTTCTTTCATGTATTAGTAATAAAAAATGGATGGTTTATTTTAATACTAAGGTAATACATATAATCATTTTTCAAATACCAGAATTTAATTGCATTTGTATTGATTATACGCCGGTAGGGATGCACTACATACGGTCCTGCCTTACCGCAAAAATCCTCAGCTCTAGTTATAATTTACTGGTGTTTTATCTCACAAAATATAGGGTTTTTCAAAAGTTATGGCGGAAGTTTGTCCCGAAAGTTTTTAGATATATCTGAGTTAATAAAGGAATTAACATTAAAGTTTGTTTTTAGTAGATTTGTTGTAAAGAGAGCTAATAAAAGAAAAATCGAAAAAGGCTCAAAACGACGTAACAGAAATAGGCAATTCCTTTGTTTTATTTTTTTTTCCGAAAAGGAGTTTATAAAATGGAGTTTTCATTTTGCTTTTATTATTCGCTGTACAATAAATCGCGTCGCGGAATTTATTCGAAATGTTGGTATCGTAACGTTCTAAATTAAGGGACCCTATACTATCTCTACAAGCTCACACATATATACCTAGCACATATACATACATACGTCCTAACACATAAAACCGTTCAGTTATAAATTTCATTATTCCAACGAACTGAAAGCTAAATTGCCACGTGGGCATAAAGCATTTCAAAAATACTAAAAACAGGTCGCCCATGAAAAAAAGAGGAAGATAAAGAAGGAAAAACAAAAACGAAACGCTACCTAACAAAAAAAATCTAAAACTCAATCGTCGGATGAAATCGTTTTTATCCGTTCGCATCGTATGGGAGCGGGTGACGAGCTACCTACTACATGCCTACGCACAGACATTCATTGGTGGGAATCGTATATTTCACGTTTCAATATTTTCAATCCAAATAAACAGTTTTTCATCGGGAATCGAACGCGGAATGATCCGGAGTTCTGGTAGAAAAAGCGCGTATACACATGTCAGTAATGGTTTATCATATTTACATTGCTATTATGCGAGCGAATGATAGATGGGGCGGACGGTAGTTGGACTGATTCGATAGACGTCGGTCTCCAAGTACATGCGATGGGTTGTTGAGCGGAAACAATGGGACGTGATTTTGTAAACTGAGATATATTTAAACTTTGGTTCGCTACGTTCTGTTCAATATCGTTCGAATGTTTTTCGCCGGATACATTGGATTTTCCTTTTTGATTTTTAGTTTCCGTTATTCCGCGGGCACTAAAGATACCGTGATTTATTTATGTTTGAAAGAGAATCTATTCGGTCCTCCAACAACCGAATTAAGTAATCTGGATTTGCTCAAAAAATTATTTGTTTTAATAATAATAACAGCCTTTATTGTCTAATGGATAAATCCATTCTTAATAATAATAACAATGATATATTTGTACCCAACAGATTTATTCAATTACAGGGTAACTAAATTGAAATTAAAAGTGATACATTTTGCTAACATGAAAAAAAAAAGTACATTCTGTGTGCTTATTAATAGGAAACAAAAACACTTCATAATAATAGGCAAGTACTTCACAAAAGCACTAGGCATCGAGAATATGGGAACGTTTCTTGACGAAAGACGAGGCAATATGTACATATTGAAGTAAAACCAGACCTTAAATCGCCAACAAATTGAACCTACTATATATATATATATATATATATATATATATATATATATATATATATATATATATATATATATAATAACTTCGTGACCTTGGTATGATATGGTAAACCTAATCAGTAGGCGATTAAAGGTCTGTATATTACTTCAAAATATATGTATTTAAAAAACTCTACATGTTTCGGCTGTATACGCCTTTATCAAGAGAATACAAAATATGAATCATTTGTATTCTCTTGATAAAGGCGTATACAGCCGAAACATGTGGAGTTTTTTAAATACATATATTTTGAAGTAATATACAGACCTTTAATCGCCTATGTGTTGTAACTGGATTTCGGGTTTTCTTCCGCGTTTCCATTGTTTGGTCTTTGTAAAGACCGGTGCTGGTTTCTGGACGACGTTTCGGCAAAATCACATTTGCCATCTTCAGGTCTGCGATAACTGTCTGCTTCTGCTTCGTTGGGCCTGTAGCTGGAGTGGGCTGGCTGGGTTGCGGTGTTTTTGTTTGTTGTTTCTTGTTGACAACTCCTTTGCTTAATACTGGTTTCCATGCTGTTGGTAGCCTCTGAGTATCATCTCGCGAAATCAAATTGTCCGGACGTTTCTCATATATATATATATATATATATATATATATATATATATATATATATACATATAATAATATAATAACTTCGTGACCTTGGTATGATATGGTAAATCTAATCAGTAGGCGATTAAATCGCCTACTGATTAGATTTACTATATATATATATATATATATATATATATATTTATTAGTAGAGCAGACCAATTTCCATGCGCGCCATGTGCGCCGATGTGAGGATGATTGTATTGTATCAGAACTAATAAAAAGCATTCAGTATGTGTTTGGTACTTGCTTAGACTGCATGTAGGTGTAAGCATACGTAATAAAATGTTGTCGTTACATAAATCGAGAAAACGACCGTTGTCAGACGAAGTGAATAAGTTTATTATGGATTTCCCGGACTTAATATACGATTGCTCAAAAATTAAATGTTTAGTGTGCAATACATATCTAATGTGTTGGTCAAAAACACATTGTAAAGAACACGTAAGCAGTTCGAAGCACAATAATAACAAAATTATAATCGACAACAGTTTACACATGAACATGTGTAACAATGATTGTGTGTACACTGCCGTTTACCTTGTTAAGTAATGATTCATTTATTTTATTTTGGAATAAATACGCGAATCAAACATTACCGAGCACGACAACGTTACGAAGGAATTTACTATCGTTGCGTAAACAGGTTGAAAATAAAATCAAAGCCGAACTGAAAAATAAAAAACTGTGGTTATGTGTGGACGAAACAACTGACAGCAAAAAACAATTTGTAGTTAATGTGATGGCGCGTAATATGGAACCACATCAACCAACGTCTTCAATTTTATTAGCATCCAGACGACTAGAACAATGTAATGCCGAAAAAGTTTCAGATGTGCTATTAGATACTTTGGAAAAATTTAAATTTTTGAAAGACCAAGTATTAATGTTTATGACTGACGGTGCCGCAACCATGTGTTCTGTAGGCCGGTCTCATAGAAAATATTGTCCTAACTTGTTACATATTACTTGTAAACTCCATGCTCTACACTTTGTGGCAGAACAGGTTTGTAGATGTTATCCAGAGGTAGATGCTTTAATATCGAGTACAAAGGTAGTATTCCTGAAATCTCCAAAACGTATTCGGAAATTTCATGAATTGTGTCCCCATACCCCTGAGCCACCACAGCCGATTCTGACTCGTTGGGGTACATGGTTACGGGCGGGGTTTGACTATCATGAACATTTTGAAAAAATTAAGGACGTGGTTTTATCATTCGATTCGAAAGAAAGTGCAGCTATCAATACAAGCCAGGAAAAATTTCAAGATGCCCAGATCAAAATAGATTTACAAAGTATTCGTGAGAATTACTTGGGACTAGAAGAAGCAATAACAAAATTAGAAAATTCGTCGCTGTCGTTAGAGGAATCACTGCAAATCGTTAAAGATGTTCACGCACAACTGTGTGCTGTAGAAGACGCAAAAAGTGAAAGTGTTCTAATTAAATTTGAAAGTGTTTTAGACAGAAATGCAGATTTTGACACCTTAACATGTATTTCTGAGGGCACGTCTACAGATGCGTTAAGTTGCTTAAAAAAGTATTTTGATTATGCGAATATAACATCACTAGATGTAGAACGCTCGCTTTTGGAATATAAACATATTTTTTCCTCACGGCGGACATGTTTTTCAGAAATAACCTTAGAAACGCACCTGATGTTGAAAATATACAATCGAGTTTCTCCAGTTCGTCAATCCTTGGAAGACGCTTAAAACGTTTAAATCCTCTGTCGTGCACGCAATCGCTGATTTTATACATTTCCCATTTTATTTATAGGTACATACAACGCTGCTATAATATGTACTATTCTTATTTTTCGTGTGTTTATGCATATTACTTTAATAGCAGAAAACCAAATGTATATTTAATTATTTCTGATAGAATAAATGTCTCTACTTCTATACTTATATCGGTAGCAAGCTCATGTTGCGTCCCTATTCTATCGTATATTCTAATATATTACGAATTACACTCCCACATCGGCGCTCATGGCGCGCACGGAAATTGGTCTGCTTTATTTATTAGGGAAGATTTTGGCGTTTTTTTAGGTCAGATAAAAACCAGTAATTACACTAAAATAATTTTATTTGTTTATCATTACATGTTCCTTTTTCAAATGGTCATGGTTTGATTATGTTTATGAACTTTGGTATAATCTGTAATGACCGACATCTTATCAAGAGGGTTCGCCTGTTTGTTTGATTAGCAAGTTTTTTCTTTGTTGAGAGCAGTTAAAATATCATCTTTTGTTCTCTTCTCCATCGATGTGTTGTTGTAATATTCGTTTGAATGTTTCCATCTAGTGGGCACTTAATCGCCGTATGCTGAAGGTATATAATGTATTCTTTACGACTTTATATTTTACAGATTTGTGAAATTTTTGGCGTTTTTTAGGTGTTTTTAGGTCACAAAGGATACATTATAAACATTCAGCACATCGGTGGACAAGAGGATATTTCAACTGCTCTCAATAAAGAAAAAACTTACAGATTATACCAAACTTCATAAAGATAATCAAATCATCACCATTTGAGAAAGGAACATACTCCGAAACATGTAATGGCAAACAAATAAAATTATTTTCGTGTAATTAATTACTGGTTTATATTTGACCTAAAAAACACCAACAACTTCACCTCGTGTGTCAAGTGCTTCTGCCACTGCGCCATTCAGCCGCTTGCAAGCATTTTAAATTATTGTTTTTAAAATTTTAAGATTTAACGAGTTGCAATCACTTGTCAACGAGTTGTTGTATTGCCGTATCCGTTGTGTTGGTATACATATAATAGGCGACTATGACCAAAATCCCCACTCATATTTGGCATTCTATTAAAACATTTCCTGTAAAGTATCTATCATGCCTCAATAAAGCTGTTAAAATTGAATGCGTCGGAAATACTACAATTCAAAGATACAAATGACCGACAACTAGGATAACTTCCGTATAAACTTGTAATAAATTACGCCTGTGTCATGACAGTCAGGGACCCCATGCACCGGTTTCGACGATTTATAAAAACCCATTAATATCCGCTATCCGATCTTTCGTACATAATAGCCGTGGGTCAGCAGCAGGATATTCCATTCAGTCGAACATACGCAAACAGAGCGATTGTAATCGCCTAAGTGCTTTTCTCGTGACGTGTAACAATCTTCAATCAGATACAGTTGTCCATCCATTCAATCGTAAAGCACGACAGAAATCGTCAATTATGGAGTTATCTGCGACATTTGGAACGTATTCGTATAAGTCACAGAGAAAAGAACATTTAAAAATTAGTTATATTTTTTTTAATAGAATCAGTAGAATTTTATATCTTGCAAATATATCACATAGGTACTGACCTATTTTTTAATTATTGATTTCTGTCAAAAGGTTCTTAACGGAGTAGAAAATGAAATACAAATACTCTTAAATAGAAATTTTTATTCTTAGAAATGTGCGTCATACCTTACGTAAGCCGACGACCTAAGCGATAACGTCACCGGCTTGCATGTTATGGGAGTTCCCGAAGTATTCTAGACACGGATTAATCTAGAAGCAGTGACGAATATAAAAACACGCAAGGGAAGTATGATACATTCAACCAGTGATCGTCGTGAAATAAACATCGTAGATATAAATCTACATGTTTTTATTAATATAGTGTTACGAAATCTTAATTAAAAAGGATATTGCTGTGGACTTGATCTTGAATTAATTGTTCTGGATATGTAATTTATAAATAATGTATATATGCCAAATCAGAAAGATGTGAAAAAATATGATATAAGATTGCCATTGTGAAAAGTAACAGGTGTTTTTTTAAATTCATACCCAAAGTAAATCAAATGTACTCGTACATTGTGAACAGTACCACACAACAAATTCTACATATGATCAATGACAACTCAAATACGTTTTGACAGTTAACGTGGAAATACAGTGTGGCTGGTTCACATTTTCGCAATTGAAAACCTATCTTTGAGTATGAATTTAAAAAACAGAGTTTATTATTATTATGAAATTTGTGTTAGAAAAAAAAATAAGTAGCTGGGATTTCATAATAAAACAAAGAGGAATGACGATATTGATTATATTATTGATAGCAAGGACTTAAAAAAGATACAAATAAAAAAATTTCGTATGGTAAAATGGAAAATCTATTCTATTGGAAAATATAATTATTAGAAGTACAAATTAGAAAAGCTCATTATAACTAATATTTATTCTTAATACAAATAAAATTGTATAAATTTCTGTCAAAATATCTCGGCAAAATTATAACGATCGCGTTTGAAACAGACAATACATACGATATCAAAGATGAATTTTCATTGGCAAATCAGACACAACTATGTGTTGACTACGTTTGATGTTATATCGTTTTTACGAAGATACGATTACAACTAATAACAGATGTCATAACTAGTAAGTGGAACATAATCGATCCACACACTGTCTTATCTAAATCAATTTTTTTGTCGCTAATTACTTTTATATTTAACAACATTTTTCGTTTAATGGGAAATTCTAGAGTGAAATATTTGGAACTCCAATGGGTTCATCCATCAGTCCCATTTTAGTTCAGATAGTTATAGATCAGTTGTTGGAGAGTGTGATGGCTAAGCTACCATTTCCATTACCGTTCGTGTACAAGTATGTTGATGAGTTTATTTGCTCTGTGCCACAAGAAAAAATAGATCTAACATTAAAAATTTTTATAGCTCAAACTTTTATGATGGCCCTATTAAAGACGTTCCTGTGAAGAGTGTGATTTACATAAAAGTCAAATACATTGGTGGTCTTACTCATACAATTGTATCACACTTCAAACAATCTAATAACATTGAAATAGTTAAATACAACAACTTATACTTTGAAGAAGTTGTATAGGAAGACCAAGGACATGACACTTTCCTGTTTAAATAGTCATGTTGTCTACAGGATACCATGTTTGGATTGTTGTGGCGTTTATATAGGTCAGACATCGCAATGGCTAAAACTGCGTACCACACAGCATGAAAGTGAAGTCCGTATTGGAAAGAGATCTTGTGCATTGTTGGACCACGCACTTGATTTTGACCGTACATTTAATTTTGTCGACGTTAAGATCCATATCTCTATATCTCTGTATCGGTTTTTTCTCTATATCTATATATCTCTATATCTTGCATTTTGCTGTAAATGTTTAAACTTTGAATTTATATACTGTGTGATCTTAATATACTGTGTGTTAGGGTGGAGTGAAAATGAACAAAAAATTTTTTTTTTTAATTTTGAAAACTCCTGTTTTGTTAATTGATGACCCTATTAGAAAGCACTATTTATGCAAAATAACAAGACTCTGCGACTTTATTTCGAGGTGGCGCATGAAGGGTGAAGTTCGAAAAATAACTAAATTTACATAAAGGCAGAAAAGTACAATTTAAAAATCTTTTTTATCTACCATTAAATAAAACTGTCGGTAACACTTAAGTATATTGCTCAAAAACAAAGTTACGGGATTCCCATGCATTTTAAACAGTTTCTTACAGTTTCTTCATAGTATTTAGAAGTGCAACGTGTTAAAAAAGTTTATAAAACTTAATCAAACGTAAAATTTTCGTTACCAAAAGTTAAAACGGGATTGCTGAGGAAAGATTTAAAATGCCTAAAACTAGGAAATATTTGTGTTGCTCTGTATTTGGAAAACCAATTACATTAAGTGCTAATGTGTTGCATACGCATTGTGATATACTAAATATTACCTGTGGCTAAAAAATGATATGCTTGAATTGAACAACCGAAAAGATCCTTCAATTAAGTGCATATGTGAAATTGCTACTGATATTGAACAAATATGGAAAAAGGCATCGATTCCTATAATAAGTCATCAATAAATCTTAGCAAGATTGATTTCCTATTACAACAAATACAAAAATATGAAGAAATTGAGCAGTGAAGTAAAAAAAACAAAATTTCTTAAAGGAATCTCAAAAACAATTATTTGGCATCGCAACCTGTAAGTGCGCGTCCAGAAACATATGTAAATGTGTGACAAAAATACCTCCAGCAGAGGAAAAGTTTTTAAAGGACCAACGAAATGAGCGTAGAATTTATATTGGCTGTGTGGATAGGTTGACAACAAAATCTATACGACGCAATGAAGTTCGAAAGAGAAAATATGATCAATTCGTTCAAAAAAACATGACTTCAAGTACTTCTTCGTCTCTGTCAGAATTACATCGGTCATGCAGTAGCACTTCAAGTGAAACATCAGAATCAGAGCAAGATGATTTTTGCCTTAATGAAGGAAAAAGAAAAGTTCACAAAAGAGAAAATCAAAAGGGAAATAAGCAGATGAGACAAAAGTTGCAAACCCTTGCTACGGCTTGTGACAGGACTGGAGTTTCAGATGGATCCGCAGCATTTGTTGTAAACGCAGTAATGGTTGATTTAAACATTATAGATGCGGAAAACTCATCAAGCGTAATAGATCGTAGTAAAATACGTCGAGAAAGGAAAAAAGTTCGAAAGCAGTTGAGCTCTATTAGCAATGAAAAACCTCTGACTTCAATTTATTTTGATAGTCGTAAAGACAAAACTTTAAATATAACTTCAAAAGAAAATAAGTCACTGCGTAAGACTATTACCGAAGAACATATTTCAATGGTATCTGAGCCAAATTCTGAATATATTGGACATTTCACAATAGATTCAGGAAAAGCAGCTAATATTTTGAGGAATATTGTCGCCTTATTAGATAAAAAGTATAAATGTAATTCATCTTTGGTGGCAATCGGATGTGATGGAACGGCTGTCAACATAGGGTATAAAAATGGAGTCATTGCCTTATTGGAAACACATTTAAAAAGACCATTGCAATGGTTTGTGTGCTTATTACACGCAAATGAATTGCCACTGCGCCATTTGTTTTTAAGTCTTGATGGAAACACGGCAGGTCCTAATAGCTTTTCTGGAGCTATAGGTAAAAACCTCCTCAAGTGCCTTGATTTTAAGTTACAAGCTTTTGAAGCGATTCCTGCAGAATTGCCGGATATTGATATAGAGTTGCTAAGCACTGATCAAAAATATCTTTACGAGATTTGTTCTTCCATTTCGTCTGGTTTAGTTTCACCAGGTTTAGCTGAAAGAGACCCTGGGAGATTAGCACACTCTCGCTGGCTAACTTGCGCCAATAGGATTCTTCGCTTATACATTGGAATGGCTACACCACCAGAATACCTTAAGCAACTAGCACTTTTCATTATGAAAGTATACGCGCCAACATGGTTTGACATAAAGTCAAAGCCATCTTGTAACCATGGTCCAGTTCATGTTTTCAACATGGTCAAGAGAAGTTTATATTTAAGAGATGATTTTAAGAGTATTGTTTTAAAAATTATAAACAGAAATTCATTCTTCGCACACCCAGAAAATATGCTGTTGGCCATGCTTCAAGATGATACTTCATAAATTAGAGAATTGGCTCTCCGAAGAGTATTAGAAGCAAGAAAAGAAAATGTGTGTATTAGAAGCAAGAAAGTTCGCGAGTTCCGCCTTTCACAGCTTCAACTAAATGCGACGAATTACTATGAGTTAATAAATTGGTCAAATGTGAGAATAACTGAACCACCAATGACTATGAAATATTCTAATACAGAAATTTCGAACCTGATTCGTTCGGGAAATAATTTCAGTCAATTTGGGATGTTTCCTTGTCATACCCAAGCAGTAGAGAGGTGTGTCAAGCTCGTCACTGAAGCTTCAATATATGTTTGTGGATCAGAAGCAAGAGACGGTTTCATTCGCCCTAGAATTAAAGCAAGGCAAGACATACCACTGTTTGAGTCGAAATCTCAATTTTTTCAACAACGAGATCCTTTACAATTTGCTAACGAATGATTTTTGTTTTTGTATTAGATATGCTTTAAGTGAGTAAATAAAAGACTGTAACTGTTTGAATTTATTGAATAAAAACAAATTTAAACCACACTGTTTACTTTTTTATATATGATAAAGTTCCACAAATTAAAGTCTTGTGCGCCACCTCAAGACGTTGACCTAGGAAGATAAGATTTTTTCTCTGCACTTTTAAGTACTTAGAGCATCGATGTTTAACACAGGAAAAACTAAATTTAAAAAAAAAATTTTCGCTCCACCCTACTGTGTGTGTCATATTTTTTGATTATTTCAATTCTTTTTATTTGTTGATTCAGATTATTAATATACCTTGTGGCTAAATAACTAACTGTTAACCTTTTTTTTATTAACTTTGCGGGTAACCTATAGATTATTTCGCTGTTTTGGATTTCTTTTTCTTAGTAGTCTGTAAGTGCATGGGTCTGCGATCGCGCGATCCCTTTTCTCAGATTTCAGACTCGAGCCTCCGTATGTAAAACCAAGTGACGCTACCTACCATATTTTTTTAGTCAATCCACGACCGTCTCCACTGAATAAGGGCATACATGTTAAATAGATACTTGTATAATATCGTGAGTTACGACGAACCTTGCATTTTAATATACTATTATGATCTTCCTTTTATCATAAAAGTGATTTATGCCCTAAATCTAATTCTCGATTTTTTAAACATCGCTTCTCAAACGAAATAAATAAATAATACTTGTTTAGAGTTTAACTCACATCTTACCATCCTAAAACATACCAAATAATTCTTTAGATTATTCTTAAATCTGTTTCAGAATCTCGTAAAATGGAATTTATGTCATCGTTATATAAGTAGATCAAGTCAATATTTCAATATTTAGACGCTAAATCTGTTTACAACGATCTGATATTCAATCATTCGTCAATATATGCATAGATTTATGAAATCGATGTGTATCTTTATAGTTTCAGTAATACATAAATCACCAGCCATGACACAAAGTTGTCTTTTGTATGCGACAATTCAATCGCTCTCTAGTTTAATATAGTTTCCCCACGAGAGAAAAGCGACTTTATTATCATTTTACGTACACATTATCGATGGTAAAATCGGTAATTCTGGAAGGGAATGAACTCGGGCCGGATTATTAAGGGAGAACGAAAGCAATTAATAAGGTCGTAAAATGCTTCCAGTTACGGCCGATATAACAATTGACCGTGTCTCTCGTTATGCTCGCCCGGTCTCTACATAAATTTGCCGCAACAGGGGCGGTAACGGACAGAGACGCACAAATCTTTGCCGGATGTTTACGATCTCGACATAAAAACGCCAATCGAAACAATGTATCGTTCGAGCGCTTGTGTGTGGTAGTGGTGTTGCACAGTGGTGGCGGCGACTGACGAGGAGGACGTCTGTATTCTAGCACTGGATAATAAAAAAGGAGACATTCGTAAACAAGTTTTCGTGAAAGACATCCGCGTAATTCTATCGCATTAAGAATACCGGAAAAATATCCGGAATTCGGAAAGAGCGGAGAAATGTAAGGAACCAATGGGGTATCCATTTCCTCGACTTCGTATCCATCACGAACAGATGTCGGTTTGGTCATCGTTGTGAATGTCGAAGGCAGTTGTTGGTTAATAGGTTACGCCACAAAAATTTTCAAATTTTCCTAGGTTTGTCTGACGTGCTTTACCGATTACCCCAATTATTTTTTTCCAAGTTGCAATAATCCCCATGAAATATTTTACTGAATAAAATAAAACAATTAAAGTTTACCGATTATTGTAAGAAAGTATACGAGGTTTGTCTATAAAATTCGGTGAATGATCTAATATAACGGTATTCAACGCTTGAGGCAGCCGCTCTTATGTGCAGGCATGTATTGACATCTCTGGACCAGTTCTCTCGGAGTTACGCGAGGCTGCTAAAGCAGTACCAGAGATAAGCTCCATACAGATAGCCGATGCTGTACAAAAACGTAAAATCACGCAGGTTGCATGCATGCTAGACGTTTCATTACACATTTTAAGATATATAGAGCTCTGCGAGAACAAGTGGAGAAAGGGAACACATCGTTATTTCTATAGTTTACAAAATTTCGTTATACGTTTAAATGACGATACTCGATGTATTTCTGAGTGCAAGGAACTAATATAAATTCCAAATTTAAAAAATCATTTGTACTTTTTTCATAAACACTTTGAAAATTTGCCAAAACTACACACTTACTTTGAAAATCAAATACAAATTAAATAATGGATTAATAAATCGGAGACTGGCTTATAAGTGAATAAAATAAAATTAAAAAACCCTTACCACTATAGAATTTAATGATTCTAAATACGTATCTCTACAACCACGTTGTCATCTTCAGTAGAAAAAACAGTGTAACACTTGAGCGCACAAAAACACTAACAGAAGGATTGTTCTGAATGTCTTCTAGTTTAACACTAAAATCTTCAATCTTAAATGCTACAAAAATTACCTACATTTTGCTTGTTAATGCAAGAGCATTAACCCATTATTTGTTAATTCTATAGAAAAACCGTTTAGAAATATTATAAAAGCCGTAATTTAACATACATTAAGGATTCAATTATGAAACTAATCCTTAAATTATGCTGAAATATAAATTTGGAAATTAATGTTGAGTCAGAATATTTTAATGGCAAATATTGTAATGAAACGAATTTAAAAATAAATTCCATGAATTCGAATATTTTTTAATGGTTTTCCTATTTTTCCTGCTTTAATAACATCTAACTGTCAATTAACTCAAATAAATGAGAACCTGGTATAGGACCCAAAATTTGCGTTAATTACGTTATTACTATTTTTAAAGATACAAATGCTCTCAAAACTATCTAATTCGCGGGGGCGTGTGACGTTTTTTATTAATCTCAGACAGTCAGATGTTACGTTGTGATCTGATTCAAGAATATGTCGGGCAACACTTGATTTTTCCGGTCTATTGAATCTAATATGCGAAACATGTTCTTTATAACGAGTTAGAATCGAACGTTTTGTTTGGCCGACATATTTTTTATCACAATCCTTTCAGGAATCCACATGTTTGCTACCTCAAATTGATTCGAGCAAAAAAATTATTAGATTACCGTTTCACGACACTACGAAACATTTAAGTAAAACCTTTAAACAGTATAATGTTCAAGTAGCATTTCGGTCGAATAACTCCCTAAAATCTCTCTTAGGCAATGCGAAAGGCAAAGTTGAGGTAAACAACAAATCTGGAATCTATGAAATAAATTGTAAGGATTGTGATATAAAATATGTCGGCCAAACAAAACGTTCGATTCTAACTCGTTATAAAGAACATGTTTCGCATATTAGATTCAACAGACCGGAAGAATCAAGTGTTTCCCGACATATTCTTGAATCAGATCACAACGTAACATCTGACTGTCTGAGATTAATAAAAAACGTCACACGCCCCCGCGAATTAGATAGTTTTGAGAGCATTTTTATCTTTAAAAATAGGATTAACGTAATTAACGCAGATTTGGGTTCTATACCAGGTTCTTCTTTATTTGAGTTAATTGACAGTTAGATGTTATTAAAGCAAGAAAAATAGGAAAACCATTAAAAAATATTCGAATTCATGCAATTTATTTTTAAATTCGTTTCATTACAATATTTGCCATTTTAAAATATTCTGACTCAACATTAATTTCCAAATTTATATTTCAACATAATTTAAGGATTAGTTTCATAATTGGATCCTTAATGTATGTTAAATTACGGCTTTTATAATATTTCTAAACGGTTTTTCTATAGAATTTAGAAATAATGGGTTAATGCTCTTGCATGAATAGGTGGGGTTTACCAAAATGTAGGTAATTTTTGTAGCATTTAAGATGGACGATTTTAGTGTTAAACTAGAAGACGTTCAGAACAATCCTTCAGTTAGTGTTTTTGTGCGTTCAAGTGTTACACTGTTTTTTTCTACTGAAGATGACAACGTAGTTGTAGAAATACGTATTTAGAATCATTAAATTCTATTGTGGTAAGGGTTTTTTAATTTTATTTTAAATAATGGATTATTATTAATAATTTGAAAAATATTCCAAGTGACTTCGGAAATTTAGACGTAGTTTTTAATAGAAATCCAGATTTAATAACATTGCGGCAATTGTGTATGGTGACAAACCCTCAAAATCTAACTGCTAAATACGCTGAAATAAAAGAATATTTCTAGTATGCACCTATAACCAGTTGCGATGTAGAAAGGACGTTTTCTATCTATAAGGATATATTTTATTCAAAGCGAACAAATTTTACAGAAGGGAACCTTGAGAAAGTATTGCTAGTTAATATTAATACTCCTTTACTCAACTTGAACTACAAAATGAACAAATAAAAATGTATTTCTTATTTTATAGATCACCACCCGTTTGTTTTTCAATTATATAAATAAAATTAAAAACTCTTTAAAAATACAAATTTTCAATAGTACGCCCGTGGGCGATGAGTCATAATAATGTGTTATACGTTCTTGTCGTGCTCGGTCAAATACCGATACTGTTGCAGTGAAGGAAAGTGTACTTGAGGATCCAGACACATCAATTTGACGTCGTCTACAACAATTGAACCTTTCGAGAGCCACCACGCATCGGATTTTAAAAAAAGATCTGCGTCTGACAGCATACAAAATTCAGTTAACGCAACAATTAAAAGTTACAGACCATTTGCAATGTCGTACATTTCTGAATCGAGTGCTAGATATGAAACAAGATGATTCTCATGTTTATAACAACATTTTTCTTAGTGATGACGCATATTTTTATCTTGATAGAAGTGTTAGATAGATTAGAGTGTTATCCCGTTGGCGATTTGGTGAAGAGCATATCTTCTAAGGTTTACCTTAGCCAAAAACGCTACGTTTAACATTTTTTCAGTTTTAAGGTTATTCTACTGAAGATGGTAACTTAGTTGCCGAAATACGTATATAGTATTTAATGATATATATTGTGGTTAGGGTGTTTTTCTTATTTCTGTTTCAGATTTCAAGCCACAGTCTCGACCAATTTCGGATTGATAGAAGAGTGGTTAAAGAAAATTGTCGGATTTCGGGTGAAGAAAATCCAAATGCCCTTCACGAAAGAGTAATGCATCCTCAGAGATGCACTTGTGATAACTAAATTAGGACAATGGTTTCGTCAGCACAGTGGCTTAGGTACTTACAGCTAAAGAGTACGTTACAAACTTGTCATGTTACGATTAAATATTAAAAAGTGAAGATTTGAACCGCAGTTTTATTTCTATTTTAAATTATGGATCTTCAAGTAAAAGCCGAATTCATTTAAATTAGGACACCTATTTTCACACATTCAATGTCATACTTATTTAACGCCACACGTCCTTCTTAATTATTGCACTTTCGACATTCATATATCTAGGTTAGTTCATGTATCTAGGTTCTTCTTTTTCTTCAGGTGCCATCTCCTCTCAGAAGGTTGGCTATCATCACGGCTATTCTCATCTTTGATGCTGCGGCTCTGAATAGTTCAATGGAGCTGCATTTATACCACTGTCTCAAATTATTTAACCAGGAAATACGTCTTCTTCCTATATTTCTTCTTCCCTGTATCTTACCCTGAATA
Source organism: Melolontha melolontha (assembly GCA_935421215.2). Taxonomy (NCBI): domain Eukaryota; kingdom Metazoa; phylum Arthropoda; class Insecta; order Coleoptera; family Scarabaeidae; genus Melolontha; species Melolontha melolontha. The sequence goes on from OW285235.1 coordinate 14,379,753, forward strand.
ATTATCAGTAGCAGAGCATATCTTTCCCCTCTCAACACGTGGCCCAGATATTGTAGTTTTCTTATCTTTATTGTGTTCAATATTTCCTTCTCTTTCCCAATTCTTTTAAGTACTTCACTATTCGAAACCCTATCTATCCATCTTATCTTCAGGATCCTCCTATATGCCCACATTTCAAATGCCTCTAGACGCTTGTTAGTGTCTTGCTTTAGCGTCCAGGCTTCCATCCCGTACAGCAGCACCGGGAACACGTAACATTTCAATACCCTGACCTGGAGACGCAGATCAAGGTCATTGCCACACAATACCTTCCTCATCTTGATCAATATATTCCTGGCTTGGCCGATTCTCGTTCGAATTTCTTCTGTATATTCATTTGTGTCGGTAACAGTTGTTCCCAAATATTTGTATTTCTTTACTTTCTCTATTGGCTGTTCTCCAATCCATAAGCCTTCTTGATGTCTTGATGTATCTAGGTTAGCATGTCATTAAGTAAACAAGGATGTAACCAGGTCACATTAGTAAGTAGAGGTAATATATATATACCAAAAACCGAGGAGTGTTGTTAGTCTAGTCAGTTTTGTGTATCAGATCTGAACGTTGTTATACAAGTGAACACCGTAGCTTGTAATGCTATTGTTATTGTTATTTATTTAATTAAACGTTATTATTTAATCGTTGCCGAATGTGTTATTTATTCTACCGATAAACTGGGCCTCTAATAAGTCCGCCTCGGAATCGAAGCTACGACTAGGACCAGGAGACATCACACACTGTTTGGTGTGCATTTTGAAGTTGTGGTGTATATAAAATTGCATGTAAAATTATTTGTAATTAAACAATTGCAATTTGTTAAAGAAAACCCGAAAAGGAACGAAATCAATATTGTATCACGTATATTCAAAACTGTCGTTCACTCCCTTGCAAAATTTATATTTCACTAGCATAATAAATAACAAATGATAAAACACCTATAAAATAAATACCGCAGTGGGAGGGTGCATATATTTAATAAAATATTTACGGTGGAACAGATCCCCTTTCGGTTCGGCGTTATGCCCTCGTAAAGCGAGAAACCGACTTCGGAAGAGACACAACATTTATTGGCTCAATTTTATTACTGAAAACGTGACTTCGCAAACTTTACGACTGCCTAAACAGTTATATACCTAAAAATATGCCCGCCGTCGTATTTTACAATTTACATCATCCATCGAAGAGCACGGAAAAGACGCAGATTATTGTGAAAATAATAACTTAACGCAATTTCGTTCGATATGTGTCGCCGTCGTCACATCTTCGAACGCATTCAGGCATTCCGCTGGAGAATCTGCACGAGAAACCGCTTAGATTACATTGATACTTTATAAACTGGATTCGACACTTGTCTGTACAACTACTAAACATCCTAGTCAGCACAAGAAAATCGTTGTGTTCGTGTATAGTGAAATACAAGGAATTGTTTTATTACCTAAATGGAATAGAAGAGTGGGTTGAAATAAAGGCGAAATGTACTATAAATAGTGTTCGGATAGCAATGATTTATGTTGATTTAACAGTTTAGTATATGGATGTTAGGTGTCCATGTACTTCGTCCTTTACATAGTTTGCATTTGCTCACACATTTTCTAATGTATATTTACAAAATGGCAGCTCAAACTATCCTGAATCTTTTACGAATTATCCATCTGTCACTTTTCCTGCGATTACTATGGATAAAGTTAGTTAAATGTATGCCCAATCTTAACAATAAGTATACTGTTGGTTACTTCTACTACTGCAGAAGACTACTGTTAATGCGTTTGTATTTGCCTTCCATTAGTTATTATTGCGAGTCCTTTCATGAAAACAGAAACCTCTCCTGATCTATGGAAGCGTGCAGTTGTTTGCCCCGTTCATAAAAAGGAAGATAAGTCATTGTTGTCAAACTATCGTCGTACTTCCATTCTATCTAACTTTTCGAAGGTCTTTAACCCATTAACATCAAAATTTTTATTATCGACATTTTTTGTAAATTTAAATTAAAAATAGGATTATATTAAAGGTAATAGGTCAATTTATTCGTTGACAAATAAATATACGCCATTTTTCAAAAAAAAAATTTAAGTCCCATTTGGGACCCATGGCACTTGCCTTTACAAAAATTTAAAAAAAACTGAACCAACATTTCAAACTAAAGAAAAATATTTATAATTTATTCCAATCAGGAAAACATTCCATATGCAGTCCAATATTGCATTTTTTACACTGTTTGCGAACGTTTGTGTCACATATGGCACATTTTCTATGTTTTCCATCAATCGTTCGCTCCAAAACATGTCCAATGGGATCAAATCTAACATCGTCAGGCTCGCGGCGTTTCCTTGCCTTACTAGAACTTGGTCTTCCGGCAAATTTAGGATCGGATAATGATTCTTTCTTCAGATAAGTTCTGGCAATAATGCGTCTAAAATCTAATAATGGGATGCTTCTATTTACTGCAGCATAAAGAGCGTGGGCGTTAACAACCGCAACGTCAATCGTATTTGTGAAAAGAGGGAAATACCATTTCTTACCTCTAAATTTGATTCGATACTTTGCACATTCCAGTCTAACTTGTCGACCCCTCCCATATGTTTATTGTATTGTCCGACAATGTTTGGTCTATCGACATGGCATTCTTTTTTTTCCTTCTTACAATATCTTTTCACTTTTTCTATAGGTTGCAATCCTAAGTAATTCGATAGCATTTTAACACAGCTATTGTCATTCCAAATCAACGCAAATATTTTATTTTCTTCATCATAACGATAAGCATATGCCCCTCGTTCCTCTTTTTTATGATATTATCAGATTTCAAAGGACACTTGTTCATTCTATTATAGCGTACTGTTCCAGCCGCCCTTATATTTAGTTCTCTCAACTTCAACAATAAATCAAAGCTGGTGAAAAAGTTATCGAAAAATATTTCATATTCTGACGGATATTGCAAAAAAGAGGTCATCTTCATTATCACAGAAGCTCCAACACCACTTACAAGTTGTACTTCTTGGCTCTTTCCTTCATAAATATCCATCTGAAAACAATAGCCAGATTTAGAGCAGCACATAGCCCATTGTTTGAATCCAAATCTTATTGGTTTTCCCCTAATAAACTGTTTCAGGTAATGGTGGCCATAGTAACGCACCATTTGCTCATCTATTGAAAGTTTTTGTGCAAATATACCGAACTTTTTGAAATTTGTGTTCAATTTGTTTATCAAAGGACGGATTTTAAATAGTTTGTCTTGTTTATCGCTGGTGGATATGAGACTATTGTCGTTAAAATGCAGGATTTTTTTTTATTTCCAAAAACCTGTGCTTAAGCATGCAGTTTCTAACGCATGTAATATTTATATCTTCATCCTCTGATCAATATAACTGCTCTTGGGGCAACGAATGGTACCCTGATAGCAAAAAAATTCCAATAAACTTTTTAAGACAATTTGTGGAAAGTTCAAAGTTATGTCTGTTGTTTTGTCTAGCGTAATTTACACTTTGGATAGCTATATGATTTAGTAAATCTTCGTCGAAAAGTTCTTCAAATATCTGAACCGGTGATTTACCTTTCAAGTTTTGAATAATCTGTGATTTCAATTCAGATACATTGTTGCTTTCAAATGATGTATTAGTAAAATTTATGTCCTGCTTTTTCCACTCACTTTTTGGCAAGAATTTACCTTTTGATTTTACTATAGATGCTTGATTTTGATCAACATTCAGAGCGCTGGAATGGATTTCTAGTTGTCCAGGAACGTCTTGTGGCACAGTTTTTGGCAAGAATTTACCATTTGATTTTACTGTAGATGCTTGATCTTGATCATCATTCAGAGCGCTGTAATGGATTTCTAGTCGTCCAGGAACGTCTTGTGGAACAGTGTCTTCTAAAATATTATCGTCAAATTCTTCGCAATCTGATATAACATCGATATTATCGGGCGGCAGTTCGACTATATCAATGACTTCTTGTTCCAGATCAGCAAAAAATTCATCATCTTCCAATATTTCTTCAAGTTCTGCGATAGTAAGGAATTTTCTAGAACCCATACTGAATTGGAAACAAAAGAAAAACAGCAACTGTGAATAAAACTAACATAACGCTCTCCATATGATTTTTTACATAGTAAATTTCATGATCCCCAAATGGGGATCAAGGTGATTTGTACTATATTCTTTATAATAAATATTATATTTGCTCACCTGTTATTCTATTATCAACTAAAGGAATGTATTATTACTTGAATTCACAAAACTGGCACAAAATTAATCAAATAAGCACAAAAAATGCACAACTTCATGTTATACAAAGAAAAAGCCTATAGTTTTCTTATAGCTAAATAAGCCTCTTTATAGGAAGTTAACTTGTCTTCAATTTGACTTTCTAGCTCATCTTCAGACGAGTTGGCGAGCGTTTCTTGAGAAGCAATTAACATTTCAGTATTAATGTTTTCCATATCTTCATCATTAATGAAGACTTCATTATCTAAATTAATATAGTCTTCGACGTCAATTTGGATTTGGCTCTGAACTTGATTAATAATATTGAAGAACTGAGCAAGTGCTGATAGTGGAAGCTCATCTTCTGCGGTCCAACCGCTACCCGCTATAAAGTTTTTTATAACGCCTTGATCCAGAGGCTGACAAAATGCTGTTGTGTTTGCTGGAAGAAAAATAACTTTAACATTTTTCAATTTAAGATCGCGAGGATGAGAGGCCGCATTGTCTAAAAATAGCAGGACGTTCCGTTCTTGAAGTTGCATTTTTCTATCGAACTGCGCTAGAAAATCAGTCATCAAATCAGACGTCATCCAAGCCTTTTTGTTTGATCGCCACGTAACTGGTAAATTGTTCAAATTAATATTGCGAAACGCCCGAGGTTTTGCAGCTTTCCCAATAACAAAAAGGGGTTCCTTTTCTCCAGCCATATTGACGCAGTACACAATCGTTAGCCTATCCTTAGCCATTTCTCCACCAGTGCATTTTTCACCTTTTAATGCAAATGTTTTATCGGGTAATGCCCGAAAAAACAATCTCATCCGCATTATGAATATCTCGTGAATCATATCCTTGAATCAAAGATGGCACTTTTTCAGTAAAACTTTTGACATCATCGTGGTTTACACTAGCGGCTTCTCCAGGAATGGCACGGAAGGTTATGTTATGCCGTTTTTTGAACCTTTCCAGCCAGCCAGATGATGCACTAAAATCTGTGTAATTCAATTTATCTGAAATTTCTTTAGCCTTGCTCCTGATAAGTGTGCCCGAGAGAGGAATACATTTATTTCGAGCCTTCACAAACCATTCGTAGCACAATTTATCAATGTTAAAGCCTTTGACGTTCAACATACTCCTTTTTCTATCCGGATTGACATCAGTGTCCCACAATCTTAAAATTTGGTCTCTGTATTTGATGATACAAGCAGCTTGAGTTTTACTGATCTTACATTTCTTTGCTAACTCGTGTACACTAAGTTTCTCATTTTTTTGAATTTCAATGACATTAACTTTGTCTTTAATAGTCAACACTGCTTTAGGCATAGCGATTCAAATATGTATACAATAAGAATCTATAAATGTACTATGTATTTACGTACTACATTCAAAACAACAAGCTGTGCGTATTTATGGAATTCCCCTTTGTACATACACGTATTATTCAATAAGCAACATCTGTACGAATGTACGAATATGAAGAAGAGTAAACGGAAAAGCATTGTTACAGTGTTGTAAGCTGTCCGGTTATGGGGAACTAAAATCACTTTGGTGTGGGAAAAAAGTGTCCGCGTCCGGTTATGGGAGGGTTGTCCGCTCAAGAGAAAAATTTTGAAAATCCCTAAGTAATCTTTTGGTACTGCAAAAAGTGTCCGTTTATGGGAGGTGTCCGCTTAAGAGAGGTGTCCGTAAGGAGAGAGTACACTGTATCTATAAGCCTTTTCGAGAGTTTGTAGGACGCAGCTGTCACATATGAAACAACCGGACGAATCGGGTAATTTTCTTTATGTAATTTAATAAGGGAATATAATTTTCGGGGTTGAGGGTTCATAATAATTAAACTATTTTGTTCATTTTCACTAAAAAGATAAGCAGAATTTCTTATAACTGTTTTTAGAGTTTGTTGAAATTTTTCTGTAGGATCTCTCTTAATTATTTCAAATTTATTCCGTACATTTTTTTTTTATTGAAAAACGTTATCAGAGCAAGTGGAACAGTAAAGTGCTGGATTGTTGTTGAGAATTGATATCAGAAAGTGCCATAAAACAGTGTAAAAGAAAAGTAAAAAGGAAATTATTTTAAACAGGACGATACCATATCGTATCATACCATTTTTTTGTTCCAAAACTTGACGTACCAGAATAAATGTTTTGCTATTAATATTGTTAGAACTATAAAAAAAAATAGAATTCGTTGACCAGTGTTATTATTAATGCTTTTGTAAAAAGAAAATAATTTCCGTCTCATCGTGGTCCACCCTGTTTAGTGTATTTTTTATGCTAAAGTCTAAATAATTACGAAATTATGCTTGAGAAGTTTTACGCAAAAAGAAACAGTTTATGCTCTTTTAATCGTCCATATTTTTTATCAACAATAACAAGAATGAACGCTAATACGCCGTTGAGGTTCATAAAATACGCGGACTTAAATTAGAAGCCGTAAAAATATCGGCGCAAATGAAATCCTTAATAGCCCCGAAACACATAAAGTTTATCGCTAGACAGGAGCGGCATAAAATTTCCCGGAATCTGTCCCTTGCAAATATTCAATCCAGTTAGTTGGGAAAAACACCGTGAAATCGTACATCTACCTAACACACTTACAAAAACGAATATTGATTGTTTGTACGTCGAACCCTCGAAGGTCCTTTTTATGCGTACAACAATACATTTGCCTCGGGCTCGGGTTATTAATTGTAACGGCGGCGATAAATATTTTTTATTACGGGGAGAGCGTGTCATCTTCAGCGGTAAACATACTCGTTAATTTCCGTAATTTTTCTTTTGGGGAAACGGATACGTTCTGAAAAACTGTCCCTCGACTTTCGTTTGGCGTTTGACGAACGAAATTTATTGTTTTCCAATAATACGATTGATATCTCATTCGGAGCAATCACATTAATGCCTAATCTGGATAACTAGCTGTATCCCGTTTTTACGCTCTGGTATCGGTTCGGAAAACAAATGTTTGGACATTGGATTTGATTGTTTGAATTATTTAATGGTTGTTATGTATAGATTCTGTAATAAAAATTGAGTGATTACTAATTGGAAACAAGTTGTTCATCAATTGTTACTTTGTTATCTGGTATAATGCACTTTTTGTATTGTTGAATATGCAGATCTCAGATGTAAGATGCCATTGCTAATGTATCTGTTTCTAAACGTGTTTCTCGAGTTCTCCAGCTGTCAAATATAACAAATCTTCGTATTTCTTCAAATCGAAATATGGACATCGTGCCTCGATATGTGGAATTAGCTAATTGATATGAAAAATCCCCTTGAAGGAAAATCAGTTTTTATCAACTCCAGCGTAAATAAGTAATACACAAAATGCAAGAAGTTGATCAACTGTTGCATCAGTCCATGTTTTAGATTTCCCATTAAACATGCCTCTTGCTTCTAAGTTGGTATCGGCGGAGGTAATCTCACCACCAAATGTTACCCTCTACCTACATCGATAGAATAATCTCATAATCCGGCAGATATTTTCACCACTAACAGAGTTTAGGTAATAAAAGCAATATATACCGTAATTTGGGAATTTCCAGTACTAATATTAACTAATGTCTATTTAATGTTGATGTTCTTGCAAAGTTATTACGGTTTCACAAGTTAGTTTCTTTTGCGCAACAGAAGAGGTTAGTACTTACAATTGGTGTTGTTTATTGTGATAATAATTTAATACAAGTATTCGATTTATAAGATGTCAGCTACGTTAGTAAAAAGTATACGGGGTAAAGATTTACTTCTCTTTGAGAATTTTACGTATTTTAATGAAAAAGAATTGAAAAGCGGAGAAGTTTTCTGGAGATGTGTCCAAAGAAGAAAGTGTAATGCTAAAGTATTTACTGTTGGTCCTGAGCTTACAATATCGAGGAGTGATATAGTTCATAACCATGAAGTAGATGAGCAAAAAACAAACAGGAAAGTGCTTACAAATTTGTGCAAGCGAAAAGCAGAAGAAGATTTATTGGAAAAACCTTCAAAGATTATTCGAAGAGTCCTTAGTGCCAATATGCCAGAGTCTGTTACAACCAATGATGTCAATTATGTACGAAGAAATATGTATAACTGCCGTCGGAAAATATTTCCTAGTCGCCTACCTGCAAATATAAACGAAGTGCATGAAGTTGTAAATCTATATTCTCCTAAAATTAAAACCACGAAAGGTGAAAACTTTTTGTTTATAAATAGTGCAGAACATAACATTATCGTATTTACATGTGAAGCCAATATTCGTGCCTTGTCTAAAATGAATACTTTGTATATGGACGGCACATTCTCATATTGTACGAAATACTTTCTACAATTTTTTACCATCCATGGACTTCAGAATGGACACTATGTCCCACTACTGTATTGCTTGTTGCCAAACAAAAGTTGGACCACATATAAAACACTTTTTTTGTTGTTGAAATCTAACATTTTTAAATCATTTAATTTTTAATCATTTTTCGAATCTAGCGAGATCTATGTTGATTTTGAAAAAGCAATACATACCGCAATAATTCATGTTTGGCCCAGAGTAAAAATCAGTGGCTGTAGATTTCACCTACACCAAGCATGGTACAGAAAAATTCAGTTCCTTAGATTAAGTGAACATTATAAAAATAATTCAGAAATAGGAAATTGGCTGAAACTTACCTTTGGTATGACTTATCTACAACCAGAACATGTTGCGGACTGCTTTGTTTTCGATTTAATGGCTTATAAACCAGACAATAGCCTGTTAGATAAATTCGCCGATTATTTGTTAGAAACGTATATAGAGGAAAATGCTACATTTCCTACGAATATATGGACGGAAGAAGTTGCCTCGAATACTCGCACTACAAATGCGTGCGAGTCGTTCCATTCCAGATTTAATGCATCTTTTTATAGTACGCATCCGTCTATATATGTGTTTATCGAAAAATTCAAAGAATTCCAAGTTGACACTGACATCAAAATACAAAGTTTACATATTCTTAATAAAATAAAGGATAAGCAAGTGGAAAACAAATTAAAATATTTGGAAAATTGTATAAATCGATTAAAATCAGGTCATTTGTCTAGGCTAGAGTTCATAAAATGTGTTTGTCATTCTTCGTTACCCAATTAATTTTGCTTTTTTTTATATATAATATGTATATACCTAATAGTTTCTATAACTTTTTAGTGATTTATTTTTATAAGTATATAGTATATGTATATAAATGTTTGCTGTTTACTGTGGTGCATGCTATGTAACGTGTTACTTTTTATTTTTGTGTTTTGAATTCCATATGATGTTTTTCGTTATTTTTGTATTTTTAGCCAAAAAATATATATATATATATTACTATCACTACTTCTTTTTATTATTATCCTCAATTTCATTTCTCAAATTTCATTTATTAGTGTTGAATGTTTGCAAAATTATAATTTGTTAAACTTTTATAATAGATTCTGAAAAGGCACTCAGTAATAAATTCATTCTTCCTTCATTAGAAAATTTAATGAAAAATTACGTATTAAAACTAGTGGTGAGAATACCTATGGTATTAACGTGAATCCTTACGAACGGTGGGGAATTTACCTATAGGATTAAAGTAGACTGGTCATTTAGTGGTGAGATTACATCCGCCCGTTGGTATAGTGCACATTTTTCTGCATTGTAATATCAGTCACAAATAACTGAAAAGCTCTAGGTGCAGCAGTCATATGTTTTTGAGCTAAGGCACGCTGCATAATAATGAGTTATTTATTTCGTGGTTTCAAAACCGTAGGGCTGTCATGATAGCTGTCAAACATTTATATCAACTGATGTTGAAGATTTGCCATTTACAAAAATACATCAAAAAATGTCAAAAAGCGCGTTAAAATATTTAAACCCTACTACAAAAGTGTAGAAATGATTTTGGTCGTCAGTGTTAGATATTCAAAATTGCCAGTTTGCATTCCGTAATCCATTGCGCCTTGACAATTACTTTACCTAGATTATATTAATGGAAGTTATTACATAAAGACAAAAAATCAACCATAGGTACGCCGTACGATAAAAGAACTACACAGGTACAGCCCAAATAATATGTAACTTAGAAGGGACTTCCCCGCTCGGCATACTTCAATGCAATACAGTTAGAGTAATTCTCCAACAAGGAATCACCCGATCGCCTCATATGATATATCATAATATTGTCGGTGATACGAAAGTAAAAATACGCTTATTAGGATTTACTTTTTTCATTTATTATTCTACCAGTGATAAGGTTACGCAGGTTACGTCATTTACATTTAAAAGTCAATTATCTGAAAAAGTTATTTTAAATGGCGGGAGACTTTGTTCAATATGAAAAAAAACAGTGATACGTCGTCAGCGTGGAGTTATTTTTTAGTTGCGATAGACGGGAATAGTGCTAAATGTAAGCGATGCCCTGCCATTCTCAAGACTTTGGGTGGATCGACTAAGGAATTACATTCACATTTGTCATCAAAACATAACATTAAGATTTTAACTGACGTTAATCATTTAGCAGCTTCAACAAGTCAAGATTCTGAAAATCTGAACACTGCACCGCCACCAGCTAAACGAAAGTTAGAAGATTATTTTACTAAAAGTGCCGACGATAGCCTGGATGATGTTTTGGCAAGAATTATTGCATTAGATGGATTTCCATTCAGTGTATTCATAACTTCAGACGATTTGAGAAAATTGCTCTTAGTGAAATACACGGATTTACCAAAATCAGCCGTCACAATTCGAAAGCGTGTTATGAATTACAGTGAAAAAATCAGAAAGCAGGTAATTGCAGAATTAAAACATTTGAAAAGCGCAGGTGAAAGATTCAGTCTATCTTTCGACGAGTGGACATTCAACGTCCAATAAACGATATATGGCTGTCAACGTTCATTCATATTAAAAAAATTGGAGCTTAGGACTCGCTCCTATTCATGGAAGTATGACGCCTGAAAATTGTCTTCGCATATTGAAAGAGCGTCTAAGTAAATTTGATATTTCTCTGGAAACTGATATCGTGGCTACTGTAACCGATGGACCGAACGTTATGATAAAGGTGGGACAGCTTGTTTGCATTGAACTCGCACATGGTATCAATTTGGCCGTCGGTGATATGCTTTATAAAATAAAGAATTATTTTGAATACAGGCAAGACAGCCCTACCTCAGACTCAGATGATACTATAAATGAACCAGCTGTGACTGCTGATTATATGAACGATAGCGATGATCATGACAATTTAGAAGACTTAGACTGTCCAGAATCAGGTGTAACCTTAATGTCACAAAATAAACGTGCGCGAGAACACATACCAGAGTTAACGAAAGATGAAAACACTAAAGATCTGATAAAGAAAATCCGCAAAGTTTTAGTGTATTTCAAAAGATCACCATTGAAAAATGAAACAGTACTTCAAAAATATGTGAAGATTGAACATGAAAAAGAGCTGTCACTTTTTTTGGACTGTAAAACAAGGTGGAATAGTCTTTTAACCATGCTGGAACGATTTTATCTTTTAAAAACCTGCATTCAAAAAGCTCTTATAGACCTCAATCATCCAATCCGTTTAGAAGATGCTGATTTAGACTTGGTAAATAAAATAGTTAATGTGCTAACCCCAATTAAATTAACAGTAGAAGCAATCTGTCGACGAGATGCTAATTTATGCACAGCTGATGCCGCTTTGAAATTTCTTATAAAAGAATTGTCTAGCAAAAATTCAGCACTCGCCAATAAAATGAAAACATCCTTAGTGGAACGTATAAAGCAACGACGAAATGATGATTTAACTGGTGTGTTGAATTATTTACAAAATCCACGAAAAGATGATGAAAATCAGTTATTATCGGATTTGGAATGGCTTGACTTATTTCCAGTTCCTACACAGGCTTTAGTGAGGGCGCAAATAAAGACTTAAAGGCTTAAAAAGACTAAATAGTCGAGATGACATGGAAGCGGAAGAAAGGTCAGGATCACAAACAGATGATGAGCCAAAGCAACAAACCTCCCAACCCCAATTGACACTAAAGGAAAAGTTACAGTTAGAAATTAATAAGAGCATGGAATCCCCAGATCCTGAGGTACAAAATGAATCGGGGTTGGTAAATAGTATTAGACGCGAAAATGGAGGAGTTCGTGGATATCACTTAGAAATAGCATATAAATATCTATTGTCTATTCCTCCAAACAGTGTAGAACCTGAGCGAGTGTTTTTAGCTGATGCTTATGTTGGAAATAAACTACGAAGCAGGCTTGGAAGTCAAACATTGGATGCTTTGATATTTCTGCAATTGTATTTTCGAAATTCTAAATAGTTTTTTGTATTGTCTTTTTTGTTCCTTATTTTAATTTTTTTTTGTATTGTGTTATGCAACAATATTAATAAATAATTTTTAAGAAATTACTTAAGATTTTTTCAGTCTAATCCCGGGATCCCGGGAATACGCTTCAAAAATCCCGTAATCCCGGGATTGAAAAACATGCCCATGTAGAGAATACAATCCCGAGTATTCTCTACATGGGCCTCTAATGTCCGGTCCCTACTAATGAATGTATAAGGTGAATACATCAATTTTAATTCTTTTCTTAGATATCGTTAAATATTTAACGGGTTTAGACTTGAATAAACTACTTTCTACATCCCTGAATATGTGTTCCAAAAATTATCAAAAAAAGCACGTACTGCTTTCAGTTTTCTGTCACATAATATATTTCTCGTAAACAAATCTAATAAATTACAAGTGTCTGCATAATTATTTATTCAAGAAAGTGTTCCAAAATATTTTATTTATTCATGCATTATTGTTTATTAAATTAAAAGTCACCCTTTCATAAATTACGTAGGGGAATTTATAATAACCACTCTTGATAATTCTCCTAATAAAGTTCTGAATTCAATTAAGTTATAAAATTTCAAGATATTAAATACCTTTTGAAAGTTTAAAACGACGAAATACACATCAATTGGTATTGCCTATATTGAGTAAACATCTTAGATACGCTTTTAACTAAGTAGAACAAATAAAGATCTTAAAATTTTAAATTGAAACTCGGTTAATTATATATGTGTATAGATAGAAAGGGGTCGTGTTTCGTTATTTTTGATAGTCGGTTTAATTGACTTTCCTTGTTAAATTCTAAACAAAAACAAGGCAAAGCGACATGTCGCCTTCCATATCTCGACCTTATCAATTAGTATAGCATGTCGCGAAATGCGAGAACCAACCGTGGGTGTTGGTTTCTTCTGTCGTCTCAGTAAATAAAAGCTCTCCTCTTGTCCTCTTAGTTGATTATATCAAACGAATTTTAATTGCGTTCTTATAATTTGGTATTTCTAGAGAATAATTTTCGTATCGTTTGTTTGTATTTAATGGAATTTGAATTTTAAATTATTGTGAACCTTAGACATGAGGGCGAATAAAATGTTACTTTTGTTACAAGGTTGTTGGTTTTGTTTGGGAGTTTGTATCTGTCTTCAAAGACACGTTAAGTACATTGTTTGTTTTTGTTGCTTATTCTTCTGTTTTCATTTCGTACGACTTAACATTTTGTTTTGCTAGTATAGAGTCATAATTAAGATCGAATATTTATCGGAGAATATTGAACATTGTGTCCTGACAAAAAGGAATAATTCACCTGATTTGGACAACGTAAGAAGGGACTGCACTCTAAGTAAATAAGTATTTATTTTATTAGCAAAGCTATTATTACAACTATAACATTTCTTACATTTTATTTAATTAACTATTTTACGCTGCTCCAACATCGAAATTACATGGATCACTCAAATTTTTTGTTTAACATATTCTAACATTGGTTGACTTCGCAGATATTTCTTGGTGAAACATTCTTGTAATAACTTGACTAATTATTCGAAAATAAAACACTTGGCTTAGTTTCACGACTTCTTTAATTAGATATACTAACAATTGTTTCGGCTATTAGGCCATTATCAAAGAGCTATCTAAAACTAAACTTACTCTACTTAAGGTTAACTTATATACCTGTGTTCATTATGGGTGGGAGAATGTGGGTAATTGATATTTAAAATTGCATCGATATAGGGGGTATTTATGAATTCTAATTGCGTGTTTGTGATAACTCGATTTTGTTTTTGGGCTTTTTTAATTTCAAAAATCTCTAATATATTTAACTTTTTACTTTTTACTACATTATGAATGAGGTTACAGCTATTTATATCGGGTAAGTGGTTCTGGTCTATACAATGTTCTGCGAACCCTGTGTGTTTAACACTATATTTTATATCTCTAATATGTTCTGTTAACCGTTTATTAATACATCTGCCACTCTGTCCGATATAAATGGCTTCACAATTCTGGCATTTTATGGAATATACTCCTGATTTATCTAAGTTATCTATTTTATCTTTAGTATTATTCAACAATATACCTAAATTTACTTTATTTATCCACACTATGTTAATGTTGAGTTTCTTTAGTAATTTATTTATTTTCTGTGTTATGGGAGGGATATAGGTGATTACATGCCAACTAGGTTTCTTTAATTCGTTTATTTCTGGGTATAACAATTTTTGAAGTATTTCCCTCTCTTTATGTTTTATCAACTTACCGATGGTATCTGGGTTGTAACCAGCAAAAAAAAAAAAAAAAAAAAAAAAAAATAAAAAAAAAAAACCAGCAAAAAAAAAAAAAAAATAAAAAAAAATAAAAAAAAAATAATAATAATGGTTACAACCCAGATATCATCGATAAGTTGATAAAACATAAAGAGAGGAAAATACTTCAAAAATTGTTATACCCAGAAATAAACGAATTAAAGAAACCTAGTTGGCATGTAATCACCTATATCCCTCCCATAACACAGAAAATAAACAAATTACTAAAGAAACTCAACATTAACATAGTGTGGATAAATAAAGTAAATTTAGGTACATTGTTGAATAATACTAAAGATAAAATAGATAACTTAGATAAATCAGGAGTATATTCCATAAAATGCCAGAATTGTGAAGCCATTTATATCGGACAGAGTGGCAGATGTATTAATAAACGGTTAACAGAACATATTAGAGATATAAAATATAGTGTTAAACACACAGGGTTCGCAGAACATTGTATAGACCAGAACCACTTACCCGATATAAATAGCTGTAACCTCATTCATAATGTAGTAAAAAGTAAAAAGTTAAATATATTAGAGATTTTTGAAAAATAAAAAATCCCAAAAACAAAATCGAGTTATCACAAACACGCAATTAGAATTCATAAATACCCCCTATATCGATGCAATTTTAAATATCAATTACCCACATTCTCCCACCCATAATGAACACAGGTATATAAGTTAACCTTAAGTAGAGTAAGTTTAGTTTTAGATAGCTCTTTGATAATGGCCTAATAGCCGAAACAATTGTTAGTATATCTAATTAAAGAAGTCGTGAAACTAAGCCAAGTGTTTTATTTTCGAATAATTAATCAAGTTATATTCTAACAGATTTCTCTTAAAGATTTTTAAGTCATTACAAGATTTCAAACCCCGCGGCAACGCATTAAACAATATGAAACCATTCACAAAAACGTTCCTCGATGTCCGAACCCTGTCAAATCGCTCTATATAAAGGTCTTTTACATTTCTTGTATTATGTTCATGTATATCCTGCACAACAGCTACTATATCACTTAAATAAGATGGTAACATGCAGTTTTTCATTTTAAAAACAAAAATCATGGTTTTTGTAGATTATGTATTGTTTTATATTTAACAGGTTCAACGCCCCGAGCATAAGCTTGATTGGTGTATACTTATTGCACTTTAATATAATTCTTAATGCCCTATTTTGCAGCTTTTGTAATTTTTGCATTTCACCACTGTTTATGCTGAACAAAACTGTCGAACAAAAGTCAACATATGGTGATATAATAGCCCCGTACAACAGTAACAAAGTATACAAAGATAAATCCTTACTTATTCTACTTAGAAAGAAAACTTTCTGTGACATCTTATTTAATATATATTGCACATGTGATTTAAAATTAATGTTAGCATCAATCATCACTCCCAAATATTTAATATTTTCAACCCTTTCCAATTTATATTGATTAATAGCTAAATCCATACTATCAAAATGGACAGCTGCAATTCGAAACCTTGACCCAATCACCATATATTTAGTTTTATCCAGATTAATCGCCATATTATTATCACACAACCATTTGTATAATTTATTTAATTCATTATTTAATTTTTCTACCATAACGTCAATTTTTTTACCAGTAACATAAACCACGGTATCGTCCGCAAACATACGGATCTCACAGTTGTCTACACATTTCACCATATCATTGATATACCGGGTGCGGCAATAATGTGTCGGCGGAACTTAGCATGAAAACTAATAAAGTTGTAACAATGAAATTTTACGTACACATGTATGCTACAGTGCATTTTCAAATTTTATTTATATATTTACAGGTTGTTCCAAATTTCCGCAACCACTTTCAATTTTTTTTTTTAAATAGATTGCTATACTTTCTTGTTATTATGATGATAGCCACCCAAATGATCTTTGCAATGATATATGACAATTTGCACTTACAACTGTTAGTTTTGGTTTCATTGCAAATTTTGTTAAAATCTTGACAGTTGCAGCGTCTAACATTTTAAGTCTTAGCCTGAAAATGGGTGCAGTGCCTCACGTAACTTTTTTGTTACCAATTTATGGACTAACACGTTATATGTTTTGAGGGTGAACAACGTGACAACATATACAGAGTGGTATAATTTTTTTATTAGTCAGCAAATTCCTTGTAAAATTGCCGTTAAAATGGTACCAATAACATAGTACTTATTTCTAGTATTTTCGAAGTTATAACCCCTTAATGGAATATATCTATGTTTATAATATTCAATATGCGGTGCTGCATCTAATAGTTGGGTGGTTGGCCATGAAATGATATTAAGCAAAAATTGCTGTGTAACCAAACGTCAAATATCTACTTAAAATTTCCATATAAAGTGTTTTTCAATAGTTTCTCTTTACTGTAATCCCGTTTAATTGTTACAATTTAAGTTCGGCTAGTTAATTATCAATTTCCGTTTGTTCGTTATTAGTTGTTATCTTGTTGTCAGTTATATCGTTTTGTTGTCATTATTTTTTATTTCCATGCCGTAATAGTTTATAGTTGTGTTTCTTTAGAATGAATTTTTCGAAGGAGGAGCTAATAGACATGGTATTTGTTCTTGGCGCTAGCAATAGAAATCCACTTTTAGCATCAAGAACATATGCTATGGAGTATCCTCACCGAAGAGCACCAGATATTAAGACGTTTGAAAATTTGTTGACAAGGTTTCTTCGGACGGGTTCAGTGAATTATGTCAAACATGAAAGAACTAAGTCAATGGTTACAGAAGATAATGAAGTGATAGTCGTCCAGTCCGTTGTGGAAAATCCGCGCGTATCTACAAGGATAATTTCGAAAGAACACGGGATAGAAGTCACTGCTGTAAGAAGGATTTAAAAAAAAAATAAATTTCACCCTTACAAAATTCAAAATCATCAAGGCTTATTACAAACGGATTTTGAAAGGAGACTTGTTTACTGTGAATGGCTACTGTTCCAATTACGACAAGATCTAACTTTTCTAGATCATGTGCTTTTCACAGATGAAGCAACATTTGCTAATTGTGGAATAACAAACAGAAAAAATTCTCATTATTATGACACCAGAAATCCTCATTTTGTGCAACCCATTTTATACCAACAAAAATGGAGTGTTAACACCTGGGGAGGCATCATAGGAAACACTATTGTAGGTTCATTCTTTTTTAATAATACTTTAAATTGTGAAATCTACACAAATTTCCTACAAAATAATTTACCATTGTTGTTAGAAGACCTACCAGATAACGTCATAAGGAGATTGTGGTACCAACATGATGGTGCACCTGCACATTACGGTGCTGCTGCAAGAACACATTTAGATAGGGTATTCACCAATAGGTGGATTGGGAGAGGAAGCTTTATAAGCTGGCCACCGCGATCTAACCCCTTGTGATTCTTTTCTGTGGCCTACTGTAAAAAATATAGTTTACGAAACACCTCCTACAACGGCAGAGAACATGCAGCAACGAATCAGAAACGCTTTTCTTCAGGTATGTGAAAACAACATGGCTCAAAATGTAAGTCTGTCGATGCAGAGGCGATTAAGAGCATGTGTAGAGCAGAATGGAAATATATTTGAACACATTTTAAATTAATTTTGTTTTATTATGGAAAAATTACAAAATGTAATTCTAAAATAAAAATAAAGAATTAAGAAACAGGTGTTTGTAAAAGTTACTTTATTTGATATCATTTCATGGCCAACCAACTATTAGATGCACCGCATATTGAATATTATAAACATAGGTATATCCCATTAAAGGGTTATAACTTCGAAAATACTAGAAATAAGTACTATGTTATTGGTACCATTTTAACGGCAATTTTACAAGGAATTTTGTGACTAATAAAAAAATTATAGGTTCAATTTAAAAAAAAGAGGAAATAGCCTTTAAACTTCGATAACTTAGGCACGACATATTTAACACTCTGTATATGTTGTCACGTTGTTCACCCTCAAAACATATAACGTGTTAGTCCATAAATTGGTAACAAAAAAGTTACGTGAGGCACTGCACCCATTTTCAGGCTAAGACTTAAAATGTTAGACGCTGCAACTGTCAAGATTTTAACAAAATTTGCAATAAAACCAAAACTAACAGTTGTAAGGGCACATTGTCATATATCATTGCAAAAATAATTTGGGTGACTATCATCATAATAACAAGAAAGTATAGCAATCTATTTAAAAAAAAAAAATTGAAAGTGGTTGCGGAAATTTGGAACAGCCTGTAAATATATAAATAAAATTAGAAAATGCACTGTAGCATACTACATGTGTACGTAAAATTTCATTGTTACAACTTTATTAGTTTTCATGCTAAGCTCCGCCGACACACTATTGCCGCACCCGGTATAATACAAATAAAAGCGGTCCCAAGACAGTTCCCTGGGGCACACCATACTGAGTGCAAACCTCATTAGATACCACACCCCTAAACTTTACAGTTTGTGTCCTACCCAAAAGATAAGTCTCAAACCATTTCAAAGCATTACCTGACAAACCAACTTTATTTAGTTTACGCAACAGCAAGTTTCTGTCAATAGTCTCAAACGCTCGTCTAAAGTCCAAAAATACAGTCAATACTACATTTCCTTTATCAATCTCTTTAACCCATTTATCACATACATCCATTATTACAGATTCACAAGAATGTTTCTTCCTGAATCCTGACTGATTAGGTACAAGTATGTTGTTTTTATCACAGTATTCAATTAGTTGTTCTTTCACACACAATTCCAAAACCTTTTCATAAGGCGCCACACAATTAATAGGTCTGAATTCACTACACTTTTTTGCGTTTGGAACTTTTGGTAGCGGTGTTATAATAGTTTTTCCAATCTTCAGGAAATACACCTTTTTCCATAGAGGTATTTATTACATCTAAGAGTGTATTTCCAATAACTTCACATGCATCTATCAAAATACTTGTGGATATTCCATCACCAATATCACCAGAACTCTTTAAATTCCGCATGATATCTCTTAACTTTCCCATTGACACTTTATTAAATTCACTCAACGGTGTATGATCATCAACTCCATCTAATACTGTCGAATAATTATACGATCTAGGTATGTTACTTACTATTTCTTCAATGCTTTCTACAAAATAATTATTGAAACTGCAGGCAATGTCTTTTTCATTGGTCATTTTTATATTATTAAACTCTATTTCTCCTACTACATTATTCTTCTTATTGGGCAACATTGCTTTTAAATTTTTCCATAATCTGTAGCTATTATATTTGTTTTCGTCTATAATACTAATGTAGTATTTATTTTTACTTTTTCTTTTTACTTTGTTTCTTAAAACTTTATATTCGTTCCATTGACGTTCTTGGTTTACAAATACTGCCCTCCTGTAACTGAGGTCCCTTAGTTTCATTGCTTCTATAATCTTTTGATTCATCCATTTATTTTCGGTACACTTCTTTGGCAGAGGTGTCTTCACAATTGGACACATTCTATCCAAAATCTTAGCGATGGTGTGAGTAAAATTATTTGACAGTTCCTTAACACAAGTACTTGAACCATTCCATGAAGATAGTAATATACTTTCCTGAAAATCTTCTTTATTATATGTTGCAATTTTTCTCCTCTTTATCATAGATCTTTCATCGATTCTTTCATAATGATCCAGTTCGACACATAATATACAATGATCACCTATTCTTGGAGTTTGATATACCACACTCTAGGTACCTATACTGTGCTTTGCTACGGTGAAAAAACCGAAGAAGAGAAAAAAAAAACAAAGCTTCGGACGACGTGGAATGCCCCCACATACCCACTCCTGTCAAGCGGCCCACCCGGCTACATTAAAGCCACCGTTTAGGGATGGGAAGACCCAAAAGTACAAAAAAAGGAAGGTGAAATAGGGCGCCACTGAATTTGGTACCGCTAGACTCTGCAAACCTGGAAAACACGATAACTGATGCAAGCATATGGCAGATAAATGGCGCCACCAAGCCGTCCGAAACGATACAACAAAGAAAAGAAAAGTACGGACTTCAACTAAGTACCACCAATCTTTATCTTAATGGTATATTAAGTACAATCAATTAGCTCACAGAATTTATTCAAAAAAAAGAAGGAAAAGCAATGATTAGAAATAAAAATGATTAAAATAACAACAAAAAAAAAAATGTTAAAAATTCAACCGTCAAAGAAAAAAGAATGAAAATCAATAAATTAATTAATAATTTAGTTAAAAAAAGGTAATAACCCCTTACCACAATTATTAATCGTATCCTAAATACGTATTTCGACAAATAAGTTGTCATCATCAGTAGGTAAAAACCATTAATCAAGGTGTCGCACATGGGGCACAGTAAAGCTAGAACACCGCTTACGCAATAACTACTTTACACGGCGTCCACGTATAGACTAATTTAAACATGCAAATATATCTAACGAAAAGATCGACAAACTTACCTCTCTTAGGGAAACGGCATTCACATATGTTTGTACTCCAATTTGAAATATATCGAACGAAAGATCGACAAATATTATCTCTCTTAAGGAAACGGCACTCAACATGTGTTAATACTTCAATTTGAAACGTCGACGACCCTTTTATTGTTCTAACAATGAAAAGAGACAAGTGAAGGGGATCGGTCCTTTATCACCGTTCATGGAGTGTTGTATGTTTTTAGCGATATGAATGCTTTCGTAGGCGTCAAGATCGCGGGGGTTATTAATGCCCTTCACAAGCTTTAACCCTTTAATCGACACATTGTGTAGTGTACATAAAGCATGGTTGGCAACGTTAGATTTATCCGGTCTATTGTATTTAATATGTGATGTGTGTTCTTTAAACCGGGTTATTATTGGTCGTTTTGTTTGGCCTATATATTTCAAATTACAATCATCGCAACTAATTTCGTATATACCTGATTTCGAATTAAAATTAACTCTATTTTTAGTATACCCTAGGAGACTTTTGATAGTATTTTCGGACCGAAGGGCAACTTGGAGAGCTCTTTCTTTCATAACTTTATTAATATTTTTCGTGATGAGGTGGTATGGTAAACACATGTACTTTTTTCTCCTTATTATTTTGAGATATCAAACTTGTGGATTCGCGGATTGAATTTTTATTTTTGTTTTTCTAATTAATTTAATGATTATTTCTATGTCAAAGCCATTATATGTCGCGACATTTTTAATGAAATCCAGTTCTATTTCATATCTCTCTTTTGTTAACGGAAAATTTAGTAACCGATCGACTAAGAAATTAAAGGAAGCTGTCTTATGTTGATAACTATGATTTGAATCCGCGATGATGAATTTATTAACATTGGTTTCATTCCGGAAAATATCGATTTCTATTTTATGTTTATTCCTAACCAGTAAAGTATCTAAAAATGGTATCCTGCCATTGTGTTCCTTTTCCACCGTAAATTTAATCGTCGGAAATTTCAAATTTAAATTATTAATGAACATGTCTAATTCGCATTTCCGTGTATCAAAAATCGCGAGAATGTCATCTCTAAGACGTTACATCGAATGAAACTAACCCGGGAAATTTTAGTTTCATTCAATCTAACGTCTTTATTCCCCTCGGTACCTATTCCAAAAACTATGAAATATTTAAAAAGCTTGCTCCACAAGAATAACATTAAATCTTCAAAAATAAAAGAATACATGAGACAACTCTGTG
This sequence comes from Melolontha melolontha, assembly GCA_935421215.2. Lineage (NCBI taxonomy): Eukaryota > Metazoa > Arthropoda > Insecta > Coleoptera > Scarabaeidae > Melolontha > Melolontha melolontha. Next base: position 14,402,270 of record OW285235.1, read on the forward strand.
CATGACGCAAAATTGTTTCCAAGTAGGAGAAAAATTTTATGAACAGAAACAAGGCACAACAATGGGTAACTGCCTATCTCCTTTCATAGCCAATTTATTCATGAGTCAATTTGAAGTAGAATTTAAAAATAACGTTAAATATTTCCCGAGAGTCTGGATTAGGTACGTAGATGACATACTCGCGATTTTTGATACACGGAAATGCGAATTAGCCATGTTTATTAATAATTTAAATTTGAAATTTCGGACGATTAAATTTACGGTGGAAAAAGAACACAATGGCAGTATACCATTTTTAGATACTTTACTGATTAGGAATAAACATAAAATAGAAATCGATATTTTCCGGAAAGAAACCAATGTTAATAGATTCATCATCCCGGATTCAAATCATAGTTATCAACATAAGACAGCTTCCTTTAATTTCTTAGTCAATCGGCTACTAAATTTTCCGTTAACAAAAGAGAGATATGAAATAGATCTGGATTTCATTAAAAATATCGCGACATATAATGGCTTTGACATAGAAATAATCAATAAATTAATTAGAAAAACAAAAATAAAAATACAATCCGCGAATCCACAAGTTTGATATCTCAAAGTAACCAGGAGAAAAAGTACATGTGTTTACCATACCACCCCATCTCGAAAAATATTAATAAAGTGGTCTCCAAGTTGCCTTTCGGTCCGAAAATACTATCAAAAGTCTCCTAGGGAATACTAAAGATAGAGTTAATTTTAATTCGAAATCAGGTATATACGAAGTTACGATAGTTGCGATGATTCTAATTTGAAAAATATAGGCCAAACAAAACGACCAATAATAACCCGGTTTAAAGAACACATATCACATATTAAATACAATAGACCGGATAAATCTAACGTTGCCAACCATGCTTTATGTACACTACACAATGTGTCGATTAAAGGGTTAAATCTTGTAAAGGGCGTTAATAACCCCCGCGATATTGACGCCTACGAAAGCATTCATATCGCTAAAAAACAAACAACATTCCATGAACGGTAATATAACACCGATCCCCTTCACTTGTCTCTTTTCATTGTTAGAACCATAAAAGGGTCGTCGACGTTTTAAATTGAAGTATTAACACAAGTTGAGTGCCGTTTCCTAACGAGAGGTAATTTTTGTCGATCTTTTGTTCGATATATTTCAAATTGGAGAGGTAAGTTTGTCGATCTTTTCGTTGGATATATTTGCAGGTTTAAATTAGTCTATACGTGGACGCCGTGTAAAGTAGTTATTGCCTAAGCGGTGTTCTTGCTTCTAGCTTTAGCTTCTAGCTTCTAGCTTTACTGTGCCCCATTGACGACACCTTGATTATTGGTTTTTACCTACAGATGATGACAACTTAGTTGTCGAAATACGTATTTAGGATACGATTAATAATTGGGTTATATACCTTTTTTTAAGTTTTTACTTAACCACAGTCTCCAAAGAAAGACTTTTCACAATAATTTAGTGTTCAAAATTCAACAGGTATATTAAAAAAACGAATGAAACTAAGTAAGTTAATTATAATCAGTCCGGTTTGTGCACAGCTAGCTAACCCCCATCAAAATACGATTTATATATACAAAATTAGGGGCTGGAACTCTTGAGCAGACCCTGTATACGTTTGGAGGCTTAACAATATTTTCAAATACATTTTTACAAACTCGAATATTGACCCAAAAACAAAATTGAACAAACTTAAGTCTGACAAAGGTTCTATAATAATTTTAAATAAAATAATTAATGATTTTCATTTTAAACAAAACGAATAGAGAAAATATAATGCCTTATTAATGAATTTAATTATTTAACTTAAACCAACTAATAAAAGAGAAATGTATTTCAAAATTCAAAGCCGTACGGTTAAAGAAAGAAAGGAAAACTAAAATTTGCGCAAAAAAAATCAAAGAAAACTGGCCAAAAAACACGTTAGATTTTTACCAGCAAAAGCTCGTTTGCTTTTAAAACAAAAAAAATAGTTACACTTGAATAAAGATTTACGTTGAAATCTAAACAGCGTAAATTCCTTTACATTAGAAATAGCGCAACAAAAAAAAGGTAAGGTTGCTTTAATTACTTTCAATAAGAATAAGAATTAAGTTACGTACGAGGGAAAGTCAGTAATTAGGTCACAAAAAGGTATTATAAAAATAATTAGAGAAATAGTTAGCCAAAAACAAGTTTTATTTTTCAACAAAGTCTCCATCTACATTAATACACTTATCCCATCGCTTTATCAATGCCCCAATGCCTGCTGCATAGAAGTGTTTAGGCTGGCGTTTGAACCACGTGCGTACCTCTTGTTGAACATCGTTGTCACCCTCGAAATGTTTGCCGCCAAGATGCTTTTTGAGTGGACCGAACAGATGATAGTCGCTTGGGGCCAGGTCAGGACTGTAAGCCGGATGTTCAAGAAGTTCCCACCCTAATTGCGCAATTCTCGCCTGGGTCAAGTGGGCCGAATGGGGCCTGGCATTATCGTGATGCAGCAATATTCCTCTCGTCAGTAGGCCTGGACGTTTTCGTCGAATTGCATCACAAAGCAACAACAAAACTCTACAGTATGATTCAGCAGTCACGTTCTCTTTCTTGTTCTGGAAATGGGCTAGGAGCACTCCCTGAGAATCCCAGAATACGGTAAGCATAACCTTACCAGCTGAGGGCACAACATTAAATTTCTTTGTTGACGGCGAAGAAGGATGTTTCCATTGCATTGAAGCACGCCTTGTTTCGGGTTGGTAGTGGTGCATCCATGACTCATCACCAGTAACAATCCTGTTAAGCATGTTCTCCCCTTCCACTGTGTATCGAGAGAGGTGTTGCAAGGACAAGCCCATTCGAATTCTTCTGTGTTCCTCGGTCAGTTGTCTAGGTACCCACAGTGCGCAAACTTTTCGGAAATTCAAATGATCGTGCATCAGTTCGTAGGCTAAACCATGAGAACACCCTATTGCAGTTGCTATACTGTCTATTGTTACCCGCCTGTCAGTTCGAATCATCTCTTCCACCCGTCGAAGTGTTGCATCTGTCGAAATCTGAACGGGGCGGCCACTTCACTGATCGTCAACAACTTTTGAGTGTCCTTGAGAGAATTTCTCGACCCAGTTATATACGGCTTTACGCGACAAACACTTTTCACCGTAAACAGGAGACATTTCCTTATGAATATCTTTTGCAGAAAGTCCTTTTGCCCAGAAAAAACGCACAATAGCACGTTGCCACGAGTACGGTTGCCATTTTAACACTGCCTGTGTTCGCGCACACCAACTGTCACTTGAGAATTATAAAGCTGGATTGTGGTGACACCTATTGACAAAACGATAATTAAGTCAAGATCACGTGGTGTACGAGAGCGGGAATTCGATCGACAGTAACACGACTGTGAGATTCGATGTCTGTCTTGTATCTTCCGGAAAGATATCTCGCACTACATAACCGAGGTGGGGAAGAAAGTCACAAAGAAAACTAATACGCAAGCATGTTTTGCAGACACATATATGAACGTAAGCAGATGCACTTACAGGTAGATTCACAATAAATAGAACAGAATAAACTAAAGTAAGGCGCTAATTTGCGACAAAAGTTTCTACGAACACGTAACATATTATTTAGAGAGAAGTATGCCATTTCAAATATAGATAATAATGTAATGTACCTTACCTCTCTATTTTATATTATATTATATTGTTTTTCTAATTAGAAGGAATTCTGCAACTTGGAAAGTACGGTAGGCAGAAGTGGGGAGATAGAAACGATAAAAGAACAGCTAATATCGAAGGTGAACAGGTAATTGGAGGATTATTATTATTATTTCGCATATTTAACACTACCGTAATGACTGTTTGTTCAAATTGATGCGATTGATGCATTTTGATATTCGCGATTTATGTATATATGTTTAATTCATTGTAGTGTGAAAAACTTGTTCACCAGCTAGTATACTGCAATATTATGGTAACACGAGTATTATTCACATTACAATAATACTACAAGCCTGAAATATTTACTCTGTCTTATTAACAAATTGGCAATGCACTGTAGTAGTATACACCTTTCTCAGTATATACAAGCATATTTGACCAAATCTTTGTTAGGTTTATTAGATAAATACCAATACACAAGTAACACTAATGTCATGCTTAATCTATCTAAACTTTATAGACTTTGAGCTTTCGAAGTGCTTTGTTTTAAAGAAGAAATGCAGAAAACACTTGAGCTTACAAATTTTTCGCCTGATCTTTTACTGTGAAATAAAAAGGAAAATAATTCTGATACTCGCAATTTATGTATATATTTTTGTTTAATCGCAGATTAAATAACATCATTTTAATCTAAATAAGTTAGTTTAGTTCATATTTTATAATTATCGTACTGTATATGTTACATATTATATTTTAGCAATCAAATAATTCGCATATCCAAGTCAGGTATTTAATCTAAACTAGTTCAGTATACTGCTGATGCATAAAATAATCATAGGTTAGGTATTTAAAATGAACCAGTTCATTATTCTAAACAGTCAACGCATAAAAATTGTGAAATACAAGAATGAATAGAACATCAAAATGCATTATAAGCATCTGTGGAAACTCCGTAATTAAACGAGGTTATATAGCAGCGATACCGCAACAAATATTAAATGTCCTCGATTTTTAATTGCGCATATTTAATGTATATAATATTAACATGTTTAGAACCGCTAGAATTAAGTTGTATATAGAATTTGTATATATACCATAATTTTTCTTAAATAAATCATTAAGAAATGTTCTGTTCTTTAATCAATGTTCAATTTAATTTAATTTAATTCGATGTTTTAACTTCAATATTATAACAGCTCTAAGATTATTTACATTATAATAATATTACAGACCTGAAATTTTTACTCTATTCTATTAACCAAATGACAATGCTTTGTAGTAGTACACACCATTATTTCCATTTAAATTCATCAGTTTTTCTACGAGAACAATCACGTGTTATTTTAAAATAAAAAAAAAACTTACACATAACGTCGAGCCTAACTTCAACGCTGCTAGATTTTGTAGGATAGGTTTCGTGCACTGCAACACATCGCAGAGTTTTTCCATGGTTTTCTTTAGATATGGTCAATTCTAGTATGGAAACGGCAACCCATGTTTTTGGATTATCGAGTTCCGTCATGTTTTCTTGTTTTCTGCTGGGAGTTATCTCATTTTGATCTGTAAAGGAAATTATCAATAATTAGCCAGTAATTATTTCCGTGTTTTACTGTACGGTTATTTGAAGTGGTACCACCACAAAAGATTTTATTTATTAAAGAATTATCGGCAGTATCTGACATTATTGAAATGTACGCAAAATTCTGCATGGCCATTTGGGGATGAAGAAGGTTAGTGCAAGATGAGCACCACGACCTCTTTCAACTCCTAAACCAAGGGTCTATTGGTCTTTAAACATTTTTAAACATCATGGAGACGACACAAAGCTCTTTTTTTGGAGTCCTTTGCCACAGAAGATAAAACAATGGTTAACGAAATGGGGCCAATAGATAAACCACATCCTATAAATGTAAAAGTCGTTCAATCGACGAGGAAGACTATGGATCCACTATTGTAAGGGCATTCTACATATTGAATCTTAAAATTGTAATGCTACTTCGATGATTCAGTCACAAACCCTTGGAATATTTGCTACGTAACTGTCAATTTTTTTCTTACGGAATATTTAATGTAGCTTTCGCTTTCAGCTACTCTGGCTGATATCCATCCTTCTTATCGAAGAAAATTGTCCAAAGATGTTCCATTTTTGAATGACGACGCATCCGTTCATACTGCCGCAATTTTGCAGGCTGAAATTTACAAATGTAGCTTTAAGGAAATTAATATGGCTCTTAGTGACTATTACCAATTTTTTCTTTCATGAAAGATCTTAGGGGATGTCATTTTCATGACGATATTGAGGGATACTGTATTGAATACGAGAAAATGGCAACGTATATGCTTCAAGTGTTGCTTATGGAAATAATTGATTAATACAAACTTGAGCGAAATTTTTAAATATAAAAATACATATCTTTTACTCAACAATCATATAGATTTCGGCAATTCTCCTTTATTAGGCGTATTTTACAATTGATTCTTTTATTTATTTTGGTTTTACTGTTTTTATGTTTGTACCTACTCGAATAAATTTTGGTTCTTTTGTGTAATAAAGTTTACATCTCGAATATAAAGTGCCTTATTATTGAATCATCCTTCTGAGTATAATTAATTTTTTTCATTTAAAAAAGGTATATAACCCCTTACCACAATTATTAATGGTATCCTAAATACGTGTTACGACAACTAAGTTGTCATCATCAGTAGGTAAAACCACTAATCAAGGTGTTGCACATAGGGCACAGTAAAGCTAGAACACCGCTTCTTACGCAACAACTACTTTACACGGCGTCCACGTATAGACTGTTATGACGTATAGACTTGAGTCTATACGTGGACGTCGTGTAAAGTAGTTGTTGCGTAAGCGGTGTTCTAGCTTTACTGTGCCCCATGTCCGACACCTTGATTAGTGGTTTTACCTACTGATGATGACAACTTAGTTGTCGAAATACGTATTTAGGATACGATTAATAATTGTGGTAAGGGGTTATATACCTTTTTTAAGTTTTTACTTAACCACAGTCTCCAAAGAAAGACTTAATTTTTTTCATTATAATATTTCATTTTAGTTTAAATTTGTTAATATTCTTTAGGTTTAGTTTGCAATACAACTGCATCTGTGGAAGACACTGTGTGTCGAAACAATTGTAATGGAATTTTAACTCAATAATGTGGAAATTAAGTAATTTTGCTTTTTCATTTTTATTTCATTAATTATGAATTTCCACCAAGTAAATGATACTTGGATTCAAAACACAAATAATATTGTCAATGATTCTTTGATGTCAGATTAGATGAGGTTAGATTATAAACATACCTAAAAACCATTTCAGTACCGGTGGTGGGTTACCGAAATGTGAAAGGCATTTGATCATAGCTACTTCGCCATGTAGTGCTGTCAAATTGTGCCCTGGTCGGACTGGGTTTTGGTTGTAATCTATCTTGGGCTCTCTTGGTTTCACTGTAATAGAAATCTCCAATTAGAATAGATAAAAAACTATATATATTTCTATTTAAAAAATAAAATTGTCACTATATGACTATGCGTCGAGTTACAACTTTCGCTGTAGAGTATACATTGGCTTTTATGAGACAGGATTCGCTCGCTAGGCACCGGTCAGTTGTTGTCAAATCATTAGTTTACGATTCCTTTTATTACCGGATATTACGGACGGATATTACTATTCGCTACTTCAACTCTATTGGAGCTGCATATCTACTTCTCGTATTATTATTTGTATTGTATTTAATTACAAAATAATACAAATATGTATAAAAACAAATTCGTATCTGTATATACATGGACACCCAGTACGTATTAACCAGCGTTTGCTTCAACCACGACGCATGCGATTCTGTCTCACGACTTCATCTTGTGGAATTTCAATGGAGAATTTACGAAGACAAACGGCTATAGTATACTTCGCGGTTATGTAGCAAATTTTGTTCTAACCAGATTACACCAGATAACCTCATGACATCTGACGGACAAAACCGACTACGCCGATGCAAAGTGTTTCTCCTCGAATAGCTACGCTATTACAGGAAGTACCGCGAAGTGTACTACAGTCGTTTGACTTCCTAAATCCTCCATTGATGAAGTAGTTAGACAGAAAGGCTTGCGTCTGGTGGTTGAAGTAAACGCTTGTAAATACGTACTGTGTGTCCATGTATACAGGGTGTCCAGAAACTCTTCTGACAAACGAAGACCGGAGATTCCTCTGATAATTTTAAGACAATTAAACCTAAATTCACCTAGTCCGAAAATGCTTCCTAAGGGAGCTAGAGTTCTTTGAAGATGGCGCCTTGTATTTATTTTTTTAAAATTCCTCCAGAACGCTTCTACTTAGAAAAACAAAAACTGGTATGCTTATTTATCCTCCAGAGATGAATCGATTCCATCAATTGCGAATTTCTAGTACCGGTCATAGGCGTCCGTTTTGGGTTGGTCAACGGTTATTTTAAGGAATAACTTTTTTGTCTTTAACTTTTAAGCATTTGTGACACTAGATTATTAAATTTTCAGGTATTCCAGTACTAAAATGTACTCTTACTTGAAGTCGGTAGGATACACCGTTTTCTAGAAAAATCGATTTGTAAATTTTTCGTTTTTTTTCATTAAAGTTCAATTTATTATGTACCTACCTATTTTTAGCGACGAAGTTGGCTTGGACTATCAAGGCATGGATGAAAATTAATTTAATAAATTAAAAACAAATTATTTACTACAATGGAACGAAACTAACAAAAAAAAGAACAAGTATCAAAGGTAGATTGTTACAAAAGTTGCTCGATGTGATGACCATTAGTCTCTAAGCATAAGTTTACCCTTTTGCTTAGAGAACGCCGAATTCTTGCAAAAATTCCAAAGTTATTTCTAAATTCGTTGCAAGCATCTTGTATCCTTAGCCAGAGTTGTGCGCGATTTTGTATCGGAACGGAATAAACAAATGCTTTCATGTATCCCCAAACACAATAATCGCAAGGATTTAAATCCGGCGACCTTGCTGGCCAAGCAACTGGACCGCCTCTTCCAATCCAATGGTCTTCGTAGTTATTATCTAGAAAGTCTCATACATTCCTGCTAAAGTGGGCCGGACAGCCGTCCTGTAGAAACCATAAGTTTTGCCGAATATTTAAACGCACCTCATCTAACAAATCAGGTAAAATATTTTGCAGGAAATGTAAGTAATCAGCACCATTTAAACGAGCAGGTAATTCCACAGGTCCAAGTAGATAATCGTCAACTACTCCTATCCAGACGTTTATGCCAAACCTATGCTGATGCTTAAATTCTTGAACAACGTGGGGATTGTCACCAACGTACGAATAATAATGTGCATTATGTACATTAAAAATTCCATTTTTTGAGAATGTAGCTTCGTCACCAAACAAAATGTTCCTGAAGAAATCTTCATCTTGATTTTTCTGATTTTGTAACCATCTAGCGAATTCTACGCGAGCAGGAAAATCTCCTTCTAGCAGTGCTTGCACCTTTGTAAAATGAAAAGGATATAAATTTTCTTTGTGTAAGATATTTCCTACGGAAGATTTTGAAATTGTGGGGTACATGGCAGATAGTCTTCGAACGCTAATTTCTGGATTTTCCTCAACTTCCATTAAAATAACATCTTCATGTTCTGCTGTTACATCATTATGTCTTCCTGTTTCATTATTTTTTTGGGACCACTGAACCTGTTTCTCTTAATCGTTGATGAAGAGCTGTAAATGTTGAGTGAGTGGGATGCTGACGATTGGGAAATTTTTCAGCGTATCTACGTTGCGCCGCTCGAGCGTTACACCTCATTTCGCCATAAACTAAATGCATATCGGCGTATTCCTCATTAGTAAAAACCATTTTTTTTTAAATTGAAATCGTTGTGTTTGAATAACACAAAGTAAAAAATGAAAAGATAAACTTCGCGAACTGACAACAATTTGACAATGAAAAACGTAGGTTTTACTTCTGTTGGCAGTTCAGAGCTAACTATTGCAAAAAATAAAAAATTGAACTTTAATGAAGAAAAAACGAAAAATTTACAAATCGATTTTTCTAGAAAACGGTGTATCCTACCGACTTAAAGTAAGAGTACCTTTTAGTACTGGAATACCTGAAAATTTAATAATCTAGTGTCACAAATGCTTAAAAGTTAGAGACAAAAAAGTTATGCCTTAAAATAACCGTTGACCTACCCAAAACGGACGCCTATGACCGGTACTAGAAATTCGCAATTGATGGAATCGATTCATCTCTGGAGGATAAATAAGCATACCAGTTTTTGTTTTTCTAAATAGAAGCGTTCTGGAGGAATTTAAAAAAAAATAAATACAAGGCGCCATCTTCAAAAGACTCTAGCTCCCTTAGGAAGCATTTTCGGACTAGGTGAATTTGGGTTTAAATGTCTTAAAATTATCTGAGAAAACTCCGGTCTTCGTTTGTCAGGAGAGTTTCTGGACACCCTGTATACAGATACAAATTTAACTAACAAATCGGAGACTGTGGCTTATAAGTGAATAAAATAAAATTAAAAAACCCTTACCACAATAGAATTTAATGATTCTAAATACGTATTTCTACAACCACGTTGTCATCTTGAGTAGAAAAGACAGTGTAACACTTGAACGCACAAAAACACTCACAGAAGGATTGTTCTGAACGTCTTCTAGTTTAACACTGAACACTTGTTCTACTGAAAATGACAACGTGGTTGTAGAAATACGTATTTAGATTCATTAAATTCTATTGTGGTAAGGGCTTTTTAATTTTATTTTATTCAGATACAAATTTGTTTTTATCCAGATTTGTATTATTTTGTATCAAAAATTGATGTGAGTTGTCGCATCGATATGCTAATTTGTTTAATTAATCAATTTTCTTACGCGAATTTGAAAATAGATATACAGTGAAACCTCTCTTGGGCAGACACTTACGGGACCCTGAAGAAGTGTCCGTTCAAGGGAGTTGTCCGTCCAAGAGAATATGCATAAGAGCGAAATTAAACAACGCCCTATGATTTTTAAATTGATTTTAATAATATGTAATTATGTAGGTACAGATGCACATAGATACTTTAAAACGTTTGCTTATGTTTAAAATATTCCAACATAGACGTTTGCCGAGTTTTCTTGTTAACTAATGCATCGTGGAAATGAAGATCAAGCTTAGATATTAAATCAAAAGCAGATAGGTCACCATGAGCTTCAACAAAATGTTTTAGTTGCTGGGTTACATTAATTACCTGTTGGTATGTAGTAATACCCTCTTCTTCCTGAGTATGTTCAACATCTGACTCATCGGACACTATCTCTTGTGTGGGAACCTCCAAACATGCAGAGTCATCCGTTTCTTCGAACATTAAATTATTGTCTACATTAAAAAAGTCCTCAATCTCATTATCATTTTCGATTCCAAACTTATCTTTATTCCTCAATATTTCAGCTAAAAGTGACAATGGAAGGTCGTCTTCATTATCCGAGTTTTCTAGGTTGTCTCTTTTTCACAGTTAATAGAGAGTGTAATTTCAGATTTGACGAAGCAGTTTTGAATTGTATTCTTTATTACTCGATCCCACGCATTTTTTATGAAGTAAATTTCATCTAAAACGTGTATTTTCTTTGATAATTCTTGTGCTGATGCAGCAGTATTTATGGCTATTAAAAGTTGTTTAACAATAAATATTTTATAAAATGCTTTGAAGCTTTAATAATGCCCTGATCTAAAGGCTGAACAACAGAAGTACAGGTAGGAGGCAAAAAAATCAATTTAATATTTTGTAAATTTATGTCTCTTGGGTGTGAACATGCATTGTCAAGAAATAATAAAATTTTTCGCTTTTCACGGGCCATCTTCCTGTCAAATTGCATCAACTATTCTGCCACCATTTCACCAGTCATCCATGCTTTTTTATTCCATCTCCAAGTAACAGGCAAATTATTCGTATTAATATGTTTAAAAGCTCTTGGTTTTGCTATTTTTCCTATTACTAGCGGCTTTTCCTTTTCTCCATCCATATTTACACAAAATAGTATAGTAAGTCTTTCTTTCGGAAATTTGCCTCCAATACATCTTTCACCTTTTACATGTAATGTTTTATTGGGAACTGCACGAAAAATAGCCCACTTTCATCTGCATTATACATATTTTTGGGAGAATAGTTGTTTATAATCGATGCAATTTTGGTCAAAAATGTCACTACATCATTAGAGTTTACACTCGCGGCCTCCCCACTTATGGCTCTGAAAGCGATATCGTGCCGGGTACGAAAATTTTCTAGCTAACCTTCTGAAGCACTGAAATTCCTATAACCTAAACCATCAGCGATTTCTTTGGCTTTTGTCTTTATTAATGTGCCTAAAAAGATACATATTTCCATAGTTTTATGCTACTACTAAGCTTAAAACTACATACCTGATAATGGAATATGTTTGCTACGAGGCCGAGTGAACAACTCTAACATAATCTACATAATCTAATCTATCTATATTTCTTCCCTCATCTTTTAGAAAGCTTCTTTTATCATCCACGTTGATGTTTGAGTGAAATTTACTCAGTAAAAGTTCTTTATTTTTAACGATATCAGCTGTCTGTGTTTTTCCTATTTTAAAGCATTTTGCTAGGGCACGTACACTAAGTTTTTTCATATCAAAGGCTTCAATTAGGTCAATTTTTCGTTTAAGAGTTAAAACTTTACGTTTAGACGACATATCGGCAGTTACCGTAATACTGTAGCTAAAATACTAAAAGTGATAAGCGAACTAAACATCCTGACGTCGCAGCACCGGCGGGGAAATACCGTAGTATCGGGGGAATCCCATTCGCGTGCCGCGGTATGTCTGCTCGTGTGCGTAAAATTTTTTCCGTGTCCGCAAAAGAGAGGGTTTCACCGTTATATTGGATTAGTTTTGGGTGTCCGTGTCCGTCCAAGAGAGTGTCCGTATAAGTATATGAGAAATTAATGTAATGAAATCGGGACCCTGAAAAAGTGTCCGCTCAAGAGAGTTGTCCGTCTATTAGAGGTGTCCGCAACAAGAGGTTCCACTGTACATGTTTTTTTATGTTTATATTATATATTTGGTTCTTATTTTCTCTAAAAACATTGTTGTTTAGTAAAAAGTTTTGGAGTGAAAACACTCCAATAATTAATTACAATTAAGTTGTGAGCTCTGTTTGTTAATTACAAACAAAACATCGAACGTTTTTGAAACGAACCTATTGTATCAACGTAAGCATCGCGGGTGATACATACAGACTTCCTCTCAACACAGCCATACATATATCGGCCATTATGTACGTAAAACCGAAAAACAAGAGAACTCTTCGAAACTAAACGTCGTTCGAAACAACAAATTAAGTGAACACAAGGGAGAACGAGGAAAATCGAAGAAGCAACTTGTAATTGTGTTTCTTCGACGTAATGTGGAGAGTTCCCTTAATAAAGTTAACTTTTAACGGAGATTACATTAAATACAGGTTTTGAAAGGAGCTCGTGCCCACTCACACATCTAGGAGTCTGTACAAAAGAGAAACAAACTAGAAACTTCGATGAATGGGTACACACGTTCGCCATACGTGAAAGTTTCGCGCACACATGTTAAGAGCACGAGATCTTCCAAGTTAGTTCATTTCCTCATTTCGAAGTATAGTACGTAACAAGTCAAGTGCATACATATACTAAATAGGTAGATAGATATACGTATTATGCGCGGAAGGGTTATTTCTTGTTCGAAAATTTCATTCAACAACTTTCAACTATGCTATTTGAGATCATTCATAATCATCAGTCACTGTTAAATGTTTAATACAAGAGTCTAATTCTAGTTTTATAAAAAACTTAAAAACGGTATATAACCCCTTACCACAATTATTAATCGTATCCTAAATACGTATTTCGACAACTAAGTTGTCATCATCAGTAGGTAAAAACCACTAATTTAAAAGTCGCACATGGGGCACAGTAAAGGTAGAAAACCGCTCACGCACCAACTACTTTTCACCGCGTCCACGTATAGACTGCGTCTATACGTCTGCGTCTGAGTATATACGTGGATGCGGTGAAAAGTAGTTGGTGCGTGAGCGGTTTTCTACCTTTACTGTGCCCCATGTGCGACTTTTTAATTAGTGGTTTTTACCTACTGATGATGACAACTTAGTTGTCGAAATACGTATTTAGGATACGATTAATAATTATGGTAAGGGGTTATATACCTTTTTTAAGTTTTTTACTTAACCACAGTCTCCAAAGAAAGAATTTTCTAGTTTAATAACTTTAACTATAAATTCCAAAACACTAGTTTAGAAAACTTTTTAAAAAATATATATTTGGGACCATTATATTTGCTTATGCATTTTGGGATGGGTTTTCGAGATATGCATTTTTACATTTTTTGGATTTTCGAGGTAGTTTGACTCTTTGGATCATATCTCCAGGTAGGAATGACCAATTTGATCGTAATAAATACCAAATTAATGGATTACTTTGTAAAATATTTCTTTTTTAAGAAATAGTATTAATGTGATTGTCAGATCATGAAAAAAATGTAATCCCAAAGTCAATAAAAACTGATTTTATTTAAAAAAGTTCAATTAATAATATTTTCGAAATGTCCACCTCCTTGTTGAATGCAGGCTTGTGCCCGTAAGCCAACAGAAGAAGTACTTATCCGAATTTCATACTTGCTTTGTCGGATTTGCTAGGCAGCCAGGTGAATACGATCCAACAACTCTTCTCTTGTGTTCGAAATTTGCGCGTAGACTAAATTTTCATGTACCCCCATAAATAAAAGTCAAGGGGATTAAGATCGGGTGATCTGGGTGGCCATGCAAGAGGACCACCTTGACCAATCCATCTTGAATAATTGACGTTAACCCAATTTCGGACAGCAATTCCGAAATGTGGTGGTGCCCCATCCATGTGAAATCACATGTCTCATCGAACATTCAGTGGGACATCCTCTGAAAGACCTGCCAGTTCGTCAATAATAAATTGAAGGTAATTGTCCGCATTTAACTTCCTAGGAAGAACGAAACGACTAATCAACAAGTCATCGATTAGGGCCACTCAAACATTAATAGAAAATTCATGTTGAAATTTAGATGGACGTATAGTTTTGGGATTTTATGATGACCACCTGTGCAGGTTTCTCAGATTTGTATCACCACTTCTCGTGAACGTAGATTGATCTGTCCAGAGGACTGTTCTGCAGAAATTAAAATGAAGCCGTGACTGTCTTAATATCCAGGTAGAATAAACTAGACGAGCATTGTGGTCTGCCTCAAGCAAACCGTGTCTTGTGCGATAGTGATATGGATATAAGCCATTACGTTTTAAAATTCGCCAAACTGTCGTTCGTGGCACTCCTAGTTGTTTAGTGATTCGACGTACACTGAGAGTTGGATCCCTTGTAACGATAGCTACTGCTTCTTCCTCTAAGTCTGTTGGCAAATTTACTCCTCGGTCGAAAAGATAATCACGCAATCCGCATTCCCGAAATTGTCTTGTATACTTCCAGAAACGTTCTGTAATGAGGAATGCGCCTATCGAGAAACCGATGTCGGGTCGGTATTCAATAATTACTTGACGTGCACTGCCGTTACAGTAGCCATACACAAAATGCATGTCCGCATACTCTCGAGAAGAAAATCGGTAGGGCATTTTGAATAGAGAAAACGTGTCCACTCACTAATAAGCTGTTGTATGAACAGAAACGTAATGTAATCCTTTATTAAAAAATGCAACGTTAACAGTCATCTGAACATTTGTTTATTGTATGATATTCATGGTTCAGCACTTACGAAATAAGTAAGAACCTTCTTTATCATAAATCAATTTCCAGTACTCTTTTTTGTAGATCTCCAAGAAATTACTGTATGCACTACGACACGTGCTTATTTATTTTAGCATAACATTTTATTATGTGACGCTAACACTCACGGGCCTGTTATTGAATCGTATAACTTTTTTTTAAATAAAGTAAGTTTGTATTGACTTTAGGATTACATTTTTTTTCACGATCTGACAATCAGATTCATAGATCTGTAACTTTGAAACAAATAAACATGAATATACAAGTTTTGCGTTTTTGTTACTTGAAATGAAGTCTACTTTATACTCCTAAAATTTGAACATAATGATACGGGACACTTGTATACAAGGTGACATTGAAAAATCTACAATGCATAGTACCACGAGATAGAAGACCATACATTTCTTCCCATGACAGAGCTGTTAACCTAATTATTCCAATAATTTATCAAAATTTTACGTATTGCTTATTAAAAAAAAATCTTAACATACTTCATTAGAAAATTTATTTCTCTTCAATAGCCACCACAAAAAAAAATCGCTACTTGGTCGACCTAAGTTTTAAAAATAACAACATAAAATAACAAAAAAATGACGAACTAAATTTAGAAAATATGTTTAAGGTTCCTAGTTCTAAAGGTGTTCAAATTAATGGCCTTGTTCTTGAATACACTTTTCCAATCTGTTCCTGTAAATTAGTTCTTTTAGATGTTAGAATGTCTTTATAAACAGAAAATATCCGTCCCACATCACAACTGGTGATGGGTGCGTGATCAAAATGTTGCAAAAGTGCACCATACTTCGAATGTATAGATTCTTCAATCGGCTGTGTGCAGAATTGATACAATATATTCAAATCTGGATTTCTGCTAAATATGGCGTCAACTTTATGTCTCAACTTTGAGAAATATCTTTTTAAATGATGAAACTTAGCAACATTTGAAAAATGACCCCTGATGTATTCACATACTCTGTGTAGTGCATGTGCTGCACAGGTAACGTGTAGCATATTGGGATAATATTGCCTTAATAACCTCCCTGTCTTTAACATATAAGCTGCCGAATCAGTCAAAAATAATAGCATCTTGTCTTTATAGTTGTTATCCGATGACAGAATATTATGAATACATTGATGAATTACTTCTGCAACTGTTTCACCATTTACGACTGGCAATATTTTAGTTGCAATTAAGTATGGTTGGTGTGAAGTTGTCGGATGAAGAATACCAACAACTAGATTTAAGGCATGTCGTCGCATTACATCCATTGTTTCGTCTGCAATTACCCGTAAGTAATAACCAGATAGGTTGGTTCGTATTTTTTCAGTGGTTCTCAAATAACATTTTGGTAAGTGGTATTTTCGTAAAGTAGATTCATCTGGTATACGATGATCAGTATATTTTGTAAGAAACCTGAAGATTAGATTGTTAAGTTTTTTGAATGAGATATTGGCCACCATGAAAGCTTCACACAGTTCTTCATTAAAAGTGTCAGGTGCAGATGGACATATGCTATCTAGATGAGTTTTCGAAGAAACATGTCTCTGCACATTACACTTTTGTGGACGCCTTAAATTTAATGAACAGGCGTTGCAATATATCTAGGTATCATTACGAATATGCAACCAATCTGTATGGCCTCTAGTCCATCCTACCATGGTTGCCCTACGAGAATTCTCCATAGTTAATGAAAATAAAGAGAAATACTAAGAACAGAAAGAAAGGGACTAAAAAGAAGAAACGAAAACTTCTCCAAAAATAAGGTAGTAAATTAAATTTAATATTTATAAAAAATTATAGGACAAATATACAATATAAGAATATAAGAAATTTTTTAAAATACTAATTGTTGCAACCAAATAATACTGAACGAAACGAAACCAGAAACACGCCACTGTAAAATATAATTTATGAATGAATAGACACAATAATGACGAAAATAACAAACATCAGCTCGCCGAATGCAATCGAGCAAGCAAATAGCGGGGCTGTTATAACAGGCATACTATACATGATACCGCCGCAACGTCTTATCGGAGCAATTGGTCATTCAATCGCTTCAGTCCGCTCTTTGTTTATTACACAGGTTGCAAATAATGCACTTTTTGCTTGCCGATAAAAAATAACTCTTTGGTACAAGTTGCCGTAAAGAGAATTAAAAGACGTTTTGAATGAGTCGTCACAAGATCCGTCTTCCCTATTTAAATTTTGTTAGTGGGTGTTGCTACGCTCCCAGAAATGATTTTAAATCGTCAGATTTCACATTGAAAGTTGTCCCCCTTGATATGAAAATTGACAGGTTTCGTAATTTTATATAAATCACAGCATGTAAAGAGTTATTTGAGGTGGCTCCTTTCAATTGAAACGCCCTGTATAAAGTTACAATAGTAATATTTGTAAAACAATTTTAACAATTTACGGTGTTATTGTAAAACTCATGCAAATTTCAGTACTATTTTAAAATTCTACAAACGTCTATATAAATTTAATATTCGCATGGGAGCACAACTGCATAGCTTCGAAACTGTTTACAAAAGGAATTCATAAACATAAATCTCTAGAGCAAACAACGAAATAACTCCAAACATGCCACCATACACAGACGTTTTAGGAAACTTCTTAACAACAAAGTTCTATACGTGTTGGAAGTTCATTCAAAAACTAGTTTACCGCGCTAAAATCTATTCTGCGGGGAACTAAAAACAATATCATTTCCTTTTTCGTTTTGGCTCCGGCAAATTGCGAGGCGTAACTCGTTTATGTAGTTTAACATGACTTACAATGTAATAACATATTTTATTTGCCCAATATTAACTACCACTTTCATAATAATAAGTAGAGCAGACCAATTTCCGTGCGCCGATGTGAGGATGATTGCATTGCATCAGAACTAATAAAAGCATTCAGTATGTGTTTGGTACTTGCTTAGACTGCATGTAAGTGTAAGCATACGTAATAAAATGTCGTCGACACACAAATCGAGAAAACGACCGTTGTCAGACGAAGTGAATAAGTTTATTATGGATTTCCCGGACTTAATATACGATTGCTCAAAAATTAAACGGTTAGTATGCAATACATATCTAATGTGTTGGTCAAAAACACATTGTACAGAACACGTAAGCAGTTCGAAGCACAATAATAACAAAATTAATCGACAACAGTTTATACATGAACTATGTGTAACTATGATTGTGTTACAAATGAAACAGACATGCAATATACATATCTGTAACTGTACACATGGACAATACACGTCGTATTTTCAGCATTTACTTCTGCTTAAGACACGTGTTTCTGCCATCTATAGGCGTCATCAGTCAAGCTAGTGAAGCAATGTAATACAAATGATACAAATCTTTTTAAGAACAGATTTGTATCTGCATATAACATTTACGCTGAGATCGCCTATAAGATATAGCAAATTTCGTCCTATAAGGTGGCACTATTTAATAAGTGACATCTGCGGACGAAAGAGACTATGCCGAAAAAGGCGACCTTGTGTACAGTTACAGATATGTATATTGCATGTCTGTTTCATTTGTAACAAATGCGTAATACGTGCATAACGTATTGATATACTTAAACCTTTTTGTATATTTACCGCCATCTGGCTCGTGTTAATGGACTACACCTATATGTATTTTTTCTCTTATGTACCAGCATAGCTGGTCAAGCGAAAGGTCGCCTTTTTCGGCATAGTCACTTTCGTCCGTCAGATGAGTAAACAAGGACAAAATACGAAGAAAGAGACAAGTGGACCTAAAATGCCGGGCTCTAGTTACTAGAAATGAGGAATTGGCGACTGATCACTAAAAGCAAATCTATGGAAGACATCCACCTTATGTCCCTGACCTAACATTTCCATTTTATTCAAAAACTCTGCGTTGTGGCAACACTTAAACAAGCTGCTGAACAAGCAGATTTTTTCTAAAGGCATGAGACAATTGGAAAAAAGATAGAATGGCTTTTGTAAGTGTTGAACGTAGTTACATACAAAAATAAAGAGTTTCTAATGTGAGTTGTGTTTCTTCACTGCTAGGAAGATAACATACAAATGTACCACCGATATTAAATAAACTTTCGTGTTAAAATTATACATGTTCGCCCTTTACTGGATTGCGAAATAATTTCGCGAACACGTCCATACAATGATACCGACTCTAAAACTTCATAGAACCAATTTCAAACATTTATTACACTATAATTTACACGGTTTACATTCCGTATAAACTTGTGTGTGGATAATGTATGGTTTTGAGGTATCCACGAGTAAACTAAAGCTTAATTTTACTGCAAATTGAAGGTAATAAAGGGTTTAGATAAAAGTTGGAACGCAGAGTGCTTCGGGGACAATAAAAATGACTGGTATCTAACTAATTGCATTATAACATACAAATTAAGTAAGATATTTAATTATCTAAGTTGATTGTGGTTTTATTCAATTTTATATTATATACATACATAGGATAGGATTAGCAAAATAATTTCAAGTTCTAAGATAATTAATCTAGGAATTGATTACTAGGAACTTTGAGAGACTGCGTTTTTTATTTTTTACAAGTTTGAGAATCAGCGGCAACCAAAAAGATATTAAGTTTTACTTTTTCGAGCATAACTTTTTAAAACTGAACAAATTTGGATGAAATTTTTTGAGAGGTCTGACAACAATAAGTTGTTTTTTAATTGAATGCCAATTTTGAAAGGGGCTATTCTTACGGTTATTTTGAGAAAATAAAAATTATAAACATGAGTC
This sequence comes from Melolontha melolontha, assembly GCA_935421215.2. Taxonomy (NCBI): domain Eukaryota; kingdom Metazoa; phylum Arthropoda; class Insecta; order Coleoptera; family Scarabaeidae; genus Melolontha; species Melolontha melolontha. The sequence continues at coordinate 14,422,480 of OW285235.1, forward strand.
TGGAAATACTCCCTTCCCGAGATACCCTGTATCTGGTATCAGTGAGCCACCCAGACCCAATCTTGGTTCCCTCCCCATTCACTGCCACGACACTTTGTCTTCTGTTTTCTAGATAGGATTTAATAAGGCTCCAATAATTTCCCCTAAATCTCAAGTTCTACAGTCCCTCAAAAAATTTTGTCATTAACGCTATCAGAAGCCTTGGACAAGTCCATAAAAATTCCTGCTACTTGCTCTTTGTTCGACCAGGCATCAAGTATTTCACAAATCACCTGAAATACGGTTGAACATATCGATTTTCCTGTTTGATAACCATTCTGTCTATCTGTCATAAGTTTATGTTTGTCAAGAAACCCATTCATTCTTCTAAATATCAGTTTTTCAAACACCTTGTACATATTCGAAAGAAGTGCTATAGGTCTATAATTTGACATGAATATCTCCTTTCTTGTACACCGGACACATAACAGCCATCTTTAAAGTATCTGGAAAGGTGGACGTTTTGAAACATCTATTGACAATATGACACAGTGGGTCAGCCAGATGCTCTGCGACGGCCTTACGTACGGGAACGGATATTTCGTCAAGTCCCACCGACATGGTGTTCTTTAGTTTCATTATGGTGTTGAAGACATCTGACGGTGTCGTCGGTTCCATAAAACACGTCTCCATACAGGACATTTCTTCAAAATGTGCTGGCTTTCATCAATATTAGCAACTATACCCAGGAAATATCTGTTGGTGTAGTCCAAGAGCTCCTTTTGGTCTGCTATTCCAGCAACTTTAACAGTAGCCAGAAAATTCCGTTGTTCCTTCTTGCTCCCTGCGATGTTATTCACCAATGCCCATGTTGCCTTGCTTTTATTATCCGATAACAGAATGTAATTTGAATTATATGTCGTTTTAGCCTTCTTGATTTCACTCTTTACATAATATGCGTAATTTTTATAGTTCTTTAGGTAACCTGTTTTCAATAGAACCCTCGTATAATTGCCTTTTAATTCCACCCTTTTTCCTGAGTTCGTCAGTTAGCCATGGATTCGTTTTTCTTCTTGTTTATTTGAACGTAGATGGGCAGATTTCATTGACAATATTCAAAAGCACATTACATACACTTTCGCAGCAATCTTTAAGTTCTCTATCGTTAAGTAATTGATCCAATTTACACTACTAACTTTTGTATTTTGATTGTAATTTGAATTATATGTCGTTTTAGCCTTCTTGATTTCACTTTTTACATAATCTGCGTAATTTTTATAGAGTTCTTTAGGTAAGCTGTTTTCGATATAGCTCTCGTATAATTGCCTTTTAATTCCACACTTTTTTCTGAGTTCGTCAGTTAGCCATGGATTCGTTTTTCTTCTTGTTAGTTTGAACGTAGATGGGCAGATTTCATTGATAATATTCAAAAGCACACTACATACACTTTCGTAGCAATCTTCTAAATTCTCTATCGTTAAGTAATTGATTCAATTTACACTACTAACTTTTTCCGCAATTAAATTTAACTTATATTTGGCATAATGTCTGATCCTGGTCCCGACCGGCTCTGGATCATAAAGATCCAGATATGTAAAACTAATTTCCTGACCCTTATGATCCGATCACGCCACGTCCACAACACGACAGTCATAATGCCCACAGCCCTTAGAATTGGTGATAATATTATCTGGCAGAGTTTCAGACCTACTTGTGATTCTTGTCGGTTTAGAGACAGTAGTCGTCAAATCGAAAGAAGCCAAAATATCGAAAAAATTCCTGACATCCGGATCATCAGCGTCCAAGAATCTCAGATTAAAGTCACCAGTATGAGATCCATATTTGGAAATTATGAATTCCAATATTTCTTCAAAGGTATGTCTAAATATATCCATATTCCCCTTTGGTGGTCTATATATATATTTACAATAATTAATTTTAATGTATGTGATAGTACCGAGCTACACTCAAGCGTCATTTCCATGCTTTTATTTTCTAAGTAATCCACTGCATCAAATTCCACAGTCTTTCTAACAAAAATACAAGACCCGCCATGCTGTCGCGTTGGTCTGCAGTATTTGGAGATAAGCAAATAGCCATCCAGCATCATGCACAGCTGATGATGCACAACAGATTCAACAACTGCATTCGGATTTTATTCAGCCTAAACATGATTGTGGAAATTTCTGATAGCGTTTCTTGAGAAGTTAGCTTCATCTGTGAACATTATTTTACAGTCAAGTATGGGATTTTGCGAAATATTCTCCAAAAACCATTAATAGAAGTTGATAGGCGAAAGAAAATCTCGGGGAAATAAGGCTTGGATCCGTTGAATATGATACGGGTATAAGAGAAAATCGGGATGAATTCTACAAACTAGAATGTGCGAGGATTCAAGTTATTCCCAATTTTCTATCAGAATTTTCATCAATTAAATTTAAAACTATTTCTTCAACTTCTGAAGTTCTTGTAGTACGATGGGCACATTTTAATTTATAGTTTGGCTTAAAAGTACCTGTTTCAGTTAACTTTCTATGTACGTCTGAAAATGTTCGTCTATCTGGTGTAACTATATCCGGAGAGCGCTCTTAAAACGATTATCTAACCACTGGTGCGCTGCCATCAGCAAAACTGTACATAAAAAGTTTAAGTATATCAATACGTTAAGCACGTATCACGCATTTGTTACAAATGAAACAGGCATGCAATATACACGTCTGTAACTGTACACATGGACATACACCTCGTATTTTCCAGCATTTACTTTTGCCTAAGACACCTGTTTCTGCCATATACTATCAGGCGGCATCTGTTAGGCTAGTGAAGTAAGTAAAGCTTAAACAAATCGCCTCATAAGGTATAGCAAATTTTGTACTATCAGGTGGCACAATATAATCTAGTGACATTCGGCATAGTCTCTTTTGTCCGTCAGATGTCACTGTCAGGTGCAGGACCTTCGCCTAATGACTCCAAAGGACCGATTCTCTTCGAGCTGTTTATCGCTTAAGCCTACAGCTTGCAATCCTATTTGGAGTGGTATCTAGTTGTGAATGCAACGGAACTTGGAATGGAATATGGTGATGTTAAGTGATTAATCTTGATTTTATATAGAGGTGCATGATGGCCGTATGATGGTCAGACAAAGACGTGGGAAACATCGCGATATCCCAATTTCTATTGAAAGTCACGTGGATCGAGTACTGGAAGTTATCGTATAGGGTGCTACAGCATATGAGAGTCCCAGTTAGTATTTATGAACGCCAAGCGTAACGTTGATGAGGAGGCGGAACCCCATATTCTTCCATATCTTCAACGACTCCAACATCCACTTTGCCAGCAGGATAATGCCCTTCCTCACGTAACGAGAACTTCTCTAAACGGATTCGAAGAGGTCCATGCCAATATCTTGCCATGGCCACCCAGATTTGCCGATCTATTGCCAATATAATCGTGTGGGTCGTTATGAGGAGAAAGCTGATGAACTTAGCGAATCTTCCCAAACTCTAGAAGCTCTCCGCCACGAATTGCAGGTCGCTTGAGACACCATACCCCATATCATAGAGGACATCGATCACCTACTGGAATCAATGCCACGAAGAGTGAGGGAATGTGGAGTTAAGAGGGGCACTCCAACATATTATTAATCAAAATTTAATTAAATTTGTTAATCTACTGTTCTTTTTCTTTGAAATCGTAATCAATTATTACCTTTAAATAGGTATGTCTCCGAATACAAATTATTATAATTATGTTAAAAACATGTCTGTATCTGTATAAATTGGCGTACACGAACGTATTTAAGCAATAGTCATTTCAACTTACAGACATATGTGTTTCGATCTAACGATTTCGTCAGTGCAGTTATTAACTGACGTCTTAAGATTCACTCCCACAAGATATGCACAATATTATACCGTCAGCTGACAAGTGATACATCGTGATACCTAGAAGCGATCTAGCTGACTTAGTTTGTGAGAAAGTGCTTATACCAGAGGGCCTTTCTTGTCTGTCAGATGTCACAAGATATTTCTTGATTAATAACTATTATTTCTATTAATTTGTTTTGATAAATACTTGATATGTTTACACATCGATATGCTATTTATCTTCTTACCGTTGCAATTTCTATGTCATGAAGTATATATCTTTTTCCTTTAATTTAAGGTTTTTTAAGAATTATTTTATTATATTCATTTGTCTTTTTTGCGATATAAATAATTAATATCTGTTAATTTGTTAATTAATTAGATACTTAATCTGCTAGATAACAACATAAGCGATGATAACTTTTCCCTACCGATTCATACAATATCTTTCGTTGCTTCCTAGAGGCCTTCCAGCATCCTTATCTTAATTTCGTCTTCCGTGTATGTTTCAGTGAAACATTAGTAATATGTTATTAGATTCGGCCTTAGACGTGCTTGAGAGAAGCTTCAATGACTTCTCTCAGAATGTCTCAAAGGCGCTACAATTTCAAGAACCAACACTGTATAATGAAGCACTGAATTTGATATTCCCATTGTACGATATATCACAGTTAATTTAACACACACCGCGTTAAGATAATAAATGTGAAATATTAACAGAATAGAAAACGACATGTCACGGCGACAATTCCCAAAACTCACATTGCTATTGTAGATACGTAATACGCTAAAGGAGTTCTGATAGTGTTTCATATTTTTAGTGTATGTCTCTCTCTTTCGCCCGTTCTCTTAATTTCCTTTCGGTATAAAGTCATCGTTTCAGAGAGATAACTTTACACAAAACTCGAATAAATCATTAATAATAGCCGGAATGAGTTGCTTTGAAGGTGTTCCTTTGATCTGCGAGGTACGACAGGTTCTTTGTCGAGAATCTCTGAAACTTTAAGAGGCAGATCTAGATTGTAATAATTTTGTTTTATTTTCGTGTATGAAATATATTAGGTTTATGTTTAATTAATAGCAAAATGTATTGAAGAAAAGGTTCTTGGAATTGGACGAAAATCAATTCTTCAATTATTATACTTTGCTACAGGTAGCAAATAGTAAAAATAAATATCAAGGAAGCTAGAACTACAAGTCAATACTAGCGCTAAAAAGTAATATTATAACAATGTTTATTAGAAATGTCTTTCCCTTAAAAGTTATTTACATATGTTAACGGGCCTATAACGAAGACTGTCTGTTGAATTCAACCAAAAAGTTGTCGCCAAGAGACTCAGCAGAAGATTTAGATCAAATATCCTGTTACGGTTTATTAACTGAAATATCTTGATAATGTATATTTTAGGTCGAAGTGGACTAGAACGGATGACACGCATTGTACCGCCGTTGAAATGGACGCAAGTGTTCGTCACGTCACGCGATCGCTTTGACCAATCATCGGGTCAAAAAGCCAAGTCCATTTTGCCTCGCAAACTTGAATATACACGTATAGGGACACGTCGTTTTTAGGCAAGATATCTATCGAATGTCGTTAAGTTCGGTGGGGTTGCCGTTTTTAATGTGATTGTATATTGTGAGAATTTTTGGAGAACACACCCGTTGGTGGATTGTAAACTGCATCCTTTCAAGTTAAATTTAGCAAGAAATATTTGGATTCGAATCTATTGCGGCCTTGAAACATCTATAAGGTGAATGACCGCCATTTTCTTTGCGACATTTCTGTTTATTATCTACGCATTTCTCTTTCACAAAAACAAGAATTGTATCTTTAGGGCTAGTGTTAGTTGCCGCTAAATCTGGCAGCCGCAGAAATCTAATTATCGTTTGAGGGATTTGGGTTGAACAGCGTGGGGCCGAGATGCCATTGGAAAGTTCGCGCGATGTTGCATCATCTTCACACCAGATAAGTAGTGAATTGCGTCTTTGCGTTTGTTATTTATTATATAGAGCTACCCAGCCTACCTATTCGTTCCTTTTTTTTTAATATTTATAACATTGTAAATCTTATGTCATTTGCTGGAAATTTAATAATACATTTCAGTAATCATTAATTTGTCAGTTTGGGTCCTTCTTACTTTATAATCAATTTAAAACTGTTAATAGCTTAATCTTGTGTACAGCATTTGCCATTTCCTAGTAAATATCGACTTGATTATTTGTAACAAAACAGCGTCATATTTATTATTAATATGTTTTGTATTTCAGTTTGTATTTTTTTGTCAACGCAAAGCAGCATTTGAGTTTAATAAATACAAATGTTCTTCTTAATAAGAGACTTATACAAGATTAAGTTTTCCACTGATGAAAAGTTGTTTTGATATCGATTGAATATTTAATTTGTCATATTTTGGTGCATTCTGCAGTTTAATTCAAATTATTTTTACTTTATTCTTGGAACAATTTGCTGATTCAATACAATTTTAGGTAAGATTTTTGAATTATATTGTTATTTTAATGTCATAATATACCGAGTGATCATTTTCATTTGAAATCGTTTTACTAAGTGAATTTTTCCTATTTCTTATTTGGATTTAGCTCCCCTCGCTTGAGTTCAGTTCGTCGTCTTGTTTCATTTTTTAGTAGTCTGTAAGCACATGCGCCGACGAACGCGCAACATTTTTTCAGTCCCGAGCCTCCATACGTAAAACTAAGTGGCGCTACCTACCTGTCTGTTTAGTAAATCCACAACCATCTCCACTAATTAAGGGCGTACACAATAAATAGAGGCTCCGTTTTAAATTTCTTTTAATTTGTAATTGTAACATGCTTTTCTTAATATCATTACTTACACCTGCTGGTTCGAATTATTCCCTATGTCTTCCACGTGACATATGATCCAGTATTACAAGCCAACTAACATCCGCGGTGGCATACTTTCTATTTATAAACCCAGTTAAATACAACATTTAGAAAAGAACCACGCCGTCTTCACTGAGACTCTAACTTGGGTACTGGCTAGTTGTTTTTTTATTAGCAACCCCTCTACAGCAGCTAACTCATTGGATCGCTACTGTATTTCGAAAGTTACCGGGACCAGTTTTAGCGATATTTATTTTTGCTCTCATTCCTAGCATTCCTTCACGTATTTAAAAAATGGTTCTTTTCAGAACGAACGATTTTGAATTTAAAATAAAAGTTTAAACTATTCACAGATAATATTTTCGTACGTAATCGTAATGAGGTTATTGAACCCTTAGTATCGAAGCTGTTTCAACAATGTTATCTTGCAGAGTTTTATAACATCAACAGCTTTTATAGAGTATGTCTCTGTGTAAGTTCAATGGAGGTATTATTTATGAAAAGTCTTTTTTAGGAGACTGTGGTTAAGTAAAATCTTAAAAAAAGGTATAAAATCCCTTACCACAATTATTAATCGTATCCTAAATACGTATTTCGACAACTAAGTTGTCATCATCAGTAGGTAAAACCACTAATCAAGGTGTCGCACATGAGGCACAGTAAAGCTAGTAAACTGCTTATGCAACAACTTTACACGGCGTCCACGTATACACTAACTTAAACATGCAAATATGTCGAACGAAAGGATCGACAAAAAATTACCTCTCTTAAGGAAATCGGCACCCACATGTGCTTATACTCCTATTTGAAACGTCCACGACCTTTTTATTTACAGTTCTGAGCCAATTTATTCATGGGTCAATTTGAAGTAGAATATAAAAATAACGCTAAATATTTCCCGAGAGTCTGGATCAGGTACGTAAATGACATTCTCGCGATTTTTGATACATGGAAATGCGAATTAGACACGTTCGTTAATCAGTTAAATTTGAAATTTCCGACGATTAAATTTACGGTGGAAAAGGAACACAATGGCAAGATACCATTTTTAGATACTGTACTGATTAGGAATAAACATAAAATAGAAATCGATATTTTCCGGAAAGAAACCAATGTTAATAGATTCATCAGAGCGGATTCAAATCATAGTTTTCAACATAAGACAGCTTCTTTTAATTTCTTAGTCAATCGGTTACTAAATTTTCCGTTGACAAAAGAGAGATATGAAATAGAACTGGATTTCATTAAAAATATCGCGAAATATAATGGCTTTGACATAGAAATAATCTTATATAATGGAACGGATATGCAAAATACATATACGTAACTGTAAACATGGACAAACACCTCGTATTTTTAACATTTACTTCTGTTCAATACATATGTTTTAGCCATCTAGGCCTCATCGGTTGAACTAGTGAAGCAATGTATATACAAATTAATACAGATCTGTTAAACAACAGATACAGATCCGTTGTTTAACAGATCTGTATTAATTTGTATGTACATTGCTTCACTAGTTCAACCGATGAGGCCTAGATGGCTGAAACATATGTATTGAACAGAAGTAAATGCTAAAAATACGAGGTGTTTGTCCATGTTTACAGTTACGGATATGTATTTTGCATATCCGTTTCATTATATAACAACGGCGTAATACGTGCAAAAAGTATTTATAAATATCCCTTTTTTGTATATTTATCGCCATCTGGCGCGTGTTAATGGACAGCACCAATATACGTTTTTTTCCGCTTTTTCGTAATAGCCTTGCCATTCGAGCGGAAGGTCGCCTTTTCTGGCCTAGTCGCTTTCTTCCGTCAGATGTCACTGATTAAATTGGTGTCGCCTGATAGAACGAAACTGGTTATGGCTTGGAGACGATTTTAGCGTAAATGTAGATACAGATACAGATCCGTTGTTTAACAGATCTGTATTAATTTGTATATACATTGCTTCACTAGTTCAACCGATGAGGCCTAGATGGCTGAAACATATGTATTGAACAGAAGTAAATGCTAAAAATACGAGGTGTTTGTTTATATAACAACGGCGTAATACGTGCAAAACGTATTTATAAATATCCCTTTTTTGTATATAGAAATAATCATTAAATTAATTAGAAAAACAAAACTAAAAAATACAATCCGCGAATCCACAAGTTTGATATCTCAAAGTAGCCAAGAGAAAAAGTACATGTGTTTACCATACCACCCCATCACGAAAAACATTAATAAAGTTGTGAAAGAACGAGGTCTCAAAGTTGCTTTTTGGTCGAAAATACTATCAAAAGTCTCCTAGGGAATACCAAAGATAAAGTTAATTTTAATTCGAAACCAGGTATATACGAAATTAATTGCGATGATTGTAATCTGAAATATACAGGCTGATTCATTTTCGGCCCTCACCATGGGGATCTCGCTTATTATTGGAGATAGAGTATAGGTTTAAATTTGGCAAAGGTGTTAAATTTTGTGTTTGTTATAAATCCGTAAAGAAAATAGACCTGTGACAAATGACCTTCGTTATTTAAAAAAAAAACCCGAAAACCCCATTTTCTTCTTTTACCTGTAGCACCGACATTTGGCCTTGTAGAGAAAAAATAAAAACACATCCTTATGGCCATTTCTAAACTTCTATCCAGTGGTGTACTCTAAATTTTTATACGACGTTTCGTTTCTTTCTGGCCATCATCAACTATCTAATTTCTTATAGGCGCCATATTGGATTTAGACATCTTCAGAAAGAGTTTTGTTTCTGATTTCAACCGTGTACCACATGCTGACTAAAGTTTATGACATTAAGTTTTATTTGAAAGAATAAATTATAAGATTAAATAAGGTAGCCATGGAATTTCAATCTGTCAAACATTTCATTTATTGTTCATTAATAATACAAAAATGTCATACACTAACGAAGAGAAACGAGATATGATAATTATTTTTTATTCTTCGAACCGAAATTCAACAGTAGCGAGTACAAGATATCTACAATTATATCCAGAACGACAACAGCCTCATCGTGTCATTTTTCTAGATCTCGACAGAAATATGGTCGAGAATGGATCGTTTACTAAGCCGCGTAATGGTCAAGACAACAGGAATTTAAATGAAAATCGACAAGATATTTTACAAATGGTAAATTAAAAGCGTGCTTTCAAATTTCATGTTAATCTTGTATGTTTATAGATAAATAATAATCCATCAATATCTACACGCGAAGTAGCGTCAGAATTAAATTTGTGCCAGTCCAGAGTTTGGAGAACTATACATAAAAGTAGGTTTAAACCATACAGGATACATGTTAGTCACTCTTTACTGCCTGGAGATAATTTGGGAAGGCTAGAATATTGTAATTGGTTAATGGGAAGGATAGAAAGTGACGAAAATTTTTTAAGCAAAATCATCTGGTCAGATGAAACAAAATTTACAAATTCTGGAATGTTCAACAGAAATACGGAGCACTATTGGGCAGTACAAAATCCCGACAAAACAGGGCTAGAAGACCACAACATCGTTTTGGAATAAACGTTTGGATGGGTATTTTGGCAAATCGTCTCTTAGGACTAGTTATGTATGAAGAACATTTAAATGGAGAAAGATATTTAAACATTTTACGTACATACGTATATGACTATCTTGACGACAATATCCCATTAAATCAATTACAATATTTATGGTGGCAACAAGATGGCGCACCAGCACACAATGCAGCTGTTGTTAGAAATTTCTTAAATCAAGAGTTTGCAAACCGTTGGATTGGAAATAGGGGAGTTGTTGAATGGCTTGCGAGATCACCTGATTTAAGTCCGCTAGATTTCTTTTTATGGGGATATGTTAAAAATAATATTTATAAAGTAGATGCGCCACAAAACATTGAAGAATTACGAGACAGACTTCAGAATGCCTTCGATGCAGTTCCTAGAAGAACTATACAAACGGCAGTACAAAATGCTAGAAGGCGTGCCCAATTGTGCATTACCGAAGGTGGCCAGATAATTGAACATTTACTGTAATTGTTTATTGTTTACTTTTCTATGTATTCTTATTAATGTTTTTGTTATCTTGTACTCGCTACTGTTGAATTTTGGTTCGAAGAATAAAAAATGCTTATCATATCTCGTTTCTCTTCGTTAGTGTATGACATTTTTGTATTATTAATGAACAATAAATGAAATGTTTGACAGATTGAAATTCCATGGCTACCATATTTAATCTTATAATTTATTCTTTCAAATAAAACCTAATGTCAAAAACTTTAGTCAGCATGGTAGCAGACATGGTTCAAATCAGAAAAAAAACATTTTTGAAGATGTCTAAATCCAATATGGCGCCTATAAGAAATTAGATAGTTGTAGATGGCCAGAAAGAAACGAAACGTCGTATAAAAATTTAGAGTACACCACTGGATAGAGGTTTAGAAATGGCCACAAGGATGTGTTTTTATTTTTTCTCCACAAGGCCAAATGTCGGTGCTACATGTAAAAGAAGAAAATGGGGTTTTCGCGATTTTTTTTTCAATAACGAAGGTCATTTGTCACAGGTCTATTTTCTTTACGGATTTATAACAAACACAAAATTTAACAACTTTGCCAAATTTAAACCTATACTCTATCTCTAATAATAAGAGAGATCCCCATGGTGAGGGCCGAAAATGAATCAGCCTACATAGGCCAAACAAAACGACCAATAATAACCCGATTTAAAGAACACATATCACATATTAAATACATTAAACCGGATAAATCTAACGTTGCAACCATGCTTTAAGTACACTGCACAATGTGTCGATTAAAGGGTTGAAACTTGCCAAGGCCATTAATAACCTCCGCGATCTTGACGCCTACGAAAGTATTCATATCGCTGAAAACAAACAAAATTCTATGAACAGAGATAAAGGACCGATCCCCTTCACATGTCTCTTTTCATTCTTAGAACTGTAAATCGATTCGTTCGATATATTTGCATATTTAAGTTAGTGTATACGTGGACGCCGTGTAAAGTTGTTGCGTAAGCAGTTTACTAGCTTTACTGTGCCCCATGTGCGACACCTTGATTAGTGGTTTTACCTACTGTTGATAACAATTTAGTTGTCGAAATATGTATTTAGGATACGATTAATAATTGTGGTAAGGGGTTATATACCTTTTTTTAGGTATTATTTATGGGCATTCTGAATCCATAAGCGGCGCATAATACAATTTGCAGCAGGTGTTTAATTTTGGCGTTTGCGTCGTAATTAGCTCACAATTTTTTGGATTCATATCCTATATAACTGCATCTTGCCATTTTTCATACATCGCCCTTTTCTTTCAAGGATAGTCGGTATACTATTGGGAAATTCTGAATTATTCTGTTATAATGGAAGATTACTACCTATTACTGCACCATGTAGTTATTTCAAAAATATTTAAATTATTATAAATGAATTCCTATAGTTGGAGAAACTTAAACAGTTACAAAGTTAAATTCCATAAAATTAATCCATAGTGGACTCATTAATGATATTACTGTTGCCTTTTATGTTTTCAAACTCCCCAACGCGCGTTCAATTAATCGCATAAAACCTAATCTAATTAAAATATCCGAAAACGAGTATGCTCTATGTGGCGGACTATCTCTGATCTATGTGACCTGTGCCTCCGGTGGGTAATTAGCGTGAATATCTCAGGTAATTGTTCCGACGGACTGCAGTAAAAAAAAGAATTTTTTACTGCCCAACGTTTAATGACCAATTTCGGTTCGCCTCTTAACACGTTCGTGCAGGAGCGCGGAAAAAAAGCAGGACCAAAAACAATTACAGGAGTAAAGCGCACACATAAGTTTCCCTCTGGACCCACTTTATCCATTAGACGTGACCCATTTTTAGCACAGCAGAACGGCGCGGACAGACGATGCTTGGTGCTGGTGGTGGTCTTCATCTTTGCTCTAATAGATTTTTTTTCTCCTGTTCAGTACATACATCTCTGTCGTTATCTCTTTAACTTACTTAACGAGTTTCGTGTTATTAATTTTAATTTTTTTCTCGGCGCTTTTTTTTTCTTATCCCTTTTTTCTCTGCGTCTTCGTTTTGCAGGTTCGTGAGTTATACGAGGGAAATTTCTTACGGCTCGGCGACACAGGGAAATTTACAATAATTTAAAATTTCATCGACAAAAAGAAATGTAATTAATAATTCCTCTTCTAAGGGACGGCGGGTAGAGTGGAAAGAGTGAGCGAATGACGGATCTTTTCTTTCCAGCATAAAGGGTGATATTTACCCTATCCCGGGCGGCCTTTTGAGCTTTTAATTAATGAACGCTGAAATGTCTTAATTGAAAAATCAATTCGTACGGGGATTATCCAGTTCGAAGATGGCAGTGACGGGCATAGATGTCGGGAAATATGAGATATTCTGTAAGAATATATTATTAGAAGTGTCAAAGTAAAAATAATTTATGTTACTGTAATGTAATGACAATCCAACCGTGTTTATATCGAGGAAACTTCGTGCTATTCTTCAACAGTAATTATGGTTCTCTACAAACTCAGTAATTAGAAGGGCAGGGCGGAGTATTTGCACTAAATATTAGGGTAGTGCAGAAGTTCTTTTCGTTTTTCAATGTAAAGCTTTAGTTTAATGAAACAAAAAATGCAATAAAAAATTGAAATAATAATACTTCACAGGCCATATTAAAAATGCCGGCGGATGGTGTATGGCACCTACAATTATGTTTACCATCAAGCTAAATATTGTAATGGGACACATTACGCCCATCTTATTTCAAAGCAGTTATATCCATTTGTAAAATTTTAAAGAAAATTAAAATTAATTTATTTCAACTAAAAAAGTCGCATTGTATAAATTTTAATGCTTTTCCCGTCATTAAATATTATTGCAAAACATTTCGCAATAATATTAGACACGTATTTCAATCAGTTCTTTCTATGCCAAATCATCATTTTGTATAGTTAAGTGTGTATAGTTAGCCATACATAAACTCTATTAGAATAACCTAGTGTCACATATACGAATCGTTAGAATCACTGTATTGCATCATCCACGAAACCAGTACGATCAAGAACTCTATAAGGAAGCCGGGGAATCACCAAGAGAAAACCGAAGTTAGGACGCATCAAGGAAAGCGAAACGAATCACTGGACTCAAGTCAGTCAAACGAGTCAAACGTGCTGCCCCTTAACGTGATAATAAAGCGAGGGAATACTGCAATAAAAGTTCTTGGCTCAAGGGAGTCAACCGAGTAAAACGTGCGACCCTATAAAGCAAGAGTAAGAAAGGGTTAACCGCATTTTGTGTACTTAAGTACAATAAGTACACAGTGCAGCAAAAGTATCACTTGCCTACAAGTGCAGTCATTTACTTAAAAGTGAATCACCACGCTTAATACATCAGGGCTCTTGTCTGGAATACCAGGCAACCTGAGGCGTGAAGAAACAGTGTTAATACAGTGAACAAGTGCATCACTCCAGAAGCACCGAGTCAACGATAAAGTGAAATGGCCATTAGTGCTGCGATGTAAAGGTTAGTCTTTATAAATACTGTTTATTAATCTGATCAGACTAAACAGTTCAAATCTGTGTTAAATTTACTGTATTTCGCCCCATATGTATATTAGTATTTAGTAAACTTTTCAGAATAACCCTAAATAAATTTGTAATTAATCATATGTAAATTAACAAGCTTTATTTATCATTATAAGTATATTTAGTAATCATTTGTTCTTTTATTTCAATTCATGTAATCTAAACTTACTGGAAAAGCATATTAAACAAAAGAAATTGATCAAAACATTTATTAAGTAAAAAAAAAGAGGGATTCATTTCTTTTCACCTTAGTTTTCATACACGCTTTGAGAGAGAAAGGCGTAAGTCGCATTTCGACTTACCCGCTATATTTAGAGTCTTTTTCTATATCTCTCCGCTATTTTTTTGCTAACCGGCAATTTTATAAGTACAATTATACCTTAGAGGGTGTAATCCTCTTGGCGCCCGACAATTAAGTCAATTACTCAATATTCAACTTTAATCTATATCTCAATATTTAGGATAACTGCGGCATTTAAGTATTTTCAGCACCAAAGTTATCGGTTGTACAGCAACCTCGAATCCCTCGAAGCCCGGGACATTATTAATATAATGCCCAATGTTAGGGGCTAAAGAGGACTGTTACAATATACAAGTGCCCTTGAAAGAAAATGGAAGAATGCAATTATAGCGGGTTGTCAGCTAAGCGCGCGTCGGTCTATAGCTCCTAAACCAATGAAGTTTATATTGCTGTGTACTTTTATTTTCAAAATGGGCACCAATTATTAAATATGAATCGTCAATTGTTAAACATGAATCATCATACACACATATTCATACTATTATCAGGATAAAATAAAACAACTTTAATGAATATCACTTTTTAATTTACACTGTAACGATCATTTCGCTCCAACCTGAGCTTCATCAGACATATAACTAACTTATGTTCAAATTTTTTTAAATTTATTTTAACACAAATATACCGTAACAAACACATGTTTTATTTTAAATAGTTGAAGGAATGAGTACTTTTTATTACTAAAATGTCTATGCACAAAACTTTCATTACGGTTTATACAATACTGTTCTTAAGTAATAAAACTAGGGGTTTACATTATGTTACAGGGAGGTAAAGAAATTCTATGGAAAAATACAATATGTGACTGTCTGCATTTCAAATAAATAAATTGAGTAAGGGTGAATTATTTCTTTCTAATTGATCATTGAGGATCTTTTCGGTTTTCTTTAATTTATTAATTTCAAGTGACTCTAATAAGTTAAGTTTTTTGTTTTTATTTTCTACGTGTAATATTTTAAATTTTTTGTTAAAATTGTTGTTCGTTGAATTTATATGAGACGCATATGAAGAGTCACTTTTATTATTTCTAAATGAAGAAAAATGTTCTTTGATGAGTATTTCAATCGATCTGCCTGTCTGTCCGATATAAGTCATAGGGCAACTACCGCAAGTTAACTCATAGACTCCTTACTTTTTATTGTTGTTTGTTAAATCTATTGTTTTTTATAAATTTGGATAAATTGTTGTTAGTTCTATACGCTGTATTAATGTCAAACTTTCTTAAATATTTACAAATTTTTGTGCTTGAAGAGACTATAAACGTGATCATTTTAAATTTTTGTGTGTTACTATTATTTAATATTGGGTAAACTTGTGATATGGCTTTTGTAAAGAGTTTTTTATTTAAAATGTTATCTATTGTATTACTTTTATATCCATTGTTGATAGCTATTTGTTTAACTAAATTTAACTCTTTCTGGAAATTTGTTTGGTTCAACGGAGTATTGATCAATCTATGTATAAGACTGTGATAAGCCGCTAATATGTGTTGTATCGGATGGCAAGAAGTGTTATGAATAGTTATGTCTGTATTTGACGGTTTGTGGCAAATTGCAAAGTTACATTTGTTGTTAATTCTAATAATCGTTAAATCGAGGAAGTTAATACTATTTATTTGTTTCCTGTTCCATTATAAACTTAATATTGTTATGCAATGTATTAATATAATCAAATAATAAATTTAATTGTCTCTTTGTTCCTGTGAAACCTAGTAATATATCATCTACATATCTGTACCAAAATAATACATTTTGGAAAAGAGGATTTTTTAAATAGAATTTTCAAGATCATCCATAAAAATCTCAGCTGATAACGGACTTAGGGGATCACCCATGATTAAACCTTCTTTGCAAGTGTATATGTTTTCATTAAATTGAAAGTAATTTTGTTCTATGCATATGTTTAGTAAATCAAGAATTTTATTAATAATTATTGAATTTACATTATTTTTAAGGAGAAGATCTTTTACTAAAATAACCGTTTTTTCTGGAGGGATACTAGATAATAAATTTTGGACATCAAAGGAAATGAGTTTTGTTTTAGACGTCATATGCGTCTCATATAAATTCAACGAACCACAATTTTGACAAAAAATTTAAAATATTACACGTAGAAAATAAGGGCAAAAAAACTTAATTCATTAGAGTCACTTGAAATTAATAAATTAAAGAAAACCGACAAGATCCTGTAACATAATGTAAACCCCTAGTTTTATTACTTAAGAACAGTATTGTATAAACCGTAGTGAAAGTTTTGTTCATAGACATTTTAGTAATAAAAAGTACCCATTCCTTCAACTATTTAAAATAAAACATGTGTTTGTTACGGTATATTTGTCTTAAAATAAAAAAAAAAATGTACATAAGTTAGTTATATGTCTGATGAAGCTCAGGTTGGAGCGAAACGATCGTTACAGTGTAAATTAAAAAGTGAAATTCATTAAAGTTGTTTTATTTTATCCTGATAATAGTTATAATGGAATTTCATCAAGTAAAGGCTGAAACAATCATATACACATATTCATAGTTTAGACTCTTAAAATTGTTCTCAGGGCTTTTTGTTTTCCAAAAGGGGTTTCTTGCAACTAGGCCTAGCATCCAATGTAATAAGGAGATTAAATAATACGATAGCATGTTAAGTTTAATACATTTATCTTCACACTTTGTAAAGATAAACATTAATTTTCAAATGTGTTAAATATCATTATATATATTTTTTTTCTGAATAAAACATGGTATGTGAATCTGTATATCTAGTCAGAATATTCTCATATCTATATATCTAAAAATACGACTTTGAAGAACTTTGTTAGATTTCAATAAATCTTCCAAAATATGTATCGCTTTAGACCAGTTATTTTTATACTCTACAAAATACTAAAGTATGACACAGTGTTTTTATTTAAATTGATAAATTGTAAATTTTATGGATTTAGTAGTTTTATAAAGTGTTAATATTTCAAAAGAGAAATGTGTTATTTCATATTCATGTGATGAGACGTTACCCTACCACATAAGATACTCAATAGCACACAATTTATTTAAATCAATATTTCAAATATATAATGAAAGTTTTTAATTAAGTTAAGTTCAAAAACCAGATATCCTTAAATATTCGTGAGATTTTATTCTACTTGCAATTTAAGAGATATCTGTGTTATATCTTTTATTTTAAAACAGAAATTAAAATTATTCGCGAACAATCAAATATCAATATAAACAAATGATCTTATGAATTTGTTTTGTAATAAGGTGGGCCTTATGTGCAAGTTCGTGGCAGGGCGCCATGTAATAATGTAGGGCCCTACGTGATAAGGTCCTATGTGCCTGGAGGATCGGCATGTAATGTGGGCCGTTTGGGCGGTCACATCGGGTAGCAGGTTTGGGCGGCTTATAGTACTAAATGATACACACACGAAGTTCGGGTAACATTCTATAATTAATATAACTCTTAAAAACTGGATAACAATGTATTTACATGATGTACATAGTTTACTAGGTTCAACTCAGACAGGGTAGAACGTGGTTATTAAGTGTAACACAGTTCGCACCACTGACTGGTTGTAACTCTCTATCGTAACTGTTACTCTGACTGTGACTGTCTCTTACTTAAACTATTGTCGATATATACTTAGAGAAGATCCTTGTCTTACTTAGTATTCTTTCTAGAATATCCGTGTAACCCTGATGCGTAGTTCTGTGTATGCATCAATGTGCGGAGTAAGGTCGTGTTTAGACAACACGTTACCGTTTGTATTTATGAAGGCGAGGCTGTAGCCTTGCTGAAAGTGTTATGTATACACATGACTACGTATCGAGTTATTACACCATCCCTCTTGGGGAGCAAAGAAAACTAACACTAATATGTTTGTTTTTCTTTCATCGAAATCTCTCTAACTATTTACTTTCCCTATTACCATTTTAAAAATGTGGTAAACACTACTGGGATTACAAATTTACAATGACATTATTTAAACAATAAATTTGCTAAAATTACAATGACTACAATTCTAAAGTGAAATCGTTATCAACTATCACATAATAACAAGTACATAGTAAAATGATGAATAGTCTAATATATATATATACAGTAATACGTAATAAATATATAATAAATAAATATATTGCAAAATGATAAATGTTCCAATATAAATAGTAATAATAAATATATAATATAGATTGTAAAAACTTTAAATAGTAAATGATAATTTTCAAATGTAATGCTAAATCGTAAGTTTTACATTGTTGAAAAAAAATAATAATCGGGCCTTTGTACACTGTCTCAATTTTGCTAGTCTGTTCGCTTTCTTATATTTTATCTCTATATCATGTGTAACTTATATAGAATAATTGCCTTGTTTCGCAGTTTGCCATTCTTGTCTTTTGTTTTTCGCGTTTGGTTCTTGTTTCCGATTCCTCATGCTTGATCTTGTGGTTTCAATTCTTGTGCATGATTGTTTGCTCCCAATTCTTATGCTCCCTTTTCAACCATACTTTAAAATAAATCGACTCTCTGTTTTTCTATCTATTTTCCTCCATGGGAAAAATTATTTTGGAAGTCACTCATTCGTGTATTTCCCCGGACAACACATATTCCGTGTATGTCATGTTCCTGCGCAGAACTATCTTTTGAAGATTATCCTGGCAGGATCGCCATGTAATAAGGTGGGCCTTATGTGCAAGTTCGTGGCAGGGCGCCATGTAATAATGTAGGGCCCTACGTGATAAGGTCCTATGTGCCTGGAGGATCGGCATGTAATGTGGGCCGTTTGGGCGGCCACATCGGGTAGCAGGTTTGGGCGGCTTATAGTACTAAATGATACACACACGAAGTTCGGGTAACATTCTATAATTAATATAACTCTTAAAAATTGGATAACAATGTATTTACATGCTGTACATAGTTTACTAGGTTCAACTCAGACAGGGTAGAACGTGGTTATTAAGTGTAACACAGTTCGCACCCTGACTGGTTGTAACTCTCTATCGTAACTGTTACTCTGACTGTGACTGTCTCTTACTTAAACTATTGTCTATATATACTTAGAGAAGATCCTTGTCTTACTTAGTATTCTTTCTAGAATATCCGTGTAACCCTGATGCGTAGTTCTGTGTATGCATCAATGTGCGGAGTAAGGTCGTGTTTAGACAACACGTTACCGTTTGTATTTATGAAGGCGAGGCTGTAGCCTTGCTGAAAGTGTTATGTATACACATGACTACGTATCGAGTTATTACAGTTTTATTGAACTTCAAAGTCTTAAACATCTTTATTACATTATTGACCTGTTGAATTTATTATTATATGAAACAAAGTAAAGTAATAATTTTCTTTAAATTAAAAATATAAAAATTCTAATGAAGAATTAAATTCAATACAGTTTACAATACAAATTTTTATTTCTGACCACCGCTTTAAGACGATTTCTCGTTAAGTGTGCTCTTCTTGAGAAAGTTTCTATATATACGATGTGTGACGTCAATCCTTTTTCAAATACATTTTCTAAGTTATAATATACTCTTCTAGATGATATTCCATATTTAAGAGCTTTTGTTCTTATATTGATTTACGTTTTCTTAATATTTCTTTCTAACAGTGTTTAATATTTTAAATACGTTCTTATTTCAATTTCCAAGTGTTCCTTTTTTTCAAAACCGTACGTTATCTGATTTCTTTTCATTTATTCTGGTCCTTGTCTAACGTCCAACGCTATAATGTCTTTATTATTCATGTTTCCAAATTATAAATTTATACGACATATTTTTCTTCTATTATCGATTAATTGACTATCCTTTCTTATCTTCCAACTGACGTGTTTTCCAACGCAAATTGAAACACGTCTAACCTGTGGTTCTGAACTTAGTTGACAGCTGCATTGTTTACAATATATAAACAAATATATCTATCTCTAATGGATGGACAAATATCATATTAGACTCTATTCTGTGTACCATAAAACCTTTTGAGTTGTCCACAAAGATTAATAATACACATTTTAAAACGAATGGCATGCTTGCTCTTATAGATAAATATTATAATATGTCAATATTTTAAATGCACGTTCTATCATGTATAGTTTATTACAACGTTGTTACTGTTCTTTTAGGTTATACTGATCTGTGGTGCACATCAAATAATAATATATATATTTGATATTTTCAAACTTTAATGGATGTTTTTTTTTTTACAATATGAAACAAACATGTAAATAATTTACATATCTGTAACTATGCGCATGGACAATAGTTACAGATATGTAAATTATTTACATGTTTGTTTCATATTGTACAAACGCTTTATACGTGCTTAACGTATTGTCATACTTAAACAAAACCTTTTTGGATGTTTTTTGTTTGAAATTTCACGTACATCATAGCTGTCACAATAAACAATGTTTACGTATTTAAGAAATTTGCAAAATTCTATAGTTGATTATGAAACTTACTATTACTATAGTACTTTAAATATCCTTTTATATAAATTGGTAGGTATAGCATGATTTAAATTTTAAGTTATTAATATTTATGAAGTAAAAACTCCGCCTGGGGCGGCTTGTGGGTGGATTGAGTAGCTCACAGCCGCCACTGCCGGTCCCAAGCCTGGATAAAGGAGGAGGGTTCTTAGGTAAGGTTAGCAACCTGCCTAGGGGAAAAACAATTACATGCTCAAAGCACCGGTAGCATAGCCTCGGAACATGGACGGATTTCACGGATCACGACCCACACGCGAAAAAGGAATAAACTCTACATGAAGAAACAGCAAATGAGAATTGCATGCTGGAACATAAAGACTCTGTATTCAAAAGATCATGAACTAATTCCCGAACTCAATGAACATAAGATAGATATATGTGCACTCTCCGAAACGAAAAAGAAAGGTAGAGGAACAACAAGACTTAGCAGCTACATCTTACTGTACTCAGGAGTAGCAAAAGACCAAAGAGCCACATCAGGGGTTGGTATGGCAGTAAACGAGAAATATGAAAAGAACATAGAAAGCACAGAATATGTTAACGACAGAATTCTAAGAGTAAGAATCATGTTCAATTATCCCCTGCACATTATATCAGTATATGCACCTGACATAGGTAAACCCGAAGAAATGTCAATAGATTTCTACGAAATCCTACAATCAGAACTGGACAAAATCCCAAAAAACGAAAAGATAATCCTATTAGGAGACCTAAATGCTAGAGTAGGAAATGAAGCAGTAGATGGAGTAAAACAAAAATACAACGAAGAAGTAACTAACAGAAATGGCGAAATGTTGACAGAATTTTGTGCACAGAATGAATTACGAATAAACAACACATACTTCCCTCATAAAGACCAACACAAATACACCTTTTACGACAATAGACAAAACAAATCCATAATCGATAACATCATCACAAACAGAATGTTCATGCCCCAACAAATAGTAGATATAAGAGTCCTGTCTTCAGCCAACATTGGAACAGATCACAAATTAGTGCTAGGAAAACTACGAATAGCAATGCTACTGAGGAAACAAAAGCCAACAACAAGAGCTGAAAAATTCAACATAGAATCGCTCAACCAGGAAAATACGAAACAACTATACGCAGACCGATGCATACAATACATTACTCTTAACCCAATAATACAACCCAACACTCCCCAAACAGCATTGGATAAACTGAAACAAAACATCTATAAAGCCACCGAAGAAACCCTAGGCACACGCACGGTATCGCAGAACAGTAGACCGAACAATAAACCTTGGTTTACAACCGAAGTCAAGGATATCACAAGGGAAAAGAAGAAAAATTATTTACAATACAGGGAATTTCCAACTCAAGAAAACCAAAATAAGTATATTGAAACTAGGAACAAGGTCAATAATAGGGTTAGAGAGATCAAGGAAGAATACTGGCAGGAATTCAGTAACGAAATGGAAGCAGATATGTATGGAGCACAAAAACGAATTTGGAAACTACTGAGAGACATGAAACGAGAAACGAATGAAACAATACAACTCAGAACAATTACCGAAGAAACTTGGGAGAAATATTTCAGAAATCTATACGCAGACATAGAGAACCCTGTAGAAACACAAGAAGAAGACATACAAAACGACCCACCAGAAGAGTGCACGCAAATCACTGAAGAGCAAGTAAGAGAGACAACGAGGAAACTTAAGAACAGGAAAACTCCAAACCAAGACAAAATACCAAATGAGCTAATAAAAAATGGAGGAACTGCCACCATAAAAGAATACACAAAACTGTTTAATATCATACTACAACATAGAAGAATACCTGAAGAATGGAAGAACAGCGTCACAATACCCATCTTCAAAAAAGGAGATAAAACCGATCCAGCAAACTACCGTGGGATAACATTCTTGAGCACCTCGCTAAAACTCCTAACTAAGATCATTGCGTACAAAATAACTCCAACAATGCCAATAAGCGAAGAACAACAAGGATTTCGAAAAAGTCGATCCACCACTGACGCTCTATTCATACTCAGACAACTGATAGAAAAATCATTAGAGTACAACACCCCTGTCTATCTTTGCTTTGTAGATCTAACTAAGGCCTTCGACAGAGTACAACTAAAAGACGTTATCACGATCCTGGAAACAATAATACGAAGAAAGAATACGTAGAACTCATTAAGGACCTAAACACGAACACAATAACGCAAATACGCACAAACCTCACCCTAACGCAACACCTACGAACCACAACAGGCATCCGTCAAGGCGATAGTCTCAGTCCTTTATTATTCAACACAATCATGAATGAGCTGGTGAAAGCTGTAAAGAACACCGGACTAGGATATCGGATGGGCATACATAACATAAATATACTATGCTATGCTGATGACGCAGTACTTATTGCGGAATCAGAGGACGACCTACAAAGAATGTTACATGCTTTCAACAAACAGGCAGGAAATCACAATATGAAAATTTCCATAGACAAGACCAAATGCATGACCATAGCAAAAGAACCTGTACCCAGCAAATTGGTAATAAAAAATAAGATAGTCGACCAAACCATGTCAACCGAATACCTTGGGTGCAAAATTACAAGCGCAGGGTTTTTGGGTGATGAGGTGAGGAAACAAGTAAACAAAGCAGCAGCAATATCGGGACAGCTTAGGTATCCCATCTGGATAAACAAACACCTAAGTACGGAATGCAAATCAAGGATATACAAAATCTGCGTACGACCGGTGATGACATACGGTGCGGAGAGGAGAGCGGAAACGACAATAACAAAGAGGATACTAAGAACAACCGAAATGAAGACCCTAAGAACGATAACAGGATACACATTACACGATAGGCAAAGAAATACAGATATAAGGGAGAAGTGTCAAATGGATGACGTAGTCAAATGGATACGGAAAAGAAGAAGAGAATGGAACCACCATGTCAGCCGAATGACTCCCGACAGAATGGCCAGAATAGTACGAAACAACATACCTCACGGAAGAAGACCCATAGGACGACCACCAAAACGCTGGCGAGGCAGCTGGCAATCAAATTCACAAGAACTGCCACTACAAAGAAACCGGAACTAAACAGGCGATACGCCTATCGAAAGAAGAAGAAGAACTAAAACGTAAAGAGATATAATAATCTACATGACATTTAACATTCAATATAAATTTACTAAATATACACAGATGTGTTTTTCTTAACACGATAGCTTTAAAAATTAAAATAAACAGACCACGTTTTCCATATAACTTCTAGTCTAAATAAGTACATTTCAGTACCGATGTGATAGAAGTTTGCACATATACATACCGAGCATAATATTACCTGTGTGGTTAGAGGCGCTCGAATGTCATATTACGTGCATAGAACAACCCATCGCGATTTTGCTCGAACAAGTTATCTGTAATGAGAACATCTTTCCAACACACTAATAGTGAAATAACTTATATCCGGGTCGCGACTTCCAGCAAACTGAATTTCTCAACTTTAGACAAATTTTAATCGGTAGAAGCATTATATAAGCTTACGAGATTGTGCCATAACCTGTAGACTTGAGCGTTGTTAAAGAGCAGATTTTCATCTATGCAACATGCTTAATATAAATAAGACCTTTACGCGGAGAAAATGTATATTCCTGCTACTATCTTAAATAGCGTTACATGAAGGTTATCTTTATTTTACACAAGCGATACTGCCAATGTCAAATGGTGTAAAAATTCGATCTTTGAAATTATTTTATAATTTATACAGTATCTGTCGTGTTTGTCTGTCATTTATCGTAGTTGTTTGTGTTTTTGTTGAATACATCAAGGTAACACAGACCGGTTTTAAACAAGGGTTGCAATTTATATAACCGCTACATAAAGATAGATATAGGTATCTATTAGTAAGTACCGAGTAAATCAGAGAATACATTGCACTTTGACAAGGAAACGTTACTAGTTTCAAAGCTATCTTAAATCCATGCAGATACATGGTTAGGGAAGGATAAACCCAAAAGCCGTTCACATCACAGATAATCATTTGACCATAAATTTTACTTTTCTTGGAAAATTTTACTGTAATTTTGAAGTTGAATTTACTATCTCTAAACTTTTATTACCCCTTGTCTTAGCATTCTTCAAGCTACTGCGAAACGACGAACATCTACGTACTGCCCTGAAGATGTCCCTTGAAACAATGGAGGGAACGTTGGCAATTACGCCTAACTCGACGCGGTTCCAACCCGGAAACCGAGATCTACATCTTATTACCCCTTTCACAAATATGAAATTGATTACTAAATTAGAAATAATAAGTCTACTTTACAAGACCCATTGTTACTGTAAAATTTTCCTAGTAAAAACAAAAATGGGACACTATGAAAACGTTTACATTTTCGGTTAAAATTCTACGAGAAACTAAAGTAAAAATCAGTGAAAATAAGTCGCTTATAAATTTTAAAGAGCAAGACAGCAGTACAACATTCGAAACTTAAGAAAGTTGATAAATACCTTTATCTAGTTTATATTAGCGTGTACTGCGTTAATTATTTTATAAGTGTATACACATATGTGGGCATACCTGTACGTGCGTTTATATCCAATGTACAGGGTTTGCATTTTTGCCGCGAACACGACACACTGAAATGCTAAAAAACACGAAAAAAGTATGTTAGGGAGGGACTTCGTATATTGAGAATTAGTAAATGTCTATACAAGGTGTTCGCTATGTTCAAATTTTAGGAGTGTAGAGTAGACTTCATTTCAAGTAACAAAAACGCAAAACCATATATCCATTTTTGTTTGTTTCAAAGTTACAGATCTATGAATGTCATTGTCAGATCATGAAAAAAAATGTAATCCTAAACTCAATAAAAATTGATTTTATTTAAAAAAGTTCAATTAATAATATTTTCGAAATATTCACCTCCTTGTTGAATGCAGGCTTGTGCCCGTAAGCCAACAGAAGAAGTACTTATCCGAATTTCAAACTTGTTCTGTCGGATTTGCTCGGCAGCCAAGTGAATACGATTCAACAACTCTTCTCTTGTGTTCGAAACTTGCGCGTAGACTAAATTTTTCATGTACCCCCCATAAATAAAAGTCAAGGGGATTAAGATCGGATGATCTGGGTGGCCATGCAACAGGACCACCTCGACCAATCCATCTTGGATAATTGACGTTAACCCAATTTCGGACAGCAATTCCGAAATGTGGTGGTGCCCCATCTATGTGAAACCACATGTCTCGTCAAACATTCAGTGGGACATCCTCTAAAAGACCTGGCAGTTCGTCAATAAGAAATTGAAGGTAATTGCCCGCATTTAACCTCCCAGGAAGAACGACAGGACCAATCAACAAGTCATCGATTAGAGCCGCCTTGACGTTAATAGAAAATTCATGTTGAAATTTAGATGGGCGTATAGCTTTGGGATTTTCTGATGACCACCTGTGCAGGTTTCTCAGATTTGTAACACCACTTCTTGAGAACGTAGATTCATTTGTCCAGAGGACTGTTCTGCAGAAATTAAAATGAAGCCGTGACTATCTTAATATCCAGGTAGAATAAACTAGACGAGCATAGTGGTCTGCCTCGAGCAAACCGTGTCCCCTGCGATAGTGATATGGATATAAGCCTTCACGTTTTAAAATTCGCTAAACTGTTGTTCGTGGCACTCCGAATTGTCTAGCTATTCGACGTATACTGAGAGTTGGATCCCTTGTAACAATAGCTACTGCTTCTTCCTCTAAGTCTGCTGGCAAATTTACTCCCCGGTCGAAATTATAATCACGCAGTCCACATTCCCGAAATTGTCTGTGTACTTCCTGAAACGTTCTGTAATGAGGAATGCGCCTATCGGGAAACCGATGTCGGTATTCAATAACTGCTTGACGTGCACTGCCGTTACAGTAGCCATACATAAAATGCATGTCCGCATACTCTTGAGAAGAAAATCGGTAAGGCATTTTGAATAAAGAAAACGTGTCCACTCACTAATAAGCTGTTGTATGAATTGAAACGTAATGTAATCCTTTATTAAAAAATGCAACGTTAACAGTCATCTTCTTCGTCTTCTTCTTCTGTTTTGGGTTGGACGCCAGCACATCCATGCACTTGAGCTCACTGCTCTTTGTACTATCCCCAATAGATCTCTCAGTTCCACTCTGTTAGTCTTGTGCCCTCGATAAAAGCCGCTATCCTCCTTAGGGGAAGTTTGAGTACACTCGAAGGATCCAATAGATCTCTCCCGAAATATTTCTGCCTGAGTTCCTTCAGTTGCTCACACGTGCATATTACATGAAGGCTAGTTTCCTCCTGTTTTTCCGGTTATTAACCCGGCTATTAACTCGGTTATTAACCCGGTATTCCGGTTATTAACCCGGTATTCCGGTTATTCCGGTTATTAACCCGGTATTCCGGTTATTAACCCGGTAATTATTTTAATTTCTTTTTTGTTACTACGAATTAGGTTGGCTGAAAACTTTCCGTCCAGTTCCCTTAGTAGTTTTTTGGTATGGAGTTGATCTTCCGTTAACCTCCATTTATTTTTATGTTCTTTTTCTAGCTACAACCAGATCTCTTTTAGCGGAATCCTTAGTGATTCCACATACAGGTTCTGGTCCTATGAAGTTCCTATTTGTACCTTATTTGGCCAGTTTGTCGGCTATCTCATTGCCTTTAATTCCCTCATGTCCTGGCACCCATATCAGCGACACTGTATTGTTTTGTGCCAGTTTATTGATGACCTGTTTACAATATTTCACCAGCTTAGACCTGGTAGAAATGGGTTCATAATGGCTTTAATAGCCGCCTGACTATCAGACATTATGTTAGTTTTTTTGTTTGCGCAGCCGGCTTCCCGAATTTCCTCGGCGCAGGCTGCGACTGCAAACAATTCGGCCTGGAAAACCGTAGTATGTTTCCCCAGACACATGTCTGCCTTCTAGGGCACATTCCGCATATGCCTGCACCTGCCCCCTGACTAGATTGTGATCCATCAGTGTACCAGTGGCAGTGGCAGTGTGCCTGTTCCCTAGTCGGTATAAATATGTTCAGCTTAGCTGTAAACATAAATTCAGGTGCCATACTGGCTGCCGGCATTTGAAATATCGGCTCTTCCAGTATAGTTCCTGTGATATCTGTATGGCTCCCTACAACCTTATTAGGACACCATATGTCATTGGCCTTCAGCCTCAGTATCGCAGCCATTGCCTCCGCCTTTACAAATAGTTCCAGCGGAGGGAGGCCCACGATGGCCTCCATGGAAGCGGTTCCCGTGCTGTTCATAGCTTCCCAACAGAGCCTGTCGCTGGAGAGTCGTGAGGAGCCCCACCGACGATGTCCGCTCTGTCCTCCTCCACCAGACAACCGCTCCATAGGTAATCGTTGGTCTTATTACTACTGTGTACAACCAGTCTACCACATTTGGTTTTAGTCCCAAGGTCTTGCCAACAATCATCTGAACATTTGTTTATTGTATGATATTCATGGTTCAGCACTTACGAAATAAGTAAGAACCTTCTTTATCATAAATCAATTTCCAGTACTCTTTTTTGTAGATCTCCAAGAAATTACTGTATGCACTAAGACACGTGTTTATTTATTTTAGGATAACATTTTATTACGCGACGTTAACAATCGCAGGCCTGTTATTGAATCATATAACTTTTTTTAAATAAAATAGGTTTTTATTGACTTTAGGATTACATTTTTTTTCATGATCTGACAATTCATAGATCAACATTCATAGATCTGTAACTTTGAAACAAATAAAAATGGATATACAAGTTTTGGATTTTTGTTACTTGAAATGAAGTCTACTTTACACTCCTAAAATTTGAAAATAACGATACGGGACATATATACATATAATAAAAATTAAATATATAATTAAAAGGCTAGCCAGGCAAAGTATCATATGATCAAATAAATTTACCTTCTATGTCATGAAATTATTTATATAAAATAGCATGTTGCATTTAAGTATGTTTAAAATTTTATTATAAATAATTATTATTAAAAATAATAATATTAATTCATTACATAAAGGTATTATAGGTATAATCAGATGGGATAAATTTAGAAAAAATCTAGCAGAACATGTTTCTAGCATGCTCAACGTAAATCGAACTCTTTTTAATAGCAAATGGTTCGACTACCTTGTTAAGCAGTGCTAGATTAAAAAGTTAATTTCGAAGAAAGTGTCTCAACCGTGAAAACGACTACGACGACGGCGACATTGACGGCAACGATGGCGACTTGCCCCGAAGTCTTGGCAAATATTTATTCGTAATAGCTACTTTCCTGCTATTTCCCGTGACATGACACAATAAAAGATATCAGACAGGTAAGTAATGTAACGGACTCGCACGTAAATGTGCGCATTGTTTCCTTTCGCGTGTTTGCACACGTCACTTCACTCCAGTACTAGATTAAAGTAAGTTTCAAAGCGCTTCCAGCTTTTGCTTTTAAGCGAAATGGAATAATACCAAATCTGAGATAATGTGAACTTGTATCGAAGAGAAACTTATAATGAATGTCCGTGAGGCATTTTATGTCGTTTGCTGTGACATTGTATGTATATATGAAAAAGTATGTGAAGGCTACGTATATCCACAAACGTGCATATACCAGTATTTCATTGTTATTACAAATCATCAGTACCCAATGTCCGCAGGCATACATAACTTTCATTACTATACTGCATATATATATACGAAGAACGAGGGATGTCCTTTATGTCTCGCATGCTGGGATATAGAGGGCGACACTAATAAAATGCCAGTACTAAAAATTAACCTCCACCTTTAGTTAGCCTAAATCCAAGATTTCACTGCCATACGTGTAGGTGCACAGGTGCACCAAAAACGGCAGTTACTCAAGAAAACATCGATGTTGTGCACAAGCTCATCAACATTATCAACGATATCGTCATCAACGATACCGCATCTGTTGATCGAAGAACAGAAAACAGCTAGGGTGAATTGGTGCCAAGAAACTCTATACCGCTTCAACGCAGGAAACTTAAAAAACGTATACGCCATCGTGAGTGATGATGTATCTTGGATTTACCCATAAGAGCCAGAAAATAAACGCCAGTGGTCTGTTTGGGTGTTCCAAGTTGAAGAAAATCCGACAAAAGTCATCCGTTCTCGAAGTGTATCTAAACAGATACACTTTGTATGTTATGGTAGATTTAATTAGTTGGCGATTTAAAGTCTGGGTTTACTTCAAAATGTATATATTTAAAACAATCTTATATGTTTCGGCATATGATGCCTTTTTCAAAGAATATAAATGATAGTATATTAATGTCATACTTATACATCTGAAATTGTCATCGATAAAATCATTCAAAGATACATTCCAGTTTAATAATAATAGATCATGCCTTAGCATTCTAAAAATAGAAATTTTAGAATTAGATTGAGAATAGGATTAGATGACCATGAAAACTGCCCTGGATGGAGAGGCGGTAGTGTGCGTAGTGTCATCCGCGGAAAGTTTTTTCCGAAAACGAAGTCGAAGTAGAATGCCAAGAAGAAAAAACCCAAAGTCGGTTGATAATTTTCTCCAACCTTCTTGAGTCGCAAGCGGCAAAATTGGCTGCTCTAAAATATTCACTAACTCTTGACCTGATCCGTAATTAAACGTGAAATTCTATAAGTCAAAGAAGCGTGATTTAACTTCCGTTACGAAGATGTACTTTTTGCCCCTTTTTAAACCACTTTACACTACAAAAGGCTGTCGGCCAGTCTCTCTCTTCCGCGTACCAGCAGACGCTTGCAGAAGGGGATGTTACACACCAATTCAACCACAGATAGCGATATCAGCACTCATACGTATTAAATGATACGCAAGCAAAATAAGATAACGGAACTAGTGAAAACTGTTAAGGTCCGGTATTTCCACCTCCGAATAAAGTTCGCAATAAAAGTATTCGTAGAATATCTTTGTTATTCTGTTTTCCAATGGTTATTCGAGAGATAAGAGTAGTTATTCGACAAATAACTTATTAGTAAGGTGAACTTGCGATTATGGGCTTATTCGTCAAATAAAGTGCCGAATCAATTCCGATTGTTTGCGAACATCAACGAAATGCTTTTGAACTGACATTAAAATTTAGGTTAGAATACAAATGTGTCATATTGGTTGTGTGGGTTATTTTTTAACAAATTAATTAAAAATGGGAAACGGAGAAATCGACGAGCTATTAGAATTGGAAGAAATAGAGATTCCGAATCATTCCCTGGATGGTAACCCGGTTATAGGTAATATTATTACTTCTCTCAAATCTTCCTCAAAGTCGTCCAACTGTATTTCAGTCAGGTTTCTACCGCCTGTCTTGAATATTTCAAGTTTGAAGTTTCCTTTTTTTCAACTGCCTTTTTATGATATCGTATTTTAGGCGCAGTGCCTTTGCTTCGCGATATCCGTGCCCACACGAATTAAATTCGGTAGCAATTAAGCTCCAAGTCTCGTTTTTTTTTTCATGTGATCGCGTCCGTACATTTGTTTTCGATAATATTTTTATATTTTAAGGCGAGTTTTACTAATAATCGAGTTTCAGTGTGGGTAAAATTTATCGATCTTAATTGCTTATTACTATCCCTCATTTTATTATTATAAATTATTATTATCATATACTGCACAAACACACAACTCGAAACTACACAAAGAAATGGGTTATTTTCCGTTTCTCTTTTATTAGGTAAACTTACGTAAGTTCCTCCTACTTTAATTTCAAACATTAAACTTCCCTACTTTAATTTTAAATAGCAGTGTCGCCAATGTAATAAAGTACGTAGATGTGTCGAATAACTATTCGACGAGTAAAGTAGGCTTGGAAAGACGCATTTCGGATGTTCGGCAAATAAAAGTTCCTAATAAGTTTATTCGACTCATAACTATTTGGGAGTTTATAGGGAGGTGGAAATACCGGGCCTAAGAAAATTTTAGAAGGGAAATAAAGGCGTAACAACTTTCACAACAATCTGACAGATTATAGCAAAATGCTTGCTTTTAAACATAACTTCATTTTGAATTTTTTTTAATTTTTCTATTACATTCTCTAGGATAAAGAATTTTTTTTTTACATTTATGAATGTAGTTTTTAATTCTCTTGCCGAAATTGCAACAATATGTGTTACATTAAAAAATATATAGTAGGAAGCATTTCCGATCAAACTGGGAATAGAAAATAAATATGAATGTCATAAGTAAATTTGTAATTTTTAACTATATATTAATTAACATTTGGAATTTACTGCACGTGAGAATTAATGAATATTAAATCACATTCTTACATGTAAATGTCGACTTATTTAATGCGTATAAAGTATAGAGATGAAAAAGCAAGGTCGTCATCGAAAGGGAATGCCGTGCATTGAGAAGTTCCAATTAGAACGAAACGGTCGTCTGTACGTTTCCTCGCGTTGATAGGCTTGTTTTTTCAGTATTTCTTAATTCTATATATTAATAATAAATTTCCAAAAAATTACTTCTGGAAAAACTAAGTTATGCGACCATCCCTGGACTTTATACTACCCTGTATATTTATGGTACTTATAGTTTGTATATTTTTTACATTTTTTTAACAGTTTGAAATATTTTACTTAAAATATAAAATTGACACATTATACTTTCAACATATTGAAAGTAGACTGAATTTTAATAGTCCTAAAGTATGTATATATTTTAAATTTTTGTGTTTTGTCCTTGCTTGTAATTTAATACTTTCGGCTTCGTGGTGGGTGATTTTTAAAAGATTCAAGTGTTATCGAATTTGAATTTTTAACGTTATTTATGTTACGGATATTAATGGGAAATAAAATTTTGACAGATTTGAAATTTCACTACGGTCATTAACAGCAAAACATGAAGAAAACGTCGTTAATAGCCGTCATGAAGTAATAGTTCAATAATCGTTCAATAAATATATGTGTAAGTATAAATAGTCGGACCCCCGTATCCGCGGTCTCAGTATCCGGGGATTCAGTTATCCACGGTTCCATTTATCAGTTCGGCGATGCGACATGCGTCATATCTAAACTTTTCTCGTTACAATTCGTCATTATTCACTGATGTATTTATACATTATTTACTGATGTTTCTACGGTGCAATATATCACTGTAGGTATAGGTATAATACATGTTTGAATTGTTTGTATTAAGCACTTATAAAAAGTTTACAATGAACAACAGCTTTTAAAACAGTAAATATAAACGAGATATAAGGCAGTGGTTGTATTCTATACTACTGTTCATTGTTTAAATTTGTATAAAAATACTCAATATGTATTATCATGTTTTTATTGGCATGAATATGAAGAATCGTTTATTTTTCGTACACAGTACGACTTAAATGTTCTCGTGGATTGCATGTGTTTGTAAGCACTGTTATTTATATGTAATATCTCAATAATGCATCGAAAGCAACGAAGTCGTGATAGTGACTGTCCCTCAAAGCCTAAGAGAAGACGTAAAGTGTTAAGTCTTGGTGAAAAACTGCGAATTCTTGATTTAATACAACAAGAAAGAAAATCGTATGCTGAGGTGGCAAGGATATATGGTAAAAATCAATCGTCCATACGCGAGATTGTAAAAAAGGAGAAGAATATTCGATCTAGTTATTCTGTGGCACCCCAGACTGCCAAAAAAACTTCCACAATACGTGATAAATTACTAATAAAGCTAGAAAAAGCGTTAAATTTATGGATTAAAGATATGAATAGGAAACATATACCTATCAGTGGTAATATTGTACAGCAAAGGGGCGTAAGTCTTTATGAAAACTTTACAAAAGGCAGCGCTGAAGAAGACATAAAACCAAAGATCACTGGAGAAGCTGCATCTGCTGACGAAGAAGCTGCTGCTACGTTTCGGGCTGAGTTAAAAAGGATTATTGAAGAAGAAGGCTCCCACCCAAAACAAGTGTTCAACTGCAATGAAACTGGTTTACTGTGGAAAAAATGCCCAGTAGAACGTATATTCATAAAACAGCAAAACAGGCAAGAGGATTCAAAGCATGCAAAGACAGGTTAACGCTGTTATTGTGTGTTAATGTTGAAGGGCACGTGATCAAGGCGTAATACATCGTTCACAAAATCCTCGCACCCTCAAAAATAAAGACAAAAGTAATCTACCTGTGTTCTGGCAATCCAATAAGAAAGCATGGGTAACAGCAACACTTTTCACTGAATGGTTTCGCCTATGCTTCATTCCTGAAGTCAAACGATACTTGGCACAGGAGAAATTGTCATTTAAAGCACTGTTAATAATGGACAATGCACCTGGTCATCCAAAATTCATTACTATGGAAAATGAAAATATTAAGATTGTATTCTTACCGCCAAATACTACCTCATTACTGTAACCTCTCGACCAGGGTATTATTCGGTGCGTCAAGGCAATATTCACTCGTCTTGTATTTGAAAGACTTAGAATATTAATTGATATAGAGCTTGAGTTGCAAATTATGGATTGCTGGAAAACATTTACAATCGCCGATTACATTTATCAAAATATCAATAAATGAATTAAAGCCAGCGACTATAAAATAATTTTGGAAAAATTTG
This sequence comes from Melolontha melolontha, assembly GCA_935421215.2. NCBI lineage: Eukaryota > Metazoa > Arthropoda > Insecta > Coleoptera > Scarabaeidae > Melolontha > Melolontha melolontha. The sequence goes on from OW285235.1 coordinate 14,457,101, forward strand.
TGGATTGAGGGTGCTAGCGACTTTGAAGATTTACCGGCTGTTGATGAGGAAGTAAACAAGACAATTTACGTAGCAAGGCAGTTTAGTGAAGAAGGATTTGTTGATTTGATGGAGGAGGAGGAGGTGCATGAGTGTATTGAAGCACATGGAGAGGAATTATCAAATAAAGAATTGGAGGAACTTATAAATTTCATCGACAGAAGAAGAGGAAGATGAAGAAACTGACACACGAGCATCTGAATGGTCCTTGGAAAGATTGGGCGAAGTATTTCGTCTTGCATCGGATTTAAAGGAAAAAATCGTACATTACAATCCTTTAATGGAACGCAGTATGAAAGTAACGAGATCAATAACTGAAGCATTCGGCCCTCTTCAAACACTATTTAATATTAAAGAAAAAGAAACAGCAGCTTCCTATAACAATGTTTTTTTCCAAAAAAGTGACAAAAGGGCATGAACGATCGAGAATCCTGTGCCATCAACATCGCTTGCGTTTACTTTCTCTCCGGTGGAGGTGCAAGAATCAGTTGATGTTGAAGATTCTTTTTCCGATTGAAAATTATTTTTAATATCTAATATATGTATGTACTTTCTAGTCTACAATATAATAAAATAAATAAATGAGACTACATTCCTTTTGTTATTGCTTTAACCCTTTCAGTACCGGATTTGAAATAACAATGTATGTCGCTAGGACCAGGTTTTTTTACATGCCACCAGGACACGTGCCGAATATATGCGTCAGGCGTAAAAAAATTAAAATGTGCAAAAATTCATTTATTTATGTTATAAATAGCATATGTACGTATATTTAAAATGTGTGCTTTGTATGATACACCTCAAAACAAGGTTGTACACACAAACCAATGTTACATTTTGCACATATGTACCTAGACTCACTTCTTTTCTTTGCGTGAAGCGTGCTTTGGCTGCAAACTATACATCGTCGTACTTTATTATCAGGTACCAGGGCAGGAAAATGCGGCCCAATAAGCCGCTCAGGATTTTTGGTCATAGGTTTTACTCTGGTTTGGTTAGGCTGTAGTAAATTGTATCTAAAATTGCACAAAAACTATTAAGCTAAAGTTTTCTCACTAACTAAAACTTACCGCTCAATAAGCTGTCTTATGATTTTCAGCTGAAAATTTGCTAAAGATTCTCTCGCATTTTGTGTTTGCTACAATGGATGTGCGTTGAGCATGGCTAGGTCCACCATGTGGAAAAATAATTTTTTGTACCATTTTACTGTTTTTCTCACACATTCTGTAGAACTTAACACCAAGTCCGACCTGTCTATAGCACCCATATTTGCATTATAATCCAGAACACATGCTGGTTTCTTGATAGGTTCCTTAGTCTTGAAATCCAACTTGTCCGACGAGATTATTTTGTCCTCATGAAAACTAGTAAGCATATGTACATCGCGACGATCTTTCCATTTAACGGCCAGTAAGTGCTCAGTAGATGTTGAGACCGTCTCGCCTTTGGTTAATTTCGTTGTCAAATTCGGCATACATTTCCTATTCGGACGAACTGTTCCGCAGGAGTTTGTTTTGTGTTCATGTAAGTACATTGATAAAGTTGGACTTGTATACCAATTATCTGTGTACAACGAATGGCCTTTCTCCAAATACGGCTTCATAAGATGTGCCACAACTGAACCGGATATATCTAGGTCTTGAAACAGTTCTACGTCTGTTGGTTTACCAGTATAAACAATGATATTTAACACGTATCCCGTTTCGCAGTCACATAAAAGAAAAAGTTTGATACCGAAGCGACGGTGTTTAGATTTGATGTACTGTTTAAAATGTAAACGTCCTTTGAAAAGAACTAAACTCTCGTCAATCACAAGATTTGCGAACGGATAAAAACATTCAGAAAAACGGGTTGTCATTTTAGTTAACAATTCTCGTATCTTATAGAAAGAATCACCTTGTTTCTGATCAGCGTTATTTGAAAAATGTAACATGCTCAGTATCGCCAAAAAAACGATTTCTGGGCATTACCTGCGAAAATATTGGTGTGTGAAGTAGTGCATCCGTAGACCAATGTTCTTTCATATTATTTTTTCTATAATGTGCAGTAAGTAACATAATAGCTAAAAATACATAAAATTCATCCTCATCTATTTATTTCCATTTTAGGTTTTTGTTCTCCTTATTTTCCGAAGCATATTTATTAGTTTCGTCTACAATTAGCTTCACTACTTCTGAATTTACAAAGAACAGAAAATAGCTAAGTGCATTTGATTTGTCTTCTAGAGATTCTTGTAAACCAAAATGTTTATCGTCGAATGTATGTATTGTGGGCTTGAACGCTGTATTACGCCAATTTAGTAAAACTCTTCTTTGTGCGCTTTGTTCTTTTTTTCAGAATTATCATCATCAGCTGTAACATTATTATTTTGTTCCAGTTCCGTTTCATCCGAGCTGTCATCACTTGCATCGGATTCATTTTGATCAGGCTCGTATTCACTGCCGCTGTCAACGAAGGGTTCTTCGTCAGAATCTAAACTCGCTAAAATGCTTTCATATTCAGCTATTGTCATTCCACAAATCCCTACATTGTCATTGTCACGTTTCCTTTTACATCTAGAACCACTTGTATAACTTGTAGAAGCACTCGTACTTGAAGCCATAGCTTACACTCGCCTTCTCTATACTGCATTTTACCTAATACTAAAAACATGTCCCAACTTGTACACCGATACCCCCACCTATTTCATTCACAATAACTATACTTTGTAGTATTGCGCAAATGTGCCGTATATATGAGGCACATATTGAGGCGCATATATTGAGGCCAGCAGTTACTGCTTCAGGTACCTTATTTATCCGGCATTGGGCTTACAGATGCAGCACGAAGCGACACATAAATACGGTAGTGGTCCTAGTAAAGGCGCTAAATCTAATACTGCCACATATATACGGCAATGGTCTACATAAAGTCATACAACTCTTACAACCCTGGTCGTATATATACGGCAGAACCATTCATACTTTGACTAATATATACGGCTATGGTACAGAAAGGGTTAATACAAGTATGTAATATCATACGTGTACATACTTGCATTTAAACGAAAATTTGTTGCCTATTATCCGCGGTTTTCGGTATCCGCGTATGTACTGCGGATACGGGGGTCGACTGTATTTCATTTCATTAAATGGAGTTACAGCACATGCAGATGATCCCCTAGTTACTAATAAAGACGTGTTTAAGTCTAGTAATAATCATTTAAAATTCATGATCTGAATCCACATAATATAAACGAAAGAACAAACACGAGAACCTTTATCGAATATGAAAAATAAATTCGTCTTGGTAATTTATCTTTCATATTATCCAAGATTAAATATAAAATTTCACGAGAGAGTTGTAAATATTTGCTTTTCACGTTGCATATTATAACTCAATCTGTTACGTAAAGTTATACTTTAAGGTCTAATAATGTCTCCTATATTCCAAACGGCCCCTTTTCTGTACACAAGTATCCAATTACTATTAGTAGACGTTATCTTAACTGACTTGTCATCCTATTTAATAACCCATATATTCGTTTTCACAGGCAGGGATTATATCATTAGATGAGTGCGGTTTATTCGTCACGAACTAAGTTTTTCGTTTTTCCCGAAGTCTCGAATAATATAGACGGTAAATACAGTATATATATACGTATATATGTATATTCCAGTGGGAAATAAAAGCATAGGAAAACATCGTAATCGGGCAACAGATCGTGGAGGAGAAATCGTTTCTCTATCGATTACCGTCTTGGCTCTGTTATGGAAATTGACGTTTCCCAATTTGGCTTGATGGATTTTTGATGATCTTATTCTTAGTGTTATCGGTGGGAGATGTGTAGTAGAGAGATTTTATTATTAAAAGATGTCGGTCGTGTATGGATTTTAATTTACTTCGGCTCCTTCATATCCAATCTAAGGCGCGTATGAAGTCGGTAATTTAGAAATGGGATCGGATATTTCGTCTTGGGAATCGCTTTTATCAATAACGTAAACATTATTTATCTGATTAAACGTATCCAATTTACGGGAGATGTTCAATTTTAATAAGAATTTATTTTTTAAGACGGTTAATAAGAATATTAGAACGAAAAACTACATTAGACTGGGTGGGCAAAAAATCGCGTTACTATTTAATAATAATAATTACTATTATTATAATAATATTGGATCTGCAGAAGGCATTAAATGTTAAGCGGAATTTTACCGCCCCGGAACCAGATGATGCAGATAATTACTCGTGGAAAAAATTTACTGACGTGCAACATCATCTTGTATGGGTATTTAACAACTTCTTGGAGGAAACAATAGAAATACCTAGCCGGTTATGCGAAGGCAGAACAATCCTAATATTCAAGAAGCGGGATTCCAAAGACTTAAAGTACTACTGGCAAATTACATACTTAAACACTATAGACAAAGCATTTACCTCCGTTCTTAAAGAATTGCTTCTGGAGACTATAGACCCCGGTCTGGACTTAGGTTTATGAATTAATTGATTTATCAGTATACCACGATGTAATTCTATATAAAATAAATATTTCAATGGGATGGGTAGATTACCAGAAGGCTTTGACACCACATCGCATGCACTTATCATACACCTACTCAGAACTATGAAAGTTCAACCGGAAATAGTTAAAGAAATGCAGCAAATGATGTCACTCTGGAAAATTCAGGTAGGTCTTCGAAAAGCGAGAAAACTGGGCAGAGGTAAACTCGGCCGCTTTAGGTATTTTAATCTTCCGCGGTCATAATGAGTTTCAAGCTGTATAGGTAAACCCGGCCTGATAGTCCAAGCTGCCCCCAAGCGGGCAGAGGTAAACTCGGCCGCTTTAGATATTTTAATCCTCCGCGGTCAAAATAAGTTTTAAGCTGTATAAGTAATTTGAGCCGAATAGTACACTTATCTAAAGCGGCTGAGGTTACCTCAATAACTCTATATACTAATTTTGTTAAATAAAATCACAAATGCATATGAAATCATAAAAATTTATTTATATATACAAATTAAAAATATATTTTAATATTAGATAGTTACATAGTGTAACTATAATAATGCGAAGTTAACTTAAGAAATTCTAACGTTGACACTTTCCCATTATTGAAATCATTAATTTTGTTTTGAAGGTATTTTTGCCTTTTCCGAGTGTCCGAATTAGTTACATATGGCTGGTGAATACTTTGCAACTTTACATATATTTCATTTGAAAATTAATTAGAAAATCAATAAAAACGAATACAGAAGGGTGAGGAGAATTTAAAGTTTTGCTGATATGCGAATGGAACGATTCGCATGCGTTGGTGGTGCGAGCGGCGCTTGCTGTTTTTGATGCCCATAAATGGGGTGGAAAAACGGCATCCTCGGATATGTAAGTGTTGACCAAATAATCAGCAAACAAAGTAACTTTATCATCTTTTGATTGAATAGCAGATAATGTAAAAACGTAAACATCACTAACATCTTGTGGTTCTAGAAACAGCAATCCAAAACAATAACCAATCCATTTTCCAACCTCGCTTCTTTCTTTATAATCTGCTGAAAGTCCAAGTTTTTGAATTGTACGTCACCAAGCTAGCGTTGTATGAAATCTGCATCCAATTATTGTTATTTGTGGCCAAATTATTTTAGCTGCATTATGGATAGCCATCTCAAAATCTGCTACAATTTCGGTGGGACAAAACGACAGAGAATATTCGATACACTTTTCAGTCACAAATTCGAAACACTTTTTGTATGTTTCTGTTGCTTTGTCTGGTAGCACACAAAACACTAACGGTACATAATGACCATTAAAGCAGCCATGTATGGTGAACAACTGCAAGAAAAATTTTGTGCAGTAGTCGAAAATACCATCCACATAAATTTTCTGGCTTAAGCAAAGATGTTTTAAATTTGTAAAACAGCTAAACACTAATATATTAGAATTTTCGCTGTTGACTAAAAGAAATTCTTCCTTACGGCTGGTCAAAAATTGCGTCTCTGGTTTAAGTGAACTGTGAACTTCTTGTTTTGATTTGGGAAGTACTGGCTGTAATTTTCTTCTTGCGTTATATATATTCTTCCTTATATAGGACAGATCAGTTGTGGTAGTGCTTGTTGAATCTTCTTTGGCAATAAGGGAACGTACAATTTTACTTGGTTGACTGCCAATATCCTCTACAGCTTTACGTTTTGCTGCACTTGTAATCACTTGTCTTTGAATGTTGCGAATGTCACATGCCGAATGATTATGAATTAAATTCGATTTCGATATTGTGTTGTCCGGGCCCACTGTATAAATATTTGCTAGACACTTGGCAGTCTTGCACCTCCACTTTTTCTCGCCGCTCTTGAGTTCTTCTTTAAAAGAAAACTTATAGTTATTTACCAAGAGCATAACTTTATTTCGTTGACTAACTATTTCTTTAACACTCTGCATTGTACGTAATGAAACTTCAACTGCAGTTTTATAAATAATATTTTATTTGAAGAGAGCAAAGAAAGAAACTTACACGCCACGCCTTTATAATGAAAAATAACCAATAGAATTGATAACATTCTATCTGTATAGAATTCTACGATATATGTTTGTTACATGTTTATTTAGAAATTAAGAAGGGGTTGTTGATATTTCTAGGAAATTTTTAATGGGCCACATAGTATGACACAGATTTAAGTAACGACTTTGTTTAGCTAAGCAATAGAACGTATAGATAGGTGCACTTATCAACTTTTGATATTTGTTTTCTTAATCCCTTTTATTGAAAAATATGAAACGATGAAATAATGTTAATCTCTAATTAGGGTCAAAATACCAGGTAAGTATTTGGGCGGCCCAAGTATCTACCGCCCGAGTTTACCTATGAAGATTATGAAAGAAAATTTCAGGCAGGCCCAGTTTACCTGCGGGATTAGTACATGTTCTGTTAAGCGTCCGAGTTTACTATCGCCCAGAAAACTAGTGGTAACAAAACCATACAATTTAAGAGAGGTAATTATCAGGGTGATACATTAAGTCCATCCTGTTTTGCATAATAATAATAATAATATTTATAAATTGCCCAACAGATCACCCCAATATAGACAATATACACAAATAATAGATATAATACATATGTGAAAAAGAATTAAAAACAAAGTATAATTCAATAATATAATCAAACTACCTAAATATAAAAGAAAAGTGAAAGAAAAGAGAAAAAAACATTAAACGAAGAAACAAATTAATGAAACTTATCTGCAGAAAAACTATTTAAACTGCTGAAGTTCTTGGCAGAATGCACCATCGCAACCCTCCGCAATATATTTGTTCTAGCCGTTGGAAGTAGAAGCGCTTCGTTCACTCTTGAGTTTGAACGAGGCAGTCGAAAATTCACTTCTGAATTTGTTTGAAGAGCACCAATTTGTGACACGATCCAGGCTCTCTTGAAGAAGGGTAGCATCTAGAGCATCACCAATTCGATGAAAAATTTTTAAATCGTCCGTATAAGCCAAAACGCGACAATTAATGAGCTTCTTAAATCATTAACAAAGATGTTAAATAATAAGGGTTCAAGATTGGAACCCTGGGGCACTCCGGAAATTGAAAGGTGCGTTCTAGATTTGTATTCATTATAGTATATAAAATTCCTTCTATCAGTAAGGTAAGGAGCATTATTAGTGAGTTGCTGAAGCCGAACAAACTCATTTTACCCAGGAGAGCAGCATAGTCAATGGTATCGAATGCACGAGAAAAGTCACTATAAATGACGTCTATCTGCTCTCCCCTGTCAAGAGTTTCACATACAGCCTGAGATAAAAGGGCGAGGTTTGAAGTGGTAGACTTTTAGACATAAAACCATGTTGATTTGGCGATTGGAATGATTTGATGTTAGACTAAATGTGGTCATATACAGGCTGGCCCAAAATGACCGAAGGGGTTTGAGTTCATTATAACTTCTTATTTAAGACATAATTATGAAATTTTTTTATTTTAAATACAGTATATTAATGGAGAATGTTTTTAATTTAATTATGAAAAATTATATCTCGCAAGTGGTGGCATTTTCTGCTTCGCATATTCGTGCTCTTTCCAAAACATTTTCCATAACCTTTCGCAAAACTTCAGGTGTTATGTTGTTGATTTCGTCGCGTATATTATTTTTTAATAGCTGTATGGTTCGAGGCTTATTAATATAGACTTTTCCTTTCAAATAACCCCAAAGGAAATAGTCTGAAGCGGTTAGATCCGGTGAACGCGGAGGCCAATTAAAATCGCTTGTACGGGAAATAATTCGTTCACAAAAGATGTCGCGTAAAAGAGCCATTGTGTCCCTCGCAGTGTGCGCTGTGGCTCCATCTTGTTAGAACCATACTTGCGGATGGTTTTCCACGGCTGGCCTTAAAAAATTTTCCAACATTGTCCGGTATCTAACACCAGTGATGGAAACGGCGACACCGTGTTCATTTTCAAAAAAATATGTGCTAATTATAGTTTCCGACGAAACACCGCACCAAACGGTACACTTAAGTGGGTGTAATTCTCGCTGTTGAACTACTCTTGGATTTTCCGTAGCCCATATCCTGCAGTTTTGCCTATTAACGAACCCATTTAATTGGAAATGGGCTTCGTCGCTCATAATTAAATTATGAATAAAATCATGATTTTCTTCTGCTTTTTGACGAAAATAAATTGCATAATCAAGTCGTTGCTGGTAATCTGTCGGTTTCAATTGTTGGACAAGCTGAATTTTGTATGGAAACCGTTCGTCGTCTGCCGGCACCAGGAAGGTTCCTTACTGCCCCTTGTTCTCGAAAATTTGCAACCAGACGGTTTATTGTTGACTCTGAGGGTCCAACCCGCACATTAAAATAACGACGATATGCACGCTGAGTCAAAACAATGGATCGTTGATTTGAGAAATAAAGTTCAACGATTTTGGCACGTTGTTCAATTGTGTACTGTTCCATTTTAAATTCCCCAAGTCTTCTTTACAAAATACTGAAAGCAAAAAAAAATTATAATAAAAAGTTATAAGGAATTAAAACCCCTTCTCTCATTTTGGGCCACCCTGTAGTATAGCCACATACACCTTTACAAAGTTGGGTAGGATTGATATGGGCCTGTAATTATTAACATCAGAGTTATCTCCTTTTTTGTGTACAGGACATATACTGGCAACTTCCCAGATAACAAGGAAGACAGATGTTTGCAGTGATAAATTTAATATCTTACAAAGAGGCTTAGCAAATATTGATGCACAATCACGAAGAAGGAAGCTGGGAATGCTATCATGCCCGGAGGTGAAAGTATTCTTTGATTTTTTTAGTTGATTCAGAACATCATCATATACAACACTCCGAATATTCAATGATGGCAAATTTGTATGCAGGTCTTTAATGTCACCACTGCTAGCATCTGGCAAGTATACATCAGAGAAATCTGATGCAAAAGCATTAACAATCCGCTGAGGGTCGTCGAATTCAAAACCGCCGTTATAGAGTTTACCAGGAAATCTGGAACTACCACGTTTGGATCTTACGAAGCTCCAAAAAGATTTAGGGTATCCAGAAGGGAATGCTGAATACAGCCAATTATAATTTTGATAGGCCGTAGCTATATTATCCTTAAGCACACGCTTAAATTTACGTTTCAAGATATCATCCCCAGTCCGCTTCCATCTTCGATGGTAATAAAGCTTCAAATCCAATAATTCTGTCATAGATGGTGTAAACCACGGAGGAAAACGTTGCTTCTTACTATTGTGGCAGGTATTAGGAATACAAGAATCCACCACGAAGTATATTACACAGTAGAAGATATCAACAGCCGTATCAACATCCAAATCGGCATCAAGGAAGGACCAATCAACAGAGAGTAATTCAGAATAAATCTTTTGAAAATTTGCCTTCCTGAAATTGAAACGCCTGTTGCTATTTATTTGGAAGCTAATTGGAGCAGATAGAGAATGCAATAATAAATCAACTGTGACCGCAGGATGATGTAAATCAACTGGAACCAGTGGCACTGAATCATGTAATACATTCAGCTCATAATTCATATGAGATAGGACTAAATCTAAAATTCTATTATTCGCATTTTGTATAGCATTGTACTGCATCAAACCAAGAGATTCCATAAAAGATAACATAAGATTGCATTTAGCGCCATTACGCACGGAGCTGTCACAAAAAGTCGGAAGATTGAAATCACCGACTAACAGCACCGGCTTATCTAACAATAGTATCTCAAGCATATCAATAAACTGTTCCAAGACACCAACACCAGTATCTGGTGGAATATAAATAACAACAAAGAACGAAGATATATTGCAAACTTTGCAAACAATGACATCAATTGAAGGCACCGCAATCTTAATATCACTAGTGTCCAGCACTTCATGTTGAAAATAATCACGTAATGCCAGCAAAACACCACCACCAAAAGATTTACCTGTTACGGTTGCTTCTCTGTCACATCTTATAACACTGTAAGTAGGTGGAAAAAGTTCATTATTTGAAATAGAGTCACATAACCACGTCTAATAACGATGCTTTCTCTGTCCTTAGCTCTAAGAAAGACCCTAGGGTACATGTCAGGGAAACCTAATCAGAGGAAATACACAAACTCCCAATTATTCTATATGAATAACCTTAAGATTTACGCCCAGAATGAAGAGGAACTAAAAACTATAATTCATATGGTTCATAAATTTGCCTCAGACATTGGGATGAATCTGGGAATGGACAAATGTGCTGTACACCATATTAGACGGCGAAAGTCGGAAGAGAACAGTGGAAATGTAGATTTGGTGGATGGCACTTCTATTTAACAGCTTGCCATGGGATAAACCTTCACATTCTTGTGCAAAAAGTATAAATAAATACACTGAGACAACTAGTCAGTTAACCAAAAAATATGAGGCAGTGTTACACAAAATTTGGGGTTCAGGACTGTCGGCAAGGAACAAAGTAATGGTACCAACATTTTAGCAGAGCCAGGGGTATCGCACACTTTTAGTGCAATTAAATGGAATATTGAAACTATTATTCAACTTGACAAACTATAGAAGTCCCCATCCACGAGCGTCAGTACAAAGAATTCACATGTCCAGAAGAGTAGGAAGAAGACGACCAGTGAATATCGAAAAGAGATTTTATACCGCTGTTATCAGTACTGCACATGTTGTATCCACTATACAAAATCCACTTCTGAAGATAGTTAGGGTACATGGAGAGGAAAGAAGCGGAGCGTTCTTATATAGAGAGACGTAGAGAGCGCTTAACCGTGTCATCGAATCTAGTAGACAAAAGAGAAATCTCAATCAGGTTGCTCAGAAAGAGGTGCACCGATATACTGGTGAGCCAACATCGAGAGAAGACAATGTATGTTTGTTTTTCAAGTAAATAGATAAATAGCGTCTGTCTCACGATCTAACTATCAGTTTTTTGCATACACCATATCTACACTCAAAAACAGAAGGTTAGATATTCAGATGATAACGATGTGGGACACACGCTATTTGCGTGCCCAAAGTGGAACGACCTAAGGCAAGTATATGCATTAAAGACCAATGCGATATTCAACCATCAAAACATGAAAAGAGCTTTAACAACTGAAACAGGATGGAAGGAGATGTACAACACTGTGCGTAACATCATAGAGACCAAAGAGAAAGATCAACGATGAATAGGACGGCTCGTCATGTTGAAGTAATGCGAAGGCGGTTTCCGGCATGAAAGGAGCGAGGTGAATGGGGGGAGAGGTTTTTTAGTCAGTAAGAATCTGACACATAGCCACACACACCAACTTAGTGGCAAGTCTTATGCAAGATTTTTCCTCTCCTCCACAAAAAAAAAAAAAAGATAGTCAGATTAATTCTTCAAGATTCTGCGAATCGAATCGACGAACATCTACGTACAGCCCTGAAGACGAAGCGGTGACAATTACGCCTAACTCGATGCGGTTCCAACCCGGAAATCGAGATCTACATTTAGAAAACGACCGTATAAACCTACACCTATATTTTTATTGTTCTTAATAACACACTATTATCATAATCTTTTGGGGGTCCAACACTTTTGACGTTGAGTGATAGTACAATAAAAATTTACTTCATTTTTAAATTGGTTTCATTATTTTGTCTTTTCCTATTCTTATTTTATAGAATTGGAGACGTTTTTATCAATCTGCCTCATTACATTAGTTTATTATAATGTTCGCAGTGCTCTATCATCATTTAAATTTTCCAAAGATAGATTCCAGATCTTCTGAGTATTAACGTGATTGGTATGTACATATGATAAAGAGATTCTATTATTACCGCAAAATCACCTATAAATTCTAATTTACATCGTTTTCCTTCCTCTCGGCTCTTATCAGCAACGCATCGGTTCTGTCGGATTTGAGTGTTGTGGCCTCATCAGATGGGGTAATTTGAAATTTATCGATCCTCGCGGTGATATTTAATTATACCGATAATGTTTAATCAACACTTGTCTTCGCTGATTTAATGCTATATATCTTTCATTTCCTTGCTACTCCTTATTGGCTAAATGTTAATTGATCTGACGCGGGAAACGTAATTTCCCAAGAAATGTTCTTCTATTAAGCGTTTGTAAAATATTTAACATTCTCGAAGTGGTTTGTTGATGGGATGTGTCCTAGGCGAAACCATTAATTCGTTCGCTTTACTTTAAGTTATCGCGAGAGAGTTTCTTTAAGTGCTACTTAAGTTGTAAATATTTGGTTCCGGATAAATTTAAAGAAAATTTAGAACAAATTTTCGAACAGATGTATTTCGAAATTAAAAGTAATTTATATTTAAGTTATATATATATATATATATATATATATATATATATATATATGAACTTCATGTGTATGAGAATTAATAATTATTAAATCTCATTTTACATGCGATTGTCGCTATAATTTGTTGCATTTAATTCTACAATTCGGCAAATCACTTTTGCCCTAGATTGTAGACGCAACAAGCCGCGACACCAACTGTACAAGTTGTCAGTACAAATGAAAAATTTTGTGAAAAACTTATCTGCGCGGAATGTGCATATATCGATATTTCACTGTTTTTTACAGATCATCAGTGCACCTTACCGAAGACAGACATGATATTCACTTCTATACTACGTGTATATATACGAACTGTAATGAACTTCATGTGTATGAGAATTAATAATTATTAAATCTCATTTTACATGCGATTGTCGCTATAATTTGTTGCATTTAATTCTACAATTCGGCAAATCACTTTTGCCCTAGATTGTAGACGCAACAAGCCGCGACACCAACTGTACAAGTTGTCAGTACAAATGAAAAATTTTGTGAAAACTTATCTGCGCAGAATGTGCATATATCGACATTTCACTGTTTTTTACAGATCATCAGTGCACCTTACCGAAGACAGACATGATATTCACTTCTATACTACGTGTATATATACGAACTGTAATGAACTTCATGTGTATGAGAATTAATAATTATTAAATCTCATTTTACATGCGATTGTCGCTATAATTTGTTGCATTTAATTAATTGCAACAATTGCAAATTAATTAAATGCAACAAATTATAGCGACAATCGCATGTAAAATGAGATTTAATAATTATTAATTCTCATACACATGAAGTTCATTACAGTTCGTATATATACACGTAGTATAGAAGTGAATATCATGTCTGTCTTCGGTAAGGTGCACTGATGATCTGTAAAAAACAGTGAAATATCAATATATGCACATTCCACGCAGATAAGTTTTTCACAAAATTTTTCATTTGTACTGACAACTTGTACAGTTGGTGTCGCGGCTTGTTGCGTCTACAATCTAGGGCAAAAGTGATTTGCCGAATTGTAGAATTAAATGCAACAAATTATAGCGACAATCGCATGTAAAATGAGATTTAATAATTATTAATTCTCATACACATGAAGTTCATTACAGTTCGTATATATACACGTAGTATAGAAGTGAATATCATGTCTGTCTTCGGTAAGGTGCACTGATGATCTGTAAAAAACAGTGAAATATCGATATATGCACATTCCGCGCAGATAAGTTTTTCACAAAATTTTTCATATATATATATATATATACATATATATAAAGATAATTATTTCGTGATCTTTGTATGTTATGGTAGATTCAATTAGTTGAATGACAGTATATTAATGTCATACTTATAAGTAGTGCAGACCAATTTCCGTGCGCGCCATGTGCGCCAATGTGAGGATGATCGTATTGCATCAGAACTAATAAAAAGCATTCAGTGTGTGTTTGGTACTTGCTTAGACTGCATGTAAATGTAAGCATACTTAATAAAATGTCGACACATAAATCGAGAAAACGACGGTTGTCAGACGAAGTGAATAAGTTTATGATGGATTTCCCGGACTTAATATACGATGGCTCAAAAATTAAATGTTAAGTGTGCAATACATATCTAAGGTGTTGGTCAAAAACACATTGTAAAGAACACCTAAGCAGTTCGAAACACAATAATAGCAAAATTAATGGACAACAGTTTATACATGAACTATGTGTAACTATGATTGTGTGAACACTGCCGTTTACCTTGTTAAGTAATGATTCATTTATTTCATTTTGAAATAAATACGCGAATCAAACATTAGCGAGCACGACAACGTTACCAAGGAATTTACCAACAGGTTGAAAATAAAATAAAAGCCGAACTGAATAATAAAAAACTGTGGTTATGTTTGGACGAAACAACTGACAGCAAAAAACAATCTGTAGTTAATGTGATGGCGCGTAATATGGAACCACATCAACCAACGTCTTCAATTTTATTAGCATCCAGACGACTAGAACAATGTAATGCCGAAAAAATTTCAGAGGTGCTATTAGATACTTTGGAAAAATTTAAACTTTCGAAATACTAGTATTAATGTTTATGACCGATGGTGTCGCAACCATGTGTTCTACAGGCCGGTCTCTTAGAAAATATTGTCCTAACTTTTTACATATTACTTGTAAACTCCATGCTCTACACCTTGTGGCAGAACAAGTTCGTAGATGTTATCCAGAGCTAGATGCTTTAATATCGTGTACAAAAGCAGTATTCCTGAAATCTCCAAAACGTATTCGGAAATTTCACGAATTGTGTCCCCATACCCCTGAGCCACCACAGCCAATTCTGACACGTGGGGTTCATGGTTACGGGCGGGGTTTTACTATCATGAACATTTTGAAAAAATTTAGGACGTGGTTTTATCATTCGATCCGAAAGAAAGTGCAGCTATCAATACAAGCCAGAAAAAAATTCAAGATGCCCAGTTTAAAATGGATTTACAAAGTATTCGTGAGAACTACTTGGGACTAGAAGAAGCAATAACAAAATTAGAAAATTCGTCGCTGTCGTTAGAGGAATCACTGCAAAATGTTAAAGATGTTCACGCACAACTGTGTGCTGTAGAAGACGCAAAAAGTGAAAGTGTTCGAATTAAATTTGAAAGTGTTTTAGACAGAAATGCAGATTTTGGCACCTTAACACGTATTTGTGAGGGCACGTCTACATATGCGTTAAATTGCTTAACAAATTATTTTGGTTATGCGAATATAACATCACTAGATGTAGAGTGCTCGTTTTCCGAATATAAACATATTTTTTCCTCACGGCGGACATGTTTTTCAGAAGTAACCTTAGAAACGCACCTGATGTTGAAAATATACAATCGAGTTTCTCCAGTTTGTCAATCCTTGGAAGACGCTTAAAACGGTAAGTGTTTTTTTAAATCCTTTGTCGTGCACACAATCACTGATTTCATTCATTTTCCATTTTATTTATAGGTACATACAACGCTGCTATAATATGTACTATTCTTATTTTACGTGTGTTTATGCATATTACTTTAATAGCAGAAAACCAAATGTATATTGAATTATTTCTGATAGAATAAATGTCTCTACTTCTATACTTATATCGGTAACAAGCTCATGTTGCGTCCCTATTCTATCGCATATTCTAATATATTACGAATTACGCCCACATACCGGCGCCATTGGTGCGCACGGAAATTGGTTTGCTCTACTTATAAGTATCACATTAATATACTGTCATTTATATTTTAAATTCTTTGAAAAAGGCATCATATGCCGAAACATGTAAGATTGTTGTAAATATATACATGAAGTAAAACCAGACCTTAAAACGCCAACTAATTGAATCTACCATAAATATATATATATTTATATAGATAATTATTTCTTGACCTTTGTACATTATAGTAGATTTAATAGTCGGTGATTTAAGGTCTGTTTTACTTTAATATGTATATATTTAAAATAATCTCTAACAGTTTCGGAAATTACTGCCTTTTTCAAAGAATTTTAAATTTTATAATTTTAAATAAAACATGGCGGGCTATTTTTTTCAACGGTTTCCAAACATGTATCTGCCGCTCGGGCTATAATTCTTATAGTTTCGATGCAGATAGTATTGTAGAAGTAGTTATTCTTAATTTGGCACGTTTATTTCTTATAACTTGGCGGTTTCTTACCGTATTATTTGAATTTCGTTAAAAATGATTTAATATAACAATTTGTATATAATGAAATGGTAAGAAAATAGGAAAAGAAAAGGCTTATGTTGAATTTTAAGTGAAAATAGATAGAATTATCGAATAGGGAACACATCAAATTTGAACAGGGACTTGATTAGAGATATACGGGTTTTAGTTAGTTGTAAGAAATTATGTTATATCTAGTCAATGACGAAGACTTAATAATTCTATAAATAATCAAATTGATATATTTAAAAGAAGTTTCAAATCTATTTTCCTTAAGTTAAGAAACTCAATTTTCGAAAGTAGAACAACAGACCCTGAGACAAGTAAATTTTTAATCAATTAATTGTTACATTTTGTAGAGTATTTCAACTTGTTTCAACACGATTGTGATATTTTTGATACCGTAACGTAGGACAATTTTATAATTGTAACATTTTTGGCGCATCTAACGTGGTGCAAATAACTATTTATAATAATATACATATATGTACATACACAGTTACTTTGAGGAAAATTACATCATTAAATTATCTAAAAGAAATTCACTGGGATTCACGAAGCAGTTAAATTAAAGTAAAGTTAAATTATAAACTATAAAGCTATCCTGCAGTAATCCTCACTTTTTCTTTTAAAAAACTTGCCACTTGAATATAAAGTTTACTCGATTAATTAATTCAAGTATTTTATTGTATTACGGGTAAACAGCTATAATTTGAAGGAATGTCAGATTTACTATGTGGTCTCTGCGACACACGTCATACATAGTTCACATTCTCCAGTGCGATGGCTGGCGAGCGAAGATTTATACCCGTTTCATTCATACATGACCGGCACTTAATGAACTACTGCTCGCTTTTATTAAACGGATGCGGCATACCGTATAATTTGTCTTGTGTACTGCGGTTCATTGTTAATTTTAGTTCGCATGCATTTACGAACCATACATAGGTATGTACACATGTTTGTATGTCGGACAGAAAGCAAATTACATTATCATTAATTACAAACGTATACGTCAAAATGTATTTAAAAATATTTGCATTAAACACAAACGTCGGAGATTCTAAAGTAATTCGACACAAGGGCAGTATAGATGTAATTTTATTACAGTTTGTTTATATTTAGATCTATTAACTGTTACGTCCTAATTTTCGAATTATTTAGATTTAGTTTATTCCTTACTTAAATCAACAAGCTACAATTTACTTTTTACTCTCTTAACAGATTTCTAATTAAATTTTCCTATAGCATTTCCCCTTGCTGTAAGAACTCTGTTGATCTTGATACCTACGAACAGGTTCTGTACTGTTTCCCTGACGATTAAATCCGTTTCTATCTAGTAAATTCCGTTACAAAACTTCCTTTAGCACTGATGACCTTGTTTATATCAAATACAGGACTCAGTAACTGGTAAACACATTTTGAATAGGTTGCTATGAAAAACCAAATAATACGATGTCAGTTAGTTTGCCTTTAAACTTAACCCTACGTTAGTCGCGTGGGCGACAGGAGTCAACCACACTTACATTTATGTTGGCTGCACTTGTTTGGTGTGCCGTTGACACATTTCTCTCAGAGTAACTTTCTATTATTAATCGACAAGTAACTCTAAGAGGTTAGTTATGTTTGATCTATCGTGTTGTGCATTTCGTTGCGATATAAATCTTACTGGTTGACATCCGTGACCCGCGCGCCCAAATACGTCATTATTAATTTTAAAGGTATATTATTATAGTTTTTACTTTTCTTTGTGTTTTTACATTATTTAATTTTTTTTTGTAAAACAGAAAATAATTTAAAATGTCCCAAGAGAAAAAACGGAAAATTGAACATAGCAGAGATCCAAACAAATGGATGGAATGGTATAATTCACTCAACAGCTACGAAAGTACCGATGAAAACGACGACCAAAGCGACCATGACGAGGAAGATAATGTCGAAGAAAACACGTATGACTCAAATTCCGAACAAGAATTTGATGACTCAGAAATTGAGGAAGAACCTACGGATCTTGAGGATGAACTTTATTTTCTAGCTAAAAACAAAACAACAACATGGATGAAGCATCCCCGACAGCCATCGAATGTTAGGACAAGAGCCTGTAATATTGTTATGCATTTACCTGGGCCTAAAAATAAGGCGATGGAAACACGAAATGAAATAGATATCTTTGAGTTATTTTTTGACGACGTTATTCTTGGAATTATACTTGTACAAATACTTTCATAGACAAAATTCGTGACAATTTTGCTCGGAAACGAGATGCCAGATACACAGACATTGTTGAGCTAAAAGCTTTTATTGGTTTACTCCTTTTAATTGGCTCCATTCGGTATTCCACAAAAATCTTAGAGACCTGTGGAACAACGCGCAGGGAAATGGACTTGAGTCATGCTATTTATCAATGAGTGAAAAGCGATTTAGATTTTTGCTGCGTTGTATCAGATTCGATAATATAAATGATAGAGATGAAAGAAGAATGATTGATAAATTAGCTCCATTTAGGGAAGTAATAACAATATTTACCAACAATTGTCAAAAATATTTTACTCCTGGCGATTTTCTCACGGTTGATGAACAGTTACTGGCATTCAGAGGCAGGTGTTCGTTTCGCCAGTACATCCCTAACAAACCGGCCAGGTATGGCTTGAAGGTTTTTGCACTAGTTGATAGCAAAACAGCCTACACCGTGAATCTGGAACCGTATGTTGGAACACAGCCTGATGGGCCCTACCACATAAGCAATTCAGCAGAAGATATTGTTTTGCGCTTAATAGAACCGGTAAAAGATACTAATAGAAACATCGCCAGGTGACAACTGGTTTACTAGTTTATCCTTAGTAAATCAGCTGCAGAGGAAAAAATTAACGTATGTGGGAACAATTCGCAAAAATAGAACAGAAATACCAATAGAGTTGTTACCAAATAAAGAAAGAAAGCCACAGACATCCATATTTGGTTTCCAAAATAACTGCACAATAGTGTCGTATTGTACTAAGCCATCAAAAGTGGTGTTGTTATAATCCAGCATGCATTTTGATGGTACAATAGATACGTCGTCCGCTGAAAAACAAAAGCCGGAGATGGTAACCCTTTATAATTGACGAAGGTGGGAGTGGATCTCGTGGATCAGCTTTGTGAAAAAAACAATACCGCTCGCAACACTAGAAGATGGCCGATAGTGCTTTTTTACGACATTTTGAACATAGCCGCTATAAATTCATTAAATTTATCATTTTCATTCTGCAGCTACAGCTAAAAGGATCAGAAGAGTTGATTTCATACATAAACTTAGCTGGGAGCTTATAAAATCCCAAATTGCACGCCGTTCTACAATTGAGGCTATTCCAAGAGAAATTCGTAGACGCGCAAGGCTACTGATAAATGCTCCAGAACCTGAACTCCAGGAGACACCTAGGGCATCATCACGTGGAAGATGTTATGAATGTGGAAGAACACGTGACCGAACAACACGGAGATGGTGTGTAATGTGCCATAAGTGGTCTTGTGTTGACCATCTAAAAGATATTTGTGTTCCATGCTTAAAAAACTGATTTTTCTGTTTTCATTTTTATGTAAGTTTTTAATTAAAAAATGTTTTATTTGTAAGCTTTATAATTAAGTAATGATTCAGCAGACCTATAGCTATGCAATTATTGTTCTAACATATTTGGATAAGTATATTTTTTAAAATTACAGCGTTTTAAAAATGGGCGACACTTGTCCCCCACGCACCTAACCACGATATTTTAAGCTACGCGCATTACGTAGGGTTAATGCCTATACGCATTTCTGCAGTGATTGAGTTTGCTGATAATGGTTCCGTTGTCCAAGCTCGAAAAATTTTTCGCGGGAATTTGATGTTGGGAGAAATGGGAAATAGTCTGACTTCAAAATATAAATTTTTGTTATTGTTTTAGATTTCCGAGTTATCATATTTTATACTCATCACAATAAGTTTTTGGTCATATTTCAAATATAACTAGATATCAATTTTAATTGATATCTTGCTTATTTCGATTATAAAATTACTTAGGAATTTTTAATTACTAGTGCAAATACATTTGCATATTGTATTGTGTATGGCTAATTTGTTAGTAATTTAACAAGCCTCATGAAGAAGCAAATATAGTTTCGATTTCGAAACATTACGAAGAAATAAATCGTTTTATTTGATACATTGACCCAAATTCTGTTTTCATTAACAGTAACTAATATGT
This sequence comes from Melolontha melolontha, assembly GCA_935421215.2. NCBI lineage: Eukaryota > Metazoa > Arthropoda > Insecta > Coleoptera > Scarabaeidae > Melolontha > Melolontha melolontha. Next base: position 14,477,856 of record OW285235.1, read on the forward strand.
ATATAATATTAGAGAAAATTTAATCTAGCATTGTACACTCAAAGGAATTTTACCTACATATTAATTATGTAAAATTTGGAAAGCGGAATTTAACGCAAAATGATATAACTAATTAAATATTCAACCAATAATGCAAAATTAATACAATAAAATAGTCTGAATTACGTAAACGGCAAATGAAATTTAGAGCAATACAATATCTATAGGATACGCAAATGAAAATTAGCCCAATCGGCAGTTGCAACAGAAAAAGTAATACTACATCAAATGACCGCAGCTTAGGACTGCTTCGTATTTCTTGTATTTGTAATTAATATTCAATTTAAGGCGATGCATTATCTTTCGGGACATAAATTAACATAGAACACATTTAACTTTCATCGAGAAATCGGCAATTCTCCCTGACGGAACCGGCAGCGTTTGCCCGGTCAAAATGATACAAACGCGTGGTCAATATGCAGTGTTAGAGTTATCTATAATAATCGAAGCGGTTTTCCAGAATTTTATGCCTCAATTTATTAGGTATGTTCCTGACAGAAAAAGATAGCAAGAGATGAATAGTACAGTAAAGGGGGATAATGACAATAAAAAAGAAAGCGTAACTTACCAAGATGCTAAGAGAGAGAGTTCTTGGGTTTTTGATTCAGCTGCCGTGAAACTAATCGACGTTGATACCTTAATTAGATGATTAGAACGAAGTCGCATACACGTCGTCGGTGAGAAGTCACTAGCAGACCACACTTTCCAACACCTCGTCGGAAAACACTATTGCACAACAACACCATCAACGATGGAATAAGACACTAACATAAAGCCCACTAAGCTATACGGGGACTAAGCAATAAAATATTGTAACACCAAATTTTTAAAACATAAGATTTGTGTTCAAAAGCTTGCTATTTTAATTATAAAAACTTTGTATCATGACAATAAATACTATTACTAAATGAACTAGTTTTGTTTTTACACAGCATTTAGGAGAAAGTGTTTTTGTGTAAAAATGGAATATTCAAGTGAGCCATGTATGTAGAATGTACCACTTTTGGAAACGCATTTCGTGATGATCGTTCATTAAAGTCTGTTAATGGTACTAATTTTGATACTGTACGCAGAATGATTGAATTAAATCGGCGTGCCACATATCGTGAGACTGAAACATCTCTAGGCATTGACATGAAGGTAACTCGCATAATTTTGCATGAAAAAAAAAACAAATAGTTACTTCAAACGATTTCAAAAACTTAATTTTGGCAAGATTTCGAGTAGGATTTTAAAATATGGCCGAAGTACCAATATACAGGGTGAGTCGTGAGGAATCGACCAAACTCAAGGAGTGTATTCTACTGGTGAAAGTAATGTAAAAAAATTCAAATGTTGTTATCCGATTTTTATTTGTTTTCGAGTTATAGCGTAATTAAAAATGTAGATTTAGTATACCATGTTTATGTATGTATTCGTAAAAACAGTGAAACCCCGGTAGCAATTCATTATAGGGAAGTCTTCCTAGCTGAAGCGCTACCTGTTAGTGGTTTTCCGAACTAGCGGTAGTGACATTGAAAGCAGTCGAGAAATAGTGTAGAGTGGTTAGTATGCCTAATGCGTCTAATGTCACTACCTTTAGTTCATCGTTGATATAGTGAGGGCGCTGCCATCATAAAAAATGTTCCCTATACCTTGGAGTAAATTATAACATTGTGTTCGGGTATTGTGACATTGACTTGACGTGTGTACGACTATAGTGTAACAAACTAAATTGCCACACACTTATTTTAATTTAGAATATGCTAATATGGTGTTTGTTTATGGATTTTGTGATGGGAATGCTACAGCTGCTGCTAATGATTATCGTCAACGGTTTCCAGATCACAGACATCCTAATAAAACTGTATTTATTAGTGTATTCAACACATTGTGCGCGACCGGAAAGCTTCCCAGTGTAAACAATATCTGAACGAGGCAGTCGACAACAATTACAAGAAGTAGAAGATATTCTGGATGTAGTAGAAGGAGACCCAACTACCAGCTCACGGAGAATTAGTATTCAATTGGGCATTCCACAAACAAGGGTGATAAAGCACTCCACGAGCATGGCTTATGTCCATACCATGTACAAAGAGTACAGCACCTACAACGAGATGATAATCGTAGACGTATGGTATTTTGTCGATGGATAAATGATAATCCTCGTTTTGTATCGCGTATACTGTTTACGGATGAAGCGACATTCACCCGTGACGGTATTAATAATTGTCATAACCAGCATGTGTGGTCAGACGAAAATCCACACGCAACAGTCGAAAGTAACTTTCAACATAAATTTTCGGTAAACGTGTGGTGTGGTATGATCGATGGTTTTTTAATTGGTCCTTAATTTACATTTTTTAGAAAATGAACTGCACGGACTGCTAGAGGATGTTCCCATAAACATCAGAATCCAAATCTTCTACCAGCACGATGGAGCGCCTGCACATTACGCTCGTGCAGTCAGGCAACATTTGGCTGAAAGGTTTCCAGGGAGTTGGATTGGACGTGGTAGTCCCATTGGTTGGCCTCCTAGGTCTCCAGACCTCACTCCACTCGATTATTGTTTATGGGGCTGGTTAAAAAATGAAGAGTATCAAGTAAAAGTGGACACTCGTGATGCACTAATTCAACGGATTATGAATGCTGCTGACAATATCAAACGCAACCAGCGCCCTTGGTAGACGATGTAAAAAATGTTTTGAAATGAATGGCGGTATTTTTGAAAATATATTATAAAGAACGATAATACCAATAAAATACAAAAACTTCAATGTATGAAATTTTGTTTATTTTTAATTACTCTATAACTCGAAAACAAATAAAAATCGGATTATTTGAGTTTTTTTACATTACTTTCACCTGTAGAATACACTCCTACAGTTTGGTCGATTCCTCACGACTCACCCTGTATTCATCAAATGCTTCCAACTTTTGAAGAATTACTCTCCCATTGTATTTCTCTCGTATTGTGAAGAGTATAATGAAACTAAAGCATTGACATAATTTTCAGACTGGTAAGGAATACTTTAGATTAGCACTTCTTGTTAATAATTCTTTCCATGTGCAGCTATTCTTCGGAAAGTGTTCTGTATTACAACAAAACAAAATCATTTCTAAAGCTTCTCTAAATACATCCATTTATGCCTCGTTCGCGCGTAGTTAAAGTATATAATAGTTTTAACGAACTTTACTAACCGGCAATTACTGCATAGATTCTCGCTTTATTTCACTTTTCAATTCCACACGCGCTCGTGTACCTATAAATTAAGTGTTATTTTCTCGGTTCTGAAGTGTGCAATTATCACGCAAGAGGTGTTGAGTTTATCGATAAAGTTCAGCACGGGACCGGCGATAAAACTTACACCAGTGATTACTAAAGTTTACTCCGCTAATAGGTCTTATAAGAATTATTACCGTCCAATCGAAGTAGTTTATATGGTATTATATAGTTCAGGTTTGGGCAAACCATCAATCATATATGTGATGAAAGAAATGGAATTTAGATTAATGGTCAGGTACGGGGTATTTAAGTTATTAAATGTAATGTTACTAAAATACAGGCCGAGATTTGATATTGTTGCCAAAGTGGGGGAACAACAAGCAAGATTTAGGAATTAAAGATCCTGTAAACACCAACTTTTATACTTTGAAGACGACCATCAGTGGCGGCTCGGGGTGGTTCACATAGAGAGTGCATAATTTCAAAATTAAAAAGTGTAATACGAAAACGCTTACCCAATCCTTATAAATTTCACCGACGTACTGTTCCGGACAGGTACTGTTCATTGTAGAGTTTGTTTTGAGGGAATAGTAAATATTACACTACACAGTTTAATTACATCTGACAATAAACGAAGTCCATTTTACGTGTCTTTGACTTGCAGAACAGTTCTATCACTTTTTCATTAAGTTCATTCAAGTTTGGGAAATCATTTATACATTCTTTTTCACAAGATAACATAGTAAGGGCATTTAATCTCTCTTCTTTCATTGTATTTCTCAGGAAAGTTTTTATTATCTTCAGCCGTGAAAACTGGCGTTCCGCTTCGGACGTTGTCATTGGGATTGTAATGACAATTTTTAAAAGCGTAACAACTTCATCAAAGGTGTCGCTTAATCCATCCAGCAGAAGACCTAGCAGATCTACAGCACCGACTTCTATATTTTGCCTAAATTCTTCTCTAGAATATAGAACACTTACTTCAGTTCGTAGTCTGCTTTCATTGAGGCATGGATAAAATTTTACTGCTTCTTTAAGGCAATCTTCCGGAAATTTTTTTTGAAAAGAGGAGAACTGTTTAAAAGAAATTAAGTTTGCTAATATTAAGTGCCCTGTATACGGAAATCTAGTTTTTATTTCTAGCAAAATAATATCGCACACTTCAATAGTTTCCCTCCTTCTTTGGCTACCATCAGTTACTCTTCGCCGCTTTGATGGTCGAAGAGTCAGTTCTGGGTCATTTTGTTTAACCAACTGATTATCTGTGTCAGCGATTTCGGTTCGAATTTTTCCAATAGCCCGTTCAAAATTATCTAAATTATTCTTGATTTTTAATGCATCTGTATTGACATTTTGTAATTGAGTAAACAATATGTCCACATGTGGCATAATTTTATGAAAGAAAGTTAACAATAGATACAATTTTCCTCCTCTAAAATTCGCAAATTGGCACTAGCTTGATGAATTGTAGTTTGTAAACTAGCTTCTCCGTCGATTTGTTCTAGAGCTTCAATTATTTCTTCTCGGTGCTCATATATTGTATTCACTGTCCTAGAATTGAAGTTCCATCTTATTTTTGAAGAACGAGGTAAGCTTTTCTCTGAATGAATTCTTCCAATCTTGCAGCTCGTTGTGGTGAAGTGGAGAAAAATGTACATAATCTCGTCAGATTGGCAAAAAAAATTCTACAATTACTACTGCTCGATTAGCATGTGACATAATTAGATTTGTCTGATGTGCATAACAATGTACAAAATTAGCCCTTGGATACTGGTCTTGGGCATGTCTTTGCACGCCTTCAATAGCACCACTCATGACTCCTGCCCCATCATAGCTCTGTGCAATCAGTTTTTCTGGGTCACCAACAAGCAAACTAATTTCGTTAAGGATGGAGGCAGATAGAGAATTAGCATCATGTCCACTAGGCAGAAGAAATTTCCAAAATCTTTCGACCGGTCTCGCGTTCACAATATATCTTAAAACAACCACCAACTAAAACTGATTGAACACATCAGCTATCACAGATATGAAGTCGGTTGCTTTAATTTCACTGACAACTTGTTCATGATACACGTTCAACATTGCATCAAGCAGCTCATTCTGTATCGTTTTTGATAATCCCTTAAAAACCGGTGCTGCTTCGATGTGATCTCTGAGCGATTTATCCAATTCTGCCGTAAAATTTATCAATTCCCGAAAAATGCCTTTGTTATTCAACGTTTGCTGTTCATCATGACCCCGAAGTGCCAGTTCAAACGTGCCACAAAATCTAATGCAATGTATTATTAAATTTAACATATGCCTATTTTTTGTTACCTTTTCATTGTGTTGTTGAATTGCTTTTCTAGATGATGAATCTAAAACATTCTGAATGTTATTTTTTCCTAACATTCTTAGACTAAATATATTTTTCAATTGCCCTTCGGAATTTTCATGTTTACTAATTTTAGCACTAAGATGAATTAAGTCTCTTATTCCGTTCTTTGACCAAGACGGTTCACCACCAAACAAAAGACACGGAAAACAAAACAAAGTACATATTTTTAATTTCACACCCACAAATCCAGTCATTTTTCTGATAAATATTCATTTTGAATTTTCTTATAACGTCTTTACCTTTAACAGATTGTTTATTTTCTAAACATAATTGAAGCATCGGCCGTTTAAGATTTTTTACTGCGATTTTTTCATTATACGTTAAACGCGAAAACGCATTGTTTTCTAAAAAAGACACCGAGTTCATCGCAATAACGCCCGAGAGCAGTCTGGTTTAGTTGCTCCAACGCTATGTATTATACGACATTGAAGTACGTCAAAATACAGTTCTCCCCACCATCAATGTAATCTTAATGCCTTAACAGAGCAACGGTAGGGCTTTGCCCAATCATTCGTGTGCTAGTCTTTGAGACGAACACACGTATATTGCATTTAAACATACGACGGTAACCGTGAAAGCGAACCCGGAAGCAATGGCCGGACGATATATCACTTCTACGATTACCATCCTAGCGCTGAATCCAAGTTTTAAAAGAAGATGCACTCCGCAGCAACGCGAAGACGCGGAAACCGTTATTAACGGAACCACGCAGGAAGAAGAGATTCAAAATCTATTGAAAAAACAACCGCAAACATTCATCATCGATCCCGCCGAACCAACGGTAAAAATAGAAATACTAGAATCGCCCAAAGAAGAAACAAGTCCAGTAAAACCGTCAGAAAACAAACAACAACTCATAGATCTACAGAAATTCGCCATGGATATCTCAAATAGTTTTATAAATCCAAAGAAAACAGCAAAAAAACAGAAAACAGAACACGCAAGCACACCAATAGAAACAAAAAACTCGTACAGTGTCCTCGAAAAAACCAACACCGAGGAAAAAATGGAACATGACGCAAATAAAGACGATCCACAACCGTCAACTTCAAACAACAGCACACCCAGGGTAAGTGACAAAACAAACACTACACAAAACACAAACACCGAAACACGCAATACACAACACAAAATCGCACCAATAATAGTAACTGAAAAAGACAAATGGGCACATATACGACTAATACTCAAAACACACAACATTAACACCGTACAAAACAAACTTGTGAAACCTGGTATACACATCGAACCTAAAACTGACGAAGACTTAAACACATACTCGACACAGAACAAATACAATTTTACACATTTCAATTGCGAACCGAAAAAACACTAAAAGTAATTATGCGAGGCATTCCTACCTTCATCACAGACAGACAAACACAGAAATTACAAACGACTTGACTGACAAAGGCTACCCGACACTAAAAATTAAAAGAATGAACGGCAAACACGGCATACCTGCACCACTTGTGCTAATAGAACTGACGAGACAATACAAATCAATTTACAACATACACGACTGCTGCGGACTCACAATTAAAATCGAACCACTAAACAAACGGACAGACATAATACAATGCCACAAATGTCAGACTTTTGGACACCACCAAAAAAACTGTAACGTATACTACAAATGCATGAAATGCGGAGACGAACACTCAACACACCTATGTACAAAGCCCAAAACAACCCCACCAAAGTGTGCAAACTGCGGTGGTCCTCACTTATCCACTTTCCTTAACTGTCCTAACAATCCAAACAACCCTGTAAACAAAACCACACCCAAACCCGAATACATACCAGCACCACCCCCAACAAAGAACCCATGGACACAAAAACAAAGAAACACAACACCTAACACAACTGACGAACTAGCACTTGCCTTAGGCAATATGCTAATAAAATACACAAACGCAACAACAGAACAGATACAATACTTCGTAACGCAAACACAGAAAATAATCACACTCTACAACAACAAACATTAAACACACACATGACTGAAACGCAAAAAAACGATGACCAGTGACTTAAACGCAAAAAGCGACAAAGACAGACTATACACACGCAACACAGGACCGCACAAAACACACAACACACGATTATTTACTAATCAGACACAAACACGTCACAACCCTGGGAAATACGAAACAATGGAGTGGAAATGGAGGCAACTCCGACCACAACAAAATTCAAGTCTCATATAAATAGGGCTTTGCTCAGTATATCTGTGACGACGCTCGGACGATGTTAGGTGAAAAAGCCATATCACACAAATTGTAGAGATTAAAAAAGGAACAAAAAGTAACAATACAACTTTCCCGTCTGATGACGAGGAGCCAAGTTATCGTGAAAATCATAATTTATCACTCTTTCCTCAAGATGGCGGCGCACGGATGTGCTGACTTTGCGGCATGCTAGAACTCGTAATTTTAGAGATGGAGGGGAAACAAAAATATCGAATTATAGGTACGAACGTGCTCTACAAGTTTGACGATAAACATTTTTTCGCATTGCGTGACGATAAAAAAAAAAATGAAAAGTTCGTACCCCAAAATTTTGTCCTATTTTCGCCGATATCTTGAGAATGGACAATGTTAGGTGAAAAAGTCATATGACACAAATTGTAGAGAATAAAAAAAGTAACAAAGTGTAACCATACAACTTCCCCATAGAATGACGAGGAGCCGAGTTACAACGGAAATCCACTCTTATTTTCGAAATAGCGGAAAATTGTCACAAGGGTTTCGTTCGAGAACTTGAAATGAGGCACTCCTGGCACCCTCAACAATATATAAAAAAATTGGTTTGATGAGATCTCGTTCTAATTCACGGCCTATCTTCGGACAGGACTGGACTAAGTTTCCAATACGCATGCCCATCGCGTCGCGTTTCCTAATAGCAACGCTATCGGTGAAATACACTCGCACAAACCATACTTACTATACTCAGGGTATAAAGCACACGCTACCAAGGTATTTCAATAAATAAACGTAACAGAAATCATCAGCATTTGCCCATGGAGTTTTTTGCAAGAATTCTCGTTTTTAATCGTCACACCGCGTATATCTGCTTTATTGTGTTATCACTACCCATATTCCTACAATCAATTAAATTGCTATACCGTCTACACACAACGCCTACTAAGCTCATATTTTAGTAAACTTTATTCAATATTTATATACTAATTTTATTAACTCTATATGATTGTATTGATTTTCAACGTGTACAAAATATAATATAATATTTATATGTTGTACGTCTTGCAATCAATATCTCCCCGGCGGCACCGAATTTACAAAGCGGCAAGAAAGTAGTTTAGTAATTGAATGTAATGATGAAAAAGAAACAAAATTAGAATTTTAACACTTCCGCAGTGAAGAAGAATCGCGTGTTTCAGTTCCATTGCCACTAGGAAAGGAAGATAAACGCAAATCTGGCTTATGTTCACTACGAAGCGAAAACGTCTAGTGTTTTTAGAAACTAAAACGTGTACTCACACGTCTTCCGTAGTCTCGCTACTTACCGATGTTCTTGTTTAGAAAATTTCCACTCCAGTTGCTAAAAGATTGAAGTTTTATTTGGAGCTTAAAAGTTTGCAGTTCTTTTTTTTATTGTGACCGTCCGCTTCGTGGCTAATACACGTGAATCTCACAAAAATATGTCGACGTACTGCTTTATATAAAAACATTATTTGTCATCCCGGTCGTTTTTCGTCCTTCTGCGGTTTCTATTTCTCTCGCGCTCGTAACCATTTTGCTTTTTTTTTGTCAGAATTTTTATTACATCAGACTCGATCCTCCGGTGCAGGTCTGTGTTTTATTTGCTTTTTTTTCCGATCATAAAGTTTCTGATAAGAATAAGAAAAAAACATTGTCTACGCTTATTTGAATGATCATAAAATATTTTTAAAGATTCGAAGAGTTATTTTCCTTCAGAAATTTCAAATTTATTACCTAGAGAATATAATCTTGAATTATTGGAAGAAAAATATAGGTATATTGTAATAAATGTTACAATCTATAGTCAGAATTCATGATTATTTGCTGGGTTACGATCGTTTTGAAATAGGCCAGATACTTCAATAACGTTCTAACACAGAGGCGTACAGGAAGATATTTACAACTGTATTTATAATACGTAGATTTGAAACGATATATTTTTTGATTATCCAAAGTAGTTTTATTGACAGCTTATCATAATGGTTATTATATATTAATAATATTAATCTCAGGGTTAGTACGGATTTTCTTTTAAAACAGGTTGTTTCTATAAAAATTATTTTTAATATACCTACTTACTTATAAACTTTTTTTTATAGTTAAAACGTATGTATACCCTAAATAATATATATTATAGTATGACTTTCATTTCTTCTTAAACTAAATGTAATTAATAGAGACCGAACACGAGAGGTTGATGACTCATTGCCCTCGAGAGAACTTTTCAACATTTGTATTTTTAAAGTTTTTAATTTTATTTAGATAATTATACTTATAATAATAAAACGGGTATATATACGGCTACAAAATACGAAATACATTTTTATTTGTTCATTTTGTAGTTCAAGTTGAGTAAAGGAGTATTAATATTTACTAGCAATACTTTCTCAAAGTTCTCTTCTGTTAAATTTGTTCTCTTTGGATGAAATACATCCTTGTAAATAGAAAACGTCCTCTCTACATCGCAACTGGTTATAGGTGCATACTGGAAATATTCTTTTATTTCCGCGTATTTTGCAGTTAGATGTTGTGGCATTGTCCCCATACACAATTGCCGCAATGTAATTAAATTTGGATTTCTATTAAACATTGCGTCTAACTTTCGCCGAAGGCCACATCCGAAGTCACTTGGAATACATACTACAAATTATTAATAGCCACATCTAATGTCGTTAAACTATAATTTAATTTGAGGTTTCGATTTTCAAAATAAGTGATTAGTTTTGGTAAATTTCCACAGTGTTCCTGAAGAAAGTACAACTGATTTTTTAAATGTGAAATTTGTGTTAGTCCTTTGCACTCAGAAATACTCCGAGCATCGTCATTTAAACATAAAACGAAATTTTGTAAACTATCAAACTCTCTGCATGAAAATTAGTAGCTTATAAAATGTCCCCCATCTAGTTATTACTGGAGGGAGGCAGTGACAAAGATGGCAAGTTTTTCCTTGTAAAAAGCTACTCTGTATGGCGCTTTTCTGAAAACTTTTTTAAAAGCGAATACTAGTCTAGCAGCTCTGGAAAGGTGTCTCTGATATATTCACAGATTCTGTGGAGAGAATATGCTACCCAAGTAATATGCAGCATATTAGGATAAGTTTTATTTAATAATTTGACTGTTTTTAACATATATGCAGCACTGTCCCTTTCAAATAAAAGTACTTTTTCTTTGTACCTGTCGTCCGAATTAAGTATTTTTTGAATATTCTCGTTAATGGTTTTAGCAACTGTTTCCGCATCAACTGTATTTATAACTTTGTTGCTATTACATATGCGTTATATGGAATAGTTGGATGTAGTACACTAGCTACAACATTTACCACACAGCGTCCCTAATATATCGACAGTTTCGTCGGCACTTATCCAGAGGTACTGATTTGAAAGATGGCTTCTAATGCCTTCTACTGCCTGCGTGTAGCACTTAGAAACATAATATTTGCGTAAGGTGGATTCATCAGGAACATTTCGACCAGTATATTTTTGGAGAAATATTTTTAAAGTGGGATTGTTAAGTTTATTTAATGGAATATTAGCCGCCATAAAAGTTTCGCAGAGTTCTTCATTAAAATTGTCAGATTCCAACGGTTCCAATTTCTGTGCATGTGTTTGCGATGCTAAGTGACGTTGTACATGCGATTTCATGGAATTTTTTAACGATATTTTATAGATTTTGCAATGAATTTCGGAATCACTGACAATGTACTTACAATCAGTATGACCGTCAATCCAACTCGCCATTATCATCATCATATCATTATCATCATCATATCTGAAAAAGTAAGCAATGCTCTAGATCTAAATAAATGAAAACTAAAAATGTATGCGTAAGTTATTGAAACTGGACGAAATTCAATGCACACTTACGTCGAAATAATTGGGAGACGTAGATTCAATCAAACGATATTAAACAGGACCTATCACAAAAATTACGATGTAATTAACAGTTAAAACTATGAAAACAAGAAACTAACTCACAGCATTTTATTTATCTTACGAAATATAATATAAATAGACCTAATTATTAAAACTCCACACGCTTCTATCTACGCCCATGAAAACAGAAATTTAACTGTACATATCCAACAAAAAACGCAATTCTCGATGAAAACAGATGTGCGCGCTAGCTAGATTAATTCTCAATAACTGCGTGATGTACTTACAGATGTTGTAGACTATTTATATCGTCCGTCGCAATGACGACGTCATTTCAACTCGATGTGTCCGGTAGACCGCTGAAGTTTGGGCTAACATTCTGTTAAAAGACGAGTCTAGGTATTGCCTGTTCTGTATTGCCTATAGATGAGATGGTGAGCGCTTCAGTCAATGCAACTTCAGGAAAATAAGAAATTTCTAAGGTAGTTCGATTTTAATATGGGGAGGTGTATCTTTCGAGGTTAAGACAGAGTTGGAGGTTATTCATAATGCTATTATAACGGCAGATAAGTACCTTAGAATTGTCTTAGTCACTTGTGGTTCCCTTGCACCTTACATAGGGTCAAATTTCCGTTTAATGCATGATAACGCTCGCCCACACATCGACAACATTGTATAAAATTACCTAAATGAGGTTGACGTACATGTTTTGAAGTGGCCAGCTAGAAGCCCTGACATGAATTCAATAGAGCATGTCTGGGACCACATTGGGTGGGCACTACGAACCAGACAAGTTCCACCAAGAACGCTAGAAGAGCTAGAAGCAGCGGTCACTGAAGAATAGAACCAAGTGGGTCAATACTAAATCAGAGGTCTTATTAAGTGTGCCAATGCTTAACTCTAGCTGTAAGTTTTCTTTTTTAAATATTTTAGTATAAGAGTAATTATATATTTGAATTTTATAGCTTCTCCTGATGAAGTCATTAATAAATGACGAAATATTGAGAAAACAATTTGAGTTTTAATGTAAACAGACCGATAACCCAAATATTATTGAATTTATATATATATATATATATATATTATATATATATACAGTGTGGTCATACAGTTTGGAACCAAGCTTATAACCGCATTATTTTATATTTTTAGGAAAAACGCTCGGACAGGTAAATTTTCTTTTTTTAAACGCCATCTTTTGACGTACAATTTTTTTCTATGACGTCATTGATTTTCGAGTGATGACGTTATCAACACTTTCTTTAAATGGCAAGCATATTACTTTTTTCTCGTTTTTGGTAGATGTTTATATCCACCAAATAGTGATATAAGACAATTGGTATGTTGCGTCACAATTTTTTTGAAAAAATTATATAAATTTAGAAAAAAATACGAAAATTTTATTTTTGTACAAAATTAAAATTCAATAAAAAAAATTATATCGGAACTTAAATTTATTGTAACAGTTAACGTAAATATTCAAAATGGACCCCACCAACCAACTGACACTGTCCCAGCCAAGTGTAAACACTTCGTATACTCGCCTCAATTATGTCTGGGGATATTTGTGTAAGTTCTACGCGAATTCGTTCTTTTAAATCTTCTAAATTGTTCGGTTTGTTAAAATACACTTTCGATTTCAAATAACCCCACAAAAAAAGTCTAACGGAGTCAGGTCAGGAGAACGAGGTGGCCATTCTATGGCGCCTCTCCGTCCAATCCACTTATTGGGAAATATTTCGTCAAGATAGTGGCGAACCTCTACACCATAATGGGGAGGCGCCCCATCTTGTTGAAACCAAATATTTGGATGGGGTACATCACCATCCTCGTGATTTGGGAAAATAACAGCGAGCGCTGGAACCAGTTCAAATCTTAAAAATTCCAAATATTGCACAGCAGTCAAATTTCCTCCAAAAAAATATGGTCCTAAAATGCGTCGTCCAATCATTTCAACCCATACGTTAACTTTTCCTCTGCGCTGAGTATGACACGCTTGAGTCCAATGCGGATTGTTCTGCGACCAATATCTGCAATTATGGCGGTGAACAGATCCATTTAGGCAGAACGTAGCTTCATCTGAGAAGACGATGCTTTCCAAGAAATTTGGATTTTGGTCACAACGTAACATTACGTCTTCACAGAACTGCAGTCGACGATCTTCGTCATCCTCATGTAATTCCTGTACAAGTTGAACTTTGTAAGGACGATAATGTTCTTTTTTAAATAAGTTGACGACAAATGAGTGAGCCACCTGATTGGCTAACGCAAGTTGTCTGGTGGAAACATGATGCCTTTCTTCCGCTTCTAGAAGCACATTTAATTTCACATCTTCTCCTACTTGAGGTCTACCTCGCTGTGGTCGATCTTTTACGGATCCAGTTTCGGTAAACTTTCCAACTAGTTTTGTCACCGTAGACCTGGTAATTGGAGGTCTATCAGGGTGTTTATGGTTAAAAAAATCGCATGCTTCTGCATGCGTTCTTTGTCTGTCCTCATACCCAACCATAATTAAAATTTCGATTCTTTCTCGCTCAGATAAATGTGCCATTTTTTATATTAGCCAAAATGAATAATTTTTACGAAATATCTCAAAAATTTAACGTCAAAAATGGAAGTAAATAATTCAACAATGTTGTCGCCATAGAAACAATTTCAAACTAAAATTTTTGTACATAAATTGTATAAAAAGAAGCAAGAATGTCATAAAGAAATATCTTGCAAAAAAGTGCGTGTTTTTGTTTTTGTAAATTTTTTGCATAGCAACATGAGTACATGTGCTTTTGACGATCCGGTTTGTTCAAGAAGAATATTTAAGTCCTCACACAAGACAGAAGTGTGAAAAAATCTTACTTACATATTTCAGTAAATTTTGTAAGCTTAATTAGTTTTTGAAATCTTCAATTTTTGGGCGATAATTTTAATTAAGAAATGGTCTGCCACATCATGTCAATTTTTTAAATAAATTAAACTTCTTTGGCCCTGTTTTGTGAAACTATTTAATGTTAAATAAGATTTTTTAACTTTAATCTTTTGACCTGGAGCGAATAACGCAGATTACTATTGATCGCAAACATTTACATTCGGCTGGGACAGTGTCAGTTGGTTGGTGGGGTCCATTTTGAAAATTTACGTTAACTGTTACAATAAATTTAAGTTCAGATTTTTTTTTTGATTTAATTTTAATTTTGTACAAAAATAAAATTTTCGTATTTTTTTCTAAATTTATATCATTTTTTCAAAAAAAATTGTGATGCAACATACCAATTGTTTTATATCACTATTTGGTGGATATAAAGATCTACCAAAAACGAGAAAAAAATAATATGGTTGCCATTTAAAGAAAGTGTTGATAACGTCATCACTCGAAAACCAATGACGTCATAGAAAAAAATTGTATGTCAAAAGATGGCGTTTTAAAAAAGAAAATTTACCTGTCTGAGCGTTTTTCCAAAAAATGTAAAATAATGCGGTTATAAGCTTGGTTCCAAACTTTATGACCACACTGTATATATATATATGTATATATATATATATATATATATATATATATATATATATATTGTATATATATATATATAAATATATATTATATATATATATATATATATATATATATATATATATATATATATAGTTGATTTAGATATTCGGCGATTGAAGGTCTGTTTTACATTAATATGTATATATTTAAAATAAGCTCTTACATGTTTCGGCATATGATGCCTTTTTCAAAGAAATTTAAAATATAAATGGCAGTACATTAATGTCATACAATATATTGTATGACGGGATGATAAAAGAACTGGGGCTTCATTTTTAACAGAAAATAGTACAAACAAAGTAATGATAAATGATAGAAAAAATTGTGATAAGTTTTTCACGATTTTGTTTCATTTGTCATTATTTTGTGTGTACTATTTTCAGTTAAAAATAAAGCTTCAAATTTTCTTTTCTGGATATTCTTTATAACGAACAGGATCAGTCATGATGCTGAATTAGGGTTTCGGTTGATCTCCTAGGTCTCCGACTGTAGGTATACTTGCAGGTTTAGGAATCTTACGGGATTCGGGAAAATTGGTGTTGGAGTTATATACAAACAGGTTAGCTTCTGCAAATGGATTACAAATGATTTATTTACTCTATTTAGACTCTACCAGTTTATAAGCTTTTATACACCATGTGTATAAAATGTCGCAAAAGCCACAAGCAGAGATATTGGGAGATTGAGAGAGAGATTAAAAATGTCGTATCATGCATTTGACCATTTGAACATTGCTCCTTATGCAGCTAACGTAGAGGTACCTATCATCAGCATATATTTGTATCCGGCAGAGCTCGACACATTTGTGTAAGTGACTAGTATAAATGGAGAAAAACAAAGGGCCAAGAACGGATCCTTGTGGAACACCACTCGGCACAGCCAATGGCGATCATACATCATCATGTAACCTTACGCTCTGATATCTTTCCGAGAGATATGAATATATGAGACTCAAAGCATCGTTGTTGAAACTGAGATGATATAAAATCGTCAATGAAATGACATTGTTAACTGCATCAAATGCCTTACTATAAATCCAGCATAACCAATAGAGACATAAAACTATCATCTCTAGATCTGAAAATGTCATCTGTAACCTTTGTGTGGTGTAGTAGAACTTTGGTTATTTCGGAAACCGGATTGGACGGTGAGGAAGCAAATTGAAAGCTTGCGAATATTCATGAATTAGACAGCTTAGTATTTTTCCAAAACTTTGCCTAGAACAAGCCACAAACAATTAGGCCAAAGGTCACCGGTGTTAACAGTGTAATTGAGTTGCAAGTAGCTGTAATACAACATTTTGAGGGGTAAACATGAGATAATTTTTACAAGGATATAGAATTATTAATTGTAAAATGCGCTGAATTGAATTTATATTATAATAAAAGAAAACACTATTAAATATATGAGAAAGTGGGAGGCCTTATCAACGAGGATAATGAAGATAGAAATGGAAATTGAAAAACAAGCAAGCACAACAATAATAATTGTGTACGGACCTAATGAGGATGACGCAGCAAAGCAAAAAGAAGAGTTTTGGGAACAATTAGAACAGGCAACAGAGGATGTCAATGCAAGACTAATTGTATTGGGCGATTTTAACGCAAGAGTTGGGAAAAAGGATGAAGAATCAGGAAAAGTAATTGGAATGCAGGGGGAAACAATACGAAATAATAATGGCAAAAGACTTATCGACTACTGTTTAACTAATAATCTAATAATCACGAACACATTCTTTGCCCATAAAGAAATACATAAATACACCCGAGAAGTTAGAAGCAGGGGTGAAAAATCAATCATAGACTATGTACTAATAAACCAAAGCCATAGGAAAGAAGTCGAAGATACTAGAGTGCAAAGAGGTCCAGAAATATACTCGGATCACTACTTGTTGCTGTCAAAAATATTCATTCCAGGAAGGAAAAGCCCAATGGTGACTAAGAACAAAAAACAAAAGACAAAAGTGGTTATAAGAAACTATAAACTCAGACAAAATGAAATAGCGACAAAATACAAAGAAAAAATTGAGCAAGAAATGGAAGAATTAAACAAACTGGACACAGACAATAATGTGGAAATATTATGGACAAATATAAAAAGCAAAATACATAAAGCTGCAAAGCAAGCGTGCGGAATTATAAAAATAAATAAAAACAAAAAACAAACAAGCTGGTGGTGCGACGAAATAAAGGATGCGATAAAATATAAAAAACGTGTGTGGGCGAAATACCTCAAAGTGAAAACAGAAGAAAGCTACGCTGGGTACAAACAGCAAAGAACAAGGGTAAAAGAATTAGTGAGAGCAGCAAAACAAAAGTCATGGGAAGAATTCGGGGAAAGAATGGAAAGTGATAGCCACGGAAATCAGAAATTATTTTATAAAGTATTGAAAACTTTTAAAAGGGATACGAACTACAATAGCAAATACATAAAATCAAAAGAGGGCAAAATACTTGAAGATGACAAAGAAATAATGGACAGATGGAGAGAATACTTTGAGGATATGCTTAATATAGAAAAAATAGTACAAGGATATAATGAAAAAGAAGAACAAATAACCACCCAAGCAACAGATGAAGGTGACCAAGAAATAAAAATAGAAGAAGTAAAAGAAGCAATTATAAAAATAAAAACAGGAAGAGCAGCAGGCCATGATTGTATATCACCGGAAATGATCAAAAACTTGGGTGAAAAAAGCATAGAAGTTATAACTAAACTATTTAACAAAATATGGACAGAAGAGAGAATACCACAAGATTGGGAAATAGGAGTGATATTACCCATCTTCAAGAAAGGAGATTACCGTGAATGTAAGAACTATAGGGGAATAACAATGATGAGTATAATGGCCAAAATGTACGAAAGAATACTGGAAAAAAGATTAAAAATACAAATAGAGACACAGCTAGAAGATTCACAAAGCGGTTTTAGGAAGGGAAGAGGAGTACAAGACCACATATTTACTATAAAACAAATAATGGAAAAAAGACAGCAAAGCAATACGTACTTGGCGTTTATTGACCTAGAGAAAGCGTTTGATAGTGTACCAAGGAAAGCGATATGGGAAAGCCTAAAAAGAAGAGGTGTAAATAAGAAATTGAGAAACAATGTGGAGTGTATGTATAAGGTCACAAAGAATTATGTACGAACGAGAAATGCAGAGTCACAGATATTTGAAACTAAAGAAGGATTGAGACAGGGTGGTGTACTGAGCCCAGCACTATTCAACATAGTGATGGATGACGTACAAAAAGAGATAAAGCACAAACTGAAGAAATTACCAGTGGGTTATAGAAATATGGAAATAACGACAATAACTGACTGCGTCTTTGCAGATGATTTAGTAATATTTGCAAAAAACAAGACAGACCTGCAAGAAAACGTAACAATATGGAATGAAGCCCTTCAAAACAGAAACTTAAAAATTAACATCGATAAAACAAAGGTAATGGTGATTGGGAAAGGAAACGGGCAAGCATCAATAATACTGGACAATACAAAAATAGAGGAAGTAAAGACGATGAGATACCTGGGCGTAAATCTACAGAAGAATGGTAAGAACGAAACTGAAATAAATGAAAGAATAGAAAAAGCAACACGGACATACTATGCTTTGAATAACAAATTTATAAGAAATAAAGAAATATCAACTAAGACAAAAATCCTAGTTTACAAGTCTATACATAAACCAATTTTAATGTATGGTAGTGAGAGCTGGGTGTTAACAAGGCAGCAAAAAAGTAAAATCCAGGCGACTGAGATGAGATTCCTGAGAGCAGTTAAAGGCATTACAAGAAGAGATAGAATACGGAATGAAACAGTGAGGGAAGAACTAAGAGTGGAATCGATTTTAAAGAGCATTGAAAGGCAGCAACTGAAGTGGTTCGGACATCTAATAAGAATGGAAAACCAGAGACAACCGAAACGGATATGGCTGGCAAGGACACAAGAAAAGAGGACTAGAGGAAGACCGAGAAAAGAGTGGAACAGTGCAGTGGCAGAGTGCTTGGAAGCTAGGGGAACAAAGTGGAAGGATGCAGAAGCAATGGCAAGAGACAGAAGGGATTGGGCAATGTTTTGTTCGTAAATAAAAAGTTTTTAGACGCCTTAACACCTTCGGGTATAATAAGGCTTTATCGATTATATATATATATAATTGTAAAATGCGCTGAATTGAATTTATATTGAAAATAAAATTTTCAAAACATATTTTTTTCTATGTCAGGCTTCAACATTCAACTTTACTAAATTCTACTCTGCATACTGAAACATCAACGGAATTACAAATAACTGTTACAGAACAAAGGCAATAGATATGACTTTCCCCAACTAACTGCCATAAATCTTCATTTCTCTGTAAATACATTATGGTGATTTGTTCCTATTCATTAGTAGATTATGTCTACAAACAAACACCGACCGATTCAGGCAAGGCTATCCGTTATTCGATTACCCTAATTTTCGTGAATAATCTGTTCTGTTAATTTGTTTCATTAGTTCGGTAATTTAATTGGTCGGGTGAAAAATCTAGAACTAATGAAATGTAAATTTCGAACGACCGATTTGAATATTGAAAAGTTCCCGGGTCCGTGCCACCGTCGCCGCCGCTGCCTCTTCAGCCTTTGTTCCATCCGCTAATTGTGTAATTTGTTTGCGGACTTTCACGGAGACTTGGTCCTTGATGCGCGAATTCCCCCACAAAACCGGATTGATCGATGTCGCCCCGGGTTTTGTTGTTTGTTTCGGCGAACAGCGGAGAGGCTCACGAAATGTTCTCACTAACACCCGGGCACATTAACGTTAACTGCAAAAGTCCCTGATAAACTAAAAGAGACATTAACAAACTACTAACAGAAAAGCGGTCCGCTAAAATTATTGTTATCTCTGGATATTTTATCTACCATCTAACAAATCCGTTCTCGTTATTTTGGACATTTAGTTCAGTCTGAGTGGAATCGTTTAAAAATTCAGAACGAATTTAAGTAAATATTTCTTTAAAGTTGGTATATATTTTATGCGGTGATTCACTAAATCTCTTAAATAACTGGTTTAAATTAATTCGGGAGATTTCAGAAGAGCTTTCCGTAATTACGTTTCATTAAATGATTTGCAACGAAAACGTTAAAATTATGTTTTTAAAAGAAATCATTAATTTTGTTTTCTTCTGAGATCAGCGCTCTATATCTTTTACAGTTCCAAAAGAAAACAGTAAATTAAGAATGTAGTGTAATTAGAATCTCAGGAATACATTCTGTCAATTAATTAAGTTCATTCTTATATAGAACATTATTGACTGATTAAACAGTGAGAATAAAGTACTTGTCTATATTTCACGAATTTTATTAGAGTAACATATTGCTGTGTATTAAACTTTAAAAGTAAATTAAATTAATGTAATAGAGCAGAAACAGAAATGAAACATATTTAAAACGGGCTGTATTTTAGATGAAGCCTGTATGATAACTATCGATACAACAAATTTATGTTCTTGCGTAGAGAAATTCTTAATTATACCTTTGTATTAAGCATATGATGTAACTAAACAGATCGTGTTCAAAAATGCATCTATGTTATATAGCAGTTTCTGTGTTTAATATTCAATGTCAATAGGTTATCGTTTATATTACGATCTAGTTTTATAAACACTTAAAATTTAGAATAAAAACATACATTACGTACCAGAATTAATTTAAAAAATATATAAAATACCATTTATGGTGCCATACTTTTATGACTAATATGTATAATCAGTAAGTTTTCTTTTATAACATATCAATTGTTCATTTTGTATCCTAGAGATAAGTTTAATTATAAATAGTGAGGTTTCTATTTGAAACCAAATGAAACAATATACTTCGATGGTATAATGTATATCAGGGGTGGCCAAACTTTTGACCTCTGAGGTCTACTTGTGTTCAAAAATGTTTCTTGCGGGCGACTCTAGGGTAGAGTTTACAAGAGAGAAATAAAACATTTTAGCGATAAGTTAGTAAGTATTTTTCTATTATATACGTTGAAAACAAAATACATAATGTTCATTCTGTATTAGGTTTTTGGGTGGATATTTGGCACTGCATATTCTCCACAAGTGTATTATATTGAGGAGTGTAAGAAGTAACTGCGATGCGCAAACAGGAAGTTAAGTGGGCATCTGTTAAACGAGAACGATGTTTGGTTTTTATTGTATTCATAGTAGAAAATGTCGATTCGCAAAGATAGGTGGAACCGAAAAACGAAGTCAAATATAAGGCAACCTTTCTTTGGCATGGGAACTTTTCTTTGCAAATCAGTTTCCAAAAATCAGTATTACTGCGAAATGCTTTGCTTTCAGAAATATGTCGCACCTCATTTTAATTATTTCTTCTTCCACCACAACAGATTCAGAATCAGTTAACTTGCCGATTTTTGCAGTCAAGCTGTGAAGGTCATTGCTTTCATTAAAAGGGAATGTCATGAAACTTAGCACTTCTTCGAGAGCGATGAAATCCAAAAACCTTCTTTCGAACTCCAGGTGCAAGTTCTCCAGCTGTCTGGCGAAAGTTTCAAAGTCCCTATTTGAGTTGTGCGTGCATTCTTCTTCCATGTTTTTATAGTTGCTTAGTTCACCTCGTCTTAATTGAGATGCATGCACTTGAATTTGACTTTTAAATGTTTTAATCAAAGTTGTCATATCAGTCACATTCCTGTCTTTTCCTTGAAGATTTAAGTTCAACTGATTGAGTTTCTCCGTTATGTCACAAAGAAAGGCGAGCTTCATGAGCCATTTTTCATCTTCAAGCTCAGGTACATTTTCTTCTTTCAAATGGATGAATGTTTTGATTTCTGGCAGTAATTGGCGAAACCTCTTCAATAAAAACACCACGGCTAAGCCACCTAACATCTGTATGTAGCAAAAGATCCGAGTGTTCGGCCTCAGTCTCTTCAAGTAAAGCTCGAAATTGACGCCTTTGCAAACTTCTGGCTCGAATAGAATTAACTATTTTAAAGGCAATTTTCATGATAATATCCGAGTCAAGAATTTTAGAGTACAAAACTTGCTGGTGTATGATGTAGTGATAGTTGGTGAAACTTGGAATGTTGTCATCATTTTTACACAATGAAATAAAACCAACTCTTTGTCCCAGCATAGCGGGTACTCCATCTGTCGTAATAGCAACTATTTTGTGAATCGGAAACTCAGTTTTTTCTACAAAATCTTTAAAAGATCTTCAATGGAATCATCGTCAGTAATTCTTCTTTTGACGTCATATCTTCAAAAACTAGACGCACGAAAATGCACAATTCAGCAGTGTCCGTCACATCGGTGGATTCATCGAATTGTAGTGAAAAAAAACTACATTTTTGCAAGTCTTCCTTAAGCAATTGTTCCAAATTTCCACTTAAGGCTTCACCTCGTCGCATCACAGTGTTTCGTGACAGAGAAATGGCATTTATGGCTGAAATAATTTCTTTCTTATTTTTAAAGTCATTAAACAGTACTTCTCCAGCTCTCTGCATGGCTTCCTTGATCATTTCTCCATCTTCAAAAGGTTTCTTTCGTTTTATCAATATTTCCGTAACAGCAAATGACGCCAGTGTAGCAGCTTTTGATTTCAAGTCTGGTTTCGTAAAAAAAGATTGTTGCGCACTTAAGCTGCTTTTTAATTCTCGTACTTTTACCTTCCGAATTTCACTGCCAAATGGAAAATCTGTGGCGTATTTGGAATGTGTAGTTTTAAAGTGCCTTTCCACATTTGCTCTTTTCGGTAATGCTACACTTGAATTATAAATTAGGCACACACATTTGTCGTTGACCATAACGAAAAAAAATTCCTCTTCCCACTCACTGTGATAATGGTAAGTCTTACTTTTTTTGCACTTGAACCAGATGGCACACTCATTTTGATTAAATAAAAGTCACAAACTCACAAAGGTCCCTACGTTACTTAGTATTGTTACGCCGCTGCCTGACGAATTTCACGTGAGGAACGAACGAACGAACGATGTCGACCGAGAGTTCGGTATTCACAACGCATACGTCTGTCCAAACGCACTCAGTCCAGGACTCTTCACGCACTTTTTATCGTTTCGTATCGCTTCTGAATTCAAACTGACTGGCTGTGGCTTCCGCCAGCTATTTATATTATATGATGGGATTAGCGCATCTAGAAATTTCGAGAAACAACTCGCGAACCCACACAGCGTTCGCTCGCGCGTCTTCACGAATCTTCCATCGCCGCCGTCGATATTGTTCTAGGCAAGTTAGTACTACCTAGTGAAACTAGATGGCGTAACTTGCACTGCGCTACGACCAAAGCGCGTGGGTAGTTATTTGCGCGAATACACTTGATTTTTTTTCTTCTTCTTTTTCAGTTTATTTATTTATCTCTTGGGGGCTACCTAAATCGCCTTCGCGGTCGACCGGTAGACCGCGGTCGACCTCTTGGCCACTTCTGATGTATGTAATGAATTACAATAACCTAAAAGACAATGAAAACTTGTAACAAACATAACATAATGTAATATGTGCTTTTAAATAATATATCCATATCCAATACCTATTTAAAACAGACACTATAAAGGATCGATAATATTGATAGAACTCCGGAAGACTCTTGAATGTTTAAAACAAAGCTTCGTATGGTATTTTTTGCTTATAAAGAAGTTATATATCCATTCGAAAACAATGTAAATAATACAAACGTCAAAATCTGTTTTGTATTTTGAGGTTATGTACCACTTAAATGAATGATGTCAAATGAAGAAAAGAACATAATAAGTGCTTTAGAAGGAGAGCAATTATTTGATCTAATTTTAAAATATTGACTTAATGGTCTTAGAGAATGAAGGACGTGCAATATTGCGAATAGGATAAAGATAGAATATGTACGATAAAAATATGTTTGTTGAAATTTATAGGTTTTAAAAAACTGATAAAAATATGCGTATTATGATGTTTACGTGGTCTTTAAACGCAATAAAACATTTGAAATAAGTTAAAGAATACGATTTTTGAAATACAAAATATAACTTTAAAAAAGGACTTAAGAGAGTTTATTTTGCATTTGAAAAAGTAGTTAGCGTTTCGAAGGTTATATAAGGCGACTGCATTAAAGAAGAGGATGAGAATTTCGAATCTATTTCAAGCAGCGTTCACAATTAATTTTGAAATAACCCACTCATTAAAGATATCACATTAGATTGTTCATTTTTCCAAACATTCTTAAGTTGAATTATTCGTAGAGCATACATATTTTAACGTCGTTTAAATTAATCATTAATTTTCTTTTTAATGAATTTTCTGTTTATATATCAAAATAATTTGAAACATACATTAGTGGGTAAAAGCCACACCAATTTGAATAATACAAAAGTATTTTTAATAATATAAAATATTATTAAAAATGGGGTGTGAAGATCACAATACAAGTTATATATTTGTGAATGTATCTCCTCTCCAGAGACGCAGATACGTATTTCTACAGGATCGTCGGTACGCCCCTGTAGAAAGGTGAAATACGTACCTGCGTCTCTGGAGAGGAGATACATTCACAAATATATAACTTGTATTGTGTTCTTCACACCCCATTTTTAATAATATTTTATATTATTAAAAATACTTTTGTATTATACAAATTGGTGTGGTTTTTACCCACTCATGTATGTTTCAAATTATTTTGTTATATACGCATTCGGTTCGCCCGACAAGTAGTGAAGACACGATAATACAGTTTTTTATAGATATGGTTGTTACCGTCTATAGAAACACGTTGCTTAGTTCGGCAGTTATTATGTAGACAGCGCTGAATATTCTTTCACGCTCTGTCTTAATAATTTCTGGTTGATAGCAAGGTAGTTATGTTTGGTTGAATGTATCTCTTCTCCAGCAGGGGCGTACCGACGATCCTGTAGAAAGGTGAAATACGTATCTGCGTCTCTGGAGAGGAGATACATTCACAAATATATAACTTGTATTGTGTTCTTCAGACCCCATTTTTAATAATATTTTATATTATTAAAAATACTTTTGTATTAATTTTCTGTTTGTTTTGTGAACTACAAACACGTATCATGCTGAGTTCGACAACTTGTACAACGAAGAAAGGCCTGTATGAGATACTGAATATGATAAAATTTCGAAGTCCAAAAGTAAAGATTTGAGAATTTAAGCGTACACGGATAATCAATTAGTATCAATTATAATTTTTGTTATAAAGCAGAGAGATAACACAGACACTCTAAAGAGCACGTAGAGAGTAGGTTTCACAAGAATCTAAAGATATCTGAGTTTTTATTTGTAATTAAATATTAATTAATTAAGAATCAAATAAAGTTTATAGTGTGAAGATAAATATTTTATATGGTAGGGCTTATTTCTCGCCAAGTAAATATTGAATAATACACTTTTTAAATACAATTGTATCGGTAATAGTCAAAATCCATAAAACTACGACATATTGTAAATTAAACCAAAAACAGCCATTTTCTTGATACTCTTGTTCATATTCAACCTGTTAATGTCGTTTTATATTGTAAATTTTGGGTGCCACGCTAGTTTTGGGACTAGAATAAGATTTGAAGTGGTTTGGAAAATTGCAAATTCAAGCCCGAGCGAGTGCGAACCAGGTATACGTTTAGGCAATCTGATCTACACTTACTCATTAATATAAGCGGCGTAATTGGACCAGGCTTATACCTTCGTAGATAAGTCTAGTACAGTATTGTTTATCGGGGGTTACAATTAATTAATATTTCAAGTCGTTTAAGCGTATGTAAATTTAGTTTCTGTTTTATATTTTGTATTTACATTTTATAGTTTATTCTTATAATTAAATATTTATATTTTTACAGTTCATTTATATATCTTAACATTTGGATTCAATATTTTATATAGAAGTTTTCCGTGAATTTAATAAATAGCTTGTTTGGCATTTATTTTTGTATATTTTATATGTACGTTAGCGGAGATCTCCGACAATATTTATTCACTTTTCAGGCATGTAAAATTTGTAATATAACTCCTGTCGATTATATACAGGTCGATACTTATTCTTATATATTTGATTTGTTAAGATTTTTGGGGAAAAACGTTTTCAATAAATATTGTTATAATATAATTTATTTGTGTCGTTTTTGATTTATACGTTGAGTTTGAATACCTTTTATAGACATTACACCTCGTAGGCAGTTTGTATGTACGTCCTCCGTGTAACACATAAACTCCAATTACAATTCATTTTTTTATAATCAGACACTTAATAACGTTTCGATAAAAACCACACCGTCTTCATTGAGTGTAGTCGGCTTGGCCGGTGGAATTGTATATTTTCATCAACCTTTCCACATAGGTAAGTCTTTAGAATTCTGCAGTAGTTCTGCAGTATATTATGAAATTATCAGAAGGCTATTTTGTGAGATTCATTTTTGCTATTTGCCCATAGCGATGTACTTTAAAGAGATTCAGAAAGAAAGTTCTCTATCAAATCCAATTTTGGTCATTCTACAAGGCAATTGCAAAAATATAAATTTGTTGCATAACTAATCACAATGGTCATGCATCAAGATACTTCGAGGGCGCACATTATTTGAACTACTTCATTATTCATGAATATTTCAAAATTTATTTAATTTCATGGAAGGTAAAATAACATACCTAAGATCCCAGGTTGCCTATATCACAAAGTCAAAATTATTTCTTAATTCAATTTGTGTGTTCACCCTGAGCGAACATGAACACGTTATACATGCTGCGCTAATGGATGTAGTAATGACGGACGTAGAAGCTCTAACACCGTTAATACATTATGCAAATCCAAACAGTTCTAAACACAACACGATATTTACCCCAGATGATTAATAACCAGAATATTCGTTTCAATTATTGCGTCGCTGTCTCCCTGCAGATACGAGAATGTTTTTCTTTACTGCATATACATACATGTTTTCATACAATATTGTCCATGCGTGTATACCAATTGGCTAATCGTATTGTTAGTGTGAGTACATAACATGTGTATGTGTCACTTTTGGAATGTGTAAATTGTTTTGTTCTAATAATAAAATTAATTGCACAATGACATGGAATGTTATAATCGTATGAAATAGGATTGTGTAGACATTGTTTAGCTCTATTTTATAATTTGAATATATATATTGTAATGATACTGACGAGCTGTTGAAAATAAATATAAATTTAATATTCCAAGTAGAAGTGGTTTTCAATATTAAATATAATAAGCGGCCAGCTGATTTTAAGTGTAATCTCGGGAATAATATAGATGGCGTAGTTCGGTCGGTAGAGCATGTAAAAGTAAATATAAAATAATATAGAGACTAAGATTTAAATGATCATCGTGGATATCCCTCACTTATAACTAGAGAACGGACGCAATTTCCATAAAACGCAATCGGCAATTGGAATTGTGAATAACGTCGCTCAGTACATCCCGGCGTAATTCAATGAAGTATTTGTTTGACTTACTCGGATACCTGGTCTCGCTGCGATAACAATGGACAAGCCAGCTATTGTATTCGAAGAATATAGTGTTTTTCAAAGTGTTTTCATGAGCGTAGATAGAAGCGGGGTTTTTATAATGTATTTTATTTATTAGTTTATATTTCGTAAGATAAATAAAGTGCTGTGAGTAAGTTTCTTGTTTTCATAGTTTTAACTGTTAATTACATCGTAATTTTTGTGATAGATCCTGTTTAATATCGTTTGATTGAATCTATTTCTACCAATTATTTCGACGTAAGAGTGTGCATTGAATTTCGTTCAGTTTCAATAGCTTACGCACACATTTTTAGTTTTCATTTATTTAGATCTAGAGCATTGTTTAAGTTACTTTTTCAGACATGATATGGAAGAATGTCGAGAACGACATTGTAAAACAATGGCGAGTTGGATTGACGGTCATACTGATTGTATATCCACCGTCAGTGATTCCGAAATTTATTACAAAATCCGTAAAATATCGTCAAAAATTCGTCACTTAAGATCGCAAACACATCTGAACTCTGTAAAACTTTTATGGCGGCTAATATTCCATTAAATAAACTTAGCAATCCCACTTTAAAAATATTTCTGAAAAAATATACTGGTCGAAATGTTCCTGATGAATCAACTTTACGCAAATATTATGTTTCTAGGTGCTATACGAGAACAGTAGAACGCATTAGAAGCCATCTTTTAAATCAATACATATGGATAAGCGCCGACGAAACGGTGGATATGTTAGGACGCTGTGTGGTAAATGTTGTAGCTGGTGTACTACATCCAACTATTCCCTATAACTCATATGTAATAGCAACAAGTGTTATAAATAGAGTTGATGCGGAAACAGTTGCTGAAACCATTAAGGAGAATATGCAAAAAATGCTTCATTCGGACGCCACGTACAAAGAAAAAATACTTTTATTTGTCAGTGATAGTGATGCGTATATGTTAAAAACAGGCAGACTATTGAAGAAAACATATCCTAATATGCTGCATATTACTTGTGTAGCACATGCTCTCCACAGAATCTGTGAATATATCAGAGACACTTTTCCGGAAGTTGATAGACTTGTATCAGCTTATAAAAAAGTTTTCAGAAAAGCACCATTGAGAGTAGCTCTTTTCAGGGAAAAATTTCCATCTCTGTCACTGCCTCCCACTCCAGTAATAACTAGATTGGGAACATGGCTGGAAGCTACTAGTTATTATGCTTAGAATTTCGATAGTCTAAAACATTTCGTAACACTGCTAAAGGAGGATGCTAGAAGTATTGGTGAGTGCAAGGAGCTCACACAAATCCCAAATTTAAAAAATCAGTTGTACTTTCTTCACGAACACTTTGGAAAATTGCCAAAACTAATCACTTATTTTGAAAATCGAAATCTCAAATTAAATGACGGATTAACCACATTAGATGTGGCTGTTAATAATTTGAAAAGTATTCCAAGTGACTTCGGATGTGGCCTTCGGCAAAAGTTTGAAGCAATTCTTAATAGAAATCCAGATTTAATTACATTGCAGCAATTATGTATGGAGACAATTCCATAAAATCTAACGGCTAAATATGAAGAAATAAAAGAATATTTCCAGTATGCACCTATAACCAGTTGCGACGAAGAAAGGACGTTTTCTATTTATAAAGATGTACTTAATTCAAAGAGAACAAAATTGACAGAAGAAAACCTTGAGAAACTATTGCTAGTCAATATTAATACTCCTTTACTCAACTTGAACGACAAAATGAGCAAATAAAACTGTTCCAATTATAGAAATAAAATTAAAAACTTTAAAAATACAACTTTTCAAGAAATACATATGTATTTCGTAATTTTATAGATCACCACCCCTTCGTTTTCCAATTATATAAATAAAATTAGATATTTTAGAAATATAGCCTTTCGCCTGTACTGCACTGGGTGGTAAGCGTGTCCGTTCTCTACTTATAACTAATCAGATCAAATTTAAATAAAATAATGGCATAGACTGTGCATCACATATTCCAATAAAACACAAATTTTTAAATCAACAAATATATAATATTTATTCAAGCTAGAATTCTGTACACGGTAAATATCTATACTTCTATTACGGTGAAATACTGAATTAACATTTATGGTTCAATTACATGTGTACAAAATAGGTCATGATGTGAAATGTATTTTATCAAAATTAGTTATTATAATACAATAAGTGACAGGAAAATGATCAAATGGTAAGTACTACTAAATATAAATGATATTAAGCTTGAAATTAGAGTGCTGTTATAGCTATTTATATTGTAAGCAAAAATCAAGTTGTTTAATTAAATGTGCATGAATGATTGTAAAATATAATATTGGCGTCTATAAATGTTTTAATAAAAACCTGTAATTCTTAGATTGGACGGCTGTATAAGGAAATTGGATTCAATAGACGGCAAAGGCTGGATTTCAGGTGTAGAAATGGTTAATTGAAGCTCTAGAAGTTCTCTATATGGCTTCGTTCAGGAGTCCGAAGATCGGATAAGGTTAACGGGATCTTGGCAGGTATGATCCGTTTGAATATTTTCACGGCGTCGGTGCAGTCAAATGACCTTCGCAAAAGATGCTATTGCGTTTTTCAGGTAGTTAATCGATTTTCTTCATTCAAAAACTATTTCAAATCGTAGTTTGGCACTTTATATAACTTTCTGCATATTTTTATATTTGTAACACAAATCATCACATTTTAATAGGTCAAAGCTTATTTTTTTCAAATGAAACACCCTGTATATTATTGCACAATTTTGTAAAGCTACTAAATCCCTTCAATTTATGTATACAACATATAGCCTCTAAAACCAATAGTTTCAGAGAAATTACCGTTTTATGAAATTCTTATTCTACATAAATTAATTTCGAAATGCGACATAATTTATAAAATTTATTAACCCTAAGTAAAATATAAAAACATAAATTTCTTTTCTTCTAGATATCTACAAAACAGTTACTTTATTAAATGCTCAACATGGCCACCAATTACTTCTAAACAATAATACATGCGGTGATTGAAAGCTCTGCTAACATTTCTTAGCATGGTCTCATCAATAGTTCGGAAAGTGTCTCTTATCCTTTGTTTCATATCTTCCTTTGTTGTTGCGAATGTTTTGACTTTTTGACTTTTAACATAATCCCACATGAAAAAATCTACTTTGTTTAATTCCGGGGAACGGGGTGGCCATTTAACTGGCCCTCCTCTGCCTATCCATCTTTGAGGTAGCCAGTTATTTAAAAACGTATTCACTACATCGGCATGATGAACTGGCGCTCCGTCATGTAAATACCACATCCTTTGCTTGACTTGATTGGGCAAATGTCGTATTAAATGGGGTAAATGGTTCTGTAAAAAATCCAAATAAATTTGAGCAGTTACCTTCCCATCAAAAAAATGCGGCCCAATCACATAATTTCCTATTATTCCACCCCAAACATTCAAGGACCATCTTGTCTGATTAGTAGTCTTTACATAATGTGGTTCTTCGGTGGAATAATAGTGAAAGTTATGTCTATTGACAAATCCATTTTTGTGAAATGTCGCTTCGTCAGAAAATAAAACATGATTGAAAAATTGTCTGTCTTGTTCAATTCTTCCTGAAGCCCATTCACAAAACGTTATTCTTTTTTCAAAATCATCGGGTAATAGCTCTTGCATCATTTGTATGTGGTATGGATGCATCTTGTTTTTGCTCAGAATTCGTTGGACAACAGTGCGACTTATGTTAGTCTGATGCGAAATTTCTCTACTAGATGTGTGAGGATTTTCTATAACACAAAGGTATTTTTAATAATATAAAATATTATTCAAAATCTGGTGTGAAGAACACAAATGCAGGATCACTATTAATATTTTCTGTGAACATGTCCGAATATATCCGGGGAACGGGGTGGCCATTTAACTGACCCTCCTCTGCCTATCCATCTTTCAGGTAGCCAGTTATTTAAAAACGTATTGACTACATCGGCATGATGAACTGGCGCTCCGTCATGTAAATACCACATCCTTTGCTTGACTTGATTGGGCAAATGTCGTATTAAATGGGGTAAATGGTTCTGTAAAAAATCCAAATAAATTTTAGCAGTTACCTTCCCATCAAAAAAATGCGGCCCAATCACATAATTTCCTATTATTCCACCCCAAACATTCAAGGACCATCTTGTCTGATTAGTAGTCTTTACATAATGTGGTTCTTCGGTGGAATAATAGTGAAAGTTATGTCTATTGACAAATCCATTTTTCTGTGAACATGTCCATTCGGACATGTTCACAGAAAATATTAATAGTGAACCTGCATTTGTGTTCTTCACACCAGATTTTGAATAATATTTTATATTATTAAAAATACCTTTGTATTATACAAAACTGGTGGGGTTTACCTACTCATGTATGTTTCAATTATTCTGATTTTCTATAACCTTTAACATAACTGTCATCTCATCATCTGCTGTTATTGCAGTCTTTGTTCTTTCAACTTTTGGATATGCAACATTTCCAGTTTGTGTATAAATCTCAACAATAAACTTTCAAATGCTTCTTTTCTAGGCTGCCTTCTAAGTGGATATTATTCATGATATAATCTTGAGGCAAATAAGCAATTTTTTAAACTTTCACTCAGAACAAAAATCATATCTATCAGTTCTTGATTGTCGAAGTTCATTTTTGCAACCTAATTTACACGAAATGTAGAGTAGGTATACTAAACTACTTATTCTTGACAATAGTATAATAATAAATTAGAAAATGTCACCCCCACCCCTACTTCTGCCATTGGCCAGTCCGAAATCACCCAGATCCCTACTTCTACTATTAATACCGTCGATCTCCAAGTCCCGATATCATTCGACGACGAGAAACCAAGGAGAATACTTCGACCTCGCCGCTGAAGATGTTGTTGTGGACCGCATGTATTATTGTTTAGAAGTAAATGGTTGCCATTTTGAGCATTTAATAAAGTAACTGTTTTGTAGATATCTAGAAGAAAAGATATTTATGTTTTTATATTTTCCTTAGGGTTAATAAATTTTATAAATTATGTCGCATTTCGAAATTAATTTATGTAGAATAAGAATTTCATAAAACGGTAATTTCTCTGAAACTATTGGTTTTAGAGGCTATATGGTATATACATAAATTGAAGGGATTTAATAGCTTTACAAAATTGTGCAATAATATACAGGGTGTTTCATTTGAAAAAAATAAGCTTTGACCTATTAAAATGTGATGATTTTGTGCCTTCATATTAAACACCCTGTGTATGAAAAAGAAGATACTCTTGTGCCATATGTTTAATAAACTCTTTCTCTTTGTAATTAAGAAGAATTTCGCTTTACATGTTATTAGTAAACTTTTATGAGATACATTTATGATCATGCAATTTTCTCTAAAATTTCATACTTTTCGCAATAATTTGGCAACGCGATAAAATTTTGTCGAAAAAATCTAGTGACTTATGTACACCGTTATACTGATTGCGATAATGTAAAAATATAGCTACCATGCCATTTAAAAAAATATTTCGGTTAAATGCCTCGACTAAGCTGAGCACCCTGTATAGTTACAATTATTTTACAAATATGCAGTGTTGCAATTGCTACAACTTCCATTTGAAACATTTTTTGATATGTGTTGTAATAAACGAAATATTGGACTTCCTCGCACTAATGGTCCACCCTGTATAATAGATGGGCACCATCTTCTGGTTCGTTCAAGAAACTTTCCGATCTTCCCTCGTATCTCGTATAATACGCGCTGAACCCATATGGCTACCAATTACAACAATCACGTTCGTGCATGCCCTCTGGTATTTCATAGACGAAGCGAATAAATTCTATTATTGAACTGTTTAAATTGGTTTTCTAACTGTTTTATTTATTAAAGAGATCGACGGTAACCCTGTGTGAATCCATCTGAGAAATTGTATTGTTTGCCGAAAGAGAATATCGCAGAATTTTCGCCGCTGGCAAAAATAGAATTTGTCCTGTACGTTTTACGATTTTCTTACTCGATCATGTCCAACTCGGCATCTTTTATTCATTTTATTTGATCCTCGTTTATAGCACTGCACACAAACACTATCCTGTACAAAGTAAAACAAAAACACTCCCATATGCACATAGTCTAGTTCCGTACGTAATTCGTGTTTAGAATAAATAGGTTTCCCGTGCGGGCACAGTGGCGAGAATTTCAGACACTTCCGCTCTAAATACCCGATAAAATTCCCTAGTAAATAAATTACGAATATATAAAGCTTCCAGTTCGCCGTTGTTCCGTTTCGTACAAGAACTCTTAAACTGTCGTTAGGGCCTTTTGAATTTCTTGTCCACTACGTGTTCGGGACGATAACAACAGTTAGTTTTCGCTTTGAGAAATAAAAAAGGAACAAGGGAAAAAGAAAAAGTATCTTAAGCATAAACTTGAAAACACACACACAAAGGATAATCTATTCAGTTTCCCTTTTGCATCTCCGCCCTTTACATTTCTTCGTGCTCATGTATGCCAGAAACTAAACTAAATAGTTTAGGTGTAGGCGATGTGATAGCGCACGAATTTTATTGTGTTTACTTTGGGTCGTGTCGCCATTGTGCATCCCAGGACGTATTATCCCAGGTCCATTTTTTATAATGTCTGAAAGAAGAGGGCTCCGCCCTCCCCAGAGAGTAAACAGAAAAGTATTGTGTCGCTGCGTAGATTAGAAGACACTTTCCATTTGCCGTTTTTTATTCTTGTAGCCGCGATCTATTAATGTAGCAACAGCAGGCTTTACCTCAGGATAACATTTGATGATGTGTGCTTGTTAGAATTCCTTTTTTTTGATTTATTACAGTATGTCATCTCAAAAGATGAATGAAATTGCTGACTAAGAGAGTGTGAAAACGACAAATTTTCGAAATACAGAAAAACGTAAGATATAAATAATCCAATAGAACACAATTTGTTTAGTTAAAAAAATATATTGTATTGACACATATTACATATATGATTCACCACACTGTGGCTTCATCAGCTGAATGAATATATACTGTAAACTTACATTTGGTACCTATTTATATAAACACAAATATAAAGGTAAAAAACCAAAAAATCTAATCTGAGAGGGGGTGAATCTTTTGTAGTTTTAAGCTGAGTAAGGGCGAGTTATTTACCTCTATTTGGTCATTTAAAATTATGCCTAAATTATGAAATTTATTAATTTCTAAACCTTCTAACACATTGAGTTTCTTACTTTTGTCTACTACATGTAATGTTTTGAAATTGGAATTGAATTTGTGGTTATATTCGAAACAGTGATTAGCAAAAGTTGAATCTGTCTTCCTATCTCTGTAGCTTCTTTCGTATTCTGTCATTCTAGTTCGTTCCTACCTGCCCTATATACACTGTTACGCTGTAATTTTCATTTCTAGTTTTTCTTATTTATTGTCAAGCCCTTGTATCTTAATTTGTCTGCGAATCATTTAAATACGTCTACGAGTACATATATATCTCGGTCTGTATTTAAAATTTGGTAACTGTATTACTCCCTTATCTCTTTCTATGATATATCAGAGGGTGATCAGATATTCGAGCTCCTACCATGGTGGTATTAGGATTCTTGCTTAAGTAGTGCAAATCTTCAGTGTAACGAAAGTTCTTTCTTTGGAGACTGTGGCTAAGTAAAAACTTAAAAACGGTATATAACCCCTTACCACAATTATTAATCGTATCCTAAATACGTATTTCGACAACTAAGTTGTCATCATCAGTAGGTAAAAACCACTAATTAAAAAGTCGCACATGGGGCACAGTAAAGCTAGAAAACCGCTTACGCAACAACTACTTTACACCGCGTCCACGTATAGACTAATTTTAACATGCGAATATAAACTACGAAAAGGTCGAAAGGAACTTACCTCTTAAGGGAAAAAGGCCTACACATATGTTTATTCTCCGAGTTGAAATACGACACCAACCAAAAAAGGATAATAATAGAATTCCTATAAAATTCCTATAGAATTCCTATAAAATATAGTTTTGTTTAACACTTAATGCAGATCATGTCGAAAAAGTGAATATATTTATCAGGAACAGCCAATTTTGTCATTAACAAATTGAGAAGTTCGGGGTGAATAGAATAAACCAAACTGGGTTTATGGCTCTCTGACGAAGATTTTATGCATGCGCTACAGCCTAGAACATCTGGGTCAATCTCGTGAGTTCCTAATAATCCGGGCACACTAAGCCAGACAAGAGAAACACACGAATCGTATCGAGTATTCCTCTCAGAAGGCTGACAATAATTTACAATTCCCGAGTGACAGGGCGAATTTAGGAAATCAAGTAATTCGCATGATAATATTTTTGTGTAGTCTAATTTGATCTGATAATTTGTTTTTTTTTTTGCTTTCTTATCCTGCTGTAATTAATCTACGTAGCATTTTTAGAGCTCGACTCATAGTAAATTCAATATATCTTATTTATTCCAAATTAGAAATCATTTTGTAGATTAATATATAATTGAATTGATTCGGCATTTACTTGATGAAGATCCATAATTTAAAATAGAAATAAAACTACGGTTGTAATCTTCACTTTTAATCTTTAATCGCAACACGACAATTGTTTCGCCAGCACAGTGGCTTCCTCAGGTGCTTACATCTAAAGAGTACGTTACAAACTAAATTTTAAATATATATATATATATATATATATATATATATATATATATATATATAGTAAACCTAATCAGTAGGCGATTAAAGGTCTGTATATTACTTCAAAATATATGTATTTAAAAAACTCTACATGTTTCGGCTGTATACGCCTTTTTCAAGAGAATACAAAATATGAATGACAGAATATAAATGTCAAGTAATTAAGTTGCTATGGTTTAAATTATTCAAAGATACATTCTAGTAATAATAATAAATCATGCCTTAGTATTCCAAAAAATAGATAACAAGGTGTGAAAATATGTGTTGTTCGCTGCTAGCAATTTGTGTCTCCTTCTGGGTATGAACTTGTGTGTTGGTTGCTGCTGGCAGCTTGCGTCTCTCTATGGGTGTGTGGTTTTGTGTGAGAGCGTAAGTGTAGGGTTTTGTATGTCGGTGCGTTCGTGCGTGTGTTTAGTGATCGGTCGCATGAATTTAGAGAGGTCGGATAACCAGCCGTTGCGTAGGGCCGCCAACCCTTTCCCGACAACTTCTTTACAATTCCGTGCAGTACTTCGACGGTCTGACCCCCGCCCCAACGAGGCAAGGCGCAGACAGGCGAAGCGCACCCTGTACGGGGTTGCTCATCGCAACTAAGGGAACACTCTTAGTGGCGGCCCTACGCAACGGCTGGTTATCCGACCTCTCTAAATTCATGCGACCGATCACTAAACACACGCACGAACGCACCGACATACAAAACCCTACACTTACGCTCTCACACAAAACCACACACCCATAGAGAGACGCAAGCTGCCAGCAGCAACCAACACACAAGTTCATACCCAGAAGGAGACACAAATTGCTAGCAGCGAACAACACATATTTTCACACCTTGTTATCTATTTTTTGGAATACTAAGGCATGATTTATTATTATTACTAGAATGTATCTTTGAATAATTTAAACCATAGCAACTTAATTACTTGACATTTATATTCTGTCATTCATATTTTGTATTCTCTTGAAAAAGGCGTATACAGCCGAAACATGTAGAGTTTTTTAAATACATATATTTTGAAGTAATATACAGACCTTTAATCGCCTACTGATTAGGTTTACCATATCATACCAAGGTCACGAAGTTATTATATATATATATATATATATATATAGTATTTTCGTGACCTTGGTATGATAAGGTAAACTTAATTAGTCGGCGATTAAAGGTCTGGTTATTACTTCAAAGTGTATATATTTAAAATAATCCTACATGTTTCGGCAATGATGCCTTTGTCAAGGATATAAAAAATATAAATGACAGAATATAAATGTCAAGTAATTGAGTTGCTATGGTTTAAATTATTCGAAGATACATTCAAATAGTAATAATAAATCATGCCTTAGTATTCCAAACATTTGGTATTGCCATGGGCTCTCCTTTAGCTGCTCCTATTGCAAATCTAGTAATGGAACATTTAGAACAAAATGTTATCAATTCATTAGACTTCCACCTCATTTTTTTCAAAAGATATGTCGATGATTTCATAACATGTATTCCGACCAACAAAATAAACTATCTCTTAAATAAATTCATCAATTTTCACAACAAATTAAAATTCACTATTGAAGAAGAATCTAATAACAGTATTAATTTTCTTTATGTTTCTTTGAGCTATGATAGACAGGGTACTATTTATACAAATTGGTATAATAAACCCACAGCTTCTTTTCGATATATGAATTACCACTCAAATGCTTCTACAGTATTCAATAAAATGATTATAAATAATCTGACTGATAGGGCAGTAAAACTACCACATGCTCAATACAGAAAAGATAACATCAAAAAAATTAAAACAATCTTAGCTGATAATAATTATCCACCACAAGTTGTAGACCAAACTATTAAAAAAAGAGTACACCAAATATACAACACTGCAGACACCAATAAAAATTTGAACAATGACACAACATATATCACGATTCCATATGTTCCACAACTATCGGAAAAAATTAAATACATTTTAAAAAAATATGATATAGCTACAACATATAAACTTAGTAATACTAATAAACACTTATTTTCAAAACTTAAACCTAAAATTGAAAAAATCGAGAAACACATGTCGTGTATAAAATACCATGTCGCGATTGCGATAGTTGCTACATAGGCCAAACGAAACAATATTTATACAAAAGAATACAAGCCCACAAATACTCTAAAACAGACAAAACTGCATTATCTACACTCAAACTACAACGCGATCACCATTTCGATTTTGAAAACACACAGCTAATTGATAAAGAACAACACACAATGAAAAGACAAATTAAAGAAATGATTAGTATTAAACAAGAAAAAAATTCAATTAACAACAGAAATGATATACAAAATTTAAAGCAGTATATACTATAACTTAATTTTGTAACGATCTACAATTTACCTTCATATTATATATTTTTTTTTTTTTGTTATATATCTTATGTTATTTAAATATCTTTACTTTTAAATATTATGTACTTTTGCTTATCATGCTGACTGTTCCGTGTTTTGATTCCTGTCTAGTTGTCCGATTAGGTTTTCGTGGTTTTCCTTCTCGTTTTGGGCGAATACCGACAACATTGCATCTTAAGACGCTCCACGGGCGCATACGTAATAATAACTCATGTCTTGCCTTTTCTCGTTTTCGTTTTTCGTTTTTTGTTTTTTGTTTTGTGCTGATGTGGTCCTCTACTGGGTTGTAGCCTAGCATATGCGCTACAAAACTCTAGGGGGGTCTGCCCGATGGGCGGTCAGGTGCCATTCCGCCTTTCGAGCATGAGTGAGGAACCAAGCTACGCGGCGCAAACCTCGGCGCCGTGCATTGCACACACCACTAGGACCGGTCCTGGGCGGCAACCTGGCTAGGCTGCCGTTAACAGCACACACACGTTCGACGTGTGTGCATTGCCCCCGCTTTTGCGGTAAACGTTAAGATGGCACATTGTGTGACCGTCGTTCACCGAGGTAGCCACTAAGAGTGTTCCCTCGGTTGCTATGAGCGACCCCGTGCAGGGTGCGCTTCGCTGGTCTGCGCTTTGCCTCGTTGGGGCGGGGGTCGGGCCGTCGAAGTACTGCACGGAAAAGTAAAGAAGTTGTCGGGAAAGGGTTGGCGGCCCCACGCACCGGCTGGTTATCCGATCTCTCTAATTTACGTTACCGGTCACTTAACACACGCACGAGCGCACCATCATACAAAACCCTATACTTACGCTCTTACACAAACACAAAATCACACACCCAAAGACACGCAAGCTGCCAGCAGCAACCAACACACAAATTCATACCCAGAAAAAGACACAAGCTGCTAGCAGCGAACAACACATCTGTTCTCACCTTGCTATCTATTTTTTGGAATACTAAGGCATGATTTATTATTACTATTTGAATGTATCTTTGAATAATTTAAACCATAGCAACTCAATTACTTGACATTTATATTCTGTCATTTATATTTTTTATATCCTTGACAAAGGCATCATTGCCGAAACATGTAGGATTATTTTAAATATATACACTTTGAAGTAATAACCAGACCTTTAATCGCCGACTAATTAAGTTTACCTTATATATATATATATATATACCGTATGAACCCCGGGGAGTGATTGATCTACCACAATGTAATAAGACGAAGACGAATAGCGAGTTTATGTGGTTAGGGTTGAGAGGGTATATTCAATCTGTTCTAGTGTCTAACTGTACGGGCGTTCCATTTCTTTATCCAACACATTCTACATACGATCTAAGTACGAATCAAATAATCTCTCTCTAACACATTGAATATTCCTATCAGTCGCTCATTGTGTTCAAGCAAGGCGAATATACTTGCAGTTGGCCAGTCATTACTTATATATCCATCGATCGCACGACGTTGTGCACACGGTATATATATATATATATATATATATATATATATATATATTATATATATAAAATCAAGAAGGATGGTACTATTTTACAATGTTTTTAAAGAAATCTATGAACTTACCCAAGTAGTGTCGGTAGTGAGAAAATGTGGCACATCTGGTCGGCCCTAATTATATATTTTAGGGTACTAAACATGTTTACGCATAAAATTTGTTTAATAAACCAAATACATATACATTTGTATTATCATCTAAACAGATTTTAAGTAAATAAATTTAAAAAAGGCGAGTTATTTAAATCTAATTGGTCATTTAATAAAATTTGTGTGTTTTAATTTATTGATTTCTAAACTTTCTAGTAAATTTAATTTGCTGCCTTTATTTTCTAAATGCAGAATTTCAAAATCTTTATCGATTAAAGATTAAAAGTGAAAATTAGAACCGTAGTTTTATTTCTATTTTAGATTAATATATTTCTTTAGCATTTTAATGCCAAATTAACTTTTCCTATAATTATTTAAATTCTAATTTTGTGACATATTCATACATAAATTTATTCTTGTAACTTATTTCTTTTGCGGACACTTTTTATTGCGGCATGTAAAACCAAATGTTTTTTCCATGCCCAACTGCAGTTGTACGATATATGTCGACGCATTTTGAGATGTAATAATTTTTGAATTTATATCTATATCTGTTTGTACTAAATTGTGAAGTTGACTCTGGAGTACCTTAGGAAAAGCTGCGTTGATTAAAACTAATGTAATTAAATTAATTTTTATATCAGTTTTATTTTTTTTCTTGTTGAGAGATTATTATTTTCCGAACTGTTTTTAACGTAATTTCTTAGTCTATGGTTATTGCATGATGTATATATTTTGATATACAGTAGGATTATATATATATATATATATAACATGAGAGCAAAATGAATTGAGGTAGTAGGAGGCTGCGGTTCGCTGATCGTATTTCGTGAATTATAAAGTAAATAAATCTTACTGACAGCACTTAAATGTCTCCTTGATACAAATTTAATTTACAACTTAAAATATTTATAAAATGTCATACAAATGTCATGTTTTATATTTTATTGAAAAGTTTACAATAATTGTTGAAACTGTTGTCCCTCAGCATTCAAACATAAATTTACGCGCCGCTTCATGTTTTCAAAAACCTTTTGTAAAATAAATCCGTCTACTAACTCGCACTGTCGTATGATATTGTTCCGTAAATCGTCTATTGTATGCACTGGATTTTTAAAAATAGAGTTTTTTAAGTATGGAAATAAAAAGTAATCCAGAGGAGTTAAGTCACACGATCTTGGCGGGAAACGGTCAACACTAATAATTCTTTCATCAAAAAATTCACGTAAATAAT
This sequence comes from Melolontha melolontha, assembly GCA_935421215.2. Taxonomy (NCBI): domain Eukaryota; kingdom Metazoa; phylum Arthropoda; class Insecta; order Coleoptera; family Scarabaeidae; genus Melolontha; species Melolontha melolontha. Next base: position 14,519,521 of record OW285235.1, read on the forward strand.
TTATTGTTTCACGGGCAGTGTGTGGTCGTGCGGAATCTTGCTGAAAGAAACCTAACTGTAACTCGTCATCATGCAGTTGATTTATGAATGTTTCCAGTATATTATTGCGATATCGTTCACCATTTATAGTTCCTTCGAAAAAGATCGGACCAATAAGCCTTCTACGTGACATGGCACACCAAACCCCTATTTTTACAGGATGCAACGTTGTTTCCCTATAATAATGCGGATTGTCTGTTGCCCACATACGCATATTCTGAGCGTTTATGTAGCCGTTCAGGTGAAACCACGCGTCGTCGGTGAAAAACGTTTTATCCGAAACATCGTCGTCGTTAAGATTTGCATTAAAGAAACGACAATAGGCAACTCTTCGAACGTAATCTGGCGGCAATAGTTCTTGATACAATTGAACCTTGTAAGGATGCATACCAATATCGCGTTTAAGAATACTGCGGCAGGTTCCATAACTTATATCCAACTGTTGTGCCAGTCTTCTGACAGATGTTGTAGGTTGTTCTCTAATTGCGTTTCTTGCATTATTAACAACATTTTGGGTCCTAACTCGAGAAGATCTTCCCCCTTTCCATTGTCTTTTTACAGACCCAGTTGTTCGAAAGTTATTTATAATTCTCAATAGGTCACGAGTAAAGTTCTTATTTACTAAAACAACTTCAGGAAAACGTTGTTGGAATTCTTCCTTGCACATTCCTATTGAATAATACCATTCGCCGTTTGGCAAACGTCGACCGTTACGAAAGTAACATTCTAAAATGAACACCATTTGTTCTTGAGTAAACATTCTGAATGTGATTATACTGTTTTTTTTTTTAAATTGTATTGAAAGAATTAATAATTCACACTGACAGTCTGTCATTAAATGTTTGACAGAAAAATATTGTGAATATAATTCACGAAATACGATCTACGAACCGCAGCCTCCTACTACCTCAATTCATTTTGCTCTCGTGATATATATATATACATATATAGTAAATTCAGTCGATTTAAGGTCTGGCTTTACTTTAAAGTATATATATTTAAAACAACCCTACATGTTTCGGCAATGATGCCTTTATCAAGGATATAAAATATAAATATAAGGTCATTTATATTTTATATATTTTATATATTATTGAATCGTATAACTTTTTTTAAATAAAATCAGTTTGTATTGATTTTACGATTACATTTTTTTTTCATGATCTGACAATCACATTCATGGATCTGTAACTTTGAAACAAATAAAAATGGATATACAAGTTTTGCGTTTTTGTTACTTGAAATGAAGCCTACTTTACACTCTTAAAATTTGAACATAACGATACGGGACACCTGTATATTCTATATAATTTATTCTTTACATTTTTCATACGTTGTCCTTCTATTTCAAGGACACCCGGTATATTAATTATTATTCTTTGTATATTATCCTGTAATAAGTATTTATTTCTCTATTGATAGGTAATAAATTATTGTTATGAATAAGTCTATAATCAATACGTCTTACCTGTTTTAAGATACGACGCAGAAACTCTCATTATAGACATAATAACACGTACCTCGGAACCTATAGAAAGTTAGGCCTTTCTTGTCAAGACAACCCAAATGACACTGTACGCCCAAGAACTAATGTAATCAACGTAGTAGAGAGGACGCTAAACTAAAGTAGAACTGGGTCAGATATGTCGCTAGAACAACACTGCATAGATTAAGCCATCCTAGAAGCTTCAAGCGGAGACATGTCGCATGTAAATTCTCGATTTTTTATTTTATTAACTTGCGGTAATATATGCATACTTTTTAAAATTAAACTAATTTTGGATTTAACATTTCTCTTCTATTTTCATTAGTATACATTGTAAAATAAAGTTTGTGTAGTTTATCGCCTTAAAAAAATAAATAAAAAACCGCCTTGAACAAATACGCTGTTTTCCCAAATTCGCCCGTAAACAGGACATATAAATGTATGAAACGCACCTACCAGGAAAAGGCATTCGTTTTCCTTTATCTTCGCGAAACGAAACGCAACGCGCTATTAAAGACGGCCATATTTTAGTCTGCCGTCCTTTTTCTTTAAATTGAGGCAAATATCTCTCGCGATGATATTTCATCAAGTATTATTTTGCGGTTTAGCTGCAGATCACGGGTGAAAAGGAAGGATGTGAAAACTATTATTATGAAAAAATGAGTAGAGCGGCTAATAAGAGTGTTTCCTAATCGTTATAGACTAAAAGAAAACTAGTGAATTGATTTACGCGTAGTTTTGTGCAAAATTATGCATGTTTATCCGGAGAAGGTTTCAACCTACTGAAATCCTGGATCTGACCAGTAGGAAGAAAGTTATGGGCCTAATAATATAATATCAATAATAGCAATACTATTATTGTAATGTAGATGGCGCCATGTGACTACATTTCTCATATTGAAGTTCACAAAGTAAGACATGCTGACCCTTATTCTTAGAAGTAAAATTAAATTATGAATTAACTTAGTGGCTATGAATAATTTGAAAAATATTAAAAGTGGCCTTCGGCAAAAGTTAGACGTAGTTCTTAATAGAAAACCACATTTAATAACATTGCGGCAATTGCTAAATACGCTGAAATAAAAGAATATTTCCAGTATGCACATATAACCAGTTGCGATGCAGAAAGGGCGTATTCTATCTTCTTCTACTTCTTCTTTGTCCTACTCCATATGCCTTTTCAGGCGTCGGATTGGGAGTCCTCTTTCACCCATTTCTTCCATTCCTTTCTATCTCTTGCCATCATTTTAATTTGTTCCTTCATCTTCCCTTTCGTCCTTCCTATTTCCTCTATTTGGTTTGTTCATTTTATTCTTGGCCACCCTCGTTGTCTTTCCTTTATTTTTTCCACCTACATTATTCTTTTTGTAGTTCTTTCTTGGTTCATTCTTACGGTATGTTCATACCACTTCAGCTGTTTCTTTCTTATTGTTTCCAATATTGATGTTTGTCTTGTTATTTCTCTTATCTCTTCGTTTTTATACTTGTCCCATATCTTATAAAAGGTATATATACCACAATGATTAATTGTATCCTAAATACGTTTTCGACAACTAAGTTGTCATCATCAGTAGGTAAAACTACTAATCAAGGTGTCACACATGGGGCACAGTAAAGCTAGCACAATTGATCACGCAACAACTTTACACGGCGTCCACGTATGCACTGACTTAAAAATACAAATATATCGACAAAAAATTACATCTCATAAGGAAACGGCACCAATATGTGTTTATACTCTTTTTGAACCGTCTACAACCTTTTTAACTCCTTTTCTAAGAATGAAAAGAGACGACTGTAGGCGATCGGTCCTTATCTCCGTTCATCGAGTTCTGTTTGCTTTTAGCGATATGAATGCTTTCGTATGCGTCAAGATCGCGGGGATTACTGATGGCTTTGACAAGTTTTAACCCTTTAATCGAAATATTGTGTAGTGTATTTAAAGCATGGAAGGAAACGTTAGATTTTTCTGGTCTATTGTATTTAATATGTGATATGTGTTCTTTAAACCAAGTTATTAGTGATCGTTTTGTTTGGCCTATATATTTCAAATTGCAATCATCGCAATTAATTTCGTATATACCTGATTTATCTTTGGTGTTTCCTAGGAGACTTTTGATAGTATTTTTGGACCGAAAGGCAACTTGGAGACCTCGTTCTTTCACAATTATATTAATGTTTTTCGTGATAGGGTGGTATGGTACGTACATGTACTTTTTCTCCTGGTTACTTTGAGATACCAAACTTGTGGATTGGCGGATTGTATTTTTTTATTTTGTTTTTCTAATTAATTTGTTAATTAAATGATAAAAACACACTATATTTAATAACAGTGCATTAGTTAAGAACATTTTATTTTGGCATAGGTATGTAGATGATATCTTAATTTGTTATACAGGCACAGATAGACAACTTAATAAACTTGAAGAATTTATCAACTCAATACATAAAAACATTAAGTTCACAATAGAGAAAGAACAGAATAATAGCATTAACTTTTTAGATTTAACGATTAAGAGAACCAATAACCTACTAAAATTCTCGATATACCATAAAGAATCGCACACAGACACAACAATACATAATAAATCAATGCACCCAATTCAACATAAATTAGCAGCATTCTATAGTATGATTCATAGACTATTAAATATACCCATGTCAATAGAAGACTTTAATTCAGAATACAACATTATAAATCAGATTGCAATCAATAATGGTTATGACCCGAATATAATAGATAAAATAATATCCAAAAAACGAGAAACTAAAGCAATACAAGATATATATCCGATTACTAAAGATCATGACAAGAAATTTAAAATTATTACTTACCTAGGCAGACAAAATAAAACGTTGGAAAAAATTTTTAAGAAAACAAAATATAAACATTGCATATAAAACCAACAACCATATTAGTAACTACATCAAAAACAATAAAAGTAAAACAGCACATCATAATAAGTCAGGTGTGTATAAACTAACTTGTGGCACATGTACTAAAACATATATCGGGCAAATAGGTAGAACGTTCAAAAAGCGTATATACGAACATTATTATTCGTTTAGAAATGGGAAAACAGATTCAGCATACTCCAACCATTTAATTGAAGAAAGCCATAGTTTTAATAATAATTTCAAGATCCTACACGAAGAAAAGAAAAGTAAGAAACTCGATTTATTAGAAGCAATGCAAATTAATAAACAAAAATTTTCAAATAAATTATTAAATGACAAAACAGAGCTTAATTCCTCCCCTCTGTTGAATTTATTTCCTATTTTTGATTGAAATATTTTGTTAGATATGTGTCACTTGTAATATAATTTATATTATCTATATGTATCCCTTATACTAAAAGAGGCGGGTAAAAATATTTCGGTTTCCAATTTCTGATAATACCATTAAGTTATAAAATAAAAAATATTTACGTTTAAGTAAAATATTTTATAGTACCGCTTGTTATATCTGAAGAAACCGTTGTACGATGAAACAGCTGTTATATAGTCATTATTAAATATTATTAAATAAAGTGTAAATCTAATACAACATTGTGTGTTTTTATCATTTGATATGGATTTACATCAAGTAAAGGCAGAATCGATTCAATTTATTAATTATTTCTATGTCAAAGCCATTATACTTCGCGATGTTTTTAATTAAATCTAGTTCTATTTTGTATCTCTCTTTTGTTAACGGAAAGTTTACTAACCGATAGACTAAGAAATTAAAAGAAGCTGTCTTATGTTGAAAACTATGATTTGAATTCACGATGATGAATATGTTAACATTGGCTTCTTTCCGGCAAATACCGATTTCTATTTTATGTTTATTTCTAATCAGTAAAGTATCTAAAAATGTTATCCTGTCATTGTTTTCCTTTTCCACAGTAAATTTAATCGTCGGAAATTTCAAATCTAACGGATTAACGAACACGTCTAATTCGCATTTCCGTGCATCAAAAATCGCGAGAATATCATCTACGTACCTGATCCAGACTCTCGCGAAATATTTAGCGATAGATATTTTTGACTCATGAATAAATTGGCTATGAAAGGAGATAGGCAGTTACCCATTGTTGTGCCTTGTTTCTGCTCATAAAATTTTTCTCCTACTTGGAAATAATTTTGCGTCATGCACAGAGTTGTCAATCTCATGTATTCTTTTACTTTTGAAGGTTTAATGTTATTCTTATGGAGCAAGTCTCTAAATATTTCATAGTCTCTGGAATAGGTACCGACGGGAATAATGACGTTACATCGAGTGAATCTAAAATTTCCCCGGCTTCCAGTTCACAATCTTTAATTAATTGAACAAATTCTAAGGAATTACTAATTGACAAACTTTCTGGTTTTACGGGTTAATTTTTAAATTCATTCACTAACCATTTGGAAATCAAATAAGTCGGTGAGTTAATACCTGGGGAATACCTAGGGAATACCAAAGATAAATATACAAAAAGGTTTAAGTATATCAATACGCTATGCACGTATTACGCATTTGTTACAAATGAAACAGACATGCAATATACATATCTGTAACTGTACACATGGACAATACACCTCGTATTTTCAGCATTTACTTCTGCTTAAGACACGTGTTTCTGCCATCTGTAGGCGTCATCAGTCAAGCTAGTGAAGCAATGTAATACAAATGATACAAATCTTTTTAAGAACAGTTTTGTATCTGTATATACATTTACGCTGAAATCGCCTACAAGATATAGCAAATTTCGTCCTATAAGGTGGCACTATTTAATAAGTGACATCTGACGGACGAAAGTGACTATGCCGAAAAAGGCGACCTTTCGCTTGACCAGCTATGCTGGTACATAAGCGAAAAAATACGTATAGGTGTAGTCCAGTAACACGAGCCAGATGGCGATCTAACAAATGCGTAATACGTGCATAACGTATTGAGATACTTAAACCTTTTGTATATTTACCGCCATCTGGCTTATTCCTACGGAATCGCATACCATAACAATTTTTATCCCATACTTCGCGGGCTTGTTAGGAATATACATCCTAAAAGGACAGCGTCCTCGGAATGCCAAAAGCTGTTCATCAATGGTGACATATGAAGTTGGAGTATATGAATTTCTACATGTGTCAATAAAAATTTCCGAAATTTCTCGAATGTGTGTAAAAGGATCATTTACCTTTCTCTCTTCTCTTGTTTCTCTATTATCGCATCTAATACAGTTCAGCAGGTACAACAAACGATCACAATTCATACATGATCTATAAAACGTGCCGGAAATAGTGCTATCAAACATGCCTTGCTGACAAATGATTATCTTTTTTTGCGGCAGAAAGGATTAAAACACCAAACAAGGCTTTCAGTTCGTCTTTTGTCGTTGGGGAAACATTCTGGTGGCCGCTGTATTTTTGGGCTTGTCTGGCGATTTCTGCATTTGTATGTTGCAAAATAATATCAAATATATTGTCAGAAAAAAAATGTAAAAAATATTCATCCAGGTTAGAACAATCTTTTGCAGGCCCTTTAGGACCAGCTATAAAATGTATAATGTTCCTAGCAGCCGTTCTTTTGGATTGTTGAGGCAGCTCAGATGGCCATTTGTGACCATTCTTGCCTTTTAAACGTTTGCTTTTCAAGTTGATTACATATTTTGAACGTGTATGTACTTGTAATAAAGGAATATCAACTTCATCTAAACTAGGTTCTATTTCTTCTTCAGATTGAATTGAGCTAAAACTTTGTTGGATGAGACAAACAGCCGAATTATTATCTTCATCAACCTCACTGTCGGAGGCAGATGATTCAACCTCCAAAATGTCCTCTTCAATGTCACTACCATCATTGTCGTCAAATGATTCTGGATCACTCTCTTCTCCATTCATGACACGTGCCGCTTCCTCCTCCAGTTGCTTCTCGGTCAAAAACTTTCGATTTGACATCTTAATAAAAAAATCACTATATTTATTATAATGTATTTAAATAATAATAATGAAGAAATATCTTACCTCAAATTTCTATTACGAAAACAATTAAATTCGGTACGAAAAATAAGAACCAGTTTAATTTATAAAATGACGTAAATACGGGACTTTCGTAAAATTTACGAACCTATCGCCGAAAAATCGCTTTAGGGTCGGAAACCAGAACGACCGCGCACCACACTGTCTAGCTAAATACTAGACTAGAAGGTACTCAGTAAGGCAATTCGATGCATTGACCGTAAGTAAGCGAAAAAGTACGATGTCTTACGAGCATCGTAAAATTTACGAATGACCCGTAATCTAGGGCTAAAAAATAAATGCCATGAAATTATCTACCAGATTATAATAAAAAAAATTTCAGTCCAACAATATTTCTGTCTTGTATTATCATTTTAAGTTCTCAAGCTCTTAACCCTGCAGAACTCGCGCCATTCTGTGGAACGTGAGCCCTCACGCGTGAGCATTTTTCTCACGCTTCATATTTTTTTTTATATAACGTCAGGATGCAAATAAAACTAGTATTTTTTAAGTCAAAATCAATATTTATTGTTTTTTTAAACATGTTATTTGCTTATAAAAGTTTAAAATCTCTAACATTTGCTAATAAAATAAAAATAATAAAATTGTAATCGAAAATAAATTGCAAAAAATCCTGTATTCTCTAAAATGCTAATCACTCTGATCTGAGGAACTATTGACGTTGGAACATGAGGGACAGACATATTTAGCATGTTCTGTACAAATCACTTTATTGCACTTCTCGCAATATTTCTTGCTTTTTCGATTTTTTCGCCTAGGACAAAACGCACAAAAACCTGAGGCAACCTCTCGCACAACTGTTGATTCCTTCATGTTACAAATTTTTCGAATTCGGGTACGTAAACTCACCGGCAAATTCTGTTTTGAAGAACGATTTATCAAATGTGGTTTGATCAATTCTTGAGCCAACTCTTTCAAATATAATCTGCGGTCTTGAATAATTTCGGTATTATTTTTATATATTATTTGAGAGTTGATACCGCCTATATCCAAAATTGAGAAAAATAATCTTAGAGGCCATCTACAACAGAACCTAGAGACAGAGTAAGTTGACTTCAGCTCATCTACAACATCGACTCCGCCTTTTGTCAAATTATAAAACGTGATTATCTCCGGTTTTGAAGCATCTCCAGATTCTTCATCGATTTTATCATCACTATGAAATGTAGATAACGTAGAAACAATTTTGTTTGGTTTCGGTTTGTATGAAACTAAAACCATAGGTTTGCAAAATGCAAATATGCTGCTATTTAGTGGTCTAATTTTAGTATTCAACATCAACGGCGGTATCTCTTTTTCATTTTTTCTTAACGTTCCGACAATAGTTGTTTTCATTTGAATCATGTCTTTGGCTAGTGGTATAGATGTGAAATAGTTATCCATCGTAACGTTTCGGCCTGTGTTCAAAATTGGTTGCGTTATTCGTTTTACTACAGAGCTTGCCGAGTTATCCAATTTAAATGGGCCTTCAGGCTGTTTACCTGCATAAACTTCTAAGTTGCATATATAAAACATTCTAGAATCTACTAAGGCCCATATCTTCAAACCATATTTTGCTGGTTTATTCGCGATGTACTGCTTGAATTTGCACCGGCCACGAAAATTTTCCAGCATTTCATCGACTGTGCAGTATTCACCAACTTGATAGTTGTTTAGGCATTTCTCTACAAATTGCTCGAATACTTGCCGAATTGGAGCTAAATTGTCATATTTCTTTCTTTCCACTCTGTCAGTTACGTTATCAAATCTAAGAGAGCGTAATAAAAGGTGAAATCTCTCTCTAGACATTGTAAGCTTGAAGCATTCTGGAGCCGTGCCATCGTCCGACCAGAGTTCCCGAGTGTTCAAATATTGAGCCTTTTTTATCCCAGCCATATATAATAGTCCAATGAGAGCATATATTTCTGTCTCATTTGTTGCACGACAATCCCTATCTCGCGTATAATTTGGGCGTACCTTGTCTAGAAATATATTTGTACAGTTCACAATATGTCGAATCATATCAGGCGGAAAAAATAACTCCCAGCATTCTCTTACAGCTTTTGCATTTTTTGCAATGGAGGTGACACCGGGTAAATGACTAACAATATTATGTCTCGGAGTGCGAGTGTTAGGATAAGGTGAGTGGGCCAACCAGCGAGTTGTGCCATCTTTACCAATATAATGATGTTCTCCATCAAATTGAGGCTCTGTGTCAACTATCATATCATCATTTTCGTTATAACGATCTGATTCTTCTGTGTCTGTATTATGGTCACTGTGTTCACTGACATTGTCACTCTCCACTTCATAATGATCTCCATCATCAAATAAATTTTCTGATTGCTGGTCAAGGGCTGGTTGAGTAGCCATCCATGTTGGTTGTGGATTTAATTCTGCATATTGTTGTCTTGCTAATTCGACAATTTTTTGAGTTCTACTCATTGCCATTATACTAAAAAAATAACATCGTCAAATAAATATGTCATTTTCACTAATATAAAACATTTAGTACACGACTAAATACTAATAAATGCAATACTTACATAAATAAGATTAGAGAAACACGTCAATGCTATAACTCGCCTAGTGAGAGAAACGTCAATTGGCAAAACAAAACACCAATGCCGGAACTAGCGCCGTGAGCGAAATGCTCACGCAGTCTGCAAGTGATTGACAAGTTCTTCCTAGAAATTGCTACAGACGACTAATCGGTGTATAGGTTGCATTTATAAACAGAAGTGATACGTAAACTCAGCTAGAGGGCGCCTCGTTCCTATATCTCAACCCTCTTTAAAAATACAGCAATTCTGGCTTAAGCGTGAGCAAAATGCTTATAGGCGCGAGTTCTGCAGGGTTAAAAAAACACACATTATAAAAATCTCGCCTGGTATTAAGATCACGCTTACATAAATACATATTTTCTACAAAGCTCACACTATTATAAAGAAATTTAACTCAAATTTACTGATTTAACGTTTAACATATTTTTTCGTGGCCTTTTTTTGGGGAATCAGAGAACCCGTAAAATTATTCAAAAACTTAGCACGTCGTTGTAGTCTCTGAAAAATATGTACAAATCAATTTTCAACACATTTGTTATATCTGCACACACCCGCATAAGCACGCACACGCTTTACTAGGCCTTATTCACTCCTCCATAAACGGGTCCATAGAAACTTCGCGCTGCCATGCAAATGTAAACTCGCATTTACATAATATCACGCTTGAATAGAGCGCGCAGCAGTTCCAGAAGACTGCCAGACGTGTTCAACATATGCTACTGTTTTGGAGTGGAGGCGCAAGTTAGCGTTTGCATATCGAGATTCGACCAAAACTATACACGCAAGGTAAAAATTCCCGGGAATATCTTCTTCACCTTTTTATTTGTATCGCGAACTTTATTCGCCTCGATATACTTAAATTACACTTGGACAACTTTATTTCGACTCATTCCATGGAAATTTAGAATTCACCCCGTTTTATATTCGTGTGTCGTGCTTTATGGAAAAAAGGCGTGTAAATATTTATATAATAATAACTTTTTTACAGGTTGTAAACTTAGTACGCACTCTCGATTGTTATTAAAGAACAATAACATTGTATTAAATGTTCTTTCAAGAAGTTAGATTACATTTAAGTGAATACTGTTTAATGGCTCATTGATTCAGGATAATGTTTATGGTATCGAAACTACATTACGGTTATTGAAATCGATATCAATTTATCTGCATAAATTATTCGAAACTACTTTCGACTTGAATACATTTTAAATAGTTAATTGACGAAGGAGATACTTGTTGAAACTTCATTATAACGCTAAGAAATAAGTAATTAAACTTCTAGTTTCAAAAATTCTTTTATTGTAAATACCACTACAATATTGTTTCGCCGTACAATGGCTTCATCAGGTGGATAAAATACTGAATATGTACAATACACGTTTGAATATTTATGTGAAAATTATTGGGGAAATGGTGGTGGAAAATTTTTACAATCTTAAATTTAGTAGAGGGGAGTTGTTTAAATCTAGTTGGTCATTTGAAGCTAATCCTAAACTAAACTAAACTAAACTATTGTATCTATTAATTTCTACGTTTTCTAACAGGTTAAGTTTTTTACTTTTTTCTTGAATGTGTAAAATTTTGAAATCTATATTAAATCTATGATTGATATCTATACAATGACTTGCGAAAGTTGAATCTGTTTTCTTTTCTTTATGGCTTCTCTCGTGTTCTTTCATCCTAATTTTGAATGTCCTCCCCGTTTGTCTTATGTATACCTTATTACAATCTTCGCATGTTAACTTATATACACCAGAGTTTGATTCTTTGTGTATTTTATCTTTGTTGTTTTTAATAATGTTCTGTATAGTATTGTCTGTTTTAAATGATATATGTTCGTTATTAAGTTTTTTAATGAAAGTACCAATTTTTTCCGAAAAAAGTGATTGAATTATAGGAATTAATTATCTTGTATTTTAATTTTGGATAAACTAAGGAAAGGGTTTTGGATTTTTGTTGTCACAAAAAATACTTAATTCAAAATAGTAAACTAGATAAACTTATTTCCTGTAAAAAACATAGCACAATGCCGATTCCTTTAGTTAACATAAATCAAAATATTAATTTTTATGAACGATTTAAAAACCTTACGGATGTAGAATTCAAAACCGAAGAAATTAATCTTTTATCTAAAGGTTTCAAATACAACTTAACCCCTAACATTAATAATAAACACTTAGAAATCTTAGCAGTAGAAACAGATTTAGCCTTAAATAAGCAAAAGGATAACCAGGGAAATAAATATGCAGCTAAACATATTCTAGAAAATTACCGTACTACTAAGCATTTTAATATTGAAAATAAAATAATTAAATCAATTAAACAGAAAGCGACTAGTAACAATATTATATTTACAAAAGCTGATAAAGGAAATACAGTTATAGCAATTCCGGAATCAAACTATATACATAAAGTTCATGAATTCCTCGATAATAATTCATTCATAAAACTTAAATCTGATCCTACTAACAAATTTCAAAAACAGATTAAACAAACTATAGAAAAATCAGGTTCTCTTTTTAATAACACTCAAAAACGTGTATTAACCACTATGAATCCCCTACCCAAATTATACGGTTTAATTAAACTACATAAAGAAAATGCACCTATACGACCAGTAGTATCGTACGTAAAAGCACCTTGTAGAAATGTGTCCAAACACTTAATAGATTTAATTCTTACACACACTAAATTCAAATCTAAGTTCTCCGTTAAAAATTCCCAGGAATTAATTAACAACATTTCAAACTTGCAATTACCAAACAAATGTAAACTCATTTCTTTTGATGTCTCGAATTTGTTCACTAGTATCCCACCCCAGGAGGTAATAGATTTAATTACTTTTCAACTAGAACGTAGAAACACGAACATTGTCAAAAAGACCGAAATTTTACAGCTCTTAGAAAAGTGCCTGGAACAAAATTATTTTCAATTTAAAAAGAAATTTTATAAACAAACAGAGGGTCTAGCAATGGGAAACCCACTAAGCCCCTTATTAGCGGAAATTTTCATGAATAATTTAGAAACTATAATTAGTACACATCCCTTATTTGGTAATTGTGTATATTGGTTTAGATATGTTGATGACATATTAATTTGCTTTAACGGTTCAGATAGACAATTAAAAACTTTTTCATAATTATATCAACACTATTCACCCCAAAATAAATTTTACTATAGAAACAGAAATAAGTAAAAGCATTAATTTTCTAGATTTAACCATATCACACAAAACTAATAAACACGAGTTCGCTATATACCATAAACCAACACATACAGATACCACAATACACGCTAATTCTTTTCATCCTATAACACACAAATTATCAGCATACCAATCAATGTTATATAGATTAATCCATGTACCTATGAGTAATAGTAATTTCGACCTTGAACTAAATAGAATATACACAATAGCATTAAACAATGGTTACTCTATAAATAATGTCAATAACATCCTAAATAGCCAACAAATATCTAAAACCCTTTCCTTAGTTTATCCAAAATTAAAATACAAGATAATTAATTCCTATAATTAAATCACTTACTTAGGAAAAATTTCGGAAAAAATTGGTACTTTCATTAATAAACTTAATAACGAACATATATCATTTAAAACAGACAATACTATACAGAACATTATTAAAAACAACAAAGATAAAATAGACAAAGAATCAAACTCTGGTGTATATAAGTTAACATGCGAAGATTGTAAAAAGGTATAAATAGGACAAACGGGGAGGACATTCAAAATTAGGATGAAAGAACACGAGAGAAGCCATAAAGAAAAGAAAACAGATTCAACTTTCGCAAGTCATTGTATAGATATCAATCATAGATTTAATATAGATTTCAAAATTTTACACATTCAAGAAAAAAGTAAAAAACTTAACCTGTTAGAAAACTTAGAAATTAATAGATACAATAGTTTAGGATAAGCTTTAAATGACCAACTAGATTTAGACAACTCCCCTCTACTAAATTTAAGATTGTAAAAAAAAAAAAAAATTTCCACCACCATTTCCCCAATAATTTTCACATAAATATTCAAATTTGTATTGTAAATATTCAGTATTTCATCCACCTGATGAAGCCATTGTATGGCGAAACAATATTGTAGTGGTATTTACAATAAAAGAATTTTTGAAACTAGAAGTTTCACCTGGCCTCTCACCTTTAGACTTTTTTCTTTGGGTATACTTAAAAAATGAGGTGTACAAAACACGATACGACAACGTGCGCGAATTGCAAGACAAGGTCAGAGAAGTTTTTCGCCAATTAGATACAAGGACAATCTTAAGAGCCACCCAGAGTGTACTGCAGCGGGCACGAAAATGTATTAAGCAGGAAGGTGACACCTTTGAGCAGTATTTATAAGTTATACATGTACTTTCTTCTACTTAATTTAATTTTGTAAGCTGTAATATGTTAAAATAAACGTTAAACACAAAATATGTATCTGTTTTGTCAAAAGTTAGCGGAGCAATGACAACATTTAGAAGGAAATAGAAACTGCTATAACTACTTTATTATTCGTTTTAGAACAATAGTTTATTGAAACTTTTATACTACAAAGAACATTAGCATTCAGAATTTTTAAAAATATACAGGCTGTTCCATTTAAAAAAAATATAAATTTCAAAATTTCTCGAAAATGCGTTATTCAATTTTTTTTTTCACGAACTGCATGCTAATCAACGTTAAAAACACTAATACTTTGCTAATTTAACCTACTTTCTAGAATCAATAATAACAGAGATAGCAATGGTGCGCACTTAATTTGAATCAGCCTGTATATATATACCATGGTACAGATTTATTAATGTGGAAAAAAAATTGCCAGAAATATCTATATTTTTAACTACGTCAGTGAACATAAGTCCGTCATATGTCAAATATTAAGCAGATGCTCGGGCAATCATCAATTTATAAAAATAATTTAATTATGAGAATATTTTTGTAATCCGTTTAGAAATAATAACTTCGTACATAATACAAATTCTGTATAGTAGATACATTCTTATAAAAGAGCAAAACACAAAAGCAACGGAAATACTATGTCGTATAGATTTAAGTTATTTCGACCCCTAAAGTGCTTAAATAAATCACATTTAAACACTAGTTTCTTTGTTACCTCGTCGTCTTATGGGAAAATGTAAGCGAAAAAAGATGACTTGAAAGCTTACTTTAGGGAAGTTCGAATAAGAACTGGTAAAGACGGCTATATGTAAAAATTTATAGAATCGCTTCGGTTGGTAAATTACGCGACCCGAGTTACACGGCTTTATTTTCCCGTTATCTGTATTTAGGGAAATCTACGAGGAGAGAGAGAAAGTGAGAGAGTGAGCGGGATAGACAGCAAGTCAGACCACAAATAAATAAAACTCTATCTGCATCTGACTACCTAAAGTGCTGATAAGACTATTTAAGGAAATATATATACGTTGAAGATTTTATAGCGCGGAAAATATTTCACAACATAGAAGGGCGGTAACTATTTATCTTTATGGTTCTTTATGACAATGCAGTCGGTTCGTATTATGTCTTGAGGATCTACCATTTTCTAGGTGTCACCTTGAACACTACACTACAGTACAGTTTATCGGAGGTGATAAGTTGGTGCAAATTCAGTTGACGTTTTATAAGGTAGAATACACCATTATATTCTTAAGTTAGCGCATATACACAGTCTAACCATAAATACTGTCAACGTTGCACGATTATACGAAATCGTGTCAGAGAATTTCATAAAATCGTAAATGTATTGTCGGGAATATATAATATGTCGGTACTTATTTAGTAGTTGTGTAATGTACCCTAATGTGTATATTATATTATATTATATTATGTGTATTTCAAACTATTAAATTACACGCTGTATATTATTTTGTATCGTTCTAATATATATAAATTCATTATTTATGTTTTTTAGATTAGTTTCAGATTCACAGCATTTTAACCTTATCGTCATACACAAAAACGTTGTCCATAAATTAGGACACACTTAACACACTTAAACAACATTTTCTAGGTGTCATCTTGTATTGTACTACAGTTTATCGGAGGTGATAAGTAGAGACTGGACACATAGGGTTGAAATGACATCATTACGACGGACGATATAGTCTACAACATCTGTAAGTACATCACGTTATTGAATGCACTATTGATCTGGCTAGCGCGTACATCTGTTTTCATCGAGAATTGCGACGTTTTTTGTTGGATATTTACAGTTAAATTTCTGTTTTCATGGGCGTAGAGGGAGGCGTGTGGAGTTTTAATAATTTAGTCTATTTAGATTATATTTCGTAAGATACATGAAGTGCTGTGAGTTAGTTTCTTGTTTTCATAGTTTTAACTGTTAATTACATCGTAATTTTTGTGATAGATCTTGTTTAATATCGTTTGATTGAATCTACTTCTCCTAATTATTTCGACGTAAGTGTGCATTTAATTTCGTTCAGTTTCAATAACTTACGCATACATTTTTAGTTTTCATTTATTTAGATCTAGAGCATTGATTAAGTTACTTTTTCAGATATGATATGGAAGAACGTCGAGAACGGCATCGTAAAAAAAGGCCGAGTTGGATTGATGGTTATACTGGTTGTATGCCCATTGTTAGTGATTCCGAAATTTATTGCAAAATCTGTAAAATATCGTTAAAAAATTCCATGAAATCGCACGTACAACGTCACTTAGTATCGCAAACACATGCACAGAAATTAGACTCGTTAAAATCTGACAATTTTAGCGAAGAACTCTGTGAAAATTTTATGGCGGCTAATATTCCATTAAACAAACTTAACAATCCCACTTTAAAAATATTTCTCCGAAAATATACTGGGCGAAATATTCCTGATGAATCCACCTTACGCAAATATTATGTTTCTAAGTGCTACATGAAAGCAGTAGAACGCATTAGAAGCTATCTTTCAAATCAGTACCTCTGAATAAGTGTCGACGAAGCCGTCAATATATTAGGACGCCGTGTGGTAAATGTTGTAGCTGGTGTGCTACATCCAACTATTCCAAATAACGCATATGTAATCGCAACATAGAAAGGACGTTTTCTATTTACAAGGATGTATTTTATTCAAAGAGAACAAATTTTACAGAAGAGAACCTTGAGAAACTCTTGCTAGTAAATATTAATACTCCTTTACTCAACTTGAACTACAAAATGAACAAATAAAAATGTATTTCGTGTTTTGTAGCCATATATAGGTTGATTCAAATTAAGTTCGCACTATTGCTATCCCTGTTATTATTGATTCTAGAAATTAGGTTAAATTACCAAAGTATTAGTGTTTTTAACATTGATTAGCATGCAGTTCATGAAAAAAAAATTGAATAACGCATTTTCGAGAAATTTATAATTTTTTTAAATGGAACAGCCTGTATATTTTTTAAAACTCTGAATGCTAATGTTCTTTGTAATATAAAAGTTTCAATACACTATTGTCCTAAAACGAATAATAAAGTATTTACGGTGGAATTTAGTTGATGTCAAAGATACTCTTTCATTCTGTAAAATCAGTAGTAGGCTTCTTTCACTTTAAACAGAACAAATAGTATGCCCTTTGTAAATGTCAATAACGTACTGAATATAAATCTTTCGCACGTTTAGTTATTAAAATTTTTTTTTTTTTAATTTTCTGTTGTGTTTATTAGTAGAGAACGGATGCAATTTCCATAAAACGCAACCGGCAATTGGAATTATGTATAACGTCACTCAGTACATCCCGGCGTAATTCAATGAAGTATTTGTTTGACCTACTCGGCCACCTGGTCTCGCTGCGATAACAATGGACAACTCTGCTATTGTATTCGGAGAATATAGTGTTTTTAAAGTGTTTTCATGAGCGTAGATAGAAGCGGGGTTTTTATAATGTATTTTATTTATTAGTTTATATTTCGTAAGATAAATAAAGTGCTGTGAGTAAGTTTCTTGTTTTCATAGTTTTAACTGTTAATTACATCGTAATTTTTGTGGTAGATCCTGTTTAATATCGTTTGATTGAATCTATTTCTACCAATTATTTCGACGTAAGTGTGCATTGAATTTCGTTCAGTTTCAATAACTTACGCACACATTTTTAGTTTTCATTTATTTAGATCTAGAGCATTGTTTAAGTTACTTTTTCAGACATGATATGGAAGAATGTCGAGAACGGCATTGTAAAACAATGGCGAGTTGGATTGACGGTCATACTGATTGTATGTCCATTGTCAGTGATTCCGAAATTTATTACAAAATCCGTAAAATATCGTCAAAAATTCGTCACTTAGAATCGCAAACACATCTGAACTCTATAAAACTTTTATGGCGGCTAATATTCCATTAAATAAACTTAGCAATCCCACTTTAAAAATATTTCTGAAAAAATATACTGGTCGAAATGTTCCTGATGAATCAACTTTACGCAAATATTATGTTTCTAGGTGCTATACGAGAACAGTAGAACGCATTAGAAGCCATCTTTTAAATCAATACATATGGATAAGCGCCGACGAAACGGTGGATATGTTAGGACGCTGTGTGGTAAATGTTGTAGCTGGTGTACTACATCCAACTATTCCCTATAACTCATATGTAATGGCAACAAGTGTTATAAATAGAGTTGATGCGGAAACAGTTGCTGAAACCATTAAGGAGAATATGCAAAAAATGCTTCATTCGGACGCCACGTACAAAGAAAAAATACTTTTATTTGTCAGTGATAGTGCTACGTATATGTTAAACACAGGCAGACTATTGAAGAAAACATGTCCTAATATGCTGCATATTACTTGTGTAGCACATGCTCTCCACAGAATCTGTGAACATATCAGAGACACTTTTCCGGAAGTTGATAGACTTGTATCAGCTTTTAAAAAAGTTTTCAGAAAAGCACCATTGAGAGTAGCTCTTTTCAGAGAAAAATTTCCATCTCTGTCACTGCCTCCCACTCCAGTAATAACTAGATGGGGAACATGGCTGGAAGCTACTAGTTATTATGCTGAGAATTTCGATAGTCTAAAACATTTCGTAACACTGCTAAAGGAGGATGCTAGAAGTATTGGTGAGTGCAAGGAGCTCACACAAATCCCAAATTTAAAAAATCAGTTGTATTTTCTTCACGAACACTTTGGAAAATTGCCAAAACTAATCACCTATTTTGAAAATCGAAATCTCAAATTAAATGACGGATTAACCACATTAGATGTGGCAGTTAATAATTTGAAAAGTATTCCAAGTGACTTCGGATGTGGCCTTCGGCAAAAGTTTGAAGCAATTCTTAATAGAAATCCAGATTTAATTACATTGCAGCAATTATGTATGGAGACAATTCCACAAAATCTAACGGCTAAATATGAAGAAATAAAAGAATATTTCCAGTATGCACCTATAACCAGTTACGATGTAGAAAGGACGTTTTCTATTTATAAGGATGTACTTAATTCAAAGAGAACAAAAATGACAGAAGAAAACCTTGAGAAACTATTGCTAGTCAATATTAATACTCCTTTACTCAACTTGAACGACAAAATGAACAAATAAAAATGTTCCAATTATAGAAATAAAATTAAAAACTTTAAAAATACAACTTTTCAACAAATACATATGTATTTCGTAATTTTATAAATCACCACCCGTTTGTTTTCCAATTATATAAATAAAATTAATTAATAAATATGTATTTCGTAATTTTAGATAGATAGATCACCACCCGTATGTTTTTCAATTATATAAATAAAATTAAAAACTTTATAAATAAAACTTTTCAACAAATAAATATGTATTTCGTAATTTTATAGATCACCACCCGTTCGTTTTCCAATTATATAAATAAAATTAAATATTTTAGAAATACAGCCTTTCGCCAGTACTGCATTGGGCTTTGCGTCATGTGGTAAGCGTGTCCGTTCTCTAATCATTAGTTCTCTATTTATGTTTCTAAACATTTTGGTTTTACTTTCGTTGCTTACTGTTTGACAATATTTCACTATGGCATTTCCTCGTTTGGAGAAATGCGATATGTTGGAAGCATACATTTTATGTCGTAAAATTCAGCCAGATCGACGTTACTTTCCAATCTTCTACTTCCAAAACTTTACAATCAGTTTAGACTGCTTGATTGCTTAATTAGAAAGAAAAGAACAAAGAAAAATATCGTCTTCAACGAAGAAGTATAAATTACAGTGTTAGCATATTTTGAAGCCCATCGCGAATTTTCCATTAGGGATGCTACTAAGGAATTGGCATTAAGTTATTCATCAGTTCAAATAATTTTGATAAAGCATAAGTATATCCCCTTTAAGTTCAGAATCTCTCAAACATTACAGCCAGAAGATTCCGCCAGGAGATTAGCTTTTTGTCATTGATTTGCTAGTTTTTGTAATGAAAATTTGAATGAAGCACAGTGTATTTTATGGAGTGACGAAACAAATTTTTCAAATAGAGGCATGTTTAATAAGAAAAATAGTCACTACTGGCCTCAAGAAAATTTATTAATAGTTCGTCCACATGCTGCACAAGTTCGATTTAGTTTTAACGTTTGGTGCGGATTAATTGGTTCGGTGGTAGTCGTTGGTCCACTGTTCTACAATGGTACGTTGACAGGAAACAGATATCTGGAATTTATTCGTAACGTTCTAGAGGATTTCCTTGATAACGCCAATTACCTGATGCGCCAAAATTTGTACTATCAGCAGGACGGTGCTCCTGCATATAACTATCACCTAGTGCAAACCAACCTCAACACCATCTTTGCCGAAAAGTGGATTGGTACAAATGGTCCAATTTAATGGCCAGCACGCTCCCCTTACCTCTCACCTTTAGACTTTTTTCTTTGGGGATACTTAAAAAAATGAGGTGTACAAAACGCGATGCGACAACGTGCACGAATTGCAAGATAAGGTCAGAGAAGTTTTTCGTCAATTAGATAGAAGGACAATCTTAAGAGCCACCCCAGAGTGTACTGAAGCGGACACGAAAATGTATTGAGCAGGAAGGTGACACCTTTGAGCAGTATTTATGAATTATACATGTACTTTCTTCTTTTCAATTAAATTTTGTAAGCTGTAATATGTTAAAATAAACATTAAACACAAAATATGTATCTGTTTTGTCAAAAGTTAGCGGAGCAATGACAACATTTAGAAGGAAATAGAAACTGCTACAACTACTTTATTATTCGTTTTAGGACAATAGTGTATTGAAACTTTTATATTACAAAGAACATTAGCATTCAGAATTTTTAAAAATATACAGGCTGTTCCAATTAAAAAAATTAAAAATTTCAAAATTTCTCGAAAATGCGTTATTCAATTTTTTTTTCATGAACTGCATGCTAATCAATGTTAAAAACACTAATACTTTGCTAATTTAACCTACTTTCTAGAATCAATAATAATAGTGATAGCAATAGTGCGCACTTAATTTGAATCAGCCTGTATATACCCGCTTTGTTATTATAAGTATAATTATATAAATAAAATTAAAAACTTCAAAAATACAAATGTTCAATAGTACGCTCGTGGGCGATGAGTCATCAACCTCTCCTGTCTGGTCGCTAGTGATAAGTTGGTGCAAATTGACGGTTTATAAGGAAGAGTACGCCATTATATTCTTAAATTAGCGAATTTACCCAGTCTAACCATAAATACTGTCAACGTTTCACGATTATACGAAATTATGTGTCAGAAACACAATCAGTTTCTTGAAATCTTCGTACAACTTTACTAAGTGTAGACTGAGAGATATGATATTCAGGGCATAGATTGTTAAATAAATTGTACACTTCTTCCTGTTGTCTCCGTCTATCTCCATATCCCAACATTACTAAAATTTCAATACGATGTTCTTCAGTTAAATAAGCCATTCCAAGTTTTTATCTAAAATATCGATTTTCAAACGACTAACTTGGCACTGGCACGAGTCACACTGACATTTGCTGGGCGAATGCAATTGTTCGAAACATACATACTATAGATCGTTCCAACCTCCATATTCAGTATACGTCTTATGGGAATTTGTTTCATGGTTGCCAAATCATCCAATCAGCTGTACATTACCATTTCCGGTTAATTATTTGATATTTCACGCGATCAAATCATAACCTTTATTTACGTTTTTTGACGTTGAAGGTGCAAAATTATTGAGATTCATATGACATTTTGCTTATTATTTTACTAAAGTAACTAAATTTTAACAGAGTGCATAGCGAATTCGCTGCACGTAAAATTATAGGAAACAATACTACAAGGCAAATAGCTGTATTTCAATATTTATTAAGAATACAACGCACATTTCTAAACAAATATACATATGAACGATATCTATGCAACGTACAGTGAATATTTACTTCGTTTTTTGGGGGTGTTATGCAATTTATTAAATTAAAAACGATGATGATCCTTTAACAAATAATAGTTTCCACTTTTGTAAGAAAAAGAACTGGAATCATACAAATACGTATATAATACAATAATATTTAAGAAAGGAATAGCAATTACACACACATATCTATGTCTCATGTTAATTTTTTTAGTCAGTCGAGGAATCACTTTGATCTTCAGATGATGACGAATGTGTTACGTGAATAATTAATTCTTCGATGTCGTCTTGCAAATTATCGACTATCCACATTTCCTTTTCAATATTTTTTACATGTTTAATGTAGTTTTGCCAATTATTAGCTGTTACAGTGCTATACGCTCTTCGAATTAATTGCTCCATATCTTTTACCTTAAATGTGGTATTATTCATTCTTACGTAGTTTTTAAGTTGTGCCCATACCATTTCAATTTGATTTAACTCGCAATGGTAAGGTGGTAATCGAAGAACTTCAAGACCTTTTTCTTTTGCAAATTGGCCAATCCTACTTTTATCATATTGCGGTTTAATTTGTGACACGCAATACAGTAAGTCCCTTTTTAGCATATCGATACTGATTTGTATTTGTTTTTTACTGAGCCAATCAATGATATCGTTTTTCCTCCATGCTGTTGTTGGAATTTTTTCCAATTTTCTGCAGTGATAGGAAGCATTATCAAGAACAATGACTGACTTCGGTGGTATATTTGGAAGTAATTTATTTATAAACCAATCCTCATATGTTTCTGAATCCATCTCGTGATGAACGTCGGCAGTGTTTTTCTTGCAAAGAAATGTATATTCAGCACCAGGAACAAACTCATTATCACGACGAGCCTGAACTAATGCAAAACGAGGTCCAAGCACGGTTGGTGATTTCAAACCAGTGCTTTGTCCTTGAATAAAAGCTTGTAGACTATTTTGAATAGTAGTATCTGTCCCAAGTTTTATTTACCGCATGCCCTGTATTCACCCATGACTCGTCAGTGTATATAATAGTTCGACCTGAAATAATAAAGAGTTACAGCCATGTCAAATAGCAAGAAGTAAATTGTACCTTCTTCTCTAAATCTTTTGATGTCTCGTAAGTATTTGTGCCTCCACCTAATAATCTCATCTCGTTCAATGAGTATACTTTTTCGTCCTACTTTTTTAAATTCGAAATCCATATCGTGTAACAATCTATGTAAAGTTGTTCGACTGAAGTTAGGAAGTTCATCATCAGCATTGACAGCAGCAAGAATTGTATTTAATGTAGGTGGCATATTCTGTATAAAAAAGCCCTGCGCCTTACGTCGAATAGCTGCTTGAGTGTTCTCATCATATGTATGTAGTCGATCATTTAGTTGTATGCCTTTCCTTTTTTTAGGTTTTTTTGGACTTGATAATAAACCAGTTCGTTGCTCCTGTTTTACATGATATATTGCACGGTCTGAGATACCCAAAGCTTTACTTGCTTCTTGAACGGCAGCACTCACATTCATTGATTTATTGAAATAATTGAAAACATTTGCAATCATACACTTCTCCTTACGGCTAAATTTGTCTCATTTGCGCCGTTTTCTTCCTACAGGCTCCATTAATGCAGTGAAAACTGTAATTACATTTATATTATGTTATAACGTTTATAAAACTCAATAAAAATTCTCATATTACCCTGTGCACGCTTGAAAAAGATAGAAGTGTTCTGAAAAGAACAATTTGTACAACTATATAAACAAATTAACAATTTAACGAAATATTTTAAAAATAGGACGATGACAGTTGACAGTTGATATTAATAGACAGATAGATACTGTTGTCGATGCCGACAGCATATGTCAATAAGTTGCAACATAGCAACCGGAAGTGAAGATAGCGTTAATGACAGCAATTAAGGATAGTAAGAGATAAAAGTTGTTATTATATCCCATACTGAATACGGAGGTTGGAACGATCTAAAGCAAAAATTAAAGCGAGCACAGGTATCTCGAGCATTTGTAGACTAGCTTATTGTCAAGTAATAAATGAATGGAATTTTAAGCATTTACCTTGATATAGCAAGCGCCAATTAAGTTGGTGCGAGGAGGGGGTGCGCAGAAGCCGTCCATCTCCACTACTCTAGTAATTGTCAGAATACTTTTGTCATTGACGTTTGACGGAACATAATGTCTGCTAGGGGATCAAAAAGTGATACACGCTCAGAGGTTAGAATTATCTGACATTTGACGTAAAACCAAATACAAATCTCCCCACTACTTTTAATCCTGCGCGAACTTACCCCTCCTCGCGCCAACTTAATTGGCGTTTGCTATACCTGAAGATGTTTGAACACCAAAATCTTTGTTTTTGCCGTTCATTTGTTGTGTGTTTTATTTATTGAATGTTAATTTAGTTCCAATTTCAGTTTCTTTTATGTTTTTTTAAGGGGGTTATTCCTAAACATTTAATGAATCATTTCTCGAAAATTTTCTTATGTAAGATATCAAATACTTTATGATGTCATTTGCAAAATAGCGGAAAAAAATTAGGGGTTGTCGTTTGGGAAACAAAAGATGAGACGTCATCGCTTGGCGACAAATGGGTGTATAGGGATGATTATGGCATGTAAATCTGCATTTTTAAAGAACAGAATCAAATGGTTTCGAGATTTTTTCATAAAATCACTTGTTTCAGTTTTGTTTGCTATATCCAATACTTTCCGAACACGGTGTATATTTACACGTATCATTAGCTAGAGGTATAAATATATAGCTAACTAAGCCGCTGGGCATCTATTATGCAAAACATATTGTATCCCTCAACAGGAAATACATATCCCTTAAATTTTCTCGTTTCGAATTTATATTTATATATACTCGTATATATATAGCGAGGCTTTGCAGCTTTAAAGCCGCTTCTCGCATCCTAAGCGCCAACGCTCCTTATCACTCCAGTCTCCCTCCTGCAGATCTCGTTCTTTCATCTCTTTGTGTATATTTTGTGCCCATCGTTTCCGCGGTCTTCCCCGTTTGTTTCTTCGTGGAGGAATCCATTCCCATACTTTTCTGGGAATCCTTTCGTCAAGATAGTATCTGTAGCCCTCATTCTTTCTCTAATGTTCTCATTCTTAACGTAGTCGAATAAAGTTAAGCTACAGCATCGTTTCCAATTAGACATCTCTGCTGAAAGTTTTTCTGATTGATGTTTTTATTCACGACCCACACCTCCGACCCATACGTCATAACCGGTTCAATTAGTGTTTGATATATATATTTTTTTGTTTTTTTTGTCAAGTTATTCCACAAGATCGGATGCAGTGCTCTAGTCATATTCTTTCCTCTACCTATTTTCTTCAATATGTCCTTCTCATCCCTTCCATCTTCGCAGAAGGTGACCCCAAGATATTCATACTCCTTTACATTTTTTATTACTCCACATTCCAATTTCAAATCTTGCCCCCTTCCTCCTATAACCATATACTGGGTTTTTTCCGTATTTACTTCTAAGCCCCATTTATTGTATTCTTCTATGAGTCTAGTAAGCATATATTCCATGTCTTGTTGGTCTTCAGCAATTACTACTTGGTCGTCTGCGAAGAGAATTGTGTGTAGACGGCTACTTTCCAGATGTATCCCCATGGGGCTGCATTTCCTACTCCAATGCTTTAGAGCCGCTCCTTAGTAGATTTTGAAAAGGGTAGGGGACAAGCAGCAACCCTGTTTCACGCCTTTTGTTGGTTGGAAGGGTGCAGATGTCTGTTTTTCGACTTTGACCACGGCTTGATTTTCTCTGAAGAGGATTTTTATTGCGTTTATATAGTCTTTATTTATGCCTTGGTCTTCCATTGTAATCCATAATTTCTGAAGAAGGACGGAATCAAATGCCTTTTTTAGATCTATGGATGTAATATGTTCTCTATCTTTTATTATTCTCTTTTCTGCTAGATGTCTTAGGGTGAATATATTGTCCGTACAGGATCTTCCCGGTCTAAAGCCACTTTGTTCTTCTCTTTCTCTGATTTCTTTCTCTATTCTAACTTTAAAGTTTCTTCCATATAGTCTACCAGTGGATGAAGTGATGCTTATACCTCTATAGTTCCCACATTTGTGTCTGTCGCCCTTCTTATATATTGAATTTATGTGGGAGATTGTCCAGTCATGGGGTATGTCTTCTCCAATTAGACATTTATTAAATATACGACATATTACTTTCAATGCTTCTGTTGTTGCATGTTTTAGTAGCTCAATAGGCAGATCACCTGGTCCAGGTGCTTTATTATTTCTCATTTTCTGTAACTCCTTTTTTACTTCTTCTACCGTAATCCCCTCTATTGTATGTTCTTCTACTTTTCCATTTTTTAAGCCAGTGTCTAAATATTCTTGTCTCTTCTCTATCATACAAAAAAGGTTTTAAATATATCTATACGTTAATATGCACGCATAACGCTTTTGTTTCATTATGAAACAGACATGCAAAAAATTTACATATCTGTAACTGTATACTTGGACAAAACCTCGTATTTCCAGCATTTACTTCTGCTTAAGACATATGTTTCTGCCATCTATAATAGGCGTCGTCAGTTAAGCTAGTGAAGCAATGTATACAAATCTTTATAAATAGATATGTATCTGTATATGCCATTAAGCCGTAATCCCTTACTAGATAAAGCAAATTTCATCCTATAAGGTGGCACTTATTTAATAAGTGACATCTGACGGACGAAAGAGACTTTTCCGAAAAAAAGGGATCTTTCGTTTGACCAGCTAAGCTGATACAAAAAACGAAAACAATACGGGTTGTCCATAAATAAGCCAGATGGCGGTAAATATACAAAAAAGGTTTTAAATATATCTATACGTTAATACGCACGTATAACGCTTTTGTTTCATTATGAAACAGACATGTAAAAGATTTACATATCTGTAACTGTATTCGGCAAAGTCTCTTTCGTTCGTCAGATGTCACTTATTAAATAAGTGCCACCTTATAGGATGAAATTTGCTTTATCTAGTAAGGGATTCCGGCTTAATGGCTATTTATAAAGATTTGTATCATTTGTGTACATTGCTTCACTAGCTTAACCCATTATACCCCAGCGTCCCATTTATAGGACAGTATAAAAGCAGGTGTTTTTTTGGTCTGTATATAACTTGTATTTTCAAAATAGTTTTTTTTATCGTTAGGTGGAATCCCATTAAGCCTTTTAAGACGTGTTTGACCATATATAGTTTGTACCATTAAAAAGATTTTTTTAATCCTTATGTTTAATCCCAAAACGACGTTTTTATAACGTTATATATATGTTTGTAAATCATATAAAAAAAAGATTTAACGAACATTTACTATACTATTCACTCGAAAAAGAGTTCACCAAAGCTGTTGCCACAGTTATTTAAAAAAAAAATATTTAGAAACTTCACAATATAGATGGTCTATTATGGCTGTCCTATTTATATGACACTGGTACTTCGCGTTATCAAATTTACAATCTTCTTTTATTTCATATTTCGAGTTTGTCTGTTGCCACGCACTGTTCAGTATTTTCTGTATTGTGTATTGTATGTTGGCATTATAAAAAAATTTACAGTTGCGCTATTTTAGTATTTTGAGTTTGTCTCTTGCTTCGCACAATTCATTTCTACATTGTATGTCAACTAAATATATTATGTGAAAAATTTTTATTGCGTGGTGTTATATTGATATGTTATTCTATTAGTTTAGAAATTTTTATACATATACATATATTTACTCAAAAGATGTACAGAAGAGTATTGTCGTTACGTGAAGTCGAGGATATTGTAAATGATCCTACATTTATGACATCTGAAGATCTCGATATAGTCATTCTTCCACCAGAACCAGACGAACTAACTGATGAAGATGACGTTGATGTTAACAACTTAGGAAATGTGGAAGTCAGTGATGTACCAGGAGAACTTGTACTGCAATATAAATTACCTCTTAGTTCTGAGGCTCCAGAAACATATGAGCAAGAGGAAGTAAGTTTACCTGGTTGTTCATCTGCTGAAAATACTCATGTCAATGCAAAGAGATCTAAAAAAAGACGTTGCCTTACTCAACAAACATTTTCCTGGAAAAAGGTGAAACCCGTTTACACAAAATTGCCAGATACACTCCAAACAGCCACTACAAATAGAGATAATCTTAAAAATCATCTAGCGGGAAAATCGCCAGTTCAAATATTTGAAGAATATTTTACTGACACCGTTTTTGATTACATTGTTAACGAAACACTGAAATATGCTAGAAGCAAAAATGATCAAGCTTTCACCGTCACAATAGACAAACTAAAATCGTTTGTAGGTATTTTATTGTTCAGCGGATATCATCAATTGCCATCTGAGAGAAATTATTGGAACGAGGAAGAGGATCTTGGTATAAATATTGTCAAGGCCTGTATCTCCAGAAATGAATATTTAAAAATAAAAAAATATGTATATACATTTTGCCGATAACTTGGTAATAGACAAGGATGATAGAGGATTCAAAGTTAGACCTTTGCTAAAAATGATAAACGAAAACTTAAAAAAATTTCACGTATTTGAGAAAGAATTAGCAATCGACGAAATGATTGTCAAATATTATGGACATCATGGCCTAAAGCAATTTATACGTGGAAAGCCTATTAGATTTGGCTATAAATTGTGGGCTCTTTGTGGCGTTAGTGGATATTGCTATAACTTTGACCTGTATATTGGAAAATCAATTGCAAAAAATGATCGTGAAGATTTGGCCTTAGGATCCAGGGTAGTACTTGATATGTTAGATTGTGTATCAGAACCCGCAAGTCATCAGATATATTTTGACAACTTGTTTACAAGTAGAGACTTACTCATTCATCTACAACAGCTAGGATTCCGTGCGACTGGAACTTTAAGGGAGAATAGATTATCTTCATGCCCTTTAAAAGATTCCAAATCTCTTGGAAAAGAAGAACGAGGCTCGTATGATTACAGATTCGATACAAATGCAGAAATACTTATTGTGAAATGGAATGATAACAAGTGCGTTACAATTGCCACCAATTTCGATTCAGTAGAACCTCTCCATAAAGCAGGCAGGTGGGATCGAAAGGCTAAAGAAAAGCGAAGCATACCACAACCGCTTTTGTTGAAGAATTACAACTCTTACATGGGTGGAGTGGATCAACATGACTGGTTGGTGGGCAAGTATGCAACAAATATTAGAGCCAAGAAATGGTACTGGCCTCTATTTATTAGGTGTATTGATATGGCCATGGTAAACTCATGGCTCGTTTACAAGCTAGTTAACGATATTGATTTGAGTTTGCTAGAGTACAGACGATCTGTTGCCGTACCATATATGAAAATTATTCAAAAACCGTTTGTCGGTAGGCCGAGAACGTCTGCAACAAAAGTTTTCGAAGATGTAAGATATGACAACCAAGGTCATTTTATGGAAAAAAGAGAGAAACAGCGAAGATGTCAAGGAAAAAACTGTTCATCCAAACCTCTTTCATTTTGCGTCAAATGTGATGTGACACTCTGCAAGGAATGCTTCATTCCTTACCACAAAAAATAATCTGCGTCTTGATTTCACCTATAGTACGGTTGATATGTGTAAGTGCCAGTGTCCTATATTTAGGACAGGCTATATTTACGTTATTTTCATAAAAAATGAATAAATTTTTGTATTTTCGTATTATTTTACTTCAATTAAAAACGTTTCACTAAAAAAAAATTTTTATTTTTAATTTTTAAAAGTTGGGCGTTAATAGGTTAACTGACGACGCCTATTATAGATGGCAGAAACATATGTCTTAA
This sequence comes from Melolontha melolontha, assembly GCA_935421215.2. Classification (NCBI taxonomy): domain Eukaryota; kingdom Metazoa; phylum Arthropoda; class Insecta; order Coleoptera; family Scarabaeidae; genus Melolontha; species Melolontha melolontha. The sequence continues at coordinate 14,549,716 of OW285235.1, forward strand.
GCAGAAGTAAATGCTGGAAATACAAGGTTTTGTCCAAGTATACAGTTACAGATATGTAAATTTTTTACATGTCTGTTTCATAATGAAACAAAAGCATTATACGTGCATATTAACGTATAGATATATTTAAAACCTTTTTTGTATATTTACCGCCATCTGGCTTATTTATGGACAACCCGTATTGTTTTCGTTTTTTGTACCAGCTTAGCTGGTCAAACGAAAGATCCCTTTTTTCGGCAAAGTCTCTTTCGTCCGTCAGATGTCACTTATTAAATAAGTGCCACCTTATAGGATGAAATTTGCTTTATCTAGTAAGGGATTCCGGCTTAATGGCATATACAGATACAGATCTATTTATAAAGATTTGTATCATTTGTATACATTGCTTCACTAGCTTAACTGACGACGCCTATTATAGATGGCAGAAACATATGTCTTAAGCAGAAGTAAATGCTGAAAATACGAGGTTTTGTCCAAGTATACAGTTACAGATATGTAAATTTTTTACATGTCTGTTTCATAATGAAATCTTCTCTATCAGTAGATCACTGTAGTAGTCTTTCCATACTTCTGTTTTTATAGGGTTGATTTTTCTTATTTCATTTGTATTTTTCCTTAAGTTGTTTATTGTTGTCCAAGCTGCTCTGGACTTAGATCCACCTACCATTGAGCTTATTTGTGCACATTTGTTGTTCCATGCTTCATTTTTAAGCTTTTTTATTTACTTCTTAACCATGTACTTGTATCTATTATATTGTTTTCGATCTTCTTCCTCTTTGGTAGCCAGCCATCTGAGATATAACTTCTTTTTTTCTACCAATTCGACTAGTTCGTCTGACCACCAAAAATCTATTGTTTTTTTTCTCTTTTATTCCTAAAGCTTCTAGGGCTGTCTCATGTAGTTTTTGTTTTAGAGTTTCATACATTTCGTGCGCTGTTCCAGTAATTTCTTCGTCAAGTTTTCGAGCCAATCGTAATTTATATAGAAAGCTAGTGGATTCAATTTTTTTTAAGACTATCTAAATTATAGACTTTTGGTTTTTCAGTATTTTGGGTCTGATCACGTTTCCCTTTCTTGTTGTTTTCATATTTTATATCCATAAGAGATTTGACAAACAAATGGTCTGATCCACATTCTGCTCCTCTCATCACTTTTACGTCAAAAGTTCTTATTATCGAATTCTGTTTTATAACGATATAGTCTAATATTGATCTTAATTCTTTCGTTTTCTGGATCCAAGTATATTTATTAATATCTTTATATTGGAAGAACCCATTTAAAATTTTCAGAGAGTGACCTTCACAGAGCTCTATCCATCTTGTTCCGTTATCGTTCACCACATCTTCCCCGTGTTGTCCAAAAATTTTGCTGTCAAGGGCTTTACCGACCCTTCCGTTAAAATCACCTAACATTATAATTTCTTGTTTGTTTTTAGATTTATCTAATTCCTCTGCTAGTTTATCAAAAAATCCTTCTTTTATCGTTTTTTTAGCGTCGTCAGTGGGTGCGTAAATTCCAATGATTCTCACTTTTCTTCCTTTAATTTCTAAGTCAACTGTTAGTATTCTTTCATCGATCGGGTTCCAGCTCACTACCTTCCATACTTTCCGAACACGGTGTATATTTACACGTATCATTAGCTAGAGGTATAAATATATAGCTAACTAAGCCGCTGGGCATCTATTATGCAAAACATATTGTTTCCCTCAACAGGAAATACATAGCTAGCAATTACCTTCCCTTAAATTTTCTCGGTTCGAATTTATATTTCCTTTCGTATATATATTTTTCAACAGTACGCAAAACATCAGCAATTTGTCGGTAAACACATAATTTCATATTATTTTGCAATAACGCTTGTTGAAATTTACAAGTCCAAAAACGGAGCGGGAAACATAAATCAGATACGGGGGCTTATTGCTTTAATAATATCCAGGTCGGGTAGGAATGGAAATTGGCTTGCTTCCCTTCTTTATTCAAAATCAATCTTAGAAAGGTGTCAAATAAAACATCTGCCGGATATCCAACCGAGATCGAAACGAAAATAGCTATTCTCTTGGTAGATAACTGCTTATTATACAGGTATACGTACAAACACACCTACAAACGCATACACGCATACACACATACATATAGACCTCACGTAATACCGCTACATCAGCTTGCAGGCGTATTTCTAACGTGTATTTCTGTCAGGGAGGCAGGGAAGAGATCGAAATATACAACTTTCAGACTCGAAAAGAATGTTACGTATTTTTGCCGACATAAATGGAGATTTATATATTGGGGAATTTATGCGATTGTTAGTACCATACATACACAATATCTTCTGTAAGTTGTAAATATCAAAAAGGACAAAAAAATTGGTAGTTTGCTACCTAAGAATTTGAATAAAAGTTAATTCCTGAAAATCAGAATGTGAGGTAGAATGAAGATATGAAGCATAATTATCTTATTTACATTGTCTATTTACAAATTTAATAGGAAGTAATAATACAATAAACAAAAATACAAGCATATATGTATAGATAAAAAGAGATACATAGCACATACCAATGTTGTATTGAGGGCGATAAACGTACGGACACGTGTTTCGGACTTCTATTGTTCTCACCAACGCACTATAGTTCAACTGACCACTTTTTCTGTCCGAAATTCAAATTTTGAAGCAGCCGTTATATATTTTTTTTTGCTGCCAACCAGTTACTAAGAATCTAATTCAAACAAGTGCTAACATTTTTTTTGTTTAAACTCAAATACTGTTTGACAGAAAGGTTTTGTTTAAGTATGACAATACGTTAAGCACGTATAAAGCGTTTGTACAATATGAAACAAACATGTAAATAATTTACATATCTGTAACTATGCACATGGACAATACACCTCGTATTTTCAGCATTTACTTCTGCTTAATACATATGTTTCTGCCATCTAGGCGTCCTCAGTTAAGCTAGTGAAGCAATGTATACAAATTAATACAAACCTGTTATAAACAACTGGTTTGTATCTGTATTTAAATTTACTGAAATAGCCCGCATAGATCAAGCAAGTTCCATCCTATAAGAAGACAACTATTTAATAATTGACATCTTACGGGCGAAAGAGACTTTGTCTGGAGGGCTACCTATCGTTCGAACAGCTAAGCTGCTATACATTGCTTCACTAGCTTAACTGAGGACTCCTAGATGGCAGAAACATATTGTAGTGGATTTTTCTATCCAGAGAGAGAGAAAATGATGGAAGATTTAAAATTTGAACAATTGTTGAATTTTATTAATATTTATTATATTTGTAATTATATTTTTGAACTGACTCTGTATGTTTATTAGTTTAAACGTATGGATGTGGACAGTTGTGGTACTATTGAAGTAGATGTAGGTATTTTTCGCGGTAAATTTTGGGAGAGATATCTAAACTTCTAAAGTGACCGGTTGTTAGAGGATAAGAAGTTCAATTTTTTATTCTCTGTTTTAAGTAAAATCGGGTTTTATTTTTGTTTATGCATATTATTCATGTGCATGTAATGTTATTGCGATTTTTACAAGAGTTTGGGATCTAAAATAAGTATGATATCTCTCACGTAGTTTTTTTTTTGTGTTATCAGTGCATAGATCTATGTAAGTTCGATAAAAATATTTAATTTATATATTTGATACTACGATTATTTTGCTTATTATAATTTCATGTATTCTTTGTAATAATTTTGATATTTGAAGTAGTATATGAATACTAGAGAAAGTTGTCATGTTTTTTAGTTAGTGGAGTTTTTTCTTCAAGATATTATTCTAGAACGTTTTAAATTCAGGTTGGAGTTGTGGGTTGAATTGTGTCGTGTTTTATTTGCGCATGACTGTAAGCCAATTTACGCGGTTTTGAAAACTTTGTTGTTTTTGACATTTGAAATTGTAGGGGTTAAAGTAGAGGTCAAACTTGACAAATTTCTCCATTATTTATTAATTTTATATTTGTTCGAGAGCCACATGGGGTTTTTTCTCTGTGTGCGAGTCATATTCACAAAGAGTCTTTCCTCCTAATGCTACTGTTAATGTTGCTTTAGCACCCTATACATTCGGTAAAGGGATTTTTTTAAATTTTTTTTTGATTAAAATTTGTAAATTAGCTAACCGAGACTTTTATTGACATTTATTGTTTTACTTCTAACATAACCTGGCCCTAATCTGAGAAGAGCGACCCGTGAGATGTGAGCTCGATGAATCTACCAGACTGAACAGCCGGCAGCATAAGTTGTAGTGTAAATAAAAATATTAATAAGCAATTAAAAAGCACATTCCACTGCAATATGTATTAAGCAGAAGTAAATGCTGAAAATACGAGGTGTATTGTCCATGTGCATAGTTACAGATATGTAAATTATTTACATGTTTGTTTCATATTGTACAAACGCTTTATACGTGCTTAACGTATTGTCATACTTAAACAAAACTTTTTTGTATATTTACCGCCATCTGGCTAGTTGTTAATGGACTACATCTACATACGTATTTTATCGTTTCCTGTAGCAGCTTAGCTGTTCGAACGATAGGTAGCCCTCCAGACAAAGTCTCTTTCGCCCGTAAGATGTCAATTATTAAATAGTTGTCTTCTTATAGGACGGAACTTGCTTGATCTATGCGGGCTATTTCAGTAAATTTAAATACAAATAAAAACCAGTTGTTTATAACAGGTTTGTATTAATTTGTATACATTGCTTCACTAGCTTAACTGAGGCCGCCTAGATGGCAGAAACATATGTATTAAGCAGAAGTAAATGCTGAAAATACGAGGTGTATTGTCAATGTGCATAGTTACAGATATGTAAATTATTTACATGTTTGTTTCATATTGTACTGTCTGACAGATCGCAATCAAAGTCACCGAATTGATATTTGTTAAAAATATTTTGTGCAGTATCAGTTTTTAATAAAAAATTTTAAGCGTTTATTGGAAAAGTGTGTGAATAATTAAGAAAAAGTTTTTAATGGAAAAAACGAGACATGTAAGTACTTAATGTTTTTTGTTTAAACTGCTTGTAATTTATTTTCCTTTTCTGGAAAACAGGCAATTTTTTTAACCTAACCTCTAAGAATTTTTTTTTAATTGCATTTTTAAGTTCTTGGTAGCTTTTTAAATTTTGTTAAAGTTTGTTAAACATAAAGTTGACAGAAATGGATAGATCGAAATATTATTAATTCATTTCAGTTATGTACAAATTGCTTTTTTTTGCGATTTCTGAGAAATATATTTTTTCTAGGTTACTTTGCTATGAACAAAAAGAGAAAGTGGAGAAAGCTATTGGATGAAAAGGTCCGCCTTTTTTGCAACTATTTAGGAACCAAATGGGACAAATGCAGGAGAAAGGAAAAAATATTTCGAAATAGAAAAATTACATGGCTTAATGGTGACATACGTTTTCAAATTAAAAACGCAGCTGTAAAAGCAACTTCTCTGGCTGTCGGACGTCCGGAGGTTCCATTTTGTAATAAATCAGAATATGGAAAAAGAAGAGCAGCAGCAGAGCTCTCAACCGCAATAGGTTACAAAACCGAGCTATTAGTTCGTGCAGCAGCAACATCAGCTCGGAAACAAGGAGACTCAGACTTAGCTGTTGTTCTTAAAAAAACTCTTGCTAGCCCGACAAGACCTTCAAAAATGAAGAAGTTGTGTTCTACAAGTCCTCCTACACGGATACCACTTACTGGAGATGAGGCGTTAACTTTTTTTATTGAAAACAATTTTTCAAAGGAGCAGTATAACGCAATATGTCGTGAAAGTAAGTTGCGCAACTGCGACATATATCCACACTACAATAAAATTTTAGATGCGAAGTCCAAATGCAGACCTTTAGGCATAAAAGTAACGGAAACAATAGCAAGAGCACCCTGCTGAATCGCGGCATAAACTTTATAAAGCCGACAGATTGCATCACGCTCGCAAAAACAGTCGACTTAATAATCTTCTGGATGTTTTGAATAGAGCTTTTGATACCTCTGATCATGTCATCTTTACAAAATATTTGAGCAGGCGCGTGCAGCAACACGTTTTTAAATCTTTCGCCTGAAGTTTCGACCTTTTAAGTGGTAGTGAGCCAACAGAGAATCTTGTTGAGGACGATGACAATAATGAACAAAATGAAATTTTACCTGCTTATTCAATCAATATTTTGAATGAAATGTCCTTACAAAATGAGTTATAGTTAATTGAATAATAATATAAAAAAATATTTTTTAATGAAAAAACTGAAATGACTTCTTTACTTCCAAAGGGTTAATGGCCGTCAAAGGGTTAATTTTTCCATAGATTTGTTGAACATACACTTATATTCGCATATCATCCCATCTTGGCTTTAAATGGCATAATACTTTTATATTTAATAATTTCGCACAGAAAAAGTAGTCATTTGAACTATAGTGCAACGTACAGCTGCGGCCCTTACAAACTCAGACAGTTTATCAAATAATAAATATTGGCTTTGGAACATGGTCTTAATATTGAAGTTTATAAAATGTTACCTAACTGAAAGAAAGTCAGTGGCGTATAAAATAACAAATTTGAAAAACGAAAAAATTCAAATACAATAAAGTTAATATTTTATTGTAGCACCGTTAGCATCTATGACCATTTGGAGTCTCCTCGGCATTGACAGAACTGTGCGTTGTACACAGTCCACAAATATTTGCCCCTTTATATCCGAAATACTTTAAATCAATTCTTGACGGTTTTGAGGCAAGATCCTATTATTAATTTCTTTAGCCATGATACCCCAAATATTTTATATGTGGTTGAGGTCTGGGCCTCTCGATGGCTAGACTAATGTGGTTACTTCATTAGCGTGCAAAAAATCTTTTATTAGATGCGGTGTATGAATTGGGCAATTATCCTGTTGGAATTCAAAATTATTTCCAAAAACGGGTGGAACTGTAGGTAATAGTGCTTGGCTTCAGAATATCTCTATAAACTATAGCTGCCAATCGTTCTTCCACTATAACACATATTCCCGTTTTACGGGAACTCACCCGCCCCCAAAAATTCACAGAAAAACCTCCACTGCGCGTAATTTTATGAACATATTGTTCTGAAAATCGTTCACCGGCTGGTCTATAAACATGAACACGTCCATTACTGCATGATTGAAAGGTTTTTTCATGTGAAAAGACTACGTTTTTCTAAAGTTGATATTGTTGTTTATATGTTGAAAGGCAAAACGTAGTCTTTCCTCTTTATTTGCTCTGACAAAAAATCTTATAATATTTCGTAATTCACTCTCCTTTATTCTTTTCCGACTGGTTCTTATGGAACCGGGAAAATTGGTTTTCACTTTTGCTCTTACTGCGGCACTAAAAGGGTGCTTCCTTAGAAAATTAATTAAACGCATATCTTCATCAGAGGTTGATATTCTCTGCCGGCCTAAAACAGTTTATAACATTTGAAAATATCATCTCGTAAATTAGCAAAATGCCTACGTTGTCGCTTTCTTCTAATAATTTTACCAAAAGTATCGTGTTTTTATCAACGTTTATTTCTTTGTGATGACTAGAGCAGACCAATTTCCGTGCGCGCCATGTGCGCCGATGTGAGGATAATTGTATTCCATCAGAACTAATAAAAAGCATTCAGTATGTGTTTGGTACTTGCTTAGATTGCATGTAAGTACAAGCATACGTAAGAAAATGTCGTCGACTCATAAATCGAGAAAACGACCGTTGTCAGACGAAGTGAATAAGTTTATTATGAATTTCCCGGACTTAGTATACGATGGCTCAAAAATTAAATGTTTAGTGTGCAATACATAGCTAATGTGTTGGTCAAAAACACATTGTAAAGAACACGTAAGCAGTTCGAAGCATAATAATACAAAAATTAATCGACAACAGTTTATACATAAACTATGTGTAACTATGATTGTGTGTACACTGCCGTTTACCTTGTTAAGTAATGATTAGAGCTGAGGATGTTTGCGGTATAACCATGGTTATATCATGTAACCATAGTAAATTACTATGGTTATATGATATAACCATGGTTATACCGCAAACATCCTCAGCTCTAGTAATGATTCATTTATTTCATTTTGAAATAAATACGCGAATCAAACATTATCGAGCAGGGCAACGTTACGAAGGAATTTACCATCGGTGCGTAAACAGGTTGAAAATAAAATCAAAGCCGAACTGAAAAATAAAAAACTGTGGTTATGTGTGGACGAAACAACTGACAGCAAAAAACAATTTGTAGTTAATGTGATGGCGCGTAATATGGAACTGAAAAATAAAAAACTGTGGTTATGTGTGGACGAAACAACTGACAGCAAAAAACAATTTGTAGTTAATGTGATGGCGCGTAATATGGAACCACATCAACCAACGTCTTCAATTTTATTAGCATCCAGACAACTAGAGCAATATAATGCCGAAAAAAATTCAGATGTGCTATTAGATACTTTGGAAAAATTTAAACTTTCGAAAGACCAAGTTTTAATGTTTATGACCGATGGTGCCGCAACCATGTGTTCTGTAGGCCGGTCTCTTAGAAAATATTGTCCTAACTTTTGACATATTACTTGTAAACTCCATGTTCTAGACCTTGTGGCAGAACAGGTTCGTAAATGTTATCCAGAGGTAGATGCTTTAATATCGAGTACAAAGGCAGTATTCCTGAAATCTCCAAAACGTATTCGGAAATTTCACGAATTGTGTCCCCATACCCCTAAGCCACCACAGCCGATTCTGACACGTTGGGGTACATGGTTACGGGCGTGGTTTTACTATCATGAACATTTTGAAAAAATTAAGGACGTGGTTTTATCATCCGATCCGAAAGAAAGTGCAGCTATCAATACAAGAAAAAATACTCAGAAAAAAATTCAAGATGCACAGATTAAAATGGTTTTACAAAGTATTCGTGAGAATTACTTGGGACTAGAAGAAGCAATAACAAAATTAGAAAATTCGTAGCTATCGTTAGAGGAATCACTGCAAATTGTTAAAGATGTTCACGCACAACTGTCTGCTGTAGAAAACGCAAAAAGTGAAAGTGTTCTAATTAAATTTGAAAGTGTTTTAGACAGAAATGCAGATTTTGACACCTTAACACGTATTTGTGAGGGCACGTCTACAGATGCGTTAAGTTGCTTAAAAAAAGTATTTTGATTATGCGAAAATAACATCACTAGATGTAGAACGCTCGTTTTCCGAATATAAACATATTTTTTTCCTCACGGTGGACATGTTTTTCAGAAATAACCTTAGAAACGCACCTGGTGTTGAAAATATACAATCGAGTTTCTCCAGTTTGTCAATCCTTGGAAGACGCTTAAAACGGTAAGTGTTTTCTTAAATCCTCTGTCGTGCACACTATTACTGATTTCATATATTTTCCATTTTATTTATAGGTACTACGTGAGCAATTGAACGTAAACGCACTATTATAGCTACGTAAATTTTACCAAATTGTCAAGCTAATGTCATTTATGTTATGATTAAATGCTGATACTGACACTTCAAAAGTACTGTATACATTAGATAAATTTTGAAATTTCGACATGCCAACATAATAAAGTGTTAACTTTCAATTGCTCACGATAGTACATGCAACGCTGCTATAATATGTACTATTCTTATTTTTCGTGTGTTTATGCATATTACTTTAATAGCAGAAAACCAAATGTATATTTAATTATTTCTGATAGAATAAATGTCTCTACTTCTATACTTATATCGGTAACAAGCTCATGTTGCGTCCCTATTCTATCGCATATTCTAATATATTACGAATTACACTCCCATACCGGCGCTCATGGCGCGTACGGAAATAGGTCTGCTCTAGTGATGACCTCATGCTCATGCCGTCCTCTAGCCTAGTTCTAATTATCGACTTTTGCAGTTCGTTTAATTGAGGCCTTCTAAAAATTGTGTACGTGTCTTACAATAAACTGACACTGACATACCGCATAAATGTCAATTTTACAAATAAGGATTATTTTTTAATTTGGCAGAATGTGTCAAAAGTCGGTGTCTGAGTTTGTTGAGGCCGCAACTATACGACGTTAAATTTAACAATACATTAAATCGTTTAACCGATTATGCCAAACGTATTGCTAGGAATAGTGGGTTCGTAGTTGGATGTACCACTATTCACACCAACTCTATCCAGCTAAGATACTCAGTCGGTTACTTTCATTAAATGGGACTGCTTTCCTCTCCGGGTTTCCAATGGAAAACGTGGAAAAATAATTGAGTTAATACCACAATCAGGCGCCACACAAAATTTATTTGTGAATATAGTTAGTTTTACTGAAGTTAAAGTTAATCACACAAGTCGAAAGGTAATTAAAAAGATATACACATCTTTACTCAAATGAATCTTTTATTTTATAAAAAAGAAAAAAAAATTCTTTTTAAAGTATAAAGAATTGGGTAATTCAAACTTACACTTAGAGGTAAAAGAATTTGTTGATATTGACAGCAAAACAAATCCAAACGTCCTCTGATTACTTCCGAACTAAATTAAATCTAATAAATTGCAAAGATGTTTTTAAATATCTTCAAAAGATAAACAGATAAACCTGTCAGACCGAAATCTCTAACACATGCGCGATACCACATGTACAAAAACACCAACCTTGAAATCTAAAACGTTCTAGAATTTAACGTTACAAAAAATTACTTGAAATGGAAAAACTATCTTTGTCATTTATATATTAACTAATATTAAAATATATAGAAATTCATACAATCAAAAATACAATAATAAATGCATACAGTAAAGTAATAATATGATATAATATAAAATAAACTTACGTAGTTTTATTTTTTTTATATAAGCGACACCTCGAGTAAGAGTTTAATTAAATCAAAACTACGAGATATTCAAACTAGTAAAAATTCGGTAATGACTTCAGCAATCACAAACACTATTAATACAAAAACAAAAACTGAAATTACTTGAAAATAAAAAACAAAGAGTTTCATCTTCTAATATGCGACTCTCTCACTCGGGTAACAAAACGTGTCTCCAGGAATCGCATGGAAAATCGACGTACTAACAACGCTAGTCAAAAAAAAAAAAAATAACATCTGCATACATAAACAATAAATTATACACTGGCGTCGAAAATATTAGTTCAATCAAAATAATGTTTTTCCAAAATGTTGCGGGGAAAAGTCCATAGCAATATGTGTCTATCCATGAAAGAGATATTACGCGACATCCACAGGTCAAGAGCAGCAACGCATGGTGTGTGTATGTGTGTATTCACCTTTGGAAAACGTCGCCAGGTTTTACCGCTCTTAAGGGGCTATTCTGTAACTGTATCGGATAAAAATAGCGGGGCGTTAAAACTCTAATTTTTAACGGAAATTCATATTCTGTAATTGGTAAAATAACGTGGGCGTTAAATTGGTTATTTTTAACGCATAGGTTAAACTATTCGGTTGTATTCGGAAATATTGGCGGAACTGATATATATTAAGTATACATTTGTACTAAATTCTAGGTAATTTTTGTTTTATAATATTGGCAGTATCACATGTTGACATGTTTGATTACGACATGTTGTGTCATTTGTTTATTCTGTATATTTATTTTATTATCGCGAGAGAATTTTAGTTTGCTGCAATATTTATTTCTTTTTTTAAATAAAAACCTTTTTAATCCTAATATGTAAAATGCAAAAAAAGGAGTATATTAAAATCTTATTTAATTCAATAGCAACAAAAAGTAAATCAATTTCCAAAGTATGTATTTACTAATAAATTACGGCACCTGGTAGCTTCATGAATAGGCTGATATTGATTTGCATCAGCCATGACTGGCCTTCTAGGTAAATATACCATTTCCTTTTTTGGCAGAGGCACATTATAATTAATGCAAATATTGTGTAATATCGCTTATGGGATCATAATGAAGAGCTCTATGTCCTAGTAAACAACGAAATCTGCTTTTAAGTAAACCATTCTCATGTTCAATTGTCATTCTTGGTTTTGATAACGCGGTATTGTATCTTGTTTGAGGTAAATGCTCTTCTGGGTTTAAAAAAGGTACTAGCAACCAAGGTTCTAGTGGGTATCCACCATCTCCAAGTAAGCAATCAGAAGAACCCAGTTGAAGTGTATTTATTGGACATCTCCCTTCTCACTCCAGACATCATCCATATTGCCGCGTCATGGACTGATCCTGGATACCTAGCGTTGATATTAATAATTCTCTTATCGCTATCACAAATTATTTGTGTATTAATTGCATAATAATATTTTCTGCAATAGTATGGCTGTCCTGGGTGAACGGGATGTTCAGCTGATGGAGCAACAGTTCTTATATATGTTCCATCAATTATACCTATAATATTTTGAAATCGATAATCCATAGTCCTAAAACCTCTTCTTTTCTGTTCTTTTTCATCGTCTTGCATCGGAAATTTGACCCAATCATTCAAAAGATGATTCACTAACGCGTCCTAAATTTCACGAATTATTCTGCTAACTACTGGTTGGCTTACAGAGAAATTGTAGCCATGTCCAATGCTCAGTTTATAACTTCCTTGACCAAAGAAATTTAATGCAGTCAACACTCTCAAAAATATTGAAACTCTGCTTCTACGGAGTGACCTACCAAGATGACCCGATAGATCGTTTATTAATTGCTGGCAACAATGTTTACTTAATCGAAATAATTTCAAAAATGTATGTTCGGGCAATTGGAAAGGATCACTAGCATCACGAAGAGTCACTTGAATTATTCTATTTTGTTGATTACGTAAAAGAAATCGCAATTAAAAAATGTTTTAAAATGTCAAGTTATTTACTTACATAAGTCTACAATTTCTATTATTCCGTTGAATAGCTAAATAGTTGATACCATCAAAAGCCATTTCTGCTCTCTCTAAGTAATTTACCTCTATATCTCGTATAAATGCTCAAGATCTATAGAACGCCCTCTGCACTGAGGAACGAAAATTAACGGCTATTCAGAAGGTACCTTTAAAATTAACCTTTTAACGACTTCAGTTAACAGTTGTCCGTAAAAATTAACCACCATAAGAGAATATAGAATATGAATTTTAGACGTAATTTTTAACGGAAGTTAAAATTAACGAAAATGTCTTTATAGAATACTGTTTTCAATTTACTGACCGTTAAAATGTTTAACGGAGAGTTAATTTTAACGCTTTGCTTACAGAATAGCCCCTTTAGTCGGTGAATGTAACGTAATATATCTCTCACAGCTAGAAATTTGTCATATAAGTTTGACATATACGGTTAACCTGTTTAATGAATGACTGACTTTCACGTCGTATCCAGATGAGGGCCGTCACAGCCCGAAACACTTCCCTGTACGTTGATCACATATTGATACTATGGTATACTGTAGGTACAAATTTAATTCTTTGTTTTCTTACCATAAAGGGTAAGACGCTTGACCTTTCCTCATTATTGATTAGTTACCAGAATAATGTAGGTTGGTTGACAATTTCATACTCAATACGTTTCATACAAGCTTCAATTTATGACAGCCATTTAAAATGTTTCCAAACTTTCAAAATTCTATAATTTACTTACATCCAATGCAACTTCCTAGTAATGCAAGCTATTAATACCGGACATTGAACGACGACCGATATTATTACCTCGATATTGCGAAGAATATACAAACACTATGTACATACGAGTATATATTACCGTAGAGTAGTCACATAATTTTTAGTTTCGGCGTCGCCGTATGAAAAATATCCAAAGTGGCCGACCCGATGACAAAAGTGTTCCGACGCGTCGATGCAGACGCATAAATCGTCGACGTATTTTCGGAGCCAATTTCAGCGACATCTCCCGGCCATTCGAAATCCATTTCTTCTCTCCGTTCTTTTAATATTATATGAAAATAGTTTGGTTTTGGCACGTCACGGAACTTAAAACAAAGGATCCGACAAAGGACGGCGCAGAGAACTAGTGTTCCATCAGTGTCGACCGCAGGAGAGCCTTCCGTGACGTCATATATCCTGCTGGGTGCATTGTAAATCGCCGAACTCACGGAAGTAGTGGCCGCACGAAACCAGCTACGGTTGTAAGGATCGGTCAGTGGCGTAGTGACAAATTGTCTATAGAGAACTACAGAAAAAAATAGCAGTTTATTTTGGAATGTCGTAAATACATACTAATGTATTATGTAATTACTCTGTAAGCTCACTAATTGTTTTAGAAGCGACAGAATAAATTTATTTAAATAAAATAATGATTTTAATTTTCAGGAAATTCTGTTATTATTTTCTTACATGTTTTAATCTGTAGAGGCGATTTCAAATAGCTGGAGTGTTCTCGAGTAGGACACAAAACACAATTTAAATGTAGAATTTACAATTACATTAATAAAACTATTAGAACACAGACACAGGAATTCAGAAAAATGTGGTAACCCTTAGTTCGGCAAAAAGAATTCAATTTGTTTTTTAATAACAATGTCACAGAAAATTCTATTATACAACATAGTCAGCCTCTTTGTTAGGGCAGAAGGAAGCTTCACTACAAAACCCTGACAGAAGATTAATCAATTTTGATGGTGGAGAGATATTGAGGAATTATGTAGAGATAAGTGTGTCCCAAATAAAATATAAAATACAACAAAAATACAGTAAAAATATAATAAAACTATCAGAATATCAAACACAGAAATTCAGAAGAGCGAAGTAACTTATGCAATTCCATACAATAATTCAATTTGTTTTTTAATAAAAATAATATTACACAAAATTCCACTACACAACTGGTTATATACAGAGTTAGGCAAATACAAGTGTCCCGTATCGTTATGTTCAAATTTTAGGAGTGTAAAGTAGACTTCATTTCAAGTAACGAAAACGCAAAACTTGTATATCTATTTTTATTTGTTTCAAAGTTACAGATCTATGAATGTGATTGTCAGATCATGAAAAAAAAAATGTAATCCCAAAGTCAATAAAAACTGATTTTATTTTAAAAAAGTTCAATTAATAATATTCGAAACGTCCACCTCCTTGTTTAATGCAGGCTTGTGCCCGTAAGCCAACAGAAGAAGTACTTATCCGAATTTTATACTTGTTTTGTCGGATTTGCTCGGCAGTCAGGCGAATACGATCCAACAACTCTTCTCTTGTGTTCGAAACTTGCGCGTAGACTAAATTTTTCATGTACCCCCATAAATAAAAGTCAAGGGGATTAAGATCGGGTGATCTGGGTGGCCATGCAACAGGACGACCTCGATCAATCCACCTTGGATAATTGACATTAACCCAATTTCGGACAGCAATTCCGAAATGTGGTGGTGCCCCATCCATGTGAAACCACATGTCTCGTCGAACATTCAGTGGGACATCCTCTAAAAGACCTGGCAGATCGTGAAGGTAATTGTCCGCATTTAACCTCCCAGGAAGAACGACAGGACCAATCAACAAGTCATCGATTAGGACCGCCCAAACGTTAATAGAAAATGCATGATAAAATTTATTTGGGCGTATAGCTTTAGGATCTTCTGATGACCACCTGTGCAGGTTTCTCAGATTTGTAACACCACATCTCGTGAATGTAGATTCATCTGTCCAGAGGACTGTTCTGCAGAAATTAAAATAAAGCCGTGACTATCTTAATATCCAGATAGAATAAACTAGACGAGCATAGTGGTCTGCCTCGAGCAAACCGTGTCCCCTGCGATAGTGATATGGATATAAGCCTTCACGTTTTAAAATTCGCCAAACTGTCGTTCGTGGCACTCCTAGTTGTCTAGCGATTCGACGTACACTGAGAGTTGGATCCCTTGTAACAATAGCTACTGCTTCTTCCTCTAAGTCTGCTGGCAAATTTACTCCTCGGTCGAAAATATAATCACGCAGTCCGCATTCCCGAAATTGTTTGTGTACTTCCAGAAACGTTCTGTAATGAGGAATGCGCCTATCGGGAAACCGATGTCGGTATTCAATAACTGCTTGACGTGCACTGCCGTTACAGTACATACACATAATGCATGTCCGCATACTCTTGAGAAGAAAATCGGTAAGGCATTTTGAATAAAGAAAACGTGTCCACTCACTAATAAGCTGTTGTATGAACTGAAACGTAATATAATCCTTTATTAAAAATGTAACGTTAACAGTCATCTGAACATTTGTTTATTGTATAATATTCATGGTTCAGCACTTACGAAATAAGTAAGAACCTTCTCTATCATAAATCAATTTCCAGTACTCTTTTTTGTAGATCTCCAAGAAATTACTGTATGCACTTCGACACGTGTTTATTTATTTTAGGATAACATTTTATTATGGGACGTTAACAATCACAGGCCTGTTATTGAATCGTATAACTTTTTTTAAATAAAATCAGTTTGTATTGACTTTAGAATTATATTTTTTTCATGATCTGACAATCACATTCATAGATCTGTAATACTTTGAAACAAATAAAAATGGATATACAAGTTTTGCGTTTTTGTTACTTGAAATGAAGTCTACTTTACACTCCTAAAATTTGAACATAACGATACGGGACACTTGTATAGATATACTTTATTAAATAAATAAATACTATGGCATACCTAAAACTGTAGGTTATAAACTTTCAAATTCATGTCAAATTTGACATCATTTACTATGTATTTTTTTGTTTCCTGTGAAACTGGTAACTTCCTCCTCTCATTTTTGAAATAAACTATACAAAAAGTGATGGCACAAAACAAGGATAAATTAATAATTTACTAAATAAAACAATTGGTATATTTGTTTCACCAAATGTATTTAAAATATATCTGACATATGTTTCGACTTATACAGTCATTCTCAAAGAGTCATGTAAACTAAGTGAAAATAATACTCCTACCAATATTTATGGCTTATTTTTTAAAAGTTTTATTACAGCATCGATTGTGGGGGTATTTGAAAAATCCAATTGCGGGTTTGTGACCTGTCTGTTGAGATTTATGGCTTTTTTTATTTCTTAAATTTCTAAGAAGTCAAGCCTTTTACCCTTATTAAAAGAGTGTAAAAGCTTGAAATTATTAGCGTTAACAGATGAGAATTTTGAATACAGTGTTCCGCGAATCCCGTGGTCATATTGCCATGTAGAATAGAACTTCTGTGCTCTTTGATACGTTCTTTTATAGAGCGCTCTATAAAAGAACGTATCAAAGAGCACAGAAGTTCTATTCTACATGGCAATATGACCACGGGATTCGCAGAACACTGTATTCAAAATTCTCATCTGTTTAACGCTAATAATTTCAAACTTTTACACTCTTGTAATAAGGATAAAAGGCTTGACTTCTTAGAAATTTTAGAAATAAAAAAGCCATAAATCTCAACAGACAGGTCACAAACACGCAATTGAATTTTTCAAATACCCCCACAATCGATGCTGTAATAAAACTTTTAGAAAATAAGCCAAAAATATTGGTAGGAGTATTCTTTTCACTTAGTTTACATGACTCTTTGAGAATGACTGTATAAGTCGAAACATATGTCAGATATATTTTAAATACATTTTGTGAAACAAATATACCAAGTGTTTTATTTAGTAAATTATTAATCATGTTTCACCAAGGGCCAACCGTGAATTCTATACATTATATTAAAAGAATAAATTAGCAGAAAAAGAGATCAAACTCTTTGAATATACTTCGTGTATGGAAGATTAGATATTAAAATGTAATTTTAATTACAGAAATGTACTTTGTCATTTGCGATAATCAATGCAATAATTAACATTTCCACTATTATTCTAACTACGCTACTGATATTGAATAAAGCCCGTTATTTGTCGTTCCCTCGTATTCTCACGTTATTGTAAATTTGTTTTGCGTTAGGGCAACTTATCTGGCGAGCAGCAGATTTATAGTTGCATTTTGTATTTATCGTGGGCGACGGCATCTGTCCGACCCAAGGGATTAACGGGAATGCGCGACCGGAGTGCCACCTAGTAGCGCACTGGTTCTAATAATGAAGAAGTATTAATCAAAGCCTACCCGATTAAAACTTATATACGGTTACTGATAGCGTTATGTTGGTTTCACATTGAAAATAAATCAAAGCGATTGTCGAATTTCGCTTATGTTATTATTTATTATTAAATTGGCCGATTGGTACTCGTAAATGGAGATTTACGATTGAGTTTGTGACGTTCCGGCGAGCACGCATTTGGATTTGTCGTTTCTTTTGGTGTGCTGTATTATTTGTAGGAAATATACGTTACGTTATCGCATTATATCTCACAGTCGTCGAATCGTTTTGAGGATTTTTACCATTAATGTTATGCTTATTTTGGTTTTCAGAAACAAACTTTTATGCATTCGTGATTAAAAAATAAACTTGATGGTTTGGGCCACATACTAGAAAGCATCAACTATATTTTTCAATATAGTTGTCTTCGCTTTACATATACAGGGTGTAAATGAAATACGTCGACGTTCGCTAACACATAATAGATACGTAAAAGCAATTCAAATCTGCAAAAAAAATTAATCTATCGAAACTTTAATTTTTGCGGAAATTTAGGAACATAAACTTTTCAAATACGGTCTTGTATTCAGATTCAATCTAAATAAATATAAATTATATGTTTATATGTTGTCGATTCAACAAACAAATAGGCATGTAAATAATTTACATATCTGTAACTGTACACATGGACAATACACCTCGTATTTTCAGCATTTACTTCTGCTTAATACATATTGCAGTAGATTTTCCCTGCAGAAGAAAATAAAAAGGATATATGAAACATTATAAATTAGTGTATCCATGTATATTTTATTCCAGGGGAATAACTTTTAAAATTGAAAAATTTTATAATAATTTTATTGTAATGTATAATTTTGTCCACGTCTGTAGGTTGAACGAGCGTGGATTGATGTTTGTAGTACGCGCCAAGTGGAAGCTATAATCAAATATATTTATATATTTTATTCTTAGGTCGCCAGTTTGATTTATATTTTTGTTAGGTGGGAGTAGCTTGCTGTTTCCAGGAAATTCATTGACAGAGATTCGATAGAGTTTTTCGAGATAGGTTGTATTTTTTTTTGGTAAATTAAATAAAACTTAATTTTATTTAATTCAATTTGATAGTTACGGTGTGTGTTTTTGGTTGAGTTGATGTTTTAAAATTCATTACGTTTACTTTGATGTGTTAAATTTGATTGATTTGTATAGCCTATCAGAATCTCTCGTGAAATAGTTTTTGTAGCGTACGTGAAAAAACTAAAAATGTAAGTATTCTAATCTGATATATTTATAGATATAGTTATAATTATTATTCGATTGAAATTTGAAGCTTCTTAAATTGATAAATTTAATTTGTAATAGTGTTGTAATCAGTAGAAATATTAACAAAACGTATTAGTCTGTTTTTTTAAGTTAGTTTTTTGTTCATTTAAATGATGTAGTATATTAGATTGGCGGGAAAATTATTTTGTCACAAGCTGGTCTTGCGCTTGGGTAATTTGAGTTGCGTGCGAAAAATAGAAAGTTCTATTTTTGACGTTTGATATTTTGTGGGGATAAAGTAGTAAATGACAGCTAATAAAGTTTGTTTATATTGTGTTTTGGATTATTGTTCGGATTTCATTCAGAGTTTTTTTTTTCTCTTATACAAGTCAGTATTTATAAGGGTTTAGTCAAAAATTCTGCTTTATATTTGGTAAAGTAGTTTTTCTTTTTTCGTTTTTTTAAAGAAAAAATATATGTCTGTGCTGTTAATGGTAGTTTTATTTCTTGAGTTTAATTTGTATTATTTCTTCGTTTAAAACACGACTTTCGAAAGAAAAACCCTGACGAGGAAGGAGTTCAAGGAAGGTGCCCACCTGACTGAATCTAGTTCGGAGATATTGCTGTGTATTGTGAAGATAAGTCATTAAGAAAAATTAAGATAACTATTCAAAAGCACAATTCACTGCAATATGTTTCTGCCATCTAGGCGTCATCAGTCAAGCTAGTGAAGCAATGTATACAAATTGATACAAATCAATTAAACAAATGATTTGTATCTGTATTTATATTTTACTGGATATGAGACTTGAATTTTGTTGTAGTCGGAGTTGCCTCCATTTCCACTCCATTGTTTCGTATTTCCCAGGGTTGTGACGTGTTTGTGTTTGATTAATAAATAATCGTGTGTTGTGTGTTTTTGTGCGGTCCTGTGTTGCGTATGTGTAGTCTGTGTGTTTGTCGCTTTTTGCGTTTAAGTCACTGGTCATTGGTTTGTTGCGTTTCAGTCATGTGTGTGTTTAATGTTTGTTGTTGTAGAGTGTGATTATTTTCTGTGTTTGCGTTACGAAGTATTGTATCTGTTCTGTTGTTGCGTTTGTGGAGTGTAATGTTATTAGCATATTGCTTAAGGCAAGTGCTAGTTCGTCAGTTGTGTTAGGTGTTGTGTTTCTTTGTTTTTGTGTCCATGGGTTCGTTGTTGGGGGTGGTGCTGGTATGTATTCGGGTTTGGGTGTGGTTTTGTTTACAGGGATGTTTGGATTGTTAGGACAGTTAAAGAAAGTGGATAAGTGAGGACCACCGCAGTTTGCACACTTTGGTGGGGTTGTTTTGGGTTTTGTACATAGGTGTGTTGAGTGTTCGTCTCCGCATTTCATGCATTTGTAGTGTACGTTACAGTTTTTTTGGTGGTGTCCAAATATCTGAGATTTGTGGCATTGTATTATGTCTGTCCGTTTGTTTAGTGGTTCGATTTTAATTGTGAGTCCGCAGCAGTGGTGTATGTTGTAAATTGATTTGTATTGTCTCGTCAGTTCTATTAGTACAAGTGGTGCAGGTATGCCGTGATTGCCGTTCATTCTTTTGATTTTTAGTGTCGGGTAGCCTTAGTCAGTCAAGTCGTTTGTAATTTCTGTGTCTGTGATGAAGGTAGGAATGCCTCGCATAACTACCTTTAGTGTTTTTTCGGTTCGCAATTGAAATGTGTAAAATTGTATTTGTTCTGTGTCGAGTATGTGTTTAAGTGTGCGGTAGTCTTCGTCAGTTTTCGGTTCGATGTGAATACCAGGTTTCACCAGCTTGTTCTGTACCGTCTGGATGTTGTGTCTTAAGCAGTTGCCGTATGTGTGCCCATTTGCCTTTTTCAGTTACTATTATTGGTGCGATTTTGTGTTGTGTATTGCGTGTTTCGGTTTTTGTGTTTTGTGTAGTGTTTGTTTTTTCACTTACCCTGGGTGTGCTGTTGTTTGAAGTTGACGGTTGTGGAGCGTATTCATTTGCGTCTTGTTCCATTTTTTCCTCGGTGTTAGTTTTTTCGAGGACACTGTACGAGTTTTTTGTTTCTATTGGTGTGCTTGCGTGTTCTGTTTTCTGTTTTTTTGCTGTTTTTTTTGGATTTGTAAAACTATTTGAGATATCGATGGCGAATTTTTGTAGATCTATGAGTTCCTGTTTGTTTTTTAACGGTTTTACCGGGCTTGCTTCTTCTTTGGGCGATTCTGATATTTCTATTTTTACCGTCGGCTCGTCGGGATCTACGATGAATATTTGCGGTTGTTTTTTAATAGATTTTGAATATCCTCTTCCTCCGTGGTTTCGTTAATAATGGTGCATCTTCTTTTAAAACTTGGATTCAGCGCTAGGTTGGTAATCGTAGAAGTGATATATCGTCCGGCCATTGCTTCCGGGTTCGCTTTGACGGTTACCGTCGTATGTTTAAATGCAATATATACGTGTGTTCGTCTCAAAGACTAGCACACGAATGAATATATTTTACCGAACTCACCCAGAAAGATAAAGCAAGTTTCGTCCTATAAGGTGACACTATTTAATAAGTGACATCTTACGGACGAAAGAGACTATGTCGGAAGGCGACCTTTCGTTCGAATAGCTATGCTATTACAGGAACGAAAAAATACGTATGTCGGTGTAGTCCATTAACAACGAGCCAGTCTCTTTCGTCCGTAAGATGTCACTTATTAAATAGGATTAAATAGGACCTTATAGGATGAAACTTGCTTTATCTTTGTGGGTGATTTCAGTAAAATATAAATACAGACACAAATCATTTGTTTAATTGATTTGTATCAATTTGTATACATTGCTTCACTAGCTTGACTGATGACGCCTAGATGGCAGAAACATATGTATTAAGCAGAAGTAAATGCTGAAAATACGAGGTGTATTATCCATGTGTACAGTTACAGATATTATTTACATGTCTGTTTCATATTGTAACAAATGCTTTATACGTGCATAACGTATTGTCATACATAAACACAACCTTCTTGTAAACAAATAGGCATCTATTTGTTCAAGTTCACCAAAGTGAATCCTCTTCACATTTCAGTAATATAACACGTGTTTGTGTAAAAAGTTTATAAACATGTATTCATTCATTTCGTGGATATAAATTTTCTTATGCATCAGCTGTTCTGTTGTTATTTATTAGTATGTTAATGACCTGATATTTGTAATATTCTGAAAAAAATACAATATCGAGTTTCTTTAAATGTTTTAATATAAAATTTATGCCGAGAAATAATAAATTACATTTTTAATTCCTAATTAAATGATATTTTTTTTCTGTTCTATTTGCCTCTTTTTTTTAATGACAATTTCTTTGCCTTAAAAGGGGCAGATTTGTGCGGAACGGGTAGAATTCTTAAAGAATTTTAAAAAGCTTTAAAGATGTTCAATGCGGCTTCTATTTGGAAGTACAAGCTTCTAACTGATCGGTAGACTTTCGAAGTGCACGATTTTGCGTTAGAGTAATTAAACAAATACAAGTACGATGCAAAAGTAATTAAGAATTGATATGCAAAAATTACTTTGGAAAGAAATTAATTATATAACTTATTGCCAATTCAAGTAAAATAAAATAATCTCATCGAACAATACAGAGTTATCTTCGTGTTGCGAGCATGTGGAAAGCAAGGCCGAAAGGTGCTTGGGTGCTGGAACAGTACGTGTCGAGTTTGAACGATGTTTAACTTACAAGAGTTGGAAGCAGAAGAAGGAATTTGTGTAGAAGAGAACACTGGTTTGGAAACGAGTAGGTTTGTTTTATTGCCCAAAGTGGAGAGAGGGATGGAGCTGACGAAGTTTTCATTAAAAGTGCGAGCTAAAAAGTTGTGATATCGATTAAATAAATATCATTAAAATATCCTTTGTGAAAAAAGCTTTAAAATGATATGCGATATGACATAATTATAAAGAAGAGAACGTAATAAATTAAATAACTAAGATTTAAAAACGAAATGTAAAATATTTGTAAACGAACATTAAATATGAGTTCACCATTCACGTCCAGGTAGATGTCGATGGGCCGGTCGTAGTACGATAACAAAGGAAAGACTTTCCTTGCCAACGAATATACCGGGTGCGGCAATAGTGTGTCGGCGGAGCTTAGCATGAAAACTAATAAAGTTGTAGCAAAGAAATTTTACGTATATATTATATATATTATATATTATTATATATATTATATATATATATATATATATATATATATATATATATTTATATATTTACAGGGTGTGCCAATGTAATAACTCGATATAGTCATGTATATGCATAACACTCTCGGCAAGGCTACAACCTCGCCTTTTTTAATACAAACGGTAACGTGTTATATAAACACGACCTTACTCTGTGTTTATTGCATACACAAGACTATATGTCAGGGTTTGTGTTATGTTCTAGAAAAGACTCCAAGGATCTTCTCTAATATATATAGGCAGTAGTTTAAGTAAGAGAGATTGAGATACACAGTGACAGTCATAGTAATAGTCAGAGTAACTGTACGTTAGAGAGTTACAACCAGTCAGTGGTACGAACGGTGTTGTACTTAATAACCACGTTCTACCCTGTCTGAGTTGAACATAGTAAACGATGTAAATACTTTGTTAACCAGTTGTAAGTGTTAAATTAATTATAATATGTTACCAAAACTTTGTGCGTATCATTTACTACGATAAGTCGCCCTAACCTGCTATCCTATGTGGCCGACCAAACGGCCCACATTACACCAAATTTCCGCAGCCACTTTCAATTTCTTTTTTGAAATAGATTGCTATACTTTCTTGTTATTATGATGATAGCCACCCTAATTATCTTTGCAATGATATATGACAATGTGCACTTACAACTGTTAGTTTTGGTTTTATTGCAAATTTTGTTAAAATCTTGACAGTTGCAGCGTCTAACATTTTAAGTCTTAGCCTGAAAATGGGTGCAGTGCCTCACGTAACTCTTTTGTTACCAATCTATAGACTAACACTTCATATGTTTTGAGGGTGAACAACGTGATAACAGATACAGAGTGTTAAATATATCGTGCCAAAGTTATCGAAGTTTAAAGGCTATTTCCTCTTTCTTTTTTTTTAATTGAACCTATAATATTTTTATTAGTTAGAAAATTCCATGTAAAATTGCAGCTAAAATGGTACCAATAACATAGTACTTATTTCTAGTATTTTCGAAGTTATAACCCTTTAATGGGATATACCTATGTTTATAATATTCAATATGCGGTGCTGCATCTAATAGTTGGTTGGTTGGCCATGAAATGATATTAAGCAAAAATTGCTGTGTAACCAAACGTCAAATATCTACTTAAAATTTCCGTATAAAGTGTTTTTCTGTAATTCCTCTTTGCTGTCATCGCGTTTAATTGTTATAATTTAATAAGTTCGGCTAGTTAATTATCAATTTCCGTTTGTTCGTTATTAGTTATTATCTTGTTGTCAGATATATCGTTTTGTTGTCATTATTTTTTATTTACATGCCGTAATAGTTTATAGTTGTGTTTCTTTAGAATTAATTTTTCGAAAGAGGAGCTAATAGACATGGTATTTGTTCTTGGCGCTAGCAAAAGCAATCCACTTTAAGCATTAAGAACATATGCTATGGAGTATCCTCACCGAAGAGCACCAGATATTAAGACGTTTGAAAATTTGTTGACAAGGTTTCTTCGGACGGGTTCAGTAAATTACGTCAAACATGAAAGAACTAAGACTATGGTTATAGAAGATAATGAAGTGACAATCGTCCACTATTATAGGTCCATTCTTTTTTAATACCACTTTAAATTATGAAATCTACACAAATTTCCTACAAAATAATTTACCATTGCTGTTGGAAGGCCTACCAGATAATGTCATAAGGAGATTGTGGTACCAACATGATGGTGCACCTTCACATTACGGTGCTGCTGCAAGAGCACATTTAGATAGGGTATTCACCAATAGGTGAATTGGGAGAGGAAGCTTTATAAGCTGGCCACCGCGACCACCAGATCTAACCCCTTGTGATTTCTTTCTGTGGCCTACTGTAAAAAGTATAGTTTACGGAACACCTTCTACAACAGCAGAGAATATGCAGCGACGAATCAGAAACGCTTTTCATCAATTAAATGAAAACAACATGGCTCAAAAAGTAAGTCTGTCGATGCAGAGACGATTAAGAGCATGTGTAGAGCAGAATGAACATATATTTGAACACATTTTAAATTAATTTTGTTTTATTATGGAAAAATTACAAAATGTAATTCTAAAACTAATAATAAAGAATTAAAAAACATGTGTTTGTAAAAGTTACTTTGTTTGATATCATTTCATGGCCAACCAACTATTAGATGCACCGCATATTGAATATTATAAACATAGGTATATCCCATTAGAGGGTTATAACTTCGAAAATACTAGAAATAAGTACTGTTATTGGTACCATTTTAACGGCAATTTTACAAAGAATTTGCGGACTAATAAAAAAATTATAGGTTCATTTTAAAAGAAAAGAGAAAATAGCTTTCAAACTTCGATAACTTTGGCACGACATATTTAACACCCTGTATATGTTGTCACGTTGTTCACCCTCAAAACATATAACGTATTAGTCCATAAATTGGTAACAAAAGAGTTACGTGAGGCACTGCACCCATTTTCAGGCTAAGACTTAAAATGTTAGACGCTGCAGCTGTCAAGATTTTAACAATATTTGCAATAAAACCAAAACTAACAGTTGTAAGTGCACATTGTCATATATCATTGAAAAAATAATTTGGGTGGCTATCATCATAATAACAAGAAAGTTTAGCAATATATTTAAAAAAAAAATTGAAAGTGGTTGCGGAAATTTCGAACACCCTGTAAATATATAAATAAAAATAGAAAATGCATTGTAGCATGCTACATGTGTATGTAAAATTTCATTGCTACAACTTTATTAGTTTTCATGCTAACCTCCGCCGACACACTATAGCCGCACCCGGTATACACAGAAAATGTCTAAGTTTGAACAACTATTTTAAAATCCAGATACACACATTCAATATGTTATTACTTTTGAAGTAGTTAACTAACCTCCTTCTTGGAAACTAAAGCTTTTAGTTTACTCGAGACTATTATTATAAACGAAGTCAATTATATCAAACACTAAAAATACCTGTATAAATATTATTTATACAGGTATTTACACAAACTAAATATAATTATTCAGTGGAACAATTGAAAAGTATATTGCTGGTGTTTCCGTTCAACAATCGCAAATTATTGTCTACCTGTTATAAATGGAAACAACATTTACGTGTAATAGTTGCGGTACGTGTACCGCAGTTTCAATTAGAACTGATTGCAAGTTGAGATCTACGGTTGCATGTTATTTGATGAAAGTTTAGTTTAACCGCTTAATAGTTATCTTTCCGCTCGGTTGCCGTTGCAAGTTTTCTTAATGTTCGACCAAACATATCACGAACACATCAAGTATACTATATAATCGTACTTATAAGTGCATTGTACAACTACTAATTTGCTTGGTTTAATAAGGGCGGCTTGTTCATGTCAGGATTCCATTTTGAAAGGTAAATGAATGCGTAATAGTTTCCTAGAAAGTTATTTATTGTTATTCCTTTTCTGGTATTACGAAGCTAAAGTGTTTCATAAATTTTTGGTAGTTTTTTTAAAGTTCTTATATGCTAAGTAATGAAATGTAATGTATAGTTTGTTACAACTCATTTTAATTTGGCTAAATATAAGTATTAACCTTTATAGCATCCCCTAGCGCAGGGGTGGGGAAATACATTTAGGAAAGCGCCATATACAGGCTGATTCATTTTCGGCCCTCACCATGGGGATCCCGCTTATTATTGGAGATAGAGTATAGGTTTAAATTTGGCAAAGTTGTTAAATTTTGTGTTTGTTATAAATCCGTAAAGAAAATAGACCTGTGACAAATGACCTTCGTTATTTAAAAAAAAAACGCGAAAACCCCATTTTCTTCTTTTACCTGGAGCACCGACATTTGGCCTTGTAGAGAAAATATAAAAACACATCCTTGTGGCCATTTCTAAACCTCTATCCAGTGGTGTACTCTTTTGGTAAATTTCCAAAGTGTTCCTGAAGAAAGTACAACTGATTTTTTAAATTTGGAATTTGTATTAGTTCCTTACACTCAGAAATACTTACAACATCGTCATTTAAACATGTAACGAAATGTTGTAAACTATCGAAATTCTCTGCATAAAAACTAGTAGCTTCCAACCACGTTCCCCATCTAGTTATTATTGGAGAGAGAGAGGCAGTGACAAAGATGGAAGTTTTTCCCTGTAACGAGCTACTCTCAATGGTGCTTTTATGAGCAGAAACAAGGCACAACAATGGGCAACTGCCTATCTCCTTTCATATCCAATTTATTCATGAGTCAATTTGAAGTAGAATTTAAAAATAACGCTAAATATTTCCCGAGAGTCTGGATTAGGTACGTAGATGACATTCTCGCGATTTTTGATACACGGAAATGCGAATTAGACATGTTCGTTAATCAATTAAATTTGAAATTTCCGACGATTAAATTTACGGCGGAAAAGGAACACAATGGCAGGATACCATTTTTAGATACTTTACTGATTAGGAATAAACATAAAATAGAAATCGACATTTTCCGGAAAGAAACCAATGTTAATAGATTCATCATCGCGGATTCAAATCATAGTTATCAACATAAGACAGCTCCCTTTAATTTCTTAGTCGATCGGTTCCTAAATTTTCCGTTAACAAAAGAGAGATATGAAATAGAACTGGATTTCATTAAAAATATCGCGACATATAATGGCTTTGACATAGAAATTATCAATAAATTAATTAGAAAAACAAAAATCAAAAATACAATCCGCGAATCCACAAGTTTGATATCTCAAAGTAACCAGGAGAAAAAGTACATGTATTTACCATACCACCCCATCACGAAAAACATTAATAAAGTTGTGAAAGAAAGAGGTCTCCAAGTTGCCTTTCGGTCCGAAAATACTATCAAAAGTCTCCTAGGGAATACTAAAGATAGAGTTAATTTTAATTCGAAATCAGGTATATACGAAATTAGTTGCGATGATTGTAATTTGAAATATATAGGCCAAACAAAACGACCAATAATAACGGTTTAAAGAACACATATCACACATTAAATACAACAGACCGGATAAATCTAACGTTGCCAACCATGCTTTAAGTACACTACACAATGTGTCGATTAAAGGGTTAAAGCTTGTAAAGGGCATTAATAACCACCGCGATCTTGACGCCTATGAAAGCATTCATATCGCTAAAAACAAACAACATTCCATGCACGGTAATATAGCACCGATCCCCTTCACTTGTCTCTTTTCATTCTTAGAACCATAAAAGGGTCGTCGACGTTTTAAATTGAAGTATTAACACATGTTGAGTGCCGTTTCGTTAGGAGAGGTAATTTTTGTCGATCTTTCGTTCGATATATTTCAAATTGGAGTATGTATAAACATATGTGAATGCCGTTTCCCTAAGAGAGGTAAGTTTGTCGATCTTTTCGTTAGATATATTTGCATGTTTAAATTAGTCTATACGTGGACGCCGTGTAAAGTAGTTGTTGCGTAAGCGGTGTTCTAGCTTTACTGTGCCCCATGTGCGACACCTTGATTAGTGGTTTTACCTACTGATGATGACAACTTAGTTGTCGAAATACGTATTTAGAATACGATTAATAATTGTGGTAAGGGGTTATATACCTTTTTTAAGCCTTTAGAATGTGTCGTGTCCCCTTAGCCTAGTGACCTGGTTACAATATAAAAACAATGTAGTGTAAGATCATAACTCAACGAGGTCATGTTGATAAAATGAATATTTTGAATACATGACCTGGTTTAGCTATTACAAAGGAATTTAACTCTAATATTGAAGTAATTACGTCATAATTCAACAACAAAGAAGCAGATGTGCGGTTAACTGAATGATTAGTACTATTTAATATCTGTGTGTTTTACTTAGCGATGTTGTAGACTATTTACGTGGTCCATCGTAATTTCGGCCTCTCGTGTCCGGTCCCTAATTATGGTACACTAATGGTTACACACTTACTTCAGTGGTTTCTTAACCCTTTATAGATCTGTGGTCGATCTTTCAACCATGCTACAGAGAAAAGCTGTATTTTATTTATCAACATATGTGTTGATAATTAAAATATAGCGTTTCTCGCCTTTCATTCATAGATAAGTAGATAATACAAAATTTTGCTCGGGTACTTTTCCTACTGCTGATGATGACAGCTTATTTGTCGAAATAGGTATCCAGTATTTAAAGTTATAATGTAGTAAGGTTTCTTTAAATTAAATTTTACAGATGTAGGTATTTTCAAAACCACTCCCCCAATACAACGCAACTGAGCATGTGATTGCGTTTTGTATTTACCACGTTTATGAATGAAATATGGACATTTATATACGAGAATTAACTCTACAGTGACGCCTCTAATATTAAAACCGAAAATTGATAGTCGATCTGACAGTTTGGAACCATTAATTCGGGTAAAATGAGCGAAGTGTGTGATGAGTTCCTCTGTGTGAAATTTAACCCTCCTACGCACGTGGCGATGGCTTAATATCAGCGTACCTGTTCTCGAAAATTAATAAACACGCACACAGGATGTTTGGTGTCCTGTGTTACGAAGTCGACTTACTAATAGGTACAGGTATCGCTTTACGAAATAATTTCACCGAGCGCGGAGGCCTTTAAATAATGTAATTTCGAGAAAGTTGAGACGTCACCGAGTCATTAATCTAAGTATTAATCATGCAACATGCGCAGACATATATTAATGCTTTCGAAATTGTAACTGAATTAGTAGGATCTTACATTGTATCATGTCTTTATTAATGCAACGAAAAACAAGAATACAACCCAAAAAAATAAAGTATGCACGACGGTGATTTGATGGAAGAGTGACTTTTAAATTAATTTACTTATTTTAGAATAAATGAAACAATTCATGAAAGCACGCATATTTTCATTTATTCACACTTGAAAATATGGAATATAGTCAGCCAGACCTTTGTTTCAAATATGTATATATAATGCACATAATTAATGCACTCGTGGATAACATCTAGAATCGTTTGTGCCATAAGATGTATAGCATGGATTTTACACGTTACATGTAAGAAGAAGTCACCACTGTGTTCTTTAAGAAATCGGCCTAAGGGAAGCATTTTTGCGTCATATTCACTCATCATATACAGGGTTAGTTAAAAGTATGGAGACGGCGATTTATTGTCGTTAATATTCATTTTAGGGATTTATGTTTAATATAAAAGTTTGTTAGGATATTTTGATCTACATTTGAGAATATTAGAATTTTTTTTTTCTTCAATTGTTTTTTTAGTTACGCCTGTGCGCGAATTTTTTTTAAATGGGAACTAGTAAATTTTACTTTACCATTCGATAGTGATTTTTTTCTCTTTACAAAATTTTTTTTGTTTTTTTAAAATTCAATTTAATAACTTTTTTATAAGAAAAAGCCGGTTCATGTGTTTAACAGATGTTCGGTACATCGCAGATAGACAGAAGCGTAGCGATAAACAAACTTGAGCGACATAATTTTATCAGTGGTTATTGTGTACGTCAAATCTTTGACAGAAATAATTCATTTGTGCAATTTGTTGCTGTTAATATTAACAATGGCGAGTTTAAGTGAACATGAACGAATTGAAATTCTTATGATGTTGGGTTATGGAGATAGACGCAGAAGTTTACAAAACCTTTGTAATTTATTTAATGATACGCATCCAAATAGAAATCCAATTTCTAAATCCGTTGTTGGTAAAACTTTAAGGCGCTTTGAACAAACGGGTAGCGTTAAAGATTTGCCAAGGATTGGAAGACCTAGAACAGCAGAAAGCGATGATAACAAACTGGATATTTTATTGGCTGCATCTGAATATCCCCATTTATCAACCAATCAATTAGCGGCCAATTTCAATATTTCACAGTCATCGATCGTGTTGTTTTTAAAAAGTGAAAAGTATAAACCTTATAAGGTACACCTTGTACACGAGTTAACGGAAGATGATTTTGATAGGAGATTACAATTTTCTGAAGAAATGTTAAATATTTGCAATAATAATGAAAATTTTGTCAACAATATTCTTTTCTCAGACGAAGCTACATTTTGCCTTACCGGTGAAGTAAACAGACAAAACTGCAGATACTGGTCATCGGAAAATCCCTCTTGGTTTTTGGAGCACCATACGCAGTACCCCCAAAAGGTTAATGTTTGGGTTGGCATTCTAGGCGGTCATATTATCGGTCCCTTTTTCATCAATGGCAATTTAACTTCGGCTCTGTATTTGCAGATATTGCAAAATGAAATAATACCTGCTAGTGCTACGCTCTATCCTCATGAAATCAATGAACACCTGCCCAATGACAGTATCTGGTTCCAGCAAGATGGCGCCCCACCACATTATGGTGTAAATATTCGTCAATATGTGGACAACGTTTTTCCCCACAGATGGATTGGAAGACGAGGAACCATTGAATGGCCAGCCCGATCGCCAGATTTAGGTCCTTTAGATTTTTTTCTTTGGGGATACGTAAAAAACAAAGTTTACAAAGAAAAGCCCGATAACGTCGAAGATTTACAAATCCGAATTACCAGAACGATACAAGAAATTCCCCGAGATTTTTTACAGAACTCTGTTCGGGGTTTTGTAAATCGATTGGGTCATTGTCAAATTATAATGGACGACAATTTGAACACTTACTTTAATTTACTCTATCGAATGGAAGAGCAAAATTTACCAGTTCCCATTAAAAAAAAAATGCGCGAACAGGCGTATCTAAAAAAACAATTGAAGAAAAAAAAGCAAATAATCACAAATGTAGATCAAAATATCTTAACAAACATTTATATTGAACATAATTCCCTAAAATGAATATTAACGACAATAAATCGCCGTCTCCATACTTTTAACTAACCCTGTATATATAAATCAAAAACATTTAATTTGTTAATTATAGACTCACAAACTACATAACCGATTTTGATAAAATTTTCTGTGTGTGTTCCGTATGTTGTGTGTAAGGTTGTTATTATAGTTTTTCTTTCCATATTTTATCGGAAAATGTTAAAGAATTAATAATATGTGAAATTACATGAATTTCTATATGAAAAAACAGTAATGTAATTTTAATTCATTATACAGAGTGGTTGGTTTTTGATTGTACACTCAATATTTTCGTTGAGAATATCATATTCTCAACGAGGACTTATTTAAGGGATCTTCTTCGTAAGTTTGAAACAACGGGTAGTATTAATGATGCGAAACGATCTGGCAGACCACAAATTTCTGATGAGAAAAAAATTGATATACTGGCAGAATTAAGAGTTAATCCTACTTCTTCAACAACTCAAGTTGCATCTACCTGTGAAGTCAGTCGAAGTACAGTACACAGGGTGTTGAAAAAATACAAATTTCATCCATACAAATTAAAAATGGTTCATCAACTCTCAGACGACGACCCACACCGAAGACTAGAATTTTGTGAAAATATTGAAACTAAAATTAACCAACAGCCAGACAACGTCGAAACAATTTGTTTTAGTGACGAAAGTACTTTCTATCTAAATGGAAATGTAAATACACAGAATGTGAGGTATTGGAGTGACGCAAATCCTCACCTGTTTCGTGAAACACATACCCAATTTCCCCAGAAGGTGAATGTTTGGGCAGGTATCCTGGGAAACCACATCGTTGGGCCTCTTTTTTTAAATACTAATTTAACTGGTGAGGTTTATCTGGAGATGTTGCAAAACGCAATAGAACCGTTAATCCTTGAAATTTTGGAAGATAATCCAGATGAATTCGGCAATTTGGAAATAACATTCCAACAGGATGGTGCTCCTCCACACTATTACGGTGCAGTAAGACGGTATTTGCATGAGGAGTATCCTGGTAGATGGATTGGACGACGAGGTTCAACGGAATGGCCACCTCGATCAACGGACCTCACATCTTTGGATTTTTTTCTGTGGGGGTACCTTAAATCGAAGGTTTACGCAACTGAACTTGACAATATTGACGTTTTAAAACAACGTATTGTTGCAGAATGTGAGGCTGTTTCCGCAGACACATTTGAAGAAGTTCGAGAAGAGTTTAAAAATAGGATATTTTACTGTCAGGAAGTAAATGGAGGTCACTTCGAGCAATTTATTTAAGTACATACTATTTCTTAAATCTGTATTTAATATCATACTGAATGGAATTTAAATTTTCATGTTTACTAATGAGCCATTAAAACTGCCCCAAACACAAACAAAATTTTTCATTAATAGTTTTTTTCGATACCTTTTAAAAGAGGTGTCGCTTGCCGTAGCGTTCCATTTAAAATTATTGGTCACAATGACCTTGTGACGTCATCTATGACGATTTCGTCATCTATCATCACTAGTAGGGAAGTTTATAACCTCTAATATTCAGTTTCCAAATTTCACTTGTGAATGTATAATCGTTCCAAAGATAAGAGGGGGTGAGGGGACTTTTGAGAAGCACTGTATAATTCATGTAATTATAATTTAGATGTATTTGGCGATAATTACTGCAGGTATTTGGTTTCTGTGAAACAATGTATTTGTTTTACTTCTTAGATTTAATTTAGTTTAGGATAATTTTTCCATTGATACGCACGTTATGTTTAATGCTTATATACATGTATTTATATTTATAACCCCATAATTGGATTAGGTTAATAAACGGTTTATTATTATTATTATTATTATTATTATTATTATTATTGGTCGTTTTCGCGAAGTACGTAACTGCGAGAACAAACGTACAACAATAAAGTAGTAGTTACGGCAGCTTATATGTACGAATTAAACAGCACATCCTCCACATAAATGAAGGCTGAAGCGATTGTCGAGCGTCAGTCATTCTGGCGCACTAATTCATGTCAAGCGCGGGCCACTGGCGCGTGGCGCAATTTCCCAGCTCTCTCCAGGTTATGAGTATAATATTATATTGAATATCCAACTATCCAACAATAATTCATTGTCATAAATTGGGAAATACGCATTTCCATTTTATGTTTTACCACCCAAGGCTATAGTAAACAAGCGAATGTACATTAACAGTGCAAAATATACGACAAATCTTTAACAGTGCTCCGCTGTAGTTATTTGTTCGGTGTCATCGTTTTAACCCTCCCGTTTTCATAATAATGCATTATTTATCTAAACCAGACAGTAATATCTTAATGGTAAAATCGAGGCGCGTTTGCATATTTATGACATCAAATATCCTAGGCAAATGAAGAGCGAATGCGGTGATGACAGCGTAAGAAAAACGGGGAATGTCGGTGGAGATAGATACTAATGAATTGCGTGACGTCGAATGTGTTACGGCGATAGCGGGCGGGATTTTAATGATGAAAGACTATCATCATACCAATATAAGGCAGTCAGTCCCTTTCGACGACAGAGAGGAAATACTTGCCCGTGGGTTTTTATGCGGAGTAAATCGCATTTTACGATGCAATAAAAAACGATTCAAACAGCGATCGATATTCCTTCGGACATCTGGACAAGAACACGAAAAGGCCATGTTCGTAACGTTTATTTATAATGTTTATAAATCAGTATTATTTCGCTATAAAAGAAGTTTTTTTTTTTAATGAAATGAAAGGCGGTGGAAAATTCTGTTATTTTGCTAAACAAAGAAAGCTAAATCCCGAGGATAAAAATTTATGTTTGTCATAAATATATAAAAAAGTTCATAAAAGGAAACTTCTTCGCTTTATTGTAATTCTCAAGTTTGTATTTTATTGGTGTATATTTCATAAAATTTCATTTGTTTTGTATTTCTTAATTGGAATAAATGTCATTTTTATATATATTTTTACGTTTTGAAATTATTACGTATTTGTACTGTAAAAATTCTGTTATATTTAGGCAATATTTAGTTATTTTATGCATTAATAAAAATGCATGATTGGAGCAGGACATCATGAATCCTAATTTAACATTTTTCGTGAATCAAAATACGTACAGTAGCCGCTCGGAAGAGTGAACACTCTATTCAGTGAACAGCTCGTTTATATGAACAACTAAAATTTTATTAGTAAAGCTCCATAGAGTGAACAATAACACATTCGATTCAGTGAACTGGGTAAATTCCCGGCGTATGAATTATTTTGCTGCATTCGATTCAGTTTCAGTGAACTGGGTAAATTCCCGGCGTATGAATTATTTTGCTGACTCGCCGGCGTAACTTACAAGAACAGCGGACAGATGTATGTATGTATTTTATTTTAGTTGTAATTCTGAGTTCTGTTGATGTTGTAGGTGTACTGTGCTAGAACATTTTTGTATTTACAATAAAAATGAAGCGAAAAGTGTTAAGTTTGCTCGAAAAATGTGAAATTTTAAAAAGTCTGGACAGTGGAAGCAGTGTAACGTATTTGTCTAAAAAGTACGGGATTGCCAAATCCACAGTATGTGCAATCAAAAATAAAAAACGGGACATTTTAAAAGTCACATCAAGGCGCAGTGAAATACGGAAAAGAAAAACTTTAAAACCCTGTAAGATGCCACGAATGAAAAAAAAAAATATTCATGGTTTTGTACACAAAGACTTAAAAATGTACCGGTTTCGATTGAACTTTTAAAAACAAAAGCAAAAGCTATCAATGAAAATATCGCTGAAAATCCTAATTTTAATGCTAGTGACGGATGGAGCCAAAGATTTAAACGAAGATTTGGAATAAGACATTTAAAAGTTTCGGGAGAAAAGTTATCAGCTGCTCCGGAGCATGTAGGTCCATTCAAGAATTATCTTCGAAAGAAAATAGAGGAGCTACAATTAACACATGACCAATTATACAATGCCGACGAGACAGGCTTGTTTTGGAAATTACTCCCAGAAAGGACTTTGGTTACGTCTGAAGAAAGATCGGCCCCTGACCGGAAAACGGATAAAAGTAGAGTTACTTTACTAGCATGCGCCAATGCAACCGGTGAACATAAAATCAAACCGTTAGTGATTGGGCGTGCCGCAAATCCAAGATGCTTTAAGAACTTTTCACTTCCAGTGCAATACACAAGTACGAAAAATGTGTGGATGACGTCGGGGGTATTTGAAAATTGGTTTCATCATTCATTTGTCCCGCAGGTTCGAAGATTTTTGAAACAAAAGGGATTACCACAAAAAGCTCTTCTACTTTTGGATAACGCTCCAAGTCATCCACCAACAGAAAACTTGGTTTCCGATGATGGAAAAATTCTTACTGTATACATGCCTCCGAATGTAACAGCTCTTATACAGCCCATGGACCAGAATGTCATTAGGTTAACAAAATTGTTTTATAGAAGAAGCCTTTTATCCACAATAGTTGCTTCTGATAGCAATGATATTTCAGCTATCATTAAAAACTTGAGTCTAAAAGATGCTGTTACACATCTGGCATTAGCATGGATGAATGTGAAAGAAGAAATAATTGCTAAGTGTTGGAAAAATATTTTATCAGATTCTTTCAATAGCGACTCTGATTCAGAAGAAGATGTTCCATTGGCTATTCTACAAGAAAAATACAAGAACAGCGTCGAGGCAGTGACATTTCAAGAAACTGTAGCATTACTACAGAAAGTGAACGGAAACATAACATACAGCCGTAAAGACATAGAAAACTGGAATACGGATGTCATAGAAGATCTTGAAGAGGATGTAATTGAAATTGAAAGTGCGGAAGAAACAATGGATGATGAGCCAATGCCAACTACCACCCCCACTCAGGAAGCTTTACAAGGACTTAATATAGTGATTTCTTGGGCAGAACAAAACATGCTAAATTCTGAAGATCTATTAACTTTGCGAAGAATAAAAGAAATCGCAGTTCAAAGATGTTTAAAAGAAAAAAAGGTTCAAACAAATTTAACCAGTTTTTTAACAAACAAAACTGACTTCATTAAATCATTACGTATTCATGTATGTATGCACGTATCTATGTAGAACATGCTTATTTTTCATTTGTTAATTCTTTTTGATGTAACTGAATACATATACATATAAATAAACGTTTTAAACTGCACATTCGATTGAGTGAACATTTCGATTCTGTGAACAGGTAAGGTTTTAATTAGTTCACATAATCGAGCGGCTACTGCACAGAGAAACAAGTACTTGCCAATTAAGAATAAATAAATCTTCTCCAGAAGAAATATTTTAGGATTTATAAGATATATCACATATCCTGATTGTCTACTGTTTATATCCAGGGTTCAAATGATAGTAAATCACCAATGAAAGCATTAGTTAAGAAATAAATATGTTCAGCTTATAACGACTATCTTGCAAATTCTGAAAATAAGCTTAGAGACAATCCCAGACAATTTTGGTCTTATATTGGTAAGAGGCAGAAGAGAAGTCTTATTCCAGATAGAATGCAGTTCTCGAGAGTCTTGGGGATCGTCAATCTATAGTCAACGCATTTGCTGATCATTTTAACAACGTTTATAATACAACTAATAACCAATTCAATGCTTCTCTATTTGTATCACTTATCTGATGATGATGTACTGCCCAGCATTAAGATGCTTAGGGATAAATTTACTTCGACAGATGATCAAATGCCTGCTTTTGTTGTGAAGGACTGTGGGAACGTGTTTGGTACAGCATAGGCGAAGATATTTAATTTGGCTCTCGCTACATTTACTTATCCCGCTCTTTGGAAGAGTACTAAATTGGTTCCAGTTTTAAAGGCTGGTGATACTTTGGACATTACCAACTATCGTTCTATCTATTGTATCGAAAATTGTATCTGCAATATCACCGAATCAGCATCGCTTCATGGAAAAGCGATCTACCCTTTCTAGCCTTGCGGTATTTTCTCAATATGTTGCTGACATGTTGGTTTGCGGAACACAGGTTGATGTCGCATAACCCGACATTGCCTAGGCTTTTGAACTAGTGGATCTCGCTATATTGTAAGCTAAATTCGCGAGTTTTGGATTTAGTGAATCGCTAGTTGAGCTCTTGCCTTAGTACCTACATAATAGGCCTCGACGTATATTCTACAAGTGATATTTTTCATCACCTTCATCACCTTTTCGTCATCGGTGAGGTAAGGTTGATGTAATTTATACTGACCTATCCAAGGGTTTTGGTTTAATTTGTCATGAGATTCTACTTCATAGGTTGGGGTCTTTGGTCTCGTTCCGACTTATATCAGTCTTCTTAGGTGTTATCTATTTCAAAGAAAATGTTACGTGACCTACAATGGATTCTGCTCCAGTGATTTCGTTCTTCCTTCTGGCGTTCCTCTGGGTTTCCATAAGTTGATAGACTTGTATCCGCTTTTGAAAAATCTTTCAGAAAAGCGCCATTGGGAGTAGCTTTTTACAGGGAAAAACTGCCATCTTTGTCATTGCCTCCCTCTCCAGTAATAACTAGATGGGGGACATGGTTGGAAGCTACTAGTTTTTATGCATAGAATTTCTATAGTTTATAAAATTTCGTTCCATGTTTAAATGAAGATGCTCGGAGTATTTCTGAACTAACACAAATTCCACATTTAAAAAATCAGTCTAAATCAGGAAATTTGCCAAAACTAATCACTTATTTTTAAAATCGAAATCTCAAATTAAATGATGGTTTAACAACATTAGATGTGGCTATTAATAATTTGAAAAGTATTCCAAGTGACTTCGGATGTGGCCTTCGGCAAAAGTTAGACGCAGTGTTAAATAGAAATCCAGATTTAATAACATTGCGGCAATTATGTATGGGGACAATGCCACAACATCTAACTGCAAAATACGCGGAAATAAAAGAATATTTCCAGTATGCACCTATAACCAGTTGTGATGTAGAAAGGACATTTTCTATTTACAAGGATGTATTTCATTCAAAGAGAACAGATTTTACAGAAGAGAACCTTGAGAAAGTATTGCTAGTAAATATTAATACTCCTTTACTCAACTTGAACTAGAAAATGAACAAATAAAAATGTATTTCGTATTTTGTAGCCGTATATATACCCGTTTTATTATTATAAGTATAATTATATAAATAAAATTAAACACTTTAAAGATACAAATGTTCAATAGTACGCTCGTGGGCAATGTGTTATCAATCTCTTGTGTCCGGTCTCTAATTATAATATATGAAAACTACAAAAACACTACTAATGTTTGGTGGTTAATTGGTGATCATTTTTGCTTATATGAAATGTGGTAAGTTTAGTGTACTCCTATATTTACAGGGCAATTTGAATCAACGTTAGAGGTCATAATTACTCGATTATTATTCATTCAAAAACGAAAAAGGTAGCGTTTATATCGACGTGGTTATTTTTATTGACCACTACTTCTAAAATGGTTAAAATATAATAGCTTAGATGTGATATAAATTCAAGGAATTTATGTTTCAGAAAAAAGGGTCAGGCAAAGGGAACATATGAAATATTTTTGAAGATTACCTATTAATAAAAAAATATAAGCGCCATATAAACGCTTGTGTGAAATTTAATGTAGAAATTTATATAATTTTTTGATTCGTAAACAATAATCAAAATTTTTATTTCTAAATTCATGATAATACTATATTCTGTGTTTCGCGAGAGCTTTCAGGAAAATCGATTAAAAAGTAAATGATGTATGTATATCATAATTAAAATTAATGATATAGATAAACCTTCAAAATATTAATCTAAATTAAGCAACTATAATATAATTTCGTACTGAAATTCTATAATGGACAAGAATGCGTAAGATTATATGAATACATAGTAAAAGTTTCAAGTTGTTTCTATAAGCCATATTTGTATTTTTTAAATAAAACAGAACCGAATCCTTCTACAGCAATAAGTCTGAGTCCATTATAACGAGCCATCGAAAAAAATCATAATTGGAGTAGACTGTGAAATTGGTTTGGTACATTAGCCACTTCCACATAACGACATTTATTATTTGACATTGAAACTATAAGTTTGTGTCAAATTTTTCAAAACTCTTATTAACATTTTCAACTCACCGCAAATGCTGCATAAAGTTTTTGCTGGATTTCGGAGAAGAGTTGGTTTGTATTTAGATGTAAATGGATAACATATTCAACAACTTCTGTATCGATATGTAAATTTTGATTATGATTTCGATATTAAATAAATTATTTGTTTTCTTTTTTGTTGTAGTATCATTTCAATGCCATAACCTTTTTTTACAATGAAACCAAATGAAACTGTCAAGCATCAAGTAATGTGTCATTATGTGGAAGTGGCTAAAGTATCAACCCAATTTCACAGTCTACTCCAATTATGAATTTTTTCGATGGCTCGTTATAAGTACGAACTAAAGAATGTCACTAATTTATAAAAGAAATAGGTGGAGTTGCGCCTAAAGGATGCTGTAATTTTGCCAATACAAATTATTTTTCTTTCTTCAAGAGTTCTCATAGAATGTGATAGAGATATATTTATTGATTTTGCTATTAGATAGATCAAAACTATAGATGGTCTATTTCTTCAGAATTATCACTTACTTCTTTTTTTAACTACATTTGTTTAACAAACTATACTAAAATAATAAGCTATTGGTTTGATAATGATAAATTACTTGATCTGCATATTACTAATACCCAATCCATTTCTAGATTATCATTACAATACCATTATTTAAATTTAGTTATTAGGTCAGATTTATCTTCTTCAACTGTTTGACTTCCTCACTTTGTCTAAATAGCTGTTATTCACTTCTTCTAGATTATCTATGTACATAATACGACCAATATATTTTAGAATTTGATTTCTAATTGTGTTTCCCATCATTGTGTTCGCAGATGTGGTTCAAAACGCAAATTATGTTAGTACGTAAAAATTTTCTGCGGATA
Source organism: Melolontha melolontha (assembly GCA_935421215.2). NCBI lineage: Eukaryota > Metazoa > Arthropoda > Insecta > Coleoptera > Scarabaeidae > Melolontha > Melolontha melolontha. The sequence continues at coordinate 14,590,831 of OW285235.1, forward strand.
TTAATATATTGATTTTAAGAAATTTCTCGCGGAGGAACTTAATTACTTCAGATTTAAGGCTAAATTTATCGTATGAAAATTTTCAACATTAATTTTATGTCAACAGACTTGAATATCAAAATATTGGACTAAAACGACATGTTGACTATAGACTTCAACAAATTAACCTAAATCATAAATAATATAAAAATAATCTTCCATTGAACTGAATAGCAGAATTCATAAGAATCCAAAATTTCAAACCACCTACCAAATAATTAAATCTTCAATAAGCTATTATTATTTTGATTTTTAACATTAACATTATTTACAATTTCTGTGCAATTAGTTTTGAGGTACCCATAAATACATAAATATAAATAAATGCCATTATCATAAAATATTGAAAATTATGTCTGTTCAATGCCTTAATATATATTCAGTAGTGATGTGTCGATCCGGATGGATTCAGTACAAAGGAACGAATCCATCCGTGGAACGATTTGGAACGAATCCGAAATTAGCACTATATGTCGTTCCTCTATTTCGTTCCACCGAGATTATTCAATCTATAACCACGATAGAACGGCACGTCGTCAGGCATTTGTTGGTCTTTCCACATACTTGCTTACTAAGATATAAATTGTAAATGTATATATTGTCCACGTATTTTTTCATAGTGTAAACAAATCATTAATCTCTCTATTTATGTTTATTTTAACTTTTGGCCCTTATCTACTCCATCAATTGTCGCTTGTTTCAATAATAAAGACTAATAATGACATATATGTTACGTTTGTTTAGTTTGGATTTTGAATTTATAGGTTTGTAGTTCCTATTTGTTTTGTTTATGAATGATCACCTTCTCCAAGTGAAGTGTCCCATTTTCGACTATGCAGATGATATATATATTCTGAAATTTCTACAATTGGCTTAACTTAAGTTAAATTAACTTAAATTAAATATTAACAAATGCTGCATGGCCACTTATACCCAATATGCGATGCCTCACGAGTCCTCGTATTGTATTAGAAACAATATCTTGATCAGTAAGACTGAAATAAAGGATCTTGGACTCTTATTTGTCTCCGATCTTACGTTTAGATCCTATATAATCCATATGTGTTCCGATGTCTACAAAGTTCTGAGATTTATTATGCGGTTGTCAAAATACTTTAAAGAAATCGCTTAAATCATTGTACCATGCTTATGTTTTGAGCAAAATTGAATACGCCTCATTCATTTGGTATACCATCTATACCTGCGATTCTATTCCTTTGGACCGTGTTCACCGTAGGTCTTTGAAGTTCCTTACATTCAAAGTTGGTGGCATCTATCCGGAACGTGATGTATCCCAGGATGATTTGCTTTTACGCTATGGCATGTCATCTCTAAGCGTAAGAAGGGATAATATTTGTAGGAAATTCTTAACTAAACTGATCAAAAACATTATTGACAGCGCGTTCATATTGGAGCGAATGTCGTTTTTGTTTCCTCGTATGAACTCCAGGTATGACGTTACATTTATGGTCGCGAAGACGAACGTCTTGAAACGGACTCCTACCTATATTCTCTCCAACGTGGCCAACAGAATGTTGGATGATCTGTTTGCTTGAAAAGGGCTCGCCGGATGGACATTATTTAAGTCCATAGTTTATTTGTAATTGCACTATTATATGTATACAGGCTGATTCAAATTAAGTGCGCACTATTGCTATCTCTGTTATTATTGATTCTAGAAAGTAGGTTAAATTACTAAAGTATTAGTGTTTTTAACATTGATTAGCATGCAGTTCATGAAAAAAAAATTTAATAACGCATTTTCGAGAAATTTTGAAATTTATAATTTTTTTAAATGGAACAGCTTGTATATTTTCAAAAATTCTGAATGATAAAGTTCTTTGTAATATAAAAGTTTCAATACGCTATTGTCCTAAAACGAATAATAAAGTATTTACGGTGGAATTTAGTTGATGTCAAAGATACTCTTTCATTCTGTAAAATCAGTAGTAGGCTTCTTTCACTTTAAACAGAACAAATAGCATGTAATGTCCCTTTGTAAATGTCAATAACGTACTGAATATAAATCTGTCGCACGTTTAGTTATTAAAAATTTTTTTTTTTTATTTTGTGTTGTGTTCATTAGTTCTCTATTTATTTTTCTAAACATTTTGGTTTTACTTTCGTTGCTTAGTGTTTGACAATATTTCAATATGGTATTTCCTCATTTGGAGAAATGCGATATGTTGGAAGCATACATTTTATGTCGTAAAAATTCAGCCAGATCGACGTTACTTTCCAATCTTCTACTTCCTAAACTTTACAATCAGTTTAGACTGCATGATTGCTTATTTAGAAAGAACAGAACAAAGAAAAATATCGTCGTCAACGAAGAAGTAGAAATTACAGTGTTAGCATATTTTCAAGCCCATCGCGAATTTTCCATTAGGGATGCTACTAAGGAATTGGCAGTAACTTATTCATCAGTTCAAAGAATATTGGAAAAGCATAGTATTTCATCCACCTGATGAAGCCATTGTATGGCGAAACAATATTGTAGTGGTATTTACAATAAAAGAATTTTTGAAACTAGAAGTTTAATTACTTATTTCTTAGCGTCATAAGTATATCCCCTTTAAGTTCAGAATCTCTCAAACATTACAACCAGGAGATTCCGCCAGGAGATGAGCTTTCTGTCATTGGTTTGTTAGATTTCGCCATGAAAATTTGAATGGAGCACAGTGTATTTTATGGAGTTACGAAACAAATTTTTCTAATAGAGGCATGTTTAATAAGAAAAATAGTCACTTCTGGTCTCAAGAGAATTTATTAATAGTTCGTCCACATGCTGCACAAGATTTAGTTTTAACGTTTGGTGCGGATTAATTTGTTCGGTAGTCGTTGGTCCACTGTTCTACAATGGTACGTTGACAGGAAACAGATATCTGGAATTTATCCGTAACGTTCTAGAGGATTTCCTAGATAACGCCAAATACCTGATGCGCCGAAATTTATACTTTCAGCAGGACGGTGCTCCTGCACACAACTATCACCTAGTGCAAACCTACCTCGACACCATCTTTGCCGAAAAGTGGATTGGTACAAATGGTCCAATTCAATGGCCAGCCCGCTCCCCTGACCTCTCACCTTTAGACTTTTTTCTTTGGGGATACTTAAAAAATGAGGTGTACAAAACGCGATACGACAACGTGCGCGAATTGAAAAACAAGGTCGGAGAAGTTTTTCGCCAATTAGATAGAAGGACAATCTTAAGAGCCACCCAGAGTGTACTGAAGCGGACACAAAAATATATTGAGCAGGAAGGTGACACCTTTGAGCAGTATTTATAAATTATACATGCACTTCATTCGTTTTAATTTAATTTTGTAAGCTGTAATATGTTAAAATAAACATTAAACACAAAATATGTATCTGCTTTGTCAAAAGTTAGCGGAGCAATGACAACATTTAGAAGGAAATAGAAACTGCTATAACTACTTTATTATTCATTTTAGGACAATAGTGTATTGAAACTTTTATATTACAAAGAACATTAGCATTCAGAATTTTAAAAAAAATATAGGCTGTTCTATTTAAAAAAATTATAAATTTCAAAATTTCTCGAAAATGCGTTATTCAATTTTTTTTTCATGAACTGCATGCTAATCAATGTTAAAAACACTAATATTTTGCTAATTTAACCTACTTTCTAGAATCAATAATAACAGAGATAGCAATAGTGCGCACTTAATTTGAATCAGCCTGTATATAATGTACCTTGTAATTGGGCCTAGCCTGTTGGGTATTAAAGTATATTATTATTATTATCCTCCTCACATCGCCACTTCTTGAGTTCTGCAAGGCTCTAACTTGGGTCTACTTCGTTATATTATTTTCATTAATGATCTTTCAGACCAGATCGTGTCTTATAATTTTTTCTTTACCGATGACTTGAAGTTGCCTTCTACTATAGGTCGATCTGGTTAACATGCAGATTTGGTGCAAAAATAAGTTAAGTGTAAGGTGTTATCTTTCGCGAAAAGATCAAACGTTATAAACTTCAATTACTAACTTGGAGATATGAATATATCACGCGTTAAATCTATTAAAGATTAAATTAAATTGAGTCATCTTTTTCTTTGGTCAAATAATTTATATCCCTTCTTTGTGTGCTTCAATGTCAGGTAGCATATATGTCATTTGTTAAAATTTAATCATGATTTTGAAAATCGACAGGAACATAGAATTTTTAATAACTTTAAGTAAGCTTAAGATCTCTAGCAAAAGTTTACTAATCTTTTACTAATTGGAAAATACGTTTTGCTAAATTAATATTCGTTGAGAATTAATAATTTTCACATTTTCTTACAACAAGGAACAAATTGCGCGTTAATTTGTATACGGCCTGTATATATACATGCGAGTAGTTCTTTTTGTTATAAAATATTCTACATTTCCTGAACTAAATTAAGAGTAATTTACAATTCAAATAGTCCCATTTTTTAACGAAAAATATGCAAATTACACTCTAAAATTCTCTTAAAAAAACTAACTAAAATAGTGAAGCGTTAGTGGATTTAGAGTTTTTCACAATGAACCCACGATCTAAACGAACGCATCGGTTGACGTCTCCGAAGTCGAGGCGTCTGTCCCAGATATTAAACGCGAAGCGTGAAGCAGCGATCGAGTAATTAGGGAAATTTATGCCCGCGAAATTTCTTAATAATCTCGTACTTCCGAAATTCCGATCCATCATCCCCGCTAATTAGCAAAACACTATTAAATCTTTACCTTAATAATTAAGGACGACTGATTAATTGATCCACGCGATGTTAGCGGTAATGCATCACCGATGCATGAAAATTGCTTTGATAATTAAGGTAATTTAATGAGAGCGAAAATTCAATTTGGGGCCGTTCGGAGCCGGAACTAAAACATGTCAGTAATTTGCTAGAATAGATGTATCTATAATCTAACGTAAACGAGGATACCTCATTAAAAAAGGACAATGCTGCAAGATAATAAACGGCATGTTTCCATAGTTCTGTAAGCATACATCTGATGAGGATAGGACTTGAAGTGTTAATTGAAGTGTCTGTATTTTATACACATTTCTTCTCCACGAGCGCAGTATAAGACAGTAAGATAACATTATAGGTGATTAGGTAATTTTCAATGCCTGGTTAATAAAATTTCTTTCTTTTTATACAACGATCAGAAATTCTTTTGATGTATGTATGTATTGATGTATCAAAATTTGTTCGTATTGTTTTCAAATTTGGCTTTCTCTTGGGTTTAGATAGAACATAAGCCTAAATTACTTACATTTGTATACTCGTATGTGTAACGTGCTGAAATCGTCACTTGATCATTTTTAGTCATTTACTCTACAATTTTTGAACGGACCTGTATATCATCGATTTTCGCTTATATTTTGTAAATTTCGATATTTAAAAATTTGTATTGATATTTTCTTTTGCAGATATTTATCCCATTGTTATTAGATTAAATTGAAATTTCATCGTAGTAATTTTCCAAGATGATTTAAAATTTAATTAAAAATTATCATATATTATTTAACGTCGATATAGGCAACAGTGTAGGTTTGTTAATTGGGTTAATTTGTATCAGTTTTAAAGCAAATTTTTATTGTTAAAATTAATTAGAATATCTTCAGGTTTTGTCTGTAGTAAATTCCGTTAGATTTGTCATTAGTATTCTCATTTAAGATCTTCTTGAGTATTAAAGCGACAGAGTCATCTCGTGGTCATTCTTTTAGACTAGGGTCTTCGATTAAGAATTCTTATGTCTAAGACATAAGATGGTCTTATTACAGTAATTATTTGATATTATTTGTCAGTTAGATTCCAAATTTTATTGTCTTAATTTTGATGTAGCGAAATGATTTTTTTAAATTTAGTACTTCATAATTTATTTCTTCTATACAGTAGCTTCACCAAACGGTAAATTTCCTAAAAACTACTTACGTTTTCGTATATAAGTGGCGAGTTAAGAAATTCTGGTCTCTATTTTGCTGTTTAGTTCCTTGAATTAGCACGTTGTGTTGAAGACGTACTTTTTAATTTTTAATGTCTTCTTATAAGTAATTTTATTACTCGCTATGCTACTTTTGGAGTCATTCTGAGTTCATTTATACGTCTGTAGGTCCTTTAAAGTACGAAAAGGCCGTTTTTGAAATGTTTTTACACGAGATTGGTGTTGATATGGAGCATATGGTTAGAGGTTTCCCTATCTTAATTAGGTGAGTTTTTCTACGATATCTCTATTAGGGTATTGTTCCTCTTTTTAATTTTATTTTCCTACATTAATGTTATTTTTTGGAATATAACAGCGTTCTAGTACATAGAAGTTTCTAGTACTTGGGCGCTTTTCAAGTACGAACTCGTTTTCCATTACATCGTAGTTTGTCAGTACGTAGTACTTTTTAAGCATTCGAGGTAACTTTTCAACGACGTGGTAGTTTTTAACATGAGATTCGAATTGTCGAACCCATGGTATTTAGCAAGCAACCATTAGTTCAACAGCCTAGGTTGGTGATCGTTTTTTCGCAAGACGTTATTACAGTCGAAATCGTAAGGTAATATTTTTTTCTGCAACCCACTCAAGCTATGAGCTCTGTCTATATTTTTTCAAAATACTGCTGACAGTCCAAATTAACTTTTTTCGACAGATTTATAAGTGTCTATTGCATAAGATTATTGTAATGTGGAGTCAAATTTTTGTTTTATTATTAGTAAATTTAGAGTCAATCGATAATCCTTAATTTTACGTAAACAAGGTAATCAAAAATTAATTACGCACTAGGGTCATGTCAATTTTTTTTTCATACAATTAATTGTGGATAACGTACTTTTCTAAATTTTAGATATTAATTATCACTTTGCAGATTGGTATAGACCAACGTATGGATTAATAGTATATTTTCACTATTAAATTATCTTTCTTCCAATTAAAAGTTGAAGATATATTGTTTTTTTTTAATATTTAAAATTCTAATTAATATACTGAATGTACAAGAATCTGGATGTGAGATTTATCGAACGATCTGTAGATAAATTAACCACAATTTATTTCGACTAAGCATATCATTTAAAAATAATGGGTTAATGATTTATAAACTGCGATTCTATTGCTTTTGTTGTATTATTTTTTTTTAACTAATTTCATCAGTATATTTTTGATTAAATTTTACTTCAGTAGTTAATTACTTTTTTAATGCATAGTAATTGTGCATAATTTATTTTTTTTTATATAATATACAAAATTACTATACTAGGTGGGCCATTTACTGGTGTCATTTAATTACTTTAATTCATATGTATTAGAGAAATACAACATGCGACAATTTTTTTAAGTCCGATTCACTTTCTAACTAACTACTGTCAAAAACAGTAACCAGTATTGAAACTAGACGCAAAAATAACCCAGATTTGCGCACCTGCTTCATAAATTCCAAGAATCAAGAAATCTTGTAGACATTATTTGGCTTTCAAAAGAACAAAATGATACTTTCGTGCTGTCTAACTAAGGGAAAAGTAGTTATATTACTTAGTACAGTACACAATGACACCAAAGTTACTAGTACAAAAAGAAATCCAGAAGTAATTCTAGATTATAACAAAACTAAAGGCGGTGTAGACGCTATGGATAAAACAACTAGAAATTACAGCGTGAAATGAACGACAAAGAGATTGCCATTAACATTTTTTCTATAATATGATAGACATTAGTGTTATAAATGCAGTCATAGTGTGGCTGTCTCTTAATAGAAACTGTAGCAAAATCTTACGCAAGAGAAGAAATTTTATTATAGAGTTGGGTAAACAACTGGCTCGTACCATGAAAATCTAGAACCAGTTGAAGCATCCACTGAACTGAACCGCCAAGTAAAAAGAGTTGATGCAGTATCTGCACATCTAAAAGAGACCGAAAATCTAGAACTACTTGTAATAAGTGTAAAAAGAATGTATGCTGTTACACTTTCATTTCCATCTACAGTTTTCCTTATTTATTGTCAAGCCCCGGTATCTTAATTTGTCTCGGAATCATTTAAAATACGTCTACGGGTACTTATATCGCTATCCGTGTTTAAAATTTGGTAACTGTATCACCCCCCTATCGCTTTTCTATGTCAACGGGTGATTGCGATATTCGAGCTGCTACCTTGGTGGTATTAGGTGGATTCTTGCTTAAGTAGTGCAAATCTTCAGTTACGAAAGCTTAATCACGGCTTTTCGACATATCATTTTGTTTAACGCTTAAGGCGGATCACGTCGAAAAAGTGTACATATTGCTATGAATAGTGGTTTCAAAATTTAGCGCGCCACCATCCACAACTATTTTTTCCAACTAGGGTTCTCAGCCGTTGAATTTTCAAATATGAGACTTCTAACTTCTCGGGTTCCACCTAGGAAAAGCGTGTCTATAAAGTAAGTTGAGCGCCAGTGAAATGTTCACAAAAATTTATATACTTATTTGATTAATTAATTAGCAATAATGGAGTGTCAAATGAAACAAACGCAAGATAAAAAATTTAAAATAACTATTTAATACAAAAATAAAAAAAATAAAAAAATATCTCCTTACAAAGTATAAAGATCCTGTATCATACAAAAATACTTGAGGTAAAAACATTCAATGAAAATTGACAGCTTAATGAATGGAAAACATCCTCTAAATGACTCCGATCAAAACTTATCTAAAAATAATCAAGTTTAATATTAATTTCTCCCCAGAGAACCACACTGTATAATCAGATACTGATACATGAACAAAACTTACGCATGTGCAAAAGGCACGCACAAAAAACCCTGGTACCAATCGAACAAACTTTTCAATTACAATTTTTAACAAAGAAATGTTAATAATAAACTGTATTATCTGTATATCTAATAATGAATTCTCTTAACTACAAGCTTGAATACAATAGAAATATACTTATAGTAATTTTATATACTATGACGACGTCATATAATTTTAATTCTACTTACAAGAAGACTCTCATGAACAAAGAAGGTGCATAATCAATTTAAACAACAAAAACAATGAGAATTTTATCTCTAAAAATATCGGGACTTTAATACTTATATAACAAAATCACTTTCAATCAATCAACCTGAATTAATTAAAATATATTTAAATATATTTCACAAAGCAACCTTCTAGTTCAAACTATAAATTTCATCTCCTTTAATTTACCTCGGCCTCCTTCAACCTCGGATAACAAGTTTTTCACTCTAGTTAAATTTATATACATTTTGAATATACAATTCTATCCAAAATAATTGTACATTTTTATTGGATCACTAATTTCCTTAGTTAGTATTATTTTATTTTTATTTATTATTTGAGATAGATTTATCTTAAATTAAATTATTTTTAATTAAAAATCCATAGCACAATGTATTAGGAACAGCCAATTTTGTCATTAGCAACTTGCGTAGTTTGGGGTGTATAGAATAAAGCAAACTGGGTTTTTGTACGGCATTCTATTCCAATCTACGGGAAGAAATAGGATCTCTGACGAAGATTTCATGCATGCGCTACAGTCATGAACATCTGGGTCAATCACGCGAATAATTATCTAATTATCTGGTCACACTAAGCCAGGCAAGAAAACACCGAATCGTAGCGAGTATTCCTCTAAAGAGGGCGACAATAATTTACCATTTCCGAAGGACAGGACGAATTTAGGAAACCAAGTAATTCATAATATTTTTGTGTGTAATCTAATTTCAATTGACAATTTGTATTTTCTTATCCTGCTGTAATTAAATAACGTAGCATTTTTAGAGCTCGACTCATAGTAAATTAAATCTATCTTACTTATTCCAAATTAAGAATCATTTTTGTAGATTAATATATTTCTTTAGCATTTTAATGCCACTTTAACTTTTCCTATAATTGAATTTAAATTCTAATTTTGTGTCATATTCATACATAGATTTATTTTTGTAACTTATTTCTTTTGCGAATAACTTTTTATTGCCGCATGTGAAGTGTTTAGATGATTTCTTAGCCGTTTATTAAATATAACAATTGATAAATTATTGGAGTTTTTCGGCTTTTATATGAAATATTTACATACTAACTTGATATTTGCAAATATTTCATATAAAAGCCGAAAACTCCAATAATTTATCAATTGTTATATATATATATATATATATATATATATATATATATATATATATGTACAGCGTGGGGCACAGGAACCGGATGTTTTTAGAATGCATAATATTCAACCATTAGAAAAGGAAAGGGCATTTGACAGGTGGGGATACCTTCCCTGACTCAAAGCATTTTACTGTTAGTTACTGTCATGGAGCCGTGGACGCTAGAACAGCGCATATTTGCATATGATTCTTTCGTTACAAGTGGTGAATCAGTGACTACGGTTCAACGTGCATTTCGTCGGAGATTCAATATTAATCGAAATGACTCTGTCCCCACGCGTAACACAATCCTACGTTGGGTTCATAATCTTCGAACACGAGGCTCAATACACAAAATAAAACCGCTCGGATCCCAACGTACAGTGCGCACTCCAGAGAACGTTGAAAGGGTTAGACAAGCGATACTGCGAAGCCCACGCCGCTCTGCTCGGGCTCATTCGGCCGGACTGCGAATCAGTAATCTTACTGTAAGAAGGATTTTACATGGTGATTACATTTGCATCCATACAAAATAGCGGTTGTGCAGGAATTGAATGAAAGGGATTACCAGCAACGAGTGAATTTTGCCCAACAAATGCTTACACGTTATGAGCAGAACGAAAACATGTTGGTGGTAATGAGTGATGAAGCCCATTTCCACCTTAATGGGGCTGTCAATAGACAAAATTGTCGGTATTGGACTGCCGAAAATCTTCAAGAGCTTCATCAAAAACCGCTGCACAGTCCTAAGGTTACAGTTTGGTGCGCAATGGGGAGGTTTGGCGTTATCAGTACCTATTTTTTTAAACAAAACGATGTTACCGTTACTGCAACATCGGCGCGTTACATTAATATGGTGAACACCTATTTTATCCCTGAATTGCAAAGAAGAGGTTTGGATTCTCTACAATTATGGTTTCAGCAAGATGGAGCCACGGCACACACCGCCAGAGCGTGTATTGCTGTTCTTCGTACTCTGTTTCCTAATCATCTCATTTCGAGATTTGGTGATGTTTTATGGCCTCCTCGGTCTCACGACTTGTCCACATGTGATTTCTTTCTATGGGGGTTCCTCAAGTCTCGTGTTTACGAGGGTAGACCTCGTACGTTACAAGAACTGAAAGAAGCGATACGTCAACAAGTTAATCTAATTCCTAGAAACCTGCTAGAAAGAGTGGAAGTCAATTTTCGTGAACGACTACAACATTGCGTAAACGAAAACGGACATAACATGCCTGAAGTAATTTCCCGTCATTATGAAATGCTAAATTCTTGTGTATGTAATCCTACCAATAAATTTCTTTTAAAGCAAAAACTGACGATTTTATTGTTATTTCACAAAACATCCGATTGCCGTGTCCCACCCTGTATATATATATATATATATATATATACACAGTAAGAATAAATAATTCAATATTTTCTTTATGTTTTTAGTCAAAGCTTAAATATATTACGATCTTATTTTTTTAAATTTATACATATTAATTTTTCTGATCGCGAATATACGAATTAATTGTGCCTAAGTTTTTTTTTCTTTTGGCACTTCCCTTTAGAGATTTCTTTCAGGTATCTTGTGCAGCACTTTGGTAATAGTACGTAGTGAGATTTGAGTAGTTTGTATGCGCATGCGCCGAAGATCGCGCAATCACTTTTCTCAGTTTTCCGTCAGCGCTTCCGTAAGCAGAACTGAGTGGCGCTACCTTCTGACTTTTATTATAGTCCGTGGGTGACTATAGTCACCCACGCCGTCTCCATTGACAAAGGGAATACACCGAAAACAGAAGCTCCCATACATTGTGCGATACAACTACGGTTTTGTTAGTTATCGACCATCTTCAGACGCCATCGCTACGCCTGCTGCTCGCTTAGGTAGCAATGCGGAGAACATTCCATAATATTATGTATTAAATGTGCTGAATAAAATTATTTTGTAATCATTATGCAAATTACTGATGTAAGTGTTTATTTATACGTAACCAAAGAACAGCAAACAAAGAAAATCATCGTAATTTGTATATGGTCCTGACGGTAGTTATAGCTAGTTTTTTTTTCCAGTAGACAGAGGGTTAAAGTATCCATTCATTTTATTGTGCTTAGCAAGCGCATTACGACATTTATAAAAATACAGTGTTATCTACTTTTTGAATTACTGCTACCTAGTAGACTATGTTATTACATAATTCGCCACCTAAATGTTTTCTCTTTGAACATAACATGCGATCTCGCATAAACAGGAAGGCCTACGATTTATACACTTCAAAGAAAGCAGAGGTATAGTAATTTAAATGCACATTACAGAGCAGAATGATCCCTCGCAAAAGACGGCGAATACAGACAAAAAAAAACTTCCTAAATGTAGATCGAAATATCTGTCAGGGGTGAAGAACGGAGTACCACAACCGCCGGAGACGGATGACACCCCGAGGGTAACGGCTGATTCATGAGAGAACGAGCGTCCTCAACTACACGAGCTTTTCCACTTGTACACCCACTAACCTCCTACACTCCGGCATCCCTCGAAAACTCTACATACTAGCGCCATCGTTTTCCACTGAAAATCTACCTTAGAGACATGAATAACATAATCGAACGGCGAAGTAGTTTTCCAGAAAGTTTATGCCTTTTTAATGTCTGCATCACGGTCTTGGAACGTGTGGTATATACAATGCAGTAAAACTTGAATACGACTTTCGACACTCATGCCGAAGCATACGTAAATGTGATTGATAATAAAATATTGCCACATACGGAGGAGCCGTTCAAAATTTAATATCGAGAAAAGTTTACTGAAGTTTCGATTATGTAGGAGTTACTCCACGGTGCTACACTAGTTCGAGGTTAAAACTATGTTACAGGTTCTAAACAATTTGAATATATCGATGTAATAATATAGTAGAGTTAAGATTATGATATACTAGGAATAAATAATCTATAAACATAAGTTCCTAGCATCTTTATTTATTTATTAACTTAAAATTTAATGTGGAAAGTGTTTTTCGAAATTCAAAAATTTACCCGTAAAATCAGAAAGTTTGTCAGTTGGAAATTCCTTAGAATTTATTCAAATAATTTAAAATCGTGAAACGGAAGATGAGGTGATTTTAGTTTGATTCGATATAACGTCTTTGTTTCCTTCGATACCTATTCCAAAAGCTTTGAAATATTTTGAGAACTTGCTTTCTAAGAACAACATTGAACTGTTAAATGTTATGGAATTCAAACGATTGACAACTTACAGCTAATGTATTTATGAAATAGAATTTAAAAAGAAACGCTAAATATTTTCCAAGTGTTTGGATCAGATACGTAGATGTTATTATCCCGATTTTTAAAAGACGTAAATGTAAATTGGTTATGTTCGTTAAACAGCTAAATTTGAAATTTACGACTATTAGTTGTAATGATGTATAGCAAACGCCAATTAAGTTGGCGCGAGGAGGAGGTGCGCAGAAAAAGTTTTTAAAAACGTCTACCCCCACTACTCAAGTAATTGTCAGAATACATTTGTCATTGACGTTTGACGGAACATAATATCTTTGCTAGGGGATCATAAAGAGAGGTTAGAATTATCTGACATTTGATGTAAAACCAAATACAAATCTCCCCACCACTTTTAATCCTGCGCGAACTTACCCCTCCTTGCGCCAATTTAATTGGCGTTTGCTATACTTAGCGTAGGCGGATAATTAACCAATTTTAATACAGTAAAGCCTCTAATTATGGCCACCTCCGACAATCGGACACATCTAAAAAATGGACATTTTTTGTAGTACGAAATTTTATAATGGGTTTTCTTAGCAATAGTCACTCCTAATATTGGACCCTCCATAAATCGGACGCTGACACCCTTTATTTCACCGAAGCAATAAAACATCTGTAAATATATCTCTTAATTAAGGACCGACAAGACGGGCGGCGCCGAATAAAATTTTGCAATTATGTATGTATGTATGTACTTTTATTGCTGCACACGTGGAAGTATATCTACTCGGGTTTTTCCCATAATACAAAGGAACGACGGTTTACCACTGGCCTACTCGTCAGGTGATAAGTGGAGTGATATGTATTTTGAATCAGTTTGAACTAGCCTTTGATAGTGTCAACATGGATTCTAGTAAAAGAAAACGGTTAACAATCCAAGATAAAATTGAAATTATTGCGGTTAGTGAACAGCAAAGCTTAAGTGTCCGAAAGCTCGCGGAAAAGTTTGGTGTCGGAAAGTCGCAAATTAGTGATATAGTGAAAAACAAAAGTGAAATAAAAGAACTTTTCGAGAAAAATGGAAACCTAGCTCCAAAAAGGAAGTTTCCAAAAACTAGTGGTTTAGCAATCGACGGAGCAGTGTTCAACTGGTTCTGTAAGGTGCGAAACAAAAATATTCCCATGTCAGGATCCCTACTCAAAGAAAAGGCGCTGGAAGTAGCACAAAGTTTACAACTCACCGAATTCAAAGCGTCTAATGGTTGATTGGAGAAATTTTGTCAAAGACATAAAATATCATTTAAAAGTGTGTGTGGTGAATCTGCCTATGTAAACATGCAAAATGTAGACGATTGGAAAGTCAAGTTGCAATCAATATGCAAAGATTACTCTCCGAAAGATATTTTTAATGCTGATGAAACCGGTTTATTTTTCCGCGCCCTTCCGACAAAAACATTTGCGTTAAGAAGTGATAAATGTGCCGGAGGAAAATCTGCAAGAGAACGACTAACTATATTGTTGTCATTTGGAACTTACTGCAAGTGAGAATTAATGAATATTAAATCACATTCTTACATGTAAATGTCGACTTATTTGATGCGTTCATAACTACAATCCGACAAACTAAGTTTGTACCAGTATGCAGAACACACCCTTTCGCGACAACGGACTTCCTGGTAATTAGGTTAATTAAGAATTAAGAAATACTGAAAAAAACAAGTCAATCAACGGGAGGAAACGTACAGACGGCGTTTCGTTCTGGTTGGAACTTTTCAATGCACGGCATTCCTCGAAGACGGACATTGCTTTTTCATTTCTATACTTTCTGTATATATAATTAACATTTGGAACTTACTGCAAGTGAGAATTAATAAATATTAAATCACATTCTTACATTGAAAAGTTCCAACCAGAACGAAACGCCGTCTGTACGTTTCCTCCCGTTGATTGACTTGTTTTTTTCAGTATTTCTTAATTTTTAATTAACCTAATTACCAGGAAGTTCGTTGTCGCGAAAGAGTGTGTTCTGCATACTGGTACAAACTTAGTTTGTCGGATTGTAGTTATGAACGCATCAAATAAGTCGACATTTACATGTCTCTTACAAACTCTTCCCGAGAAAATAAAAGTAAGTTCTGTGCCAATAGACAAGAAAGATATAGTAAAAATAGCAAAATTGTGGAATATAGATGAACCAGAGGAATTACAAAAAAGATTCTTTCATATAGCTTCATATGAATTAGCTTCGAGATGAGGAGAAGCTGTAAAATGTAACATTTACTAAAATTACTCTTAGAAAAAAGAAAAAGATATAACATCTGAACGACTTGTTTTAACTCTATATCCCTTTTGGAACAAGACAAATTCTAAAAAGTGGTATAAAAATGTTCTAATAGGAATAAATATGATATCTACTTGGACCAAAAATTCTGCATCTAAAATTGGACTGGATATCACCAATATTAAAATTACCAATCATTCAAAGCGTGCTAGTACTGTTTCCCACTTAGCCAAAGCAGTGACCAACAATTAATAAAGATAACTGGACACTCTTATTCATCATCAATTAAACCTTATCTCCAAATTGACCCTGAACATCACAAAAGTCTTGTCAGTAATTTACGCGAATTTGATAAAATAATACAAAACAACTATTCTAAATGTGTAGAAACCAACGAAGAAAATAATATTAAAATTAGTACACCAAACCGAACAATTTATAATAATTGTACATTTAATAACTGTTCTCTTGCTTTCAAATAAAAATAATTATTGTTTTTGTTTATTCATTCGTTAATTTATCTTGCCAAAAAAACAATCGAGTTTTTCTTTCACTGATAAATTTCTTTTTAACTCAAAATTTTTTCAATCAGTTATTTTGCTCGAAAAACTTACTTCAGAAAAAATTTTCAGATTTTTTTCAAGTAAGTTTTTCTCGTCAAATTACTGATTGGCAAAATAATTTCGTTACAAAGAGAAATTTATCCGATTAAAAAACTCTAGTGTTTTTACTTATGATAAATTAACTCCTATATAAAAATGTCCATATGCGGGTGACATTTTTGTCACTTTGACAGCGATAAAAACCTACATAGCTTTTTATCACCGATAAAAATGCTTCTTCCTCCGATAAAAATGCTTCTTCCTGTTACATATCTAGTAGCCCTGCATCACTTAATTTATTTTGGCAGCTGACAGGTAATAACTATTAAGTATCGTTGAACGTAAAATACGAGTCGGTTTGGGGAAATTTCAACAAATATCAAAAGATCAATACTGCAAAACACAAGAAATACAAAATCGTCAATATGGAGACAATTTAAAAAGTTTTATTCATGTCGTTAATTTATCTTGCCAAAAAACACTCGAGCTTTTCTTTCAATCGGATAAATTTCTTTTTAACTCAATATTTTTCCAATCAGTAATTTCGCTCGAAAAACTTACATTAGAAAAAATCGCTCGACTATCGTCTCGCGATTTTTTCATGTAAGTTTTTCTCGTCAAATTACTGATTGGCAAAATAATTTCGTTACAAAGAGAAATTTATCCGATAAAAAAAAAGCTCTTGTGTTTTTACTTATGATAAATTAACTCCTATATAAAAATGTCCATATGCGGGTGACATTTTTGTCACTTTGACAGCGATAAAAACCTACATAGCTTTTTATCACCGATAAAAATGCTTCTTCCTCCGATAAAAATGCTTCTTCCTGTTACATATCTAGTAGCCCTGCATCACTTAATTTATTTTGGCAGCTGACAGGTAATAACTATTAAGTATCGTTGAACGTAAAATACGAGTCGGTTTGGGGAAATTTCAACAAATATCAAAAGATCAATACTGCAAAACACAAGAAATACAAAATCGTCAATATGGAGACAATTTAAAAAGTTTTATTCATGTCGTTAATTTATCTTGCCAAAAAACACTCGAGCTTTTCTTTCAATCGGATAAATTTCTTTTTAACTCAATATTTTTCCAATCAGTAATTTCGCTCGAAAAACTTACATTAGAAAAAATCGCTCGACTATCGTCTCGCGATTTTTTCATGTAAGTTTTTCTCGTCAAATTACTGATTGGCAAAATAATTTCGTTACAAAGAGAAATTTATCCGATAAAAAAAAAGCTCTTGTGTTTTTACTTATGATAAATTAACTCCTATATAAAAATGTCCATATGCGGGTGACATTTTTGTCACTTTGACAGCGATAAAAACCTACATAGCTTTTTATCACCGATAAAAATGCTTCTTCCTCCGATAAAAATGCTTCTTCCTGTTACATATCTAGTAGCCCTGCATCACTTAATTTATTTTGGCAGCTGACAGGTAATAACTATTAAGTATCGTTGAACGTAAAATACGAGTCGGTTTGGGGAAATTTCAACAAATATCAAAAGATCAATACTGCAAAACACAAGAAATACAAAATCGTCAATATGGAGACAATTTAAAAAGTTTTATTCATGTCGTTAATTTATCTTGCCAAAAAACACTCGAGCTTTTCTTTCAATCGGATAAATTTCTTTTTAACTCAATATTTTTCCAATCAGTAATTTCGCTCGAAAAACTTACATTAGAAAAAATCGCTCGACTATCGTCTCGCGATTTTTTCATGTAAGTTTTTCTCGTCAAATTACTGATTGGCAAAATAATTTCGTTACAAAGAGAAATTTATCCGATAAAAAAAAAGCTCTTGTGTTTTTACTTATGATAAATTAACTCCTATATAAAAATGTCCATATGCGGGTGACATTTTTGTCACTTTGACAGCGATAAAAACCTACATAGCTTTTTATCACCGATAAAAATGCTTCTTCCTCCGATAAAAATGCTTCTTCCTGTTACATATCTAGTAGCCCTGCATCACTTAATTTATTTTGGCAGCTGACAGGTAATAACTATTAAGTATCGTTGAACGTAAAATACGAGTCGGTTTGGGGAAATTTCAACAAATATCAAAAGATCAATACTGCAAAACACAAGAAATACAAAATCGTCAATATGGAGACAATTTAAAAAGTTTTATTCATGTCGTTAATTTATCTTGCCAAAAAACACTCGAGCTTTTCTTTCAATCGGATAAATTTCTTTTTAACTCAATATTTTTCCAATCAGTAATTTCGCTCGAAAAACTTACATTAGAAAAAATCGCTCGACTATCGTCTCGCGATTTTTTCATGTAAGTTTTTCTCGTCAAATTACTGATTGGCAAAATAATTTCGTTACAAAGAGAAATTTATCCGATAAAAAAAAAGCTCTTGTGTTTTTACTTATGATAAATTAACTCCTATATAAAAATGCCCATTTGATGGTGACATTTATGTCACTTTGACAGCGATAAAAAGCTACATAGCTTTTTATCACCGATAAAAATGCTTCTTCCTCAAAATTGAATTACATATCTAGTAGCCCTGCATCACTTAATTTATTTTGGCAGCTGACAGGTAATAACTATTAAGTATCGTTGAACGTAAAATGTATGAGTAGGTTTGGGGAAATTTCAACAAATATCAAAAGATCAATACCGCGATACACAAGAAATAGAAGATCGTCAATATGGAGACAATTTAAAAAGTTTTATTCATGTCGTTAATTTATCTTGCCAAAAAACACTCGAACTTTTCATTCACGAATAAATTTCTTTTTAACTCAAAATTTTTCCAATCAGTAATTTTGCTTGAAAAACTTACATTAGACAAAATCGTTCGACCTTTCGGTCTCGCGATTTTTTCATGTAATTTTTTCTAGTCAAATTACTGATTGGCAAAATAATTTCGTTTCAAAGAGAAAATTATCCCGTAAAAAAAAGTTCTTGTGTTTTTACTTATGAGAAAAATTTAATTAATGAAAAATTTTATTTTAATTCGACCAATGGATATGCTTGCACTTTTATTCTGGCCTGAATGCAAATCGCGGGCTTCGGAATGTATTTAGGATAACTATAAAGGTGATTAGAACGATATACTTGCTTTGAATTATTCGGAAAATTAATAAATTTCATTAATTTATTATTAGCGGGTTTGACGGCTATGCCTAGAGATGGCGTTGACACGGATTGTCTAATATGCATAAAGAGGGTTGGTATTTCTAACTTCTTCGCGGTTTAAAATTGCTAACTGACAGCTGTAACATTACCTTAATTTTTAATAAGCTCAATTACGGGTTACTTAATCAGAGAATTTCGGATTACGGGTTGTTTTTTCTACTTGGACGTACCTTAATCCAATGTTCGTGTTTCGAGTGCTTTCGTTTGTCGATTGTTCTTATTTCATAGACAAGTGTAGTGTGGATGTTCAAAAAAATAGAAGCGTAAGTAACTTTCAAATGATCTGATTTTATTAACCTTCCGTTGCTGGCGCGCGGACTCGGAGTCCGCGTCATTCTTTGTTTTTGATTTACTAAACATTTCCCCACCCCCGAAATCTGCCCGTTACGGTATTCGTCGAACTAGTTTCAAGGAACATTAGTCTATAACCTGAAGTGTATCAGTGCAGTACTTTTTGTTTTATAAAATATTGCGGAGGGAGAGTCCGCGGCCAGTGAAAACGTTATTGAAATTCGCATAAGGTAAGATACATGAACATTTTCAACAGCTATATACATAATAATGTATTCTTTAGATGTATCACCCTGAGTTGTCCTACGAGGAGGAACAATGGAGACTGCATGAACTTATGTTAGAATGTCTCAGTGAGAATGATAATTAATGTGAAGTCGCGAATGATTATCAAGAAGATGACTCTATAGAAGATAGTGTAGAAGAACGGGAGGAAGATTCAGACACGTAACAGGAAGTTTCTGGTGGTGAACAGGAAGAACCGATTTCATGGGGACCACATTTTGTTGGAAAAGATGGATCAATACGGTCCAAACATGTTCCTCCATCAAGTAGAACACGTTCGGAGAACCTGATTACGCGATTGCCGGGTCCTAAGGTAGATGTAAAAAATTTGAAAGGTGCTTATGAAATATGGAAATATTTTTTTGATGATGACATGTTAGGAAAAATCGTGGAATATACAAACAAACATATAGACAAGAATAAAGAAAAATACAGTCGTGAAAGAAATGCAAAAGAAACTGATAAAGCTGAGATTCAGGCCCTGATTAGCTTGCTTTATTTAGCTGGAGTACTGAAGTCCAGTCGTCTAAATGTGGTAGAGTTGTGGAGCAACAGTGGGACTAGTGTTGAGCAATTCCGCCTCACAATGTCTAAATTTCGCTTTACTTTTTTACTGCAACATTTACGATTTGATGATATGGATACACGCGTGGAGAGGCGAAGGACAGACAAATTAGCCCCCATCAGGGAAATATTTGACCCATTTGTCGAAAAGTGTAGATCTGCATATACTCCTTTTCAAAATGTAACAATTGATGAAATGTTAGTGGCGTTCCGTGGGAGATGCGGCTTCCGCCAGTACATCCCAAGCAAGCCCAATAGGTATGGCCTAAAGGTTTATGCTATGGTGGATTCAAAGACATTTTACGCGAGCAATTTGGAAGTCTATGTTGGAAGGTAAGATACATGAACATTTTCAATAGCTATATACATAATAATGTATTCTTTAGATGTATCACCCTAAGTTGTCCTACGAGGAGGGACAAAGGAGACTGCATGAACTTATGTTAGAATGTCTCAGTGAGAATGATAATTAATGTGAAGTCGCGAATGATTATCAAGAAGATGAATCTATAGAAGATAGTGTAGAAGAACGGAGGAAGATTCAGACACGTAACAGGAAGTTTCTGGTGGTGAACAGGAAGAACCGATTTCATGGGGACCACATTTTGTTGGAAAAGATGGATCAATACGGTCCAAACATGTTCCTCCTTAAAGTAGAACACGTTCGGAGAACCTGATTACGCGATTGCCGGGTCCTAAGGTAGATGTAAAAAATTTGAAAGGTGCTTATGAAATATGGAAATATTTTTTTGATGATGACATGTTAGGAAAAATCGTGGAATATACAAACAAACATATCGACAAGAATAAAGAAAAATACAGTCGTGAAAGAAATGCAAAAGAAACTGATAAAGCTGAGATTCAGGCCCTGATTAGCTTGCTTTATTTAGCTGGAGTACTGAAGTCCAGTCGTCTAAATGTGGAAGAGTTGTGGAGCAACAGTGGGACTGGTGTTGAGCAATTCCGCCTCACAATGTCTAAATTTCGCTTTACTTTTTTACTGCAACATTTACGATTTGATGATATGTATACACGCGTGGAGAGGCGAAGGACAGACAAATTAGCCCCCATCAGGGAAATATTTGACCCATTTGTCGAAAAGTGTAGATCTGCATATACTCCTTTTCAAAATGTAACAATTGATGAAATGTTAGTGGCGTTCCGTGGGAGATGCGGCTTTCGCCAGTACATCCCAAGCAAGCCCAATAGGTATGGCCTAAAGGTTTATGCTATGGTGGATTCAAAGACATTTTACGCGAGCAATTTGGAAGTCTATGTTGGCACACAGCCAGATGGACCTTGGCGTTTGGATAATTCCCCTTTAGCACTTTTTCAAAGACTGGTTGAACCAATCAGACATTCAAAACGGAACGTGACGTGTGATAATTGGTTTACCAGTATCCCATTAGTACGTACGCTATATACGGATTACACGCTTACTTTTCTTGGAACTATTCGCAAAATCAAACGCGAACTACCGGCAGAAATTTCAAATCCACAAAAAAGACTGATAGGTACAAGTATGTTTGCATATGATGAAAATATAACATTGGTGTCATATATCCCGAAACGGAAAAAAAAACGTAATACTGGTATCAAGTCTGCATCACGACGATAACCTGAAATGATCATTGATTACAACGAGTCGAAGGGTGGTGTAGACACATTAGATAAAATGTGCGCGGCATATGATTGTGCCAGAGGGACTCAAAGATGGCCAATGGTTATATTTTATGCGTTACTGAATATAGCTCGAGTGAATTCTATGGTACTGTTTCATCTGCAAAACACTGACCATAGAATCCCTCGACGAAAATTTTTGCACATTCTAGTTTCCGAATTAGCTGATAATTATCTTCGTATTCGCGTAGCCCAAACCAATATCCCCAGAACTAGATCAGCCAGATTGAAGGAAATACTTGGATTACAAGATCCTCAACCTGTTGCAAATGCTGAGAATACACGAGGACGTTGTCATTATTGTGACAGAAGAAAGAACCGACCAACTCGATTTTCCTGTCGAATGTGTGGAAAATTTATGTGCCTGGAACATCTAACTTGCATTTGTATTGTATGTTACACCTTAACCTAAGTCACTCCCATCGTTCAATTAATGTTTTGCTCTTATTATTCGTTTCGAGGTCGTATTCGTAACTACAATGTTTATTACTATAATATGTATTCTATATATGAAATAATAAATAGCGTTCAATTAGTTTAGTGTTTGTTTTAACCATATAAATACTAAACAGACCATTTTTTGCGGTTGAACCCAAGAAAATGGCATGCGGAGTCATAGTCCGCCGCCAGTAACGGTGTCTCTAGGATCTCGCGCCAGCAACGGAAGGTTTAACGTCGAGTGCGATTCACGTAAGTCGGAGCGTATTTTTCGAACAATGAATATAGAACATCGTAGAAAACTTTACACGTGGTATTAAAATCTAAGACATTGTCCAAAAATTCCCAATTAATACACAACAGCGCATTATATAAAATAGGAAAATTTGCTTTGCGAAAGTAGAAAGCCTTATTTATTGTTAGTGGGAAAGCTGGCCAAGATATCCGAGGAAATGGAAGTATTAATAATTAAAGAAGGATGGCGAGTGTTCTAGAGAATTAACTGTAGCATATGACTTCGCAATCCATATTAGATAAGACGAGATCTAGAAATTTGTCGTTAGACTTAGTAATGCTGTAGTACTGATTAAGGTTGCACATATCCATAAAAGATGTTACAAGTATAGATTTAGTATCATTATCTGTATTGAGGTTAAGCTGAGGACGATTGAAGTTGCCTATGATAATTAAATTAGGAAAGTTGAAAACTACTTCTTAAAATAATTCCAGGAACGATTCGAAATCTGTAATCGAAATATAAGGCCGTATATAGAGAATCATAATATGGATGGAAACAAAATTTATGGTACATACCGTATGTGTTAAATATCATTAGGCATAGAGAATCAACGTATGAGTACATACAATGTATACGTACATGAGAAAGCCAGTCCAATACCAGCGAAGACCGCGACGACTGACGATTGTCTCCGATACCGAGTGACTGGAAATTTTGCTTTGAGTCTAGCTGCGGCCGTTACAGTTTGAAAGCGTACAATAAAATTAATGTATAATGGCTCTTTATACACCCACTGAAAACCTTCAGTTAGTAAAATGGTTTTATGCTGGCAAGTCTGCACTGGAGTGCATGAATTTATTTGCGCTGACTTTTGCAGACCGTTAGGCATAGGGAATACGTATGAGTACATACGATGTACATGTATATGGAAAAGTCGATCCAATGCCGGCAAAGACCGCGACGGCCGGCAATGATTGTATCCGATTGTTTCGCAAATACAAGTTAGCAGTAATCATTTGAACATCGACATACTCGTAGGTACTTGTAATGCGTTCTAAAATAACATTTACGAATTGCAAGGGATTTGCTTTTCTTATTTATTTCAGTAGATGCAGGAAATTTTTAAGCTGCGGTGCGTCGCATAAACAAAAGCGTAATTCTAATAAAATTAAAGAACAATCCTAATAAAATAAACAAAAAAGGATTCCAAAAATTATAATAAATTATACAATAGGTTCAAAAATTCATCCTTACACAGCAAGACATTGTCCTAGGCGGTCGTAGAAATTAGCTCTTACATTTGCTAACATGTCGGCAGTTAATGAATTCGCAGTCTCAGATTTTCAGCTCTACCAGCTTCATGGGTATAAACAATATTTTTTAGATATCCACACAGAAAGAATTCATTTGGAGATAGATCAGGAGATCTCGGGGACCATTTAATGTTTCCTGATCCAGCAATAAGACGGTCAGGAAAAGTATTTCCCAGAAATTCCTTTACCCTCACTGCATTATGTGCTGGACAGCCATCATGTTGAAACCAAACGATTTCCTGATTTATTCCAATGTTTTGAATGGCGGGAAGTATTTGATTTTTCAGTAATTCGAGATACTTGCCGGCATTTAATATACCATCAATAAAATATGGGCCTACAGAATGGTCACCTAAAATACCTGCCCAAACGTTTAGTTTTTGGGGATACTGAGTGCGATTTGCAAAATGCCAGTGTTGATTTTTCGAAGCCCAATATCGAAGAACAGAGGGATTGTGCTTTCCGTGTAATGGAAAAGTTGATTCATCGGTGAAGAGAATATTTTTAACGAAATTTTCAGCTCAATGTATCTTTTCCATAACGTCTTGACAAAACTCCATTCTCCAGAAATTGTCCTCAGGAAATATTTCTCGAGTTTTCGAATATTTGAAACATTTTAAACCATTACGTTTCCAAATACGTGAAATAGTTGTGTTACTTGTAGCCAATTCCTCGGCAGCACTTCTAGTAGATCTCGTGTTATCAATTTCCACAATACTACAAATTAATACATCCCGCCGTTCTCTTTCCTCAATTTTTTGTGGTGATACCTCTCTTGGTTTGCATTTCGTAGTTATTGAGACAGAAACAAGTTTCAAATTTATTTATAATATTATAAATTGTTTGTCTGCAAGGTACAGAATGATATTTGACACATGCGGTACCTATACAATATAGAAGGAAAAGTAGGCAAGTGTTATTCTTATTTGCAATAAAAGGTGGAACAATACAATATAATGGATTTTTGTTGTTTAAGAATAAAATATACGCTCGAAGTTAAATTTTTAAAATTTTCAAAGGTGAGACAGTTGAAGTAACTTATCACTTCATTAAAAAATTTAAATTTCAATGGAATTATTCAGCAACCGTTCACCTAGATTAGAACGAATAAATATCTTCAATGCTCACGCAACCCGTTGCATTATCTAATATATAATTCATATTGCTACGAGAGCGTCAGCGACGATATTCGACCTTCGCGCGAACGCCAGTTAAATTTTGCAGAAATACCACCGTTACGCGTGCGGAATTTCTAAACAAAAACAATAAACAGGAGAAAACAAAGCAAAATAAGTAAAACGCTTTAATAAAGCTCATAAATTCCCGTATTCATACGGCCCGTTGATCCGATACGGCCAAACCGTTGTAAATATATCACCAACTCTGACACAATAATATAAACAGGAATGATATACCACCCGTTCGGTCGTGAAGGGGAACCAACACACTTTTCGCTTTATAAAATGTGTATACAATGGTGGGTGATGCATTCCTTCGCTATCTAAGGAGCGGCGATGTCAGAAGGAGGAGAATGGGCATGATACTCACGTCTGGAGATCTTATATGCGAGTAACTTTAATATTTGCCACATATCACATGAATATGATTTAAGCTTTATATTCCTTCGGTTGTCATACTTAGCAATAAAATATTTCATATTAATTTTTAACTTTGAAATCAAAGACAAATAAAGAAATATACGAGAACTCTCCTGTTTCTGTTAAGCCTAGTAAAGTAATACACAACTTTTAGCGAAATGCATTTACTTTGTAGGATTTTCTCCAGCAGGATTATTTTACCGAACTATTCTGGTAAGGCGTGTGTCTATACATCGAGTTTAATAAGACTGATTGAGCGAGTGTATAAGTGACCAATGGATGTCCGCGACAGAGAACGCTGGACGACGCTAGCCTCTATGTACATACGTTGCTGCACGCAAAATTGGTCGGATTTACCTTTCGTGAGCGCGGGCTGCTGTTAAAAATACAAGTCAATACGTACCACGGCACAGCTCAGTGAAGACGGCGTGGCTTTCTTGAAGAAACTTTGTCGACTAACTGATCGATATTTAATTGAATAAACTCGCCTGTATTTTGTAAAATTGCCTTCTTGTTATTATTTGCTCTTAGAAAAGAGCACATTATCACTTTTGAGTTAGTATTTGCGCCGCACTTTTGTGAAGACATTCGTTCATTGTAATAAGCATAAGCGCTTAATAGTTCTTCATCCGAAAAGTCAATAGACAACTAGTTAAGATAATCCGAACTCAAACTTCGACTGAGATACACGAATATTAGGCAGAAGTTAAAGACAATTTTGACAGTCTTCAAACTTCGAATTTTAATGTACGGTTGGTTACACTTGTTTGAAACCGATAAGCATCAAAATCCCTGCCAACATTAGGCAGCCAGTGCTGCACTGCCTTGGTGTTTATTTGAACTACAAATAGATCATATACGGATCCCGACTTTTGATAGTTGTAATTCAAACTAAATTTGAAATTCTCCGCGAATTTAAATGTTAGATTTTGAATACATAATTAATATTCATTAATTATTCCGATACCAAGCGAACCACATTACAATATTAAAAGAAAACGAACAACAACCAAATAAGAAGTAACAATATTTATTATAATCGTTTACGTCGAAAGTGAGAAATGTATTGTTACGCTTAGCATGTAGAAATTTTAATTCATTTATTTAAATACACATATTCTTTCGTCTTTAAATATCTCATTTTAATTATATTTAACTTAGACATTTTTTTTTTACATTTGTACAAACTTTCATTTTCGTTACAAAGCGAAAGCATTTTTTTTGTCATATATCTGAACCGACCGAGGCCTTTTCTACCCTTCGTCATCTACCCGACTCGATAACCGTTATTGTCGAACTTCTTTCTAGATACATTCCATATTTTAAAAAATTGTTTTAATATAATATTATTTACATCTTCTTTTATATGTCTTGTTTGATATCGTTAGAAAGCTTATGTCACAAGGGTTATTCTAATAATATTTATGACATCGATAGAAGTCATCTTCAGGTCGCGATTTTAATTAACTATATATTAATTCAAGATATCGACCCCCTCTTCGATAGATCATAAACCGACCGTTCTAGGTTTTCCTATCGACACGAAAACTAATAGTTCCTTCTTCTCTTTCGAACCTTTCGTGAGAAAACAACTCCTCGTGCTGTTCCAGTACACAATGGAACTCACCACGCCGTCCAGGCTCTTCCGCTTCTAAGGTAAACTGTATTGTTCTATATATTTATTCTTTTAAGTGAATCCATATTAATTTAACTCATTTCTTATTCCTCCGGTAAAACATCGCTCTGCATATACTTGACCAAGGTATATCTTCGAAGGCCACGTGACCATCATCGCCACATAAAGGTAACTGTATTGTTCTATACAGAGATTCTTTTATATTCATCGTAATTAATTAACCCTTAATTTACTACTCCATTTAACGTTCGTTTCAGAGTATTTTTATGTGTTAATTTTAGTTACTTAGTTGCCGCTCCTCGTGTACATATACTACTTTGTTTTATTACTGTTTCACCTTTCCATTTCAGATATTTTATATTAATTTCTCGATTACTAATTTATCGCCCCTTGTTTATATATTACTAATTTAATGACTTTTACATATATCAACTTCTTTTATTTAAATATACGAATTTCAAATCCTTATTATGTAAATATAAATATACCAATTTAAGGACGCCGCTGTGTTTTATTTTATGTATTAAGTTGTTGTATATTTATTTTAATTAACCACCATCACGCACGTCCTGGACCTTTGATGAGACTTCACCAACACCACAAATTATTGTATTACAAAATAACTAAAATATAATTTTATTGTACTTATCTTAGAATAATTATTATTATTATACCTAGCACACCCCCTTATTTGTAATAGTATTAAGTGTCAAAATATAATGAAAGGGATGAAGCCCTATATATACTGTATGACATGGAAACTGCAACACCAAGAAAGGGTGCGAATTTTTTGACCAAACTTGGTAGAAACGTATAACTATTCAAAGGCAATAATTGATTAAAATTTCAAAGAAGAAAAACAAAAGACTAACACAATTTAACATAATTTTTATTAATAATGTGTCGAGCCGCCCCTATTAGTTACACACTCCCTCACTCTTCGTGGCATTGATTCGACTAGTTGGTCGATATCCTCTTGGTGTATGGAGTCCCAAGCAACCTGTAATTCATGCCGGAGAGCTATTAGTGTCTGCGGGGGATTGGCTAAATTCATAAGTTTTCGTCCCATAATGTCCCACACATGTTCTATTGGCGAGAGGTCGGGGGATTTGGGTGGCCATGGGAATATATTGACATGAGCCTCTTCGAAGTGATTTATAGAAATTCTCGCTACGTGGGGAGGGGCATTATCCTGCTGGAAAAGTGGGTCTTCGAGCATTTGAAGATATGGAAGAATATGGGGTTCTACCACCTCATCAATGTAACGCTGGGCGTTCATGGTGGCTTGGATGAACACCAACTGAGACCTACTCCCATATGCTATAGCACCTCATACCATAACACCCACTGCTCGATGCACATGCCTTTCAACGGAAAACTGAATATCACTACGTTCCCCACGTCTTCGTCTGACCCTCATACGGCCATCATGCATCGCTAGACAAAATCGAGATTCATCACTAAACACCACCTTATGCCACTCCACGATCCAATGCATTCTCAATCTACACCACTCCAAACATTGATGTCGGTATTGAGCCGTAAGTGGTAACACAAGATGTGGACGATAAGATTGTAAAGCCGAAACCCCTAATTCGGCGATAAACGGTTCGAAGGGTTACTGGACGACCTTGATTACCTAACCACATGTCAGCAATTGATCTGGTACTGGAGAACCTGTCTCTTAGTGCCATTAGGCGAAGGCGGCGGTCCTGTATCCCATTAGTTCTTCTTCGGCCTCCGGTTCCTCTTCGGCGTCTTTCCTGACCCTCCCTAGTCCATGATTGATAACAGCGCATAATGGTGGATTGGTTCCGGTTAAGGCGATTTGCAATTTCCCTGTATGAAAAACCACCTTCTCGCAAACCAACAATTCGACCTCTGTCGAATTCGCTTAATTGGCGATAATTTCCACGTTGCCGCACTCTAGGCATAATAAAACTCTCTAAACACGTTAAACAAAGGTATAATAAGACAAAACCGTTGAAATGAATTTGAAACAAACAATAAATACACCACACATTAATGTCAGCGAAAACTGAATGAAGTGTCAGAAGTGCCACGACCACTTGATATATCGCAACAAAATTTTAATCAATTATTACGTTTGACTAGTTATACGCTTCTACCAAGTTTGGTCAAGAAATTCGCACCACTTCTTGGTGTTGCAGTTTCCATGTCATTGAGCATATTTATAGATATATAAGTTTTTAGATAATTTCTTAGCCGTTTATTAAATATATCAATTGATAAATTATTGGAGTTTTTCGGCTTTTATATGAAATATTTACAAATATCAAATTAGTATGTATTTAATTGCAAAGGAAGTGGGGATGTAAACATTGCTGTCTACAAATTACAAAGCACATAGAAACATAGCACAATAGAAATTTTTAATTGAAAAATATTGTCTACGTTGGGACTTGAACCCAAGTCTACAGTTTGCCGGACTGTCGCTTTTACCACTTGATTTCTTATTTTCTTTTATGGTAGAAACTAAACGTTTTGATAAGAACCCCACGCCGTCTTCACTGACGGTAGCCCGGAAATTGGCTAGTTAAATTATATCTTTATCATCAACCCTCCCACGTGGGTAGGTCTTTGAACCTCTGCAGTATTTGCGTATTATATCGTAAAGCATTAGATGTCAGTTTTGTGAGATCTATTTATACTATTTACCGGTAGCAAGGACTTCTTGTATTACGTTTATCGTGATCAGAGGAGTAGGAAACAAAACACTACTTTCGATACACTATTGATTTATTCACGAATAAACGGATAGTATATAAGTTTTAAATACAAAATTAAATACTTAAGGTGGTTGTCTCAAAAATCTAAACATCGGTTTTGGAATGGGCGTCGCACTGTAATTTAGTAATTTGCTAAATAAGATTAAATATGACTTCATATTAAAGGGAAAACTAATGTTAAAGATATAGGTAATATAATTGATTGAGGTCTCGCTAGGCACTTGGTGAAACATATTAAATGATAAAGGTAAAAGAAAATTCACACTTGGTTATTTGTTTCACTGCAATTTTATTTACAAAATACGGACAAATTTGTTTCGAACTTCACAGTTCATTCTCAACTGAACAAGAAGAGTTTACTTAAAATACGAATAGATAATTTGAGTAAGGTGGGAGTAACACTGTGAAACATATACGTGAGTTATGTATTATGGGAGTTTTCCTAGTAATTAACGAGAAACAGCCTTAATAATAGGGGAGATTACGAACTCTGTTTGTTCATTTACTATATTTAATGATTTGTTTATTGCTTTAGATATTTCCATTATTTCTAAAAAGTCTAATCGTTTACTTTTATTTGCAGAGTGTAAAATTTCAAAATTATTTAATGATACCATGTGTTGTTCATTTATACAATGCTCGGATATACCTGAACATTTCTTGGAATATAAAATTGCTTTCCTATGTTCTTCTATTCGTGTGCGAAAACATCTTCCAGTTTGACCTATGTAGAAAGCATCACAGTCTAAACAATTTAATTTATACACGCCACATTTATCTGCTTTTTGAATTATATCCTTATTATTTGTCCAACGTTTACCTAAATTTAATTTATTTACTATTATAGTTTTTATGCCTAGATTAACTAATCTATTATTAAGTTTATTCGTGGTCTTTCCTATGTAATTTATTAAACGATAATTACTTGGTTCTAATTGAGGGGCTGCATAAAAGAATTTATTAATCTGTTTATGTTTTTTCTTTGAAATTAATCTATTAATAATATCAGGACTGTACCCGTTGTTCACGGCTAGACATTTCAAGACTGCAACTTCTTTATCAAAATTTGGTTTTGAAAGGGGAACGGATAGTAATCTATGTATGAAACTGTTGAAAGAGGAAAACTTAATGCTATCGGGTTGTTTGCTATCTGCAGATATGAGGGTGTCAGTGTATGTGTGTTTTCTGTAAATACTATAATCTAATTTGCCATTTAATTTTGTTAGTGTAAGGTCCAAAAAATTTAAACTGTTATCTAATTCTTTTTCTATGGTGAATTGTATTTTTTGATTAATTTCATTTAAACGATTGAAGAATAAATCTAATTGCCTGTCAGTACCGGTCCACACACATAACACATCATCCACATATCTAAACCAACTGTGTATACAATTAACAACTGGGATTTTAGAACAAAACAAATCTTCTTCAAATTTTTACATAAATATTTCTGCTAATAAACACGACATGGGAGAACCCATAGCTAAACCGTCTTTTTGTTTGTAGTATACATTTTACACTCTGCAAATAAAAGTAAACGATTAGACTTTTTAGAAATAATGGAAATATTTAAAGCAATAAACAAATCATTAAATATAGTAAATGAACAAACAGAGTTCGTAATCTCGCCTATTATTAAGGCTGTTTCTCGTTAATTACTAGGAAAACCCCCATAATACATAACTCACGTATATGTTTCACAGTGTTACTCCCACCTTACTCAAATTATCTATTCGTATTTTAAGTAAACTTTTCTTGTTCAGTTGAGAATGAACTGTGAAGTTCGAAACAAATTTGTCCAAGCGTATTTTGTAAATAAAATTGCAGTGAAACAAATAACCAAGTGTGAATTTTCTTTTACCTTTATCATATAGGTAATAATTTTAAGGTAGGTTCTTTTACGTACAAAAATAGAGGCCAATGGAGGAGAATTTCATAATGAAATATAATATACTTCGCCAAAAAAGTTCGCATTAACTACAAAATGGCGTTATACGTTCCCAATATATTTGTTATATATTCACAGACATAAGTATACAACGGAATGATATAACATAGGTTTTTAATAAGTTAGAATATAGCTGTCCAAATACATAATATATTATCCGTATACATCGCCTATAATGCACCTGCTTAGTTAGGATATTGTTAATCTGGAGTAATTCTTGTTCAAAGTGATTTATGAAATTTCAGCCAATAACCATAAGAGCGCTAAGTATATAAGTCTTGCACTTACATTCATTAAGTTAGATTTAAAAATATATCTTTGATAATGGAAACTGCCGAAACCCATAGGGTTATTCTAATAAAATTAGTGAAACATAGCCAAATATTTTATTCTCAATGTTTAATCTAAGTCAGTTACTAAAATGTTTCACCAAGAAGTGTCAGCAAAATCAATTAATTATATTTTTAATTACGCAGTTTTTAACAATCTGCCGTAATGTTATAAGTGGTTCCTAACCCGTGACGAGCAACACTCGATTCTTCGGTCTATTGAATTTCATTAGACTGGACTTGGTGTCTACCGCATGACGGGCAACACTTGATTTTTCGGGACTATTTAACCCATTTATTCCCATAGTTGCGTTAACGCAACACCAAAAAAAACTTTTTTTTCGTACTAAAAATTTTGGATGTACTGTCAGTAGCATTGCGTTAATAAATATTTAAGCAACCTAATAAACATTTTGGGAACGGGTCGCATTTTAAATTTTGAATAAAAATAAAATAAAACTATGGAATTTTCAAGAAAAAAACTTGTGTATCTAAGTTTAAATTAAATAATATACAGCTTACTTTTTTATTTATCATTAAGAGGTTTCATATAAAAGATACTTCACGTAACATTATTTTGGAAAAAAATCAATCCCCTTTTTCCGGAAATATTTCTCAAACGGATTTGGAACATAGCGTTGCGAAAACGCAACGTTGGGACAAATGGTGTAATTGTAGTCATGAGTAATATTCCTGTCTGAACATGCTTTTTCACGTCTGGGGAAGTTTATTGGGTATCCGTTGTGTGATGCGAGTTTATTCAGTTGAAGAAGTTAGAGTTCATAATAGAGTTCATAATAGGGATCACAAAATGTTAATACAATGGTAAGTACAACAATTTCTGAAGTATGTGTTGGTCGTTGATGTTGATAATAAAATTATTTTAGAGTCACGTGAAATATCCCGTGAAATATCCTACCAGACCGTTGACTTTGAAAGAACTTGAGGCAATTGTTGAAGATCTTGATCTGAATGAGGAAATTGATGTTTGTTATATACCACCCGACGTCGATGATATAACGGACGATGAGGTCATTGATGATAATATTATAGGTGGAGTAGAAAATTTGCATGTAGATATAGCGGGAACTTTTGAGACAGTGTGTCCGAATAACGAAATTGAGATAGAGGATGGTATACATCATGAGGCAGCTTTATCTACAACAAGCAAAACGGCAAGAATTGAAGACATTATGTTGTGTAAAACGCCCGTTGACTACGAGGAAGATGCCACGTCAAATGAGGAAGGAAATGTACAGAATATTGTTGAGGTGCTACATGGAAAGCTTGTGCTTGATTTCTTTATGCAAATGTTTGATAAAAATGTTGGCCAGCTTATTATTTCAAACTCCATAAAATATGCGAGAGATAATAACCGTACTCAAATCGCCTTAGACCAAAATGATCTAGCAATTTTTTTGGGAATATTGATTTTGAGTGGGTATCACACTCTTCCACAGGTAAAACTTTACTGGTCATCTGATGAAGATAAAGATTAATTAGTGAAAAATGCGATGTCTCGAAACAGATTTCTCGACATAAAGCAGAACATTCTTCTTGCAGATGACAATCAATTAGACAAGGCAGACAAATTTGCGAAATTAAGACCGCTGGTTGATCTCTTGAACAGCAATTTCTTGAAGTATGGTGTTTTTAGACATCATTTATCAATTGATGAGCAAATGGTACCCTACTTCGGCCGCCATTCAGCGAAAATGTTTTTGAAAGGGAAGCCGGTACGTTTCGGGGTCATAATGTGGTGTCTGGCATCTAGCGATGTGTATTTATATCAATTTATACCTTATGCTGGAAAAACTGGTGAAAATACCAAAAGAATTTGGTTTAGGTGAAACAGTGGTCATCAATCTTTTGAACGTATTAGAAAATAAGTCGACTCATCATAAGGTATATTGATAACTTTTTTACGAGCTACAAGCTATTAGTTCATCTGAAACGTCAAGGATACTTTGCTACTGGAACTGTACGTGAGAACAGAATGCTGAAATTCCCTTTAGAGACTTGTAAGTCTATAGGAAAAAACCTCGTGGTACAATGGATTCTCGTTACGATCACGTAAATGAAATAAGCGTGGTCTGTTGGAATGACAATTCTGTGGTTACAGTAGCAACCAATTGTGAGTCTGCACTGCCTAATGTGTTTGTGAAGCGGTACAATCGTAGAGAAAAAAAAGACATCTCTATACCACAACCAAATATGATTGCCAAATATAACAAATATATGGGAGGCGTTGATCTACACGATAACGCAGTTGAAAATTACCGAATAAATATTCGTGGAAGAAAATGGTGGTGGCCGTTATTTATAAATATGTTAGATTCTACTGTGGTGAATGCTTGGAAACTGCACAGACTTGTATACACAGAGAAGCCCATTTCGCAGCTGGATTTCAGGACTGAACTTGTACGAAGCCTCATTAGTGCTAACAAATGTGAAACACAATCTGTTCGAGGACGTGGTTCCAGTGCGTCTCTATCAACCAGTGCACGTTTAGATAACGTGGATCACCTAATTGAAAGAAATCGTGAAAATTGGAGGAGACGTTATAGAATATGCAAAAGTACAACCGTATTTATGTGTAATAAATGTGGAGTTCCATTACATTCACACTGCTTCAAAGACTACCATAATTAATAATTGTAATATTTTTTTGTGCATATAGTCCTATTGTTGCGTTAACGAAACGCAAAAAAAATATAAGAATCAAAGTTTTGTCTTTTTTTTTACTTTAAAGGATGTTTATAAATACCTAAATAAAAGTTTATTCCTTAAAGAATTTGCGCTTTCCTTGATTTGTCTAATAGTGGTCCTAAATGGGTTAATTGGCTATATTGAGTTAACTTTACGTAGTCCCATATTCAGCACTGATTATTATTTTCTCCTAATGAGGATAATTAATAACTTAGTTGTATAAATACGTATTTAGGATACGACTATTAATGTGGGTAAGGGATGTTATGTTTTAAATTTTTGCTTAGCCACATTTCGCAAAGAACGATTTTTGACAAATATGTCAGAAATAATAATAAATTCTTAAAGGTTCACTGGCGCGAATTTATTTTATAAATCCAAAAATTGCCATGTTTCGAAAAACAATGTTTATTCTTCCTATAAAACTCGAATTTACAAAATAATTAGTTTCCAAAGCGATTTACATAATATAATTCCGCTGTTCACGTCTTCTTATCGATCTTCTTATCGATCGCGTCTCTTGGGGAAGAGGGCGCGATCTTCCCCATAAAAGCAGTCGAAGAAAAAGGCTATCCTAAACGAAAATGTAAAACTGTCTTTCTCACACATGAATACGCGAAATCCGACTTTTTAAAGCGCGATTTGTGAGTTCCGTGTACGCAAGACTTACCTCTGACGACCAGCCTAACCGGAAAACTTGAGAGGGCATCTTGCGTGTGAAAATCGCTAGCGGTAACCTGACATTCCCAAATACCATCATCGAAGTCTATCTGAGACGACTTAATCCAAATGGAGCAATCTCCGCTCTCTTGGGATCCCACCCACTCGTACTTATGCATGTACATTCCGACTGGCTGAAAAAAAAAAACATTAGAAAATATAAGTTCTTTGCGATAAAATTTTGGAGGATTTTCCATTAAAAGATTTTGTACATTCTTCCATAAAGTTTAAGCAGTAATTTGTGAATGTTTTACGTTTAGAAATGCTTTTAGAATGTCACCTACTAAAATCATAAAGCGTAAATATTTTCAGGTACTTAGTGGTGACATTCAACAATTGAATATTACGAGTATTTAATTTAAATACTATTTAATATAATACTTTGATTATATTTTACTAATTCTTTGTCATATGAAAATACTCTTTCTGTCAATTAAGGTAGTACAAACATTTAAATTGTAGTTAGGGGAAGTTGGGGGAATGGTGGCCCCCTAAGCATTTTTACTTCTGCTACCCGTATTTTTTAATTAAACGTTATCGAAAAAATCACAATAAATAGAGGAAAATGTGTTGTTTAATATGTTCTAATTATATTTTAACAAAGGATATACGATAAAGTAATATAAATTTTTTACATAACTAGAAGGTGGCCCTCATTGCCCCAATTTGGGGCAATGATGTCAGAGCGCCACCATTATCCCAATATAAAATATGTTTAAGTGCAATAATCGCGAACATCGTTTTCTTTTTGGATATCTTAATCGACTTTTTATTCGATTTTGCGATCAAAACATCTTTGTTTGGAGTAGATGTTATTATCTGAGATGTTTGTTTCATAACTCGTTTACGTTTAACTGATTGACTATTAAGTTTTGATCCTGGTAGAGGCAGTACTTCTTCGAAAGAGGTTTCTATCTCTTGAATCGCGTGTCCATATGGTCGCATTTGAGTTATTCGAAGTTCTGCAGAGTGTTGGAACCCTGGACCTTGTTGAGGTTCTTGTTCCTGAGGCTCACGAGGATTTTGTTGGTCTATAGGTATGACATTCGGGTTGTGCAGTTCATCTGGTGCAAAGTCTTGTTCGGAAAACACATCAGGATTATACGGCCAGATACCACTTACTTGAAATCCTTTTGATGCTTTCTCCAAAGTAGCAACGCTCATATAGGCTTTATTGAAAAGTTCTGCGATTTCGAAGCGTTTTATTTTCTCATGTGCATGATCTTTCAAGTATTTTGTACATTCTGTGTTGAAGGCAGTTTTCAAATGTCCATAAAATGTGACGTCCAAGGGTTGGAGTCGATGTGAAGTATGCGGAGGAATTGTCAGAAGGATAATCCCATTAGCTTTGCAGAAGTTGTATGCTTTAAGAGTACAGTGGGTGCTGTGATTATCCATAATAAGCAAAACCGGATCCTCCAGACTTGCTTTAACACATTCTTGAAAGTGCTGTAAGTATTTCAAAAAAAGTTCTTCTGTTATCCAACCCTTGTCAGAGCATCTATATGATGCTCCAATTGGACCTCCCTTTTGAAGATGCAGATTCATTCGCTTTCTACCGTAGATAAACATGGGAGGAATGTAGATCCCTGATGATATGATGCTCCAATGATGCTCCAATTGAACCTCCAATTGGACCTCCCAATTGGACCTCCAATTGGACCTCCCTTTTGAAGCTGCAGATTCATTCGCTTTCTACCGTAGATAAACATGGGAGGAATGTAGATCCCTGATGGACTGAATGCACAAACTACGGTGATGTTCTTACCCCTCTCCCAGCTCGTGACAAAACCGACCTGCTTCAGTCCTCTCTCAGCGAGAATTTAGCCCGGTTTCTGGACTGTAGAAATGCCAGTTTCATCACTATTAAAAACTCTGGAAGCATTGAACTTATATTTTCCTAATACTTGCTCCAAATTTGCAAAAAATAAGGACACTTGTTCCTTATTGAACGCTGTGATCCTGTTGATACTTGTAGCCTCAGGCTTTCTAAGTACAACACGAGGATTGCGTTGTAAAAACCCGTAAAGCCAGTCGTCACCTGCACTTTTTGTCTCCATGTTAAATGGGCATTTTATACTATTTTTCTCTGCATAGTCATATGCACATTTTTTTATCTCTTGTCTAGTGACTCCGTAAAACAGTTTTGATAATTTCATGACATGTTCTGCAAAAACTTGCTCCTCAACTACTGAAAACACTGATGAACGTCCTAGCGATGGACCTGCATTATTGTTGTATTTCATCCTCTTCTGTATAGTGCTTCTTGGAATTCCAAAGCTTCTGGATACATCCCGAATAGATCGACCGTCTCTTACAGCAGCGATAGCGACGTTTAGCTCATTAACAGTCCAGGAAGCTTTATCAGTTCGACGTTTGTAGACTCTTGGCATCTGCAGAAAAATATTAGATAGCAATTTCGTAAATATAGGGTAATGGTGGCCGGCCGCAATTACCCGTGCCTGAATGGCCACCATAACCCCAAAAGTTCTAATTTTGTTTAAATGATGCTGCACAATAAGCGCTACTTTCAGAGAAACTCACCGCCTGGTATAATAAAGACGAGTATTAGGTAAACACAATTATTCTTTATATTTGCAAAACATACATAGCATACAGCACGCGAATTTTATTCTCACTAACCTCAACAATTTTTACTAGACTTCGCGCCTATTTGCAGTTTTCTACACTAGTTATTAGAGATCGAGTCGGATATCACTATAATTCGGTGGGGCAATTCAAATAGACATTTATAGATGGCAGCACCTATTGAAATTCATTTAAAAACGTTTACCATAAAAATAATCGATGGCTACTATTACCCTGGTGGCCACCATTCCCCCAACTTCCCCTACATTTAATATTACTCTCTTTTAAACTTCGCAAATCTTTGTTTACTATGAAATTGCAATATAAATATCTATATAGGTAGAAATTCCTAATAAATTTGCTAGCTTTTATTGCGAAATGTTCTTTTCTTGTACTTTTTTCAACATCTAAAAACTAATTCTCGGTGGCGGCTTCTCAATTAGTATCATTTGGTCAATGCAATCGCAATAATTTCCAAAGTAGTAAGAAATATAACAATAGAAATAAATATTTGGATGCAAAATAGCAATTACCACTTAATATTATTAGTAAAGATATATTTTGAATATACCTGTAAAATATATATTTTTTATTTCCTTGACAAAGGCATCATTGCCGAAACATGTAGGGTTGTTTTAAATATATATACTTTGAAGTAAACCAGACCTTTAATCGCCGACTTATTAAGTTTACCATATCATACCAAGGTCACGAAAATATTATATTTATATATATATATATATATATATATATATATATATATATATATATGTGTGTATATCTATATATTAATTGATAAATTATTGGAGTTTTCGGATTTTATATCGGTAATATTTACCAATATCGCTCCGGATTGGTCCACTCTAGTGTGTACATACGTGTCATGTTCTTTTGTTTTATGAAATTATGAACATCGTTTTTAATGTAATATATGATCAAAAAGTCTTTGGATCGCGATAGCCATGGAGTGTAAAAACCATCTATAGAATTATTTACCTCTGTACTTTGAAGTACACAAATTCACAAATAAAGTAGATTTTTAGGTTATTTAGGTTTAGGTATAGCAAGCGCCAATGAAGTTGGCGCGAGAAGGGGGTGCGCAGAAGCCGTTTTTAAAAATGTCCTCCCCCAATACTCAAGTAATTGTCAGAATACATTTGTCATTGACGTTTGACGGAACATAATGTCTTTGCTAGGGGATCATAAAGTGATAGATGCTCAGAGGTTAGAATTACCTGGCATTTGATGTAAAACCAAATACAAATCTCCCCACTACTTCTAATTCTGCGCGAACTTACCCCTCCTCGCGCCAACTTAATTGGCGTTTGCTATAATTAGTTGCATTTTATGTATATTTTATAACCAGCTGACTTGAAAGTTGTCAAATAAATGTCAAAACTAATTGAAATAAATAACTTCATAGATTTCTCGTAAATTCCACGGCAATAGCGATCCAAAGACTTTTTGATCATACGATAGTATTTCTAATTGT
This sequence comes from Melolontha melolontha, assembly GCA_935421215.2. NCBI lineage: Eukaryota > Metazoa > Arthropoda > Insecta > Coleoptera > Scarabaeidae > Melolontha > Melolontha melolontha. The sequence goes on from OW285235.1 coordinate 14,630,817, forward strand.
ATGTGCTAAGATTGTATAGCAAGCGCCAATTAAGTTTGCGCGAGTAGGGGGTGCGCAGAAGCCGTTTTTAAAAACGTCCACCCCCACTACTCAAGTAATTGTCAGAATACATTTGTCATTCACGTTTGACGGAACATAATGTCTTTGCTAGGCGATCATAAAGTAATACACGCTCAGAGGTTAGAATTATCTGACATTTGATGTAAAACCAAATACAAATCTCCCCACTACTTCTAATCCTGCGCGAACTTACCCCTCCTCGGCCAAATTAATTAGCGTTTGCTATACTCTACGTAAGTATGGGTATTTTTATAGACAGATTTTATTACTTTTATTTGGTATTTCGTTATGGGATCTGAAAATTAGCGATATTGCCGTAATTAGTTGAGTTATAGTACAATGGATTAATTAGCAAGTTAGCCTTCATTAGCGGTATTTATTGGGGAAATTGGTAAGTGCCATAAGATTCTAAGAAATTGAACAACTGACATAATCAGCTCCGTTCCGAGTTACAAAAAAACCGATACGCTGAAAATTTCCATTTAATTGATTTGGACCAGGAGATCGCAGTTTTTTTCCTGTATTCGTCATGTGGTAAAGGTAGTAACAATTATGATTAATTATTGAAGACTACGATATAATTATTCGTCGACGCACAATGAAGAAATCCTGTGTAAAATTTTGTATATACATTATATACCCTGATTAATTATTTTTTTTTGTCAGTATTAAGATGCTTGGTTGTTAATCACGTTTTTTTTATATAAATTCATAAATTTTACGTCATAGATATAGGGTGTTAAACACGTGAGGTTACCCTAGTTTTGTTCAATTTGATTGTAAATTAATTATCATTATAATAGATTTAATCATGTAATTTTTTTTCCTATATATCATTTAGACGCATTTATTTCGATAATATTTTCAGAATGTCATACAATTAAGTATAGATTTGCCTTTTTCTTTTTCTTAGTGAAAAATATTTAACCCATTCAATTATTCAATTACTTTTTTGGTTACGTAATAATTTCTACATCTACTGCGTGGAAGAATAAATATTGGGATTAATTTGTATAATATATTTTTTTATTATTAAAATTGAAATTAATCAACTGTTCGTTTTGTATTATAATTAATATATTTTCTGTAGATATAATAAAACACAGTTGTATAGTTTCAAAATAATATATATAATGTTAACACACTACATATGTTTCACCACACTGTGGCTTCATCAGGTGGATGAATATACTAATTCAAAATATCAATTAGATCTTATATATATATCAATACAAAGTACAGAACTAATCTCATTCTAAGAGGGGGTGGACATGTATGAGTTTTAAGTTTAGTAGGGGGGAGTTATTTATGTCTAGTTGGTCATTTAAAATTATACCTAATTTATTATACAAAATAATACAAATCTGTATAAAAACAAATTTGTATCTGTATATGCATGGACACACAGTACGTATTTACCAGCTTTTGCTTCAACTACCAGACGCATGCGTTTCTGTGTAACCACTTTGTCAATGATAGATTTACGAAGCAAAAGACTGTAAGTACACTTGCGGTCAAGTAGTAAGTTTTGTCCTATCCGAAGACAACAGATAACCTCTTGCCATCTGACGGACAAAACCGACCACGCCGGTGCAAAGTGTTCTTCGCAAGTACACTTACTCCGCAAGTGTACTTACAGTCTTTTGCTTCGTAAATCTATCATTGACAAAGTGGTTATACAGAAACGCATGCGTCTGGTAGTTGAAGCAAAAGCTGGTAAATACGTACTGTGTGTCCATGCATATACAGATACAAATTTGTTTTTATACAGATTTGTATTATTTTGTATCAAAGCTTGATGTGAATTATCGCATCGACATGCAATCTATTTTTTGCTATACTACGCCACCTGGCGACGAGTTAATGGACTCACAGTAATATGAGTATTTTTCTTCTTTATCAGTAATAGCTTCGCTATTCGAGAAGAACACTTTGCACCGGCGTTGTCGGTTTTGTCCGTCAGATGGCAAGAGGTTATCTGTTGTCTTCGGATAGGACAAAACTTACTACTTGACCGCAAGTGTACTTACATTCTTTTGCTTCGTAAATCTATCATTGACAAAGTGGTTACACAGAAACGCATGCATCTGGTAGTTGAAGCAAAAGCTGGTAAATACGTACTGTGTGTCCATGCATATACAGATACAAATTTGTTTTTATACAGATTTGTATTATTTTGTATCAAAGCTTGATGTGAATTATCGCATCGACATGCAATCTATTTTTTGCTATACTACGCCACCTGGCGACGAGTTAATGGACTCACAGTAATATGCGTATTTTTCTTCTTTATCAGTAATAGCTTCGCTATTCGAGAAGAACACTTTGCACCGGCGTGGTCGGTTTTGTCCGTCAGATGGCAAGAGGTTATCTGTTGTCTTCGGATAGGACAAAACTTACTACTTGACCGCAAGTGTACTTACAGTCTTTTGCTTCGTAAATCTATCATTGACAAAGTGGTTACACAGAAACGCATGCGTCTGGTAGTTGAAGCAAAAGCTGGTAAATACGTACTGTGTGTCCATGCATATACAGATACAAATTTGTTTTTATACAGATTTGTATTATTTTGTATCAAAGCTTGATGTGAATTATCGCATCGACATGCAATCTATTTTTTGCTAATTTATTATATTTGTTAATTTCTAAACTTTCTAACATATTAAGTTTTTTACTTTTATCTAGAACATGCAAAGTTTTAAAATTAGTGTTGAATTTGTGATTATGTTCTAGGCAATGATTGGCAAAAGTTGAGTCTGTCTTCTTGTCTCTGTGGCTTCTTTCATGTTCTTTCATTCTAATATCAAATGTCCGTCCTGTTTGTCCGACATACACTTTTTTACAATCTTCGCATGTCAACTTGTAAACCCCTGAGTTTAATCTATTGTCCGTTTTATCTTTGTTATTTTTTATAGCGTTTTGTAAGGAATTGTTGGTTTTGAATGAAATGGTCTCTTCTTTAGTAGGAAGTAGGAAACTTAATAAAAACAAGTAAAGAAGAGACCATTTCATTCAAAACCAACAATTCCTTACAAAACGCTATAAAAAACAACAAAGATAAAACGGACAATAGATTAAACTCAGGGGTTTACAAGTTGACATGCGAAAATTGTAAAAAAGTGTATGTCGGACAAACAGGACGGACATTTGATATTAGAATGAAAGAACATGAAAGAAGCCACAGAGACAAGAAGACAGACTCAACTTTTGCCAATCATTGCCTAGAACATAATCACAAATTCAACACTAATTTTAAAATTTTGCATGTTCTAGATAAAAGTAAAAAACTTAATATGTTAGAAAGTTTAGAAATTAACAAATACAATAAATTAGGTATAATTTTAAATGACCAACTAGACATAAATAACTCCCCCTACTAAACTTAAAACTCATACATGTCCACTCCCTCTTAGAATGAGATTAGTTCTGTACTTTGTATTGATATATATAAGATCTAATTAATATTTTGAATTAGTATATTCATCCACCTGATGAAGCCACAGTGTGGTGAAACATATGTAGTGTGTTAACATTATATATATTATTTTGAAACTATACAACTGTGTTTTATTATATCTATTTAATGAAGTTTCAACAAGTATCTCCTTCGTCGATTATTAATATATTTTCTGCATATACAGTATGGACAAATCTTTATAGATTTATTTTTGTGTAAATTTTCGTAAATTGGAATTTACGCAATTAAATAATTAATTTTGTGTTATATACAAGAATTGTTGCATATACAGTGTGTATCAATCTCGATGTGAGATTTATCCAAGATCTTAGATAAATTAGTTATGCAATTTTTAAATTAAGATTCTTATTTAATTGCTTATCATTATTTTTTAAATCGTATGATCTACTTTTAGACTTTATCTAAAACACCTGATTTTAGGTACATATATTTTACTTTCATATATTAGTCAATTTATTGTCTGCACTTTGATTCATTTCATTCATTCATTATACTGGGTGAGTCTTGTACTCACGACCAGACATGACTTTGTTTATTGAGCAATCATATCGCTATTTCAATGTAATTATCGCTTTGGCCAACATTATATATAGTTTTTTTTTCATTCATTAAAGTTTAATCTTGTCTATATCATTTTTAATATTTTATTGTTGACGTGGTTAGCCAAGTTGTCGTAACATAGATTTGACATTCTAGTGTACCATATCTTTTTGTTTGTTATTTTGGGTTATAAATAAATCCTCCAGTGTTGTTGTTTGACATTTGTTGTTTTATTGGTATATAATAACGAAACACGAAACACGTAAATACCTTTGATTTATTCAATTTACCATCGGCAGTGTCTATTTCACTGTAACGGCTAAAGACAATAAACATGATGGCGCCATCATAAAAAAAAATAAGAACTCCCCCTACCGCTCGCCTCTAAATTGAGTTGGTTTCTTTAGTGTAAGATCTCCGGGGCAATCATGTTATTGGGTTAGGTTGATGGATCTGAATTAGGTATTACGGTAAGTGAGCAGGCGCAAGTCTATTGCCCGTCGGGGCATATAGCAACGTATATTGCAAAATACAATTTACGTTAGTAAATACATAATCTAATGTAAACAAAATTCTCTGGGCTTCCCCTTCCTATTACGGGAGATGACAGTGCCGCTTAAAATTTTCATAATTTATTATTTCAGCAACAGCGTCGGCTTTTTCTTTTCGGTTGTGCGACACTCGGGCAGAAAAAATTGGAGAACAGCAATTTTCAAATTTACACCCCTTTGAGGTACTGTACGAATTCCCAGTTCGTATAGATTGTGAATAGTAGGAGTTCCCGGTTTTATTTTTAATAGTAGTCCGACAAGTAGTAAAGATACGATAATACAGTTTTCTATAGATATGGTTGTTACCGTCTATGGAAACACTTTGCTAGTTCTGCAGTTGTAGTAAAGTACCGACAAGTAGTAAAGACACGATAATACAGTTTTCTATAGATATGATTGTTACCGTCTATGGAAACACTTTGCTAGTTCTGCAGTTGTTATGTAGACAGCGCTGAATAGTATTTTACGCTTGGTGAGGTTTTACCTGCTCAGGTATGTTTCAAATTATTTGCTCTATTTAATTTACGTTGCTTTAGAAAGATAAACAGTATATACGAACGTAACGATATATACCGAAAGTAATAAAAAACGAAAGTAACGAATCCATTTTCAAATAGGTAATCGTTACTTCGGGTCCGCGTGTAACGAATACTAATGTATCAAGTAGTTACTTTTTCGAGTTACTCATCCGATATTGCATTTCTTTTTCAACACAGCTTTAGTAACTTCAGTATTTCTTCTTTACCTTTACATACCATTTAATTTGATTAATTCCGGGACTATTTTGTCTACTCCTGTTGTTTTCCTGTTTGAATATATTTCATTACTTCTTCCAATTCTTCTCTTGTTATAACATTTCCTGTTGGTATTTCTTCACAATCAAGTGCCCTAACTTATTCTCTCTTGATCTGTCTTTAAGCGATTTTAGATAAAAGTAAATATATATTTTATAAAATTTTTCAATTTTTAATCATTTAGGCAGACTCGCGTATTGATAATATGCAAACATCTGCCAATTTATGCAAATCCGACCTCTTGTTTCTCGGCGTTCTTTACTTTAACACCACCGATGTATGGAAATATGAGAGGGTAATGATTTTAAAAAACTGTTAATAACGATGATGGAATATCCATCAAAATAAAAATGAAAATTCCTACATCAAAAATTAATATCCTCTAGTTCGACGTTAAATATTTTAAAAGGCAATTCACGTTTAAACACCCCCTTAAATAAACTAGTTAAATTCCAATAAATTCTCAACATTGTTCACATACTAATCTATTTATACGATCCGTCCTATTAAAGATCCACCTAATTAAATAGAAGCGTACATGCGTGCAGTTAATCGATCGAATGCACTCTGACAGCCTTATGAACTCGTCCACAGATTTTCGTTGGCTCGGTTCGGTCGCGTGCGTGTATTTGCCCGTAAATTACCACGAGATGCGCTCGGAAATGGTTATTACGACATTTCTCTATAATATCTCTCGACTAAAATGAAATTCTGAAATTTTAATTTTGGTTCTTCGACGACACCGACCATTTCGAATGATTCACATGCGATTCTCTCTTTCGTTTCGTTGGAGGCGCTTTGGGAAACCGACAGACTCGATGTGATTGCTCTTCTACTGTGGAATGGGAAAAAACTTTAATATCATCGAATGTCATCAAGAGAGGGAGAAAGAAAGAGAAGCCTTCTGAAAGGGAATTTAATCATTTTGGGTTGAGTTATCCTTTTAACTAGAAAATTACAATATTTATAATTCTAATTTCACAACAAACAATCTTTGGGACATCAAAGAAAACTAAAACAATATGATATTTGCTTTTCTAAATTGATGAACGTAATCGATTAGTTGTACAGTATGACTTCTTTAAACCGAACTAAAAATTGCAGTGATTGATCCGGGTTTTAGAAATGTTCGGATTATCGAATATTGATCAAAAATACGCATATACCTATTACACTGGCCTACAACCATTTTGGAGCTGGAGATTTTAGACCCGATTTTAAGTATGTCTTACATGGCGATATCAAAAATGTTACCCGTATTCTTCTGTCAGCTCTAGTTCCCGAGAAAAAAAAACATAATTCACGAAAAAATATATATTTTATTGACATTAAACATCAAGAACTTGTCTTTTGAGTGATTTTCTAGAATGAAACTGACTCGGGCAATCTCGCATGATTCCCCAGCAATAGTCAGCCATCATATGACTGTCCCACCTTCCTTGGTATCTATTCTCCATTGTTTTTAGGTCTTGGTGGAAACGTTCCCCTTGTTCTTCGCTTAGATCTCCTAAATTGTGTTGGAAATGATGTAGATGACTATTGAGATAGTGTAATTTTATACTCATATTACAGCCTAAATCTTTGAATCGCACCAGCATTTCCTCTACTAGTTCTACATAGTTGCCAGCCTTATGATTTCCGAGGAAATTTTGTGCAACTGCTCCACATCATTCATACAAGTCTCAAAATTAGTTGTGTCTTTCATCAATTTACGTACTTGAGGTCCATCAAGATACCTGCTTTTAGTTTTTCAGTACTTAAACCAGGAAATTTGTGAGAAATAAACTGGAAACATTGACCATTTCTATCGAGAGCCTTAACAAATTGCTTCATTAGCCCTAATTTTATATGCAATGGCGGAAGAATTATTTTTTCTCTTGAAACTAAGGGTTCATTTATAACATTTCTTTCCCCAACAACAAGAGCATCTCTCACAGACCAATTTTTTGCAGTCCAATGACCTGATTTAGCTCGACTGTCCCAGAGACAAATAAAACATGGGTATTTAGTATAACCACTCTGTTGACCCAATAAAAAATTAACAATCTTCAAGTCGACGCAGATCACCCAGTTATGTTCAATATATTTTATTTTTTGTAAAAGATTTGAAATTACCTCATATTCTTCTTTTACACATATTGAGTGAGCAATTAGAACGGGAGCATATTTATTTCCATTATGTAGAAGAACTGCTTTTAGACTACGTTTACTACTGTCAATAAAGAGCCATTCATTGGGCTGATAGATCGTTAAACCCATGAAAGCCAGCAAACCACTCACATTACAGCAATACACAAAATTTTCATCAGATGAAAAAACTTCAATAACTTTCCCTCTCTCGTGCGATATGTAGACACTCGAACATCTGAGAAAAGACAATTTTTTTCTTTTAATCTTGACGCTAGTAACTCAGCACGTTCCTTCGAAAGATCTAAGCCTCTGATGAGGTCACTAAGCTCATTCTGCGAAAATGGCTCAGGATTTGATGTTTTTCCGCAGTATTGAAAGTCATCATCTACTTGGGAAGAAATAGGTATTTCAGCTTCATCCTCCTGAGATTGCTGCACTACCTGGTGAAAAGTTGGTATTGGAACATTTTCTGAATGAGGAACAGGTCTTTGTACTGAAGCAATATTGGGGTATTTCCATTTATGGCGATTGTTTTTGTTGATGCCCACTATATTAATCATACAAAAGTAACAGTCGTCATAATGATTTTTTTGTTCTCGCCATATCTTAGACACTCCAAACTTCAAAGACTTACGTTTCCCTCTCTCCCATTGTCGCAAATGTTCAACGCATATTTTACAAACACTATGAGGCACCCACACTTTATCTTGGTATAGAATTTCAATACCGAAGTAAGCAAAATACAAACGACGCACTGTGTTTGTAATCGATTTACGCTGATTTTTCAGTATGTATTCACCACAAACATAGCAAAATATATCAGGATCGTTAACACAACATCTGGGCGTACTAGCCATAATGAAATAGTAACACAAACTTTATCGATGATATTGTAATAATGACTAGTTACGAACAAGACCATAACAAGACCGACAACAATTCACAATGAGGGTAGTAGGTAAACTAGAGCTGATGAATTAAAATGACGTATGTCAATATACTGTACATTACCTACTTTATCGACAATTCAAACAAACAGAGATGCACCAAACAAAAATTCTTTTGTAGGCCTGTGTTATCTATGAATTTTGTCATTCCTGCGAGGAAAAGCCCTTTATTTTCAAATAAAAAAGAAATTACACTACTACGGCATATGTATTTTCTTAGATATCAAAAGTAGATACATTTATATGTATACAATTTATATGTATACATAGTATATACATAAATCTAAACAAATAAATGCTAATGCTAAGAGAATGAGAAACATTCAGTAATTTTGCTTTATTTAATGCATGCTTCTTCTACCTTTTGAGCTCTTTTTTTCATTACAAATAGAATTAGAATGTCATGTTCTGATTCAGTATTTTCCTGAGCCCACTTCAAACACGTTTCGGAACTTTTGACGGCTTCTATGTACTTTACAGATATTGGTATCGTTTCTTCTTCATCAGAGCTCGATTCATCGTGAACATACTCCAAAATATCTATATCGTTCATAGATTCAGATGATTCTGTTTGTCCGACGGCCCAGTCAACAATTTTTTGTCTAGGTACATTGCCAGAAATGTTGTTCATCAGCGCAGTAACTGCCTCTATTTGTTTCTCTGTACCCTGTAACTCCATTTTATTCTTCCATTGAGGCAGTGGAAGATTATCATCTTCACTCCAACCACCATCGTCAACAGTGTTAGACAGAACAAGGCATAGACAATTTCAGACATAAATATTGTGTATAATTGTATTTTTTTTGTAATGATATTAAAGTCACACAAAAATGAAGAGTCAATCTCTCAAGTATATTTGTAAACTTGATTTAATTTTATTGCAATATGGTTAAAATGTTTTTATTAATAATATTAGGTTGATCCTTATGCGTAATGTCTTAACAATTTTTGCATACGCGAATTACATTAGATATTGAGCCAGATATGCAACCTAAAGTTAAACAATTTAACACCTATAAAAATCATTATATTAAAAATTAATAATTTAGCTTAAGTAATTAAATTATTTAAAATTGTAAAAATTGTTAGATAAAACTTCTTACATTTAGCAGGTTACATTACATAAATTTTGACGCATGATGGAACTTGACAGAGACCTAGGATATCCTCTTGTATTTTCAGTTTTCCTCGAATTTACTACATACATATTTAATGTGAGCCATCCCAAAACTAATTTGATGTATATTGCTAAACTTTCATGTGCCTCCAATGCTTCACATTCATATTTATTTAGCATTTCAATTTGTAAATTGCTAGTTTTAGTCATTGCCGTAAAGTTATTTTTATGCATAATAAATAAACATTAATTAAAATAATATTTTTTTCCAATTAGAACATAATTTTGCATAGCGCAAGTTGTTTCAGAAGTAGATTAATGGAAATTTCATCTTAACATTTTATATTTCTTTTTAAATTTAATAGTCAACGAGATGTATTTTTGCAATGCTTTCCAATGTCATGAAGTTAATGTGTTTACTCTATCCTAACTTATTATATATTTAATTTACTCAAATGTCGGCTTTAGAATTTAATACCTCCACATTGCTATTGAGATCGAAAATATTACTTCCTGGAAATCAGTTTTCATTAGTAACATCATAAGCCTTGAATGAGTTGGTGAAATAGCTAATTTCCAAAGACAAGTCCTTTGAACTCGAGATTTTAATAATATATCAGAATAATTGAAACATACATGAGTAGGTAAACCCCACCAGTTTTGTATAATACAATGGTATTTTTAATAATATAAAATATTATTAAAAATCTGGTATGAAGAACACAAATACAGGTTCACTATTAATATTTTTTTGTTGTTCTTTTTTGTGAATGTGTCTGAGAATATCCTTTCTCCAGCAGGGGCGTACCGATGAGCCTGTAGAAAGGCGAAATACGTATCTACGTCTCTGGGGAGGGATATGTTCGGACACGTTCACAAAAAAAATATTAATTAGATTTTATTAAGAATATTTTATATTATTCAAAATACCTTTGTATTATATTAATAATGTGTTTATTTTAATAAAAAGAAAACAAAGAATGATTTACTGACTAGATTAAACGTTCAAACCTTCACATTCATATTTTATTGAACATTAAAATGTAATGTAAATGTAGTTGTTGGTATTCTTCATCCGACAACTTGATATTAACCATACCTAATTGCAACTAAAATATTGCCAGTCGTAAATGGTGAAACAGTTGCAGAAGTAATTGAACAATGTATTCATAATATTCTGTCATCGAATAACAACTATAAAGACAAGATGATATTATTTTTTACTGATGCGGCAGCTTATATGTTAAAAACAGGGAAGTTATTAAAGCACTCTTATCCCAATATGTTACACGTTACCTGTGCAGCACATGCAGTACACAGAGTATGTGAATACATCAGGAGTCATTTCCCAAATGTTGATAAGTTAGTTTCATCATTTAAAATGATATTTCTCAAAGCTGAGACACAAAGTTGATGCCATATTTAGCAGAAATCTAGATTTGAATATATATACGAGGCGTGTTTTTTAAGTAAGGTCCGTTTGAACATAAGTATACAACAAAAGGTTATTTCAAAAAAGTAAATTTATTTTCAGGAAGTACATACTTCACTCTATTTTTCGACATAGTTGCCAAGTTTGTTCAAACACTTATCATACCTATTAACCAATTTTAAAATACCCTCTTCATAAAAACTTGCCGCCTGCTCCGATAACCAAGAGTTCACTGCCGTTTTCACGTCGTCGTCATCATTGTAATGGTTGCCACTGAGGTGACGTTTGAGGTGGAGGAACAGATGGTAATCGCTCGGCGCAAGATCAGAACTGTAGGGTGGGTGGTCTTAAACTTTCCAGCCAAAACTGTCCAATAAATCGCGGGTCTGACCTGCAGTGTGAGGTCTTGCATTGTCATGGAGAAGGACAATTCCCTTTGTCAGCATGCCGCGTCTTTTGTTTTGAATCGCTCTGCGAAGCTTTCTCAGAGTTTGGCAGTATGCTTCTGCATTGATAGTGGTTCCCCGTTGCATGAAATCGACCAACAAAACACCGACGCCATGATTTTGCGCTGGGACAGTCTGTTTGGCCTTCACCCTTACAGGCGATTGTGTGGGACTCCATTCCATGCTCTGTTGCTTCGATTCGGGCGTGATATGCGAAACCCATTTTTCGTCTCCAGTTATGATCTGCCTCAAGAAGCCGTCACCTTCTTCGTTATAACGAGTCAAGGACTTCGTCGCACACTCAAATCGTTGGTTAAATAATTGAGTTCTCAATTATTTGACATTTATATTCTGTCATTTATATTTTATATCCTTGATAAAGGCATCATTGCCGAAACATGTAGGGTTTTTTAAATATATATACTTTGAAGTAAAACAGACCTTTAATCGCCAACTGATTTGATTTACTATATATATATATATATATATATATATATATCAATTCTACACAAAGCCGATTGAAGAATCTATACATTCGAAGTATGGAATACTTTTACAATATTTTAATCACGCACCCATCACCAATTGTGATGTGGAATGGACATTTTCTATTATTAAAAATTTTAACATCTAAAAGAACCAATTCAATACAGGAACATCTTACACAAATTTTAGTTGTCCATAGTAATGTTTTACACTTTCAATGTTTCATAGAAAATAGGTAGTTTTGAGTTTTGTTCTTTGTACATTATTTTTATTCAAAATTCGATACGCATTTCGCTTGTCAGCATTACTTTTGTTTCAGCAGTATTTACTGCCGGTTACCAAACCGTTTATTACATTCGCTCTCTTGTGCATTGACAGATACATATTAACTGCATATGTTATGTTAGGTATGCGCCAAAACTTTTGATTGTTTGCTTAAGGAATAAAAACTATTTTCTTTTAAATAGTGTTTTACATTTGAACATCTTAGGGGAAACAGAAAAATCGTATCATCGCAATTTTCTTTGCTTAGCTAAGGCATTCCAGACAATAATTAGAAAATTTGTCTCAACTCACAGAAAAGTTACAGGTGTTCAAGGTAGTGTTCTGCTAACTTTGTTGAGCCGTGGATGTTTATTAATTTGTATATAAGAAATATTTGCGTTTAAAGTTAATCTATTAATTTGGGTTTCGCGGCGAGATTGTTATTCTTAATGTCAGAGAATTTAATTTTAGGTTAAACATGTTAATTATTATTTAATTAAAAAAGTTTATCTAAAAAGTTTGCTGCGTAATTTCGTGTTCAATTTTAAATTATTTAATTAAACCGTCTTGGGACCGCACGAAATATTCAGCTATTGTATCGAGAGTACTATGAACTTCGTAGATATCGCATATTCACAACTTACTTATGTATAAATCCATTCATTGTGAAGAAACCGTATGTAAACAAATACGTCTGCATGTCTGCAAACGATAATGAATATAAGCACGGCACATACCGCGTGTTTAAATTCATTTTCTTAACATTTTTTTTCATATATTTTAGGGGTATAATCTAGTAATTAAAATAATAACACTTACCCAGAATAACCCTGTATATGATAATAATGTGCGTTCAAATAAATTTTACCTCTAGTAGTCCATGACAACAAAAATGTTTGCCGTAACTTGTACTATTTACATTTGCATCTGACTATTTATTCTGATATATACTTAGTTGTAACTTTTTTAAATTGCTTTGTAATTTCAAAATTGATTTAAAATGGTTTGCACTATTCAACACAACTTATTCATGGTTGAATCTTATTTTCGGCACGGACGTAAGATTAACGAACAATGGCACTATTTTCTTGAAGAATGCTTAGAGGAATTTAGAAATATGTTTCCAAACTTCGTCTTAGTTTTTGATAGTTTTCGGTAAACAGTTAAATATTGCAATAAGGTTTTCAGAGAAACAGGAAGTGTTATACGGAAAGAAGGCAGTGGTCGGCCGAAAAAACGTACGGAAGAGCTAGTTTGACAATGTAACGCAAATTATGAATGATACACCAGGAACTTCCATACGAGTATTATATCAACGAGTGGGTTTATCAATTAGCACTTGTCATACAATTTTGGAAAAAGACTTACATTTATTTGCATGTCGCATGACCTGTTATCAAGAAATCAAAGAAATTGACTATCCTAGAAGAACAACATTTTGTCAGTGTTTCTTAAATGATTATGATAATGACTTTCTTGACAAAACTTTTTTTTCTGATGAATCATGGTTTTATCTGGATGGATATGTTAACTCACAAAATATAAGGATGTGGAATACTGAGAAACCACATGACTTTGATGTTGAAACCTCACTTCATCCACAGAAAATTGGTGTATGGTGTGCGATTAGTCGAAGAAAAATTCATTGGCCGTATTTTCTTTAACAGTACTTTAACGGGAGAAAGGTATCAACAAGAAATTATTATGCCATTTATTGAACAGCTTAATAAAGAAGAAATAAATCAGGGTTACTTTCAACAAGACGAGACTAGAGCGCACACAGCTGGTGAAACAATTAATATGATACAGTAAATTTATCAAAATCGGTTGATAAGTTTAAACACCGAACATTAATTTCCACCAAGATTTTGTAATCTTACCCCCTGTGATTTTTTTCTGTGGCCTTTTTTTAAAGAACTCAATTTACCAGATCTTGCAGACCTTCAAATCAGAATTGCTGAAAGAATTAATGAAATCGACGATATGATACTACAAAACATTTGCTCCTCTATTAGAAGATGTGAGAAATGTCTCGAACACGGTGGTGGTCACTTTCAACAATTTTTATAAAATGTCACTTGTTTATTGCAAATATCTCATTCAGTTAAAAATTTTAATTTTATTATTTTGACATTTGTTTTGTCATTCAAATAGTTTATAACTAATAAAATTCGTATTAAGAACTTCAGTAAAAAGCTAAGACATACATATAATTTCCATGGGCAAATTCGAGGTAAAATTTATTTGAACACTCTTTATATTACCCACCAAATGTGCACCATTAATTAGTATTTCTAATGCATATTTTAACCAATAGTTTCTTGTAAAATCTTTCTTAAGATTTACTCTAACTGTCTTTTTATGGTCAGTATACAGGCTGATTAATTTTCGGCCCTCACCATGTGTTTGTGTTTGTGTTTTGTGTTTGTTATAAATCCGTAAAGAAAATAGACCTGTGACAAATGACCTTCGTTATTAAAAAAAAAAACGCGAAAACCCCATTTTCTTCTTTTACCTGTAGCACCGACATTTGGCCTTGTAGAGAAAATATAAAAACACATCATTGTGGCTATTTATAAACCTCTATCCAGTGGTGTACTTTAAATTTTTATGCAACGTTTCGTTTCTTTCTGGCCATCATCAACTATCTAATTTCTTATCGGCGTCATATTGGATTTAGACATCTTCAGAAAGAGTTTTTTTTTCTGATTTCAACCATGTACCACATGCTGAATAAAGTTTTGACATTAGGTTTTATTTGAAAGAATAAATTATAATATTAAATAAGGTAGCCATGGAATTTCAATCTGTCAAACATTTCATTTATTCTTCATTAATAATACAAAAATGTCATACACTAACGAAGAGAAACGAGATATGATAAGTATATTTTATTCTTCGAACCGAAATTCAACAGTAGCGAGAACAAGATATCTACAATTATATCCAGAACGACAACATCCTCATCGTACCATTTTTCTAGATCTCAACAGAAATTTGGTCGAGAATGGATCGTTTACTAAGCCGCGTAATGGTCAAGACAACAAGAATTTAAATGAAAATCGACAAGATATTTTACAAATGGAAAATTAAAAGCGTGTTTTCAAATTTCATGTTAATCTTGTATTTTAATAGATAAATAATAATCCATCAATTTCTACACGCGAAGTAGCGTCAGAATTAAATTTGTGCCCGTCCAGAGTTTGGGAAACTTTACATAAAAGTAGGTTTAAACCATACAGAATCCATGTTTGTCACTCTTTACTGCCTGGAGATAATTTGAGAAGGCTAGAACATTGTAATTGGTTAATGGGAAGGATAGAAAATGACGAAAATTTTTTAAGCAAAATCATCTGGTCAGATGAAACAAAATTTACAAATTCTGGAATGTTCAACAGAAATACAGAGCACTATTGGGCAGTACAAAATCCCCGACAAAACAGGGCTAGAAGACCACAACATCGTTTGGGAATAAACGTTTGGATGGGTATTTTGGCAAATCGTCTCTTAGGACCAGTTATGTATGAAGAATTGAAGAACATTTAAATGGAGAAAGATATTTAAACATTTTACGTACATACGTATCTGACTATCTTGACGACAATATCCCATTAAATAATTACAATATTTATGGTGGCAACAAGATGGCGCACCAGCACACAATGCAGCTGTTGTAAGAAATTTCTTAAATCAAGAGTTTGCAAACCCTTGGATTGGAAATAGGGGAGTTGTTGAATGGCCTGCGAGATCACCTGATTTAAGTCCGCTAGATTTTTTTTTATGGGGATATGTTAAAAATAATATTTATAAAGTAGATGCGCCACAAAACATTGAAGAATTACGAGACAGACTTCAAAATGCCTTCGATGCAGTTCCTAGAAGAACTATACAAAGGGCAGTACAAAATGCCAGAAGGCGTGCCCAATTGTGCATTACCGACGATGGCGAGGTAATTGAACATTTACTGTAATTGTTTATTGTTTACTTTTCTATGTATTTTTATTAATGTTTTTGTTATCTTGTACTCGCTACTGTTGAATTTCGTTTCGAAGAATAAAAAATACTTATCATATCTCGTTTCTCTTCGTTAGTGTATGACATTTTTGTATTATTAATGAACAATAAATGAAATGTTTGACAGATTGAAATTCCATGGCTACCTTATTTAATCTTATAATTTATTCTTTCAGATAAAACCTAATGTCAAAAACTATAGTCAGCATGTGATACATGGTTGAAATCAGAAAAAAATACTCTTTCTGAGGATGTCTAAATCCAATATGGCGCCTATAAGAAATTAGATAGTTGATGATGGCCAGAAAGAAACGAAACGTCGTATAGAAATTTAGAGTACACCACTGGATAGGTTTAGAAATGGCCACAAGAATGCGTTTTTATTTTTTCTCTACAAGGCCAAATGTCGGTGCAACAGGTAAAAGAAGAAAATGGGGTTTTCGCGTTTTTTTTTTAAATAACGAAGGTCATTTGTCACGGGTCTATTTTCTTTACGGATTTATAACAAACACAAAATTTAACAACATTGCCAAATTTAAACCTATACTCTATCTCCAATAATAAGAGAGATCCCCATGGTGAGGGCCGAAAATGAATCAGCCTGTATATTAGTTTATTCGTCTTTCGCCTTCAGGCTTTGCCATAAATGTTTTCTCTTCGAGAATATCTCCTATGTTTGTCATTGATTTCACTGCTTTGAGAGATATTATTACTGGAATGTTATTTTATATATTACAAGAAAAGTCAATTCCTTTTTTCCTTTGTTAAGTTAGGACAAACAACAACCAACATTATCACATTCTATTTCTTTAATTTTTCATCAATATTCTATCTACCAGAGACGTATCTAACAGTAATTGAATCGAAGTATTTTCTTATTCAACGATAATGTTTGTATTAGCGCACGATGTTTGTTTGTCGTCAATCTACAGTCGAAACGAGTGGTAAGTTCCATTTTCGTTCGGGAAGTGTCCGTATTCAAAGCCTGTCGTAAATGAACGGAAGTTCGTGGGAGAAGTGTCGTGGCGGATTCTCTGTGAGAATTCCGAACATGTTTGTTTTCGCTTTCACGGAGAAGGACATCACGGCGCCTCCACCATTACTGTCTATCGGATGTCAAGCATTAATTTCGATTAAGCTTAAAGTGGGCGTACATAACGCGAGAAGAAATCACGGGTGGTAATTAAATTTTGTTTTAATGAAATATTACTAGTCTAAGTACATGTTTTCTAAATTTATATTCAAGCTTTTTGTACCCTGGAGGACGTACAATTTATTATTAAATTTTAAGTATGTTCAATAATTAATAATTTATATTTTTAAACCATTTTATCTTCCCACTACAATTTTAAAACCAATCGATTGCGGATTTTTTCTGGAGTTTTCCAGACGTTAGGCCATAAGCTCTTAATACAAAAACTAGATCACCTCGACTTCATATATGTCAGGATGTATTTGCTATGTCTCCTATTATGGCTTATTGTTCCTTTTCATTAGCAGTTACTTCTGGTGGTATTCGGAGATCCAATCTTGGACAACTACTCTTTAATATTTATATCTACCTTTCTGTATATCGATGATCTGAAGATATTCTCGAACCTTGCCGATATTCGCTATGCGTGCAATCTATAGAAAGATTTAAATATACCTTAAAGCGAGTAATTTGATATATGATAAAGCCTAATCGAGATGTCTACCTTTCCGGATACTTTGAAGACGGCTGTTGTGTGTCCGGTGTACAAGAAAGGATATATTCATGACATCACAAATTACAGACCTATAGCACTCAATTCGAATGTGGCCAAGGTGTTTGAAAAACTGATTTATCGAAGAATGAATGGGTTTGTTGACAAACATAAACTTATCACAGATAGACAGAATGGTTATCAAACAGGAAAATCGACATGTTCGGCTGTATTCCAGGAGATTTGTGAAATATTTGATGTCTGATCGAAGAAAGAGCAAATAGCAGGAATTTTTATGGACTTGTCCAATCATTTTAGAGAGATTGGAGAATTTGGGATTTAGAGGGAAGTGTTGGAGTTTTATAAAATCCTATCTAGAGAACAGAAGACAAATTGTCGTGGCAGTGAATGGAGTAGGAACCAGGATTGAGTCTGGGTGGCTCACTGTTACCAGGGGTGTACCACAGGGATCCGTGGTAAGCTTCTTTTATTTTTAATTTACATAATATTTGCGGATAATGTTTCATTGGAAATAAAATACTTAGCGGCGATATAAATCTCTTCTTCTGACTGGTACCTTTTCCCTCTCGAATATTTTCTGAGCTCAAAAAATAGCTAGAAGTCACATCGCCAAATCCGGTGAGTAAGGAGGATGTTCTACAAGTGTCCCGTATCGTTATGTTCAAATTTTAGGAGTGTGTAAAGTAGACTTCATTTCAAGTAACAAAAACGCAAGACTTGTATATTCATGTGCTTGTCAGATCATAAAAAAAATGTAATCCTAAAATCAATAAAAACTAATTTTATTTAAAAAAGTTCAAATAATAATATTTTCGAAATGTACGCCTCCTTGCTGAATGCAGGCTTGTGCCCGTAAGCCAACAGAAGAAGTACTTGTCCGAATTTCATACTTGTTTTGTCGGATTTGTTCGGCAGCCAGGTGAATACGACCCAACAACTCTTCTCTTGTGTTCGAAACTTGTGCGTAGACTAAATTTTTCATGTACCCCCATAAATAAAAGTCAAGGGGATTAAGATCGGGTGATCTGGGTGGCCATGCAACAGGACCACCTCGACCAATCCATCTTGGATAATTGACGTTAACCCAATTTCGGACAGCAATTCTGAAATGTGGTGGGGCCCCATCCATGTGAAACCATATGTCTCGTCGAACATTCAGTGGGACATCCTCTAAAAGACCTGGCAGTTCGTCAATAAGAAATTGAAGGTAATTGTTCGCATTTAACCTCCCAGGAAAAACGACAGGACCAATTAACAAGTCATCGATTAGGGCCGCCCAAACGTTAATAGAAAATTCATTTTGAAATTTAGATGGGCGGATAGCTTTGGGATTTTCTGATGGCCACCTCTGCAGATTTCTCAGATTTGTAACACCACTTCTCGTGAACGCAGATTCATATGTCCAGAGGACTGTTCTGCAGAAATTAAAATGAAGCCATGACTGGATTAATATCCAGGTAGAATAAACTAGACGAGCATAGTGGTCTGCCTCAAGCAAACAGTGTCCCCTGCGATAGTGATATGGATATAATCCCTCACGTTTTAAAATTCGCCAAACTGTCATTCATGGCACTCTTAGTTGTCCAGCGATTCAACGTACACTGAGAGTTAGATCCCTTGTAACAATAGCTACTGCTTCTTTCTCTAAGTCTGCTGGCAAATTTACTCCTCGGTCGAAAAGATAATCACGCAGTCCGTATTCCCGAAACTGTCTGTGTACTTCTAGAAACGTTCTGTAATGAGGAATGCGCCTATCAGGAAACCGATGTCGGTACTCAATATCTGCTTGACGTGCACTGGCGTTACAATAGCCATACACAAAATGCATGTCCGCATACTTTTGAGAAGAAAATCGGTAAGGCATTTTGAATAAAGAAAACGTGTCCACTCACTAATAAGCTGTTGTTTATTGTAAGATATTCATGGTTCAGCACTTACGAAATAAGTAAGTACCTTCTTTATCATAAATCAATTTCCAGTACTCTTTTTTGTAGATCGCCAAGAAATTACTGTGTGTACTACGACACGTGTTTATATATTTTAGGATAACATTTTATTATGCGGCTTTGATAATCACAGGCCTGTTATTGAATCGTATA
The DNA here is from genome assembly GCA_935421215.2 of Melolontha melolontha. Classification (NCBI taxonomy): domain Eukaryota; kingdom Metazoa; phylum Arthropoda; class Insecta; order Coleoptera; family Scarabaeidae; genus Melolontha; species Melolontha melolontha. Next base: position 14,650,881 of record OW285235.1, read on the forward strand.
ACTTTTTTTTAAATAAAATCAGTTTGCATTGACTTTAGGATTACATTTTTTTTCATGATCGGACAATCATATTCATAGATCTGTAACTTTGAAACAAATAAAAATGGATATACAAGTTTTGCGTTTTTGTTACTTGAAATGAAGTCTACTTTACACTCTTAAAATTTGAACATAACGATACGGGACATCTTGTATAACTGAGTTTGTTTTCAGCTAAATACTGAACTGTTATCCCTGCTGTATGGGACGGCGTGTTATCATGATGTAACATAATTCCCTTTTATTGGCACTTTAGGCAAACAATTTTCAACATATCATTTAGTGGTAACTGTCTTCTGATCTTCTAATTTAATTGCGGCCACCAAACCCGTAATTCTAAAAAATACTGCGTACATTACTTTTTTCATTGCTCACTGTTTTTTTACCATCGCAGGGGTTTCCTCATCTTCATGTGGACAGATTCGGCTTTCTTGGCGAGCGGGAACATCAAAACCCGGTATTTACGTTTAATCGTCAGTTACAATTTTAGAAATAATTTGGTGGCTTCCAGCATTCAACATGTCTAAAGTTTGGCAAAAACAAATTGCATGTCGATGCGACAATTCACATCAAGCTTTGATACAAAATAATACAAATCTGTATAAAAACAAATTTGTATCTGTATATGCATGGACACACAGTACGTATTTACCAGCGTTTGCTTCAACTACCAGACGCATGCGTTTCTGTGTAACCACTTTGTCAATGATAGCTTTACGAAGACAAACGACTGTAGGTACACTTGCGGTCATGTAGCAAGTTTTGTCCTATCCGAAGACATCAGATAACCTCATGCCATCTGACGGACAAAACCGACCACGCCGGTGCAAAGTGTTTCTTCCCGAATAGCTAAGCTATTACAGGAAAAGAAAAAAATACGCATATTACTGTGAGTCCATTAACTCGTCGCCAGGTGGCGTAGTATAGCAAAAACAAATTGCATGTCGATGCGACAATTCACATCAAGCTTTGATACAAAATAATACAAATCTGTATAAAAGCAAATTTGTATGTGTATATGCATGGACACAGTACGTATTTACCAGCGTTTGCTTCAATTACCAGACGCATGCGTTTCTGTGTAACCACTTTGTCAATGATAGGTTTACGAAGACAAACGACTGTAGGTACACTTGCGGTCATGTAGCAAGTTTTGTCCTATCCGAAGACATCAGATAACCTCATGCCATCTGACACACAAAACCGACCACGCCGGTGCAAAGTGTTTCTTCTCGAATAGCTAAGCTATTACAGGAAAAGAAAAAAAAATACGCATATTACTGTGAGTCCATTAACTCGTCGCCAGGTGGCGTAGTATAGGTACGCCACCTGTAGAGGTCATATTCAACCGCTTAGTTGCCGGAAGTTATTGTATCGTCATCCTTTTTCAAAACGGGCAATGTTTTTCTCTAAGTTTTTCTAAGAACATTGCCGACACAAATATATTTGACATTTCTCCTGGTTTACAAAACGGCGATTAAAATGCATTGGAAAGACCAATTTCTCTTAATCGTTTGAATTTTAATTTAACCAACGGTTAGTTAATCAGAACTTTAACCAGAAGTGCAAAGACCGGGCCTTATTAGGATATATTTAATAAAGAAAAATTAATGGTTAGTCTTCTTAGACTAGTTTTAATAGGCAAAACAAGCACCACCTGTGTGAAAGCTAATTACATAATTCCTCTCGTAGAAAAGGTGCCCTTTTGTATCTACGAAAGCGGTGTCTTTATTGCTGCAATTTCTCCAGAAAAATCGTAAATAAATGATTGCTACGAATTAATACTTCAGGAAAGCTACATTGAAACTCATTGAAATGTAATTTTCTTCTTCATATAATTTAATTACTGTTTTACCGACCGAGAGAATATATATTCTTGGATTTTTTAATGTAATCTTTAGACATTGTAACTAAGAAAATACCTATTGCACGATTCCTCGTCTATTTCGAAAGGATGTAGAGTTTGTTTCCCTTATTACCTAGCTATGTTACACGTTTTATTACGCCATCAACTTTAATACATTCTGTTATGAGGTCTTCTAGCTATATGTATATCTACATAGCGTTGGTCATGATGTAATTTTTAAGCGAGTACGAGATTGCAGTTAGTTTACTTAGGATAACGGATCCCGGGTATACCTATGTATATATATTGGCTCTGATGAAATTTCTCTTAAACTACATCTATTCGTCTACTCTTATGCCTTGCTGGCGAACGTTGTACCTTGAATGTCTATTACTGTAATTAAAGTTTAAACTTGGCAATAAAGTTTTGAAACCATCATCAAGACTCAGAAGCCACATTAGCGTTGAAAGTTTATAATCGGTTTTAAATTTAATCAGAACGGTAATTTGTGTCTTCCATTAATGGCAACACACTAATGTCTCTCACAGATTTATTAATTTAAGTAATTACGTGTCATTAGTTTCAAATTTGTCATATAATATCATGTATTTTTAGTGAGTAGAGTGTTCTGTGTGAATAAGTAATGAATAGAGTTAGGTTGGCTACTATTAATTATGATACGGCGTGTTTCAAAAGTAATGGGAATATCATGCGATCCAAATTTATGTCGATATTTACTTCGATTTCTATAAGACACATTCGAGCAGTTCGTGACCTTATTTCAACTGGAAAAAGGTATAAAACTCCTTACCACAATTAATAACGAGCCATCGAAAAAATTCATAATTGAAGTAGACTGTGAAATTGGGTTGGTACTTTAGCCACTTCCACATAATGACATTTATTATTTGACATTGAAACTACGGAGAGAGCCGAAAAGAATATGTGAGTTGGCAGTACTTTTTTAGAACATTTTTGAGTTTGCGATTGGCAGGAAATCATTTTGAATGTCAAATAACAGTGTTTTCATGCGATCAATGGCGTAGTATTTTTCTGGTTTTTGTTCTCTTTGTTTTATCACGTTTTATTCAAAATTTGTCTATATTCAAAAGAATTACAAGCTGCTATACAGAATGAAGTTGAATATTTAAATAATCATGTGGAAATTTTGCAGAATGTCAGTAACAATATAAAGCGACGAGTTAATTTATGTATTGAACATAATGGACATCTTTTTGAACAGTATATGTAAGCATATGTATGTGTTGATTTTTTTTTTATAATATGCAACATTTATAGAATAATACGAAGTGACAAATGCATTTGTATATAAAATGTCGCAGATAGTATTTATAACAGTTGTAAGAATATTGAGATGTACATACGTTTTCTTTTTGTATATTTGTAAATTTATTTATAATATATGATATACAAAGAAGGTTTTAAATATATCTATACGTTAATATGCCGTATAACGCTTTTGTTTAATTATGAAACAGACATGTAAATAATTTACATATCTGTAACTGTATACTTGGACAATACCTCGTATTTTCAGCATTTACTTCTGCTTAAGACAAATGTTTCTGCCATCTACAGGCGTCGTCAGTTAAGCTAATGAAGCAATGTATACAAATGATACAAATCTTTATAAATAGATCTGTATCTGTATATGACATTTAGCCGAACCGCCTATTAGATAAAGCAAATCTCATCCTATCAGGTGGCAATTATTTAATAAGTGACATCTGACGGACGAAAGAGACTTTACCGAAAAAAGCGATCTTTCATTTGAGCCGCTAAGCTGGTACGAAACGAAAACAATACGGGTGTAGTCCTTCAAAAACGAGCCAGATGGCGGTAAATATCCAAAAAAGTTTTAAATCCGCCATCTGGCTCGTTTTTGAAGGACTACACCCGTATTGTTTTCGTTTCGTACCAGCTTAGCGGGTCAAATGAAAGATCGCTTTTTTCGGTAAAGTCTCTTTCGTCCGTCAGATGTCACTTATTAAATAATTGCCACCTGATAGGATGAGATTTGCTTTATTTAATAGGCAGTTCGGCTAAATGTCATATACAGATACAGATCTATTTATAAAGATTTGTATCATTTGTATACATTGCTTCATTAGCTTAACTGACGACGCCTATAGATGGCAGAAACATATGTCTTAAGCAGAAGTAAATGCTGAAAATACGAGGAATTGTCCAAGTATACAGTTACAGATATGTACATTATTTACATGTCTGTTTCATAATTAAACAAAAGCGTTATACGGCATATTAACGTATAGATATATTTAAAACCTTCTTTGTATATTTACCGCCATCTGGCTCGTTTTGAAGGAATACACCCGTATTGTTTTCGTTTCGTACCAGCTTAGCGGGTCAAATGAAAGATCGCTTTTTTCGGTAAAGTCTCTTTCGTCCGTCAGATGCCACTTATTAAATAATTGCCACCTGATAGGATGAGATTTGCTTTATCTAATAGGCGGTTCGGCTAAATGTCATATACAGATACAGATCTATTTATGAAGATTTGTATCATTTGTATACATTGCTTCATTAGCTTAACTGACGACGCCTATTGATGGCAGAAACATATGTCTTAAGCAGAAGTAAATTCTGAAAATACGAGGTATTGTCCAAATATACAGTTACAGATATGTAAATTATTTACATGTCTGTTTCATAATTAAATAATATATGATGTTTAATAATATACTGTAGTGTTATTTTATTTAGTTATTCTCTATTTTAGTACCGATTAATCTGTTAGCACTAGTAATCATTTTGTGGATTTAAGGTTAGAATATATTTAATTTAGAATTACCGTATGACCACGTCTACGCCGCTGCATCACCACTGAAATTTGCTGATAAACAAAAAACCTTATAAACAAAATCAGTTTGACCAACTATTTCAGTCTTTTTGGCTCTCTCTGTATAAGTTTGTGTCAAATTTTTCAAAACTTATTAAGAAAATTAAATTTATTGAAAAAATGGTATTCAACATAGAACAAAAAGCAAAAATTATCGAATGTTACTTCCGTACAGGTGTGAAAGTAAATGGCGAGTGGCAGTATTCAATTAAGGAATGCATGGCTGATTTTAGTGAAGAACATCCTGAATTAGTGTTTGACAACAATGATTTTTACAATGTTTTGACAAATTGTGTAAAGTTATTCAGAGAGACCGGTACAGCTGATAATATTGAAGCCCTTCAGCATATTATTGATGAAAATCCAAAAACATCAATTTCAGTAGTGACCCAACAAACAAATTTATCTTATGGTACATGCCACTTCATTCTTAAAAAAGTCTTACATTGTCATGCATACAAGCTGCAATGTTTTCATGAACTTTATCCAGTGGATTATTTAAGACGAGTGGAATTTTGTCAATGGTTTAAAAATAATCTACACAATCAGGATATCCTTAACACAGTTTTTTTCACTGATGAGGCCTGGTTTTATCTTTCTGGATATGTTAATTCACAGAATAAAAATCCTCATTTTTTTGTTGAAAAAACATTGCATCCCCAAAAAGTTGGTGTTTGGATTGAAATATGTCGAAGAAGATTGGTGGGTCCCATTTTTTTTTGAAGGTACACTTACTGCTACACGCTATCGCAATGAGATACTCGGCTCATTCATAAATCAATTGGATGATGAGGAATTACAAAATGGGAGAATTTTTTGATAACAGAATAATAAGCAGGAACACTGAAATCCCATATCCAACTAGCTCTTGCGATTTAAACATATGTGATTTTTTCGTATTACTGAGAATTCGCATAACAGAAAAGTGTGAAGAGATCAACAACTCACCGCAAATGCTGCATAAAGTTTTGCTGGATTGCGGAGAAGAGTTGGTTTGTGTTTAGATGTAAATGGACAACCTTTTCCACAATTTCTGTAGCTAATATGTAAATTTTGATTATGATTTCGATATTAAATAAATAATTTGTTTTCTTTTTTGTTGTAGTATCATTTCATTATGTGGAAGTGGCTAAAGTACCAACCCAATTTCACAGTCTACTCCAATTATGAATTTTTTCGATGGCTCGTTAATAGTATTCTAAATATTTATTTTGACAACTAAGTTGCCATCATCAGTAGGTAAAAACCAACTAATCAAAGTGTAAAAGATGGGTTTATCAGGCAAGGAATGGCCAACAGACCTAGGCATCTTGGTTAGAAACAATTTCAAAAGAACAGTATCGCGGAAACGGTGACAATCAAAAAGAGGTGATACCTGTGGCCAATGTGAAGAAGACGAAGTGTGTTGCTGTTTTATGGAGGACGATATACATATCATATGACTTCTTTTTAAAAAGTATTTACTTATTTCTGGATACTTAGAAATGATTTTTCAGTTTAATTCTTGTTTTCGTCATTTAGAGAACTATTTGTCCACCAGACAATACGATTAATTGTTGTGCCTTATAACTAGGGTACGGACACGAAAGGCCCATGACTCATCGCCCACGAGGCTACTATTGAAAATTTGTATTTTTAAAGAGTTTTAATTATATTTATATAATTGGAAAACAAACGGGTGGTGATCTATAAAATACGAAATACTTTTCTATTTGTTCATTTTGTAGTTCAAGTTGAGTAAAGTAGTATTAATATTAACTAGCAATACTTTATCAAGGTTCTCTTCTGTGAAATTTCTCTTTGAATCAAATATGTCCTTGTAGATAGAAATCCTCCTTTCGACATCGCAACTGGTTATAGGTGTATACTGGAAATATTCTTTTATTTCAGCGTATTTAGCAGTTAGATTCTGAGGCATTATCCCCATACACAATAACCACAATGTTATTAAATCTGGATTTCTATTAAAAACTGCATCAAACTTTTGTTGAAGGACACATCCGAAGTCACTTGAAATATTTTTCAAATTATTAATAGCCACATCTAATGTGGTTAATCCGTCATTTAATTTGAGATTTTGATTTTGAAAATAAGTGATTAGTTTTGGCAAATTTCCAAAGTATTCCTGAAGAAAGTACAACTGATTTTTTATAAATTTGGAATTTCTATTAGTTCCTTGCACTCGGAAATACTTCGAGCATCGTCATTTAAACATGTACCGAAATTTTGTAAACTATCGAAATTCTCTGCATAAAAACCAGTAGCTTCCAACTATGTTTCCCTTGTAGTTATTACTGGAGAGACTTCCAAAGATGGAAGTTTTTCCCTGTAAAGAAGTACTCTCAATGGTGTTTTTCTGAAAATTTTTTTAAACGCGGATACAAGTCTATCAACTTCCGCAAAGGTGTCTCTGATATATTCACAGATTCTGTGAAGAGCATGTGCAACACAAGTAATATGCAGCATATTAGGATATGTTCCCTTTAATGGTCTGCCTGTTTTTAACATATATGCAGCACTGTTACTGACAAATAAAAGTATATTTTCTTAGTGCCTGTCGCCCGAATGAAGTATTTGATGCATATTCTCGTAAATGGTTTTAGCTACTGTTTCCGCATCAACTGTATTTATAACTTTTGTTGCTATTACATAACAAGTGGTCGTAAATTAAAATTTACTACTTAACCTACGAAGTCGTATATTTTGACAGTTTCATACATACAAATAAATAACGAATAATAGGTATTTATTGAAAACTATAACAATTGTTGAAAATGTTGTCCTTCAAGATCAATGCACTTTAAAATCCTCCGTTCAAAATTTCTGATGATATTCTGCAACATTACTGGATTGTTATTAATTTCCATGCATTTCTGTTCGATTCTCTGTAGCATATCATTCAAATTCAATATAGGTGTTCGAAATATGTTATTTTTTAGATACGGCCATAAAAAGAAGTCGCAAGGTGTTAAATCGCATGAACGTGCAGGCCAGGCAATTTCAGTATTTCGACTAACTATACGCTCATCAAAAAATTCTCTTAAATAATCCAAAGATTCTGCAGTACAGTGACAAGGTGCCGTCTTGTTGGAAATATGCATTTTGAAGTTCATCATCATGCAACTGATTGACAAATGGTTGTAAAATTTCCGTACGGTACCTTTGAGCAGTTAACGTTCCCTGAAAAAATATTGGTCCAATGATTCGCCTTTGGCTTATCGCTGCCCAAACACCAATTTTCTCTGGATGTAGCGATTCTTCATTAATTACATGTGGATTTTCACTACTTCAAATTCTTGTATTTTGTGAATTTAGGTATCCCGTTTTATAAAACCATGCTTCATCAGTAAAGATGACTCTTTGCGAAAGTTCTCCAGTATTGTTCATATTTACAAACCAATTACAAAACTGTAGTCTACGTGGGTAATCAATTTCAAACAATTCTTGTACTGCTGTGACACGGTATGGATAAAGTTACATATCTTTTTTTAATAACTTGTGAGTTGTACCAACAGAAAGGTTTATTTGTTGACTCAAATGTCGAACAGATGTTTGTGGTTCATTTTCCATTATTTATTCAACACGATTGACAACTTGAGGTGTACGTTTCTTAACTGCTCCGTTGCCTGATTTTCTTAAGAGACTACCAGTTTCAGAAAAAAGTTTTAAAGTTCTATCTAAAGTATTCTTAAATTGTGTATAATCTATTACAAAATGTGGAAACTCACTTGAAATTCTACCATGCAATCTTGAACAGAATAAACTATCAATTTTATGACTACTATTACTACTATTAGGTTTATTTGTTGACTCAAATGTCGAACAGATGTTTGTGGTTCATTTTCCATTATTTCTTCAACACGATTGACAACTTGAGGTGTACCTTTCTTAATTGCTCCGCTGCCTGATTTTCTTAAGAGACTACCAGTTTCAGAAAAAAGATTTAAAGTTCTATCCAAAGTATTATTAAATTGTATATAATCTATTACAAAATGTGGAAACTCAACTTGAAATTCTACCATGCAATCTTGAACTGAATAAACCCATAAACCATCAATTTTATTACCACTTCGAAAATAACCCTGGACTAAAAAAATTTTATGTTCTAAAGTGAAAGCCATTTTAAACTGAGAAGCTATTTATTTAAACCAGAATCGACGCACAATTATTTTATGCACTAACTGATATTTGTGATTGACATTATCAAATGTCATTTAGATTTACGTTTACGGAACAACAAACACATACTAATAATATATGCGTCTTATTCTATCAAAATTTCAAAGTAACCTAGATTGACTTTTCAAATGAACACACGTTATGTGTTATATGGAATAGTTGGATGTAGTACACCAGCTACAACATTTACCACACAGCGTCCTAATTTATCGACAGTTTCGTCGACTCTGATAGGTACTGATTTGAATGATGACTTATAATGCGTTCTACTACTTTCGTGTAGCACATAGAAACATAATATTTGCGTAAGGTGGATTCATCAGTAACATTTCGACCAGTCTATTTCTGGAGAAATGTTTGGAAGGTAGGATTATTAAGTTTATTTAATGGAATATTTGCGACCATTAAAGTTTCACAGTCTTCTTCTTTAAAATTATCAGATTCCAACGGGTCTAATTTTTGTGTATGTATTTGACGTTTTACGTGCGATTTCTTGGAATTTTTTAACGATATGTTACAGACTTTGCAATAAATTTCGGAATCACTGGCAATGTATATACAATCAGTTTGGGCCTTAATTCAACACGCCATTGTTTCACGATGCCATTCTCGACGTTGGTCCGTATCAAGTCTGAAAAAGTAACTTAAACAATGCTCTAGATCTAAATAAATTAAAATTAAAAATGTGTGCGTAAGTTGTTGAAACTTCACTGCGACGACACTTACGTCAAATAATTGGTAGAAGTAGATTCGATGAAACGATATTAAACAGGATCTATTAGTATGTAACTCATACTTCGTAATTTACAGTTAAAACAATGAAAAAAGGAAACTAAGGCACACCGTACTTTATTTATCTTACGAAATATAAACTAATAAATAAAACAAATTTTTAAAACTTCTCCCGCTTCTACCTACGTCCATGAAGAAAGGAATTTAACTAAAAAATTAAAGTAATTGCGTCTCTATTCATATATGTTACAGACTATTTAAATAGTCCATCTTAATGTCGGCCTCTCGTGTGTGGTCTCTACTTAAAACCAGGGCAAAATAATAATAAAAATATAAATTTTTTTCAACTCTTAATAGTTTTTGTTAGTTCAATAGTACACCAACTGCAGTTTTTCTCGTTTTCTGAAGAATCTTACAAATGGACATTGTTTTAAAGTCTGCTCCTCATAAGAGAATTATTTCGAAAAGAATCGCATAAAAAATGCTTTAAAAGCTGCTGTGATCCAGGATGATAGAAACTTATCGTTATGCTAGTATAGTAGGTTACGCACTAACGCGCTCACTCTTATTGTTTTTGTCAGTACTAAAGCACTACTATGCGGGTACTAAGACTATCTTCTATGAGTTACAGTCTGCATTGCAAACGTATTCTTAACCCCTTAATGCACCAATTAAAATAAAAAAGCAATCCGTTCTTCACCAATTATTTTATTAGTACATTTTGTTCTACATATGAAAATACAAAAAAAATACTATGTAAACATCCATAATTTTTAATATTTTGACATTAGAAAATATAACTAAACTAACTTAATTTCGCTAAACCGAGTTAACTCAGGCAAAAAAAAATATTTTTTTAGTCCAAATTTGCAACAGTGTGATAAATTTTGAAACACGGTATGACGCAAAGAGGCACATCACAGTCACGACACATATATCTCGTTTCTTTACGGATTCTTTTATTTTCTTCATTTCTTTTTAGTGCGCATATAAAAGACTGACGTGTTGGATTGGTCTTCTTTTCTGTCGGTGGTATGAAATCTGGGAAATGCCGTGCTGACAATCTTAGCGGTGTTGGAACTGAAGATGGACGTCCGCTTCTGGATATATTTGTAGTTTTATACTTATCAATAATTAGTTCTATGACCTTGAGACGGAAATCAAGAGAGTCCATCCGGCCGCCACATTTTTGATATAACAAAAAAGCGTTCCACATTGCCAGATCTAGGATGTGAAAAAATATTTTTTTGTAATATTTTTTTCCTCTTTTCCTTGGTACTACATAGGAAGATAGATGTTGATCTACACGATCAACACCCCTAATTGTATTGTTGTAATCTAGTACAGTTTGCGGTTTATTTAGTAGGCCTTTACGCGTCTCTATTTGTACCATCGAGCTGTTATGAATGGTAGAAATAAGAGACACATCCTTTTTGTCCTTCCACTTCATTACACATACTTTTCCTCTCTGAAAAGCAATTATTTCTCCCTTTTTCAACTTTTTATTTTTAACTTCTCCAGGCACTTCTTTCCTTGCAAGTCGCAACGTTCCATATACATCAGTCTTATTTTGAAGTAGACGATCTGCCAGTTGGGGAGAATTATAGAAATTGTCCATCGTGAGACAGTAACCCTTGTTCAATAATGGATTCATTAGCGTCATGACTATTTGGGAGGATACGGGGAGATCTTCATATTCTCGATCTAAGGCAGTACCTTTTCCTGTATAAATTATAAAACTATATACATAGCCACGTTTGGATTCGCATAACAAATATGTTTTTAATCCCAAATCTGGCTCTCTTGAGAGGTATGTACTGTACCCATCCCAAACGGCCTTTATAAAGTAGAAGACTCTCATCAATTGTCACTAATTTCTCCGGCGTAATTAGGTTTTTAAATTTATTGTTTATATTTTCATAAACATCCCAGATTTTGTTTAGTTTTGGGCAAGGATGGTTATCTGGATCAAAGTCGTTATTATTTGAAAAATGTAAGTATTGTTTTATATTTTCAAATCGTTTTCCAGTCATACAATTTAGAAAAAAAGGCGTATGCAGTAGAGGATTTTTTGTCCAATAATGCCGGTATTCGGGTTTTCTTACAATACTTTGCAAAAGAGTGACAGCTAAGAACACTCTAACCTCATTCGGATTTGTTTCATGCCACAAAATATTTGCTCTTCCCTGTATCTTGTTGGCCGCATATCTGTTAGTCTCACTTGCTATATGTTGAACCAAAAAAATCGTCAAATAACAACTCAAAGAAATCCAAACAATTGCCATTTTGATCAATATTAGCAGCTATACCAGGAATTTCCGTAAATGGAAATTGAGGAGGTGGTTGAGAATTTACAGGAAGCGGAAACCATTGTCGTGCAGCTGCAAGACCATTATCGTCACTAGTTTCGTCATCTGACATACTTTCAAGTTCGGAATCGCTCTCACTGATTTCTAAGCTTTCTTTCTCGTACTGTGCTTCGCTGTAATCGTTATCCATCATCGCTTCGTAGAAAGGAACTATACCAAAATATAACACTTGTTGAATAACGTCAAAATAAAACGTACGTAAACGAAAGAGCAACTTACTTGCCTAAACGTTGTGGCCAGACTAGACCACGATTTTACCGTGTGGTGCCTATACCAAAGTAGCCAATAACAAAACAGTGGTGGGAAACCAATTGCAGCGACGCTCGGTAGATCGAGAATGCGTCACGGTCCTGTATCATGTATATTCGGGTGAGATCTTTTTGCATAAGAAAAATATAAACATGCCCGATATATACTCGGGCTCGCGGAAGAAAGCCAGACAAGCCATTCCGAGTTAACTCGGCTGAGTGCATTAAGAGGTTAATAGAAACTAAAAGTGGGGTACGCATTTTAATGCAGGATGACTGACGAGTTCATTTAATAATTTGAGTTACCTACGAATTTATTCATGACCTTGTTCGGCACACCAGCTTTCGAGTTCGTATTTGAATTGCGAAAGAATGTAAATTATTAATTTATTAATTCATTAACGCTACAAAAGTTCAACACATCGCTCATTCGTTCCACGTCACCCGACTTCCGCGCCGAATTCATTAGAATAACGTAAATATTTCTTATTATTAACCTGCTTAAATTTCCGTATGCTAAAACTCACTGCGTACACGCAGATATAGCAGGGAATTCCACTTTAACAAGATCCTCACTTACACTAAGGACTTGTCAACCCTTCTCATCGCTACACAATATCCGCGCGCCCGGATTCATAACGCTATAAGTCCGGACCTATCGGTATAGCGCCCTCTTGTGACCTGTCGACGAAGGTGCGTGAATCTTTGTGTGAATATAAATGTGTGCTTGTATATGTGCATGCATTGCTATAGGGGCGTCAGGATGCCACCCAGTACCGTTATAAATAATTTACGCCGATGAATTTCAGCTACGTAATTTTTTAAAAGCTATTATTTATTGGCAGTTTAAGTTATTCGTATCCTTTTCTGCGGGGTTCCTAGGTGGTAATAATTTACTTTGCGTCGATATTTTATATACACATATACACACACGCTGAAAGAGAGAGGAAAAGAGACAGAGAGAGGCAGATAGAATGTATGAACGGGGACACCTCCAGCATGAAAAGCAATATTTCTTCCGGATACATATTGAAATTTCCTATAATGTGTCCATAATTCAAGCCAACCGGAGTCACTTAAATTTTTCTCCTTCCCGTCGTTTTCCTTACTTCCCCTGCTCGGATTGCTAGATTGTCCGATTGGAGGATGGCGGCGAAATACGACCGCCACTCGCTTCCTGCAAGTTGCACTCGTGAAGCTGCAGAAGCTAATTGACTTTATTGAGATTTAGTGTTTTGTTTCGTAATTTCGCCTCTTCCGCTTTTCAGTTTTAAAAAGTTAGTGGAAGCTAATCTATTATAATTCACATGTTTTTCTACTCGACTAAACAATTTATTGACTTTAATATTTAATGCAAATTACTGAAAAGAAAATTTATTTATAACGTATTGCTATGAAATTTCACATTGAAAGAAATTAAACAAAGTAAATGAAGTATAAAGAAATTAGTCGTGGCATAAAACGAAATAAAAAAGGTTGTGTTTTTGTATTCACCTGGTATATAGCATGATAATTTTGCATTAATACAGCATGTCAATAGATTAGAGGTTATAATGAATTTCGATAATATTTAAAATTTAATTAGATATAAAACACATGCTTACGTACCGATAGTTTATAAAAAAATACTATAATATTAGAACAAATAATAGATAAGAGAATCAGAATAATTGTGGAAAGGACATTACATGAATCGTAGAATGGATTTCAAAGTGGAAGAAGAACTAACACAAAACACAAACAACTAACACAAGGAAAAAGGAAGATATTGTGGACTTGGAAAAGGCTTTTGATACAGTACCTAGGCAAATAGTGTCGAAAATCTTAAGTGAAAGAGGAGTAGATCGTAAACTTATACGGATAATAAGAACAATTTATAGTAACAACATAAACCTAGTTACCAAGAATAATATGAAATCAAATACATTCACAACGCAAAGAGGGGTGAGACAGGGAGGAAGTCTAGGCCCTACATTGTTTATTTTGTTTATGGGCAACATAATAAAGGATTGCTCGAATAGAGTGAAAAAATAAGATGTAGGAAGCTAAAACTTACAACTAATAGATATATCGGAGGGTGTCTTTGCTGTTAACATAGTCATAACTGCTAAAAGTGAAGAAGAACCTGGACATATGGAACACGACACTCAAGAATAGGGATGCACAGACGTATAGGGAACAGGGGCTACTCGGGAAAATTATAAGCCATGGACGGGCCACTCAAAGAATACTTATTAACACAAATATTTTTAAATAGTTAATTGGCGAAGGAGATACTTGTTGTAACTTCATTATAACGCTAAGAAATAAGTAATTAAACTTCTAGTTTCAAAAATTCTTTTATTGTAAATCACTACAATATTGTTTCGCCATACAATGGCTTCATCAGGTGGATGAATACTCAGTATTCATCCACCTGATGAAGCTATTGTATGGCAAAACAATATTGTAGTGATTTACAATATAAGAACAATTTTTTTTATTTTTAAATAGTATGAATTACTACAAATGATAAAAATAAAAAAACATTCAAAAATGTTTGTTGTAATTATGTAATCGTAATGTAATCTAATCATTACAATGTAATATTTCATGTTTTATTATTTTGATGCATGACATTGCATTGACCTAACAACTTTGTTTATGTTTGGCTCCACATTACTTGTCGCCACACGTAAAATTGCTTCCAGATTTTCATTTGCCAGACGGTTTCGATTTTTTGTTTTGTTAAGTTTCATCACTGAAAACGTTTGCTGACAAATATACGTCGATCCAAATAAGCTTGCGCATTTCAATGCATTTATTCGCAACTCTTTATAAGCGGTTTTGTCAACGCAACGATAAAAGTTGAGTAAATTACCTTCATTAAACTTGTTTCGTAAATTATCATCATTTTGCATGTCTGTCAATTCCAGCTGTATTGATTCCGGTACATTTTCGGGTGAAATGTTGAAAGGATTTCTGAAAATGTCTAATAGAGGTTTAACTTTTTTGAAGTCTAGAAAACAATCATGAAAAGCTTGTATTAAAATATCAATTTTTTCAACATAAGCGAAATTGACATCAGTTTTATTGAATTTCTCCATAATTTTTTTGTAGTTCGGAAAATGGCTGTAATTGGCTGAATTGATTTGTGTCCTGAAAAGACCCAATTTGCATTGAAAAGACGAAACATGAGAGTATAACTGCGAAATCAATTGATCTTTGCCTTGGAGTCGCGTATTTAAGACATTCAAGTTATTTCTGTATTTCTGATGTCTACAAGAAGCAAGAAAGATGTGAGCAAGTAAATGTTGACAAAACGACTACAGATGGAAACGTAAAAAAAGTCAGAAAGACAACCAAAGGTGAAGAAATTTGAAGATTATGTTACGTACATAGGTATCAAAGACAACTTTGAAAGTGAACCAACTAGTGTTGAAGAAGCGTTCTTGAGTGCGGAGAAAGACAAGTGGAGAAGAGCTATGGAGGAAGAGTTAAAATCGTTTGAAGATAATGAAGCTAGGGATTTAATTGACAGACCTGAAAATGGGACTATTGTGCAGTATAAATGGGTATTTAAACGGAAGCGAGAAGCTGACGGGGAAGATACGACATCGTGCGCGATTAGTGGCTAAAGGTTTTTCGCAGAAAGAAGATAACCAAAGTGCTCAAAAGTACATCGTATGTTTCATAGAAGATCAAAACATATAGATATAAAATTTCATTTTATTAGGGAAGCTATTTGTAATAATATGAACTGTTTCATTTACAAACTAGTGATATGCCAGCAGACATTTTTATGAAAAGTTTAGGGGCAACTAAGCATTATAAACATTTGTTAACTTTAAGTATAAGTTATTGTAATGATTAAGTATTTGTTCGCTACAGTGGAGGTGTTGAAATAAGGTATCTCTAAATATTAATCTTTACTTATATGTAAGCCACATATGCCGCCATCTATATGTAAACAGTTACAACTACTTACTGTATGTTCACTGTAAGAAATAAAGTCAGTCATATAACGAAAAACCAATGTGTATCATTTACTCTAAGTTTAGCACGTTTATTTTCACCGTTTTCAGGCCCAAAATTTAACAATTTAAGAATGCAGAACATTATAATTTATAGGAGTAATTCATGGACAACTAGATGTAATTCATTTTGGAACACGTTGTAGAACGACGTGCTATATATTGAAGGCTGTACGATTTATGCATTAACTATTTTTTCTATTCTATTGATAAATATTCATAGGTTATTTTCTTTAATCATGTAACAACAAAGGAATATCATTATAGTAAGGAACGGATCTTAATCGCGAAAATTGTTCCTCTGGCTTATTAATACAACAGCGCGAAAATTTTCCCAGCATGCCTCAGCGCCTTAGCTGGAAAAATTCAAACTAAATTAAAGTAGGAAAAAAATAAATCCAGACGTTTCCAAGAATATTGTTAATGTTCCATGATAAAAGTAATATCCTTTGTGAAAACCGGCTCTTAATTAGATTTTATGATTAAAAGTTTTCTTGAGCGAAGAAAAACTATGCGCGCAGACGCCTTTCGTGAAAATTTTAATTAAAGAGTTTTAATTTTTAAATATATGAGGACATTTTTGCCTTCCCTATCTATAACAGTCAGTAAACACCGAAGACCTCCTGGTGTAAAATCTTATTAAAGCTCCTCTATGCAAAAATTAATTAAAACAACGCAACAATCGCTATGAACTGGCGCGGCGTTCTTTTCAAATGAAAATTCTTAAAGTATGCGAATAAGTGAATTGATTGTGTTTGCTCAAATTAATTCACAAAAGAGATTTCTTCCGTTATGTGCTTGTTCTGATACACAATGCAACTTGTTCTAAGCAATCTGGAACTAATAGTCGCGTTAATCACGTCACTTCTTTGATTAAAAATTTAATATGGAAAATAGGCTATTTAGGCTATTCTAAAAATAGGAAAAAGTGCTAGGAATACGCAAAAGTGAAATGAAATACATATATTGACATGTTATAGATAATAAACAAACGTAATATAAAATTTTTAAATCTAAAATTGGTGAAACCGAGGGAAAGTCTCCAAGATGAAAGAAAATTGGCCAAAAATTACCTTAAGCGAGGATATTTCAGCATTTTAGATAGCAAAATCCTCTTCACTTAATATTAAAACTAAAATCCTATTAATAAAGGATTCACCAAAGATAACAAAATCACATTTTATTAAAGTAAAACCATCGTAATATCATAATTCCAACTTCAATTAAATAAAATAATATCCATATCTGCAACTGAAAGAAGAACAAACAGTTAAAAGCCAATGAAGGAACCAAAATACCCACTATGCAATGTATAGTTATAATAAATTTGTCAAATACTTTTTGTTTTGTCAACTATAAATCTCCTTTCGAAGTGTTCTTTTCTTTGCTAAATGTTCATTTTTACTTTCCGCATTGTCTATTTTAAGTAAAGGTATATTCTTAGTTCTTGCTTTTGTTTTTAAATGTATTGTTCAATTTCCTTTTATTAAACAAATATTTGCTTTTACGCTATAGAATGTTTATTTTAATACAAAAAAGAAGCTAAGTGATATTAACCAGTCATTTTTACATAATGGATCGTTTTGAACACGCACGTTTTATGTGTGTAGACAAACTGAACGACGTATTAAAGTTAAATATTCTGAAAGGTTAAGTGCTTATCCAAATGTATTAGTAAATAGACTAATATCCAGTGAAAGTGAAGTGTATCGGTTAAAAATATTGAAATCCGCAAACCTGAGTGTTAGATTTTAGGTACTACATCCCTAGGATAAGAACTACAATACAATAGCCTCAGCAAGCGATGCACATACCGCGGCCCGTGGGTCGCATGCAGGCCACTGTCGACATTTATGCGGCCCGCCAACGAATTTAAAAATTGTTCGAAAAACTACAAAAGTAGGTAACAATCCATTCAAATCAATATTTCTTAACTTTTCATTTTATTCTAACTTTTGTAATTGTTAGTAAGATATGTATCTTTAAGTACCTACTACTTTCTTGTTCAGGTTTACTAAGTAGGACAGGTATGCTCCTCGTCGTTCCAAGCATATTGTTACGAGACTAGAAATCCGTCGAGCCAACTAGATTACTCGAAGATTCACGAAACACATCGGTATTATCCCCGAACAATGTGGTAGGTTCTCGATGTTAGGTAACTCGTATAAATACAACGCATCGCCCGCTATCGGGGCAGTTAAGTTCTAACTACGAAGAAGTGAACGTTATATTGTTTGAATTGTAATCTGTGAAGACTAAATATTTCGTCGTTCGACCTTGGCATCTACCTACGTAACACTATAATATCAATTTTGATATGGATAAAACAGGCCCCAGTAAAAAGCGTAGTCGTAAGCTGGAGATGAAAATCGACAGTTTCAAGATATTTGGACCGAAAACTATTTTTTTATTTCATCGCATAACAAAAGTGTCTGTTTAATATGCAAGAGTAGTGTTTCTATTCCGAAGGAATTTAATGTGAAAAGGCATTATGAAACCCAGCATCATACTTTTACCAAATTAACCGGCGAAAATCGAACGCTAAAAATTTTCACTTTACAAACGGAACTTATAGGCCAGCAAGCTATGTTTACAAACCAATTCAAGATGCTGAAACAGCTACTGAAGTTAGCTTTGAAATATCTCGAATAATAGCGAAAATTTGTCGGCCTTTTAAAGATGGTGAGTTTGTTAAGCAGTGTTTAGATATCGCCGCAAAAAAAATGTGTCCGAAGAATGCAAAGAGGTTTGAGAAAATTCAACTAAATCGGATGACTGTTCAAAGAAGAATTACCACATTAGCAGCTAATATAGAATAGCAATTAGCTGCGAAATCGAAAAGTTTTGAGTATTCTTCTATAGCACTCGACGAATCTACAAATACAAGTTCAACTGCTCAACTCTTAATATTTTTACGAGGTGTATCCTGATTGGTATGAGTTCTTAGACAAGTCAAACCAAGGGGAGTGACATGCTCAAAGCTCTTCTGGAAAAATGTTCTATAATGGATTTGGATTTAACGAAATTATCTGGAATTACGACTGACGGAGCACCTTGCGGGACTTCAATGGTTGGAAGTAAATCTGGGATAATAACTATGTTAAAAGAGTATTTACAAACTAAAAACATAGATACCAAGGAATTAATGCAGTTTCATTGCATTATACATCAAGGTGTTAATCACCGAAAATTCGCACAATTTCTCGATGATATTGAAAGCGAATATGGTGATCTCCTGTTTTACACTGAAGTAAGGTGGCTAAGTCGTGGGTTGTCACTAGAGCGGTTTCTTAACTTGATTGAAGAAATCAAAATATTTCTGGCGGAAAAGAAAAAGCACGTCTCCGAACTCGATAACCCTGATTGGCTGTGTGACTTAGCGTTTCTTGTAGACATCACAAATCACTTGAATGTCTTAAATACGCAACTCCAAGGCAAAGATCAATTGATTTCGCAGTTATACTCTCATGTTTCGTCCTTTCAATGCAAATTGAGTCTTTTCAGGACACAAATCAATTCAGCCAATTACAGTCATTTTCCGAACTACAAAAAAATTATGGAGAAATTCACTAAAACTGATGTCAATTTCGCTTATGTTGAAAAAATTGATATTTTAATACAAGCTTTTCATGATCGTTTTCTAGACTTCAACCGTCTGGTAAATGAAAATCTGGAAGCAATTTTACGTGTGGCGACAAGTAATGTGGAGCCAAACATAAACAAAATTGTTAGGTCAATGCAATGTCATGCATCAAAATAATAAAACATGAAATATTACATTGTAATGATTAGATTACATTACGATTACATAATTACAACAAATATTTTTGAATGTTCTTTTATTTTTATCATTTGTAGTGATTCATACTATTTAAAAATAAAAATATTTGTGTTAATAAATATTCTTTGTAGTGGCTCGTCCATGGCTTATAATTTTCCCGAGTGGCCCCTGTTCCCTATAAGTCTGTGCATCCCTGCTCATAGCAGTAAATTCCAATAAATCAATTTCATACTCACAATACTTGATGTTTTGCTTCAGAAGAGATGTATAGTTACGCGGAGACAAAACAAAATATTGATTATTCGCATTTTAAATAATTAAACAATCATTCGTATTACGATTTATAAATCTTATATACTTTTAAGTAATTAAAATTAATATAAATTTTAGTTGAAAATAATAAAATAAAGTAAAACAATAACTTTGTTATACCACTTTATTCACATGTAATAGTGACCGCGGTTTCGACATACAATGTCATTATCAAACTGCAAAAGTTACAGGCCTACATAGATCTTATAAATGACCCAAAAATATATGGGGGTGGTTTATGATGTTATTTAAAATTACTACTATATACTTAACTATTATATACAACATTGGAAAAGAGGTGTACATATAAGATCCAACTGGTCGTTAAGAACAATATCTATTGTGTTGTTTCCGCTTTTAAAAATTTCTAGTGACTCTAAAAGATTTAATTTACGACCTTTCTCGGCCAAATGCAATATTTTATGATGACCAAATGTATGCCTTTCTATAATAAGATGGTTTGCGAATGTTGATTCTGTCTTCTTTAGTTTATATGACCTCATGTGTTCTTTTACCCGTATAATAAAACTTCGACCAGTCTGACCTATATATACACTTTTACAATCATTACAATATAATTTGTATACCCCTGATTTATTATTGATATCTGTTTTAGGTTTTGCGTTAAAAATGAAATTACTTGTTTTTACATATGGTTTGTAAGCTATACTAACATTACTATTATTTTTTGAAATTATATTTTCAATTTGCTAGCTTATTTTACCGAAGTAAGTTAACGAGACAAATTGTTTCAAAATAGCACTATCTTTAGGATATACTAAACTAAGGGCCACTTGTAACTGTTTTTTCTTTAGTATACTGTCAATTACGCTACTTTTATAACTATTGTTTACCGCTATTTGTTTTATAGTATTGATTTCACGAACAAAAGATTCATTAGACAAAGGAATATTTAATGCTCTATGTATCATAGAATTAAAAAAATGAATGTTTGTGTGTCTTAGGGTGTAGTGAATCTTTGGGAATAATGCAATCAGTGAACTTAGAGGTGAGCCCATTGCCAGACCTTCTGTTAGTTTGTAGAATTTTTTGTTAAATGTAAAGTAACTTTGGTTGGTGACTAACTCCGTTAGAGATATGATTTCGTGTACAACAACCAGGTTTGTATTATTCTTTACTAACATGTTTTCTATTAACCTTAAGCATTCCTTATGTGGTATTTTTGAAAACATGTTGGAAACATCAAATGATACAAGGATTTCTGTCTTTTGTATATTACAATCTTTTAATTTAGCTGTTAACTGTATTGCGTTTTTTATGGAAGAGCTATCTGTAAATTATTATTATTTTATTATTTTCAAAATGAATTGCCACAAAGTTACGGCTACCAGTATTAATTTTCTTAAATTTTAGTTAATTGTGACTTAACGTTACATCAAGCTAGCAACAGCACGGAGTACAATAACTCGATCATTGCTTGATTCTCTTTTGTACCGACAAAATCAAACACGTTCGAAAGGAGGAAGCTGACTGTGTCCGTTCTCCGAATCACAGCGTGTTATTAGAACGGTAATTGTTTAGTGCACAAATTGTATTACGTACTGGCTTGAGACGGAATCGTGAGCAAGATGTAAGAGATCCCCACCGTGCATTGAAATGTATTTCAGGGCATCGAGCACGAAGAAGAAATTGAACAAAGTCGACTACTAAGGGGATTCGAATTACGGGGGATTTAGTTTTGGAAAGGATGTCGGTCATTAGCGCGGAATATATAGGATGAAGGGGAGTTTTCCGGAGATGTCGCGTAAATGATGACAGAAACATGACGTGTTTTTCAAAGATGGAAGAAAAGTTCATTTTCAGAATTTATATACCTTCTAAAGGACAAATAGAAATGTCTCCTGAATTTACTTGACATCTTTGACAGCATTTAGTGATGTAGTGTCTACATTTATATTGGATTTGAACATTCTTTGGCAAAGAAAATAAATAATACTTCAAATAATACTTAGATTTTCAGTGATAAACTGGAAAATAAACTTTGTAATCAATATTAGTACGAGTATCAGACATTTGTACAATTAAATGCGAAAATTTAGATTGTTTTTGGAAATAAGTTACTAACTCTAACAATTGTTTTTAACTCCATAAGTGCAGCATTCCGTCTTCATTGATAATTAACATTTGTTGTGACTTCAAACAGAAAGAACCAAAATACAGTAAAATCTGTCAATGACAGCCACCAAAGAAATAAACAATATTGGTCGTTATATAAAAGTGGCCGTAATTGTCAAATTTTTCGTCTTACAAATAAAATACATAATTGAGTTTATGATTTTTTCCTTTATTTTATTAATTAACGAAAATATTATATAAATATACATATAGGGTTAGTTAAAAGTATGGAGACGGCGATTTATTGTCGTTAATATTCATTTTAGGGAATTATGTTCAACATAAAAGTTTGTTAAGATATTTTGATCTACATTTGAGATTATTTGATTTTTTTTTCTTCTTTTAGATACGCCTGTTCGCGCATTTTTTTTTAAATGGGAACTGGTAAATTTTGCTTTACCATTCGATAGAAGATTTTTTTCTCTTTAAGAAAAATTAAACAAATTAATAACAAAGTAAATTAATGTAAGTGTTCAAATTGTCGTCCATTAGTAATTTGACAATGACCCAATCGATTATCAAAACCCCGAACAGAGTTCTGTAAAAAATCTCGGGGAATTTCTTGTATCGTTCTGGTAATTCGGATTTGTAAATCTTCGACGTTATCGGGCTTATCTTTGTAAACTTTGTTTTTTACGTATCCCCAAAGAAAAAAATCTAAAGGACTTAAATCTGGTGAACGGGCTGGCCATTCAATGGTTCCTCGTCTTCCAATGCATTTGTGGGGAAAAACGTTGTCCAGATATTGACGAACATTTACACCATAATGTGGTGGGGCGCCATCTTGCTGGAACCAGATACTGTCATTGGGCAGGTGTTCATTGTTTTCATGAGGATAGAGCGTAGCACAAGTAGGTATTATTTAATTTTGCAATAACTGCAAATACAGAGCCGAAGTTAAATTGCCCATTGATGAAAAAGGGACCGATAATATGACTGCCTAGATTGCCAACCCAAACATTAATCTTTTGGGGGTACTGCGTATGGTGCTCCAAAAACCAAGAGGGATTTTCCGATGACCAGTATCTGCAGTTATGTCTGTTTACTTCACCGGTAAGGCAAAAAGTAGCTTCGTCAGAGAAAAGAATATTGTTGACAAAATTTTCATTATTATTGCAAACATTTCTTCAGAAAATTGTAATCTCCTATCAAAATCATCTTCCGTTAACTCGTGTACAAGGTGTACCTTATAAGGTTTATACTTTTCACTTTTTAAAAATAACACGATCGATGACTGTGAAATATTGAAATTGGCCGCTAATTGATTGATAAATGGGGATATTCAGATACAGCCAATAAAATATCCAGTTTGTTATCATCGCTTTTTGCTGTTCTAGGTCTACCACTCCTTGGCAAATCTTTAACGCTACCCGTTTGTTCAAAGCGTCTTAAAGTTTTACCAACAACGGATTTAGAAATTGGATTTCTATTTGGATGCGTATTATTAAATAAATTACAAACGTCTTGTAAACTTCTGCGTCTATCTCCATAACCCAACATCATAAGTATTTCAATTCGTTCATGTTCACTTAAACTCGCCATTGTTAATATTAACAGCAACAAATTGCACAAATGAATTATTTCTGTTAAATATTTGACGTACACAATAACCACTGACAAAATTATGTCGCTCAAGTTTGTTTATCGCTACGCTTCTGTCTACTCTGCGATGTACCGAACATCTGTTAAACACATGCACCGGCCTTTTCTTATAAAAAATTTATTAAAATGAATTTTAAAAAAACAAAAATATTATTGTAAATAGAAAAAAATTCTCTATCGAATAGTAGAGTAAAATTTACTATTACCCATTTAAAAAAACTGCGCGGACAGGCGTAACTAAAAAACAAATGAAGAAAAAAAATTCAAATATTTCCAGATGTAGATCAAAATATCCTAACAAACTTTTATATTGAACATAATTCCCTAAAATGAATATTAACGACAATAAATGGCCGTCTCCATACTTTTAACTAACCCTGTATTGCTGTGTAGTTTGATTCTAAAATGGACTCTAATTATCAAACGTGAATCGCGTTTGATAATTATAGTCCATTTTAGAATTGTAGAATTGGCCTAGATCCTTTAAATCTAAACTACAACTGGGACAGTTTTTTTTCATCGGCGATTTGGTTCAAAACGTCTCATACAAATTTTCTCATCTTTTGGTTTGTGTGTATCTTACAGTGACACAATGATGTATGAAGCAGCAGCAGTTTTCTATCGTCCACCTCATATTTTATCACCAGAAACAGGCACATTTATTCAATATGTTGTAGACAATGCTGATATAAAGATTGATGTGATACCGATGAAGAGAGCTGATTCATCTTCAATTGAACAATTTATGAATATCCAGCAAGAAGAAGAGGAAGAAGAAGAAGAAATCGAAGAAGACATGACTGTTGAATTTGAAGAGTATAAATCTGAATAAAATATTTACAGAAATCAGAACTACAGTTTAAATAAATCACCTTTATCAATAATCATCATGCAGTAAATACGGTATTTCACCATAAAACTCCGTTATAACCAGTGATGGGCGGCGTAGACTACATGCCGTAGACAATGTAATTGTCGACGTGTCGACAATGATGTCGACGTAGACAAATTTTTTCACATCTGCCCATGTAGACAATGTAAACAATAGCAAAACCAATTTTACACTTTTTTATTTAAATGAATCTTACACATTTTTAGATAATATAGATAAATTATAAAGTTATATATTTTATCTTACAGCATCTCTTCTTCTTCGTCATCTTCAGTGAAATTATATTCACTATTTTCAGCCGTTTCGGCCTTTAAAGTAAAATAAATATGAATTAGCTTTTTGGAGTTTTCAAATGTCAACCTGTTTCTTAATAGCGTGTGAATGTGTCCCCAATTTGAAAAAAGTCGTTCAATCTGTGCGGATGATGCCGGTATTTTAAGCAGTTTAACTGCTAAAGCAGCTAAGTTGGGGCACTCCATTTTTGCCAGTCTCCAAAAAACTAAAGGTTTTTTGACATCTTTTTCGTGTAGAATTTGAAATATACCTTAAATTTAAAAAACATTACATTAATAAATATCATATATGAATAAACAAATTACATACCTGTTTTTGTATTAAATTTATCCCATTCTTATAGTCCCTGGCTGTCAAGTTGTTGTAATAGGAATGAATTTATTATATTTTTATGTTTTGCAGAAAGCTTACTGATATTATATGCTGGGTGAAAATAAAATGCTGATAATACATATACATATAGAGCCATTTCCTGTCGAGTTTTCAATTGCTCATGAAATTTTTCTGGCAATTTTAAGTCTAGCCAGAGATTTGTCGAATCTGCAATAGAAGTATCTGAATTTTGACACATATTGATTAATTCACAAACTGGATTGTGTGTTTCTAAATTTTGTCGAACCTCATTGACAAAATCCTCACTAAAAACTAATTCGATAACTTTAGATTTAATTTTCTTTTTCGTAGACGCAATAATTTGTTTCATGTGATCGACATTTTCCAAGAGGTTCTTGAAGGAATCCCGGTAAGAGCACCATCTTGTTTCGGCTGGAAGTTTGATTCGATGGCCTCCTTTCATAACTATTATTTTCTCAAAATCTGGTTGTTTAAATTCTTTTAGTACCAGTTTCACATTTTCGACCAACTTTTTATCCAATATATCTTTTGCGAGCAAGTTGCCCGTGTGGCTACTGCATGTACTATACCACATTGAGTGCTTCAGAAGAGCCCCCATTTTAGTCATAGCGCTAGCATTATCAGAAACGATACAATACACATTCACATCATATTTTTTTTGGCAATATCAGCAGATTTTGTAATTATTTCAGCAAGTTTATCACCAGTTTCAGACTCCATAGTCAAATCCCAGGCCTCAAGAAAAGCATTTGCACCATCTGTACTATGAAGCATTGTCACCACTATCTCAGAATTGCTTGCAGCATTTTTCCAACCGTCACATAAAATAACTGCTTCTTCTTTTACATGTCGTTTCGCTTTAATTATTCAATCATCATAACATTTATTTAAAAATGTTGTGCTTAGCTTCTTTCGACTGGGAATCTTATCTAAATAAGCCGGTCGAATGGATTTAATAAAATCTTTGAATAAGGGAGATTCAACAATATTAAATGGTAGATTGCGGCCAAATATAAACCTAGACAAAGCTTCATTAATTTTTTTTTCTTCTTCTTCCTTTAAAATATCAAAATAACTGCGAATTGTTTTATAATGCAACAACTATACGTACTTGTTTACTATAGTCAGCAGTTCTTGATTCTTCAATACGTTTGACGGTTGACTGGGTCTCACTTTTAGCAATGCATATATTCCTAAAAAGCAAAAAAAATATTTTCAATGTTTTAATACAGCATAGAATAAACCTCACATATATGTTTATTTAAACAACAATTAGGTACTCACTACTTACTACTCACCTATGAGATTGTAACCTATTTGCAGCTGTGTTTTTTAAAGTATTTGTACAAACAAGGCACTTGGCGGCATATCTTCCGCCCACTTTAATTAATTCAAATTCTAATTTTACAAAATTATTATTTCGTTTGCGTCCACTCATATTGTTATAACACAAAACCTAGCGCCAAAAATGAGTATCCTCGCTTAGGAGCAGAACAAACATTAAAATATAACCTCACAATTTTTATTTACTTGAGATAGTCTACATTGTCTACATTGTCGACGTGTACATTTATTGTTTACGCATTGTCGACGCGTAGATGTAATCTATTAAAGTCGACGCGTAAACGCTCATCCCTGGTTATAACAGATCGTGGAGTAGGCCTACCGGGGAAACCACGTTAAAAAACGCACCAAGTACACTACCTCACAGGTGGTGTGGAAATGTGTGCATATCATGTAGAATGTAACTCCTTCAACTTTTAGAATCGCGATATCTTAGGATTGCTGATTCTTAGGAAAAAAAAGTATGAGAACCATTTTTGTAGATAATTTTATGGTCTACAATATTTATGTAGGCTATATTTTTGATAAAACCGTTTCCGAGAAAAATCAAAAAAACCGAAAATTTTGACGTTTGACCTTGAATAACTTTTTTAGTACACATGGAATCGATGGCGACTTTTGGCACTTTATTTCTACTGGTATACCTACGGTCTCTACCAAAATTCAGCTCTGTCGGATTGTTTGTTATTTGATCACTATTTTTACCGGACTATTAACGCTGTTCGGACGTTTATTTATTTTCAGATAAATGCAATTTTTGGCAGGTTCACATGGTCAACTCCATGTAGCATGTTCGCGAATTGGAAAACCATCTGCTCTGTTTGTTTATACACCAGATAGAATAATGACGAATATTGTGTAGCAAAGGCATTGGAGTGATAGATTGATTATAATAAAATATCATTGATTCGTTATTTAGTGAGAGAATAAACAAAAATTGTATATCTGTCAATGGCAGTTAACATAAAGCAAGTTTTAATTTGATAAAATGTGGTCGAGCAATGCTGGGCTACGGGCTTCTTTTCTTAAAATATTATTGTTAATTATTCTAACATTACCGTTTCTAATAAAGCAAACCTATCAAAACAGATTGACTTAGTAAATCAATTTATTTTCAGTCAAATTAAACGTACACAATTAATAATACGACCGACGGCGTATTACAATATTACTTACGGGTCCCCGGAGACCAAATAAACTTAATCCCATATAGATGAAGGAACGTGGTGCTGTCCTCCTAATGTACCTGAACCGGTACTACTATTTCAAATGAGGCTATCCACTCGCTAAATAATTTGAGTTAGCTCTCTCGTGAGAGCCAACCGCTTTTCGCTTGCGTCATTAATTTCTGTACACAAAAGATGTATCAACTCGAAACGGATCAGGTTTGTAGTGTATACAGTTTCCCTCCGAAATGACATTCAAGACAAATGGAATAGATATGTACATAGAAACATTATTCCGGTATATTTTAATGGTTTAAGCAAAATTGACTTAATGCCGTGCATTGTTAATTAATTTCATAGCAATTTGGAGATTCCTCTCCATAACATTTCGAAAAGTTACTGATGAGATCATTTAAAACTACTCTAAATTTAAGATAACGTGATATTGATTCCGATAATACAGTTATCTTAACGCATACGAAACTTGTATCGGTAATCATTAACGTACGGACACGTGTTTCGATCAACTTTGTCCTCATAATGGTACAAACTGAAGTAACTATGCCCTGAGTCGGCCCATCGCATATGACAAGTTTGTACGACAGGTGTCCATGAGCTAAGAAAAGAAACGCCTAGCAACGGCTTCCGTAGGTAGCTAGGCTGCCACAAAAAAAAATGTGTCAAAATGTGTATCCAGTACTCGTAACCTAGTTGGCTCATATATATCACGTAAAATATAGCATATCGATTGCTTCTGGGATTCCGCGCTGCAACCGCGTCCTTGACACCTTTTCCTTCATAAGCAATATTTAGTCTATTGTTGCAAGGGATATCTTCAGAGCTCCAACTGTTGCTACTGCACTGAAACTGTCGTAGTAGTAGCCCTGAATATTAAGTAATAAAAACACTGATTTCTGTGAAGTATTTTGTCTGGGCGCGAATTTATTTCTGTATTGTTAGAATAATTAAGATAGGCAAATATCTGGAGAGTTACTCAGATAATAGTGATTCTGATACCTGGAAGGAAATGACATTTTAACTTCCTATTAGTTTATTACCACTTCTATCAAAAGTATAATTTCTTCCTCGACTAGCTCTTCGTTGTGGACTCGTTCTTCTCAAGGAATTATTTTTTTACTTTTAAATAATTTGTTTTTTTTCTTAAATCGTTATTTTAAATTTAGTTCGTGGATCTTCGATTAACGAGAACAAAGAACAGATAATGTATTTGAAATTCAGTGAGTCTTTGTGCTATGATGTTTTATTTTGAATTTGGTTCATGAATTGAAAACTTATTTTTATATTAATGATTTGATATTTACAGAATACATACGCTATAGCGTATGTATAAGTGAGGTATTTATTATTTATACGCATTCTAAATATTTTGAATTCACGGGCGTCACGTAATACAATTTTCGGGGTGTTTTTAATTTCCGGGGTCGCGTTGTAATTGAGTCACAATATTTTGGATTTATGTTCTACATAACTACACCTTTCCTTTTATTATATGTTGTCTCTTTATTTCAAGGACAGCCTATATATACTTATTTCCGCGGTCGTTTGTTGAAGCGTTGTTCTTCGGTATATTTTGCCGAGTTTGGATCATTTCCTGACGTTTCGATAACATCACTTTCACCTTTTTCTTGAGGATCTCCTCGTTGCGATAGTAACTTCAAGACCCTTGAAGTTACCTTGAGTGTTCTTTTTTACCACCTCCAACAGATCTCTCAGTTCCACTCTTGTATCCTCGATAAAAGCCATTATCCTCCTCGGTAGAAATTTGAGTATCGTCATAGGATTCAATAGACCCATTTCTAAATGTTTCTGTCTGAGACTCTTCAGTTCCTCACAAGTACATAAAGGCAAGTTTCTTCTTGTTTTTCACATCTCCTACACCAGGGTTCGCTAACCAAGCCCATGCTGTACAGATGCTTCCTTAAAGGACAATGTCCGGATTTTAAAGCCGATAATAGTTTTAATTTATTACTACGAACTAGGTTGGCTGAAAGCCTAGCACCTAGCTCCTCTACTAGTGTTTTAGTATTAAGTTGACCTTCCATTATCCTACATTTCCTTTATGTTCTCTTTCTAACCATAACTTGATCTCCCTTCTAACGGAATTCCTATACAGGTTCTAGCCCTATGAAGTTTCTCTTCCCTAGAACTTTCGTTGGCTAGTTCGTCGGCTATCCAGCTATCAATTATATCGCTGGGGTGGTGCACTTCCGTGTCCAGCAAAATTGGTCGCCCATATTTTAATAGGGCCCTGGGGACGCTCACCAAATTATCGTGTATGGGAAGATCAATATTGTTGGTAATCTAAGCCCATTCATTGTGTGTTGCAGCAAGATGTCTGATATCCGGCGAGATAATGTTAGAAAAAATCGATAACGAGCGACTAGGAGTGGATCTAACTGTACCGGTGGCAATCCTCATTGTCTCGTTAAGTTGAGTATCTATTAGCTTGGTGCGAGAACCTCGATACCAAACAGCAGAAGGCTAGTAAGCCAGTGTAATGGCTGCCCTTCGCAAGGTCTTCCCATTCGCCCCATGAATGTCCAGCAAGTTTATGCAATATATTATTGTGGGTCTTCTCCTAGTTTCATAGAGGTGCTGATAGAATGTCAGATATCAGTCTAACGTTACGCCCAGATATTTAGGGTGGGAGTTGTGGTTGATTCGACTGCCACCAAATTCAACATTCAGCTCTCTATTGACTTTCTTGTTACACAAATGAAAGGAAGGGTTTTGTTGTAAGCGCCATTTCTTATAATATTCGTCTAAAACTTGAGGATCTTCAGCAAACTGTAATTCACCAAATGTTTGGTTTGGGTGGAAAACGCCAGGTCATTTACATATAGAAATTTTCGTGATTTTGTTGGAGTAAATGTTGAATATTAGAGAAACCAAACGAGAGAGGTCGTTTTTAAGATTTTGCCATTAGTAGTTCGATTGTTTAGCCAGACTACAATTCGGCGATAGCTTAGCATATTCTAGGTAAGTTTGCTTAATTTAGTACATGGGATGATTTTTTGGAATTTAAAAATCATTCCATTCTTCCAGACTATGCCATAGGCCCTAGAGAGATCGACAAATGCAGCGGATGTTATCAGACCACTCTGAAAACCTATTTTAATGTGGGTTGTTAACGCCAAGACTTGGTCGCAGCAGTTCCTTCCCGTTCTTGGTATATGCTGCTGTGTCGGGAGGGGGCGTCAAAAGTGGGACGCCCCCTCCTGACACAGCAGCATATAACAAGAGGTAGTGCTAGACGTACAACATTCTCACTGCGATATCTGTTCACGCAACATCGCAGTTGAGAGCATTTACGACGATACAACGTCTTACGAACCCGGAAGCAATGGCCGGACGACATATTACCAAAACGATTACCAACCTAGCGTTGAATCCGAACTTCAAAAGAAGATGTACTCCGCAGCAACGCGAGGACGCGTTAGCAATTATAAACGAAACCACGGAGGAAGAGGATATAAAAAATATCCTAGAAAAACAACCGCAAATATTTATCATTGATCCCGATGAGCCGACGGTACTAATTGAAATAACAGAATCGCCCAAAGAAGCAAGCCCGGTAAACCCGCCCAACATCAACATGGAAGAGTTTGACAAATTCACCATCTCAATCTTAAACATTTTCAAAAATCCGAAGAAAACGTCAAAAAAACAAAAAACCGAGCACGAAAATACACCAATTGAAACAAAAAACTCATTCAGCGCACTCGAAAAAACAAACGCCGAGGAAAAGATGGAAGAAGAAACCGAAATTACTCCACAACCGTCAACTTCATACAACATCACTCCCAGGGTAAGTGATAAGACATACACTACACAAAACACAAAAACTGAAATAAAAAAAACACACAAAATCGCACCAATTATTATAACCGAAAAAGACAAATGGACATACATACAACAATTACTTAAATCAAACAGCATTAACACAGTAGAAGACAAAATGGTGAAACCAGGAATACACATCGAACCGACAACAGACGAAGACTACCGAAAACTCAAACACACACTAGACAACGAACAAATACAATATTACACTTTCCAATTAAGAAGTGAAAAGACACTAAAGGTGGTGATGCGTGGCATTCCCACCTTTATAACAGACACTGACATCACAGACGACTTGACGGACCAAGGATACCCGACTTTAAAAATTAAACGCATGAACGGCAAACACGGAATACCAGCACCACTTGTATTAATCGAACTGACGAGACAATACAAGTCAATCTACAACTTACGCGACTGCTGCGGACTTGCAATCAAAATAGAACAACTAAACAAACGGACTGACATTATACAATGCCACAAGTGCCAGACTTTCGGACATCACCAACGGAATTGCAACATAAACTACAAATGTATGAAATGCGGAGACGGACATTCGACACATCTATGTACTAAGACAAAAACAACCCCGCCAAAGTATGCAAACTGCGGTGGTCCTCATCTATCCACTTTCATAAACTGCCCCAATAACCCAAACAATCCTACAAATAAAACCACACCTCAACCTAAATACGTACCAGCACCACCCCCAACAAGTAATCCATGGACACAAAGACAAAACAAGACAAAACTTAACACAGTTGACGAATTAGCACTTGCCTTAGGCAATATGCTAATAACACTACAATCAACTAACGCAACAAACGAACAAATACAACACTTCGTTACACAGACACAGACAATAATAACACTATACAACAAAACACAATAAAAAAAAAACAACTGAAAAGCAAAAAAAAAATGTGATGATGACCAACAAACAAACACACACGACTTAAACGCAAAAAAGCGACTGACGCACAGACTGCACACACAAAACACATGACCGCACAAAAACAAACACAACAACGCACGATATTAATCAGACACAAACACATCACAACCCTGGGAGATACATAACAACGGAGTGGAAATGGAGGCAATCTTCGACCACGATTCAAAATTCAAGGACTCATGAAAGACGTACATCAGACGATCTCCAGCTATAACCAGCGACAGACCGAATAGCTCCTTAAGATGACGAGTGCGATCTCGTTGAAACGTAGAGTAAATAGTCCTTTTCAGGACAAAACTCACACGCGGCCAAGAACCCGAGAAACTACACCTTCATCATACGTCCGCGAGAACATCAAGAGTAACATATATATATATATATATATATATATATATATATATATATACATATATATATATATATATATATATATATATATATATATATATATAACAATTGATAAATTATTGGAGTTTTTCGGCTTTTATATGAAATATTTACAAATATCAAGTTAGTATGTATGTAATTGTAAAGTAAGGGGGGATGTAAACATTGCGGCTAAGCAATTATCTAAACACTTACATACGAGTGTATATAATTTGTTTTAAACGAAATTATCGACCGTAATATATTGATAAAATAAATTAAAATCGGGTAAGCGGTCTGTCAATTAAAAAACTCCTTTATTAAATAACCCTATATTTCGCAACAAAATTTGTTGCTTCTTCTGGGAATACTACAAGATTAATGAGAAAAATAACATAAAATAAACAAGAGTATAAAGCAGTAGTAAAAATACTTACAAAATTTAGAGTTGAAAAATTGACGTACAATAAAAATAAAAATGATTAGATTTGGAACATACAGTAACTATAGAAACAAGCCTTTAAAACCTTTAAAAAACATGTATATGTAAAAGTTAAAACATGAAAAATAAAAAATATAATGCAATGGCTATCCTAAGCACATACTTAATAAATTGATATATAGCTCAAACTTTTTTGATGGCCCTACTGAAGACATTCTTGCAGACAGTGTGATTTACAAAAAAATCCCATACATTGGTGGTCTTACTCATACAATTGTATCACATTTTAAACAATTTAATAACATTAAAATAGCTAATACAACACCTATACCTTGAAGAAGTTGTATAGTAAGATCAAAGACATAACACCTTTCTTTTTAAATAGTCATGTTGTCTACAGGATAGCATGTTCGGATTGTTGTGGCGTTTATATAGGTCAGACATCACAGTGGCTAAAACAGCGCATCACTCAGCATAAAAGTGATGTCCGTATTGGAAAGAGATCTAGTGCATTAGTGGACCATGCACTTGATCGTGACCATACTTTCAATTTTGTTGACGTTAAGATCTTAGACGTTGAACATAACCTTAAAAAAAAGAACCTTTTTAGAAATGGTCAACATTAACAGAGACACAAATAACATAAATTATAGATCTGATACTAATGGACTAAGTATAATTTATTTTAATATACTCGGTTTGACGGTTAGTTGACCATCTTAAATTGTTTTATTTGGTCTATATATTGTTAAATTTATATTGCATTATATTTTTTATTTTTTTTTTTAAGGGCTTGTTTCTATAGTTACTGTATGTTTTAAATCTAATCATTTTTATTTTTATTGTACGTCAATTTTATTATTTTTCAACTGTACATTTTGTAAGTATTTTTACTACTGTTTTATACTCTTATTTATTTTATATTATTTTTATCATTAATCTTGTAGTATCCCCAGAAGAAGCAACAAATTTTGTTGCGAAATATAGGGTTATTTAATAAAGGAGTTTTTTAATTGACAGACCGCTTACCCGATTTTAATTTATTTTATCTATATATATATATATATATATATATATATATATATATATATATGAATATTACGCGAGCGCGATATAATTAGCAGCAACTGCAGAAAAAAAATGAAATCAACGAAATAACGAAATTGCTGAACTAAGGTAATTCCGCATTCCAGCGCAGTGTTCCCGGATGGCTTCATTAATTTTGCTTTATATAGTCCCTGGGCAAACAAAGCTCCAATATTGCTATTTTCCAACATTTCACATTAATATCCTTCTGTGTGTAAAATGACACGATTGGAAAGATAAAATCGCCGCGTATATATCCGAATCAAATACCAAGCGAAAGAAAAGGATGGAGAAATTGAGTTGAGCCATAATAATTTATGTTATTCGGATAGTTTACGAAACGAGAAAATGAAAATAGAGAATCATGGATCACTGACGCTCGTCAAAAAAAATTTATCGGTAAAAAAAGTTGCAGATTATGCATACGTATTTTCAACGAATAAAGAGTCGCTTTTGTAATGTGAAAATGTACGAGTGCATAAGCGTATGCCGTTGGCTTAATTTTAGTGGCCGGCAATGCGGTATGTCGAGAAAAAACGCAAACCAACTGTCAAACGTGCAGCAGTTCGCAATACATTAATGGAAATTGTGATTTATTTTGTAGCGTTATTTAACTGTTTGGCGGTGTTAATTGCCAAATCTAGCATAAATACCAATAATTCTATTATTGATATATGGTTTTGACGTCAATACATAATCAAATAAACTAGTATTGGCACATATTGCTGTGTACTTCGTATTTTGTATAATTTAAATATAATATTCGTTCGTTCTTTGATCTTTGCTACATACGAGTGAGAACCGTCCTTGTGTATTAAAGTTAATGTGAGAAATGCAACGTGGCATCATGCGAGTCATATCTAAAATTTAGATAAAGACACGAGGTATTAAAAACTAATTGTAAGAAACAACATTATTCATTATAAGACATTCATTATAACATATTCATTACTATACCGCATTGATTATATAGCTTCACGAGGAATCTAGTACTATTTTTTATTCTAACGCACGCTTCACGTTATTATGTACTTTGATTATTATTTTAATAAACTAAACTAAATGTTTTAATTTTAAATTATAATTAAAACAAAGCTTTTTAAAAATACGTAACGAGGGTTGTAAAATATAATTCGAGGGGAGATTTTTATGTTATCTACCTATCTAAGAAAACAATATGCTATTGTGACAACTTACTTACGTTAAGTTTCTGTGATATTTTATAGTGTCATCTCCAAGTTTGGTTCGAATCGCTTAACATTTGCTACATTTTCATTCATTTAACCTTCTGTCTACTTAAAAAAAAACTAGCTATAACTGCCATCAGAGTACATTGGACCCATATATGAATTACGGTGATTTTCTTTATGTTCAAACTTATTTTTGCTATTCTTTATTTATAAATAAACACTTAACGCTAAGAAATAAGTAATTAAATTTCTAGTTTCAAAAATTCTTTTATTGTAAATACCACTACAATATTGTTTCGCCATACAATGGCTTCATCAGGTGGATGAAATACTGAATATGTACAATACAAGTTTGAATATTTATGTGAAAATTATTGGGGAAATGGTGGTGGAAAAATTTTTACAATCTTAAATTTAGTAGAGGGGAGTTGTTTAAATCTAGTTGGTCATTTAAATAATAGGGGAAAAAAAGGGAAATAAATATGCAGCTAAACATATTCCAGAAAATTACCGTACTACTAAGCATTTTAATATTGAAAATAAAATAATTAAATCAATTAAACAGAAAGCGACTAGTAACAATATTATATTTACAAAAGCTGATAAAGGAAATACAGTTATAGCAATTCCGAAATCAAACTACATACATAAAGTTCATGAATTCCTCGATAATAATTCATTCATAAAACTTAAATCTGATCCTACTAACAAATTTCAAAAACAGATTAAACAAACTATAGAAAAATCAGGTTCTCTTTTTAATAACATTCAAAAACGTATATTAACCACTATGAATCCCCTAACTCCCAAATTATACGGTTAAATTAAACTACATAAAGAAAATACACCTATACGACCAGTAGTATCGTACGTAAAAGCACCTTGTAGAAATGTGTCCAAACACTTAATAGATTTAGTTCTTACACACACTAAATTCAAATCTAAGTTCTCCGTTAAAAATTCCCAGGAATTAATTAACATTTCAAACTTGCAATTACCAAACAAATGTAAACTCATTTCTTTTGATGTCTCGAATTTGTTCACTAGTATCACACCCCAGGAGGTAATAGATTTAATTACTTTACAACTAGAACGTAGAAACACGAACATTGTCACAAAGACAGAAATTTTACAGCTATTAGAAACGTGCCTGGAACAAAATTATTTTCAATTTAAAAAGAAATTTTATAAACAATCAGAGGGTCTAGCAATGGGAAACCAACTAAGCCCCTTATTAGCGGAAATTTTCATGAATAATTTAGAAACTATAATTAGTACACATCCCTTGTTTGGTAATTGTGTATATTGGTTTAGGTATGTTGATGACATATTAATTTGCTTTAACGGTTCAGATAGACAATTAAAAACTTTACATAATTATATCAGCACTATTCACCCCAAAATTAATTTTACTATAGAAACATAAATAAATAAAAGCATTAATTTTCTAGATTTAACCATATCACACAAAGCTAATAAACACGAGTTCGCTGTATATCATAAACCAACACATACAGATACCACAGTACACGCTAATTCTTTTCATCCTATAACACACAAATTATCAGCATACCAATCAATGGTATATAGATTAATTCATGTACCTATGAGTAAAAGTAATTTCGACCTTGAACTAAATAGAATATACACAATAGCATTAAACAATGGTTACTCTATAAATATGGTCAATAACATTCTAAATAGCCAACAAAAATCTAAAACTCTTTCCTTAGTTTATCCAAAATTAAATTACAATATAATTAATTCCTATAATTCAATCACTTACTTAGGAAAAATTTCGGAAAAAATTGGTACTTTCATTAAAAAAACCTAATAACGAACATATATCATTTAAAACAGACAATACTATACAGAACATTATTAAAAACAACAAAGATAAAATAGACAAAGAATCAAACTCTGGTGTATATAAGTTAACATGCGAAGATTGTCATAAGGTGTACATAGGACAAACGGGAAGGACATTCAAAATTAGGATGAAAGAACACGAGAGAAGCCATAAAGAAAAGAAAACAGATTCAACTTTCGCAAGTCATTGTATAGATATCAATCATAGATTTAATATAGATTTCAAAATTTTAAACATTCAAGAAAAAAGTAAAAAACTTAACCTGTTAGAAAACTTAGAAATTAATAGATACAATAGTTTAGGATTAGCTTTAAATTACCAACTAGATTTAACCAACTCCCCTCTATTAAATTTAAGATTGTAAAAAATTTTCCACCACCATTTCCCCAATAATTTTCACATAAATATTCAAACTTGTATTGTACATATTCAGTATTTCATCCACCTGATGAAGCCATTGTATGGCGAAACAATATTGTAGTGGCATTTACAATAAAAGAATTTTTGAAACTAGAAGTTTAATTGCTTATTTCTTAGCGTTATAATGAAGTTTCAATAAGTATCTCCTTCGTCAATTAACTAATAAGCACTTACGTCAGTAATTTGCATAATGATTACTAAGTAATTTTATTCAACACACTTAGTACATAATATTATGGAATTAGTGGCTTATCACTGTCTTATACATAGATTAACTTTAGGAGTACCTCAGGGTTCAAACCTAGGGCCCTTGCCTTTCAACATCTTCATTAATGATCTCTTAGATAAATTAAACTGTCAATTTCTAGGGTATGCTGATGCTCTTAAAATCTACAACATCATCCGCACACACTCCGATTGCATGAAATTGGAAATTAATCTTAATATAATTGAAAAATGGTGTAAACATAATCGAATTCTATTGAATATCTCAAAGTGTTGTGTTATTTGTTATACTCGGTGTACTGGCCCTAAAATATTTGATTATTCTGCTAGCTCGGAGTTGGTGACTATAAAGTCGGAGGTTCATGATATGGGCATACTTTTTTACTCGCCATTCACATTTTCTCAACATGTTTTGCGGATCTGCGCCTCAGCTTCAAAATCTTTGGGATTTTTTATTAGGTCGTGTAAAAAACTTTAACAACGTTGCTTCAATTAGGAATTTATATTATGCCTTGGGACGATGCAAGCTAGAGTATGCCTCTTTAGTGTGGTTTCCTTATTACACCTATTAAAAAATTTCCGTTCAGAGAATCCAGAAGAGATTTGTGAAATACCTCTCCTTCAGAATTGCTGGCACTTATCCTGAACTTCCACTTTATTGGTAAAATATCATGACAATGACACACGGTGTCTCCTTCAGATGGAGTTGTATTACAGACTAAACCTAAAGGGTGTTAACAAATTTAAACTTAAACGAATTGCTTATAATTACGAAATACTTAGAAAGATAATTTTATAATGAGTACTTTATGTTCAAAATTTGAACCTTAAATAAACAAAGGTATTAAATTTACGCAAGTAGAAATATAAATAAGAGAAAACAAAAAAAAAAAATTATAATTTGTGAAATAGGCTTAACAAAGAAGAATTATCGAGTTCAGTTTGGTTATTAACTAAAAAATTCGTTTTTTTTTTGTTTCTCAAAATTTCCATTGCTTCCAATAATAATTATTTGTATAATTAGGGAGGAAAGCTATATATTGTCTCCCGCGGATGAAGTTTAAAACCCCACGCGAAGCGGATGGCAGTAATCATTCACCTACGAAATCATTTCTAAGATTTATTATTAGTTTAGAAGTCGTTCTAAATGCCGTTTATCAAAACACGGTAAGCTGTGCGTCATTGTCATAGTATTCATTTGCGTTTAAGTTGTTTATTCAGATATTTTTACAATAGGTGTTTACAACAATAGATTCTGATAGTGATTATGAAGAAAACGCTTCTCAAGATGTACGTGAAGAGGTTAAAGTGGTAAAATTGAATCTACTTCCACAAAAATCTAGAGCAAAATGTGAAATGGAATATAAAGGCGTTTTTTCGCGATCTAACCTAGTTATCATAGGTTTAGAGCAGTTCAGTGTGACGTCACCAACATATTTAGATTCGCGAAAAACACATAGGTTAAATTTAGCTTTTAATTTTGTTGTTGTTTTATTTAAAGGTTAGCAAATTTGAACACGAAAACACGAAAAAATTGTAATAATGGCAGAAGATATCGCAGTAATTCTAGTTGCTATTATAGAATTGGAAAACACCAGCATTCCCAATTGGAAATTGTATAATTTTTTAAGCATGAGAAAATTTCAAAATTATCTGTATCTGTTATATGAACGGCAAAAACATTTTCGAATATCGTATGAAGATCATTGGATATCACAATACATGCTAGAAGATTTTTATAAACATTTTCGTGTGTGTCGACATCCATCCCCATATCAATAACATAACCTATTTGCCTACTAACCGCTATAAACTCTACAGGCCGGTTGGCCGGTTTGACAAACCAAAGCTAAACGCGTTTAATGTAATGTCGTTACTTTGTCGCCAAAATAACAAACCAATTCAAACCAAGCCAAACTCACTTCAAACCGTAGTCACGAAAAGACGCCTTAAGTTGTTTAAAAAATGGATGGTGACGAGAACTGTCACAAAAGTAACAGATGGTGTTGTTTTCATTTTTTGTCCTCTCTAGGGAGGAAAACATTCATTTTGCTCCTTCGGGTGGGGGGGAATGCCTACTTTGGATCCTAATTTGAGGGAGCAAAAGTCTACTTTTCATTGACGGAGAAGAAAATAGTTTGTGTACCTACGCGAGAAAATGGATATTCTACACGATAAAAGATTTAACAAATAACAATAAAAAGTCTATGAGTCTGAGTTAACTTGCGGTAGTTGCCTCATGACGTATATCGGACAGACAGACAGATCGTTTGAAATACGCATCAAAGAACATTTTTCTTCATTTAGAGATAATAAAAGTGACTCTTTATACGCGTCTCATATTAATTTAACGAACCACAATTTTAACAAAGAATATAAAATACTACACGTAGAAACTAAGGGCAAAAAATTTAATTTATTAGAGTCACTTGAAATTAATAAATTAAAGAAAACTGACAAGATCCTCAATGATCAATTAGAAACTAATAATTCACCCTTACTCAATTTATTTATTTGATATTCAGACAGTCATATATTGTATTTTTCCATAGAACTTCTTTACCTCCCTGTAACATAATTTAGACCCTCAGTTTGATCACTTTAAGAACAGTATGGTATAAACCGTAGTTCAATATTTTTGTGAAAGTTTTGTTCATAGACATTTAAGTAATAAAAAGTACCCATTCCTTCAACTATTCAAAACAAAACATGTGTTTGTTACGGTACAGTTCTGTAAAGATATATCCATATGTTTGACGAACCTCAGGTTGGCGCGAAACGATCGTTACAGTGTAAAGTAAAAAGTAGTGAAATTCATTAAAATTTGTTTTATTTTATCCCGATCCTAGTTTTTTTTGTCTCTTTAGATGTGCAGATGGTACATCGACCCTTTTTCCTTGGCGGTTCAGTTTCTCTACTATAGTGCTTGAGCTAGTTCTAGATTTTCATGGTACACAGCCAGTTGTTTACCCAGCTCTATAATAAAATTTCATGTCTTGCGTAACTTTTTGCTACAGTTTCTGTTAAGAGACAGTGCACTCATAACGCTTAATGGCTATTATATTATAAAAAAAAAATTAATGGCCATCTGCTTGTCATTCGTTTCACACTGTAACTTCTACTCATTTTATCCATAGTGTCTAAACCCTCGTTAGTTTTGTTATAATCTAGGATTACTTATGGATTTCTTTTTATACCACTAACTTTGATGTCATTGTATACTGGACTAAGTAATTTAACTACTTCCTTTTTTGGGCAATATGAAAGTATCATAATATCGACAAGATTTCTCGATTCTTGGGATTTGTGATGCAGGTGGGCAAATCTGATTTATTTTTACGGATGGTTCCAGTAATGGTCAGTGTTTTTGACAGTAGTTGCAAAGTAAGTAGGACGTAAAAAAATGTTAATTTCTCCCAGATCCTTCTATATCTTTTACTAATCTTTTCACTTCATTATCATCTTGATTTTTCTCCCTCGTTTCGCCTATTTCTCCGGTATGGACTTCTAATTTCCATGCATAGGATATGATGTCACAAATTGTCCAAAATTTGATACTATATCTATCTGGCTTTGACGGTATACAATGTGTCCGGGAAAATGTGGGAAATCTCTCGGATTCAGATAGAACATTAAAAAATAAGATGACAAGTTCCCATATTTTTTTTCCTAGCGGCCCTCCCTACGGAGATACGGCCTCCTAAAGGACGCCACTGGAAATCAATTTTTCTTGAATAACTTTTAAACTACTTATTATAATTTAATGAAAATTTAATATGATAAACAGTAGTAAGGACCTTTTAAAATACTGCCCTTAAATTTAAATTAGCATGTTTAGTTTACCAGGGGCGGACTAGGTTTTACATTTTAATGCTTACATTTTTAACACCCTGTATGATAAGGAGTTAAAAAAACAAATTTGGATACCTTGAACATTAAGCTAAGGAAAAGGTACTCTTGTTAATTGTCGATAAACTCAACCGTTTTCGAGGAAAAAAAAATAAAAGAATTAATGTTTTATTTCTATTAAAAAAGAACCATGTTTTTTATTTTTTTTTCTCTGCAACAATGTGTGATACAAAAGTCTGAAATAAAACTATTTTCAGTACTAAAAAACGCATTGTTTTTACAAACGTTACTATGGTACCCACGAATTAATAAATATCTTGCATTGACGTGTAAATTTTAAAACTTGTAATCTTTCATATTGTTAACACGTTGATCCTTTACTTCGATATTAATTTATTGAATTTTGAATATCTTGGTAAATTTAATTTGATAATGGGATACACATTTAGTGAGTATGCAGATATGCATCTTATGTACGGTCCATACCTTTGTATTATACAAAACTGGTGGGGTTTTACCCACTCATGTATGTTTCAATTATTCTGATATATTACACATGCGGTTAGTCCGTAGTACGAGTGAAGACACAGACAAAATGCAGTTTCTAGAGACACGGCTGCGCCATCTTTAGAAGGGCGTCGTTGGTTCGCATTGGTTATGTGGACAGGGCGAGACGCTTCGGCTGTCTGACAACATGCAGCGCCGAATTTACTTCTACGCTCGGTCTGGATAATTTCTGTGATCTGTGATATTGCGATGTGGTTCTTTTTTGAGAATGTGTCTGAAAATATCCGTTCTCCAGCAGGGGCGTACCGATGAGCCTGTAGAAAGGCGAAATACGTAAATATTAATAGTGAACCTGTATTTGTGTTCTTCACACCAGATTTTTAATAATATTTATATTATTAAAAATACCTTTTTTATTATACAAAACTGGTGGGGTTTTACCCACTCATGTATGTTTCAATTATTCTAATAGTTTTATTTCTATTTTAATAATTTTGTGCATAATTGAAAAAAAATGGGTTTCGAAATCTCATCCTTTTATGGAGGGGGTAGTTAGTTATTTTGTGGTAAAAATGGTTATTTTATTATTTCCAAAATGTCCAATTTACTATTGTTATAATGAAGAATAAAATAAATCCGATAATAAAGGACTAATATTGATATTGACCTAATCTTAAACTTAATTAGGTACGTAGGAAAAAATACCGTCAACATCAAATGACGAGCTAAGTTATCTTAATAACCTAAACGGAGAATTTTCGCATTCTTTGTGCAACTACTTCTAGTAACTGCACGAGCACAAATCACAGAACAACAGTATTATGAACATACATCACATATCTTCTTTCCTTTTACAGCATGAATAGAAATTGAAATTTTCGCCAAAGTACCAGTCAATTTGGTCGCATTGTGAAGATAATTTTCTAAAGAGACCCGAATACTTACAATGATCGATGCGACTCCGTTTTCAAAGCGGACGAGGTCGTTGTTTACGGGCGATCCCGGCAAAACTCAACTGCTTCGTTTGGAATGCTACAATTTGTCACATGAGAAACGTTTAGTTTGTACAATGTATATAATATATTCTCGTCTGTGGTCATAAATTCATCTCGTATAATAATATCGCGAATTCATTATCTTTAGCATTCTATTTATCTATGTTTGGAACGGTGGAAATTGCTTCATTGTGATTTAGAATGTTAATATTAATATTTCCTTTTTTAGGTGAATGTATTTCTAAAGAATATTTTTTTAATTTTTACCGATTAGTATCTTATTTAGTACAAGTTTTTAATACAACAAAAATATGATTAAAAATAGGGGGTCTAGAATACAAGTTCATATTTGTGTGAAAATATGTTTCGAGATATGCAGACGTGCGTTTCATCTTACTATAAAATCATGCTGGAAAGATTCTTTCACCATAAATAAAACCCTTACCACATTACAAAAGTCATTAAGATAGCGTAGAAGAACATTCAGCG
This sequence comes from Melolontha melolontha, assembly GCA_935421215.2. NCBI lineage: Eukaryota > Metazoa > Arthropoda > Insecta > Coleoptera > Scarabaeidae > Melolontha > Melolontha melolontha. The sequence goes on from OW285235.1 coordinate 14,695,327, forward strand.
TCGCTCATTGAATACTGTCAACATCACGAACTCCAAAACAACCATCGCTGTCTTTATGACAAGTTAAGACTTGGTCAGTGGTTTCTATCTGACAGACACAGCCACAACCTTCGGAAACTATAATAACATGGTTCCACTCTACATTGGACACAACCGATAGCGTATATAAGAAAGTAATTTGAAACATAAAAAAAGGTCCCTTCAAAAACTTTTCTCATTAGAGATGGTCATGCTCGTTCAAAATTATACGTTTGTGACAGATTACGTGCATTGTCAGAAACCATTATCAAAAAGCATGACCGTTTCTATTGAGTAAAGATTTTGAAGGCACGTGATTTGAAGTAGGTAAAACGTCACCATATTTTAACTAAAAAAAAACATTTTTAAGAACATAAAAATATTAAAACTGTCTTTTTATGGAGACTGTGGTTATGTAAAAACTCAAAAAAGATTTAAAACCTGTTTCAGGTATCAACTCACCGACTTACTTGATTTCCAAATGGTTAGTGAAAAAGATTTACCTGTAAAACCAGAAAGCTTGTCAGTTAGTAATTCCTTAGAATTTGTTCAATTAATTAAAGATTGTAAACTGGAAGACGGGGTAACTTTAGTTCCATTCGATGTTACGTCACTGTTTCCTTCGGTACCTATTCCAGAAACTTTGAAGAAATATTTCGAGGACTTGCTTCATAAGAATAACATTTGTTAAGAAAGCTTAAGACAAAGGTGGACATTCGTTTGACACCGTATATGCATATATTCAATGCAAAACAATGATATTCATAATTGTTTTGTGTTTTTTGTCTTACATAGATTTAGTTAAGTTATATATATTTAGCTAATTACTTTCTGTACATTCTTACTCATCAATGTATATAGCATACTTAATAAGATCTTGCAATTGGATCATACAATTCAATATTAATTAAACTTGTAATCCATGGGAAATACCCTAATCACTTTTTCCTAAGCACTTCAAATTTCCTAATTGATTTAATATTATAGATGTAATTCTGTGACCCGTTACGTGCCTGTTATTTCTGTTAAATATGCAAAGACGTAATTGAATGTAAAGGTCTATTATGGGTTTAACGTTTACAGTTTATAGCCCTCTTTGTCGTATTAATTAAGGGTTTTTCGTATATCTATTGATTAATATTCCAGATTTCTTACAATAAGTTTTAGTTTTAATTTTACTACCTTGCCGGAATAATTGTGGATGCGACCCCATAATTTACCTGGCACAAAAAAATAGTCAAGACCAGTATCTACGAAGAACTCGCCGAGAAAATATCTAGTAAGAACTCGTAAAGCATCAAGCTAGACACAAACTCGACGTTCGCTCAGATATTCAAAATAAACTTCAACATCAAATAAATAGCAAGTATTTTGTTTAAATATCACAGGCCTGCACAAAATTTGTGATGACGTGATTTTTGTTTGTTAAGCTCAGTTTTTATATAGCAATAACTAATTAAAATACAGTTGGTCTCTACCACCCACAGATTTTTTTTTTTGCACAAAAGAAAAAGAAAAAAATATAAACAAAATCTTATAATAGGCATTTTAATACATTTTAAAATGAATGTACTACTTCAAATTCTAGGTATTAACCTAAAAATGATTTTCTGTTGTGGTTTTAAAGAAATTTGTTAAATAGGCTCTCATTACCTGATGTAAATCTTTTATTACATGTATTAATTTTGGACAAGATTTCCGGGAATTTTTACCTGCTAAATCCTGTTTATTATGCTTTCACTTTATTAGTACTGCGAAGAAGAATTTCAAGTTTATCACTCCAAACAAAATCTATATTTTAATGTCATTTACTTCATTATAGCTCCGAGTGTCGATCAGTAAACAAGTAAAATGAATCTGTCTTTAGTGTTGTGCGTGGTATTTGATAAATAAACATTGCTGAAAAATATGTCTAGCCGGTGTTGCAAAAACAAACCAGATGATTTCTGTTATATTTGTGGATATTTCGTCTTGAAAAAGTTTATGAGACCAATTGGTGAATTTGTGAAAAATGCATATTATGCTTATTTCAAAATCAAATTAGGAGATCAAGATAAGGATTGGGCACCGCACGTTGTTTGTAAGGTATGTGAAGAAGGTTTAAGACATTGGACCAAAGGGAATAGAAAAAGCCTTCCTTTTGGAATACCGGAGGTTTGGAGAGAACCGCAAAATCATCATGAAGATTGCTATTTTTGCCTTTGAGATATTAAGGGGCATAATAGAAAAACTTTGAAACATATTTTGTACCCAAACAATATTAAATCAGCTATCAGACCAGTTCCTCACAGTGATCATGTACCTATACCTATACCCCCCAAAGTACTACAAGAAGATATTGAAACCTCTTCAACTTCCGGCTCCGTACAGATGGATAGTGATTTTGAACCATTAACCTCAGGTCAAAACCAACCTCAGCTATTTTCACAAGCCGAACTGAATGATTTAGTAAGAGATTTGGGACTTTCAAAAGATCTTTCTGAAGTACTGGGGTCTAGGTTGAAACAAAAAGACTTGCTTGCCCCAGAAACTACTTTCAGATCTTCCTTTAGCTGAATATAGCAGAAAAACAACCAAACGAAGCTTTTCTGAAAAACGAAAACGTTTTTTTAAGAAGCATAAAGAATAAATAACTATTTCTAATAGTTTCTATGTGTATATTTTTGTATTTTTTTTAATATAATATAAAACTAGCTTATAAATGAAATAAATCGTGTTTTTTCTATATTTTTTGATTTTACTGGTTTGAAAAATAACCTTACGTGATACAAAAAAAATAAAAGCAGATTTGAAATCAGCGCTACCCAATTACTAGAAAACAGTTAAAATTTTTAAATCAACATTCAAAGAGTTGAAAAATGAAGGCCTGTGTAACTAATAGATGTGTACATAGAAGAAGAAAATATTTTAGTTCACAAACGAGTGTTTTATTCGGGAAACTGTGCACAGCGAAACGCTTCTCAAACCAGAGAGGCTTCAACAACATTGAACCTTTAAAAGTAAAGAAATACACGAGATTGACAACTCTTTGCATGGCGCAAAATTGTTTCCAAGTGATAAAAATAACTTTTAGATATATGCGAAGCGTAATACTAATTAAGAAAATGTTATTAAGTCACCATAGTGAATAAATTAATGCAATTGAGTATATTCTATTTTTAACATTAGAATTTGGAAAGGTGTAGTAAATTCAACTGTATTTAGTTCAATTCTAGCCATAGACAATTTCCGTTACACAACGACATCGCAACCGCAAATTTGAATAACGCGAAACCGCGTCGAAAGCGCTAATCCATCAAGCGCCGATTGATTTTGCAAAACGAAATAGATAAGTCGTCTGATCCAAAACGATAAATCACACAAGTGAACTGCGAATTCGGCAAACATGCTCGGGGACGACCGACGAACCAAATTTTAATCTATCTTCGATCATTCTCCTCGTCGTGCCTGTTTTCATTTCTATCTGACAGAAGTCCCGTTCACACGTAGGCCGTTCGTTCTATCGGAAAAAACAAGCCATTAAAGATACAATCCGCATCCCTATGAAGTCGATTCTCATTCCGTCCTGACCAAGATTTATTCAGGCACCTGTCTCGGCAACGTCATCTGTTTAAAATATGAGAAATTCACGGGCCGCCTATCAAATATCTTATTTTCCTGAAGAAAAAGGGAAACGTTCGCCTTTTTTTTTTAACTTTTTTTCGGTGTTTTCCTGTATCTCTATGTGTGTGTGTTTGTCTATGTATGTCTGCTCTTTTTATTCGTCCTTAGAAATACTGTCGTTCGAATCTATCGTTATACAGGGTGGCCCAAAATGACCGAAGGGGTTTGAGTTCATTATAACTTCTTATTTAAGACATAATTATTAAATTTTTTTAATTTTAAATACAGTATATTAATGGAGAATATTTTTAATTTAATTATGAAAAATTATATCTCGCAAGTGGTGGCCATTTTCTGCTTCGCATATTCGTGCTCTTTTCAAAACATTTTCCATAACCTTTCGCAAAACTTCAGGTGTTATGTTGTTGATTTCGTCGCGTATATTATTTTTTAATTGCTGTATGGTTCGAGGCTTATTAATATAGACTTTTCCTTTTAAATAACCCCAAAGGAAACAGTCTGAAGCGGTTAAATCCGGTGAACGCGGAGGCCAATTAAAATCGCTTGTACGGGAAATAATTCGTTCACCAAAGATGTCGGGTAAAAGAGCCATTGTGTCCCTCGCAGTGTGCGCTGTGGCTCCATCCTGTTGGAACCATACTTGTGGATGGTTTTCCATGGCTGGCCTTAAAAAATTTTCCAACATTGTCCGATATCTAACACCAGTGATGGAAACAGCGACACCGTGTTCATTTTCAAAAAAATATTAGCCAATTATCCTTTCCGACGAAACACCGCACCAAATGGTACACTTAAGTGGGTGTAATTCTCGCTGTTGAACTACTCTTGGATTTTCCGTAGCCCATATCCTGCATTTTTGCCTATTAACCAACCCATTTAATTGGAAATGGGCATCGTCGCTCATAATTAAATTATGAATAAAATCATGATTTTCTTCTGCTTTTTGACGAAAATAAATTGCATAATCAAGTCGTTGCTGGTAATCTGTCGGTTTCAATTGTTGAACAAGCTGAATTTTGTATGGAAACATTCTTATTGTATGCAAAATTCTCTGCAGCGACCCTCTTGAGAGGCCAAGTTGTGTCGAACGTCTCCTGGTTGATGTTTCTCCATCTTCCCGAATACTCTACTGTACCCGTTCAATATTGTCATCCGTGTGCACCGTTCGTCCTCTGTCGGCACCAGGAAGGTTCCTTACTGCCCCTTGTTCTCGAAAATTTGCAACCAGACGGTTTATTGTTGACTCCGAGAGTCCAACCCGCACATTAAAATAACGACGATATGCACGGTGAGTCAAAACAATGGATCGTTGATTTGAGAAATAAAGTTCAACGATTTTGGAACGTTGTTCAATTGTGTACTGTTCCATTTTAAAGTCCCCAAGTCTTCTTTACAAAATACTGAAAACAAAAAAAAATTATAATAAAAAAGTTATAAGGAATTAAAACCCCTTCGGTCATTTTGGACCACCCTGTATATTTAAATACTCAAATGAGGAATTTGCGGTGTGGAAAAATAAATTTTGTTTTGATCGGAACATATTTCAGTAGAAAAATAATATAATAATAATGTTCGCGAGAAACTATTAGAAAAATATTTGAAATTATGCGTTAAAAAATTATTTATTAAGAATCTGTAACAGAAAATATTAAGATAAAATCTCACTAGAATTAATCTAGATATGCCTAATGTATTATACCGTGTGTAAACGAGGTAAGAAAAGGGTACTGCTGCGCAAGACGCATTTCCGCCGATTTACTTCTCCGATATGTTTATTGAATGTATAGTGTAGCATTTGATAGGTCAGCATAAGGGTAGGTCATATGTAGGTGTGGTATACACATACATATGATTGGATAAGCAATGATACGTCAGGAGTAGGTGCGGTATACACATACGTATGGTGTATATTTAATATATTATATACGAATTTTTTTAATTTAAATTATTATTAAATTAAATATTAAAAATTCGCCCTGAAGCAAGATTCGAACTCACGTCCATAGTTTGCCGGACCATTGCTTTGCCACTGAGCTATAAAGTGCAACAAGTGTCGACTACAGCAAAAAGTATCTGTTTCGTTGTGCAAATCAATTGCATTTTCGCGAAGTAATGTGAATGAAATAAATGCAATTAATTTGCACAAAATTGCCAACTACGGGCTCAATATAATATCTGCTTCTTAATGCAAGTACTTCCCGGCGATTCGAACTTCAGTCCTTAATAACTTAATAAGATCGTGGTCCGGCAAACCAAAGGACGTAGATCGAATCCTGTATAAGGGTGAATTTTTGTCACTAAAAAATTCGAATAATTAGCGTCGTATATGTAGAAAGCATCTACTTCATCTGTTTCCTTAACCCTGCAGAACTCGCCCCATTCTGTGGAACGTGAGCCCTCACGCGTGAGCATTTTTCTCACGGTTCATATTTTTTTATTTTATATAACGCCAGGATGCAAATAAAACTAGTATTTTTTAAGTCAAAATCATTATTTATTGTTTTTTTAAACATGTTATTTGCTTATAAAAGTTTAAAATCTCTAACATTTGCTAATAAAATTCTTTCAATGGAGACTGTGGTTAAATAATAATTTAAAAGTCTTTACAGGGTTGCAGTGTATAGTAGTTGTGCGGAAGCGTTTATCTTACTTTATTGTGCCCCGTGTGACTTTAATTAGTAGTTTTTACCTACTGATGATGACAACTTAGTTGTCGAAATACGTATTTAGGATACGACTAATAATTGTGGTAAGGGGTTATATACCTTTTTAAATTGCTAATAAAATAATAATAATAAAATTGTAATCGAAAATAAATTGCAAAAAATCCTGTATTCTCTAAAATGCTAATCACTCTGATCTGAGGAACTATTGACGTTAGCATGTTCTGTACAAATCACTTTATTGCACCTCTCGCAATGTTTCTTGCTTTTTCGATTTTTTCGCCTAGGACAAAACGCACAAAAACCTGAGGCAACCTCTCGCACAACTGTTGATTCCTTCATGTTACAAATTTTTCGAATTCGGATACGTAAACTCACCGGCAAATTCTGTTTTGAAGATCGATTTATCAAATGTGGTTTGATCAATTCTTGAGTCAACTCTTTCAAATATAATCTGCGGTCTTGAATAATTTCGGTATTATTTTTATATATTATTTGAGAGTTGATACCGCCTATATCCAAAATTGAGAAAAATAATCTTAGAGGCCATCTACAACAGAACCTAGAGACAGAGTACTTGACTTCAGCTCATCTACAACATCGACTCCGCCTTTTGTCAAATTATAAAACGTGATTATCTCCGATTTTGAAGCATCTCCAGATTCTTCATCGATTTTATCATCACTATTAAATGTAGATAACATAGAAACAATATTGTTTGGTTTCGGTTTGTATGAAACTAAAACCATAGGTTTGCAAAATGCAAATATGCTCTATTTAGTGGTCTAATTTTAGTATTCAACATCAAAGGCGGTCTCTCTTTTTTATTTTTTCTTAACGTTCCGACAATAGTTGTTTTCATTTGAATCATGTCTTTGGCTAGTGGTATAGATGTGAAATAGTTATCCATCGTAACGTTTCGGCCTGTGTTCAAAATTGGTTGCGTTATTCGTTTTATTACAGAGCTTGCCGAGTTATCCAATTTAAATGGGCCTTCAGGCTGTTTACCTGCATAAACTTCTAAGTTGCATGTATAAAACATTCTAGAATCTACTAAGGCCCATATCTTCAAACAATATTTTGCTGGTTTATTCGCGATGTACTGCCTGAATTCGCACCAGCCACGAAAATTTTCCAGCATTTCATCGACTGTGCAGTATTCACCAACTTGATAGGTGTTTAGGCATTTCTCTACAAATTGCTTGAATACTTGCCGAATTGGAGCTAAATTGTCATATTTCTTTCTTTCCACTATGTCAGTTACGTTATCAAATCTAGGAGAGCGTAATAAAAGGTGAAATCTCTCTCTAGACATTGTAAGCTTGAAGCATTCTGGAGCAGTGCCATCGTCCGACCAGAGTTCCCGAGTGTTCAAATATTGAGCCTTTTTTATCCCAGCCATATATAATAGTCCAATGAGAGCATATATTTCTGTCTCATTTGTTGCACGACAATTCCTTTCTCGCGCATAATTTGGGCGTAACTTGTCTAGAAAAATATTTGTACAGTTCACAATATATCGAATCATATCGGGCGCAAAAAATAACTCCCAGCATTCTCTTACACATTTTGCATTTTTTGCAATAGAGGTGACACCGTGTAAATGACTAACAATATTATGTCTCGGAGTGCGAGTGTTAGGATAAGGCGAGTGGGCCAACCAGCGAGTTGTGCAATCTTTACCAATATAATGATGTTCTCCATCAAATTGAGGCTCTGTGTCAACATCATATCATCATTTTCGTTATCACGATCTGATTCTTCTGTGTCTGTATTATGGTGACTGCGTTCACTGACATTGTCACTCTCCACTTCATAATGATCTCCATCATCAAATAAATTTTCTGGTTGTTGGTCAAGGGCTGGTTGAGTAGCCATCCATGTTGGTTGTGGATTTAATTCTGCATATTGTTGTCTTGCTAATTCGACAATTTTCTGAGTTCTACTCATTGCCATTATACTAAAAAAATAATATCGTCATATAAATATGTTATTTTCACTAGTATAAAACATTTAGTACACAACTAAATACTAATAAATGCAATAGTTACATAAATAAGGTTAGAAAAACACGTCAATGCTATAACTCGCGTAATGAGAGAAACGTCAATAGGCAAAACAAAAACCAATGCCGGAACTAGCGCCCTGAGCGAAATGCTCACGCAGTCTGCAAGTGATTGACAAGTTCTTCCTAGAAATTGCTACAGACGACTAATTGGTGTTTAGGTTGCATTTATAAACAGAAGTGATACGTAAACTCAGCTAGAGGGCGCCTCGTTCCTATATCTCAACCCTCCTTAAAAATACAGCAATTCTGGCTTAAGCGTGAGCGAACTGCTTATAGGCGCGAGTTCTGCAGGGTTAATGTAACTTAAGGCTTCCCCGATGTATCCGGAACCACAGTCCTTAATAGCTTAGTGACAGAGAAATGGTCCGGCAAACCATGGACGTGGACGTTCGAATCCTGCTTCAGGGCAAATTTTTTTTCAATTAAAAAAATTCGAATAATTAGCGTCGTAAAAAGGAATAATTCACATTACATCGCGAAAATGCAATTAATCTGCTTTTTTTTTAATAGATACAGCAACCTCATCTTGTATAAAGGAAATATGGGAGGAATCGACAGATGCCTTCATCTCATGAAGAAGAATTTTTTCAAAATTATAATAATAATAATTTATTTTGCTCAACTGACTAATCCAAATAGGACAACAAAATTTTTACACTATGTGACAATACAACAATAAATAAATAAATAAATAAATCGATTAATTTCATAAGAAAATAAACACATTGCTAAATAATTTATTTGCATTTCTTGATGAATGCACCAATGGGGCCCTCCACAATATATTACTCCTTGGCGTAGAAAATACTAAATATGAGGAGTAAGTGGCTGCAATGCATGGTACCAGTAAATTTACTCGCGCTAACAGTGGTGCTGAGTCGACCCTGTTGTTTATGAGATTCGCCACTAGTAATGCGATCTTCCTTTGTCTTCGCTTCGCTAGTATTTCCAATCAATGCCTCACAATCAAATATCTATAGTCTATATTTCGTTCTGGATAGACACTGTCTAGCCTGTAACTCAGGTACTTCAAAAATTTACGCTGAACGCGTTTAATTTGATTCACTTGTAGGTCATAGATTGGATACCAAACGGTAGACAGATACTTACTAGTTACATATGCGAAGTATAGAGATTGAATGGTACCAACATTCGTGAAATTTCGGGACATTCTGATAATAAAACCCAGATACTTAACAGCAGATCTAGTGATGTTCGAGAGATTATCATTGAAGGTCAACTTGCTGTCGAATGGAACACCAAGATCTTTGTAGAGTTTCGTATCTCTATAGTAGTATTATCGACGCAATAAAAAGAGTTTATATAATTTATTTTCGCTGGGTAAGTCACAACACAGCATTTGGAAATATTTAAATCAAATTCATTCAAGCGACACCAACTGTGGACAGTACTCAAGCTCTTTTGCAAAAACTCGACTTCAGTTATATTTGTAATAGTGTGTTATATTTTAAGCTCATTTGCATAAGCCAATACATTGCAGTCAACTGATGCTATTAGGACGTTGATAAATATATTAAACATAAGCGGCTCTAAGTTGGAACCTTGAGGAGCTCCAGAAGTCGGATAAAAAATTAATTTATATCCATTGTAGCTAACATAGTTTGCTCTACCTGTAAAATATGATTTCAGAAACTGAGTAGAGAATCGCTAAATCCGAAAGATGACAATTTTTTTAAGAGTAAAATATGGTCGATGGTGTCAAATGCGCGACTGAAGTCCGCATAAAAATAATCTAATCAACTAGCATTATTATTATGGCGGAAGTTCACTCCGAAAATTTTAGGCATATCTGAGTTAATGGATTGATTTTGATATGTGTATCTGCCACCATAGAAGCATTGTTGCCAGGTCACTTTGCAATAACTACCCTAGGGTCTATTACACAGTACATTTGTAAAAATTTAATATTGGTGTTTGCTGTATTCATCCGTGTACTTTGTAATATAATATTGCCCCGAATAAAAAAAAATGGAAGAGATGCGTTTTCATGAAGTTGAAGCCATAAAAACAGCGTCGCAGAGGACCTCTGAAAACATCGGATTTGAAGGGTTTCAGGTACTGCATGGAACGGTGGAAAAAGAGGCTTGACAAGTGTATTGCGGCTGGAAGAGAGTGCTTTGAAAGAAATTAACTATTTTTTCTTCTAACTTCTAGTAAAGGTTTTTAAAAAAAATCTAGAAAATTTTTGAATCTAACCTCGTATGTGGATGTTTCATGACACCAAAGCAAAATTGCAGATACACGCGACACTCTATTTTCGAACATTTTTAAGACAAAACGATTGCTTTTTAGAATTGTAATATGTCCTCTAAACGAATATTGCTACTATTTCCATTTTTTGTTAAAAATAAATGCCAATGTTTTATCCTCCTGGTTTGAAGGATGTTCGGTATGTATCTACCGAAGTATGAGTTGAAATAATGCAATAGATTTTGAATAACACTAATATATTTACAAATTTAGTCTTGGAGTTCCGTTAACTTAATGCAAATGCAGTAATGGTCTTAATACTAAAGACCGAGAAAACTGGCTAATAAATAATATTTGCTCCTATTTAGATCACTGAGATCTTAGTAGGAACTGTAGTTAAACTCGAAGAGATCATACTTGGAACTGTAGTGAGCTCTAAGATATCTTCTTTGGAACTATTTCTTCATTTACTTATTTTTCGACAAAAAAGTTTTGTCTCCGCCAGTCACAAGAGAGGGAGAAAACAACGAAATTGATTATACAGAAATTTCTATGAAATTATTTTCACCTTTCTTCCAAGAAAAGGATATGCTCTAGTTCCCAACGGCATCAATGTATTAAAATAAAAAATATACGCCGGAAACCCTTAATTATAGAATAATAAAATAACTGTTAAAATAATAAATATACAATACACAGGAAGTACGTTAGAGATAACATAATAGTTCACAGAATCGCTTCGAACCAAAACTATTTAACCTATTATAATAATATAACACTTTATCTATAACAGGAAATATATCAATAGAACTTATTCTATTATACATTAATTACATTTACAACTACTAAATGGATGGGTTAACAAGAGGGTTGTGCCTGTAATAAAATAAATAATTTTTATGACCGTAGAAAACAAGACAATGAATAAAGAAATGTAATACCTGGGCAGGCCTAGGTAATTGACAACATTAAATATATCCGAACTCCAAGAACCTTTTTTATATACACTTTACAATATTTACAATTTAAAACTAGGATTGAATACATTAATATAAATATACCTACATCTGTTTGCTTATATTTAAAATGAAACTAAAAAATACAAAATTAAATCTATTTTCCCGAACACCAAATACTGCAAATATATCTGCAAAAAACTGTCTGCAATGTAGAGGAAGAAAAGGATCTAAAATGGCTTTAATTTATATTTATTACAGCAATTTATTAACAAGACATACACAGAAGAACACAAAGAAAACATCGCTGGCTTTCGCCACAGCACGAAACAAACAACACTAGCTGAAGAGCGTAAGAAAAATCAGTGTCGACCGTCCGAGACGTGTCCAAAACAAATAATACAATAAAGCACGGTAATAACAATACATTAGGATCAAAACAACCGTCCGGTAGCGGATTTATTTTTTCTGATCGAGACTAAAAAGCACGAATGAGTGAACGGACAGAGAAAGCGTATACAAAGAATCGAACGACGGGGAGTTACTCTACCCAACGTTCCCTACATGAAAAAAAAAGCAGAAAAAAAACTACAAGACAATTTAGAGCAACGGCCATCGTAAAGTCTTCCCCCGTTCCAGAGAGGATGCATTAGGTTAAAAGCTTTGCAGTGAACAGATTAATCCGATACACCCCCTTGGACATGTTCCGGTTCGGTTCCCTCTGTGCTGGTTCATGGAACGTTCCCAATCGCGTTATACGAAAGACTATATCAGGCTATTTGCTGTGTCTATGTGTGTGTTTCTCGCTCTGTGTATGCGTGTGTATTTGGATATGCACTCTATTACTCCTACTCTTTCATCATACCATATCTGGTCGTTGTTGTATCTGTTGTTGTGGTCGTTGGCGTTGTTACTTTTGTTATTGTTGTAATCGCACAAGCAAGCAGTTAGGGTGATAAATTTTTATGACATGCCGACGCGAAGGCAAGGTTCTTCCGCCACTTAAACGATGGTCATTTAATGAAATTTGTTGGAGAAGTAAAACGGTTATAATTTGCGGGAAATACACAAGACTTAATGTTATGGTTTTCCTTTCTAAAAATAGAATGACTGCGGGAGCCTGGAGTGTAATTGAGAATTAAAAATTCAACGCTCAAATTACCAAATACCTTCGTTTAATTTTTGGAGTCAATCCTTACAATATTATAATACTTTATGTAGGATATTTTCTTAATGACAATTCTAAAATATCTAACTTGACATAAACTTATCCAGGTATGCAGGGTTACCGCTGAATAGCGACAAATCTATGCGAATCTGAATAATACATGTAAACCTCTAACTGGAAATCAAAAAGAAATTTATTTATAATTTGTCTAAAATTTCCAAAAATTTTAGCGCCAAAATGTAGTTAAAGTCGATCCATATCTTTGTTTATTCTATATTTACCTAAATACAGCTGTAATTCAAGTTCATTGACCTATAAAAAAAATAGATGAAATTGCTAGATATTGGTTAGACGATACGTTTAACATAAGTTCGTATTCATAAGAATAATGAATTCGGATGCTTTCTTTTCAAAATGTTTATGCCCGCACATGTGGTTTTTCAGTACGATATTTTTTTTTGATATCAATAATAACCTTTACGTTGAATATGTCGACAGGCCTACGGCGCATTTTAATTAATCAATGACCGGAAACGAGAGACCGATGATTCATCGCCCACGAACGTAGTATTGCACATTTGTATTTTTAAAAAAGAGTTTTTAATTTTATTTACATAATTGGAAAACAAACGGGTGGTGATCTATAAAATGCGAAATTCATTTTTATTTGTTCATGTTGTAGTTCAAGTTGAGCAAAAGTGATTAATATTAATTAATTGACTTGGCAGATACATGTTGAAACTCCATTATAAATTATAATAAAACACGTTTATACGTTTGTTTCAAATACGTTTTAATAACACTACAATTGTTTCGCCAAACATTGGCTTCATCAGGTGCTGATAGTGTGATAATACAATAAAACAACTTAATATATATAGTCTCACACTCATGTATGTAACACATTAACAGTGGGGATGTATTGTAGATATTAGAATTGTAGGAGGGGTGAAAAATTAAATTCAGTTTGTTCATTTAACGCTACGCCTAATTTGTTGTATCTATTGATTTCTAACGTCTCCAATAAATTAAGTTTTTTGCTTTTATCCTGTACATGTAAAATTTTATAATCTATATTAAATTTATGATTTAACTCTAAGCAGTGGTTTGCGAAAGTGGAGTCTGTTTTTTTGTTTCTATAACATTTTTCGTGTTCCCTTGTCCTCTGTTGGAAGGTACGCCCCGTCTGACCCAAATATACCTTATTACACTCACAAGCCAACACATAGACCCCCGATTTTGACCCTTTATCCGTTTTATCTTTGTCATTCCTAATATATTTTTGGACTGAGTTATTAGTTTTGTAAGAAATAAGCCCATTGCTAACTTTTTTGATTAGTTTACCTGTTTTAATAGATGTATTTCCTATATATGTAATGGTATTGTACTGTTTTTTTATATTAGACGGTATTTTAGGGTAGATTAGAGAGAGAGAGCAAGTTTTTTCTGTTTTTGTTCGAGAATTTTATTAACTAAATTTACTGTATATCCATTATTGATTGCTGTAGTGTATATTCTATTTAATTCAATGTCAAAATTGATTTTGTTAATAGGTACGTGAATAAGCCTATGTATCGTAGATTCGTATGCTGCTAATTTAAGTGAAGTGGGGTGAAAAGAGCTCGCGTGTATTATTGTGTCTGTATGTGTAGTTTTGTGGTATATTGCAAAATCGTGTCTACCTGTTTTGTTTGAAATGGTTAAATCAAGAAAATTAATAGATTTGTCTTTTTCTATTTCTGTAGTAAATTTTATATTAGGATGAATCGTGTTAATGTGTTCTTGGAACATTTTTATTTGCCTCTCTGTGCCCTTGAAACAAACCAAAACGTCATCTACGTACCTGTACCAATAAATGCATTTGTTAAATAGCGGGGATTTACGAAACCCATTTTCAATAGAATCCATAAATATCTCAGCCATTAGGGGACTTAACGGGTTTCCCATCGCTAATCCCGATGTTTGAGTGTAATATTGATGGTTGAATCGACAATAATTTTGTTTAAGGCAAATATTTACTAAATCTAAAATTTCTATCTTGGTAATAGCATTACGTGGTTTTGTTCAAGTTTCAGAGAAATTAAGTTTAATACCTCCAAGGGTGGAACATTCGTGAACAGGTTGGTGACGTCAAACGACACGAATTTGCTATTATGAGGAATATTAATATTAGAAATCTTACTAATGAGCTCATGTGAATTCTTTATATTCTCTATATTAATATTAACTAGCAATAACAACTCAAAAAAGATATGCAACCCCTTACCACAATTACTAATCGTATCCTAAATACGTATTTCGACAACTAAGTTGTCACCATCAGTATGTGTAACCAGTAATCACAGTGTTGAACATGGGCACAGTAAAGCTAAGAATATAATAACGCAACAACTTTACACGGATTCCACCTATACACTGACTTTAAAGTAAAAATATATCGACTAAAAATTACGACAAAATTACCTCTCTCTTAAGAAAACGGCAACCACATGTGTTTATTCTCTCTTCGCCCGCATTCGCCCGCATTCGACCTTTCTACCTCTTATCTAAGAATGAAAAGAGACAACTATAAGCGGTCGGTCCCTTGTCTCCATTCATCGTGTTCTGTTTTTAACGATATGATTGCTTTCGTATGCGTTAAGATCGCGGGAATTATTGATGGCTTTGACAGGGTTTAGCACTTTAATCCACATATTGTGATCTGTGTTTAATGTATGATTGGCCACGTTAGATTTCTCTGATCTATTGAATGTAATATGTGATATGTGTTCTTTAAACCGGGTTATTATTGATCGTTTCGTTTGGCCTATATATTTCGAATTACAATCATCGCAATTACTTTGGTACATACCTGATTTCAAATTCAAATTAACTTTATCTTTGGTATTACCTAGGAGACTTTTGATAGTATTTTCGGACCGAAAGGCAACTTGGAGACCTCGTTGTTTAACAACTCTATTAATGTTTTTCCTGATAGGATGATATGCTAAACACATGTACTTTTTCTCCTGGTTACATTGCGATATCAAACTTGTGAATTCGCGGATTGTATTTTTTATTTTAGTTTTTCTAATTAATTTATTGATTATTTCTACGTCAAAGCCAATGAAATCTAGTTCTATTTCATATCTCTCTTTTGTTAACGGAAAATCTAGTAACCGATTGACTAAGAAATTAAAAGAAGCTGTTTTATGCTGTAAACTTTGATTGGAATCCGCGATGATGAATCTATTGACATTGGTTTCTTTCCGGAAAATGTCGATTTCTATTTTATGTTTATTTTTAATTACTAATGTATCTAAAATGGTATCCTATCATTGTTTTCCTTTTCCACAGTGAATTTAATAGTCGGACATTTCAAATTTAACTGATTAACGAACATGTCTAATAATTTGTATTTTCGTGTATCAAAAATCACGAGAATGTCATTTACGTACCTGATCCTCTGACTCTTGGGATATATTCAGCGTTATTTTTAAATTCTACTTCAAATTGACTCATGAATAAATTAGCTATGAAAGGAAATAGGGCAGTTACCCCCTGTTGTGTGCCTTGTTTGTGTTGAAAGAATTTTTCTCCTTCTTGGAAACAATTTTGTGTCATGCACAGAGTTATCAATCTCATGTATCCTTTTACTTTTGACCCGTGAAACCAGAAAGTTTGTCTGTTAGTAATTCGTTAGAAGATGGGGAAATTTAAGTTTCATTCGATGTAACGTCATTATTTCCTTCGAAATATATTACAGAAACTATGAAATATTTAGTAGACTTGCTCCATAAGAATAGCATTGAACCTTCGTGTAAAGAGCTACTCTCAATGGTGTTTTTCTGAAAATTATTTTGAAATATCAAGAAGTGTTAATCACAATTACAAGATTCTAACCAAATGGTATTAAAATTGAGAGATTTTTATAGTTTTGGTAGCGATTGGAATAGTGAATAATATAATGTTTAAAACATGAACACAGAAGTGTTATTAAAGTTTTCACTAAAGAGAAAAATATCTCAATAATTATCACTGAGTGAATGATAATAATAGTAATAATAATGGCTTATTAACAACAAAATATATGAAAAAACAAGTACATCATTCATGAATAACAAATCAATTAAAATTATAAAGAAATTAACAAAACATGAAAATTGACATGAATATATCTTATGCAAGAATATAATAAAATTGTAATAAAAAAAAAGAAAAAATTCAAAATCCAAAAAACTGTAATCCTCAGATCAAAGAAAATTTCATCAAAGGGTTTATTAGCGCTTTTTGTTATCTGTAAAACTGGACTTTTAACTTACTCCTGCACATCGGATAAGTTCTAGTTTCCAAAGTTTCAAAATGCAAATCGAAGCACTACAAAGCAAATTCTCTCAAGTAAGCAGGGATAGTCTATCCTAACGTTTGGTACCGAAGTTTTAGAAAAAAAAATTCATAATTTGTAGCTGTACTTAATGAGGTTTGGTTAAGTTGTAGCTGAAAGTTATATTTCACATTTACCTTTTTTTAATTATAACACTATAGTTTTTGTGATCTGGTTCAGCAAAGTATCTTATAAGGTAGATATTTGTAAAGGAATTTACAATCTAGTTGGGCTTATGCCCAACCTTGATATTGGTGCCATTTATCGCGAACAAGATATTTCTTTATCAGCAATTTATCAAACCAAAAACCAAAAAAAAAATCATCCTACGTCAATTTGCTAAAAAGTGGTCGACCAAGAATTTTGATAGAAAGAATGCTTGAAGCCTTTAAGGACAGAGTTGGAGTTTCACAGCGAAAAATAGGTCGAAGATTCGACTTTTCAAACACCATTTTATTTCCCGAAATAACTTGGTGTTTCGAAAAGAAAGTAAAGCACCAAAATATACCACGGCCCAGTTAGAAAGAATACCTCGGTGTTGGCGTGCGTTAAGACGCATCCATTTTGTCAATAAACTGATTGTAATAGATCATGAGAGATATTCCACCTTATCCCAGTCAGAGATAAAGTGAAACGACGGTTTTTATATCGATGACATAGAAAATACACCAGACAATATCAAACTCAAAGGTAAATCCAAATTTGAAGACAAAATTTTAGTGTGGTGTGCCATTTCTAAGGCTGAATTTATAGATTGGTCGTGTTCGAGGAGAAGTCGTAATTGCACAACCTTATTTAAAAGCGGATACAAGTCTATCTCTCAATGGTTCATTTTATGAAAACTTTTTTAAAAGCGAATACAAGTCTATTAACTTCCGGAAACTCCTCACCCTTCTATCTACCGCCATGAAGAAAGGAATTTCACTGTAATATTGAAGTAATTGTGTCACAATTAAACGATAAATAACAGATGTGCGGTTAACCGAATGAAAGTGCTATTCAATAACTGCGTGTTGCACTTAGCGATGTTATAGACTATTTATATGGTCCATCGTAATTTCGGCCTGATGCATCCGATCTCTAGTAATAACACTGGATTAATCGATCTTAAAATATTAAATTCATATCGCCTCCAGATTAACGATAGAATTTGTAAACATAAAACTCAAAACTGTCCCTGATAATCAACCATTCCTAAATATATTGTTGATGACAATATTCGTATCTTAATCCTTTTTAAATGAAGCTTATACCTACATGTATTTATGTATAAAACTAAAAATCATCCTCCTATACTGCTTCTACCCTTTTCCCCCATTTTATTCTAAAACACGAACAAACTCGATTAGCCTCAGATGAAAATTCCTCAGGAGTTGTTTACGTTTAAGTGATTTATTTCCTGAGTAGAAAGTTTATCGATTCCCAGTGTTTACCCTTGTTCTTCCTCCACAATAAACAGATAACTGTTGCTCTTAAGATGGGAGTGGTGTTGCGCAATAGAAAAGATTTAGCAAGGAGAGGTTTTTTAAACTTTGGTTGCTATGCTATCGCATGCATAAAGGTAAGCCGAAGCTCGGAGGTTAATCGATATTTAAATGAGGAGATTTGAATAATAAAATATAATGGATTGAATTAATATACAGAAGACTACGTTAGAGCACTTTCAGAATTTAGAATGTTTTAAATCAAAAACTGTTTATATTTTAAATAAAGCAACAAGCTAACACACTACTTAATAGATAGGTTTAGAACCAGCTAAAATAACATACTTATCGCTCTTTCTCTTAATACGTGTTATTAGTGCTAATGTCACAAGCGCCATTTTATTATGGAAGGTCACTGTACATTATCCAAACAAACTCCGATACAATGGTATTCTCCCATAAGATAAATTTTATATTAGTTTAAATTTGTTCGAATAGTTATTTATTTATCGTATAGCTAACAAGGATTATACATCTAAAAGTTAAATTTTAAAGTCGAGGCCATTGATCCAGTCTAACGCGGGGTCAGTTGCTTCAAGGAAGCCACTCATCTTACCTCCAATGCTGTTAGGGGTGTAATGGGACACATTACGACCATCTTATTTCAAGACATTAATTCAATCTGTTATAATTTTAAAGAATATCAAAACTTAATTTGTATGAAATTAAAAAGTAAAATTATATAAATATTAATGCGTTTCCCGCCATTGGGTATTATTGCGAAACATTTCGCAATAATATTAAACGCGTATTTCACTCAGATCCTTTTATGCACAATCAACATTTTCTGTAGTTCAGTTTGTAAAGCTAGTCATGTATAAACCCAATTAGAATAGCTTTGTATCACATATACGAATCAAGAGAATGACTGTATTACATCATCCACGTAACCAGAACTATCGAGAACTTCACAAGGAAGCTGGGGATTCAACGAGAGAAAAGAAAAGTTAGAACGGATCAAGGAGAACGAAACAAGACACTTGCTTCCAAGTCGCGAAGCCGGTCAAACGTGCGGACCCTAAAAGTAAGAGTAAGAAAGGGTTTACCGCAAAAAACTAGGTCCGAAGTAGCCGACCAAGTCAAATGTGCGGACCCCTTAAAGTAACAGTAAGAGAGGGTTTACCGCAATCCATTGTACTTAAATAAGAAAAGTACATATAGTAGCAAGAGGTATTTCTTGCCTAAAAGTGAAGTTATGTTTAAAACTTGATTTCCCATGCTTACTACATCAAGGCTTTTGTCTGGAATCCCGGATACCTTGAGGCGTGAAGAAAGAGTTCTAATTCAGTGAACAAGTGCATCACCTCCAGAGGAAGCGATTAGACTATAAAGTTATATGGCCATTAGTGTAACGATATTAAGGTTAGTAATTATTAATACTGTTTTTTAATCTGATCAGACCAAACAGTTCAATTATATGTAAAAGTTACCGTATCTCGCCTTATATGTATGTATAGAATCTAAGTAACATTTCAGAATAACCATAAAGAATTTTGTAGTAAATTATATGTAAATTAAAAAGCTCATTTATCAATATATAAGTATATTTTATAATCATTTTGTTTTATTCAAATCTTGTAATATAAACTTCATTGAAAAAGCATATTAATCAAAAGGAATTGATTGAAACAATTAATAAGTAAAAAAGAGGGATTCATTTCAGTTCACTTACGTTTTCATACACGCTTTGAGAAATAAAGACGTAAGTCCCATTTCGGATTACCCGCTTTTATTTAGAGTTTCTTTTTCTTAATCTCTCCGCTGACTATTTAGCTAACCGGCATTTTAATAAATTCAATTATATACCTTAGAAGGAGTAAATATTCTTGGCGCCCAACTAAGCAGTAATTGAAAAATCAATTACTTATTTTTCAACTTTTTAATCTATATCTCAATATTTAGGGCAACTGCGGCATTTAGTTATTTCAGCACCAAAGTTATCAATTGTTAACAGCAATCTCGAATCCCTCGAGACAAGGGATATTATTAATATATGCCAGTGTTTAAGGTCTGTTACAGGGGGCACTCATATTGTGAATAGTCTGGCGAGGTTCTCCGCATTCGCAAGTTGGTGTATCAGTCACGACAAATTCCATAGGACGTTCTTATTCTATTGAGTGTCTTCCACTCATGGCGAGGAAGCTCCATTCCTGGTAAGGGTAAGGCAGCATCAATGATATGAGCCGCTTGAACGGGTTTCAAAGCTGCCCAATACTCTCTCCATCTACCATTTGGGTTGAAATCTTCTGCTATAAAGTTGCTCTGCTAGCAGTAGTTTAGGAGATCTCGACTTCAGTCTCGACAGGCCAGTATCAGGCAAATCATTGTGTACTGGAAGATGGGGATTCGATATTATTTTATTATATTCTCTTACCAGGCTTTCCTGCCTCCAGATGGTGGGAGGTGTAATATGGCTTAGAACCGGGGGTGTACTTTTTAAACAACCGCTAATTATTCTCATGGTCTTGTTGAATTTGATATCGATCTTCTTTGCGTGACAGTTGTTTAACCAGACTAGGGCGCAGTATTTAGCTACCGAGTAAACAAGGCTAAGAGCTGACGTTCTAAGGGTGGATGCATTCGCACTCCAAGCAGTACCGCAGACCTTGTAGATTATGTTATTTCAGGTGCTTATTTTAGCTGCGGTGTTTTCTAGATGTTTTTTATATGAGAGTGTATGATCCATTGTTACTCCCAGATATTTTGGTTAAGGATTATAACGTAGTAAGTTGTTATTGAAATACATTTGCGGCTCTAGACGTGCTCGTATATTACTGAGGTGAAAACACGACACTTCTGTTTTATTCATATTCGGGTTAGTCTCCAGTCGGCGAAGTATTTTCCCAGCACGGATAGATCCTCTGAAAGTATACCATTAATTCCCTCTATGATTTTACTCCTGCATGCAAGAGCCAGGTCATCGGCATATCCAAACTTTTTTGACTTTGTGTGTGGCATGTCAGAAATATACAGCACAGGTGCAAGTACCGATCCTTGAGGCAATCCATTATTAAGATGTCTCATTTTACTCTTGCTCTCTCCTGTTATTATTTGGAAGGACCTGTCGCAAAGCATGTTGTTTAATAAAGATGCTACCTGGCCGCATGGTACTACGTTTAGAAATTTGTAGAGAAGGCCTTCTCTCCAGACTGTATCATATGCCGCGGTCAGGTCAACATACACCATAGTTGTCTTCAGCCATTTCTGAAACCCTGCTTCAATGTGCGTTGTTAAACTGAGTACCTGGTCAGCACAACTGCGGTTGGGTCTGAAACCAGCCTGTTCAACGGGAACCCGTCTAAGTCGGTTTAATAGCAATCTTTCCAGAAGGTTATAACACGAGCTTAATAAAGCTATCGGAAGAAAACTTTCAGAAAGGTTCTTGAGTTTATTCGGCTTCAGGACAGCAATTATTTTGGATTTCTTGAGCTCTGTGGAGATATTCTGTCAATAGGATGTCTGAGTAGAATTTACTCATTCACATCCTTGCGTGTTTCCCACAGTTCTTGAGGAATTCTGGATGGATTCCGTCAAATCCAGGTGCTTTGCCAGATTTAGTGTCATTCAGTGCCTTATTTACCTCCTCTACTGTGAATGGCCTGGAGTATTCAGGATGGGCTGTTGTTGTTTGGCGGCGGAGTGTCAGTTGCTTTTTAATGTCTGCATGTTGTCTTGTATTTGGGACCTTAGACAGTGTTACAATTCGTGCAGCGATTTGATCAGCTGATACTTCCAGTGGACCACAAGTGGGTGGGTTAGAGCTGTCTAGTTTTTTCAGGAGGCTCCAAGCTTTCCTACTAGATCTTTTGAAGTCCATACTACCTGTCGTTTCTCGCCATTTTTTTGCGATGTTCTATGTCCAGTCGATTAAGGAGTTCATCCGCTGTCTCAATGTCCCCGCTATTCTGAAATTCCTAGTAAAGCTGTTCGGTCTCATTCCTCCACCCCGGGATATATTCTCTACGGAAGCCCCGAGGTGCGTACCTTTTTGCTGTTGATAATATGGCTTTGATGAATATATTATAATTGCTGCTTTTTGGAGGGATCCATCTAACGACTTTGTCTAAGTGCGCAGCGAATTTATCCTATTGGATCTTAACAAGATTCCACCTAGACATAGGTGTAGAGTGGATTACCGGGATTTTAATTACAATTTCGAGAACTACCGGGCGATATTGGCTAGGTGGAAAGTCGTCTAGAACTTTCCTTGAGATTGGAATTAGGTGTTTTCTGGAATTTTCCGACACGAAGCAGATGTCCGGGTTGGTTTTAGTGTTCCATGCAGCTGACCTGAAAGTATTTCGTTCTTTAGCATCGAAGATTAGGTGGACATTGTGGGTGTCTGTTCAATTCGCAAAGCGATCACCATTCTCATCAGTGGTGTGATATTTCCAATCAGTATAATGGCTGTTAAAGTCACCTGCATATATTGTAGGATATGGATACGTATCTAATACATTATTAGGCCAAAACGCTTGTGGTGGCTTATAAACATTGACTACAGTAATATCATCTATTTTTGTTACTACTTGCTGAACGTTTGAATTTACTGTGGAATTTAATAATAAAACGTTCCCAATGTCTTTCCGAACGTAGGTTGCATTTCCTATAGTTAAATAACAAAGAAGAATTAGGTATAATGATAGTAATTAAAAAAGTTACTTTTTGTTGGTATGTGCTTATTAACGTAAGTTGATTTTTATCCAAATTTAATAATGCGAGATTAGATGTTATACATTTTTGTATTGCTCCGATTAAATGTTCAACTCATGAATATTATAAGTCAACCCTTAGTCGACAGAGAGAAAGTAATTTTTCCACATCTTCACAAGAAATTGGGCCTTACAAAGCAATATGTTAAAGCTCTAGATTTGCAAAGTAACTGCTTCCAGTACATACGTGAAAAGTTTCCACGTCTAAGTTACGAAAAAATTAAAGCTAGAGTATTTGATGGGCCTTAAATTAGAACTTTAATGAGAGATCTATGAACGAAGCCTGGACTTCATTCACGATGGTCGCGAATAATTTTCTTGAAAGCAAAACAGCCTGCAATTATAAAGATCTAGTGTAATCAATGCTTAAGTAAATTCACCGCCTAAGTCGAAATATGAGTATAAAGCCTCATTTCCTTCATAGTCTTCTCTGTAGCCTTCATAGTCATCTTGATAAGTTTCCTGAAAATTTAGGTGCTATAAGCGATTAACAAGGCGAGATATTTCATAAAAATTTAAAAATTATGGAAATTCGGTACCAAGGAAGATGGGATCCTCATATGATGGACGACTACTGTGCGAGTGTTCAAAGGGACTACCAAACCAAAATACGCAGCAGAAAGTGCTAGAAACGAAAATTTATTCCCTGATTCCTGTTTTTCATTTTACAAATACTCTTGTAATTTTACAATAATTATTGCGTAAATACTTGCACTATAAGCATGACTAATTAAATATTGTAACTAAGTAAGTAACTATTTAGCCGCATTAGTGATACTACAAAAAGCATAGTACAATAAACAGTTTAATTTTGACCTGATACGCAAAAACTAATCGGATTTTTCGGATTCAGCACACCCGAATTAGCAAAAAATAACTCTCGCTTAAAAGTCAGTTGTGTTGGCAATATTGGCTAGTGTTATTTATTTAAGGAATTCGTTAATAAATGCATATCATAGTCAATCTTTATTGATAAAATCTAAATCCAAATTTACAGTCCAATTGTATTTGTTGAACAAATAGAACATAATTAAGCGAAATTAATTATTCATATCAAAAGACAGTGGTGACCTAAAGGACAAGTGCATACATATATACAGAGTGCATCAAACAATGGACCATTTATAAATAATATAGCGACATACATATCAATTAATTACGTATTCCGTTTCTAAATCAAGCGGCCATCAGAGGTACGCGCGCGCACCCATAAGCGAACGTATTAATCTTCAATCAGGACCAAAACACGCTAATTAACCTGAACTATATATATTGACTAATTGCCTTGACGGATTGCCTGCGTATCGTCCATATAACTATCGGTCTCATGCGCTACCCAAGGCACGTAATCTATACAATGACCAGTGGCTGGTTGATGTTCGCCGTGGATTCACATGGAATTTCGTGCCTTGCAGTGATAAATACTCCCTTTTGCTGGACGCGTAATTCGTTCTTATCGAATTTAGATGTTCTGAAGAGAGATTAGATTCACAACATACAAAGATGGAAGATATAAACGTACTTTCTTATTGATTAATTAATTCGAACGTATGAAAAATAAAACAAATTTGAGAATTATCGGTGGAAGGATTCGCACTATAAAGTGTAGTAATGTCGATAGCCTAATGAATTAAAATGTTTTAGCGTCCTTTCATTGCTAAACTTGAAAAATAAAAAATTGTTTTACATCTGGACACGATTATATTCCCAGCGTCAACGAGGTGCTACCCAGAAATTATCGCAATTTAAACGTAGCGCGCGATGGTGGTACAGTTCTACAGCACTAGATGGTGCAAGCTACGTCTATACTAAGTCAGTCTGTCAGGCGGTACTTTGTTGCAGTTCATAAAGTTCTTTCTAAATTTAAGCCATAAGAATACTTTAAAATGACTAACGTGTAAGTATTACAGCGCGTATTTATGTGTATTAGGAAGAGATAAAGTACGAACTGCAAAGAAACACTTTCTGAACTATAAATGGTGACAAAGAGTTTTTGTATTTACATTTGTTGAGTTGTGTAAATTATTCTACGTCACTCTAATATTTGATGTGAAAGAGCAAAGAACGTGAAGAACGTAAAATTCTGCTTCAACTTGGTAAAACCTGTTACAGTTTTTTGTTTGTTTAAAAGTTTAGCGTGGATAGAGTTATACCGCCCTGTATTTAAATTTTACATACGAATTTAGTACTTAATATTCTTGCGTCAGAACTCCTGGTTTATGAATTTATGTATGCGATTTATTTAACAATTTGCATAACATCGTCATCCAATATCACGAACTGTCGTTGATAAAACTTTGAGGAGGTACAACAAGGCCCGAAAATGATAGAAATTTGCCGAAAAAAGGACGACCAAAAGCCTCAACTAATGAAGCTATTGCTCAAGGTATTGCCATACCATTAGAATAATTGCCACAAACTTGTTTAATCACAGATTAAACAATATCATTTTAATATATTTATTTAATCTATCTATTTAGTTAGGTATCTCCAGACGGCAACATACGCCAATCAAACCTAAGCCGAGAATCATCAAAGCGACCCCATTATGATGACAGGCAACTTCCCTTGTTGAGAGTTGGCACTTTGTTTAATCTCATATCGAACATCATTTTAATCTTAATAAGATAGTTTTCTTCTAATTTTATAATAATCGTACTGTATATGTTACGTATTATATTTTAGCAATCAAATAATTCGCATATCCAGGTCAGGTATTTAACCTAAACTAGTTCAGTATACTGCTGATGCAAAATAATCATAGGTCAGGTATTTAAAATAAACCAGTTCATTATTCTAAACAGTCATCGCATAAAAATTGTGAAATACAAGAATTAATAGAACATCAAACTGCATTACAAGCATCTGTGGAAACTCCGTAATTAAGTGAGGTTATATATCAGCGATACCGCAACAAATATTAAATGTCTTCGATTTTTAATTACACTTATTTAATGTATGTAAAGTCAACATGTTTAGAACCGCTAGAATTAAGTTGTATATAGAATTTGTATATATACCATAATTTTTGTTAAATAAATCATTAAGGAATGTCCTGTTCTTTAATCAATATTCAAACTTCTACTACATCTCTCGCACTAAACTATGATATAAGTTGCCGTTCAGTAGCCAGAATATTGAAGATCGAAAAATATCATCCGAATACACCACATTTAGTGCAAGAATTATTGGACGGGGATTATGTTCGTAGAATTGAATTTTGCGAAAGGGTGATGGAGATTTAAAAAATGACCAATATTTTACATAAAATTTGCTGTTTGAGAAGCTGCGGTTTGTTCGAATGGTATAGTTAATCGCCATAATTGTCGATATTGGTCCAAAAAGGTAACCCTCATTGGATTCTAGAAACGCGTACACAACATCGCAGAAATTAAACGTTTGAACCGGTATTTTCAGGAACCGCATTATTGGTCCTTTTTCATTCTTGGTACACTAACTGGACAGAGACATTTAGATCTTTTACGTGATCAGGTTGTTTCTAATATTGATGAAGATGAGAAATTACCCGTTGGTGCTTGGTTCCAATAAGATGGAGCACCCTCTCACAATACCCATAATGTTAGAAGTTTCTTAAACGAATCATTCCCAAATCAGTAAATTGGTCGTAGAGGATTCTTTGAATGGCCCACACGGTCTCTAGACTTAAATCCTTAAACTTTTACCTTTGCGGTCATTTCAAATTTGTGGTTTATACTAGACGACCGCATAATCTGGACGAGGTACACCAGAGAATAATTAAGGGAGTGCAATTAATTGGTGAGGAGGCTTGGCAAATGTCATTCAAGAGAATTTGTTCACAGACTTGCATATTGTCAAGAAGTGAACGGTTATCATTTCGAAACCTTGCTTAATTGATTTTGTTTATATTTTTTGTAAAAAGCTATTCTTTGGAGACTGGTTATGTAAAATTTAAGAAGGTATAAAACCCCTTACCACAATTAATAGTCGTATCCTATATACGTATTTCGATAACTAAATTGTCATCATCAGTAGGTAAAACCACTAATCAAAGTGTCGCACATGGAGCACAGTAAAGCTAACACATATAATTACGCAACAACTTTACGCGGCGTCCATACACTGTCTTTAAAATAAAAATATACCGACTAAAAATTACGACAACTATACCATTTTTATATACCATTTTTAGATACATTAGTAATTAGAAATAAACATAAAATAGAAATCGATATTTTCCGTAAAGCAACCAATGTCAATAGATTCATCACCGCGGATTCAAATCATAGTTTTCAACATAAGGCAGCTTCTTTTAGATTCTTAGTCAATCGGTTTCTAAACTTTCCCTTGACAGAAGAGAGATATAAAGTAGAATTAGATTTCATTAAAAACATAACGAAGTATAATGGCTTTTACATAGAACTAATTAATAAATTAATTAATTAGAAAAACGAAATTAAAAAGACAATTCGCGAATCCACAAGTTTGATATCTCAACGTAACCAGGAGAAAAATACATGTGCTTACCATACCATCCAATCATGTAAAACATTAATAGAGGTGTTACAGAACAAGATCTCCAAGTTGCTTTTCGGACCGAAAACACCATCAAAAGTCTCCTAGGTAATACCAAAGATAAAGTTAATTTGAATTTGAAATCAGGTATATGCGAAATTAATTGCGATGATTGTAATTTGAAATATATAGGCCAAACGAAACTATCAATAATAACCTGTTTTAAAGAATACATATCACATATTAAATTCAATAGATCAGAAAAATCTAACGTGGCCAATCATTCATTAAACACAGATCACAATATGTGGATTAAAGTGTTAAAACTTGTAAAAGCCATCAATAATCCCCGAGGTCTTGACGCATATGAAAGCATTAATATTGTTAAAAACAAACATAAGACGATTAACGCAGACGCGGTTCCATCCCTTACAGTTGTCTTTTTTCATTCTTATAAAAGACGAAGAAGAGTTGAAGG
This sequence comes from Melolontha melolontha, assembly GCA_935421215.2. Taxonomy (NCBI): domain Eukaryota; kingdom Metazoa; phylum Arthropoda; class Insecta; order Coleoptera; family Scarabaeidae; genus Melolontha; species Melolontha melolontha. Next base: position 14,723,566 of record OW285235.1, read on the forward strand.
CGTGCGAATAGAGACTAAATACATGTGGTTGCAGTTTTTTAAAGAGAAATAAATTGTCGTAATTTTTAGTCGGTATATTTTTATTTTAAAATCAGTGTATACGTGGACGCCGTGTAAAGTTGTTGCGTTATTATATGTGTTAGCTTTACTCTGCCCCATGTGCGATATTTTGGTTAGTGGTTTTGCCTACTGATGATAACAGCTTAGTTGTCGAAATACGTATTTAGGATACTATTATTAATTGTAGTAAGGGGTGTTACGCTTCGCATATATAATAATATTTTAATTTATTTTTAAATAATATTTTATCTGAAAATATCTCGCATATTAAAATATTAAACTTAACTTAGACATTTTTCTGTACATATTCGTTTGCAAAGAGAAAGGATTTCTTTTGTTATATCCCTAACAGGGAGGCCCTCGAAATATACCTGCTTACAACCATAACGTTCACTGTGGAATTTCTATGGTATATTTAGATGTTAACTTAAGTTGTTTAATTTAATTATGTACATCTTCTTTTATGTGTTGTGTTTCATATCATTTGAAAGCTTGTTTCACAAGGGATATTTCAATAATATTTATGTCATCAATAGAATACCTCTTCAGGTCGCGCCTTTTATTAATTATTATACAAGATATCGCCCTCTCTTCGACTTAGGGGTCATAAACAACAGACCTTTTTCTAGACCAGTGTTACTTCGACACGAGTCAGTCTTCTCGTTAGAACCATCGTAAGATACACATCTTACCCGCCGTGCTGTTCAAGTACCGGCCATGATGCACGTGCCCTTGCATCTTCGCAACTAGAAGGTAATCTGTATTGTTCAATATATATTATTCTTTGATCTAATTCACATTAATTCAATTAACTAATTTCTTGTTCCTCCGGCCAAACATCGCTTTACATATACTTGTCCAAGTATATCTTCGAAGACCACGTGGCCGACTATCTTTGCAACTCAAAGGTAACTTTGTATTGTACTATACAGAGGTTATTTTATATTATTTCACATTTAATTTCCTGCCCAATTTAACGTTCGTTTCAGTATATTTTGTGTTAATTTTTAATTACTTGTTTACCGTTCAATTGCTTTTATGTAAATAATAAATACAAACTTTAAGGACAATGTTCCTGTGTTTTAGTTAGTAAGTTGTAATATATTTATTAAATTTAACCATTATCATACACGTCCTGGACCTTTGACGATACCTCATCAGCACCACTAATTATTTTACTTTAAATAATTCAAATTATTATTAGCACAGCCGCCCCAACCAATAACGTAAAAGCCCGTGTTTGTAATAGGTGTTTTATACTTTTTTGAGGATTTATATTTTTGTGTAAATTTTTCTTGTTCCCGATAAAATTTGCATTATTAGATTTATTCAAATATCTTTGTCGTTGATGAACAAAAGAATGCCAAACCTTATTATTGCTGAACGCTCATAGCAGAACTCTATTGAAATTCGTAAAAATATACAAAGTGCTGCTAAACCGAAAGTCTGATTCGGATATAGATATACTCACCGAATCCCTGATTTGTATTTAATTTAATAGTGGACAGTCTAATTAAAATCTAAGTAGCCATATCAAAGTATTTCGAATGGTTCCATACATTTGCCTAACCCTGTATATTTAAATACATTTAATATATGTAAAAGACCAAACTCTCATTTTTATTATAAAACACACTGTATATAGAAGATATTGCTGGGAGATTAGTAGCAGGAAAACTTATAACCGCAAAACAAAATAATAGATTGTTAAATAAAATAGAGTTAAAAAAGAAATGAACATGTCTGTTTCATTTACCTTTCAAATCATGGCGTCCACAATAAGAAGAGCTAACACAAATCTCAACAAGAAATATCATATTTATGTAGAACACCTCCCATGTGGTATACAAAGTTTAAATAGAGCTTAATGAACAAGTATCTAATCAGAGCATTCTATGCCGCATTATGCTTTACACCTTAAATAATATGCTTAATTACCACGAGTGGATGACATTCTTCCTTTCCTACGCTCATAAATAATAAATAATATGATAAAGTATAAACTGCAGCAATGTGTCTGCCATATATCAAGTGAATGTAGTTTAATTAAAGACCAAAGGAAACAAATGTGATGTTCCACATTTCTACTGAATTAATTAAGTCAGTGTCGTTAATTAAACAAACAAATCCCTGCCTTCTGACCGTCAAGTCAAATAGTTAATTAATTAGAGTTTTACTAAATGCGAATCGCACTGCGAACCGGAAGTTTGAATTTGATTTCTTAATTGGATTAAGTTTTTCTTGTTAGTTTATATATTTTCATTCATTCGTCGTTACTAACGACTATAAAAGAAAAAAATAGATCATAATGTAAATATGTCCACAATCTGAAAATTATATAACTAATATATATATATATATATATATATATATATATATATATATATATATATATATAGATAATTATTTCGTGACCTATGTATGTTATGGTAAATTCAATTTGTTGGCGATTTAAGGTCTGGTTTTACTTTAAAATATATATATTTAAAACAACCCTACATGTTTCGGCAAATGAAGCCTTTATCAAGGAATATAAAATATAAATGACAGTATATTAATGTCATACATTTGAGTTGCTATGGATAAAATTATTCAAAGATACATTCCAATTGAATAATAATAAATCATGCCTTAGTATTCAAAAATAGATAGACAACAAAAACAGGGAAACGCAAGACATGAGTTATTATTATGTATGCGCCCGTGGAGCGTCTTAAGATGTAAAGCTGTCGGCATTCGCCTTAAACGAGAAGGAAAACCACGAAAACCTACTCGGACAACCAGACAGGAATCAAAACACGGAACCGTCAGCATGATAAGCAAAATGTATATGTATATTTGTAAATACTCTTTCAACATAGTTATTATCCCAGATTTACTTCCAACCATTGAAGGTGCTCCCTCAGTCGTAATTACAGATAATTTCGTTAAATCCAAATCCATTATGGAACATTTTTCCAGAAGAGCCTTAAGCATGTCACTCCCCTTGGTTTGACTTGTCAAAGAACTCATGCCAGTCAGTTCTTCACTCACTTCAAAATTTTGCGTTACACCTTGTAAAAATATTAAGAGTTGAGCAGTGGCACTTATATCTGTAGATTCGTTGAGTGCTATAGAAAAATACTCAAAACTTTTCGATTTCGTAGCTAATGTGGTAAGTCTTCTTTGAACAGTCATCCGATTTAGTTGAATTTTCTCAAACCTCTTTGCATCTTTCGGACACATTTTTTTTGCGGCGATATCTAAACACTGCTTAACAAACTCACCATCTTTAAAAGGCCGACAAATTTTCGCTATTATTCGAGATATTTCAAAGCTAACTTCAATAGCTGTTTCAGCATCTTTAATTGGTTTTGTAATCATAGCTTGCTGGCCTATTAGTTCCCTTTGTAAAGTGGAAATTTTTTGCATTCGATTTTCGCCGGTTAATTTGGTAAAAGTATGATGCTGGGTTTCATATTGCCTTTTCACATTATATTACTTCGGAATAGAAATACTACTCTTGCATATTAAACAGACACTTTTGTTATGCGATGAAATAAAAAAGTATTTTTACGACTACGTTTTTTACTGGGGCCTGGTTTATCTATATCAAAATTGATATTATATTGTTACGTAGGTAGATGCCAAGTTCGAACGACGAAATATTTATTCTTCACAGATTACAATTCAAACAATATAACGTTCGCTTGTCCGTAGTTAAAACTTAACTGCCCCGATAGCGGGCGATGTGTTGTATTTATACGAGTTACCTAACATCGAGAAGCTACCACATTGTTTGGGGATAATACCGACGTGTTTCGCGAATCTTAGAGTAATCTAGTTGGTTCGACAGATTTCTAGTCTCGTAACAATGTGCTTGGAACGACGAGGAGCATACCTGTCCTACGTAGTAAACCTGAACAAGAAAGTAGTAGGTACTTAAAGATACATATCTTACTAACAATTACAAAAGTTACATATTTATTCTATTCTGTCATTAAAGCATTCATTACATTTATTTATCGCGTTATATTAAGAATTCTAAAACTAACTCTGATTAAAAAATTAATGTTCAAATATTTTGTATGTAATTGTATAACGACTTTTGAATGACCCTTGTTAATTGTCAATTAAAAATATCGCCATACTACGTGATAGGTACATATTGAGAACTATGTGAATTAAAATAGTATTTACCATTCAAATACTAATACAAAGGATATGGTAATTTGAAGAAAATTAAGAAAAGAATATTAACGGAAGAAAAGTATTTATATTCTAGCTAATATATTTTGAAAATAAAAAAGAAAAACTAATTTTTACGAAATTTCTACCGTTGCCATAGAGAGAAAAAAAAGTTGTTTAATAGAGAATTTTCACTGTTGTTTCAGAAAGCACGCATCTGCAAATTAGCAATTTTAAAGTTTATAAAAAACAGTATTATAACATAAAATGAATTCTAAAAATATTAAATATTTAAAGATAAAGTACATAACCTGCATTTAAACAAGGATCCGCTCCAGAAAAGTGTTTAATTATTATTATTTCATAATATCGGCTATTGTCCATATAGAAGCCCATATTGTTGACCAGTAGTAAGCCGAAATAAATCAAATATTAAAGTTTTGGAAAGAGAAACATATCAGAAGGTGTTTTAACAAGTAAATTTAGCATATTTACCTGCTATATTTATCCTGAAAGTCGCGAGAAAAAAATTCTTCAATCCTTGATCCTGAGCTATTGTTCCTGTCCATATTTCTTCTAAGTATAATATTTAATTTATCAGCTATATACCCTTTTATTAGAGGAACTAGTATCGCTTCATTTTGGCGAATCCCAACGTGTGGCACTTACTTTAATCAATAAATAATAATAATAATTAATCTAAATTCCCTTCTACCATATAATGGTGTCGGGACAAACTGTATTTTTTATTCTAGGCGTCTACAAATTCTTTTCATCCTTTTCTTTCTTCCGCCATTTTTTTTGCTTCTGTCCATGTTCTTTCCTTTGTCTCCAGTATTTTCGCTATTACTCCATCCCATTGCGTTTTTGGCCTACCCCTCCTTTTGTTTTTCAGTATTTTTGCCTCCCACACTCTTGTAGCTGGTCTTACGCCTTCCATTCTTTGCAAGTGGCCCCACCAACCCAACTGTCTCTTTTCTATGAATTTGAGTGTTGATTCTATTTCCAGGTCTTCTCGTATTTTCATGCTTCTTATTTTATCTAGTTTGGTAACTCCTCGGACTCTTCTAGGTATTTCATCTCGACAGCCTGTAACTTGCTTTTTTGCCTCTCGCTTAAAACCCAGTATTCGCAGCCAAATGTTAGTAGGAGTCTAAATATCGCTTTAAATATTTTCATTTTTGTGTCTCGCGAAATTTCTTTTTTGTTTATGAATTTCTTGTTCATCATATAATAGAGCTTTAACGTTTTCTCTATTCTCTGGTTTATTTCTACTTCTTGTGTGTCCTTTTCGTCTATTGGGACTCCAAGATATTGGAAAGTCTTCACTTGCTCTATTTTTACCCCGTCTATTTCTATATTTATGCTTTTTGGTGCATCCTCCTATCGTCATCACTTTTGTTTTTTTTCTGTTTATTTTCATTCTGTGGTTTTCCAGCTCTGTGTTCCATATTTATAGATTCTGTTGTAATTCTTTTTCACTTTTAGCGATTATAACGACATCATCTGCGAAAACTCCCTCCGAGATATCTACTCTTTGTAGTTGTAAGTGTCCAACATTGTACTTGCTAGTTTTTGTGGTACATTTCTTTATTATTTCATCCATATATGTTACGAAAAGCGTTGGGCTTAAACTGCCTCCTTGCCTCAGACCGTTTTCAGTTGTAAATGTTTCAGATTCTATATTATTATTTATGATAGTGTTAACGTTGTTACTGTAAATTTTTCGTATCAATCTTATTATTTTAACACTTACTCCTCTTTCTTTCAAAATATTTAATACTTTTTCCCTCGGTGTTTTGTCGAACGCTTTCTCCAGGTCTATGAACCCTAGAAATACGGTTTTTTTTCTCACATATGGCTTTTTGGGTTATCTGTTTCAACGTGAAAACGTGATCTTGCGCACTTCTCCCTTTTCTGAATCCACTTTGCGCCTCATTTAATGTACTCTCCACTATATTTCTAATTCTTCCATCTAAAATTTTCTCGAATATCTTCATGGCTGTACTCAGTAGTGCTATGCCCCTGTAGTTGTCACAGTCTCTCCTGTCTCCTTTTTTATGTATTGGTACTATTAAGGCCCGGTGCCAGTTTTCTGGGAAGTTCCCTTCTTTCCATATTTTGTTAAGAATTTTCAAGAACAACTCCCTTCCTGTTTCTCCCATGCTTTTGATCATCTCTGTTGTTATCTTGTCATATCCTGGTGCCTTTCCGTTCTTTAATTTTCGTATTACCTCTTCTAATTCTTGCATAGTTATCTCCTCTTCTAAATTTTCTTCCACTTTTTCTTCATGTTCCCAATTCAGATCCTTCTCCGTTTGCTCAGTCAGAAGTTCTTGAAAATATTCTTTCCATCTGTTGATTATATCTTTAGGTTCTGTCAACATATTTCCGTTTCTGCTTTTGATGTACCTTGTTTCTTGTATTTTTCCGTCTCTTATCGATTTTAGTGCTCCATAAAATAGTTTTTGATTTTCCTTGCTATTTTTTTCTATTTCTTCCCCAAATTTTTCCATTTGTCCTTCTTGCCGTTATTACTAATTCTTTTACTTTTTTTCGTTCTTGTTTATACGTGTCGTACTTTAATCAGAAATAATAAGAAATCTCTAGAACACACATCTTAGTCTCACTTCAATATGTATAATATATAATAAAACGCAATAATTACAGTCATAGGTTCAGCAACTTGTATGTAATTTTGTGTTGCAAATTTAAGTTGGATTCACAGAAACGTACTTTAATAAACTTTTAATAAACGTATCAAAGATCATCAATATTCCTACATCAATCGGAAAACTGACTCAACATAGGCTAATCATTTATTAGAGAAGGACCACGATTTTAATTTACAATTTGATATTCTCCATGTCGACAATAAAAGGAAATACCTGAACTGCTTAGAATCATTAGAAATTAATAAACTCAAAAATTTTGATATACTATTAAATGATAAATTAGACTTGAATTCTTCCCTGTTGTTAAATTTTTTCTGTGAAATGGGGTTTGCCAAATCGCTCTGTTACTTTATTAAATTTTGTACTTTCCCCATTGTAAAATTTCCTGTTGTTAAATTTGTCAGTTCTGTGAAATGGAGTTTTGCCAAATTGTTCTGTCACATTAATTTTGTACTTTCCACGAATTTAGATACAGTTTAGGTTGACATATAGCAATTAAGGTCATAGTTTGAAGTAACCTGATATGGTTGTGTTGGATATATAGTATGTAACATTAGTTTATTGTTATACTTTAAGAAACTACTATGTAGCGAAACAGCTGTTATATGTATTTTTTAAATATAGTGTAAATTTACAAACATGATTTGTGTGTTTTATTTTAATTTGTCTATTACTAACTTATTATTGGGCCAGCCTGTGTACATGAATTTACTATCATGAAAACCGCAGTCAAAAATAAAAATCGTGTGTGAGGGTTTTTCATTAAAACAAACCCATGAATTTTAAATGATTTTTGTTCCAACCCACGGGGTCCCACTGTATTTGCATTTAAATGGTTGTACAGAATTTCTTCAAAAATTTTTGAAAAATTACACAAAATCGCTATGAGTCTTTATTACAAATGAAACAGACATGCAATATACATATCTGTAACTGTACACATGGACAATACACCTCGTATTTTCAGCATTTACTTTACTTTACTTTACTTTTTAAGAACAGATTTGTCTAATAAATAAAACACACATAAGATGTCTTAGATTTACACTTTATTATATAAATAAAGTGTAAATCTAAAACATCTTATGTGTGTTTTATTTATTAGTGATATGGATTTACATCAATCAAAGGTCGAAACAATTAAAGAACAGATTTGTATCTGTATAAACATTTACGCTCAAATCGCCTACGAGATATAGCTAATTTCGTCCTATAAGGTGGCACTATTTAATAAGTGACATCTGACGGACGAAAGAGACTATGCCGAAAAAGACGACCTTCGGCATAGTCTCTTTCGTCCGTCGGATGTCACTTAGTAAATAGTGCCACCTTATAGGACGAAATTTGCTATATCTTGTAGGCGATTTCAGCGTAAATGTAGAAAAAAAAAACACATTCTCACTGCGAACACTGTTACAGGAGCATCGCAGTTGAGAGCACAGACGACAATACATCGTCAAGCGACGCCGGAAGCAATGGCCGGACAAACGAGAACAAAAACCAACCTGATTATAAACCCCGAATACGTGGACAAATGTTCACCCAAGACACAGACACACACAAGACAGATATAAAAAATATAATCAACCGACTCACCGACGAAGAAGATATCCAGGATGCATTACAAAGATCAGGGCATATATTAATGGTTAACCCAGAAGAACCGACGATTCAAATTGAGTTAATAAGCAACCCCACAGAAAAACAAGAAAAAGAAAAGCCTTCCGTAAAATCGAAGAAGAGCCAACCGGAACCGAAAATCGAAAACTACGCATTCAGACACCCGAAAAAAACAACAAAAAGACAGAAAACCGACCACACAACGCCACCAATCGAAACAAAAAATTCCTACGACGTCCTCGAAACCAAAACCGAGGAAAAAATGGAAGAAGAAGAAGCAAGCGAGTTCACCCCACAACAGTCAACATCAAACAGCACACCCAGGGTAAGTGACAAAACAAACACCACACAAAACACAAACACCGAAACACGCAAAACACACCAAATCGCACAAATCATAATAACAGACAAAGACAAATGGGCATATATACGACAAATACTTAAAACACATAACATTAACACAGTACAAAACAAACTTGTGAAAACTGGCATTCACATCGAACCGAAAACTGACGAAGACTACCGCACACTTAAACACTTACTCAACACAGAACATATTCAATTTTTCACGTTTCAATTACGAAGTGAAAAAACAATTAAGGTAGTTATGCGAGGCATTCCTACCTTCATCACAGACAGACAGACACAGAAATTACAAACGACTTGACTGACCAAGGCTACCCGACACTAAAAATCAAAAGAATGAACGGCAAACACGGCATACCTGCACCACTTGTACTAATAGAACTGACGAGACAATACAAATCAATTTACAACATACACGACTGCTGCGGACTCACAATTAAAATCGAACCACTAAACAAACGGACAGACATAATACAATGCCACAAATGTCAGACATTTGGACACCACCAAAAGAACTGTAACATACACTACAAATGCATGAAATGCGGAGACGAACACTCAACACACCTATGTACAAAACCCAAAACAACCCCACCAAAGTGTGCAAAATGCGGTGGTCCTCACTTATCCACTTTCCTTAACTGTCCTAACAATCCAAACAACCCTGTAAACAAAACCACACCCAAACCCGAATACATACCAGCACCACCCCCAACAACGAACCCATGGACACAAAAACAAAGAAACACAACACCTAACACAACTGACGAACTAGCACTTGCCTTAGGCAATATGCTAATAACATTACACTCCACATACGCAACAACAGAACAGATACAATACTTCGTAACGCAAACACAGAAAATAATCACACTCTACAACAACAAACATTAAACACACACATGACTAAAACGAAAAAACCGATGACCAGTGACTTAAACGCAAAAAGCGACAAACACACAGACAACACATACGCAACACAGGACCGCTCAAAAACACACAACACACGATTATTTATTAATCAGACACAAACACGTCACAACCCTGGGAAAAACGAAACAATGGAGTGGAAATGGAGGCAACTCCGACCACAACAAAATTCAAGTCTCATATAAAAAAAAAAAAAAGCGTAAATGTATATACAGATACAAATCTGTTCTTAAAAAGATTTGTATCATTCGTATTACATTGCTTCACTAGCTTGACTGATGACGCATATAGATGGCAGAAACACGTGTCTTAAGCAGAAATAAATGCTGAAAATACGAGGTGTATTGTCCATGTGTACAGTTACAGATATGTATATTGCATGTCTGTTTCATTTGTAACAAATGCGTAATACGTGCATAACGTATTGATATACTTAAACCATTTTTGTATACGAGTCTTTAGTTGTATAATGAAGCTTCATCACCTTTTATATATGGTACTAATACTGGCTTTTTTCCATCGTGTGAGAAAAGTATTTTTCTGAAGAGAAAATTAAATATTGTTTTTAAAGGTATTATAAATACAATTCGACAATCTTTAATTGTCAGTAAAGCTTGGATTATATGCAAATTATGCTTTTCTAATTGCTTTATTTTATTAATAAAACATTTAATAAACTGAGAATACTCATCATTTTGTTGACATACCTTTTAAAAACAAGTTTATGAGTTTTCTATGTTTATTTAATGTTTTTGCAATAAAAAAGCATATTTTGCATATATTCCGAGCTATAATTATGAGTGATGGATGCAAACTTTATGCAATAACTTTATGAAAGCGCTGTTTAATATTCATGTCCCAAAAATAGATTATTAAACGTTGAAAATTTTTCTAGTGACGGCCAATGTAAAATTGCTAATTTAAACGGAGAGAGATATGTCGACACAACTAGGTCACGTTTTTATTTTGTTAAAAGGATTTTACAAAACAGTCTGTAGAATGTATCGAATTTGGTTTATGCTTATCATTTAATTAACACACCAAATTTCCCAATCAGATGCGCGATTGCTTCGTTAATATATCCATCGATAAATCAATTACTGCGCTGTCGTGTATGTTATGCTTTAATTAAAGAATATTTCCATATTTTTAGTATGTATTTTGTTTTACACAAATCGGACATGATTTGATAAAATCGTTATTTTAGTTCAAACGATTTTAATATAGATGAGATTAATCATAATTTAAAAATTACAGAAGCTATGTTCAACATTATAAATTTGTAATTTAATTAATACTGGTAGCCGTAACTTTGTGGTAATTCATTTTGAAAATAATAAAATAAAATAAAACAATAACTTTGTTATACCACTTTTAACAATAGTTATAAAAGTAGAGTAATTGACAGTATACTAAAGAAAAAACAGTTACAAGTGGCCCTTAGTTTAGTATATCCTAAAGATAGTGCTAATTTGAAACAATTTGTCTCGTTAACTTACTTCGGTAAAATAAGCGAGCAAATTGGAAATATAATTTCAAAAAATAATAGTAATGTTAGTATAGCTTACAAACCATATGTAAAAACAAGTAATTTCATTTTTAACGCAAAACCTAAAACAGATAACAATAATAAATCAGGATTGTACAAATTATATTGTAATGATTGTAAAAGTGTATATATAGGTCAGACTGGTCGAAGTTTTATTATACGGGTAAAAGAACACATGAGGTCATATAAACTAAGGAAGACAGATTCAACATTCGCAAACCATCTTATTACAGAAAGGCATACATTTGGTCATCATAAAATATTGCATTTGGCCGAGAAAGGTCGTAAATTAAATCTTTTAGAGTTCCTTGAAATTTTTAAAAGTGGAAACAACACAATAGATATTGTTCTTAACGACCAGTTGGATCTTATATATACACCTCTTTTCCAATGTTGTATATAATAGTTAAGTATATAGTAGTCATTTTAAATAACATCATAAACCACCCCCATATATTTCTGTGTCATTTATAAGATCTATGTAGGCTTGTAACTTCTGCATTTTGATAATGACATTGTATGTCGAAACTGCGGTCACTATTACATGTGCATAAAGTGGTATAACAAAGTTATTGTTTTATTTTATTTTATTATTTTGTAATTTAATGTTTGATGTTTATGACACTGCAGAAAAAGACGTGTTAAAATTGTGTAAAACATTTAGAATTAATTATAGTTCAAAGAATGTATCAAATCAACAAACATAATATCTGGAACCATTTCGTCAATCAATTGGGCGACTTTTATATTCTACTACTTCGTACATTTGCTAATTTAATTGAAAATTCCTATCTATTGAAGCAGTATTTTCATCAATAAATTTAATTACGAAGTATTATTGAACGTTCGCTATAAAGTAAATTGTTATACTAATATTATCAGTCGGTTGTACGCAATAATTACATAATGTATAATTTTGTATTTAAAATAAATTGATTTATTTAAGCATTAACTATCTGTACAATAACACATAACTTTGATAAATATACAGGGTATTCTTGATATAAAAAGACAACGTATTAAAAATGGAAAGATGTAATTATATAAAATATAATCCAAAATACTTTTCCAAAATTCCCTCTCATAAGCAACAAAAAAATTACAAAGATATTAAAAAAAAAATTGTGACGCCACTGTGCGACTGACTATATCATAAAAATTACAGAAGACGATATCTAACGCTGACAGACAATAACGAAAGGAGTAGTTTTGTTATTGTCCGCCAGATTTAAGTATCGTCTTTAATTCACTCTGTCTCCATTGTGTCTACACCAGCGATACACATACCGCGGCCCATTGTCGATATTTATGCGGCCCGCCAACGAATTTTAAAAATTGTTCGAAAAACTACAAAAGTAGGTAAAAATCCATTCAAATAAATATTTCTTAACTTTTTATTTTATTCTAAATTATAATACAATTAATCTCGGTATAAAAATAATAAAATTAATTAAGATTTTACAATTCGGTTACATTAAATTCTCTTGTGTTCTGTTGTTGTTGTCTCGTTGGATATTATTATTTAGTACCTATTTACTCTGTTCGAAGCTTGTTTTAGGGACAACTCTGCCCTACTACAATGTATTTGCTGCAGGGACTGAAACCATGAAAAAAATGAGTTCAGGTTCGGGTTCGGGTTAATCAAAATAAAAAGTTCAGGTTCGGGTTCGGTTCAGGGTTCAAAGTTTAAAAAAACTACATGTGTTTTATTAGTAGAAAATTTATTTTTCAAAGAAATGTTCGTTTAATTTTACAATTAATATATTTTTCAAGTTTTCTTCTTTTAAATTTGTTCTTTGTGGGGATAAAATGAATTTCAAGGCTGAAAAGGCCCTCTCGACGCTTACTTGCGTAGCAGGTACTGCCAATATAATCTGAGCCGCTTGATACAATACTGGAGTTTCCGTTTTATGTTGCTCCCAAAATAGTAAAATGTTTTTTTCTTTTCCCAGTCTTGGATATATTTCATATATACCAAATTCATTTTTAACTAAATTATCAATCGAAGCGGTGACATTTACATTTGAAGAATTTGATTTATAAAACCTTTCCTTCTTTTTTAGAACTTGTTCGAGCATATCTTCATCATCATCTGAAGAAAAATATATTTATTCTCTCACAAAATTCTCTTTTTCTCTTTCCATTTGAAAATTTTTCAAAATTTTTATTGTTTTCAAAATATGTTTTTTAGCATTTTCAACATCTTCGGGACTTAGAATGACCTTAAATCTGCTATCTAGATATACTGCTGCAATCAAAAGTGGATTGTTAATAAAGTTGTTTTCTCTTTTTATAATATTTAAATATAATTCTTTTGAAATTGATTTTGTTTTGTCATCTTTTGTTAGCTCCAATTTAAAAATAAGCCAGATTCTATAAAAATCGCCTAAATTCATCTGTTCTTCTTGTAGTTTCAGCGTTATTTTTTTAACAGGTGCAAGAGCTTCTACGAATTCTTCACAAATATTCCAAGTACTATCAGTCATAGTTAATCCAGCAATTCCGAACAAAAACTTCTGTATTCCTATAAGGCTTGAACCATGTTATAACTGGAATTCCATCTAGTTTGACAGTCTAGTACGGCTTTTTTCAAGTTTAGCTTCTTAGCTAAAGAAGAAATATTTGGTGTTTGCAATTTTTGACAAATGGCTCTGCATTGATCAAGAATTTTCTTAAAAGGAGGACTAGATATTGTGTCGAGCACTGCCAACTGTAAACTATGAGCAACACATCTGAAATGAATCATATTTGGATGTGAATGTGCTAATGTTTCTGCTCCTTCCAGTTCAATATAAGAAAGCGCATTTGCTTCAGCTGCATCAAATTCATCTTCCATGTCAAAGTTTTCATACTCGTCTTTTAATAATTCAGCAGCTTTGATAATATTTTTTCCGTTATCTGATGTAATTGAATATACTTGCTGCAGTTTTATGTCGTAACAATCAAGAACGCTGATGATTTTTTATGTAGGCTCCTGTCTGACGATTTTGAGCCTCATGCATGTCCAAAGTTCGTAGTTTTATTTTTCAGTCAAAAATATATTGAATATTTATCCCTACAATACATCTAGCAAGACGAGAAGCAGAATCAATTTTAATTGAAATAATTTTGTTTGATATTTCCAATTTAATTTTGTTTTTTATTTCCGTTGCTTTGTTGTTAACAAGATCACTTATATTATGACTATTTACTGATACTTTTAGTGCATTCATAATCGGATCGATTATTTCTTTCATGCCAGAATCTTCGAAGATTGTGAAAGGACGGCCATTAACGGTTACTAATTTTACGCATGAATCAATGAAACTTTGTTTGCAGGTTTTTATCTTGATAATATTTAAATACTGTTCAAGGATATTTTCCTCCGCTCTTGCTCTTTTATTGGTGATCTGACTCAAACTAGATGTTGACGATTCATTTTGAGTTTTCTTGAATAGTTCAGGATGCTTCCGTTGTATATGCCGCCCAAGATTTGCCGTATGTTTACCTTTCATTTCATATTTGCATTCTGAGCATATAGATACATCTTTTCCTGCATCAACAAATAAATTTTTCGTAAATTTCGTAGACATCTCTGGGTTAGAAAAATCAAAAAATTTATATACATTTTTAAATTTGAATGTGAGCACTCACTTTACTAAAAACAATTTAAGAGTTGATTTTAACAACCCAAGTTTACTTTAAGAAAGTTAAAATATGCTAATACACGGTTTGCGTCACTACTATTTGCATTGGTTACAAGAAGATGTTTGCCTACGGATTTGTTTAACACAAATATTATGTTTGTACATAGCTCAAACAGAAAAAGGGGATTTCCCATTTTAGTCTAGTTTGTGTGAAGGTTACTGGTTACTTGTTCACTACAAATAGTCGTTATTTTATTTTGATTTTGTTTTTATTTTATTTTTTTGCATGCAAGAAATGTAATGTTTTTTACTATTCTTCTATTAAACATATTCTTTTATATTTTTGAACCCGAACCTTGCTGAATTTTTGGGTTCAACGGGTTCAAAGTCTTTATAAACAGCGAACCTGAACCCGTTTGGGTTCAGGTTCGGGTTCGGTTTCAGTTCCTCATTTGCTGCCATATGTCTCGTAGCTTCTGTGTAATGTGTTGCATAAATCATACCAGATCTGGGGGATATCCCAAAAAGAAACCGTTTCAAATACCTCGCCAATGCGCTGCTTACGTCACTTTCTCACACTTTCGTTGATGCATGACAAGGACAGAAGATTTCTTTGGACAAATATTTTTCATGTTGTTGCCGGTCTCAATAGTCTGTGAGTTCCAAAATATTTTGCAGCTACTATGTCGGAACGTCGTTTCCACTCTCTGGTACAAGCTATTAGGTTTGATGAAATAGACCCTAGAGTAGAGAAAGTCCAAGAAGATCGTTTCGTTTGATTCATATTTACTTTGATAATTTTTACTGTTTATTGCTTTTTATTTTATACAAAATATTGCATAAATTTTTTATTTGCCGCAAACACAGTAATATTTTATTATACTAATTTTATAATATTTTTAAATTAAAAACAAAACCAAAACAGTAAGAACCAATAAAAATACTGGTTTGTACCAAAATAAATTGAAAAAGGCTCAAAACATCAATACGTTAGATAAAATCTAACACATTACCAATTACGGGAAATTTAGAACCAGTACAGATCGCAGGCTAAAGTATTACATGTATATTATATAAAAATTAAATCAAATTAATTAATAAAATCCCGAATTAATACGTTTTAACCTTCATCATTTATGATGATAATATTTCTCTATCCTACATCGCGTAGAGCCCGGTAAAGCGCCGCACCTTTTCGTTTTAAGCGGGTATCACGGATGCAGAAAGAGTCAACATTGTTGCTACTTTGTTTTTTGATTTATTTACACTTTACCGCGGTATTTGTTTTCCCATATCTTTCTGAAAGACTCTCTTTCATGCCAACTGAGCACGGTTTTGCGGAAACAGTGCAGCGTCAGGCGTTATGGTTTTCCCTTCGGCGAGTAGCTGAAATTCTACCGCATCAAAAATAATGAAAGCGTATTTCGCCGACCACATTTAATTTCGCCATATTTTACCACATCAAGTTGCGAATATATAAGCATTACCTTCTCTCTTTCTCTCGATATGTAAAGAATGTGTTCGCTTTAAAGCACCGCGTTTAACTGGATGCGAATTATGAACGGCACTTCAGCGTTTTATAGAAAAGAAAAGAGAGTTTAAGAATTACCAGGAATTTATGCTTGAATGTGTGATGATATAATACATGAATCACGTTCACAATAAATCCTTACATATCTTAAATTTCGGGTCCCAAGATAGTATGTTGTTCCGCTAAATGTAATAAAGGCTGTTACAGTAACAGCGCAAAATTTGAGTCACTATACATAAAATGCAAAATTCGTATGTACGTCCGTTATAGACTAAAGAACTACTGGATCGATTTACGAGCGGTTTATTGAAAAATGATCTGCTTTGTCCGAAGAAGATTTAAAGCTATTAAAATTCTCGATCGGACCTGTAGAAAGAAAGTTATGGGCCTAATAATATAATATCAATAGTAGCAGTACTATTATTTAAATGTAGATGGCGCCACGCGACAGTACTTAAGTATTGTCACAACTGGGAATGACATTACCTAATCGACTAGCTAATGACATGTTAAATTATACAACTTCGAAAGTGGAATGTTTGCACTTAAGAAGGCGTTACACAAGTCATAATGGGAACTATTCTGTTCTATATTTTTACTTGTTGAAGTAGGATTGTTGAAGTACGATTAATTCAGAGTAGCTTGTGGTGTATTTTTAAATCTTGTTATATTTCTTTTATTCAAATCAGTTCCTACATGCTGTGTTAATTGAAATTTTTTGTTACATCCAATCTACAATAATTAATTGCAGCTATTAAAATATTAAATTAAACATAAATAAATATAAACCTACAATTTTACTCCAATACTTACAAAACACTGTCACTATCTACACAAAATTCAGAATAAACTTTTATCCAGATCCACACCTGTGAATATGATTTCGACATATCAAAAATAACAAGGTAAAATTACATGTACATATATTTTCGAGAACTAACTAAGCATAACTGGCGACATGACTGACCTATAGGTCCACCTCATTGCTCGTAGATTTACTGGAACTTCCTCGACTTGATAAATATAATATATAATCCAAGCTTTACTAATCAATTTAACAGGAATTACTAAAATAATATAATTCTATTTACACAATCGGTCCTTACAAATTACAAAGGCAAAATTACTAAATTTAATTAACGATTTTATACAGGAAATCGGAACATACGGCAATTACACTAAGAGGACACGTTTTACTACTCAAAATGGTCGTCGCAAATTGTCTTTCTTTAAATTTCGCGACTTAGCAATTAACAGATCAGGCTATATATATTATTTGAATTCCACAAGTTTACAGATTGGTACATATTTAATATCGAAGAATGGCCGGTATTTTAGCGGGTCATGTGGCTTCTGCTTCAAGATATCTTCGGACTCGAATACGTGGTTCAGAATATCGAATGTTCCATGCATTCACATCAACGGAATCTCTCAGAATTTTGTACCCTGATTAATTAGGGGTAAATTTGGCACCCAAGCGGAAATCTTGTGATATTGTTGCAGTTGGCGTAAATTTAGTAGATCAAAAGCAGATTCTTAATTTGAAAACTAGTACGTCGTTGCAACCACCCTTAAGAGGTGCATAAATTTTTCTAAGAATATCGTAATTGTAACTTTAAATTCACAACCAAAAAGACGTCGACTAGTTGAAAATAAAAACGGCTAACTAGCCAAATTGCTATCACCAAAGTCAAGGACAATCGCAATTGATTCCGTCTCTACTCTAAGATTCCGGCACATATCACCGTTAAGTGCTAACTAAGATGCAATGAGTATACAGGGACTGACCAAAATATTGTAACAGATGTTTAAAGAAAGCGATTAGGTTGACCAGTATCAGTAATTCATGAGAAGAATCAAAGACAGTGAATGCACTGATTCAACGAAATCGGCGGATTGCGCAAAAACAAATTGCTCGGTAATTAGTCAAGAACGAGTCCAGAAAATTGTTCAAACGTTGAATTACAGAAAAAATTGCGCCTGACGGGTCCAGCGACTACTAACGGATGTCAGCCATGAAAGTACAAAGAATAGGCATTTATCAAGAACTTCTTAACCAGTATTTACGTGAAGGAGATGAATTTCTCATGAATATCACACCTGGGGCAAATTTTGGGGGCCATTATTACTACTATGACCAAAAAAACAAGAGACAGAGTGAATGGTACACCATTGTATTAATTCTAAAAAAAATTCCAGCGCAGAAAATCTTGCTCACCATTTTCTGGGATGCAAAGGGTGTTGCTCATACCGAAAAACTGCCGATGGGATCAACGATTCACTGTTGCACCAGTTTCTCGTAATCTCTGAAACGTCGTACCAAACACTTTAACAGATGGTTGACCCCTATTTGGAAATCTGCGCTGATATTCTCTACACGTACGTAGACCATTACCATCACGTACTCGTACACATAAATAATGTCTGCATATTCAGCCGAAGTAAAATTACCCATTTTAGAAATAGTAACAATCGTATTCGCTTAAACGGTAATATGAACTGTCAAATTGACATGACATATTCACAGAATTCGTGTTAGTAATAAAGCTCAACTATCGCTTCCTGTAGTTCCTTAACTATACGCATTAGGCCATAGGTTAATAGGACATTTTTTCTTTGGAAGGGTGTCCCATATATGCTGGTAAATTTTTGGTCCTCTGTTATGACTCACACTGTATATATATCCGCCCTCGTATTATTATGCAGATTTTCGATTCTATAATATTTGTATTCAAATTATTTTAAATTTTAACCAAATAAAAGGATGTTATATGAAAATAGTCAAAGACCTTTTCTACATTACCCTTTTAATATTTGAAATATGTGAAAAAATCTGTTCCATCACTTCACAAATCAGTGAACAATTACGTGGTACTCATTTTCATTAGCGACCCCTCTGATGTTGATGTTCCAATCAACTAAAAATGGTCCGTAAACAAAGTGCTTTTTCATGTAGAGAGTTCGTTAATATTTATGAATGCCAATGAACCATTTTAATTATTAACGGGGCTTTTTCAAATTCGAAAATGTGAACTTCGCAATATCATATTTTAGTGGGTTTTATTTTCGCTGAAATAGTAATAATCGCGTTCCGTTCATATATTTGCAATAACTGAAAATTATTGGGATATGTCGACACTAATTATTTTGAAATTCCTGATTCGTTAACTTACATTTTTTATTACCGTGGGGATTGTGGTTCAATGCTTTTATACAGAGTGGAAATAAAGTAACGAATATGTTCGGTTAATATAGATTGAATTTGTATTTTTAGTTTTATTTAAATATAATCAAATATTGTATTTATTTTACGCATTAATTCATAGGTTTTAATTTTTGTTCTATTAGTAAATATAAAGTGTATAGGAAGGTCTTGGAGTTCCCCAAATATAATCTGCTAATTACCTAAGTGGTCAGGTATAACCTTCTTTTAAATCCGTTCATTTGCTAGTTGTAAACCTTTATAATAGCATAAGTTTTCTTGTTATATCTCATTTATTGTATTTGTATATTGTACTTATTGTATTTAATGTATTCATATTTTTACGATAAGTTTAGAGATTTCAGTTTATTATATTTTTCCTGTATTCTTCGAATACTGTACGTTATTTCTAGCCCACTTCCTGTTTATTGTTTACGTACTTGGTATATTGCCATTACATTATATGTTATATTATATTGCCTGTAACAGTTGTATAGTGTATTTAGTATTTAATATTTATTTTATTTCCCCATAATTAAGGTTTCATATGCATATTGTTTATTTTAATCCATTTATGACGTTGGTAAAGCAAAAATAAGTTAAAACAAAATTTAGTTCCAACCCAGATCTCAGCGATCTCACTACAAGAAAATATTATGTATTAGCCAGTTTCTCGGTCTTTACTATTAAAATCAGATTCATGCATTTATATTAAGTTTAACGCAACTTAAAGATTTAATTTATTAATTATCTTGTAAACAAATGAGCGCTATCCAAAACTATTGCATTGTTTCAACTCATATATTTCGGTCGATACATACCGAAAATTTCTTCAAACTAGGAGCAATAAACAGAATAAATTTGTTAACTTCGTTAATATTAATTTCATGTGAAAAGTTTCAAAGGGGTATAGCGATCTTGACTATAGTAAATAGTTTCAGTGTATCTTCAGTTTCTAATGTCATTTGTTTTTCATGTTATGACGTCATCGATTTTTTTTCAAAGAAAAATTATTTATTAGTTAAGAATTCATTTTAGGCTATTTTTAGTGCTAATAATTATATCTACACTAAAATTAAAAAAATTAAGATATTAATAGTGGTTCTGAAAGGTGGCAGAAATACCTTTCCAGCAAACTTATTCTGTGCAATTTACTATAATTCTATGGAATTTTATTGAAAATATTTTAATTGTAAATATTTCGTAAGATAAATAAAGTGCTGTGAGTTAGTTTCTTGTTTTCATAGTTTTAACTGTTAATTACATCGTAATTTTTGTGATAGATCTTGTTTAATATCGTTTGATTGATTCTACTTCTCCCAATTATTTCGACGTAAGTGTGCATTGAATTTCGTTCAGTTTCGATAACTGATATTCGATATTTAGATCTAGAGTATTGTTTAAGATACTTTTTCAGATATGATATGGAAGAACGTCGAGAACGGCATCATAAAACAATGGCGAGTTGGATTGACGGTCATACTGATTGCATGTCCATTGTCATTGATTTCGAAATGTATTGCAAAATTTGTAAAATATCGTTAAAAATTCCATGAAATCGAACATACAACGTCACTTAGCATCGCAAACGCATTCACAGAAATTGGAACCGTTGGGATCTGACAATTTTAACGAAGAACTCTGTGAAACTTTTATGGCGGCCAATATTCCATTAAATAAACTTAAAAATCCCACTTTAAAAATATTTCTCCAAAAACATACTGGTCGAAATGTTTCTGATGAATCCACCATACCCAAATATTATGTTTCTAACTGCTACACGAAAGCAGTAGAACGCATTAGAAGCCATCTTTCAAATCAGTACCTCTGGAAAAGTGCCGACGAAACTGTCGATATATTAGGACGCTGTGTGGTAAATGTTGTAGCTGGTGTACTACATCCAACTATTCCATATAACGTATATGTAATAGCAACAAAAGTTACAAATACAATTGATGCGGAAACAATTGCTAAAACCATTAACGAGAATATTCAAAAAATACTTCATTCGGACGACAGGTATAAAGAAAAAATACTTATTTGTAAGTGACAGTGGTGAATATATGTTAAACACAGGTAGACTATTAAAGGAAACATATCCTAATATGCTGCATATTACTTGTGTAGCACATGCGCTCCACAGAATCTGTGAATAATTTGAATAATTTGAAAAGTATTCCAAGTGACTTCGGATGTGACCTTCTGCAAAAGTTAGGCGCATTGTTTAATAAAAATACAGATTTAATAACATTGCGGCAATTGTGTATGGGGACAATGCCACAACATCTAACTGCAAAATACGCGAAAATATTATATTTTCAGTAAGCACCTATAAACAGTTGCGATGTAGAAAGGACGTTTTTTATTTACAAGGATGTATTTCATTCAGAGATAACAAATTTTACAGAAGAGAACCTTGAGAAACTATTGATAGTAAATATTAATACTCCTTTACTCAACTTAAAGTACAAAATGAACAAATAAAAATATATTTCGTATTTTGTAGCCGTATATATACCCGTTTTGTTATTATAAGTATAATTATATAAATAAAACTAAAAACTTTAAAAATATAAATGTTCAATAGTAGGCTAGGTTTTATGGGTCATCATACTCTCGTGTTCGGTCTCTATTTATTAGTTAAAAATACATTTTAGGCTATCTTTCAGAGGGCGCCTGAGGACGCCTAGATGGCAGAAACATATGTATTAAGCAGAAGTAAATGTTGAAAATACGAGGTGTATTGTCCATGTGCATAGTTACAGATATGTAAATTATTTACATGTTTTTTTCATATTCTACAAACGCTTTATACGTGCTTAACGTATTGTCATACTTAAACAAAACCTTTTTGTATATTTACCGCCATCTGACTGGTTGTTAATGGACTACATCTACATACGTATTTTATCGTTTCCCGTAGCAGCTTAGCTGTTCGAACGATAGGTAGCCCTCCAGACAAAGTCTCTTTCGTCCATAAGATGTCAATTATTAAATAGTTGTCTTCTTATAGGACGGAACTTGCTTGATCAATGCGGGCTATTTCAGTAAATTTAAATACAGATACAAACCTGTTGTTTATAACAGGTTTGTATTAATTTGTATACATTGCTTCACTAGCTTAACTGAGGGCGCCTAGATGACAGAAACATATGTATTAAGCAGAAGTAAATGCTGAAAATATGAGGTGTATTGTCCATGTGCATAGTTACAGATATGTAAATTATTTACATGTTTATTTCATATTCTACAAACACTTTATATGTGCTTAACGTATTGTCATACTTAAACAAAACCTTTAAAATACAGATACAAACCAGTTGTTTATAATAGGTTTGTATTAATTTGTATACATTGCGTCACTAGCTTAACTGAGGACGCCTAGATGGCAGAAACATATGTATTAAGCAGAAGTAAATGCTGAAAATACGAGGTGTATTGTCCATGTGCATAGTTACAGATATGAAAATTATTTACATGTTTGTTTCATATTCTATCTTTTAGAGTTAATAATAATTGATATTTACGCTAAAATTTAAAAAAAAAAACTTTTTAATAGTGGTTCTGAAAGGTGACAGAAATACTTTTACGACAAACCTATTCTGAGCAATCTTTTATAATTCTGTGGGATTTTATTGAAAATAATATACATTTATTAATCCTGCAATCGTCTGATGGATCTTAGCCACGTAAAATTGTTCTACATTATCTACATCTGTCAGCCGGTGAAGCTTGACGACCAGCTTAATAATAAAATAATGATCAAATACTAGAAAACAGATGTTCAAGAATCTAACTGCCAAAATTATAAGTATAAAGCCTTGCTTGCTATCTATGATTATCAATCAAAATTTATATAGTGACACAGAGTGCAATCAGATGTTGTAAAGTTAAGTAAAGTAAAAGTTACAGAATTCAGACAAAACAAGTTCCTGCAGAAATTCGATCCCACAAGAATCTAACCCGATTCCAGCAATCAGGATCCTACGATTCTAATATAAATGAAGTGTTTACTTTACAACGTCTGTCTCCAAAAGAGTGAACGGCTTCTCTAAGGCCTTACTTATGAGTAACCAAAATGATAATTAATTAAGTATATAAAATTAGCAAAAGTTTAATTAATGAACAAACACAAGACTTAGAATAATCACACCTACATTAAATTTTATTCCCAATATCGTCCCCAAATTCAGTCTAAAATAGGAGATCCTTCCACGGGATTGCACGGGCTATCCAAATCCAAAGTAAGATAATGTAAACTAATTGCTGCAATTCACGCCGCCATTATGCCTGAGTACGCCATCACACTTGAGTACGCCGTTACGCTTGGGTACGCCATTTTGGACGCCGTGAAAATTACGATTCAAAATCCAGACTTAAGGAAGCCTCGCCGTTAACAATTTCGCAGTAAAAAGTGGAAAATAGTTATTTTCACAGTTTTCCTCCAACATATCGAAAGTTTTAGATGCACAGCTGCGGGGAAATATATGTACGCTAGAGCAGCTCCCCGCGCGGTGTAGATTTGGAAGTGATGCAGAAGTAAAATCGGATTAATTCCTAAATTAATTGGGCGATAACACTAAATTATATCCTAAAAAGGATAAAAGAAGCACATAAGTTAAATTTCAAAAGATAATGATACCTCTTACCGCAACGACTAGGTTCACACAAAAATAAAACACAACCAAGCACGGCAAAACTCCAGAACCAAGTGCCGTTCGAGATGAACGGAAAACGATCGAACCCGACATACGTCATACACAAGATCGTTGGCCGGAAAATTTGAAAGAAAAGAGAATAATTTCCCAAAAACCCAAACAAGGTTTAAGAGTGATCGACGGAGCTAATAAGCGAAAATTTGGAAATTAATTCACAGCAATAAAGGGTAGAAAGAAAATAAAAGGATGACCTCAATCGTCAAGGGATCTGCAATCGGAAGAACAACAAAATGTCGAGAAGATGGCGCAACAAGCGAAAGAAATGGAGTACGCAAAATTACGTTAAATAAAAGGGTAAACAATTAAATTAAGCATCCTAATAAATTTACAAAATTCTAATAAAAATTACCACAAAACAAGAATTGATTAAGGAGAAACAAAATTGAAATAAATGTAAAAATATACGTAGCATGACAACGCACAAAAATTTTCCAAAATGTCGACTTGCGTTGAGGTAAGGAAAAATAGCCGGTTAAGGATATGGATATAGTGTCATCCAGAAAATTCGAACATATGAAAATTATATGAATATAACAGAGTTTGAAGAAGCCTAAGATGATCGATAATTAATAACAAAATAAAATAAAATCAAAATAAACGAAAATGTTGAATTACGAATAGCCTAAGACGACTTAACGTAAGCAAAAGTGTAATTAATTTATTAAAAATTCCCAAGAGGTCTCAGGATAATTTTTCGAGCGTAACACGTTCCATATGCTTTTACTACCCCAGTCGATTAAGACGTATGGCGACTACATACTCTCCTCAGTATAAACACCTCATTTGCGGTGAGAATCGTGGAAAATGATGCACGGAAAGGAATAAACAAATTTTCTTATAAAATGTGTAAATGTTTTCGTATATAATGTTCTTATTTGTGTTCACATAAATAAAAAGAAAAATCAGCTATTTTTTGTTTTGTTTCAAAATCGTAAAACTTACAACACAAATGTATTAACTAATAATAAAAACATGCAGGGTTATTGCAGGTTTAAGGAAAATATCTATTTTGAAAATTTTGGGGGCTCCAAGTTCGATTTACACCTATGGTCTCTTCAGCAATTTTACTCAGAATCATCTATAGATTACTTGCCTATACTTTGCCTATACGCTTTATCGAGAAAAAATTGACCCACCCTAATAATTATCCTAAGCCTGGTTATAAAGTTTCTCATGACATGTAGATACGGTCAAATTCATGTCAGAATAATATAAAAATATCTTTATACAAATGCGGCCGAGTTTTAAAGCAGAAAAATGTGTTCATCAATTGAATTTAAATTCTTTTTCGTAGCGAGAACGATGAGAGCAAATATAGTAACTGACAGAACTACAACACAGCAAAAAAAGAAGAAAATGAAGAAAAAGGAAATTGAAAACTTTTCTCCTAATATAAATTGACGTCGCCGCGTTTTCAACTAACAAACTACAAACAAAAGTTTTGAATTCAATTACGGAAACTTTTATTTGGAACATTTTTACGTGAAATTTATCGGCAGTCTCATAAATCTCCACTTCTTTTTAGTGCTTTACGAGTGGAGAGGCGCTCGCTTTTGTCCTCTATCGTACTACTGCTACCACCACCGTTACTTTCGGAGCTCCAAAGAGGAACTTACCGTTCTCGCGGCACGGCTTGACAACCTATAGACGTTAATATGCTGGAGATTCACTCTCGTCGACTCTAAAAAGATTAAGCTTTTATATATAGGTATGGCGAAGAGGAGGCTCGGAGAAAGAATTGGCCGTTATTTAAATCTGGCTTTAAAATATTTATGTTCTTGAATGTTGGAGCTAATGAACTGGATGAGGGAAGGTAAATTTGTTGGTTCTAATTTAAACTTGGATACTCGAAAAGTATAAGTTTTAAGCATTACAGAAAAAAAAATTATTGCTAAGTTGAGTTTCTTAAATGAAATATAATTTTGGGATTTTTCAATTTCTGTGATAGATGTAGTGTATGATTTTTCATTAAAACTCTAACAAGTAGAAAACTATTCCGTATACATATATACCGTATGTGTTAAATATCATTAGGCATAGAGAATCAACGTATGAGTACATACAATGTATACGTACATGAGAAAGCCAGTCCAATGCCAGCGAAGACCGCGACGACTGACGACTGTCTACGATACCGATTGACTGGAAATTTTGCATTCAGTCTAGCTGCGGCCATTACAGATTGAAAGCGTACAATAAAATTAATGTATAATGGCTCTCTATACACCCACTCAAAAGCTTCAGTTAGTAAAATGGGGCAAGTCTGCAATGGAGTGCATGAATTTGTTTGCGCTGACTTCTTTCTGTATCTTGCAGACAAACAATTTATAATATTATAAATAAATTTGAAACTTGTTTCTGTCTCAATAACTGTACGAAATGCAAACCAAGAGAGGTGCTGCCGAGGAATTGGGTACAAGTAACACAACTATTTCACGTATTTGGAAACGTAATAGTTTAAAATGTTTCAAATATTCGAAAACTCAAGAAATATTTGCCGAGGACAATTTCCGGAGAATGGAGTTTTGTCAAGACGTTATGGAAAAGATACATCGAGATGAAAATTTCGTTAAAGATATTCTCTTCACCGATGAATCAACTTTTCCATTACACGAATAGCACAATCCCTCTGTTCTTCGATATTGGGCTTCTGAAAATCAACACCGGCATTTTGCAAATCGCACTCAGTATCCTCAAAAACTAAACGTTTGGGCAGGTATTTTAGGTGACCATTCTATAGGCCCCTATTTTATTGATGGCATATTAAATGCCGACAAGTATCACGAATTATTGAAAAATCAAATACTTCCTGCCATTCAAAACATTGGAATAAATCAGGAAATCGTTTGGTTTCAACATGATGGCTGTCCAGCACATAATGCAGTGAGGGTAAAGGAATTTCTAGGAAATACATTTCCTGACCGTCTTATTACTGGAACAGGAAACATTAAATGGCCCCCACGATCTCCTGATCTATCTCCAAATGATATCTTTTTGTGGGGATATCTAAAATATATTGTTTATACTCATGAAGCTGGTAGAGCAGGAGATCTAGTTGCCTTGAGAGAAAAAATAACTGAGGCTGCGAATTCATTAACTGCCGACATGTTAGCATGTTAAAATTTCCTGCATCTACTGAAAGAAATAAGAAAAGCAAATCCCTTGAAATTCGTAAATGTTATTTTAGAAGTCTTATTTGACTCTAATCTTACTTTTAGATAGTTTAGACAGGATAAGTTGCTTTTACGCAATGGCATGTCATCTCTAAGCGTTAGAAGAATATTTGCAGGAAATTCCTAACCAAACTGATGAAAACCATTATTGACAGCCCGTTCGTATTGGAGCGAATGTCGTTTTTGGCTCCTCGTAAGTTCATACGAGGAACCAGGTATGAAGTTACATTTATGGTTGCCTTCTCGAAGACGAACGTCTGGAAACGGACTCCTACCCACATTCTCTCCAACGTGGCCAACATAATTCTGGATGATCTGTTTGCTTGAGGATGGCTCGCGGATTGACAGCACTATTTAAGTCCATAGTTTATTTAATTGCACTGAAATGTCATGTAATTATAATTATAATGTACCTTGTAATTGGGCCTAGCCTGTTGGGTATTAAGTATATTATTTTTATTATTATTATTATTATTATTATTAGCTGGTATAATCCTGAAAATATAAAGGTTAAGTTTTTGAGAAAGTAATGTAATAAAAATTTACGGAAGACTTTGTTTTTCTTTTGACTGCAAAAACTTTTTGTGGGACCTACAAATTTAGTTTTCTTTTTCGAGAATTTACATCCGCTCCAATACATACGTAGAAAATTTTAAATTCAATTGATAAACACACGGACTTTTTTCCACTCGAAAAAACTCAGTTATATGAATATAACTTCGTCTTTATCTACTGCGGATTTCGTTCCTCTCGTATAATTCTCGAAAGAGGTCGTCGCGCCGAAAAGGAACGAACGAACGCAAAGGACGACCGAAAAAATGGAACGGGATGGACCGGTTCGTGTTTGCAGAGGCGCTTCCGTCGGTTCCATATTAAATTTTCCGCACGGGACGAGAAATAAATGGATGAAATCTAGCTTGAAAATGCAACTGACCTTAAAATAACAGATCCGCTCGAATCCAATCTCTTATCTGGGATTTTTTTCGACGAGCATATTCAGCTATCACGACCGCTATTATTTTGATTCAGGGAAAAATCAGAGTTAAAAAGAACGAAAGGGCCCCTTCGTTTTACGCAAACGGACATATTTCTAACATGGCGAATATGGACATTTACCTAAGATAACAAAGTGTACGATTTTCGCCTTTAGAATCATACCGCATTTATATACCTGTCTGATAACACCCTTCACGTTAGATTATCGAGCAAATTTCATTTAATGTAAATATACGGACTTAGTTAAAAATATGGCGAAGGCGATTTATTGTTGTTAATATCAATTTTAGGAAATAATGTCCAATACAAAATTATACCGGGTGTTGTTGAGATAAAAAAATAACATACGAAAAATAGACACAAGTAGAATATATACAGGGTGCGGCAATAGTGTGTCGGCGGAGCTTAGCATGAAAACTAATAAAGTTGTAGCAATGAAATTTTACTTACACATGTAGTATGCTACAGTGCATTTTCTATTTTTATTTATATATTTACAAGGTCTTCCAAATTCCGCAACCAATTTCAATTTTTTTTTAAATAGATTGCTATACTTTCTTGTTATTATGATGATAGCCACCCAAATTATCTTCGCAATGATATATGACAATGTGCACTTACAACTGTTAGTTTTGGTTTTATTGCAAATTTTGTTAAAATTTTGACAGTTGCAGCGTCTAACATTTTAAGTCTTAGCCTGAAAATGTGTGTAGTGCCTCACGTAATTCTTTTGTTACCAATTTATGGACTAACACGTTATATATTTTGAGGGTGAACAACGTGACAATACATAGTGTTAAACATGTCGTGCCAAAGTTATCGAAGTTTAAAGGCTATTTTCTCTTTTTTTTAAACTGAACCTATAATTTTTTTATTAGTCAGAAAATTCCTTGTAAAATTGCCGTTAAAATGGTATTAATAACATAGTACTTATTTCTAGTATTTTCCAAGTTATAAAAGTTATGGGATATACCTATGTTTATAATATTCAATATGCGGTGCTGCATCTAATAGTTGGTTGGTTGGCCACGAAATGTAATTAAGCAAAAATTGCTGTGTAACCAATCGCCAAATATCTACTTAAAATTTCCGTATAAAGTGTTTTTCTGTAGTTTCTCTTTGCTGCAATCGCGTTTAATTGTTATAATTTCGGCTAAGTTCGGCTAGTTAATTATCAATTTTCGTTTGTTCGTTATTACTTGATATCTTGTTGTCAGTTATATCGCTTTGTTGTCATTATTTTTTATTTACATGTCGTAATAGTTTATAGTTGTGTTTCTTTAGAATGAATTTTTCGAAAGAGGAGCTAATAGAGATGGTATTTGTTCTTGGCGCTAGCAATAAAAATCCACTTTTAGCACCAAGAACATATGCTATGGAGTATCCTCACCGAAGAGCATCAGATATTAAGACGTATGAAAATTTGTTGACAAGGTTTCTTCGGACGGGTTCAGTGAAGTACGTCAAACATGAAAGAACTAAGACTATGGTTACAGAAGATAATGGAGTGAGAGCCGCCCAGTCCGTTGTGGAAAAGCCGCGCGTATCTACAAGGATAATTTCGAAAGAACTCGGGATAGAAGTCACTGCTGTAAGAAGGATTTTAAATAAACATAAATTTCACCGTTACAAAATTCAAAATCATCAAAGCTTATTACAAACAGATTTTGAAACGAGACTTGTTTACAGTGTGTGGCTTCTTTTCCAATTACGACAAGATCTAACTTTTCTAGATCATGTGCTTTTTACAGATGAAGCAACATTTGCTAATTGTGGAATATCAAACAGAAAAAATTATCATTATTATGACACTAGAAACCCTCATTTTGTGCAACCCATTTTATACCAACAAAAATGGAGTGTTAACACCTGGGGAGGCATCATAGGAAACACTATTATAGGTTCATTCTTTTTTAATACTACTTTAAATTGTGAAATCTACACAAATTTCCTACAAAATAATTTACCATTGCTGTTAGAAGGCCTACCAAATAACGTCATAAGGTGATTGTGGTACCAACATGATGGTGCACCTGCACATTACGGTGCTGCTGCAAGAGCATATTTAGATAGAGTATTCACCAATAGGTGGATTGGAAGTGGAAGCTTTATAAGCTGGCCACCGCGATCATCAGATCTAACGCGTTGTGATTTCTTTCTGTGGCCTACTGTAAAAAATATAGTTTCCGAAACACCTCCTACAACGGGAGAGAACATGCATCAACGAATCAGAAACGCTTTTCTGCAATTAAATGAAAACAACATGGCTCAAAATGTAAGGCTGTCGATGCGGAAGCGATTAAGAGATCAAGAGCATGTGTAGAGCAGAATGGACATATATTTGAACACATTTTAAATTAATTTTGTTTTATTATGGAAAAATTACAAAATGTAATTCTAAAACTAATAATAAAGAATTAAAAAACAGGTGTTTATAAAAGTTACTTTGTTTGATATCATTTCATGGCCAACCAACTTTTAGATGCACCGCATATTGAATATTATAAACATAGGTATAACCACTAGAGATAAATCAAAAGAAAACGAAATATATGAGAGTGAGTAGGAAACAGGCAGAACATGGGAAGGAAATACGGATGGGAGACCGCAGGTTTGAACAAGTACAAACCTTCAAATACCTCGGAACGATTATAAGTAATAAAAACGATAGAAGTATAGAAATAGCACAAAGAATAAAATCGGGACACAACGCATACTACAGGTATAGGGAGATAATGAGAAGTAAAAAGATAAGTAGGCAAACAAAATTGAAAGTCTACAAAACAGCGATAAGACCGACAGTCTTATATGCGGCGGAAACTATGTGCATTACAAGCAGGGACGCAGAAAATTTAAAAATTGTCGAAAGGAAGATAATTAGAAGGATTTATGGACCGGAGAGGATAAGCGAGGAGCAGTATCGACGATTAACTAACCAAGCTATAAGAGAAATACTAAACGGAGAAGATATAGTAAAGGAAATAAAATCGAAAAGAATACGTTGGTATGGACACATAATGAGAAAGGAGGAAGAGTCAATATCAAGGAAAATAATGAAATGGAAACCGCAGGAAAGTGGATCCAAAGGAAGACCTAAGTTAAGATGGGAGGACCAAGTGATTAATGACATAAGAGCCATGGGAATCATTAACTGGCGAGAGAAGATAAAGGATAGAAAGGTATGGAGGCAAATAGCAGATGAAGCAAAGAAACAGGACAACCTGTAAATACAAACAAACCAGAAAATGGAGAGGAGTGACGAACCGCCCCATAATGATAGTCAGAAGAGCTCAAGCAGCGGCTCCAATTCCGTAAGGAATGTATAGCCAGTTATATATATAACCAATTAAAGGGTTATAACTTCGAAAATACTAGAAATAAGTACTACGTTATTGGTACCATTTTAACGGCTATTTTACAAGGAATTTGCTGACTAATAAAAAAATTATAGGTTCAATTAGAAAAATAGAGATAATAGCCTTTAAACTTCGATAACTTTGGCACGACATATTTAACACCCTGTATATGTTGTCACGTTCTTCACCTTCAAAACATATAACGTGTTAGTCCATAAATTGTTAACAAAAGAGTTACGTCAGGAACTTCACCCATTTTCAGACTAAGACTTAAAATGTTAGACGCTGCAACTGTCAAGATTTTAACAAAATTTGCAATAGAACCAAAACTAACAGTTGTAAGTGCACATTGTCTATATCATTGCAAAGATAAATTGGGTGGCTATCATCATAATAACAAGAAAGTGTAGCAATATATTAAGAAAAAAAATTGAAAGTGGTTGCGGAAATTTGGAACAACCTGTAAATACGTATATAAATAAAAAAAGAAAATGCACTGTAGCATACTACATGTGTACGTAAAATTTCATTGCTTCAACTTTATTAGTTTTCATGCTAAGCTCCGCCGACACACTATTGCCGCACCCGGTAGAATATACATTGTGTGTCCGGATTAAGTTCATAATAGGTATAACGGACCAAAAATTTTCGAATTGGAATTTCATATTTTGGGATTCCACCTTGCTTAGGCACAAACTTATTTTTAGTTTACTTTCGATTGTTTAAAAAAGTTGTTCAAAATGAAAAATTATGGCGTTTGATATAAGAAGTTGAAAACAAGAGAAAAATCTTTATTATTATTTACGATTACATGATAAAAAAAAAACAGGGCGATTAGAAATTTTCAAATTCAAATTCAAATTTTTACAGTTTATAAAAAAATAGATATTAAACTACAATTATTCTATTTTACTTTCTCCAAGAGCTGCACATTTTTCTATCCTAACTCTAAAATCATCGTATACTTTCGCTATGGTCATTGGGTTAATTTCATTTACAGCATCCTTAATTTTATATTTTAATAAGTCGATATTATCATCTTATGAATACTTTTTGTTTCAAATAACCTCATAAGTAAAAATCCATAGAAGTCAAATCAGGCGATCTCGCTGGTCAATTTTATGGACCATGTCGTCCAAACTACCTTTCGGGCAAGTGCTGATTCAAAAAATTCGTAATTAAACGAGTTGAATGGGCTGGACATCCATCTTGTTGAAAATGAAAATCTTTAAAATTCATATCTTCCATGACAGGTAAAAAGAGTTTTCGAGCACATCCAAATAGGAATGTTGGATAAATTAGTGTCAAAAAAGCATGGGCTAATTATTTGATCGTACCTTATTGCACACCATACATTTTCCTTCTTGTGCCGCTGACTGTTTGTTATTATACGAAAATTGTGGATTCTCATGAGACCAACACCTACAATTTTGTGAAGACACGATGCCATTAGTTGGAAAAGTTGACTAATTCGAAAAAATTATTTTTTTATAAAAACATCTGTCGTTCAAAATTTCGTCTTCAGACCAAAAACAAAACAACAATCGATGACCATCGTCTCCAGCTTCTAATTTATGAATGAACATGGGTTTAAATCAGCGATGCACACACCGCGGCCCGCGGGCCGCATGCGGCCCACTGTCGATATTTATGCGGCCCGCCAACGAATTTTAAAAATTGTTCGGAAAACTACAAAAGTCGGTAACAATCCATTCAAATCAATATTTCTCAACTTTTTATTTTATTCTAACTTTTCTAATTGTTAGTAAGATATGTATCTTTAAGTACCTACTACTTTCTTGTTCAGGTTTACTACGTAGGACAGGTATGCTCCTCGTCGTTCCAAGTAAATTCGAAAGTTCGAAACATTGTTGGAAGCCTTCTCCTGTGAGCTCGTTCATTATGCGGGCCGCTTTTTATTTTACAGCTTCAACGGTCTGAAATTCTTGTTCCTCTTAATGCAGATTTGGCCTTGGAGAACAGATAAAAGTCACATGGTGTCAGGTCAGACGAATAAGGAGTATGATCTTACACTGGCGTCCTGATAGACAATGCAGTGTGCGTCGGTGCGTTGTCCTGATGAAGAAATCAAGACTTTTTTCCACAATTCGATTTTGGCAGAATCTCGTCGCTAAGAACTCCAATCAATAAATGGACAATACAATGCCCTCTTGAATAGGTTGTTTCATCAATACATATTGCTGTGGTTTTTTCTCCGCAAATATAGTGAAAAGTTTTATTATTAAGATTGTACATTTATTTTTTGATGCCAGTATATAATTTTTATTGTTTATGTATGCAAATGTTATTTTGAGTTATTTTTTTAATTTATTTTTTGACTTGTGTAGTTGTAGTACGTCGATTTACCATGCTATTTCCTTAGACACTAACTGTTATCTGGGTTGTAAGCACGTGTGTTATATAAGATATAAATCTTTATATTTTATTTTAGATTATTAGCTTCGTGATTTGATTTAATTAGTTTGGTGTGTGAATTCATTACCGTTACTTATTTACGAGTTTGTTGTACCCGTTATTTGATTAATTAAAAGGCTTTCTAACTCAGTTGTATGTCGAAGAAGAAAAATAAGTTTTTACTTACGTAAGTAAATCTTTTAAAAGAAATTGTTCTTATTATCTTTATTATTATTTTCATTGTATTAATTTTGTTATTTTGATATATTTTATGCTTAGTTGTATGAATTAGATGACAAAGAACGTCTTTTAAAATTTCTAAGTAATAAAAAACTTTTCTATAACTTTAAAATTTTGCACGTTGGAGTCAAGGGCATTATATTGTTTCACGTGGTTCGCACATGCGTAGAGGTTAGTTCGGTCTGTCACATCTAGTTGTTTACGTTTAATATAGTGGGAGAAATTGAAATAGTTCTTTGTAATTTATTAGGTTAATTTTGCTCGGTTGTCACTAAGGATTTTTTTATTATACGCTACGTTCATTTCGTATAATATTTTTGCCTTAAAAATATTGTTTAATGATGCAATATTTATCTTAATACTTTATTAAGATTTTTTTGTATTTTTTTTTGTAATAAATTTCATTTTAATTTTATTCTGATTTTCTTTTTACCTTTGTTTGAACTCTTGTACTGGCGCCTGTTAAATTTTGTAGAAGAGAAGAACCACGTTTTCCAATTGGAACCTTGAGGGAAGAGCAGTCTTATCGTAAAAATAAACCGACTGAGTATCTAAGCTGGACACATTGGTTGTGAATTGTGAATAAGCAATATCTAATATCACAATTCATAGCAATATGTAAAAATGTTTCTTCCAAATTTTAGATTTAATTTTTTCAATTACCTCCAAATACAAGGGACTTACGTCGTTTCTTCGTAGTGTTGTTTCACCTGGGACATTGAATTTGCAATACTTCTGGAGAAAAGAAGTGAAGTTTTAATTGCGTAGCTTTAACAAGGGAATATTTGACGTCATCATTGCTCATGAAACTCCTGTCAAAGATCTACGTCATTCAAAATTCTTTCAATTATGCACAATATGCAATTTATTAAGGATATCTGCAAATATTTAAAAAAGTGTATATAATATGCAATATACGCAAAATATGCGCTTTACATATTTGGATTACATTAAAGATAACCACTGAAACTGTATTAAATGAATGCAAGTAAGTATATCGTTTTATCGTACTCTATATCAGACATGACTTCAAATTTCCATGGATTGCTATGATGCCGAATTTTTCTGTCCCCTCGAAATATCCTAACCAATTTATTAAATGTTAACGAACAGATCATAAAATATGGGAGAAAACAGATCCCTTTGAAGGTTATGTAATTTGTTATACATTTTGTCGAAAATAAGGAATAATATTTGTAATTTTAATTTTATTTTGGCCCCAACGAATGTAGCAAAGATAAAGCTGAAAATAAATACCAAAAATAAAATTTTATTAGAGCTATGCAAATTCAGACCACAATATAGACGAAAGAAAACTTATTGCATTACAAAGACATCTCTTTTTGTATAATCCGGTTCCAGCCACCTTTATTCCGAAATTTCTCTTCTAGATAGGGGTTTATTACCGCCGCGAATATAACTTTTTACACTCCCTGACTTAATATAATTTTTGCTACAACTTTTTGAACTAAAATATGCATTCAGGAATGGGTCTAAATTGAATTTATTATCGAATTAAATCCATCAGCCAGTAGCCTCGTAAAAAAAAGGACTCTTATTCTCTCTGCTTCATGGATTTCGTAACGGTAATGGGTAAGGTCTTTCTTCCTCACTTACCCATCAGCATCGACAGTATTCCGAATGCTAATATGTTTTTTGTGCATTTTGTATTTCATTTTACAACATAAAACTTTATTTGCAACCGTGACGTATACCGAAGAAGGGTCGAGAGGGTAGGGACGTCTGCCACTTTTACAGCAAACTTCACGAGTTTTATTTATGCAAATTAGAAAATGTAAGACGCTACTAGAGTAGTAAATTTCCACTCCGTAGGTTTATGCGATAATAAGAAGGACAGGGTGTTTCGGTTGTAAATTATTGTAAATATGTAAATGACGGAAAATGTATAACGTTCCACTTTTCGAAGTGAACAAATAGTTATACAGGATGACGGAAATGGTTCTGCATATTTTCAATACCTGATAGTATACCTGAAAGTGCGAACTGGGATATAATAGGTAAAAACAGGGAAGGAACCAAACTATGGAAAGTACAAATGGAAACGAAAATAGCAAGTCACTAATAAAAGGTGGAAAAACGCAAATAAGGCAATTCCGGGATAGTTGCCCCACCGGTATAGATGCCCCAGTATGTTTAAGTTGGTGAAAATTTCAATAGGTGGCGTTAGAGTGAGGTTTTTAGGGTTATCTACGAGTTGTAGCATTGAGTGTGTGCCATTACTCAACCGGGGTATCCGTATTTTTGCTGGCAAACATAAAATAGGGTAAGATATCTCATTTTAAACTGGCTATATAATACAAACGGATGTGATTGAGCGGTTATTTTGCATTGGTGTAAGTTTTCAACGTAAATACCTTGTGAGACGGTTCAAAATAGTTCTAAATTAAGGTGATGTTTAAAGATACTTATTTTGGTTTCGCTGTTCCAAGCTAGTGAGGCATCTATTCACAAAAGGTATAGATGCCCTGGCGCGTAATTCGTACAAAAGTATAGATGCACCGTAACGGATGTAACGGAATATGACGTCGTGTTTTTTGGCTATAGTACAATGCCTAAAATATACACTCTGAAGATTACTGCAACTCCAAGGCGGCAATGGATGTTCAAAATTTGGAAATTCCCCTTAGAAGATTGAATGAAAGGGAAATAGGAGTGAATGAGGCTGCATACATTTACGGGATTCCATATCGAACTTTGCGGCGAAGACAGCGTACGGGGGTTACTACAGAGTTGGAATCTGGAGCGGAAAATGAAAACAGGCTCGTTAACCACATCCAAAGAATGGAAGAGGGTCGATTTGCAATTGATATGGAAACACTAAGATCGTTATAGTTTCAGTTACGACTGGCTGTCTTCTTTCTTTAGCAGAAATAAGGAGCTAAGCATCTGACAGCCCCAGCCCTCAGCCCCATACTATAATATCTTCTGAAAGGCGTGAAAATGTGTCTATAATAGCATGTTGGGGCGTTGAAGGAAGATTTTAAGGCTCATTATAACAGTCCAATCTATGGTGACTTGCAAGAAGTTCGTTAACAATTGCTATATAATTACAAATAAATAAAACACACATAAGATGTTTTTAGATTTACAATTTATTAATAAGATAATGACAGCTGTTTCGCTAACAGAGTAGCTTCTTCAAATTCAACTTAATGGACTAAAGATACATACAATACAAGGTGTGTATAAATTGGCGGAACCACTACACGCGGCGATGTTCTTCGTTAAATTCGGAGTCCAAAATCCTAATACGAAAATATTGTACCATGCTCCATATCGTTGCACGAGGTTCCTAAAGTTCGGACTTTCAGTTTTGACATAAGCATTATTACTCGATATTTGTTGACAGAAAGAGCTACAATTTAGAAGAAAGAAGAATTGTTGTCTAATAGATAAATTAATTTAAAAAAAATCTGTCAATAAATTATTAAGGGAGGTGTACCCTATCATTAAAGTGAAGTCAGACAAGCAGTTTAAATCATTTACTTACATAGGTCAACAGCAACTTAAATTATCAAAATTCCTTAAAAAAGAAAACATTAATATCGCTTATAAAACTAATAATAATCCAGCCAAATATATTAAAAATAATAAAGAAAAAACTACCAAAGACAATAAATCAGGAGTCTATAAGTTATCATGCGGATCATGTACCAAAACATATATTGGACAGACAGGTAGAACGTTTAGAAAACGAATCCAAGACCACTATAATTCTTATATCAATAAGAAAACTCACTCAACCTACTCTAATCATTTAATAGAGAATGAACATGAATTCAATTTACAATTCGATATTATACATGTAGAAAATAAAGGTAGAAAACTAAATTGTTTAGAGTCTTTAGAAATTAATAAACTGAAAAACTCAGGAATGTTACTAAACGATAAATTAGACTTGAATTCATCCCCACTGTTAAATCTGTTCACCCATTGAATATTGTTTCTTAGTTGCTTATGTTATATTATTAAACTTAAACCTCACACAATTCGGACATAGTATAGTTTTCAAAAAGCAATAAATATAAATGTAATAGTTCCTAGAATTTTAACTTGGGTCAACTACCTGATTTAAAGCTGTATATTGTATGTATCTTTAGTCATTAAGTTGAATTTGAAGAAGCTACTGTGTTAGCGAAACAGCTGTCATTATCTTATTAATAAAGTGTAAATCTAGAAACATCTTATGTGTGTTTTATTTATTTGTGATATGGATTTACATCAAGCAAGGGTCGAAATAATGAAAGAATTGCTATATAATTGTCAGATTTTCTGTTTCCTATAAAATTGTGGGTCACATTTTTAAAAGCATTTCAGGGAGCACGCTACACGTCACTTAAGATTTCTTCAAATGTTTATCTTGTTTACAAAAAAGGTTTAAGTATATCAATATGTTAAGCACGTATCACGCATTTGTTACAAATGAAACAGACATGCAATATACACATCTGTAACTGTACACATGGACAATATACCTCGTATTTTCCAGCATTTGCTTCTGCTTAAGACACGTGTTTCTGCCATCTACTATTAGGCGTCATCATCAGTTATTGAATAGCACTATTCATTCGGTTAACCGGTCATCTGTTCTTTATCGTTGAATTGTGACGCAATTACTTCAATATTACAGTTAAATTCCTTTCCTCATGGGCGTAGATAGAAGCGTGAGGAGTCTTTAAAATTTATTTTATTTATTAGTTTATATTTCTAAGATTTCTTTTTTTTTCATAATTTTAACTGTTAATTACATACTTCGTAATTTTTTTAATAGATTTTGTTTAATATCGTTTCATCGAATCTACTTCTCTCAATTATTTTGACGTAAGTGTTCAGTGAATTTCGTTTAGTTTCAATAACTTACGCATACATTTTCAATTTAAATTTATTTAGATCTAGAACATTGTTTAAGTCACTTTTTCAGATATGATATAGAACAACGTCGAGAATGGCAATGTGAAACAATGGCGAGTTGGATTAAGGGTCATACTGATTCTATGTCCAATGCCAACGATTCTGAAATTGCAAAGTCTGTAAAATATCGTTAAAAAATTCCTAAAAATCGCAAGTTAACCGTCACTTAGCATCTCGCAATCACATACACAGAAATTAGACAATTTTTACGAAACTTTCATTACATAAATACCCAAATATTCCATTAAATAAACTTAACAATCCAACCTTCAAAAGATTACTCCAAAAATATACTGATGAATTCACCTTACGCAAATATTATGTTCCTAAGTGCTGCACGAAAGCAGTAGAACGCATTAGAAGCCATCTCTCAAATTATTACCTATGGATAAGTGCCGACGAAACTGTTTCTATATTAGGGCGCTGTGTGGTAATGTTATAGCTGGTGTACTACATCCAACTATTCCATATAACGCAATATGTAATAGCAACAAAAGTTACAAATACAGTTGACGCGGAAACAGTAGCTAAAACCATTTACGAGAATATGCACTAAATACTTCATTCGGACGACAGGTATAAAGAAAAAATACTTTTATTTGTCAGTGACAGTGATGCATTGACAGGCAGACTATTAAAGGAAACATATGCTAATATTCTGCATATTACTTGTGTAGCACATGCTCTCCACAGATTCTGTGATTATATTAGAGGCACCTTTCCGGAAGTTGATAGACTTGTATCCGCTTTTAAAAAAGGTTTTCAGAAAAGCACTATTGAGAGTAGATCTTTACAGGGAAGAACACTGAAATAAAAGAATATTTCCGGCATGCATCTATAACCAGTTGCGATGTAGAAAGAACGTTTTCTATCTACAAGAATGTATTTCATTCAAAGAGAACAAATTTTACAGAAGAGAACCTTGAGAAAGTATCGCTAGTTAATATTAATACTCCTTTACCCAACTTGAACTACAAAATGAACAAATAAAATCGTATTCCGTATTTTATAGATCACCACCCATTTGTTTTCCAATTATATAAATAAAATTAAAAACTCTTTAAACAAACAAATTTTCAATAGTACGCCCGTGGGCGATGAGTCATCAGCCTCTCGTGTCCGGTTCCTATTAATTAGTAATGATATTTTATTATATATTTATTAGCAAGATCAAACTTTCAGGACCCTGTCATAAATCTTGGTATTGTTGCCCGTAGGCACCGTTTCGATGAATTTATTTTAGAAAAGTTCCCCGTTATAACGTCATAAACCAATACACGTACTTAATTATGTAATAGTTTGCAGAAGTAATAGTATATTTTTATCTACGGTAACATAATCCAAAACAGTACAGAACAAAGCAATCGTACATCGAGACACACAGTCTTACATTAACACCAACATAACAATCATATCTTAACAAGAGACACCAGTCTCAGTTTTATGAGATTATAAGTCGCTGTAAGTCAAGAAATAAATGTATATAGTGTAAATAAATATATGTTTCTCTGAATGACATTAACAGCGGCTTTTTGAAATACAAGCCGCGGCATTAAATCTGGTGCTTTTCTGCCTAGTAAAACAAATAACTATTAGATGAAAATCCATTTATTCATTTAATCACAGTCGCCGAAAAGTAAAGTGTATACAGCCTTACAATCTGTGCACGGTGAAGCAAACATCAGTGACGTGATTCTAGTAACCGAGTTGACGAATCACCGCTAGAAACCGGAGCCATCGCAAACATTTGGTTCCACGATCTCAACTATAACAAATAAATACGAAGGATTTAAATCCATTATAATATATACAGGGTGAGTCGTGAGGATTCGACCAAACTCAAGGAGTGTATTCTACTGGTGAAAGTAATGTAAAAAAACTCAAATGTTGTTATCCGATTTTTATTTGTTTTCGAGTTATAGCGTAATAAAAATGTAGATTTAGTATACCATGTTTATGTATGTATTCGTAAAAACAGTGAAACCCCGGTAGCAATTCATTATAGGGAAGTCTTCCTAGCTGAAGCGTTACCTGTTCGTGGTTTTCCGAACTAGCCGTAGTGACATTAAAAGCAGTCGAGAAATAGTGTAGAGTGGTTTGTATGTCTAATGCGTCTAATGTCACTACCTCTAGTTCATCATTGATATAGTGAGGGCGCTGCCATCATAAAAAATGTTCCCTATACCTTGGAGTAAATTATAACATTGTGTTCGGGTATTGTGACATTGACTTGACGTTTGTACGGCTATAGTGTAACAAACTAAAATGCCACACACTTATTCTAATTTAGAATATTAAGAATATTAAGAATGCTAATATGGTGTTTGTTTATGGATTTTGTGATGGGAATGCTACAGCTGCTGCTAATGAATATCGTCAACGGTTTGCACATCACAGACATCCTAATAAAACTGTATTTATTAGTGTATTCAACACATTGTGCGCGATCGGAAAGCTTCCCAGTGTAAACATAATATCTGAACGAGGCAGTCGACAACAATTACAAGAAGTAGAAGATATTCTGGATGTAGTAGAAGAAGGCGCAACTACCAGCTCACGGAGAATTAGTATTCAATTGGGCATTCCACAAACAAGG
The DNA here is from genome assembly GCA_935421215.2 of Melolontha melolontha. NCBI lineage: Eukaryota > Metazoa > Arthropoda > Insecta > Coleoptera > Scarabaeidae > Melolontha > Melolontha melolontha. Next base: position 14,765,718 of record OW285235.1, read on the forward strand.
GTGATAAAAACACTCCACGAGCATGGCTTACGTCCGTACCTTGTACAAAGAGTACAGCACCTACAACGAGATGATAATCGTAGACGTATGGAATTTTGTCGATGGATAAATGATAATCCTCGTTTTGTATCCCGTATACTGTTTACGGATGAAGCGACATTCAACCGTGACGGTATTAATAATTGTCATAACCAGCATGTATGGTCAGACGAAAATCTACAAGCCACAGTCGAAAGTAACTTCCAACATACATTTTCGGTAAACGTGTGGTGTGGTATGATCCATGGTTTTTTAATTGGTCCTTACATTTTTGAGAATCGCCTCACGGGAGACACCTATTTACATTTTTTAGAAAATGAACTGCACGGACTGCTAGAGGATATTCTCATAAACATCCGAATCCAAATCTTCTACCAGCACGATGAACCGCCTGCATATTACGCTCGTGCAGTCAGGCAACACTTGGCTGAAAGGTTTCCAGGAAGTTGGATTGGACGTGGTAGTCACATTGGTTGGCCTCCTAGGTCTCCAGACCTCACGCCACTCGATTATTGTTTATGGGGCTGGTTAAAAAATGAAGTGTATCAAGTAAAAGTGGACACTCGTGAAGCACTAATTCAACGGATTATGAATGCTGCTGACAATATCAAACATCAACCAGACGCAATCAGGAACGCAACCAGCGCCCTTGGTAGACGATGCAAAAAATGTTTTGAAATGAATGGCGGTATTTTCGAAAATATATTATAAAGAACGATAATACCAATAAAATACAAAAACTGCAATGTATGAAATTTTGTTTATTTTTAATTACGCTATAACTCGAAAACAAATAAAAATCGGATAGCAACATTTGAGTTTTTTTACATTACTTTCACCTGTGGAATACACTACTACAGTTTGGTCGATTCCTCACGGCTCACCTATATGTTTATATATATATATATATATATATATATATATATAGTATAATTAGTTCTTCCTTGCAGATAAGAAGTCTCAAGAAAAAGAAAGTCCTCATTTAATCCAAATTTATGGTCTGTAAGTGGCAAATCGCTTGAAATATTAAGATGCATCGATCAACAGCGAAAGGCAGCGACAACTTTACCTTCTTATTTTAGCACCTTTCCTATCAAACGTGCCCAGATCATGAACCTTCGTATCTATTGCTTCTTTCTTTGCTTGTTTAGAATTGTATCTGTTTTCTTTCAGTATTTTATCATTTCAATTAACCGACTTCTATTGTGTAACAGTCCTCTTCTTTTGTTCCACACGATGCTATATTGTAACAGCCCGTGCGTCGAGGGATCCGAGGTTGCTGCTGACAAATGATAACTTTGGCGATAAAAAGAGTTACATACCGCAGTTATCAAATATTGAGAATAGATTAATTTGAATATTAAGTAATTAACTTGTTTAATTACTCTTGCTGGGCGCCAAGAGGTAGAACCCCCTCTAAGGTATAAATGACTTTAAAGATTGCCGGTTTGCTAAACTAAAGCGGAGAGAACAATAAACAGACTCTAGGTAAAGCACGTAAGTCAAGATGTGATTTACGCCTTTCTCTCTCAGAGCGTGAAAGTAAACTAAGGTGTAAATAACTGAATCCCTCTAAAATACTTAATAAATATCTCAATCAATTCCTTTTGATTGTTATGCTCTTGTGATGGATTTTATATTACAAGAATTGAAATAAAAAACAGATTGTTACAAAATATACCTATATTAATAAATAAAGCTTGCTACTTTTATAAATTATTAGTTACAAATTTACTTAGGTTTAATCGGACATGTTTAATAAAACTAAACTACGCAGGGGCGAGATACCGTAATGTTGGCGCCGGTTTAGACTGTTTATTCTGATCAGATTATTACAGTTCTTATAAAAAACTAACCTTTAACACGCCGCACTACTGGCTATTCCCTTTGTCGCTGACTTGACGCTTCTAGGGTGACGCACTAACTACTTCACTATTTTAGCACTTTTTCTCTACGTTTCAGGGTGCCTGATATCCAGACGAGAGCCCTGATGGCTTTTAACGTGGGATTCCACTTTTATATGAAAGACTATGCTTGTAGGCAAGTGAGGCTTCTTGCTATACAATATGTACTTATTTTGCGTCCGGGAGTAGCACGTCGGATTCGCAATACTGACTTGAATCAAGTCCCTTTCGGACTCTTGGATGCGTCCTAACTTTTGTTTTCTATCGGTGAATTCCCCAGTTCCTTCTAAAGTTCTCGAGCGCACGGGTTTGGTAGATGATGTAATATATTGGTCCTTTTGATTCATCTATGTAGTACTAGGTTCTTTTATAGAGTTTTTTGATATGGCTAACTATACATACTTATTCTAACAAAATAATGATGTAGCATTAAAAGGAACTGATTGAAATAACTACGTAATATAATTGTGAAATGTTTTGCAATATTATTTTATATGGCGGGAAACGTATTAGAATTTATACAGTGTGTCTGTTTTGGTTTAAATAAATTAACTTTTAATATTTTCTTTTAATTTGATATAAATGCTTTGAGATAAGATAGCTGTAATTTGTCCCATTACAATTGTTAACAATATGTGTAGCTAAAGACTAATATCGAGTCAATCAATTGTTTTAGTAAAGTCCATTTATATAATTAATTAAGTAATAAATAAATTAAGTTAGTGGGGATCTTACGACTGCGAAGATACAAGGATGCAAACAGAAAATAAAAGATAGGAATAAGAATAGATAAAAATGATAAACGGCAAAAATGAGTTCATACTTGTAGAGTAAATCTAAAGAAATGGAAAAGGTACATGACCTCAATTTTACTGACATCTATGCCACCAGAAATGTTCAGCCGAACTAGTAAATGAAATCTCAGTCATACGTAGATGTACTTTTCGTAATAAATTCAAGAAGTAGCATAGCACAATACAATTAATTACGAACTTCTACGCTTGAGACACTTACAAGTTCATCTATAGAAGAAGTACCGAACTTCTGAGACTAATTTAATTCGAAAACATACAGCAATAGGATTTCATTGTAAAACAAATGCCTAACTCTTATTTCCACATTAAACATTTCGAAAAGCAATTTAACGTCAGTGGTAGGACAGAAGCAACAAGACACGCAAAGGATAGTTTATTTTTAACCTTTCCACACACTTGCTTTAACAGTGATTGGTTTCTCCGGGAACAAATATTTTCGAGTGTGCTTGGAAATCAGAGAGCAGTCGATAAATGGACAGCATCTGTTACTTTTAACGCGCGGAAACATCCAACGGACGCGTTTTCCTTCACACACGCACGTACACATCTAAACACACAGATCTACACACTCACACACATATTTATCAGGAAATCCAATGTGTTTGAAAGGTTTGAACAAAAGGGATGGATGCCACGGAACTGAAAACAACTTCTCTTGCATGAGTTGTCGGGCTTCACTCGCACGACCGAAAGCCTCTCCATTCCCCGTTCAAATTCAGTTTCGTCTCACCTCTTCGTCTCTCCCCTTTTCTGTTTGCTTTATCTGCTATTTCTGCTTTCTGCTCCCTAATTCTTATATTTATAGTATTTACATTTTTTTTATTTTCTCGAAAACTCTGCGAGGTCTTCCCTTGTCTTTTTTGTCTCTTTCGTTTTAACATTTACTTTAGCAGAGGATATTTTGTGGCAATAACAGAAAACAACCCAGGGTAAGCTTATTTTTTTAGGGGGTAAAATTTTTACATTTTGTATTTGCAGAAATACGAGTGGAATTAGGATTTCCTTTTTAAATAAATATTTGGTTGTGAAGATTTCTCGATTTACTTATTTATTTTGGGATGGTAAATTAAATATACGAGAACAAAAACATTTATAATAATAATAATGGTTTATTAAGTGTCCAACAGTGTAACCAAATATAGGCACAAAAAGTACATCATGCCTAAATAACAAATCAATAAAAATTATAAAGGAATTAACAAAATAAGAAAATCATCTATTATGAGAATGGATCTCTTGGCTCCACCTCTGACCCACTCACAATAAGAAATTGTCAAATATCTTACTTTTTGTTGGTCTGTACACGACTGTCTACCACATTTAAACTCACGATGCCGTCTTTTAACTATGTTATATTATACAGCAGATTCCCTAATGTATCCAGCAAATCTTGACGAATTTGAGTTGGCGACATCTCTATTAAACGTAAGTATTTAATCAGCGCTCGTTGCTCAACACGATCCATTTTGATACTGATATGTGACTCTCACGACCTCGGGCGTCTACTGTACGCTCTAACAGGTTCAGACTTATAAGTTTTTAGTGTTAATCTATACATAGCTAGCTACAACGTGAAGATAAATAATTGTTTCGGTTTATAAATTTGTCAGGGGCGGAGCAAAGGGATCAATCAGCCCTCGTATCTTATACAAGAATCCAAAAATTATTAAGACAGAGCGTGAAAGTCTTAATAATTTCTGGTTGATAGCAAGGTAGTTATGTTTGGTTGAATGTATCTCTTCTCCAGCAGGGGCGTACCGACGATCCTGTAGAAAGGTGAAATACGTATCTGCGTCTCTGGAGAGGAGATACATTCACAAATATATAACTTGTATTGTGTTCTTCACACTCCATTTTTAATAATATTTCATATTATTAAAAATACTTTTGTATTATACAAATTGGTGTGGTTTTTACCCACTCATGTATGTTTCAAATTATTTTGTTATATACGCATTCGGTTCGCCCGACAAGAAGTGAAGACACGATAATACAGTTTTTTATAGATATGGTTGTTACCGTCTATAGAAACACGTTGCTTAGTTCGGCAGTTATTATGTAGACAGCGCTGAATATTCTGTCACGCTCTGTCTTAATAATTTCTGGTTGATAGCAAGGTAGTTATGTTTGGTTGAATGTATCTCTTCTCCAGCAGGGGCGTACCGACGATCCTGTAGAAAGGTGAAATACGTATCTGCGTCTCTGGAGAGGAGATACATTAACAAATATATAACTTGTATTGTGTTCTTCACACCCCATTTTTAATAATATTTTATATTATTAAAAATACTTTTGTATTATACAAATTGGTGTGGTTTTTACCCACTCATGTATGTATCAAATTATTTTGTTATATACGCATTCGGTTCGCCCGACAAGTAGTGAAGACACGATAATACAGTTTTTTATAGGTATGGTTGTTACCGTCTATAGAAACACGTTGCTTAGTTCGGCAGTTATTATGTAGACAGCGCTGAATATTCTTTCACGCTCTGTCTTAATAATTTCTGGTTGATAACAAGGTAGTTATGTTTGGTTGAATGTACCTCTTCTCCAGCAGGGGCGTACCGACGATCCTGTAGAAAGGTGAAATACGTATCTGCGTCTCTGGAGAGGAGATACATTCACAAATATATAACTTGTATTGTGTTCTTCACACCCCATTTTTAATAATATTTTATATTATTAAAAATACTTTTGCATTAATTTACCGTTGGGATAAATGTATTCAATTAAATAGCGATTATGTTGAAAAACTACATTGTGATCTTGATGAAAATTGACGAAATACAAAGTTATCGCTAAATTCCCAGAACTTTGGAAACATCCCTCGTATAAAGCACCCGTTCCTTTGAAATACCCCCTCGCTCTGCTATTTCTAACGCTGTCAATCGTCGGTCACTTAGTAACAAATAATGGCCTTTATCTGCCATTTTTGGACTTGCAGCATCATGGATTTCGATAAAGGACATGCTTTTTTTAAAAGATCATTGCACGACGTTCGAAATTATCCATTTACATTTAATTAGTAGCAGGGTAGAATTTCAAAAATTGCCTACGAAACAACGCTTTGTCACAAATTCATCAAACACTTACGGTAAACTGACAAGGCATCGATTGTCAGAATATTTTTTAATTTCACAGCCTACTTTAAACGATCGCGCGAATAAGTCAAGTCGAGTCTCACCTTCCATAAAATCATCAACGTAAGTACATTTTTCCAGCTTTCTACTAATGGTATAGCATGAACGTTTTTTTTAAATTTCTGTATTGCTACAAAAGCATCACTATCAAAAAGAAAAGACGTTAAAAAAAATTAAATTATGCAACATTACTGAAATGTAGTAGAAAATGAAGAGATCATCATATTTACTGTTTACGGAGAAACTCCACGAGTAAGTGGAGAAAATTCCATTGTATCAGAATGCGACGTAATTGGAGGCATTTAAGGAAATGAGGATATTATTCCCGGCAATTATTTTCGCAGTTTATATTTTACGGAGTTGACATTAGGAAGCGACGCCCGACGGCATAATTACCGCGAGAAAAAATTAATCATTTCCAGGGTCGGCGGCTACATATTTTCGCCAACTTCGATTCAGTTCGTTAGAGAATTTTTCCCGCATCGCAGCTTATTGTCGATGACGATGGATTTGTGGTTTAATGAAACGAATCGATTAAATAATTCCATGTAATTAACACTGGCCTAAAAAAAGGAAATATTTAATGCCTCACATTCTATATTCTGAAATTCTAATTACAATCTGCTCAAGAACAAAATTTTCTCTATAATATAATGAGCATATTTCACTTATTTGATTTCACCACGTCATATTTTCGAGGATATTTGAATGAACTTTATTATAAAATACGCTTTATTCCCTAGGAAAATTTTGCAAAATATTTAGAAAAATATATTCTTTCCAGCATGCTGACACATGTTGAGTTTTGGCTGTGATTTGTAAAGCTCTTCCCTTTTACTATGAGAATCATATCAGTGATTTTCTGATATACTAAGTTAGTGTATAAGATTAAGCAATTGAATAATTTTTGAATTTGTTCAAAGACCGTATTAATAACACTGGCAAACAATTAAAATTTAGCAACAAACATATTTATGTCATGTATTCCATAGAAAACTAAAAAAAAAATTGGATTTTAGTTTGTAAACTGACGGACAAAAAACTGTCCGACTCATTTTGACGTTTGACAATATTTTAACAAAATTAACACGTTGTGAATCAGTTTTTAAATTTTGAAGGTTATTGAGATGCAAAATGTTAGTGTAGGTATACTCCTCGTCAGGAAAGATGATCCCTGTGTCATCAATAAACATTGTATGATTCAAATCAGTACTTCGGCGTCATATTAAATATTGTAAATTGCAAAATGAATATGGATTGTAACTTCGTTTCCGGGCCAAATATATTTGTCACAGTCGATCGAATTTGTAGGTTATATGAACATATATAATGGAATTACATCTTAAGTTATATTAAAATTACTATAAATTGAACAAAGCTGCGTAAACAGCAAATCAAATTAAACTATAAACTATAAGATTATGTAATTCTTTAATCATTTCAATGAATGGCAAAACCAAACAGTTTCAAGTTAGTTGTAAAAGCATTATTACTGGAATTGAAATTATACAGTAGACCAGAGTATCTACTTTGTATAACTGTAATTACATATTCACTGTTATGACAGTTTTATAAACATTATCTTCCCAATTATATCATAGAATAACCCTAGATATTAGTTAAACGTTCAACAGTGCCTAATTTTAAATAAAATTTGGAATATATTGCAATATAACGTAACACTGCCATAATAGATAAGTTGAGTTTTGCACAAAGGTCGGTATAAATATTTGAAATCGCAGTATGCATTATAAACAAAACATGTTCATACAAACTTATTTGCTGTGATATGCTTTTTTTTTGCTTTGAAATTATTTGTTGACTGCTAGTAAAATAGAACTTGTATGATTGCAGAAAGAAATTTTGAAAAAGGAACATGAAATGGAGCAAGAAAGAAAAAGTTTAGTAATTGAACTTTCAAAAATTAAATAGAGCAAACAAAAAATTTTACTTGCAATAAGTTATAGATTTATATAATATATACAAACAATAGTTATTTTATTTATTGTTTTCATCAAATTGTATGAATTTGTTTTGTGTATATTAAAAATTTTTAAGTTAGCACCAGAAGATTAGAGCTGATGGACACCAAATCAAATAAGGCAGTCGAAACACATTTCACTAGTGTATCTTGCAAAAACTTGCTACAAAAAGATGATAACACATTCAAATGTATTTAATTGGACATACATTTTTTTATATGTATTGCATTTTTAACTCCAAATATTAAAATTGCAACGAAAAAGAATACGCAGTAAGAAAAAGGACCCAATTAAAAAAAAAACTTAAATATATTAAATTGTCAATGTAACTGGGAATTATAATTGTTTAATAAGTTAATATACATATGTAATCGTTTAACAAAATTGCTTTATTATTTGTTTAATAATAAAATTATCATGAGTATATATACAAAAAAAAAGGAAATATAAAAAATATTTAGAAGATAGTATAATAGTCGATAATAGAATAAATTTGCAAAATGAACTGATACTATTATTGCTTTCGAGAGTTCCACATTAACCTTCATACCATATATGTAATAAGATTGGAAATCTTTTTAAGACACCAAAAAATCTTTCAATCCAATTTCTGGTTCTAAAATGGGATTCATCGTACAATTGTTCTGCTCGACTTTGAGGATTTGCTAGAGGTTAATAAATATTTTGTAATATTGCAACAACTATCACAAAGTATAACTGGGTTATTGAAATGTTCATTTTCTTAGCTTCTTTTTATTGCCGATCCATTCAAAATTGTTTGGTCATGTGTGGATCCTGGCCATCTGGCTACGATGTCACAAATTCTTAATTGAGAATCTCCTATTACCTGAATATTCCATGATAAATATCCTTTCTGTTTCGGTACAGCTCAGCATTATTACCACTAGGAAATTGTTTTCTCATGTTAGTGCAATCAATTCTACTTAGTACATTAGGAAATCTAGCTACTTGATAAAATCTGTTTCTGTAATTTTTCTACCTTTCTAGATATATTTAGATAAAAATTGTGGCCAGTCTGGCAATTGCATGTGTAACATTTTGTATGATTATTTGTATTAATATCATTGTGTTTGTTGCATAAAAAATCAGTTACTAAAAGTAGAGACTAACATTACATAAACAACTAATCAGCTGTATACTAATACTTGATACTTTTACTGCCAACACAAGAAAATTTGATATATTTGGCGTGAACTAAAATCGACGTGTAGCACGTACGTTGGCTTAAATCTTGGGTGTAATATAGGTTAAGTAAAAACATGGGATAGCTAACAGTTTTTTTATCTGCGGTCATATAGGAAGTATTGTTAATCACTATCTTCACTGCTGCTTGAATCATCAATGTTAATTATAAAGCCATTGATTTCACAATGTAAATGTATTTTCTCTATCATACCATTTTTTTGTAATACTTTCCATGTGTATAACACAATTTTTCCAAATTTCTTCCATACACTGCTCTAGTGATTACTTCCACATAGCTATAACTTTATCATCTCCATGTCCATCCCTGAAAATATGTTTATTATTATTGTTTTACATGGTCCCAAATAATTTCGATAGCATTAAATTCACAATGATAAGGAGACAATCTTCAATATTTCATGTCCATGACTTTGTAGCAATTCATCTACTTGATACCGTTTTTCTTTATGCAAATTTTTAGCAAGGGTAGTAGGTCAGTTTTAAATAGAGTTCGCAAGATATATTATGTTTCGACAAGTATGTAATAATATCATTTTACATCAAGCAAGATGATGGATGTTTCTTTACTACTATACTCTATTTTTAAAGTAGAGAGACGAATTTCTGAACAGACCACTTTGACAGTGAAATCTCATTGGTTGAAAGCAATTTGGCCTTGCTTTTAACCAATGAGATTTCACTGTCAAAGTGGTCTGTTCAGAAATTCGTCTTTCTACTTTAAAAATAGAGTATAGTGAATGGTAGGGTGCATTGTCCATCACTATTTGTGCCGGTTCTTCCAAATTTGTTATTAAATATTCATCGATCCATTTCTTAAACATTTCTCCATTCATTTCACCATGATAATCTTCTATTTGTGATTTGCTTGAAAATAATAAAGAAGCATTTGACACAAAACATAATTTTGAACCACAATGTAATACAATATATCGCTTGCCCTCGTAACCCTCAGGTTTACGCACACTCTGCAGATTATTATCTTGCCGGGTCTCATCAAGCAATACCACTTCTCTCTGAACAGAACAACTCAAATTCTTTATGTAATTTCTAAGAAATGTCAATCTTATCTCTGCGATGTTGGATCGTTCCACTAATGCTCTATGATTATTATTCTTTTTATATTTAAATCCAATATTGTGAAGTACACGATTTAAACTGCTGCCACACAGCTTTAATGCGTTTTACTGTAACTAATCCCAAGCACAATGCATCTGCCACTCGCTAAACAAAAGGTTTATTAAAATTTAAATATATTATGTGCACATGTAATAGGTATTAACACACCATTGTTTTTCTCTCGTTCAAAATATTGCAACGAATTTAAAACAAGTTGTCGTGATTGCTGTCATTACAGTTTTGAAAAAATAAATTTCAAAAAATATGTATTTATAAAAAGAAAATAAATAACAATTCCATCAAATATCAACGAATGTATGTTGTCAAATGTCCAAAATGTCAACGAGTAACGACAGAACTACTAAGCGGAAATGTGTGTATTTATCACGGAGTAGGTAATAATCCCGTCTTTGTCTTACTCAAATAAATTGCTTGAGCCGTATGTCTTTGCAAGAAAACACATACTTTAGTTCAAGCTATCCTTGTCATACAAGTCGGTACTGTTTGTTATTCGGATGTGAAAACTCAGTAAGTGCCACAAAACATATTTTATTAATTAAGAATGGAATAGAAATGTCTGCTTGTGTTTTATACAAGCACTTATACACATTAACATTTACATTTAATGTTTATAAAAATAAGCTATACATTTAACAAGATCAGATCTCGAAACAGATCCATTTTTACCTATTATCAGGATAAAATAAAACAAATTTTAATGAATTTCACTTTTTAATTGACACTGCAACGATCGTATCGCTCCAACCTGAGCTTCATCAGACATATAACTAACTTATTTACAAATTTTTTTAACACAAGTATACGGTAACAAACCCATGTTTTATTTTAAATAGTTGAAGGAATGGGTACTTTTTGTTACTAAAATGTCTATTCACAAAACTTTCAACTACGGTTTATACAATACTGTTCTTAAGTAATAAAACAATGGGTTTACATTATATTACAGGGAGGTAAAGAAATTCTATGGAAAAATACAATATGTGACTGTCTGCATATCAAATAAATAAATTGAGTAAGGGTGAATTATTTGTTTCTAATTGATCATTTAGGATCTTGTCGGTTTTCTTTAATTTATTAATTTTTTTTTTGCCCTTATTTTCTACGTGTAATATTTTAAATTCTTTGTTAAAATTGTGGTTCGTTGAATTAATATGAGACGCATATGAAGAGTCACTTTTATTATTTCTAAATGAAGAAAAATGTTCTTTAATGCGTATGTCAAACGATCTGCCTGTCTATCCCATATACGTCACAGGGCAACTACCGCAGGTTAACTCATAGACTCTGACTTTTTATTGTTGTTTGTTAAATCTTTATTGTTTTTTATAAATTTGGATAAATTGTTGTTAGTTCTATACGCTGTATTAATGTCAAACTTTCTTAAATATTTACAAATTTTCGTGCTTGAAGAGCCTATAAACGTGATAATTTTAAATTTTTGGGTGTTATTATTTAATATTGGGTAAACTTGTGATATGGCTTTTGTAAGGAGTTTTTTATTTAAAATGTTATCTATTATATTACTTTTATATCCATTGTTGATAGCTATTTGTTTAATTAAATTTAACTCTTTCTCGAAATTTGTTTGGTTCAACGGAGTATTGATTAATCTATGTATAAGACTGTGATAAGCCGCTAATTTGTGTTGTATCGGATGGCAAGAAGTGTTATGAATAGTTATATCTGTAGTTGACGGTTTGTGGTAAATTGCAAAGTAACATTTGTTGTTAATTCTAGTAATCGTTAAATCGAGAAAGTTAAAACTATTATTTGTTTCCTGTTCCATTGTAAACTTACTATTGTGATGCAATGTATTAATATAATCAAATAATAAATTTAATTGTCTCTTTGTTCCTATGAAACCTAGTAATATATCATCTACGTATCTGTACCAAAATAATACATTTTGAAAAAGAGGATTTTTGAAATAGAATTTTCAAGATAATCTCAGCTAATAACGGACTTAAGGGATTACCCATGATTAAACCTTCTTTGCAAGTGTATATGTTTTCATTAAATTGAAAGTAATTTTGTTCTATGCATATGTTTATTAAATCAAGAATTTCATTAATAATTATTGGATTTACATTATTTTTATGGAGAAGATCTTTTACTAAAATACTGGAGGGATACTAGGGAATAAATTTTTATCCATTTTTATACTCATCGATTTTTCTAGTAACGCACTTCTTGCATCTACGCACGACTGTATCTCGCATTCTTGCACATGCAAATAAACTTTGAATTTTTATATATGTCTCTGTTTGAAGCTGCTTAAAAATTTCAATAAAATTAAAAATTGATGGATGCGTAGAATAATAACTGGTATTAAATTTAGCGTGGAAAGATTCGTTTGTGCTTCTTTCTATGCTATGGCTGAGTTCTGCCCACAAACTAGGTGGAACAACGGCTCCTTCTGAAATATAACTGTTAACCAAATAATCGGAAAAGCGCGATAAACGTTCATTTTGAGGTTCCGATGGATTTAAAAATGGTGAACCAAATATATAGCTTAGCCACTTTCCAATTTCACTAGTTTTGTTCTCATAATAAGGAATATAAGGCCCAGATTTTGAATTTTGCGGAACCATGCTTGTTCTAAATGGAATCTGCAGCCTATAACTTTGAAATCTTGAAACTCTGCTTTTATGGCATTGTGGATTGCAATTTCAACATCTGCTACGGTGACTTTTGGGTTCAGATTTAAACCCAAACTATGACACTTTTTTCACAACAGGTTAAAAGGTGTTTTGTAAGAATACTCCTTTCTATTCGGCAGTAAGCAAAATGCTAGTGGAATATAATACCCATTTTGTAATATATGTAATCTAAATAACTGCAGAAAATGATCGGGACAGTAACTGAATATACCGTCGACATATACTTTTTCACTAATGCATAAAACACATTTGTTAGGCAAGTGAATACAACAATTTTTTCAACTTCGTCGATGATAAAGACAAAATTCTCTTTTTTCAGTGTCGTAATATTCAATGCTGTAACACATTTAATAACTTCTGCCAGGCGCGGCTCGTGATGACGTATTTAGGAGTGCAAGTACAATGATGCGAGTGCCTGGTGTGTTTTCGGTGTTTACTAAGAAAACGGTAAAGTTAGTACACGAGAATACACGAAGTACTAGCGTCATTGTACTTGCACTCCCAAATACGTCATCAGGAACCGCGCCTGTCTTCTGCCCAATTTTTCGGTAAGGGCGGTAGATATGTTCCTCTGTTATTATATAGATTGTTGCGGATGTAATGAATTTCTTGAACGGTGATTATACTGAAGTGACCAGTATTTTCTTTTACAGCTGAATGTATTATTTTTGAAGACTTCTCACAAATGTCATCGGTTGCTTTACGTTTAACACTAGCATTTAACATCACCAACATATTTCACCACTTTTTCTTAGCCAGGAATGTTATTTCAGACTGACGAATTATAAGTATATAGTATATATGGTAGATTTCAGTAAATTTTAAATTTAGATACATTTTAATTTAATTTGTGTTTAACAGGCAGGACAACTTTGTATTTATATTTTCAAGAAAGTATAAATTTCTTAATCTCTTCTCCGGGGACAAATTAAGGTAAGGGATTAAAACACCGTAATTAGCATGGGGGGAATTAATGTAGCAGACATTAGATAGTGCCTGCTCGGGGACGAGTTTAGGGCCGCCCTCTCAATGTTTCATGCTCTACAGGTAAACACACAGCAGGTACTCCTTGTAATGCGCTTAGTGTTAATTGGCGTCATTTTAAATCTTTGAATCTTAGTCAAATTGAAATAAGTTCAAATGAACTATAGCTAGTCTATTCTGGGCGGATGTAAACTGGGCACCAAGTATATGGATTTACCTGCCCTGCAGAAAGGATTGCTTAATCCTACAGGTAATCTAGGCACCAGTACCGTTCGGGTAATGATCGCTTTAAAGCTTAAAGTAAGAAATTAGACGTTAATAAATTCAGGAATTTCCTAATGACCAAATAGATTATTTCAAAAGTATTTTTGTTTGTACATCTATTGTGGGCGGGCCTCTATTCTATTATGCTATAATATATTCTATATATAAGTTTAAAGTAAGAAATTAGACGTTAATAAATTAAGGAATTTCCTAATGACCAAATAGATTATTTCGAATGTATTTTTGTTTGTACATCTATTGTGGGCGGGCCTCTATTGTATTATGCTATAACATATTCTATATATAAGGAAACATTTAGTTTGTGTATTTATTCTCACTGCGATATCTGTTCACGCAACATCGCAGTTGAGAGCATCTACGACGACATTCGTCAAACGAACCCGGAAGAAATGGCCGGAGAAGGAGCAGATAATAATATTATTCACATCACTAACCTGGCGCTGAGACCAAACTTCATAAGAAGATGCACCGAGCAGCAAAAAAGAGACGCTGAAACTATAATGGAAGATACCATCGATGAAGAAGAAATACAACGTCTTTTGCGCAATCAATCGCAAATATTCATGGTTGATCGCGACAATCCGACAGCAACAATTACATTTAACACACATCACACAGAAGAAACAAACCCAATAAAACCGACAACCGAAAAAATAATCACCGACGCATTCACAAGCCCGAAGAAAACAGCGAAGAAACAAAAAACAGAACACGCAAGTACACCGATAGAAATAAAAAATTCATATGACGCCCTCAATACCAAAACCGAAGAAAAAATGGAAGAAGAAACCTACGAATTCACTCCACAACCGTCAACATTAAACAGTACACCCAGGGTAAGTGACAAAACCAACATAACACAAAACACAAACACTGACACACGAAAACCACGCAAAATTGCACCAATAATAGTAACGGAAAAAGACAAATGGACACACATACGACACATACTTAAGACAAACAACATCAACACGGAAGAAAACAAACTTGTGAAACCTGGTATTCACATCGAACCAAAAACTGACGAAGACTACCGAAAACTTAAACACATACTCGACAAAGAACATATACAGTTTTACACTTTTCAATTGAGAAGTGAAAAGACACTAAAGGTAGTTATGCGTGGCATTCCTACCTTTATCACAGACACCGAAATTACCGACGACTTGACTGACCAAGGATACCCGACACTGAAAATTAAGAGAATGAACGGCAAACACGGCATACCTGCACCAATGGCACTAATCGAACTAACGAGACAGTACAAGTCAATTTACAACTTTTGCGACTGTTGCGGACTTGCAATTAAAATTGAACCTTTGAATAAACGGACTGACATAATACAATGTCACAAATGCCAGACTTTCGGACATCACCAACGGATTTGCAACGTAAACTACAAATGCATGAAATGCGGAGACGGACATTCGACACACTTATGTACCAAGACCAAAACAACCCCACCAAAGTGTGCAAACTGCGGTGGTCCACACTTATCCACATTCATCAACTGTCCAAATAATCCAAACAACCCAACAAACAAAACCACACCCAAACCTAAATACATACCAGCACCACCCCCAACAACTAATTCCTGGACTCAACGACAAAACAAAACAACACTTAACACAGTTGACGAATTAGCACTTGCCTTAGGCAATATGCTAATAACAGTACACTCGACAAACGCTACAAACGAACAAATACAATACTTCGTAACACAAACACAGACAATAATAACACTTTACAATAAAACACATTAAACACACACACAACTGAAACGAAAAAAAAAAATGTGATGATGACCAACAAACGAACACACATGACTTAAACGCGACTGACGCACAGACTGCACATACAAAACACATGACCGCACATAAAAAACACAACAACGCACGACATTAATCAGACTCAAACACATCACAACCCTTGGAGATACGAAACAATGGAGTGTAAATGGAGGCAATCTTCGACCACGAAACAAAATTCAAGGACTCATATAAAGTTTGTGTATTTAGTTATTTCTATCTTGTTTTCGGCGTTTGCTTAAAGTAAGAAATTAGATACGCTTCTCAGTCTCGAGTTTTGTTGAACACTGTTAAGAATTATGGAGGTCTCTTTCGTGGACAGTAACAACGGAAAATGTTTGCTAAGTGGTTAACAAGTACACCTTTTTAAAACAGAAAGTGTTAAAGAGTGCGAAGTGTTTTGGCGTTGTACAAAAAAATCCTTAAATTGTCCCGCAAAAGTGTTTACGCTTGGTGCAGAAAATTTAGTGAGCAGAAGCCAGCTAGAACATAATCATGAACAGAATCAGAGTAAATTAAACCGAAAAGTGATTTCAAATGCGTGTAAACGTAAAGCCGTTGATGATATTTCCGAAAAACCAGCGAACATTATTCGTCGTGAACTAGCTAAGGAACTGCCGGAAACAATTACGATAACAAATTTCACTTATATCCGAAGAAATTTGAACAATGCAAGGAGAAAATTTCTTCCTGGGCCGTTACCACAAAATAAGACAGAAGTCCGTGATATAGTGGAAGCTGCTAATGTTAAAACAAGCAAGGATGAAAGTTTTGTTTTTATAAACTGTCCAGTGAGCAATATCATAGTGTTTTCTTGTGAAACGAATGTTAGAAGTTTATGTGGAATGCGTAAAGTGTACATGGACGGTACATTTTCGTATTTTACAAAATATTTTTTACAATTATTTACAATCCACGGACTTAATAATGGACATTATATTCCATTGATGTTTTGTTTGTTGCCTGATAAACGCAGTGAAACGTATGCAACATTATTTGAAATGCTAACAAAAGAAATCTTTCGACGTCACTCTACAATATTACGACCAGCTGAAGTTTTTGTAGATTTTGAGAAAAGCATTCACACAGCGGTTTGCGCTATATGGCCATCAGCATAAATCTATGGTTGTCGTTTATATTTGCGTGGTTCAGGAAAATCCAAAGTTTGGGTTTAACAGCAGAAGCGTTTGATTCCAAACTTAATGAGTCATTTTATTCAACACATCCATCTATTTATATTTTTATCGAAAAGTTTAAGGAATTTCAAATAGACACTTATGTTAAAATTCAAAGTGTACACACACCAGCAAGGGTTAAAGACACACGCGCAAAACAAAAATTAAGAACTCTAAATGAACTGTGTGAACAACTAAATAATGGAACAATATCACGATTACACTTTATGAAGTGTATAACATTTTATTCATCAGTATGACTTCAAATACACTATTTTTTTTTATTATAGTTTTTATATAATTAAGTATTTGCTTTTATTATTGTTTTCATATGAGTACATATTTTTTATTTTCTATCTTTTTGCTGTACTTCAACTTGAAATACACTATTTCCATATTATTGTTTTTGTTTGCTTTATACGGTGCCCAGTTTACATAGACAGTCTGCGAGTACATTTTTAGCTAGTGCCCGAATTACCAACGAGATTAAAATTTCAGGTAGGTTAGTGCCCAATTTACATCCAGCCTCTATTCTATTAGATTATAGCGACTCAAATCGTTGAATTGATGTATTTTATTACACTCTTTACGAATGTATGCCAAAGACTTAAAAATCTAAAAGATCATATCCAGTGTGATTTACGAACGATATCAAATATCTTATTTCCTTAAGGGAATATTATAGAAAGAGGTCAACTAGAACACGTACTTTATATAACGAGTTTAAACGACTCGGAGAAGTAGTGATGGAGAAAATACGTCGCCTTTTCCGATAATTCATCTACATATTTGCAACAAGATTACAAGCAGAGTGTATAATTGTTTAGAGTAGTTACATTAATGATATTACTGCATGATAGTAGTGATTGAATCATTTCCTAACACCGCTTATAATTAATATTTGATAATAAGGAATTATTATATAGAATTTAATAATTAAATAATCCTTAATGCAGATACATGCGACAATAGTTAACGCTATTGAAGATAAGCAATTACCAATTGTAAATTCATTGCCTGCGCAAATGAACGTCAAAGTTACCGAATTCGAAAATTAGTTCCCTCCAATTTATAAATACCTATTAGTGTTAGCGGCAAATGTGCGGTCGCTAATTACCGGCAGGCATACGAATTCACAACAGGCACACATACGCAACCGTACAATGGAAATAGTTCGTTCCATGTAAATTTATTTTAGAAACAGTAAGTGAAATGGCAGATGTGTTATGCCGAGCGCTAAACTGTTTTGCATATGAACTAAATACACTTCGGGAAACAAGTCGTAAATTGGAATTAAGGCACACATAATTGCGAGAATTAGCATACCGTTCCAATTCGGCAGAAGTGTTTCCGGAATGAAATTATATCGCGAATTTCGTTAATAAGCGATATTTTCATAATTACCTGGTGCTTATGTAGTGTCAAAACTTGACGATTCCTACTATAACCTACAATTCGCAAAATTATTAATATACTGTAAAATTCTTATCTTTCGTCTGTGAAATATTTGTCTTTCTGTCTTTCTTTAAATAAAACTAACGATAATTTAAACACAAAGTATATTAATAATAAAATACACTAAATAACATTTAATAACTAATAATAACAGTATTTATTTCACATATATATACAATACTAACACGACGGCGATCACTCGTTGAATGAATGTCCTTATACCTTTCTTGACGGCTTATATATAGGCGGCCGAATATGCAACGACCATCCTGACTTTTATTCTAAATTTCCCGGGAGACAGATGACGCATGAACGCGTGACGTCATTGCCTGATTAGTATCACAACACTTTAATAACCTAAATATAGAATGGTCAGACATTCACGGATAATTGTCAGATAGGAAGATTCTATGATTAATTCTGAGGCGACAATCTTAATACAGAAATATTGTATTGTCAGTCATTAAGGCGCACGAGACCATTAATGTTGAGAATATAATTTCGCCAAAAATCAAAAATGTAAATTCATTGATGTTGTTTGTTATTAATAAGGGACAATGCAATACTGTTGTATTATCATTGTGGTACGCGCAGTGCATATCCATTGCTATAGCTACTTCAAGTACCAAAAAATATCAGTCACATGCAATCTTTTTTTAATAGTCGTTACTAATTTCCAATTAACGCTAAGAAATAAGTAATTAAACTTCTAGTTTCAAAAATTCTTTTATTGTAAATACCACTACAATATTGTTTCGCCATACAATGGCTTCATCAGGTGGATGAAATACTGAATATGTACAATACAAGTTTGAATATTTATGTGAAAATTATTGGGGAAATGGTGGTGGAAAAATTTTTACAATCTTAAATTTAGTAGAGGGGAGTTGTTTAAATCTAGTTGGTCATTTAAAGCTAATCCTAAACTATTGTATCTATTAATTTCTAAGTTTTCTAACAGGTTAAGTTTTTTACTTTTTTCTTGAATGTGTAACATTTTGAAGTCTATATTAAATCTATGATTGATATCTATACAATGACTTGCGAAAGTTGAATCTGTTTTCTTTTCTTTATGGCTTCTCTCGTGTTCTTTCATGCTAATTTTGAATGTCCTCCCCGTTTGTCCTATGTATACCTTATTACAATCTTCGCATGTTAACTTATATACACCAGAGTTTGATTCTTTGTCTATTTTATCTTCGTTGTTTTTAATAATGTTCTGTATAGTATTGTCTGTTTTAAATGATATATGTTCGTTATTAAGTTTTTTAATGAAAGTACCAATTTTTTCCGAAATTTTTCCTAAGTAAGTGATTGAATTATAGGAATTAATTATCTTGTATTTTAATTTTGGATAAACTAAGGAAAGGGTTTTAGATTTTTGTTGGCTATTTAGGATGTTATTGACAATATTTATAGAGTAACCATTGTTTAATGCTATTGTGTATATTCTATTTAGTTCAAGGTCGAAATTACTTTTACTCATAGGTACATGAATTAATCTATATACCATTGTTTGGTATGCTGATAATTTGTGTGTTATAGGGTAAAAAGAATTAGCGTGTATTGTGGTATCTGTATGTGTTGGTTTATGGTATATAGCGAACTCGTCTTTATTAGTTTTGTGTGATATTGTTAAATCTAGAAAATTAATGCTTTTATTTATTTATGTTTCTATAGTAAAATTTCTTTTGGGGTGAATCGTGTTGATATAATTATGGAAAGTTTTTAATTGTCTATCTGAACCGTTAAAGCAAATTAATATGTCATCAACATACCTAAACCAATATACACAATTACCAAACAAGGGATGTGTACTAATTATAGTTTCTAAATTATTCATGAAAATTTCCGCTAATAAGGGGCTTAGTGGGTTTCCCATTGCTAGACCCTCTGTTTGTTTATAAAATTTCTTTTTAAATTGAAAATCATTTTGTTCCAGGCACGTTTCTAAGAGCTGTAAAATTTGGGTCTTTGTGACAATGTTCGTGTTTCTATGTTCTAGTTGTAAAGTAATTAAATCTATTACCTCCTGGGTTGGGATACTAGTGAACAAATTCGAGACATCAAAGAAACGAGTTTACATTTGTTTGGTAATTGCAAGTTTGAAATGTTGTTAATTAATTCCTGGGAATTTTTAACGGAGAACTTAGATTTGAATTTAGTGTGTGTAAGAATTAAATCTATTAAGTGTTTGGACACATTTCTACAAGGTGCTTTTACGTACGATACTACTGGTCGTATAGGTGTATTGTCTTTATGTAGTTTAATTAAACCGTATAATTTGGGACGTAGGGGATTCATAGTGGTTAATATACGTTTTTGAGTGTTATTAAAAAGAGAACCTGATTTTTCTATAGTTTGTTTAATCTGTTTTTGAAATTTGTTAGTAGGATCAGATTTAAGTTTTATGAATGAATTATTATCTAGGAATTCATGAACTTTATGTATGTAGTTTGATTCCGGAATTGCTATAACTGTACTTTCTTTATCAGTTTTTGTAAATATAATATTGTTACTAGTCGCTTTCTGTTTAATTGATTTAATTATTTTATATTCAATATTAAAATGCTTAGTAGTACGATAATTTTCTAGAATATGTTTAGCTGCATATGTATTTCCCTGGTTATCCTTTTGCTATCCTTGGCTATCTTCTGTATGGCGAAACAATATTGTAATGGTATTTACAATAAAAGAATTTTTGAAACTAGAAGTTTAATTACCTATTTCTTAGCATTATAATGAAGTTTCAACAAGTATCTCCTTCGTCAATTAACGATTTCCAATTATGCAAGATAATTGTCAAAATAAACGTTAGGGAGAATGCAAAAGCGAAAAGATAGATAAATTAATAACCGAAAATGTTCCGTTAAACACGGAACGGAATCAAAGAAGTATTTGGAAGCAGTTTATTGAATTGTGTTCAGCACGTATGAACAAAGTTGAACGAGATGCATCTTCTCTATAGGTATCATATACCGTATAAAGGTTTATTTAAAATGCATTTCATATCATATTCACGTTCATTATAAACTTCTATAGTCTTTCAGATTATTTTAGTATGTTGTACACATTGGATTGTCAAAGTATTAGTTTGTTTTCATTTGGTTTCAAATAAAATCTTACCATTTAAAGTTAAATGTATTTCTAGGAGAATTTACTGGTTTTATATGTATTAGTCATGGAATTATACTACCGTAAATGGTCTTTTATATTCTTTTTAAATTAATTCTGGTACGCAGGCATTTTTTTTTCTAAATCTTCAATATTTATAGAATTAAATCGTAATGAAAGCAATAACCTATTGATATTAAATATTAAACACACAATCTGTCATGTAACACAGATGCATGTTTAAATACGATCTGTTTAGTTACATCGTAAGCCTATTACAAAGGTATAATTGCAAATATCACCTCTATTTACCTCTATTTAATTAACCTTACTTTGAAAAGATACACAGCAATATTTCCTATTTGTATCGAACTTTACACTTCGCTATCTACAGATTTGTCCCTAAATATCTAGTACATTCTGATAAATATCCTAAATCGATTTCGTCTTCAACAAAGAAATTAATTCTATAACAAATTTAGAAAAGGCAAGGATAATAATAACTATCTCAAATACAAGGAGTTAAAATTAGATATTAGGCAGGATAATTAAAAATTACTGAAAAGCTATTTCCATCAACGGGAACGTACAGACGCGTTTTGCTCTAATTGAAGCCTATCAATGTACGGTATCTCTCGAAGACAGTCATGGCTTTTCAATTCTCTACTTTGTGTATATATAGTTAACATTCTGAACTTACTGCAAATGAGAATTAATGAATATTAAATCCCATTTTTACATTATAGGTACATACAACGCTGCTGTAATATGTACTATTCTTATTTTTCGTGTGTTTATGCATATTACTTCAATATCAGCAAACCAAATGTATATTTAATTATTTCTGATAGAATAAATGTCTCTACTTCTATACTTATATCGGCAACAAGCTCATGTTGCGTCCCTATTCTATCCTATATTCTAATATATTACAAATTACACTCCCATACCGGCGCTCATGGCGTGCACGGAAATTGGTCTGCTCTATTTATAACTATAATTTCCAAACTTATGCACATTTTATTTTGTATTATGCAATTGTACTATTTGTAATTTTTTTCTAGTTATGTACAATAAATAAATAAATATTAATATAATTCGTGGGATATTTTACGACTGTGATTGTTTTTCGATACATCTGTTTTCGTTCCATTTTTTATTAAACATTAATAATATAAAACATGTATATAAGGATAATTTACAGCTAATAAATCACTAAGTTATTGAAAATTATTTCCATAGTGGCTTAAGTTTTACCATATTCAATTTATTTCGATTTTGTGTACCGTCGCATTTGAAAATAAATAAATTTGCTTGATGGATCAAACTATACTCCACTAGGGATCAAGTTTGGCTACCTCTTGTTGGAAAGCTTTAACCAATGCTCTACCATTGAAAAGAGAAAAAACTGAAATAGGTTTGGTATCGGCATCTACCACATATTACAGTTTCCTCGCTTCCAGGGTGTATATTCGATAGAACTTTTGGTCTTAGCCCACACAATTTTCGAATAATGGAGATATTGTACGCAAACGAAATTCCGGTTTACTCAATATAATTTCCTGCGGACACATTAAAGTTATTTCTAGAATAAGCGAAAGACGAAAATAAACAAAAATTTATTTTTATTAGCTCGCGTAAACATATGATTAATTCGGGATGCTAACATTAAAATTATAAGAACACATCACACGCGAGGTAATTTTCTAAATTGCTAGGTGTTTTTATATTTTCACGTCTAATCCATAAATGTTCCTACGTTTTTTTCCCCCGCTAAAAGCTGGTGATTTGTGATTATAATGAAAAAGCATGTAAGAGCCTCATTTACCTATAATTGTGTTACTATATATTACTATATATGAATGTATGTATGTGTGTATGTAACAAAAGAATAAAAAGTAACATAAAAAAAACAATGTCGTCTATGTATTAAAATAGTAAAGTAAACCAATAATTAAACCCACTATAAAAAGTTGAAAGGCTATTTTCTCTTTTTTCTAAACCTATAATTTTTTTATTAGTCAGCAAATTCCCTGTAAGATTGCCGTTAAAATGGTACCAATAACATGGTACTTATTTCTTGTATTTTAGAAGTTATAACCCTATAAGCCATTGTCAAAGAGTATCTTAAAACTAACTTACAATACGTGCTCTTTTAACTTTTATATCTATTTTTTAGTGCTGGGGTTAAGACATATTTACAATCGTGTGTATTATGGGGTTGTTAACAAATTCTAAAGCGCAAAAACAAAATATAATAATTACGAATACACAGCTAGAATTTGTTAACACCCCCATAATAGACACGATTGTAAATATGTCTTAACCATCACCCCAGCACTCAAAAATAGGTATAAAAGTTAAAAGGGCACGTATTGTAAGTTAGTTTTAAGATACTCTTTGACAATGGCATAACAGCCGAAACATATGTTAGAAATAGATCTAATAAAAAATTGTGAAATAGCCAAGTGTGTTTTTACAATAAATTTGTTAGATATACCTATGTTTATAATATTCAATATGCGGTGCATGTAATAGTTGGTTAGTCATGAAATGATATCAAACAAAGTAAACACCTGTTTTTTAATTCTTTATTATTAGTTTTAGAATTACATTTTGGAATTTTTCCATAATAAAACAAAATTAATTTAAAATGTGTTCAAATATATGTCCATTCTGCTTTACACATGCTCTTAATCGCCTCTGCATCAACAGACTTACATTTTGAGCCATGTTGTTTTCACTTAATTGAAGAAACGCGCTTCTGATTCGTTGCTGCATGTTCTCTGCCGTTGTAGGAGGTGTTTTGTGAACTATATTTTTTACAGTAGGCCACAGAAAGAAATCAAAAGGGCTTAGATCTGGGGATCGCGGTGGCCAGCCTATAAAGCTTCCTCTCCCAATCCACCTATTGGTGAATACCCTATCTAAATGTGCTCTTGCAGCAGCACCGTAATGTGCAGGTGCACCATCACGTTGGTACCACAATCCCCTTCTAACAACAATGGTAAATTATTTTGTAGGAAATTTGTGTAGATTTCACAATTTAAAGTAGTATTAAAAAAGAATGGACCTATAACAGTGTTTTCTATGATGCCTCCCCAGGTGTTAGCACTCCATTTTTGTTGGTATAAAATGGGTTACACAAAATGATGGTTTCTATTGTCATAATAATGAGAATTTTTTCTGTTTGTTATTCCACAATTAGAAAATGTTGCGTTATCTGTGAAAAGCATATGATCTAGAAAAGTTAGAACTTGTCGTAATTGGAAAAGTAGCCATTCACAGTGATCAAGTCTCCTTTCAAAATCCGTTTGTAATAAGCCTTGATAATTATGAATTTTCTAAGGGTGAAATTTATATTTTATTTTAAATCACTGCTGCAGACTTCTACCCGTATTCTTTCAAAATTATCCTTGTAAATACGCCCGGATTTTCCACAACGGACTAGACCCCTGTCACTTCATTATCTTCTGTAACCATAGTCTTAGTTCTTTCATGTTTGCCGTAATTTACTGAACCCGTCCGAAGAAAGCTTGTCAACAAATTTTCAAACGTCTTAATATCTGGTGTTCTTCGGTGAGGATACTCCATAGCATATGTTCTTGATGCTAAAAGTGGATTTCTATTGCTAGCGCCAAGAACAAATATCGTGTCTATTAGCTCCTCTTTCGAAAAATTCATTCTAAAGATACACAACTATAAACTATTACGGCATGTAAATAAAAAATAATGACAACAAAACGATATAACTGATAACAATATAACAACTAATAACGAACAAACGGAAATTGATAATTAACTAGCCGAACTTAAATTATAACAATCAATCGCGATTACAGCAAAGAGGAACTACAGAAAAACACTTTATATGGAAATTTTAAGTAGATATTTGACTATTAAACTTAAATAAAACACCTTATATTTCACAAACAATAGTATATTGACTATATGTACATTTAATGTGCACTGCACACATCCTCAGTAGTTACTAATTTAAAAGTATTATTTTTTAAGTACATGTATAGTAAAAAATATCTATTTTTTTTGGTTAGGGGTGTAGAAATTACAATTATAAATGGTCAACAAATGGTCAAAAAACATGCAAATAAAAATATAAAAATAAAAATAAAAAATTATGGTTGTATATTGTAACAGTGCCTGCTAAAATCTATTGAAATTCCAAGAAGGACAAATTATGGGAAAAACCGTTACCTATGAAAAACAAGGCATATGACTGTGTTTGGCATGTCGGGTTCTATTAAATAACAATATAGTAGCGTGAAAAGGATCTATTAGTTATTAGATACTGTAGGCATACAATTTAAAAGTTTATTATTAATAGATGACATGTCATTGTTAAGGAGGTAATTTTTGTATTTTTTCATATGTATGGCTTCCCAAATGTCTAAATTTTTGCTATTACATTTTTTAATTAATTTTACATTATCTAAGCTGAAATTATGTCCGGTATCTAAATGATGTTGAGCTAATGCTGATTTATCTACATTGTGAAGTTTTACATGAGCTAAATGTTCTTTGAAACGGGTTTGAATATTTCTTCTTGTTTGGCCGATATATAATTTTGGGCAGGAATTACAGTTAATTCTGTAAATACCTGATTCTTTCAGTGGGTCTGTGTTAACTAACTTTGTTTGAAGATATTGTTGTAACTTATGAGTGTTGGAAAATGCAGGAGTTAGATTATATTTTTTTAACAATTTAGTTACGTTATTCTGCCAACTTTTGTGAAAAGTAATTTTGCAATATTTTTTGGTATTACTCTTTGTATTTGGAGTTAATCTGGTTTTAAAAGTTTTTAGCTTCTTCTTTTCTAGTTTGTTTTTGATTTTATCCACCAATTGTTTATCGTATCCGTTGGATTCTGCTACTTTTGTTATGTGGTCTAGTTCTTTCTTAAAATTCACTGGTGATAGAGGGATTGATAATAATCTATTAATTAAAAAATAAATACTACTTTCTTTATATTTGTTAAAAGTGTCTGATTGTTTATGTATGTAATTGTCAGTGTGTGTTTCTTTTCTGTAAATGTCAAATTCAAACTTCCTGTCTAAAATAGTAATTTTTAAATCTAAGAAGGGTAAAGATTTGTTTTTATCCAACTCATATATTGTTGACCATTTATAATTGTAATTTCTACACCCCTAACC
This sequence comes from Melolontha melolontha, assembly GCA_935421215.2. Classification (NCBI taxonomy): domain Eukaryota; kingdom Metazoa; phylum Arthropoda; class Insecta; order Coleoptera; family Scarabaeidae; genus Melolontha; species Melolontha melolontha. The sequence continues at coordinate 14,792,617 of OW285235.1, forward strand.
AAAAAAAAATAGATATTTTTTACTATACATGTACTTAAAAAATAATACTTTTAAATTAGTAAAAACTGAGGATGTGTGCAGTGCACATGAAATGTACATATAGTCAATATACTATTGTTTGTGAAATATAAGGTGTTTTATTTAAGTTTAATAGTGTAATAATTTCACAAGTGCTCAACATATATACTACTATAGATATTTGACGTTTGGTTACACAGCTATTTTTGATTGATATCATTTTCTATAACTATTAGATGGAGCACCGCATATTGAATATTATAAACATAGGTATATGTTATAACTTTGGAAATACTAGAAATAAGTACTATTGGTACCATTTTAACGGCAATTTTACAAGGAATTTGCTGACTGATAAAAAAATTACAAGTTCAATTAAAAAAAAAAGAGAAAATAGCCTTTAAACTTCGATAACTTTGGCACGACATATTTAACATTCTGTATATGTTGTCACGTTGTTTACCCTCAAAACATATAACGTGTTAGTCCATTAATTGGTAACAAGAGAGTTACGTGAGGCACTGCACCCATTTTCAGGCTAAGAATTAAAATTTTAGACGCTGCAACTGTCAAGATTTTAACAAAACTTGCAATAAAACCAAAACTAACAGTTGTAAGTGCACATTGTCATATATCATTGCAAAGATAAATTGGGTGGCTATCATGATAGTAACAAAAAAGTACATTTACATACTATTAAAAAAAAATTGAAAGTGGTTCTGGAAATTTGGAACAGCCTGTAAATATATAAATAAAAATATAAAATGCACTGTAGCATACTACATGTGTACGTAAAATTTAATTGCTACAACTTTATTAGTTTTCATGCAAAGCTCCGCGGACACTATTGCCGCACCCGGTAGATGCGAAGAATTTAAATGGATTAATTATAAAATTAAAAACATTAATTTGATTTCGTCACAAGTGATCTATCTTATTTTACTTGAATCATATTGACATAAAGTTTAGGAAGTATTTAAAAAGAATGATTCTGCAATGTAAGCGCTATTCATCTTTTTTATTACAAAAATTTATAAAATAAAAAAAAAGATTTAAACACTAGAGAGCTCGGTTTGACGGACAAACAACAAAGTTTAAAATATCAAGGTGTTTGGGAAATGCTACCGTCCAAAACCGGATAAAAAACATCATTTGTCAGTGGAAAAACATCAACGCTCTCTCTAATTTATCTGGAACCGAGCCACAGGATAGTGTTGGCAACAGTGGTACTGAACGTCTGTAAAATCCACATGAGTGGGTCCTTTTTTTGTGTGTGTTCGCCCGACGACGGGTCTCTTTCGACTGGCCATAAAGTTCGGACCGCATATTGGTCGAGGTTATTAATAACACTGTCCTTACACTATACTTCCTGTGTTACGACCGGTACTAACCCATGAAGTGGCCTTAAATTCCGAACGTTTTCCACTGTTGGACGCGCACCAAAAATTCCGCTAATGCCAATTCGTACTGCTGGTGGTGCTGCCATTTGAATCATCGCACTTCGTTACCAATAACATGTGGAATATATGGAGCTTATCGCGGGAATGAATTCGTATTTCTCCGAACTTTATAGACGTTTTAGACGATGTGTACATGAACGTGAAGATAATATTTATAAAGAGAAAAGGTTTTTATGTTTCCGAACGTTTTAGAAACGAACGATTGTAAAACTTGATTATAAGTATGGAATTTAACTGCACTCTGTTATGAATGAATAAATTTGTTCTGAAAAGGATGTGAATGGCTATCCTTCTTTCATACAATTTTTCAAAATAATAATAATAATAATAATAATGATCTTTATTGTCCAACAGTTTATAAACCAATTATAGAACATTATACAAAATTAGACTATTTAATGTCTGTAGAAAAAATACACAGCATTACAATGGGATTACGCACACAAGTAACACATACACACTACGGCGCCTAGGAATAATGACTTAATAAAGTAAGAACAATTGCTTCAATCTGAAGGAAACACAAATTTAAAAACAATTTTTTAATAAAACGAAATAGAAAAATTGTTCAACTGCTAATTTTGTTGTCCATATTGTTATCATTTCTTACCAGAGACAAAACATAGTATAAAAAATTTCAATACAATTTGCTACGTACGGCGCTCGCATGTGCAGCGATGGCATCTGAAGATGGTCGAATTCAAAACAAAATCCGTAATTGTACAGCACTCAGTTTTTTTACGGAAGCTCAATTCTGAAGACGGAGAAAAGGGATTGCGCGACCCTAGGCGCATTCGTATACAGACTACAAAAATACAAACGCTAAATACAAAAACGAAACGGTAAAATGCTGCACAGGATATCTGCAAAAAAACTACAAGACTACAATAGTCTAGATTACAGATTAATTAATGAAACAAATTCCCTACGATACCATACGAAAGCTATACAAATTAATAGTAATTCCAGCAATAACAGATAATTGATATTACGTATATCTCAGATAATTTTAAAATTTTATATAATAAAGTTTTAAATCAAATAAATTTAAAATCGCAATAACCACTCCTGCATGAATTGCAGACGAATTTTTTTGTTTATACAAGCGACGGCCAAGCACAGATATTAACACAAAAAAAATTATACAGAAGAAAATCTCACGTTACAAGATAAATTTAGAATATCTTAAGAAAAATAATTTTATATAAGCGGCACATGAATAGTGAAATATTACGTTAAAAATTCGATGTTATAAATTACCACAGTAAATTAAATTGCAAACAAATAGTAATTAGATTAAAGTAATTATTACAAAAAAATTCCAAATATAATAATATTAACTTACACAAGGCTACAAAGATTCTAATATGAACAGACAAAAGAAATTAATCTCGAAAGTTAGTGAATACATGAAATTTTTAAAGCGTTAAAACGGAAATTTAAAGAGTCAAAATTGATACCCAAAAATATATGAGTCCCCGTTGTATTTCGGGAACGAAGTGGCCATTGGTTGACGGTTATTAAAGGTGATTCGCCGGATTTAGATTCGTTGATGAGATAAAGGTGTCTGGGGCTCTGAGTACTACTCCGGAGGGCTGCAAACGATCCGCATTCACGTTCCAGAATTGTTATTCATACAAACTCAGGTAACGAAGGGTCTTTTTCCCTTTGCCGCCATTAATTCATAAACGGTATTCGGAAATTCCAAGTTGTTAACGCTCTGCGTTCTTATCCGCTAAGAAGTCGACTTTTCAAACTACGCAGAATTACGTAACTCTACTACCCTCAAGAGTGCAATCGAATGCACCTATTAACCCGCAGTGCTCACTTACGGCCCCTCAACGAATAGTCTCTCGATCTGCATCTCCGCATCGCCAGCAGGGGCGAATATACCATGGAAATAAAATTACACAGATGGCGACAACATACTCGAGAAAATGAAAATGACGAAATTTAAGCGAACTGAATATACCGGGCGATAAAACCTTAAGTAAATATGTAAAGAAATTTAAAACGTAACAAATTGTTGATATTTTTTTGAAAATCAGTATAGTAACGAAATGGCATTCCAGATTTTTTTTCTTATAATAACACTAATAACCGGGTGTGATGGCGTTAACGTATTAATATCTCCCATTAAAATATTCTTGTCCCTAACACGTACTGGGATTTTAGCCATTCTTTCAGTTGATTTTCAAATATTGATGAGAAATGATAATAGCTAAGGAACCTGAGGAACCTTTTCAAGTGAAAAAACGTTTTCCGAATTTGTACAGAATCTATAGGAAAGAAATTTTACAGATGATTGAAAGTGTGTGATACCCAAAATCATAAGCATCTCTACCGAACGAGTAGATAATATTTTGTATCAGTATTTAAATATAATTAACCGCAAAATAATTGTCGAGTTTGACTACTATTGAGCAACTACAAATTCGTGTTCAACTTCTATGACTGTATGGCAGAATTCAAACAAAATCCATGAACATTTTTTCGTCGATGTATCACCGAATACATCATTATACTTTGTAGTAACTTTTTTCAATTGTACCATTCATACAAAAGTATTTTTAATAATATAAAAAATATTATTAAAAATGGGGTGTGAAGAACACAATACAAGTTCTTTTATGTATTTTTGAATGTATCTTCTCCAAAGACGTAGATACGTATTTCACATTTCTACATGATTGTCAATACGCCCCTGTTGGAGAAGACACATTCAAACAAACATAACTACGTTACTATCTAGCTGAAATTATTCAGACAGAGCGTGAAGGAATATTCAGCGCTGTCTGCATAACAAGAGCCGAAGCAGACGTGTTTTCTATAGTCGGTAACAACCGTATCTATAGAAAACTGTATTCTCGTGTCTTCACTACTTGTTCGGCTCTTGTTATGCAGACAGCGCTGAATATTCCTTCACGCTCTGTCTGAATAATTTCAGCTAGATAGTAACGTAGTTATGTTTGTTTGAATGTGTCTTCTCCAACAGGGGCGTATTGACAATCATGTAGAAATGTGAAATACGTATCTACGTCTTTGGAGAAGATACATTCAAAAATACATAAAAGAACTTGTATTGTGTTCTTCACACCCCATTTTTAATAATATTTTTTATATTATTAAAAATACTTTTGTATTATACAAAATTGGTGGGTTGTACCCACTCAAGTATGTTTCAAATTATGTTGTTATATACATTCGGTTTAACGCCGAACAAGTAGTGAAGACACGAGAATACAGTTTTCTATAGATACGGTTGTTACCGACTATAGAAAACACGTCTGCTTCGGCTCTTGTTATGCAGACAGCGCTGAATATTCCTTCACGCTCTGTCTGAATAATTTCAGCTAGATAGTAACGTAGTTATGTTTGTTTGAATGTGTCTTCTCCAACAGGGGCGTTTTGACAATCATGTAGAAATGTGAAATACGTATCTACGTCTTTGGAGAAGATACATTCAAAAATACATAAAAGAACTTGTATTGTGTTCTTCACACCCCATTTTTAATAATATTTTTTATATTATTAAAAATACTTTTGTATTATACAAAATTGGTGGGTTGTACCCACTCAAGTATGTTTCAAATTATGTTGTTATATACATTCGGTTTAACGCCGAACAAGTAGTGAAGACACGAGAATACAGTTTTCTATAGATACGGTTGTTACCGACTATAGAAAACACGTCTGCTTCGGCTCTTGTTATGCAGACAGCGCTGAATATTCCTTCACGCTCTGTCTGAATAATTTCAGCTAGATAGTAACGTAGTTATGTTTGTTTGAATGTGTCTTCTCCAACAGGGGCGTATTGACAATCATGTAGAAATGTGAAATACGTATCTACGTCTTTGGAGAAGATACATTCAAAAATACATAAAAGAACTTGTATTGTGTTCTTCACACCCCATTTTTAATAATATTTTTTATATTATTAAAAATACTTTTGTATTATACAAAATTGGTGGGTTGTACCCACTCAAGTATGTTTCAAATTATGTTGTTGTACCATTCATACTAGTTGAAAAATTATTATCATTCATAAAAAAAGAACAAAATATTAATTTCGCCGCAAATATTAACTTTTACTCTCTTGTTTTTATAGTCTTTATATATTACGAGGGCCATCCGGAAAGTGGTACCCGTTTGTGCAATAAAGACACAGGAGTAAATATTAACAAATATACACATATTTATTGGAAAGAGCATACTTTACACTACTTCTCCACATAATCACCAAGCAAATTGAGGCATTTGTCATAACGTGTTACGAGTTTTTGTATTCCAGCGTCATAGTCCTCCGTCGCCAGCGTATTGAGATACGTAGTCACGCCTCGTTTAAGTTCTTCATCGCTGTCAAATCTTTTTCCCGCCAGAAAGTCTTTAAGCTTCGTAAAGAGATGAAAATCTGGAATGAATGGATGGTCGAAAGTTTCCCACTTGAATTGCTGCAAAAGTTGTTGTGTTATCGCAGCTACATGAGGCCTGGCATTGTCATGAAGGAGAATGACCCCTGTAGACAATAGACCTCGCCGTCGATTTTGTATTGCCCGCCGTAATTTCCTTAATGTTTCACAATACGCATTAGCATTAATTGTGTCTCCACGGGCCATAAAATCAATGAACAGTACACCTCGTCGATCCCAGAAAACGGTTGCCATGAGTCTCCTGATGGACAGAACTGTCTTGAATTTTTTTGGTTTGGTTGGTGAATGAGCGTGATGCCACTCCATTGACTGTCGTTTACTCTCAGGTGATGCATAACAAACCCATGTTTCGTCCCCAGTAATGATGCGAGTCAGGAAAGAGTCTCCTTCATCGGAATAACGTCCCAGAAACGTCAGTGCTGCAGCCATATGCATGGTTTTGTGCTCATCTGTAAGCATGCGAGGGACCCACCTTGCACAGATTTTTGAATAATGCAGATGGTCTTTGACAATTTCATGAACAATTGTTCGAGACACATTAGGAAAATGTTCACAGAGTTCATCAATTGTGATGCGCCGATCGTTCCTCACGCATTCGTCTACTGAGCTCAGCATTTGGTCTGTAATGACAAATGGTCTCCCTGAACGCTCCACGTAGGCAATGCTAGCGTCACGCAACCTCGAACAGAGCAGGCAGACAAGCCACTGACGCGGCCTGACCTTGCCCAGCGGCTACCCGAGTCGTCAGAGCTTCATGCGGCGCTAACGGGTACTACTTTCCGGATGGCCTTCGTACATTTTTAAATTCCAAAAGCACATTTATAAACTGCGTAAAATAATAATTTCATAAACTAATTACCTTAATTACAGTCTACAAAGTAATATGCAAAATTTTAATATAATTTGCCACTTGGACCTTGTGTTTATATTTAAAAAGTAACTAAGAAAATATAATTATAATGTTAACGCCTGTTCGCTTTTTGTTTATTGAATTGCTCTCCACTAGACACATGCAAATGTTTTATTAGAGTATAAACAAGGATAATAACATTTTAAATAATTACAAAATCTTGTTATATATTAAAGTTAGAATAATGTGACCAACATGAAAAATATTTTCAAAAAATTTTTTTTTTAATTGATAAATCATTTTGTTTGTTTAAATTAATTATTAAACGCGCGTGTTTGAAAGTTACGAAATAAGATAACTATAAATGTAAACTGTTTATTAATTGATATGACAGATCAACTCTTTAACAATAAATAAAATGTTACTAATAAATGTGCCAAAAGCTATAATGAAATATTTCATAATAATTTTAACGATAAAACATTTACTTTAAATCAGCGATGCTCTTACCGCGGCCCGCGGGCCGCATGCGGCCCACTGTCGATATTTATGCGGCCCGCCAACAAATTTTATAAATTGTTCGAAAAACTACAAAAGTAGGTAAAAATCCATTCAAATCAATGGTTTTTAACATTTTATTTTATTCCAACTTTTGTAATTGTTAGTAAGATATGTATCTTTAAGTACCTACTACCTTCTTGTTCAGGTTTACTACGTAGGACATGTATGCTCCTCGTCGTTCCAAGCATATTGTTACGAGACTAGAAATCTGTCTAACCAACTAGATTACTCGAAGATTCGCGTGGTAGGTGGTAGGTTCCCGATGTTAGGTAACTCGTATAAATACAACGCATCGCCCACTATTGGGGCAGTTAAGTTTTAACTATGGACAAGCGAACGTTATATTATTTGAATTGTAATCTGTGAAGAATAAATATTGCGTCGTTTGAACTTGGCATCTAACCTACGTAACAATATAATATCGATTTTGATATGGATAAACCCGGTCCCAGTAAAAAACGTAGTCGTAAGGTTGAAGATGAAAATCGACAGTTTCAAGATATTTGAACCGAAAAATACTTGAAGTGTCTGTTTAATATGCAAGAGTAGTGTTTTTATTCCGAAGGAATATAATGTGAAAATGCATTATGAAACCCAGCTTCATACTTTTACCAAATTAACCGGCGAAAATCAAACGCAAAAAATTTCCACTTTACAAAGGGAACTAATAGGCCAGCAAGTTATGTTTACAAAACCAACTCAAGATGCTGAAACAGGTACTGAAGTTAGCTTTGAAATATCTCGAATAATAGCGAAAACTTGTCGGCCTTTTAAAGATGGTGAGTTTGTTAAGCAGTGTTTAGATATCGCCGCAAAAAAAAATGTGTCCGAAAGATGCAAAGAGGTTTGAGAAAATTCAACTAAATCGGATAACTGTTCAAAGAAGACTTACCACATTAGCAGCTAATATAGAAGAGCAATTAGCTACGAAATCGAAAAGTTTTGAGTATTTTTCTATAGCACTCGACGAATCTACAGATATAAGTTCCACGGCTAAACTCTTAATATTTTTACGAGGTGTAACGCAAAATTTTGAAGTGAGTGACGAACTGATTGGTATGAGTTCTTTGACAAGTCAAACCAAGGGCAGTAACATGCTCAAAGCTCTTCTGGAAAACTGTTCTATAATGTATTTGGATTTAACGAAATTATCTTGGGAATTAGACTTGGGTTCGAGTCCAATCATAGACAATATTTTTCAATTAAAAAGTTCGTATGATTTGCTTTGTAATTTGTAGACAGCAATGTTTACATCCCCACTTACTTTGCAATTACATACATACTAATTTCATATTTGTAAATATTTCAAATAAAAGCCGAAGAACGCCAATAATTTATCAATTGTTATATATTTATATATATATATATATATATATATATATATATATATATATAGACTATTAAGTATTATCGGCCGTACTGTATAGGTAAAAATTAATTAACGGGTGAGCGGTCTGTGAAGTAAAAAAAAATCCTTTATTTCACTCTATATTTCATAACGGATTTGTTACTTCATCAGGAGTGTAATTGAGAGTTAAAATTCAGCACATAAACATGTATGTTTCGAAATACATTTCATTAAAGAAGTTTATTAAAAGAAAAACACTGAACAACTCTACGAAAAAAAATTATAAAGCTGAAAATCAAATTAAAGCAATTAAATGAAACTAAAGTTCTTTTTCTAAAAATTAACAATGCATTTGCATAAAGGTTCCTTTGATGCTTCTCCTTTATAAAAGTAGAAACTATCCATGCTGTGTGTATATATAAATAGGAGCTCTTTATTTAGTGAAAACTGTTTGTCGAGACTGAATACATTTAACTTTGTTTGTTGGACCAATTTCAAGTTGTATCTTTAATGAAAAAGCTCACCCAGTTCGAATATTGACAAAGCAGATAAGAAAGCCATTAGCGTGAGTACTTCCGTTCCTGCATAAATCTACAGATCCTGTCGTTTCTGCATTAAATAGTATTGAGAAACTTCTAAATACGTTATACGAAGTTGAAGAATCCAAGAAAAAGCACAATTTTCTTTTTATAGCTATGTGGTAAATTTGAAATATCCCAAGTTAAGCCTTATATATCTGTTTAGAGATAAAATTACTCTTGACTGTATAGAAAATATCACGAAAACGTTGTGAAAACTCAACAGACATCCAAAAATTAGCATCAAGTGTACGATTAATATACGACGTAAATTTAGTTAGTGACCTTATAATATTACTCAAAATTTAATAGTGCCAAAATGACATTAGTATTTATGTCTTAACATGTTTAAGCTACCAGATTGATGCATAAATTCACAGCGTTTCTAATTTATAAGACGAGAGCGTCTAAAATTATTGGACATATAGGACCAAAGTTACTTTGATGTATTATTGTTTAATTGGATAGTTTGTAAATTTTTGCAATCTGTATTAATTACACAGGCCTGCATAAAATTTGTGATGACGTGATTTTTGTTTGTTAAGCTCAGTTTTTATATAGCAATAACTAATTAAAATACAGTTGGTCTCTACACCCACTGATTTTTTTTTTTTGCACAAAAGAAAAAGAAAAAAATATAAAAAAAATCTTCTAAGAGGCGTTTTAATACATTTTAAAATGAATGTACTACTTCAAATTCTATGTATTAACCCAAAAATGATTTTCTGTTGTGGTTTTAAAGAAATTTGTTAAATAGGCTCTCATTACCTGATGTAAATTACATGTATTAATTTTGGACAAGATTTCCAGGAATTTTTACCTGCTAAATCCTATTTATTATGCTTTCACTTTATTAGTACTGCGAAGAAGGATTTCAAGTTTATCACTCCAAACAAAATGAATATTTTAATGTCATTTACTTCATTATAGCTCTGAGTGTCGATCAGTAAACAAGTAAAATTAATTTGTCTTTAGTGTTGATAAGTTGATAGTTTGATAAATAAACATTGCTTAAAAAATATGTCTAGCCGGTGTTTCAAGAACAAACCAGATGATTTCTGTTATATTTGTGGATATTTCGTCTTGAAAAAGTTTAAGAGACCAATTGGTGAATTTGTGAAAAATGCATATTATGCTTATTTCAAAATCAAATTAGGAGATCAAGATAAAGATTGGGCACCACATGTTGTTTGTAAGGTATGTGAAGCAGGTTTAAGACATTGGACCAAAGGGAATAGAAAAAGCCTTCCTTTTGGAATAACGATGGTTTGGAGAGAACCGCAAAATCATCATGAAGATTGCTACTTTTGTCTTTGTGATATTAAGGGGCATAATAGAAAAACTTTGAAACATATTTTGTACCAAAACAATATTAAATCAGCTATCAGACCAGTTCCTCACAGTGATCATGTACCTATACCTATACCCCCCAAAGTACTACAAGAAGATATTGAAACCTCTTCAACTTCCGGCCCCGTACAGATGGATAGTGATTTTGAACCATCAACCTCAGATCAAAACCAACCTCAGCAATTTTCACAAGCTGAACTGAATGATTTAGTAAGAGATTTGGGACTTTCAAAAGATCTTTCTGAAGTACTGGGTTCTAGGTTGAAACAAAAAAACTTGCTTGCCCCAGAAACTACCTTCAGCTGAATATGACAGAAAAACAACCAAACGAAGCTTATCTGAAAAACGAAAACGTTTTTTTTAAGAAGCATAAAGAATAAATAACTATTTCTAATAGTTTCTATGTGTACATTTTTGTATTTTTTTAATATAATATAAAACTAGCTTATAAATGAAATAAATCGTGTTTTTTCTATATTTTTTGATTTTACTGGTTTGAAAAATAACCTTCGTGATACAAAAAAAAATAAAAGCAGATTTGAAATCAGCGCTACCCAATTACTAGAAAACAGTTAAAATTTTTAAATCAACATTCAAAGAGTTGAAAAATGCAGGCTTGTGTTATTAACAAGAGAAAATGAAACGTCAAGTAAGACATCCCAAATCAGAGTTCAACACAAGGAGTTAATGCACTGGAAGCTACTAGAACCATTTGTGGCGTTTGTGGAGAAGACGTAATTGGAAAAATTACCGCACGGAAATGTTAAAGAGAGCCATTTTGACAAAAATGATTACCATAATTCAGGCATATCACCAGACTTTGATGAAGATATTCTGGACGCATTGATTCATGACTGTCAACGCCAATAAATTCAAGAATTGGCCATTATAATGAATTATAATCAATAGATCACAACGCGACATTTTTATTCCATGGCAAAGCTCAAAAACCAGATGTTTGGTTGTTGCATTTAACAAGAATCAGGGTGACAACATTTGTGCTTCTTTGCTAGCTAGTCATCGTTTAACTCGTTAACAACATCTACCGTTTTTGTCCCGAATTGTTACAAGTGACAAAAAATGGTGCTTTCGTGTTAACATCAAGAATGGAAGAACATTGTATAGCCATAACAAAAGGGTAACTTCTCAAACAAAGCCTGATAATAATTCGTCTAATCTGATGTGTATGAGACAAAGAAGGCCTTATATATTATGAATTACTTCTCAGAAATGTAACCGTCGCAGCGGAGATTAACTGTTAACAACTCTGTCGACTTGAGGCAGCAATTCAAGAAATACCGGAAGACATCAGCAAGTCACTTTGCAAGATAACGTTCGCCTTCAAATGGCAATCTAGCAACGCACTCTCCAGCGACTGATCCAAAACTAGTCGAGTTAAAATAGGACTGATGGGTTATCCTATAGGTGTTCTAAAATATTGTTTTGTAACACCTGAAAACAATTACAATTTTATAAATTTCAGAAATCGTAATAGTGTAGTATATTGTCCTGGTTCGGTATTTTTGTGCCACCGCTTTTTACAATAGGTTTTATAATTTAACGTGTTTATGCTTCTAAAAGGTGGACGTAAAACTAACACCATCTATCTCTAACTTGATGCTTTTTTTATTGTAAAAGTAAAAAATGTTTATGTTTATATTCTTACAATTGAAACAGACATGTAATATACATGTTTGTAATTGTACACATGGACAATACACCTCGTATTTTCAGCATTTACTTCTGCCTAAGACACGTGTTTCTGCCATTACTATTAGGCGTCATCAGTTAAGCTAGTGAAGCAATGTAATACAAATGAATCTTTATGAATAGATTTGTATCTGTATATAACATTAAGCCGAAATCGCCTACAAGATAAAGCAAATTTCATCCTGTAAGGTTGCACTTATTTAATAAGTGACATCTGATGGACGAAAGAGACTTTGCCGAAAAAGACTCTCTTCTTGTGAAGAGTAAGACGTAATTTTAGTTTGTGTATTTACTTTAAAGTCAGTGTATACGTCAGCGATGCACATACCGCGGCCCGCGGGCCGCATGCGGCCCTCTGTCGATATGTATGCGGCCCGCCAACGAATTTTAAAAATTGTTCGAAAAACTACAAAAGTAGGTAAAAATCCATTCAAATCAATATTTCTTAACTTTTTATTTTATTCTAACTTTTGTAATTGTTAGTAAGATATGTATCTTTAAGTACCTACTACTTTCCTGTTCAGGTTTACTACGTAGGACAGGTATGCTCCTCGTCGTTCCAAGCAAATTGTTACGAGACTAGAAATCTGTCGAACCAACTAAATTACTCGAAGATTCGCGAAACACGTCGGTATTATCCCCGAACATTGTGGTAGGTTCTTGATGTTAGGTAACTCGTATAAATACAACGCATCGCCCGCTATCGGGGCAGTTAAATTTTCACTACGGACAAGCGAACGTTATATTGTTTGAATTGTAATCTGTGAAGAAGAAATATTTCGTCGTTCGAACTTGGCATCTACCTACGTAACAATATAATATCAATTTTGATATGGATAAACCAGGCCCCAGTAAAAAACGTAGTCGTAAGGATGAAGATGAAAATCGACAGTTTGAAGATATTTGGACCGAAAAATACTTTTTTGTTATTTTTATTATTTATATATGCAAGAGTAGTGTTTCTATTCCGAAGGAATATAATGTGAAAAGGCATTTTGAAATCCAGCATCATACTTTTACCAAATTAACCGGCGAAAATCGAACGCAAAAAATTTCCACTTTACAAATGGAACTAATAGGCCAGCAAGCTATGTTTACAAAACCAATTCAAGATGCTGAAACAGCTACTGAAGTTGGCTTTGAAATATCTCGAATAATAGCGAAAACTTGTCGGCCTTTTAAATATGGTGAGTTTGTTAAGCAGTGTTTAGATATCGCCGCAAAAAAAATGTGTCCGAAAGATGTAAACAGGTTTGAGAAAATTCAACTAAATCGGATGACTGTTCAAAGAAGACTTACCACATTAGCAGCTAATATAGAAGAGCAATTAGCTACGAAATCGAAAAGTTTTGAGTATTTTTCTATAGCACTCGACGAATCTACAGATATAAGTTCCACTGCTCAACTCTTAATATATTTACGAGGTGTAACGCAAAATTTTGAAGTGAGTGAAGAACTGATTGGTATGAGTTCTTTGACAAGTCAAACCAGGGGGAGTGACATGCTCAAAGCTCTTCTGGAAAAATGTTCTATAATGGATTTGGATTTAACGAAATTACCTGGAATTACGACTGACGGAGCACCTTCAATAGTTGGAAGTAAATCTGGGATAATAACTATGTTAAAAGAGTATTTACAAACTAAAAACATAGATACCAAGGAATTAATGCAGTTTCATTGCATTATACATCAAGAGGCCCTCTGTTCAAAATTATTGGGATTTGAAAATGTGATGAAAGTTGTAGTACCTACTGTAAACTTTATAAAATCACGAGGTCTCAATCACCGACAATTCACACAATTTCTCGAGGATATTGAAAGCGAATATGGTGATCTGTTTTACACTGAAATAAGGTGGCTAAGTCGTGGGTTGTCACTAGAGCGGTTTCTTAACTTGATTGAAGAAATCAAAATATTTCTGTCAGAAAAGAAAAAGGACGTCTCCGAACTCAACAACCCTGAATGGCAGTGTGATATAGCGTTTCTTGTAGACATCACAAATCACTTGAATGTCTTAAATACGCGACTCCAAGCCAAAGATCAATTGATTTCGCAGCTATACTTTCATGTTTCGTCCTTTCAATGCAAATTGAGTCTTTTCAGGACACAAATCAATTCAGCCAATTACAGCCATTTTCCGAACTACAAAAAAAATATCGAGAAATTCAATAAAACTGATGTCAATTTCGCTTATGTTGAAAAAAATTGATATTTTAATACAAGCTTTTCAAGATCGTTTTCTAGACTTCAAAAAAGTTAAACCTCTATTAGACATTTTCAGCAATCCTTTCAACATTTCACCCGAAAATGCACCGGAATCAATACATCTGGAATTGATAAACATGCAAAATGATGATAATTTACGAAATAAATTTAATGAAACTAATTTACTAAATTTTTACCGTTACGTTGACAAAACCGCATACAAAGAGTTGCGAATAAATGCATTGAAATGCGCAAGCTTATTTGGATCGACGTATATTTGTGAGCAAATGTTTTCAGTGATGAAACTTAACAAAACAAAGAATCGAAACCGTCTGGAAAATGAAAATTTGGAAGCAATTTTACGTGTGGCGACAAATAATGTGGAGCCAAACGTAAACAAAATTGTTAGGTCAATGCAATGTCATGCATCAAAATAATAAAACATGAAATATTACATTGTAATGATTAGATTACATTACGATTACATAATTACAACAAACATTTTTGAATGTTCTTTTATTTTTATCATTTGTAGTAATTCATACTATTTAAAAATAAAAATATTTGTGTTAATAAGTATTCTTTGTAGTGGCCCGTCCTTGGCTTATAATTTTCCCGAGTGGCCCCTGTTCCCTATAAGTCTGTGCATCCGTGGTATACATGGATGCCGTGTAGTGTTGTGCGCGATTCTATGTGATAGCTTTACTGTGCCCCATGTGCAACACTTTGATTAGTGGTTTTACCTACTGAAGATGACAACTTAGTTGTCAAAATACATATTGCTGTGGTTTTTTCCCCGCAAACATTTTGAAAACATTATTTTATATTGAACAATAATTTTCGATGACTTTGTATAATTTATTATGTATGAACACAGATTGTATTTTGATTTATTTTGACTAGCGTTGCTAGTACGCCGATTTGCCATGCCTTATCCGTTTCAGACACGTCTTGTTACCCGAGTAAGAGAGTCGCATATTAGAAGATAAAACTCTTTGTCTTTTATTTTCAAGTAATTTCGGTTTTTGTTTTTGTATTAATAGTGTTTGTGATTGCTGAAGTCATTACCGAATTTATACGAGTTTGAATATCTCGTAGTTTTGATTTAATTAAACTCTTACTCGAGGTGTCTCTTATATATAAAAAAATAAAACTACGTAAGTTTATTTTATATTATATCATATTATTTCTTTACTGTATGCATTTATTATTGTATTTTTGATTGTATGAATTTCTATATATTTTAATATTAGTTAATATATAAATGACAAAGATAGTTTTTCCGTTTCAAGTAATTTTTTGTAACGTTAAATTCTAGAACGTTTTAGATTTCAAGGTTGGTGTTTTTGTGCATGTGGTATCACGCATGTGTTAGAGATTTCGGTCTGACAGGTTTATCTGTTTACTTTTGAGTTTGTTTATCAGGGGTGAAAGAAAAAAGTATCTTTGCAATTTATTAGATATAATTTAGTTCGCAATTCATTAGAGGACGTTTGAATTTGCTTTGCGGTCAATACCAGCAAATTATTTTACCTCTTTGTGTATTATTGTTTTACACAGCTCTTTATACTTTATAAAGAATCACATTTTTTAATTTTTCTTTATATTAAAAATTTATTTGAGAATTGTGATTTTTATTTATAATTAACACTTTCGTCTATACTTTTTACTGGCGCCGTATAAATGTTGTAGGAGTATAAATACCACGTTTTCCCATTGGAAACCCGGAAAGGAAAGCTGTCTCATTAAAGAGGTTAACCGATTGAGCATCAAAGTTGGACAGTGTTGTGGTGAATAGTGGCTCATCTTCATTCTTACATATTCATTGCAATATGTAGGTTACGGTTATTAATTGTGGTTAGGGATTTGATATATTTTTTCAGTTATTACTTAACCACAGTCTCCAAAGGAAGATCTTTGTATTTTACCACAACTTTTGAAAGATTTACTTTTAAATCAGAGATGCAATCTATGGTTTATACAAGATGAGGCCTCACGGAATTTTACGCTTACTGTTAGGGAACTTCTGAATAATGTATTTCCTGAGAGATCAATAACATCTTAAACTCAAAAGAAAATTGATTCTGCAATTCAAATAAAAGCGCTATCATCTCGTAAATAGTTCTTTTGTGGACCAATGTGTATTATGACTTTTAACCTTGTTTTCGATCATACTACTTGTCCTTAACATTTTTAAACGTTAATCAATAATACCCTGTATAATTAAACTTTTAAATTATGTTTATTTATGTTTAAACATTCTGATTTAGCCTGTTATAGATATCTATTAAACGTTTACCATTACCTCTTTCAGTAATAGAGATACATTTAATACATACATTTCCTTTGTCCCTACCAAAATTTGCCGTCAAAAAATTCAATACAATTTTGTCACAAAGTGTATATAACTTATGGAATGCCGATCACGGGAGCCGTTCCGCCGAATGGGTCACTTGCAAAATATGCAGGCGACCGCGTGTTATATATCCCCGGAAACGAAAAAATTTTTGACGAGCCACCGTTTTCCCGTCAATTTCACCGACGTTTCACGGCAGAAACCCCGTCGTAAAAATCCCGATCGTCATGTCTTCGGGTGTCCCGTGCGCTTTGGAAGTTATAGTTTTCAGGCAGATCGTGCCGTTACCGTAGATGAAAGGGAAAATTTCATATTAAGCATTTTACGATAATAGCGATTCTCATCCTATCGAATCGAATCGAAGAAGTCGCCTGTCGCAACACTTTTTCTCACTACCGCAGCGTCACCGCATCGCCTTCTCTTTTTTTTATTAGGCTACGAACGGAAGAGTATTGTAGGTTGTCGTGATGTTCTGCAAGATTCGAAGGAAGCTTTACATACAGTAAAAAGTTATGATGTTATTCCGTTAGATGAGTTACACATATTTTTATGAGGACTTATCGATATGAAAAAATACAAGTTTCCACAATTTTGTATTGTATTCACATAAACGTAATAAAAATGGGAATTGTTCTTTAGAATTAGTTTAGTTTTAATGTTATGTGTTGACCTAAACAAGTAAATATTATTAATTCTCGCACTACTACAAAGTATACCAAGAAGTTTCCGTCTGAGTAGTATGACGAGTTCCTGTATAAATTATGCATCTAGAACACAAATTTGAATTAGTTATAGTTAGAGACCAGACACGAGAGGTTGATGACTCATCGCCCACGAGCGTACTATTGAATATTTGTATTTTTAAAGAGTCTTTAATTTTATTTATATAAAATACGAACTACATTTTTATTTGTTCATTTTGTAGTTCAAGTTGAGTAAAGGAGTATTAATATTTACTAGCAATACTTTCTCAAGGTTCTCTTCTGTAAAATTTCTACTCTTTGAATAAAATACATCCTTGTAAATAGAAAACGTCCTTTCAACGTCGCAACTGGTTATAGGTGCACACTGGAAATATTCTTTTATTTCCGCGTATTTTGCAGTTAGATGTTGTGGCATTGTCCCCATACACAATTGCCGCAATGTTATTAAATCTGAATTTCTATTAAACACTGCGTCTAACTTTTGCCGAAGGCCACATCCGAAGTCACTTGGAGTACTTTTCAAATTATTAATACATCTAACGTTGTTAAACCATCATTTAATTTGAGATTTCGATTTTCAAAATAAGTGATTAGTTTTGGCAAATTTCCAAAGTGTTCCTGAAGAAAGTACAACTGATTTTTTAAATGGTGAATCTGTGTTAGTTCCTTGCACTTAGAAATACTCCGAGCATCGTCATTTAAACATGCAACGAAATTTTGTAAACTATCGAAATTCTTTGCATAAGAACTAGTAGCTCCCAACCATGTTCACCATCTAGTTATTACTGGTGAGGGAGGCAGTGACAAAGATGGCAGCTTTTCCATGTAAAGAGCTACTCTCAATGGTGTTTTCTGAAAACTTTTTTAAAAGCGAATATAAGTCTATCAACTTCTGGAAACGTGGCTCTGATATATTCACAGATTCAGTGGAGAGCATGTACTACACAAGTAATATGCCGCATATTAGGATATGTTTCCTTTAATAGTCTGCCTGTTTTTAGCATATATGCAGCACTGTCACTTACAAATAAAAGTACTTTTTCTTTGTACCTGTTGTCCGAATGAAGTATTTTTTGAATATTCTCGTTAATGGTTTTAGCAACTGTTTCTGCATCAACTGTATTTATAACTTTTGTTGCCATTACATATAATGGGTGATTCATTTGGAGGTACTTTTATAGGTGGGGATTTAATGGCTGAGCGCGCATGCGACGCGTCAGCGGACTGCGCATTCTGGTTCAGTACTATTTGACATTACGTAATGGAAAGACTTAGCCCGGCACAGCGTCTACAAATAGTACAGCTTTATTACGAAAATGGGCGTTCTACAAGGAATGTGTATCGTGCGCTTAGAGCAACATATGGGCCACATAATCGGCCTACCGAACGCACAATTAGCTATACCATCAATAAGTTTGAAACTCAATTTACAATAATGGATAATACGCGACCACATAGATCTCATCCAGCACGTAGTGAAGGAAATATAGCGGCGGTAGCAGCGAGTGTACGCGAAGACCGGGAAGAATCAATTCGTCGCCGTTCTCAACAGCTTGGTTTGTCGTATGCAACAACTTGGCGTATTTTACGAAAGGATCTTGGTTTAAAAGCATGCAAAATTCAACTAGTGCAAGAACTAAAGGCGACCGACCTTCTGAATCGTTTCCGTTTCAGCCGTTGGACTCTTGATAAACTTGCAGAAGATCCACTGTTTTCGACAAAAATTTTGTTCTCCGATGAGGCCCATTTCTGGCTTAATGGGTACGTGAATAAGCAAAATGCCCGTATTTGGGGTGATGAGCAACCTGAAGAGATTGAAGTGCTCCCATTACATCCAGACAAAACAACTGTTTGGTGCGGATTATGGGCCGGTGGAATAATTGGTCCATATTTCTTCAAAACGGAAGCCGGCCGGAATGTGACTGTGAATGGCGACCGTTATCGTGCCTTGATAAGGGACTATTTGCTGCCTGAACTTGACACCCGTGGTCTACAAGACATTTACTTCCAACAAGATGGCGCCACTAGCCATACAGCTCGTGAAACTATGGCTTCACTGCGAGAACGATTCGGTGAACATTTAATTTCACACTTCGGACCAGTAAATTGGCCGCCTAGATCTTGTGACATCACACCATTAGACTTTTTTCTGTGGGGCTACCTGAAGTCTAAAGTCTACATGAATAAACCGGCTACAATTGAGGCATTGGAGGCCAATATTACTCGGGTCATTGGACAAATACCACTCGAAATGCTAGAACGCGTCATTGAAAATTGGAACAGCAGAATAGACTGCGTTAACCGCAGTCGCGGCCAACATTTGAGAGAAATAATCTTTAAAAAATAATTGTAAAGAATGGTTCTTTTGTATGATAATCAAGTTTATTAAATAAATTGGCCTTTTTCATTTGTTCTTTGCTTTTGGAAAAAGTATCTCTAAATGAATCACCCATTACGTTTTATGGAATAGTTGGATGTAGTACACCAGCTACAACATTTACCAAACAGCGCCCTAATATATCGACAATTTCGTCGGCACTTATCCAGAGGTACTGATTTGAAAGATGGCTTCTAATGCGTTCTACTACTTTTGTGTAGTACTTAGAAACATATTATCGTAAGGTGGATTCATCAGGAACATTTCGACCAGTATATTTTTGGAGAAATATTTTTAAAGTGGGATTCTTAAGTTTATTTAATGGAATATTAGCCGCCATCAAAGCTTCACAGAGTTCCTCGTTAAAATTGTCAAATTCCAACTTCTGTGCATGTGTTTGCGATGCTAAGTGACGTTGTGCGTGAAATTTCATGGAATTTTTTAACTATATTTTACAGATTTTGCAATAAATTTCGGAATCACTGACAATGGACATACAATGAGTATGACCGTCAATCCAACTCGCCATTGTTTTACGATGCCGTTCTCGACGTTCTTTCATATCATATCTGAAAAAGTAATTTATGCAATGCTCTAGATCTAATTAAATGAAAACTAAAAATGTATGAGTAAGTTATTGAAACTGAACGAAATTCAATGCACACTTACGTCGAAATAGTTGGGAGAAGTAGATTCAATCAAACGATATTAAACAAGATCTATCACAAAAATTACGATGTAATTAACAGTTAAATCTATGAAAACAAGAAACTCACAGCACTTTATTCATCTTACAAAATATAATCTAAATAGACTAAATTATTAAAACTCCACACGCTTCTATCTACGCCCATGAAAACAGAAATTTAACTGTAAATATCCAACAAAAACCGTCGCAATTCTCGATGAAAACAGATGTGCGCGCTAGCCAGATCAATAGTGCATTCAATAACTGCGTGATATACTTACAGATGTTGTAGACTATTTATATCGTCCGTCGTAATGACGACGTCATTTCAACCCGATGTGTTCGGTCTCTGATTATAGTACAGAATACTGTACATTATTTGTGCCAAAAGAAAAGACTTAATGTAATTTAATTACGTGGTCTTTATATTGTAGTAATAGTATGACCGGCTGCTAACGGATTATACTCTCGACTTTGATAATACTCTTTCTTTTTGTAATTTATAATCCACCGAATGACAACCAAATGAATATCACTAATTAACAAAAAATCCTTACCATACTAGAGCCAAAAAAGTAGAAGTGTCTATTAAAGAAATTGACAATCGCTTGGTATTCAAGACAATGTTGGCCCAATTGAAGGAGACGGGTAGGATTTGAACGTAGATATGATCTAACTATCTAATCATGCTCTTCATAATTAAACGATCAATGAAACGAAACAGACGACAATAAGAAAAATTCCTAATCACAACATAAATCAATAAACTCTAAATACTTATTTCGGCAACTAAGTTGCCATCCTCAGTAGAACAATCTGAAAAGGAAAAATAGTCTCAAACGCAGCGTCTTTGGTTAAAATACCACCATTCAAGATATGTATTTCACCAAATCGTCAGTGGTATAGCACTAAATTCCTAAACCTTCAAACAAGCCTTTAAAACTTACTTAAACCTAACGTAAAAATTAACGAAATGTGAAGCGTGAAAAAACATGAAGCCTAAAAATAATTACCACAGTCACAATAAAGCATACAAACTGGACTAAGGAATTGGTTCATTGTCGGAATTCATCAAATTACTCTCGTTTCTACGTAAATAAATACTTCCGTAGCTATCTAATTCACTATAATTATTTACCGTCTTAATTAATCTAAGATTATTTGGAGGCACAGAGTGGCCTGTGTCCCAAATATGTCGGGCAACTTTAGATCTTTCAGGTCTATCTAATCTACAATGGAAAATATGTGCCTTGTAATGGGTTGAAATTGAACATTTAGTTTGTCCGCTAAATTTTGGGTTGCAATCATTATAATATTTCGTAGATACCAGATTTTTGTTCTACTTCGATTTTATCCTTGGTCGTAAGGTTTCAATGAATTTGTTACGATATTTGGTCAAGCGATCCTCATATGTACAATTTTATTCGGTTATTGGAATTACATGCGGCCGATGTATGAGGTGTATAACGTGTTTCCTGTCGCCGTACGCATGTAAGTGCAGTAGGGGATAGCGTTCATTTTTTGCCTTCAGTCACTAGGACTTTCGTTCTACGTCTTTAAAAGAGTTGGACGCATTCCTCAGTCTTTTTATGTGATTTTGAGTAGTTTATCGTGTTAATTACGGATTTATAATCACCCATTGTGGTAGATGTGCACCTTGACGTGGAGGCTTAATTAGTGGCATCAGCTTTCTGTTGGATTTTTACACCTCGTCTCGATAGCGACCCAAGAAAAATCTTCTAGGGGTCGTAAGTATACGATAATCAGTCTGAGGTAGTATTAATTGGTATGGGCCCAAATTTAAGATCCTTCTGGAGTTACACGGCCTAGAATACGGCCACGTGCTAGCTATCTCGACCGAAGGATTGCCGATTGTGCAATACGGAGATTTCCTTTTCGACAAAGCTTAGTTCTGTCGTTTATATAATTCGTGATCTGTAGTTAATTACTACCCCAAGATTTGGAGGTTTAACCCGCTCTAGCGACCATTTTGTAGAATATTTCTTTTTTTTTGTTACTGCTTTGTCTTCCATTTGTTAATTTCAGTAAAGAAATTTACAATATTCGGTTTGCATTCGTTAATCTATAGAAATTCAGCCCGTTGGCAAATAATAATAATATTTAATTCACCCTTTTCACATGCTAATTGTTCTTTTTATTAAATCATGAATAATAAATCATAATTTCATTTATGGTATCAACCCTCTTATTTTTGATAATAGATAAGCTAAATAGTTTTTGTTGTTCTCTTTTTCCTTTTAGCAAGCTATCTGGAATATGTAACAATTATTTGTTATAATTTTAATTAATTTATGTCTCGCAATGTCTTAGTTGTTTTTGTATAATTTTGATTGCACGATCAATGAGATCTCAGACGTGCCTATCGTAGATCAGACATGTCACAACTCTAATTACTTTTTTTTAAATGAATTGTTATTTCATATTTTGCGTAGCTATATACAGGGCTTCTCCCATTTATTTGCATGGATTACCTCTAATTTATTTTCTTGATTCGTTTATTGTTAATTTTTTATTGAAATTTATATACAGGGATTTGCTGATATTGAATACTCGTTGAGATGTAACTGTTATTTTTGGGAGTTATATATATGTAGATCTGTTCATATTATAGGATCTGTTTACAGTCTTCTCTCCAGGATTTTGAGGAGTAAACCTCCCCTAATAACTCTAGACGTAATAATATTTAAGTGAGTGTTTTTTTTTAATGGAAATTGTAGCTTTTTACAATTAAGAGCTGATTAGTTACGTATCAACTAATGATGTGTCGATCCGGACGGATTCGGCTTTTATATGAAATATTTACAAATATCAAGTAAATATTTCATATAAAAGCCGAAAAACTCCAATAATTTATCAATTGTTATATTTAATAAACGGCTAAGAAATTATCTAAACACTTATATAATTATATATATATGTATATATATATATATATATATATATATATATATATATATATGCATTCGATGTTAATAAGAATCTAAGGTTTCTTATTTATTTTATTGGCTGTATAAGAGCCGCTTTAATTGAAAAGAAAAATGCAAACAGCAGTGAGCCTATTGCAATAGAAAAAGTGTAGATACAGCAGACGATAACATATGCAGTAACTTTGATAATGAGATTTCGGAAATAAAAACAACATTAAACCCTACTGCAGAAGCAATTAGTGAAATTGATAAATATGTTCAAGAATCCTTATTAACTAGGAATAAAAATCCTCTTAAATGGTAGGAAGACAGGAAAAATGTTTATATAAATTTATATACCTTTATGAAAAAATAATATTTTTAAATTATAATCATAACTTGTATTAATGTAATTTTTGTACACCAGTACTATAAGTTTATATTTATTGTTTTGTATTTATTGTAAGATTCACATGAAAACATGTCAGTGTACAAGTAAATATAAAATATAAAATGAGTACTTATACATTCTTTTCCTACATAAATATTATACATATACATACTCCTGCAGCTCTTACATAAATAAATAAAACAAACAGGCAATCACTCAGATACAATAAAGCTAGATCGAAATGAATGTGTTACTTGTCGGACTTTACAACTCCGATCGGCATTTAACATCGAAGTTGTTATAATCGTTCCAAGGAACGAATCCTCTGGACTCGTTCCATCTGCAGAATGGAACGAGAAGGAACGAGTCCACAAAAGGAACGATTTCGCCCATTTCAAGTATCAACTTATCGAGAGGAATTCCGCGCCATCTCCGCTGAGGCTTGGCTAGGGTACTGGCATGTTGGTTTGTATTTTCCATTGCAACCCGACCACAAAAGGTAAGTCATTGGGGCTTTACTGTATTACGAAATCTGCCGAAGCCAGTTTGGTGTTGTTTATTTTTGCTATTGCTAGTAGCAAGTTGGATGATTTAAAGGCGATTTGAAGAGAATTATTTTTGAAGAAAGCCTTCAAATTTCTAGAAGCCGAGTACGGTAATCAAACAAACTTATATCATATTTCTGAGGTAGTAAACTCGTGGTACCATGAATTACTTTTTTAAGGCTACGTTTCTTAATTAACCCGTAACTACCGTAGTGCAGTCATAGAGACCGGCAACGTATTGTGATTTCACTGTATCTTTTTATCTGTATCCCCCACTTCTCTGACCTGCGCAGTACCTTCAAATAAAGTAAAAATCAGTCTAATCCTAGAAGCTAGCGATAATAGGTTGCATGTGCGTTGCTCTAGTACACTTCAAAGTTTTAATACGGTCAACCTGACCGCACTACGGTTAGTACGAAACAAAATGTCTGATTTACCAGGACCATCAAAACGTGTTAAATTTGGAGATCCTGACTTTGAAAAGCAGTTAACTGAGTGGTATACCGAGTTGTGTAATGACGATGAAGAAAATAGTGATAATGAAGAAGTAGACGAAGACTGCTATGAACTTACAGATCATAATTCCAATTCAGAACAGGAACAGCCTGAAGATGAAAGTGCGACGAACACATTAGATATTGATAAGGAAAATAGAGAAGAAAATATCGATGACACAAATACTATAGCTAACGAATGCATAAAAAGTTATTATGGAAAAAATAGATATAAGTGGTCTTCAAAATCATTTTCATCTAACACCAGAACCCAAAAACATAATATTGTACTGAAATTACCTGGACTAAAACCCTCAGCTGACATTGATAGAGCAGATTATATAGCAACCTGGCAGTTGTTATTTTCACAAGATATTTTAGACATAATTTTACAGTGGACAAACATAAAAATACGATCTATGAGGGAAAAATATAAAAACCAAAATAGAGCCGAGTTAAAAGACGTAGATGATATTGAGTTAAAAGCATTCATGGGATTACTTTTTTACACAGCAATTTTTAAATCCAACCATGAAGATATAAATATGATTTATGCTACTGATGGAACAGGTCGGCAAATTTTTCCTTGTGTGATAAGTAAAAACAGATTTGCTGTTTTACTTACTGCCTTACGATTCGACAATCCTAACGATAGGCACGTTCGGAAGGAAAGTGACCCTGTAGCTCTAATTTCAGAAATATTCGAAATATTTGTTAAGAATTGTCAACAAGTATACAGTCCCGGAGTGAATATGTGTATTGATGAAATGTTAGTATCCTTTAGAGGTAAATGTAAATTCAAAATGTACATGCCCCAGAAACCATGCAAATATGGCATAAAAGTTCTTTGTTTAACCGATGCGCGCACAAATTATTTTTATAATGGTTATATATATTCTGGCAAAGATTCAGATGGCAGGGGACTTTCAGACGAACAAAAGAAAATGGCTAAACCAACCCAATCGGTAATAAGATTATCCCAACCAATTCAAAATACAAACCGCAACATTACAGCAGACAATTGGTTTACATCTATTGAGTTGACAGAAAAACTTAGAAATAGTGGGCTAACCTATGTTGGAACTATTAAAAAAAATAAAAGGGAAATACCCATTCAATTTTTACCTAATAGAAATCGCTTAGTAGGATCCTCGCTTTTTGGTTTCACAAAAGAACTAACACTTTTATCGTATGTCCCCAAAAAGAGCAAAGCCGCTCTTTTGATATCATCTATGCATCATACTAATGCAATAGATCAAGAAACAAGTAAACCTGAGATAATTACTTTTTATAATTCAAGTAAAGGAGGAGTGGATGCTCTGGATGAAAAATGCGCTGTGCACTCTACCAATCGTCGCACACGGAGGTGGCCTATGGCAATTTTCTTCAGGCTACTTGATATTAGTGGTGTTAACGCACACATATTATATCAAGTAAATAAAAATAATAATATTTTACAAAACACAGATTTCTTGAAAAAACTGCCCGATGAACTTGTTAGACCGCAATTGAAAAGACGAGCCAATAATATAAGGTTGAAGCGCGATCTAAGAAACCCTATCTGCAAGATATTACGAATACCAGAAAGAGAACGTCCCGATGGTTACGAAGAAAAATTAACAGTACGAAAAACTTGTTACATGTGTCCATCAAGACTGAAGCGAAAAACATTTCATCTTTGTTTATGCTGCCGTAAGCCGATTTGTTTAGAGTGTTCGTCAAAAATGTGCCTTGAATGTAAAAAAGATACTTAGAAAGTTACTAAAGTTTAAGGCTGCAGTTTTTATATTAATCGTGTTTAAATTGGTACATTTTATTTACATATATTTTACGTAGGTTATATTTTAAGACTACGTAATAAATTCAAGTAATCTCTAGTATACAAAAAATATTTTCGTTATGAAACTATGATATGTTAGTTTAACGTTAGTAAGAGAGTGTGTTGCACAAATTTATTCTTTTTTAACAAAATAAAATACATTTTCGAAATATACGGTTAATTTTATTAATAATATTAATTAATAGCTATAACTTGAAAGTTTCTAGTTCAAGAATTTAAGAAAGTAGATTTTTTGAAACATGTTTGGACGGCGGTCTCTGTGACCTCACGACAGTAACAGTGCGATAAGATTGGCACTACGGCAGTTACGGGTTAAGTTAATTACTATTTTTGAGTCGAAACCATTGTATATTGCAATCTTTTTGATTAAACTGAGTTCTTTTAATATCTGTTTTTCTTAAGCGGAGAACTTAACAACCGATGGAAAGAAAGATAGAAAGTTTATACTCCAGTTTGTTTCGGTCTATTATAGATTTCAAGAAAGTCTCAACTATTTCGGATAAACGATAAATGTTTATAAATTAACTAGTGACCATGTAGTCATTTTTATTATTTTTACATTTAAAAATTTAGAAAATACATTAAAAGCTAAGAACATGGCTTTTTAATTGACAGCTAGCTAAATGTTAAAATTTATTAATTTATCTTTTAGAAAGATTCTTACAAAATACTATAAATTATTAAATATGATATAAATCATATATAACAAGTGTTCATTTGAAAAGTCAATCTAGTAGCATGTGATTTACTGAGAACATTTTGAAGTATGTCGTAAATTAAAATTTACTACTTAACCTACGAAGTCGTATATTTTGACAGTTTCATACATAGAAATAAATAACAAATAATAGGTATTTATTGAAACCTATAACAAATGTTGAAAATGTTGTCCTTCAAGATCAATGCACTTTAAAATCCTCCGTTCAAAATTTCTGATGATATTCTGCAACATTACTGGATTGTTATTATTTTCCATGCATTTCTGTTCGATTCTCTGTAGCATATCATTCAAATTCAATATAGGTGTTCGAAATATGTTATTTTCTAGATAAGGCCACAAAAAGAAGTCGCAAGGTGTTAAATCGCATGAACGTGCCGGCCAGCCAATTTCAGTACTTCGACTAATTATACGCTCATCAAAAAATTCTCTTAAATAATCCAAAGATTCTGCAGTACAGTGACAAGGTGCTCCGTCTAGTTGGAAATATGCATTTTGAAGTTCATCATCATGCAACTGATTGACAAATGGTTGTAAAATTTCCGTACGGTACCTTTGAGCAGTTAACGTTCCCTGAAAAAATATTGATCTAATGATTCGCCTTTGGCTTATCGCTGTCCAAGCACCAATTTTCTCTGGATGTAGCGATTCTTCATTAATTACATGTGGATTTTCGCTACTCCAAATTCTTGTATTTTGTGAATCTAGGTATCTCGTTTTATAAAACCATGCTTCATCAGTAAAGATGACTCTTTGCGAAAGTTCTCTATTATTGTTCATATTTACAAACCAATTACAAAACTGTAGTCTACGTGGGTAATCAATTACTAACAATTCTTGTACTGCTATGACACGGTATGGATAAAGTTGCAAATTTTTTTTAATAACTTGTGAGTTGTACCAACAGAAAGGTTTATTTGTTGACTCAAATGTCGAACAGATGTTTGTGGTTCATTTTCCATTATTTCTTCAACACGATTGACAACTTGAGGTGTACGTTTCTTAACTGCTCCGCTGCCTGATTTTCTTAAGAGACTACCAGTTTCAGAAAAAAGTTTTAAAGTTCTATCCAAAGTATTCTTAAATTGTATATAATCTATTACAAAATGTGGAAACTCAACTTGAAATTCTACTGTGCAATCTTGAACTGAATAAACCCATAAACCATCAATTTTATTACCACTTCGAAAATAAGCCTGGACTAAAAAAATTTTATGTTCTAAAGTGAAAGCCATTTTAAAACTGGGAAGCAATTTATTTAAACCAGAATCGACGCACGATTATTTTATGCACTAACTGATATTTGTGATTGACATTATCAAATGTCATTTGGATTTACGTTTACGGAACAACAAACACATACTAATATATTTGCGTCTCATTTTATCAAAATTTCAAAGTAACCTAGATTGACTTTTCAAATGAACACACGTTATAATATATATGAAATAAATATAGGAGAATTTAACAATAAAAGTTAGTGCACATATGCCCAAACGAATTATCTATTTCTCAAAGGTGTTCTAAATTTTTGTCGCAGAATGTACAACTTTTCCAATCCCCCATACTATAATACGAAATACAAAAAAAAGGGTCTCTAGTATTTACATAAGGAAATATCTCTGTTGAAAAGGTCTTCCATTTTTTATGCAAGCAGTGGAAAAAACAAAACATCTCCTCCAATAATGAAAGCGGTATCAAAAACGAATAGCGAATAAAAACGAGATTTGTCCGAATGGGGTTTAGAATCCTTGTGTCGCACACACACGCGCGCACGCATTTACGTAGGTACATCTACATACCTTGTCGTCCTTCTGCCAGGAGCAGGTTCCTCGCTTGTTGAATACTTTGCAGATGAGGAGCGCATCTTGACCAGGATTTACTTCCGTATAGGAGGGTTGCTGTTCGAATCTCTGCGCTCCTGAAACAAATCACGAAATTATGTTAATATGAGGGAAGAAAATGTAACATGCAGTTGAATGTACGATATAAAATTGTAGATTTTGGATAACCATTATATTTGGTCAAATAATTTACGTCACTCAGATAATAATTAACCTTTCAGAACGTGCGTAGTTTATTATAACATTATTACGGGCGTTGGGTAGTTTTTACACACCAATATTTAGTTAAATTTTCTCACAATTTTTTTTTCGTTTTGTTTTTAATTAGTAACTACGTATAACATAAAAATACCTACTTATTGATTTAATAGTTGCTTGTACTATTTTCGTGGTTTGTAAGATTTAAATAATCCGACGTTTCGGCAGTCAATCTACTGCCATCTTCACGGTAGCTCTGAGAAAGGCTGGGTCTTGCCTAACATTTTAAAATTTGATTTATTTATGAATATTAGAATTTAAAATGGGATTAGAAAAATTCTAGATATATGGGTCTGTAGCATTATGTAGTGCAGAAACTAACAAAATAATTTTGTTCGAATTTTGTATATAAAACATTAATGTGACATGCTGAAAATTTAAAGATTTTGGTACATCTTTCTCTGCACTTAGTAGCAGTAAATTTTGCTGGAAAGTTTTTTCTATTTTTTTCTTATAGTACCAATGCATACAGTCTTGTGATTCAAAACCAAATTTTCAACTAAAGGGAATGTTATAATGTGTTATTAACTGATTCAATAAGTCGAAGAACTACAGACTAACTAATTAGTCGTAAATGGTCCTAATTTAAATTTCTCTCCGATCAGGTCGTGCTAAAACATTCTCGAAGCCAAGACATTTCACTAAAAATAGAGACCCTTTTCTAGACATTGTGTACATAAAAATATCTATTCCGCTTCTATCTACTGCCCATAAATCTTTTATGTCCAATTTGGTAGACTCCGATGGTCCAGCGTGATATAAACCAATAAGAACTTCTATCATTAATTTTAATTTCATATACATCGCGCTCTTTACAAAATTTGCCTATTTGCGCCCGAATATATACATTTGTACATTGGACAATCAGTTACATTTTTTCTTCAGTTATCATAACACTCCATGTATAATCTACAAACACAGCATTCTTTGCAGTAACTTTTGGTCCTGGTCTACCGGCAAAAATTAACAAAATAATCAAGTTGGGCAAGTGAAATATCTTTATCCGAGTCGATTGTGTTCCCTTCATCTGCAGAAACAACCTTTTGTGTATTATAATCAGCAACAGTAATAGTAGTCCTGTAGATGTTCTTCGCAACAGTGGACGAAATGTCGTCCAATGAGAAAGCAGTGTTAAGGACGCAGTTTGCAATGGTGTTCTGCCTCGGGGTGGTAACTAAATCGATTGATAACAATTAAACTAACACTTCTTATTTATCGCCAAATTCGGCAAGTTGCGGTCGTATACGGAACTTTACCTGTTCGTTTGAAGCTTCACGTTTTCTGCACTGGCAGCGGTAGTGAGCTTAACAAATAATTTCGAATTTCGCGTATGGCAGAAATGCCATCAATACAATTAATGACATTTAACTTGTCATTAATTTAACCTAATATTCGGGTAATCTCAAATCGGAATAATATTCATTATGCTTTCGTGCTCTCGTTCCTAGTTGTGCTAGCCTTTTCTCTTGACAGCGAATGTACTAATTATTTGACAGTGTCTCGTGCTTGCGATCCGGGTTCATTAAGAAAACGTATTTATATACAAGGTATTTATTAAACATTAAACAAGAAAACATGTATATAACATTTGCACATTTTTACACTTTAAATGCATTTACAAAGATGAATGAACACATGAAAACAAAGAAAAACGGTATATGGAAAAAAGACATAAGTACAAAAATATCCGTCGACGTGCTGATGCAAGAAAAAAACGTGGCACGTGCATCAACATATACAAAATATATACCAAACTCCGGTTAGCTATTTTTCAAGTTCAATGTATTAAAGCAATTAAACGTGTTTTCGAGAAAATCAAAGTAAAATTATATGTCAAGCATGTCTAATCATTACAAAAAAATAAAGGTTCTAACTTTAATTAGTGGCGATCTAAGCCGCAAAATGGTATTTTCTATAGTTTAAGTATGACAATACAAGAAACAAATTGAACTGTAATATGCTTATCATAAACTCCTGTCAATCCTGTCAAATGTGTAACATACCCAAAATGTTTTATGTGAGATTTTGTTGCATTTTATTATGCTGCAATGTTAGATCGAATACTGAAGTAAGAGAGATGAGACCAAAAGTAAATAGTGTCGCGATTTCAAGCCAAATGTCTTGATGCCCACGAACGTGACTGGGCTACTGGGGAGAAATGACTATCTCGAGTTTAACATGTAAAATATTACCCAGGCGGGGAGTGGTGGCAGCCTGGCCTTTGGAAAATATTATAAAGTTGCATCGGTCGAAATAAGCCTTCGTTAAGGAAACGTTGGCCGTTGAAGCAAAGGCGTCGTCTTTGAGCTACAAACGTGCCTGTTCAGGAATATGGGACAGCACACAGTTCGACGAATATTGACGACGACGTCTTATTTCGCAGAAAAACGGATATTTATTACCCCAGCAACAATAGTCGACAAGTAAGGAAAAGAAATACGGCAGCTATAAAGACCACCGAGTAGAGAAAAGTTACGATAGCAGCAAGGCCACCGAGAAGGGAAGTTTCGAGCTTAGCTAATGTCAGTACCAAAACCGCCAGATAACTAATGCTACAACCGAGAAATGGGACCCTATTTATACCTGCCTGAAATACCAAAAAACTGAAATCCTAGAGGGCGCCCAGTACAGTAAATTTCTGCGTTGGGGTGGTAAGATAAGTGGAAGAAATAACTGGGGACCCTCACATAACATATTATGATATTATGCATAATTTACTGACTAATAATATTTACAAATACAAAATATACTTCATCTATCAAAAGTTTATGCAATAAAAATTTAAATTCATAAGCTTCTAGCGGGAATTGTTACATGTTCCAGCCCGAAATTCCAGAAGCACTCATTGACGTACTGATATTTAAATTAAAATTTGTAGTCAGCGGTTCACCAAGTATTCGCACGCAATATCTAATAAAAAAGATAATTAGCTCATCATGACCAGAGGTGTTGTTATAATAATTTTTTCGCGTCTAGATAGACAATGCTTCGTCAGTTGAAACGGATGCAATATACATAGTATCAAATGAAAGACTATTCGGAGAAACAGTAGGTAATCAGGTACAGTTAAAAGTGTTGTAAATGTATTGGAAAGCATTTATCATAAGCTTCAAGAACTTCATGAGTTACCATATCAGTTAACATATAGATTTCTGAATCCAAGCATGTGGGAATTCGGGATTTACCGCCCTTTTGTCTCATATCGCTATATTAGCCTCAACATTAAATATCTGACTATAAATACGTCGGGCTTAGGTTTTAACTAAGCGACGCAATCTTACAAATTCTCGTTTATTGGTGGTGAATGCTGTACATTTTCATTTGCCTTAGTAATATTTTTATTAATTTCACTACTAGTTGATTGTACCAAGTAGGAAAATGTGTATCAAAATATATATTTACATACAAGAAAAGAATACGTTCAGAATACTATCAACCAATAATTTTTTTAGAATTATTTTTCGTTTCTTAAGGCATTTTATTTTCTGTCTGGAAATATAGTCGAATATATATTTTTCTTTACTTCATATTTTCCTTTGTAAGTTTTCGTGTCACCAACAAACTCACATAGAGATACACGTAACGCAAATCCAACAAAGTTTTGCCTCGAGGTATACAGAAATTCCCTTTTTCCTTCTCTTGAGTCATTTTCGTCCTTTGTCCTTTATTACGGGTGTATTCCCAATGTGCTTCCAGCAAAGTTGAAAATGTTTTCATAAGGCTTACAATTTTCAAATTAAGTGAATTTTGTATATGGAGACGTTGACCTAAAAGATATTTTAATAGAATTTTCAATCATAATCGTTTTTTGGATACATTCTGAAGTTAAGAAAATAAGAAATATTCGAACCGGTGTGAAGAAAATATGAATAACTATAATACATTTTTTGCTTTCATCACTAATAACTAGAGTGGACCAGTTCGGAGCGAAAGCAGAGGCGTGACTAACGAATTGGTTCCCGCATGCGAAACATATTAATATCTAGAGATATACTATCACGAACGGTGCTGTTATTGTACTGTAAGCTCCTTCAACATTATTAAATACAAAGAATACACTTTCCTGCTGCTATTATACGTGTACACACGATGACCGTGACCAACATACTAAGTAATTGTATGTGGGATGGGGCACGCGGGAACCAATTCGTTAGTCGCGCCTCACGTTTCATATCATAAAGAGCGGATATTGCAACTCACCCAAAAACTCGCAAAACTATTACAATCTTATTTGTTAGTGGGAACATGTCATACTATTTTAAAAAAAGACTTAAAGTTGTTTCCATATAAAATTCAAGCAGTTTCGGAGCCCAAACAGGTAGATTCGTTAGTCGCGCCTCTGCTTTCGCTCCGGATTGGTCCACTCTACTAATAACACAGGTCTACAAAATTAAACTTTTTGACAGATGTTTTTATTTTGAAAACTGATTTTATATAATTTTGGTAGGCTGATTTCAAAAATTCTATGCATTTATTTGTATCACGTAAGGTTTTTTTGCAAATATTAAATGAAAAAAACGATATTTCTAAAAAAAATTATTTGTTTATTGAGTAAAAAGGTGGCATACAAGTTAAAAAAGTGGAAAAAAATACTTTACTCAGTCTTTTTTAAGTGAAATCTTTGTCTTTTTGCCAGAAAGCTGCGTTGTCCAGACATTCGGTTGTATGTTTTTAAGGGCATATCCCGTTTTAACATCCAGCAGTAGTCCGCCATCATCGTTATGCTCCATCTGCCTTGGTATCGCCGTTCCATTTCCTTAATGTCTTGGTGAAACCTCTCTCCCTGTTCGTCGCTAACTGCTCCAAGATGTTCAGGAAAATAGTTCAAGTGTGAAAACAGGAAATGCACTTTCAAACTCATATTACAACCTAGACGATGAAAGTATTGTAACATATTTTGAACAATATTTTCGTAGTTTTCGTCCTTAGAGTTCCCAAGAAACTTATCAATTACTTCTTTAAATGAAACCCAGGCGTTTTTCTCGACATTGGTCATTGTGTTTTGAAAATCCTTGCTTTTGCATAATGTTCTTATCTGCGGCCCAACAAAAATACCTTCTTTTAACTTGGCATCGGATAAGGCTGGAAATGTCTCGCACAAATATTTAAAACACTGTCCATTTTTGTCTAGGGCTTTAACAAACTGCTTCATCAAGCCAAGTTTGATATGGAGAGGAGGCAGCAAAACTTTTTTGGGGTTAACCAAGCTATCTCTTAATACATTTTTGCTACCAGGTGTAAGGCTTGTTCTAGAGGGCCATTCTATTTGAATCCAATGTCTATCCCTTGCTCGACTATCCCACTCACAAATAAAGCATGGAAATTTTGTATAACCTCTTTAGCACTTTAAGGTCACCACAAAGCATCCACTGATGTTCTTGGTAGTTTATATTCTTTAAAAGAAGTTCAAAATTTTCATACGTTTCCATTAAATGTACCGAATGGGCAACGGGAACCGAGGCCAGCTCGTTACCATTGTGCAATAAAACGCCTTTTAAACTACGCTTACTTGTGTCAATAAACAGCCGCCATTCTTCTTTTACATATGGCACATTTCTTAATTTTCAAATTAAGTCAGGAATATTGTTGCAATACACTAGCGGTCCCCGTCTTGAGTAAAATATTGACATAACTCTTTTTCGCGATTCCGGTAAAAGCTTAATGTGACGCCAGGTGCCAGTAAATGTTTCTCACGAAGTCGGGAGGCTAACAATTCGGATGTATCCTTCGGAAGGTGCAAATCTGTAATTAAATAATTTAGTTCGCTCTGGTTAAACACTTCGGGTTCTCTGAAATCTGATGTGAAATCTGAGTCATCTGGGTCGCAATTAGATTCCTCTGATTCTGTCGATATGACGTTTTCTAGTGCTTTTGGGGCGGTAGGTATCGGTACATCTGGTCCATGAGGAACTCGTCGAATAGCAGAGTCAAGATTGGGATACACAATTTGTTTCTTATTTTTTCTGTTGAATCCTGTTGACTCGTCGAATAGCAGAGTCAAGATTGGGATACACAATTTGTTTCTTATTTTTTCTGTTGAATCCTTGAACATTACACGAACAAAAGTAACAATCATCACTGTGATTTCTAGGCTCTCGCCATACCATAGGAACACCATAGCTTAAACATTTCTTCATACCTTTTTGCCAGTTTCTTAATGCTTTAAGGCAAACGGAACAAACAGTATGAGGAGTCCAGGACTTGTCTTTGTCGCCAATTTTTGCGCCAAAATAAGCGTGGTATACATTTTTCACAAACGAAGTTATAGTTTGCCTCTGCTTTACTACGACATAACTACCACAGATATAACAAAAGTTATTCGGATTGTTCACACAATGTCTTCTTTCCATATTTATACGTTCTAGAACACTTAAAATACGCAACAACGAAGACAACAAGCGCGCGGACACAGTAGCACGACGACTAACACAACCAAACTGCACATAAGCAGGTTTCAACGTTGTATTGACGCTTCTGCGCCGACGCTGTTGCTTTGCTGAGAAATCTAATATTAACCAGTGTTGCAAAATCACATTTAATTTCATAAAAATCAATTCATTTAAAAATCATGCCTAACATGGAACAAACATATTCTTGTCATAGGTATGTATATTAATAAATTAACAATTTTAAGATATAGAGCGCTATAAAAAAAAATTTACGTGATAGAGCAATAATATGGCGTTTTTTTTTTAATAAGGGCCCCCAAACATATATAAATTAGCAAACAGCTTTCAAACATCAAAATCACTGTAGACCTGTGTAATTACAGGACATATTTTGAATCCAAAAAATTGTCACAGAATGACAGAGATAACATGCCTTAAAAAATTTTCCTCATTATAGTAGGCTTTTTTAAGTAAAGATTGGTGCACATGCGAACCTTTAGAAAACTTTTACAAAACAAATTCTGACAGTTGTCATTCATAAATTCAAATTCAAACGCTTACACTTTTTAAATTATTTTATTATAGAAATTTATTATAGAATTATAGATTGTGTTTATTCCATTAATCAGTGCCTACAGGATTTCCAGCAACAGTATCCAAATCTGCCAGTTACTGCAAAACTGCAAAAACATATTCAAGCCTGTGTTATTAAATTTGGCGAAATAGGAGCAATAACTCGTAAACCTGGCAGTGGAGCACCTAATAAACGAGCAAATCGCATAGAGGCTGGACAACAATGGGCTCCTACACGGATGAAGCTGTTTCGAACAATTTCGGTTGCACCTACTCACTTCTCGGTATATATGAAAGCAAACGAAGTAGTCTTATCTATGCAAGAGCTCACGTTTCATATCATAAAGAGCGGATATTGCAACTCACCCAAAAACTCGCAAAACTATTACAATCTTATTTGTTAGTGGGAACATGTCATACTATTTTAAAAAAAAGACTTAAAGTTGTTTCCATATAAAATTCAAGCAGTTTCGGAGCCCAAACAGGTAGATTTTGTTACGAGAACACAGTATTATCTATGGTTTTTCAATATCATAAATAATAATGACATTCTATTTCTTCTTATAGCTTCTTTTAATTTCTTAGTCAATCGGTTACTAAATTTTCCGTTAACAAAAGAGAGATATGAAATAGAACTGGATTTCATTAAAAATATCGCAAAATATAATGGCTTTGACATAGAAATAATCAATAAATTAATTACAAACAAAACTAAAAAATACAATCCGCGAATCCACAAGTTTGATATCTCAAAGTAAACTGGAGAAAAAGTACATGTGTTTACCATACCACCCCACCACGAAAAACATTAATAAAGTTGTGAAATAACGAGGTCTCCAAGTAGCTTTCGGTCCGAAAAT
Source organism: Melolontha melolontha (assembly GCA_935421215.2). Taxonomy (NCBI): domain Eukaryota; kingdom Metazoa; phylum Arthropoda; class Insecta; order Coleoptera; family Scarabaeidae; genus Melolontha; species Melolontha melolontha. The sequence continues at coordinate 14,830,091 of OW285235.1, forward strand.
ACTATCAAAAGTCTCCTAGGGAATACCAAAGATAAAGTTAATTTTAATTCGAAATCAAGTATATACGAAATTAATTGCGATGATTGTAATTTGAAATATATAGGCCAAACAAAACGACCAATAATAACCCGGTTTAAAGAACACATATCACATATTAAATACTATAGACCGGATAAATTTAACGTTGCCAACCATGCTCTAAGTACACCGCACAATGTGTCGATTAAAGGGTTGAAACTTGCCAAGGCCATTAATAACCCCCGCGATCTTGACGCCTACGAAAGTATTCATATCGCTAAAAACAAACAAAATTCCACGAACAGAGATAAAGGACCAATACCCTTCACCTGTCTCTTTTCATTCTTAGAAACGTAAATAAAAAGGTCGTGGACGCTTCAAACTGGAGTATAAACAGATGTGGGTGCCTCTTTCCTTAAGAGAGGTAATTTTTTGTCGATCCTTTCGGTCGATATTTTTGCATGTTTCAGTTAGTGTATACGTGGACGCCGTGTAAAGTTGTTGCGTAAGCTGTTGTGCTAGCTTTACTGTGCCCCATGTGCGACACCTTGATTAGTAGTTTGACATACTGATGATGACAACTTAGTTGTCGAAATACGTATTTAGGATACGATTAATAATTGTGGTAAGGGGTTATATACCTTTTTTTAAGTCCGTCTTTAATGAGGATTTACAAATGTGATTTAAATTTTAAACTAAATGGAATTTTAGTATAGTTATTTTACTTGGATATTGGAAAGAGCAGTATAATAAACATCATGAAGAAATCAGAAGTAAATTCATTCGAATTTATACCTCCATTTTCAATTAAAGTCCCGCTAAGATAGAGGAAGACCACACATCAGCGGTGTAATTTGCAATATATTTTCCTTGCATATACGAACAGTACCTAAATGTAGTTAAGTATGTCATAAGGTAAATTTTACCGACTTCAAATCCAGCTTTCATTAAGTTTTACGACGGGGAGCGGCAGAAAAAAGGCGAGCATCAGCTCCGCGGAGACGAAGGCAACTCGGTATTTTTATTATCTCTAATGCCGGCGAACCTATTCCAGTATGATAATGACGTAATTTGCATCGGAAATAAGCTGTAAACAAAACGAAACACAAAAGATACAACAAGAAGAAAGAAAACTCAAATCCCGGTTGGTTACATGCATCTGTTTCTAAATCATTTCCCAGACGACGATCTACCGCCCGTAAATGAAGGACATCTTTCTACGTCGGCCTTCGTAGATACATCCGGACATGAAAGCGTTCTTTTGCTGAAATAGACAATTAGATATGGTAAAGGATGAAGGAAAAATAAAAAGAAAAAATACAAATTTCTTTTTCTTATATATAAATAAAGAAATTTTCAAATAATATTAACCTCAAATATAATTTGAGAATTTATTTGAGCAAGGATTGTTCGTAAGTTGAAATAAAAATATTAAATAAAAAGAACAACGACATTGCGCTTAAAGTTTTATTTAATATTTAAACAAAAGGAATGAATCATAAAAGTAATAAATGGAAAATATTGTTATGTTTTGGGAAGCAAAAAGGCCAATTGGAATACAAAGGTATTTTTAATAATATAAAATATTATTAAAAATCTGGTGTGAAGAACACAAATACAGGTTCACTATTAATATTTTTTGTGAACGTGTCCGAACATATCCGTCCCCAGAGACGTAGATACGTATTTCGCCTTTCTACAGGCTCATCTACAATTATTCTGATACATCTTTCGTATGTTATCGGCGTAGCTAGGCATATAACTAAAAAATATAGGGAGGTACAACTACCCAATAGTTTATTAAGAGAATAAGCAGATTTTATTTACCGAATAAAGTGGAAAGACAGGTCTAATGCTTATTTACTAAATAACTTTTATTAGAAACCTTATTTGGAGGTGGAAAGACGAAAGACTAGACTTTAGTAGCATATCATTTATGTCAGAATATAGATATTGCGTTTACAGTTTGTGATATGTTTTGAAGTGTGCATTGCTCAAAGATATTATTCACTGTGGAAATTGTTCTATAATTAACCTTATTCCAGTAATGAAATAAGTCAATTTCAATTATGCCAATTGGAATTTATTTTAATTATTAGTTCAATTAACTTCCTGTCTTTCTTTCTTTCTACTTTTCTATTCATTTAATACGTTTTCGAACCCTGTGGATCGGCAACCTCTTTTGCCTGACTACTTTTGCTCGATAGATGTCGCCATACCTTGAATCTTCCGACGAACGTGTATGACGTATGTCGGGCCTGGTTCGCTTATCGGGCATCTCGTTCGAACGACACTTGGTCCGAGAACGCACACGGCACTGGTTGTATTTTATTTTTGTGTGAGAACAGAGTCTTGCGGATATATTTTTATTGTACCGCCTATTTGATTGGGAATTTTCCTGTTTTCTGCTGTACTCCAACGAAGTTTCTATTTAAAACCTCGTGAAAGGCTGGACAAGTTAACACACTTTTCCTCGTAGCAGATCATTCAATTTTCGATATTTTGGAGGAAATCCCGGAGGAGAAAACCACTTTTTACCCACAGTAGCAGTTTTTAATTTCGGCGTGGCCTACACAAAAAAGCTTCTAGAAGAATTTTGCTAGCGTCCAAAATGGCGTACTAAAGTTTAATGGCAGCTATCGTATGATATAATCTACGGAATTGTCTAACCCGTGCAACCCCTGTGAAGGATTTCTCAAATTAAGCTTGAAAATTGGTCGTTATAAGGGACATTTTAAAGTAGGTGCTCAAATTCTTTACCTTGTAGTTGTATAATTCTTAGTCTTTTGCAAACCATATAAAATTTAACTAATTAACTGTTTGTTTACACTTAAGTAAGGCTCTAGAGAAGCCATTCACTTTTAATTTGGGCAGAGGATGTAAAGAAAACCCTTCATTTTTAATAGTATCGTAAGACCTAGTTTGATGAAATCAGGTTAGTTTTTATAGGGTTCGTTCATTGCACGAACTTGTTTATAGATTGAATTCAATAATATTTTGCTGATCTTAACTTTACAACGTTTGTTTACTTCGCTTGTCACTTAATAAATTTTTCCGTATAACATTGATAGCGAGCAAGGCATTATTCAATTAATTTTTGACGTTAGGTGTTTGTACATCTGGTAACAAGCATTTGTCTATAATTTTATTTTAAACTGGTTGTCTAGCTTCACCAGCAGTCAGGTGTAGTTAGCTTAGTTCTTTGTACTAGGCTAAGAACCTTCATACGGGCCTCCGTACAGTTTATTCAATAACTTGGGGTACGTTGTAGATTTGTAATACTTTCAATTAAAACTTTGTAACCATATTGTAAAGAACCAACGATTACGTATACCTAATTTGTGTTCTGCTTAACTCTTGTTTGGATTTTTAATCAAATTTATCATATTCGATCACAGTATTTCTTCCTGTTTATACAGGGTGATGTTTTGGAAGGTGAATCTGTATTATAGTAAACATTGATTGCGCCTAGTGCGTTTCTAATGAGATTTGTGGAATTAATCTGGGAGATTTTGTGCTAAATTTAAAATTAATCTAGGCTTAATTATTGCCTTGGCGCTTTTTGTTATGTGTTGGCGATTCTTTAACTTAATCTTTGTATTGCTAACTATATTCATTCTATATATCTATTGTTTATTACTCATTCGTCTACTGATTATTATGACATTATAATATTCTGAACCTACTAAGATTTGTTATTTAATTTTGTTATTGTTGATGTCATGTGTTTATTTGATACCTTTCCCTCAAGTGTTTGAGAGCAAAGAATAAATTGATTTGGGTAACAAGTAGTAAAGGGGCATACTCTTTTGCTTGTGGAGCTACCAAAGTCCCACCTGCTTCCGTGTTACGGGGGTACTTTGCAGGAAAATAATACGGTGGCGTCATATCCACCATCGAGCGACCTTGGAACTCGCGACACTCTCCGATAACGTTAGAGTTAGCCGGCAGAGTATTTTCCACGGGACGACCACCATCAAGTAGGTTCGGGCAAGAGAGGGAGGCCTTGCAGAACATCTCGCAACCACGTAATTACTTGTTGTATTTTGCTTTGGTCGCTTAAAGTGTAACAATATATGTGCGCATCTGGCTTGTAGGCTTCCGCGGCCGTTGTCCATGATTACTTCATGTTGGATTGATACAAGATTCCGATTGTCCTTGGCACTGCTTCTTTCACGACCAATGTTTCGTTTACTACTACAATGAGCATCTTCAGAGCTGCTATTGCCGTTGCTGCATTTAAACTGAATGTTTATTAGTTTGAAACGGGGTTATATAGGAGGTCTTCTGGGATATTAGAGCGTCAAAAGGACTCAGTGTGATTGTGTTTTTGGGAGAGAAGGACTTGCTCAGTATTTCGTAAGATGTACCGTCATTACGGTTGATATCAGGGCATACCTGGTAGAACCAAAAGTTTCTATCATCCTGGATTTCAGCAACTAATAAAGCTTCTTATTACATTTATTTTTCACTCTAAGTTTTTACCGCCCTGTAGATAAATATTTATATCCAAATTAATTATTATTTCGTTCTTTGTAATCCCGAATTCGTCAGCTAGTGAGATTGTGTCCATTTAATTTGACCCCGCTTCGGTGGGAAATTAAGGCAGATTCTACTGTTAGACATGCGAGTGTGAAGAGGTTATTTCTTGTTGCGTCCAGTAAAGCGAGATAAAAGTCAGACTATACCCTAATTTCTATGGTAATTTTCGCCGTTAGCTCATTCAAAAGGGTATGTGTGGTAAATTACTAGAAAGCCTACTATCGTTAGTAAATTTGAGCGCCTTATTGCGAAGCAATTATACTTGATTAGGCTTAGACTTCTTTATCCGACAAGGAACATATATATATATATATATATATATAGATAATTATTTCTTGACGTTTGTATATTATAGCAGATTTAATTAGTCGGTGTATGTATATATTTAAAATAATCTTACAGGTTTCGTTACACTACCTTTTTCAAAGAATTTTAAATTATAATTCACGTAAAAATGTATTTCGAAGGCTAGACCAATGTCTTCGTGCAACAAGTTCATTTATTCCAAGAAACGCGAACGCTGGTCGACCAACGCAAAGGCATACCGTGTAACTAGAGGTGCAAACTCTAGCCGCAATACAGGAAAATACCTCTGCGAGTACCAGTCAATTAACTTCTACATTAAATATATCCAGTTCATTTGGTTCTACGAGAAAATTTTCTTCATCTACATCATGTTTCCTCCTCTACAGAAATAGTAACCTATTTTCGAATTAATTTTAGCAAAACAATCTTAAATACCTTCCGTTGAATGTCCATTTCTTTTTATGTTCTCTTTCTTACCATAGGGTATAGTAACAAGACAAGAAAATGAGAAGATCTACGTTGGCGAGATTTCAGGAACGTTTACAAAAATATAACAAACTTAGGCACAATATGATTTAATTGTCCAACCAAAAATATGACGCTAAATAAATTTCAATTAAAACGGTATACTAAATAATAATGATAACTAAATTTTCATTAGGTATTACAGAAGAAATTGACTGATTAATACTTTGCCAAAGGTTACTAAATGTGAACTAAATACAAAAACAAAATATTAGATAAATGTTTAGCTATTTCAGAATGTTGTGATTATAAACAAAAACTTTTTGACGGGTATATCGGTGACGTTAACGAGGGCGTCTCCTCCTATCCTTCTTCCACCTCCGCACCTCGCTTCTCCACGCTGCCATTCGGCCACTACAGTCATGATTACTACAGTAATTATTAAATAGCAAGCCGGTAACCAGAATCGTACGACATTATCTTTTTATAAATTACAAATTATGTACTTAAATGTATTTAAAAACGGCGTGCAAAATGGTTCACTTCGCTTACCTCCTAGATGTTTTAGAGGGTACAACAAATTATGACCCAGGTTACGTGCATTAATCCAATTTATTTTGGGATTCATTAACCAATGTGCGACCACATTAAATCTACTTATTCAGTGTAATATTCCTCTAACTCATAAATCTTACAATACCTATAAGTGGCACTCACACATTCGATTGGTCGGAATACTTAACTTAATCTGTATGAGTAAATGGGTACTATTTTCTGGATTTCCCTCGTAAGTACAGATTTGCGGATAACTTGATAATACTTTATTACTAAACTGTGAAAAATCTTTACGTGATATAAGCAAACGGACTTCGGTTTAGTAACCAGTAAACACGTATAAAATATTGGCTCATGCTTATAACGAGTCATCGAAAAAATTCATAATTGGAGTAGACTGTGAAATTGGGTTGGTACTTTAGCCACTTCCACATAATGACATTTATAATTTGACATTGAAACTAAACTAAAAGTTTGTGTCAAATTTTTCAAAACTCTTATTAAGAAACTTAAATTTATTTAAAAAATGGTATTCAACATAGAACAAAAAGCAAAAATTATCAAATGTTACTTCCGTACGGGTGTGAAAGTAAATGGCGAGTGTCAGTATTCGATTACGGAATGCATGGCTGATTTTAGTGAAGAACATCCTGAATTAGTGTTTGACTACGATGATTTTTACAATGTTTTGACAAATTATGTAAAGTTATTCAGAGAGACTGGTAGCGTCGGTCAAAAAACTGGAAGTGGACGGCCATCTAAACGTACAGCTGATAGATAATATTGAAGCCCTTCAGCATATTATTGATGGAACTCCAAAAACATCAATTTCAGTAGTGTCCCAACAAACAAATTTATCTTATGGTACGTGCCAATTCATTCTTAAAAAAGTCTTACATTGTCATCCATACAAGCTGCAATGTTTTCATGAACTTTATCCAGTGGATTATTTAAGACGAGTGGAATTTTGTCAATGGTTTCAAAATAATCTACCCAATCAGGATATCCTTAAGACAGTTTTTTTCTCGGATGAGGCCTGGTTTTATCTTTCTGGATATGTTAATTCACAGAATATGAGGTGTTGGTCCCGAAAATCCTCATTTGTTTGTTGAAAAAACATTTCATCCCCAAAAAGTTAGTGTTTGGGTTGGAATATGTCGAAGAAGATTGGTGGGTGCCATTTTTTTTGAAGGTACACTTACTGCTGCACGATATCGCAATGAGATACCCGGCTCATTAAATAAATCAACTGGATGATAAGGAATTACAAAATAGGTATTTCCAACTAGATGGTGCAACAGCACATACGACCAGAGAAACACTTCAATATCTCAGAGAATTTTTTGATAACAGAATAATAAGCAGGAACACTGAAATCCCATATCCAACTAGGTCTTGCGATTTAAACATATGTGATTTTTTCGTTTTTTCAACGCCAATTCATAATCTGGAACAACTGAGAATTCGCATAACAGAAAAGTGTGAAGAGATCAACAACTAACCGCAAATGCTGCATAAAGTTTTTGCTGGATTGTGTAGAAGAGTTGGTTTGTGCTTAGATGTAAATGGACAACATTTTCAACAACTTCTGTAGCTATATGTAAATTTTGTTTATGATTTCGATACTAAATAAATTATTTGTTTTCTTTTTTGTTGCAGTATCATTTCAATGCAATAACCTTTTTTTTACAATGAAACCAAATGAAACTGTCAAGCATCAAGTAATGTGTCATTATGTGGAAGTGGCTAAAGTACCAACCCAATTTCACAGTCTACTCCAATTATGAATTTTTTTGATGACTCGTTATTTAAGCCGCAGATATACAGTAAACCAGTGTAATATGACAGGCAGAATGTTAAAGAAACACTCCAAATGCTTGAAATAAAAAGTTCAAATTATTAACGGAAATAAAAGCCTCAAAAAGTTCTTTTATATTTTAATTAATCCCTTAGGTTTAATTAGTTAGGCTTGATATTTCGAGCATATTTCTCTTGTTTATGTAAATATTCACAAGGCAAACATGAATAGTATTTATTTAGAAATATTCTCCAGTGGAAATTTTCCCTTTATTTTATCACTTAAAGGCAACAAAAACAAAGATCCGTCTACTTTACCAATTTGCTCAGGCGTCGAGTAAAATAATTTATACAACGCGAGCTCTTTTATAAACAATTGCATTAGCGCTTTTAGACATACGGTCATATAGATGTAAGTACATCTTGAAATTCCACTCACTCTTTAAGTATATGTATATATAAAATTAATATTCAAACTTGACAGCACTTTATATAAAATACTATGCTAATGTTGAAAATACATCTACGGCAGTGTCGAAACGCGGAATGGGATGAGATTGTGCGTACTTTAATCCCGGACTGGAAATTTTAGCGTTGCTTGGTTCCAGGCGTTTTCGAATTTACTGTAATAACATTGCTCTTCGCTGATAAGATACTCCTGCGGCTGTTACTTGTTGTTGAATATTTTTCCCCATTTCTGTGTGGGAAAATGTTAAGGGGAAAAAGAAAGAATACGGCGTCGAGAAATATGTTGCAGTGGATTTCAGATAACGTGTAACGTATTGCGGTAGTATTTTACATGAACGACGCTCATTTATTAAGAATAGATAGTTTGTTTGGTACAATTTTTCCTTTATTTGCGGTGTGCAGTAAATTTTCTATCTTGCGAGGCATCAAAAGTTTCGAAAAATAATTTTCTAAAATTGAAATACGCTTGGAAGTAATATTTCAATAAACATTCATAAATTAAATAAATCTAATATATAAACATGAAAGTGTATCAATTCGTTTTGTATAGGTTGCTATACCGTTCATCCGATTACGGTGAAACTTCGGTAAATAGTTGGTTACATGCTAGCGACGCACAGTGGTTTAGGATCTGATGTACGTGATCGAAACCGACAATTTCAAGTTTTCCCAATCGTAGCAAAATTGTGAAAAATTAGATCAAGTTTTAGACAGAGAATTGCAACTGATACATCACGTAAATTAAAGATACACGCTTTCAAATATCGTAAAGTTCACGTCTCTTAAAATAATGTGATCTTAATGTTATAAATTCTTCAGATTGTTATGCTCTGAATTTGACTACTGTATTCTTTAAGGACAGCGTATAAATATTTTGAACTGTCTGTATAATAGTTAGAAACATTAACTTAAACCTACCTGTAATATTGCTTTGCTTGTTACTTATTTTTGGAAGTCATTGTATATATAGTATCAGAATAATTGAAACATACATGAGTAGGTAAACCCCACCAGTTTTGTATAATACAAAGGTATTTTTAATAATATATATATATATAATAATATATAATTTTATATTATTGAAAATACCTTTGTATAATACAAAACTGGTGGGGTTTATCTACTCATGTATGTTTCAATTATTCTGATACATTACACATGCGGTTAGTCCGTAGAATGAGTGAAGACACAAACAAAATGCAGTTTCTAGAGAGATGGCTGTGCCACCTTTGGAAGGGCGTCGTTGGTTCGCATTGGTTATGTGGACAGGGCGAGGTACTTCGGCTGTCTGACAATGGGCAGCGCTGAATTTACTTCTACGCTCGGTTCGGATAATTTCTGTGATATGGCGATGTGGTTCTTTTTTGTGAATGTGTCTGAAGATATCCTTTCGCCAACAGGGGCGTACCGATGAGCCTGTAGAAAGGCGAAATACGTATCTACGTCTCTGAGGAGGGATGTGTTCGGACACGTTCACAAAAAATATTAATAGTGAACCCGTATTTGTGTTCTTCACACCAGATTTTGAATAATATTTTATATTACTAAAAATACCTTTGTATTCAATACGTTTCACGCACGAATTAGAAAAAGATAAAAATTTCATTATCAGACAATACTTTTCAATTTGACGTCCACAGAAAAGAAACAAATGCAGACAATTACATTCATAAACACTCGTACACTTTTCACAAATATAAAGAGAGCAGTTTTTATTTTTTAATCAACAAATTACTGTCAATCCCTCTATCTTCTATGAATGTTAAGAAAGTATTTGACTACATAGTTGAAGTTTCAGAATCGATTGGTTACGCCAAACAATTGGTATTGAAAATTAAAAACAAACTAGAATCGAAAAGGCTCAAAACTTCAAAAATCACTCTAACACCAGACACTTTGAAAAACAATAAAAAATACTGTAAAATATAATTTCATAAAAATTGGCATAACAGCATAATAAAACTGTTTAAAAAATACAATTTAATTGCAGCTTTCTCCAACAATAATAAGTTACAACAGTGTCTAAAAACAAAAATTGTTAACACAGATCCGTTGAAAGAGTCGGGCATTTACAAAATAAGTTGCAATTCTTGTCCAAAATTATACATTGGGCAAATCAGAAGAAATGTTCAAACACGACACAAAGAACAAACACATGACTCATGTTAAATTACACAACATAGAAAAGTCAGCATTAGCTCTACATTATACAGATACAGGTCATAACTCCAATTTAGAAAATGTTAGTTTAGTTTTAAAAAAGCAGTAATAGAAATTGAGACATGTGGGAAGCCATATACATGAAAAAAACAAAAATTATCTTATAAATAATGATATTTCAACCCTCAATAATAAACTGTTAGCATCTATACCGGCATCATTAAATACTTAAGACATCTTGTAAACAAATTCTTCTTGTAATCCCTAATCCTTTTGCCGTTATTTCAACCCAATGCCCCCTTTGTTTCATAGATATTTGGTATTTCCCCATGAACTCATTCCCAGAAATTGTATTAGTTTTAAGATTCATTGTAATTTTTCATTAATTTGTTTCCACCCTACCTCTAATTTTTCTGTATAAGATGTATTTTCATATTATATATTGTCTCGTAGATATTATGTTTAAACATAATGTTTAACAGGAAAAGTGTTTTGTTTTATTTCATTATTTCAATATTTCACAAGTGTTCAACATATAATAACGAGCGATCATTAAAATTTTCACTCGTAGCTGGCCGTGTATATAAAAATTATGTCGTAGCTTCAGTCATTAAGATGTTATTTCAAACATCTGTCAGTGTCAAATATATATTTTAAAGTTTCATCAAAAGAAAAAGTAATGGCCTTTAATGATATGCATAAAGCGTTTATGGTAGAATGTTACTTCCTGACTTCTCAAAAAATTGATGGTATTTGGCAGCACTCAATATAAAATTGCCTTGCGGAGTTTGAAGAGAGATATCCAAATACTGTTCCTAGCTATAAAACTTTCCGTGATACGCTAATGCATTGTGTAAATCTTTTTCGTCAAACAGGCAGTATTTTAAGGAAAAAAGGAAGCGGTCCTCCTCTCAAGAGAAGTCGCGGCGTAATTGAAAATGTCAGACAAATTATTAACGAATCTCCTCAAACATCTATTCGCAGAGTTTCGCAACAAGTTGGGCTTTCGTATGGAATATTTCAAAAAATTTTAAAAAAGGACTTGCACATGTATCCATATAAATTAACTTCTGTACAAAATCTATTACCTACGGATTATGAAAAAAGAACACAATTTTTCCAATGGTTTATTCAAACAATGACAGACAATATTTTAAATCATACTTTTTTCACCGATGAAGCTTGGTTTTATTTTGAAAGGTTATGTTAATTCGCAAAATATGCGTATGTGGTCCAGTGAAAATCCTCATTTCTACAGAGAAGTTCCTCTACATCCAGAAAAAATAGGCGTATGGGTAGGTATGAGTCGTCACCGATTAATAGGACCAATATTCTTTGAGGGCACGATAACGGAGAAATATCGTAACGAAATTCTCAGTGTTTTTACTAATCAATTGACTAATGATGAACTCCAGGTTAGATATTTTCAACAGTATGGGGCTACATCTCACGTTACACTTGAAAATATTCAGTTTTTGCAACAATTTTATGGCGATAGGATAATAAGTAGAAATACAGCGATTCCATATCCACCACGATCGTGTGATTTAACAGTCATGGATTTTTTTGTGTGGCCATATATAAAGAATATTATTTATGAAACACCAATTAATAATCTACAAGAGTTAAGACATAAAATCATAGAAAAATGTGAACACATCAATAACTCACCGCAAATACTGATCAATGTTTTCAATGCTCTACTAAATAGAGTGCGATTATGCTTGGTGGAGAATGGTCAACATTTTACACATTTTTATAATATTCTATTACTTTGTATAAAAATTATAAATATATTTAATACAAAAGTCAGCATTTCAAATTATTTTTTAACAATCATGACGTTTGAAATTATAATGACAGATCTCCTCTAATAACTTAAGTTAGGACATACTTTTTGTGTACATGGTTTACTTGAGGGAAAATTTTAATGATCACTCGTTACTATTAATGCTACAGTTTCTCTTTATTGTTGACTTTCCTAAAACATACATTTAGCACTTACACTTTAAGAACCCTTACCAATATTCTAAAGAAAATAATCGCGGCGTCTATCCATACCCATAAAATTAATTTGAATTCCATACCCACGTATGCACTTAGAATAAAACAAAAGCAATATCTGAATTTATCAGATCGTGTATAGACTAGGAACGTATCTTCTACATCGAGCTTCACGTAACAATGCATCTGTGCAGATGATGCATTCGCTGTATGTTATGTGACGTGTTTTGGAAGAGGAAAGCTAACTGTTTAGAATGTAAACTGCGTTGATTTCGGAATACGTTAGCATTAAACGCGGATACTGTAATGGTTCTGATAACATATGATAATATCTTCCGTTCTAAAGGAAAAATTACGGTAGTCGCGCGATTCGGTGAACGCTGAAACTGTTTCTGAATTTTTCTGTTCGTTCGTGGTTTCGCTCGTGTCTAGACGACGTATTTCAACTTTTACGGCGTTACACTAGCTGATCTATCACATTTATTAAAGATTGGAAGCAATCAAATTGCGTATATTTTACTGCGGTAGTTGTATTTGTTATTGCAGCTGTTGCTGTTGGTGTTGTGTTTCGTCAATATTGTTTGTGTATTAGTTTGCCGTATTAACATACACATTTTGCTATGTACAAGGGGTATTGATAACTATTAGTTTGTCGCATAAAATATCATTACATGTCAATACAAAAACTTTTATTTTTCAACATAATCCCCATTACAACTTACACATTTAGCTGAATGTTAAAGTAATTTAAAAGCCTAAAAAAGTATAAAACCCCTTACTCCATTACCATTTGTATCCTAAGTATGATTTAGGCAACCAAGTTCAGCAGGAAATGTGTTGAACATGAGGAACAGTATGTTACGCTTAGCGTATAGAAGTTTTAATTCATTTATTTAAATACACACATTCATCTTTAAATATCTCATTTTAATAATATATTTAACATAGACATTTTTCTTGTATATATTCGTTACAAAGAGAAAGCATTTCTTTTGTCATAGCCTTGGCTGCCGGCGACCCTTATTACCTGGACCGTCAACCGATAACCGTTACTATCGAATTTCTTTCTAGTGCATTCCAATTTTTAAATTCTTAAATAAAATTACATACTTCTTCTTTTATATGTGATGTTTGATATCGTTAGGAAGCTTATGTCACAAGGGTTATTCTAATAATATTTATGACATCGATAGAAGTCATCTTTAGGTCGCGCTTCTTATTAATTATAATTCAAGATATCGACCCCCTCTTCGATAGATCATAAAATAGACTGTTTTCTAGACCCTTTTCTATCGACACAAACTAATAGTTCCTTCTTCTCTTTCGAACCTTTCGTGAGAAAACAACTCCTCGTGCTGTTCCAGTACACAATGGAACTCACCACGCCATCCAGGCTCTTCCGCTTCTAAGGTAAACTGTATTGTTCTTTATATTATTCTCTTAAGCGAATTCATATTAATTTAAATTAATTAATTTCTTATTTCTCCGATCAACACCGCTCTACATATACTTGTCCGAGTATATCTTCAAACCACGTGGCCGCCCATCGCCGCAAGTCAAAGGTAGCTCTGTATTCTTCGATACAGAGGTTATTTTATATACATTAATTAACCCATAATTTACTGCTCAATTTAACGTTCGTTTCAGAGTATTTTCTGTGTTAATTTTAATCTACTTATTCACCGCTCCGCGTGTATATAGTACTTTCTTTTATTACTGTTTCACCTTTCTATTTCAGATATTTTATATTAATTTCTCGATTACTAATTTATCGCCCCTTGTGTATATATTACTAATTTAATGACTTTTACATACATCAATTTCTTTTATTTAAATATACTAATTTCGATTTATTATTATGTAAATATAAATACAAAGGACGCCGCTGTGTTTTATTTTATGTATTAAGTTGTTGTATATTTATTTTAATTAACCAATACCACGCACGTCCTAGACCTTTGAAGGAACTTCACAAACACCACAAATTATTTATCTTAGAATAATTTAAGTATTATTATCCCTAGCCAACCCCTAGTTAGTAATAAGTAGAGCTAACATGAAAATTGTGAAATACGGTACAGACGACACAGTCACAACTAAAGTATATAGAAAGTCGACTCATACATGACAATAACTCCACTACGAATCCAACCCTCCCGACAATGTTAAAGTTAGAGTAGCCAAGTATTTATACGACAACGAACAACATCTGCTCAGATGAAAGGGATAGAGTAAATGAACTGAAGAACGCAACAAAGACATTAAAGCAAAATGAATACACGGAAAAGAAGTTTTGAAAAGCCAGGAATAATAAAGTAGCAGAAGAACAACAGCAGCTTAGCGTGTGTACCACGACAATCCCGTATATTAAAGGTCTATCAGAAAAAATCAGAAGAATTGGAAACGACTTTAGAATCAGAACAGCCATGAAGACAACAAACACTTTCGAATCCACCCTGACAAAAACTAAACCAGACAATGAAAATCGGAGAACCAAAGAGACTGTATATATGAAGTACTAGGTGACTGTGGAAGAAAATAGGTCAGAGAAACCGGTAGAAGTATACAAGTCAGGATCAAAGAACAACAGAAAGTGGTTCGGCTAGAATAAACCGACAAATTACGTCTAGCTCGAAATGCCTGCGAAGAGGGGTAAGGGATTACATGGGACAATGCAATAATACTGGGAAAGGAGGACCATTGGACCAAAAGCTGGCTGAAAGAGATAGCATATATCGCCATAACACCAAACGCCATAAATATACCCAGCCTGGAGATAAAATACGTCTAGCTACCAATTATTCGGAAAAATGTACAGAGAAGACCTACAACCACAGTATCAGGGCCAGAATAGACAAGATTATATCACACAATACGGCGCGGTAATGTAGAACATAAGAACTGCAGTTTGTAGCTTTAAATAATGGTTTTAAGAAATAATATTCGATACCCCAAAATAGCGTAGTGGTTAGTGTGTCTGTTTTAGTTCAAAGTTTTGAAATTTAGACCTGGTTCGAATCTCACACGAGTAAATTTCGCAATTTGAAAATTGGGAGGACATACTATCTGTTTAATGAATCTTAGAACAAACGTCATCAATTTTTATCCGTCTGAAGCAAATTGATACTTCTTGCTCAAGTAAAATACTGTAAAAGCGATACATATGGAATAAGCGTACTTAATATATTATTTTTGCGGTAATATTTAAATACCTCGCAACACATGTTTAATTATGGAAACAATTTAAATAAATTTCAGAAGAAAAAAGACTTGTGTTGCTCGATTATGACGCTTGTCCTAAGATCCATTAAATAGATAGTACTCGTATATATGAAATATGAGTTTGGCATGAACTTGCTCTTCACAAGGTAACCCTGACGACGGCAGTAAAGTGACTACCGAAACGTCGGATTATTCAAATCCTACAAACGATGGAAATAGCCCAAACACAATTATATACCAAGAAGTTTTCCTATTTCGTCAAAAGCTGCATGATAATTGAATATCCTTGATAGCAGATATAATCTCTGTTTTATTTTTGAAGTCATCTAATAATACATTCGCTGCTTCAACAAATGATTCTTTAACAACCACTCTACCCGAATTTTAAAAGACGCGATTGTTGCAGCTACTTATTGTTTCGCTGGCCTAGTAAACATGGATTGCCCTCCCTTTAAACTACTTTTCAAATCTTCCAACTTTCATTTTCTTAACAAAATTTGAAACGAGAAAGGAGTTGAGTGTGATCAAAGTCCCTGCCGAGAAAGACGTCGTCCACCTTGTGGCACATGTATTTCAAAAATCGTCGTTGAACTAGCTTAGGTAGAGGTATTTGTGATTGATAAAATGGATACCATATCAAGCTGGCATATTCCAAACGAGATCTCACTAATGAATTAAATAAGGATGTTAATACGCTCACGTTAGAAAATTCGCCACTGTTGCGGATAATAAAACCAAGAGTTTGTGTGGCCTGCTTAGACACATATATGATGACATGATATATTCATTGAAAGTCAGTTTCATATCGAAGGTAACGCCCAGGTCTTTAATTGATTCAACACGATTACAAGTTGGTAATCAAAATGCATAACATTACGCCTTTTGGTGAAAGATAAAACCTTGCACTTAACGGGGTCCAAAGGCAAATTGTTATCCTTGCACCAAGTTTGTATATTAACCAGATCGGTCTGAAGTCGAAGGCAGTCCCTCGAGTCGGAGACTCGAGAAAACAACTTCAAGTCATCGGCAAAGAAAAGGTTATTAGACTCGAGCGGGGCTGAGAGATCGTTAATGAAAAGTAGAGGACCCTAGTTAGAGTCTTGCGGAACTCCGATGTGGCAATGTAAGGTGTCGATAAATATCAATTGTAGAATACACGTTGAGGCCTATTATGTAGATATGAAGCTAATAGGTTAACCAGCGGTTTACAAAATCAAAACTCGCCAATTTAGCTGGCAAGATAGCGTGATCCACTCGATCAAATGCCTTGGCAAAGTCAGTATATTCGACATCAACCTGTGACCTCCATATAAAGGAAGAGAAGACGTGGAAGATCAAAGGAAATCGTTGAATGATGAAGGTGCAGCGATTCTAAAGAAGGAATGTTGGATGGAGGATAAAAGAATAGCTAGAGACAGGAAGGAGTGGACAAAATTTGTATATTGTGATGATTTGTAGTTTAAGTTGTAATTGTTAAATGAAATTATATTTTAATCACCTTACACCCTATGGTAAAGAGGTTTTTCGATTATATATAAGTAAACGCTTCAAATGTCAAACTCTATTTAACTATATACCGTGTGTAAACAAGGTAAGAAAACGACACTTGTGCGCAAGACGCACCCCCACCGCTATACTTTTTCGATATGTTTATTTAATGTATAGCGCAGCATTTGATTGGATAAGCATAGGTCAGCAAAAGGGTAGGTGAGATGTAGGTGTGGTATAACCATACGTATGATTGTATAAGCAATGATACGTCAGGAGTAAGTGTGGTATATATATAGACGTATGATTGGATAAGCAATGATTCGTCAGGAGTAGGTGTGGTATACACATACTTATTGCGTATGTGTATATGCAACGTATTTCAAAGATGCTGATAATAATGATAAAAATGCACAAATGCTGTACAATAAAGAAAAATATTGAGAGAAAACAAACGAATAATTCCACCAAAACGAAAGAAAAATCTGTGTATTTATAAATAGCACAAACCTATGATTGCATACATAATTAAATTCCGGTGATGTACAAACGCTACATCAAGGAAAATATAAACAAATGAAAAAAAAATTAAACTATGCTAACGTAACTAAATAAAATGCTGCACTTGAAGAGAAAATTAAAAATATTCTGAAAAAACGGACGCATAATTCCATCAAAGAAAAGAAAAAATTCTGTGTACCTATTAGTAAATTGCATAAGCCTGTAATATGGATTTCAGGTGAAAAAGTACTGATGCACAAACGCTATTCACCGCTATTAAAAACACAATTCTATGGTACGACAAAGAATAAATATATTAGTTAAATTCAAAAGTATTTTTAATAATATAAAATATTATTAAAAATGGGATATGAAGAACACAATATAAGTTATATATATATGTCAATGTATCTCCTCTCCAGAGACGCAGATACGTATTTCACCTTTCTACAGGATCGTCGGTACGCCCCTGCTGGAGAAGAGATACATTCAACCAAACATAACTACCTTGCTATCAAACAGAAATTATTAAGGCATTCTCTTCTCCAGCAGGGGCGTACCGACGATCCTGTAGAAAGGTGAAATATGTATCTGCGTCTCTGGAGAGGAGATACATTCACAAATATATAACTTCTATTGTGTTTTTCACACCCCATTTTTAATAATATTTTATATTATTAAAAATACTTTTGTATTATACAAATTGGTGTGGTTTTACCCACTCATGTATGTTTCAAATTATTTTGTTATATTAGTTAAATAATTTTTTTCTGGTTGTGCATACTTTGCCATTATAATCGATGCTCTACGTATAATTACTCTGCACGTCTATCGTCAACGTATCTGATCAAACTGGGCACAGACACGCCTGGCGCCTGGTGCTATAACCGTCCCTTCTCTCTTATCTAGTATAGTGGTGGGGTATCGTTTACTTCCCCGCCATTCGCTCACCTCAGTTCCCTACGGTCTAAATATTGAATTTTTCACCATTTATAATAGAATTAATTAAATGGCGAAAACCTAATTTAGAAATCCTCCAAATAATTAAAATTCTAGTCGCAGTAACTTAGCAATAATTACAGTAAAACAAATAGAATTATTCTCTGCTATTAATGTAAATCATAGATAAATATTTAAATAAATAATATTAACTAAATCATATTGCCTTTGCATAGACGGAAATCCTCACGAGCTATTGTTACGTTCTTGGTACCTATTACATCACATGATTTACTGTTTTGCTTACGGAAGGAAGAAGACAGCATGGGGGGTTACAACTAACGTGCATGCACAACTATGCCGGGATTGCCAGGTGAGTTACGGCCAGCTCATGACGTTCAACGTGTAATATGTTAATCGAGTTATATTAAAATATCTAGATATGAGTTTCTGACAAGATTAAAATTTCAGCGTGTACTTGGCTCCCGGGAACGTCTGCGCAACACCTTCTGGAAACACGCTTACTGATACCTGCTATTACATGGGGGAAGATAAAAGGAAAATAGAGAATGCTGACACGAATAATGTCTGTAAAATAAATTATGTATACGTTGCGCCCCCATTCTCGCTAATAGATCTTGCAGGTTCTATTTCCACTAGGTGAGATATATATCCTGCGTAAATATTTGAGAATAATTATCAAAAGAAATTTATATTCTCTGTTTAAGAAAAAGCTTCACCAATATACATACATACATAAGATTCACAATGGAGTTCGGTCAGGAATATTTGATAAAGTAAATGTTAAATGAAATAAACTTAGTTTATGCACAAATTTGTGATGACGTGATTTTTGTTTGTTAAGCTCAGAAAAGAAAAAAAAATAAAAAAAAACTTATAATAGGCGTTTTAATACATTTTAAAATGAATGTACTACTTCAAATTCTAGGTATTAACCCAAAAATGATTTTCTGTTGTGGTTTTAAAGAAATTTGTTAAATAGGCTCTCATTACCTGATGTAAATCTTTTATTACATGTATTAATTTTGGACAAGATTTCCGGGAATTTCTACCTGCTAAATCCTGTTTATTATGCTTTCACTTTATTAGTACTGCGAAAAAGGATTTCAAGTTTATCACTCCAAACAAAATGTATAGTTTAATGTCATTTACTTCATTATAGCTCTGAGTGTCGATCAGTAAACAAGTAAAATTAATTTGTCTTTAGTGTTGTGCGTGATATTTGATAAATAAACATTGCTTAAAAATATGTCTAGCCGGTGTTGCAAAAACAAACCAGATGATTTCTGTTATATTTGTGGATATTTCGTCTTGAAAAAGTTTAAGAGACCAATTGGTGAATTTGTGTAAAATGCATATTATGCTTATTTCAAAATCAAATTAGGAGATCAAGATAAAGATTGGGCACCGCACGTTGTTTGTAAGGTATCTGAAGAAGGTTTAAGACATTGGAGCAAAGGGAATAGAAAAAGCCTTCCTTTTGAAATACCGATGGTTTGGAGAGAACTGCAAAATCATCATGAAGATTGCTACTTTTGTCTTTGTGATATTAAGGGCATAATAGAAAAACTTTGAAACATATTTTGTACCCAAACAATATGGAATCAGCTATCAGACCAGTTCCTCACAGTGATCATGTACCTATACCCCCCAAAGTACTACAAGAAGATATTGAAACCTCTTTAACTTCCGGTTCCGTACAGATGGATAGTGATTTTGAACCATCAACCTCAGGTCAAAACCAACCTCAGCTATTTTCACAAGCCGAACTGAATGATTTAGTAAGAGATGTAGGACTTTCAAAAGATCTTTCTGAAGTACTGGGGTCTAGGTTGAAACAAAAAAAAAGCTTGCCCCAGAAACTACATTCTCTTGGTATAGAAATCGTGAGGCTGGATTTGTAAAATATTTTGCACAAAACGGACCACTCGTGTACTGCCAAGCAATTGCTGATCTACTTACTTTCCTCGGAGCTCCTGAGTACACACCTTCTGACTGGAGACTTTTCATCGACTCTTCAAAAAGGAGCCTTAAAGCGGTTCTTTTACATAATGGCAATGTTTTTGCTTCTGTTCGGTCGGCTATTCTGTTCATTTAAAGGAAAACTATGAAAATTTACAGGAATTACTTTTAAGAATACAATATGAAAATCACAACTGGGAAGTGTGTGGAGATTTAAAAATTTTAGGCCTTCTCTTGGGTCAGCAGTCTGGATGTACTAAATTTCCATGCTTCCTGTGCGAGTGGGATAGCAGAAATCGAGAACAGCATTGGATAAAAAGAGACTGGCCACAAAGGGTAACTTTAACACCTGGAACCAAAAATGTAATTCGCGAAAGTCTTATTGACCCTCAAAAAGTGTTACTTCCACAGCTTCACATAAAACTTGGACTTATGAAACAATTTGTTAAGGCATTAAACAAAGAAGGAAATTGTTTTAAATATTTGTGTAAAACATTTCCGACTCTGTCAGAGGCAAAATTAAAGGAGGGAATCTTTGTAGGCCCGCAGATTAGAAGCTTGGTGAAAGATCAAGAATTTGCAAATGTGATCGAAGATAAGGAAAAACATGCATGTCATGCTTTTAACGAAGTTGTATATACATTTCTAGGGAATTATAAAGACACAAACTATGTTGAGATCGTTGAAAATATGCTGGAAAAATTCAGGATTCTTGGTTGCAATATGAGCATAAAAATTCACTTTTTACATTCCCATTTGGACTATTTCCCAGAAAACCTTGGGGACGTGAGTGAAGAGCAAGGGGAAAGATTTCACCAGGATATTAAAGAGATGGAAAAAAGATACCAAGGACGCTGGGACACAAAAATGATGGCCGATTACTGTTGGACATTGAGAAGAGATCTTCCTTTAGCTGAATATGGCAGAAAAACAACCAAACGAAGCTTTTCTGAAAAACGAAAACTTTTTTTAAGAAGCATAAAGAATAAATAACTATTTCTAATAGTTTCTATGTGTATATTTTTGTATTTTTTTTAATATAATATAAAACTAGCTTATAAATGAAATAAATCGTGTTTTTTCTATATTTTTTGATTTTACTGGTTTGAAAAATAACCTTACGTGATACAAAAAGAATAAAAGCAGATTTGAAATCAGCGCTACCCAATTACTAGTAAACTTGAAAAATGCAGGCCTGTGTAATCTGCTCAACGGTGGGTATTTTTCCATTTTATTATTTTGTGAAACAATAAAAATTTTTCAATGGGAAATATCTCTTTTTGTTTGTTATTCCTAATATATAAACAGCAATCCGCGTATAATGCTTTTTCCAATGATTTTCGAGGACTAAATCAACTTCTTAACAGTTTTCTATAGAATATTATTTGAAATACTTTAATTAATTTAGAGCAATTAAAAGCAATTAAAAAATTTACTTTAAGTATCACTTGAAAATGTACGAGTGCCTATTTATTTATAATTAGTTGGAATTATTAACTATAGGAGTTATTTCCATTTCATTTCTGGAGGAACGCATTCAAGCGAGTTGAAAATCGTTACGTAAGCGTTCAGTTTGAAAAACAACACTTCACCGATGCTCTGAAGTTTTGAAAATTAAAAATCCAGTTTCGGACGTTAGCAACAGTAATGTTCAAGCGTCGTTTTCTTCTCCGGGGGTTCCGGGTAATTGGTATTTCGAAAGCGAACTTCGCCCTCGAACACGGCGAACTTTTTGTCGGGTCTTCGGCTCTTCGAAAACCAACCGTAATTGATGATCTTTTCAGTAAAATTACCACCAATGACGGCCAACAGCGAACTAATTCTCTGTCTAGCACACGGATGCCAACAACACCTTCATGTTCCTCAGCTCTACCTAGTTACTTCTCTCTCGTTTTCAATTCTCCTGTCTCTCTCGTTTAGTATTATATTGTTCATCATTAATAATGGCCATTATCAGATGCTGAACGGCAATTTGTCCGTTATCTGCGCGGTTGGGTCGTACTACTTCGAAGACCTCTACCACCACCTACAGATAACGACTGAACTTATCGAAAGCTTTGCCAGGGGTTTTCGTCCGGATGTGTACATCGAACCGTTGAAAATTTAATGTAAACTTACTCTGTCCGATTAAAATTCTGCATCTGTCGATACGCCGCTAGGAAATAAACTCCGACTTGTTACTTTGCACGTAGAATATCCGTTCTAAGTCGAGGCAGATTTGTATTTGGAACGCGTAGTCGAAATAAAATCGAATGGAGATTTTTATCAAGGAAAGGAGCGGATTCGGTTAAAATTTTCGTGCGTGTTAGTCAAAACCAGAAGAACAATATGTAATCGAATAGGGGAATTTATATTTCGAATGAAGATGGAAGAGGAAACATAATATATTCTCGATCCCAAATTACGCCATACGTAACTTTTATATTGATTTTGTTTTATTTAAAATTATTTAAAGTGTTATTCGCTGCAATCAAATTGTTTATAATAATAAATAGACACATCAAAATAATCTAAGGGACAAGCAAGGAAATGAATTTCTGCTCCACATAGATGAATAATTGAAGCGTTGAGTGGATAAAGGCGTTATGCCATAAAAATATAGTTTGAAGAAAAAGCAACTTAAAGTTTTTTTGTTGGAACTTTCATATAAAGAGACAAACGCATACAAAAGTGCACTAAAAATTTAACTTTGAAATAGTTTTTAATATCCAATGACTAATTTTCCTATAAAATGCTTTCTGGACAATATGACTTTGATATTTTGTGTACATAACACCTTTATCAAAATTAGTTTTAAAACAAATTGGAGATATTTTCAGATAAAGGTGCCATACAAATACTGCTACGGACTTTTCCCCGCAACATTATGAAAAATTTTAATTATTTTTGATTGAACTGTTATTTTGATTGCTAGTGTATAAATTGTGAATTTATTATTTTGTCTTGCGAAGTGGGCGCACGCCGTTTCTTCGGCTGGGCAAATTTTACCTTGAAACTATATTTTTTTATGATAGAGAGCCTGTGAGCTATCTGTGGACAGACACTAATTGTTATCTGAGTAGTGAAGACGAGTGCTATAAGATATAAATCTTTATATTTTATTTTTGATTATTAGCTTCTTGATTTTTATTTATTGGTTGTTGTGAGTGATTTCAATACCGTTATTTATACGAGTTTGTTTTTCTCGTTGTGATTTTTATACGGTTTCCCAACTCAGGTGTCTCCAGAAGAAATATATTTTTTCATTTACGTAAGTTTAATTGTATTACTAATTATTATTATAATTATTATTATTTGAATGATTTGAACTGTGTATTTTCATTGTATTAATTTTGTTGTATTGATATTTTATCTTTATGGTTGTATTAGATGACAAAGAACGTTTTTTAAAATTTTTAAGTAAAAAATTTTCTATAACTTTCAAATTTTGCACGATGGAGTCAAGGGCATATTTTTTTTTTCATGTGGTTCGCACATGCGTAGAAGTTAGTTCGGTCTGTCACATCTAGTTTGTTTACGTTTAATATTGTGGGAGAAATTAAAACACTTCTTTGTAATTTATTAGTATTTAACTTTGATCGGTATTCAATAAGGAAGTTTAATTATTTGGTCCAGTCAATTTTCATATAATAATTTTACCTTCAAAAATATTGTTTAAATGATGCAATATTGATCTTTATGCTTTATAAAGACATTTTTTTTATTTTTTTTATTATTGTAATAAACTTTCATTTAAAATTCATTGTGTTTTTTAATTTAAACCTTTATTCTTTTGTGATCTGAAGTATCTTAAAAACTTTATCATAACTTTTCTCAAATAAACTTTGAGTGGCGCTCAACTATCTTTTAATTAATTTGTGTTTTTCACTTTTCCGATTGGAACCCTGACGGAATAGCAGTTTCATCCTGGAAATTAAACCGACTGAAAATCGAAGCTGGACAGAGTTGGTGTGAATAGTGGTACATCTCACTACTAACCCACTATTCATAGCAATATGCATAAAAAAATACATTTAACTAATAAAATACTTTAATAGTATATAAGTACATACGTATAAATAAATTCATTTAACTAACAAAATTCTCTAATAATAGTAATCATATTTTGTTTTAACTTGATTAATTATTAGAAAATAAAACACTTGGCTTAGTTTCACGACTTCTTTAATTAGATATACTAACAATTGTTTCGGCTATTAGGCCATTATCAAAGAGCTATCTAAAACTAAACTTACTCTACTTAAGGTTAACTTATATACCTGTGTTCATTATGGGTGGGAGAATGAGGGTAATTGATATTTAAAATTGCATCGATATAAGGGGTATTTATGAATTCTAATTGTGTGTTTGTGATAACTCGATTTTGTTTTTGGGCTTTTTTAATTTCAAAAATCTCTAATATATTTAACTTTTTACTTTTTACTACATTATGAATGTGGTTACAGCTCTTTATATTGGGTAAGTGGTTCTGGTCTATACAATGTTCTGCGAACCCTGTGTGTTTAACACTATATTTTATATCTCTAACATGTTCTGTTAACCGTTTATTAATACATCTGCCACTCTGTCCGATATAAATAGCTTCACAATTCTGGCATTTTATGGAATATACTCCTGATTTATCTAAGTTATCTATTTTATCTTTAGTATTATTCAACAATGTACCTAAATTTACTTTATTTATCCACACTATGTTAATGTTGAGTTTCTTTAGTAATTTGTTTATTTTCTGTGTTATGGGAGGGATATAGGTGATTACATGCCAACTAGGTTTCTTTAATTCTTTTATTTCTGGGTATAACAATTTTTGAAGTATTTTCCTTTCTTTATGTTTTATCAACTTATCGATGATATCTGGGTTGTAACCATTATTTTTTGCTATTATTTTAATTGTGTTCATTTCATTATTAAAGGCTTCCTTATTTAGTGGTATACTTATTGCTCTATGTATATAGCTATGGAAAGTTGACATTTTAATTTTTAAAATAATAGCAAAAAATAATGGTTACAACCCAGATATCATCGATAAGTTGATAAAACATAAAGAAAGGAAAATACTTCAAAAATTGTTATACCCAGAAATAAAAGAATTAAAGAAACCTAGTTGGCATGTAATCACCTATATCCCTCCCATAACACAGAAAATAAACAAATTACTAAAGAAACTCAACATTAACATAGTGTGGATAAATAAAGTAAATTTAGGTACATTGTTGAATAATACTAAAGATAAAATAGATAACTTAGATAAATCAGGAGTATATTCCATAAAATGCCAGAATTGTGAAGCTATTTATATCGGACAGAGTGGCAGATATATTAATAAACGGTTAACAGAACATATTAGAGATATAAAATATAGTGTTAAACACACAGGGTTCGCAGAACATTGTATAGACCAGAACCACTTACCCGATATAAAGAGCTGTAACCTCATTCATAATGTAGTAAAAAGTAAAAAGTTAAATATATTAGAGATTTTTGAAATTAAAAAAGCCCAAAAACAAAATCGAGTTATCACAAACACACAATTAGAATTCATAAATACCCCCTATATCGATGCAATTTTAAATATCAATTACCCTCATTCTCCCACCCATAATGAACACAGGTATATAAGTTAACCTTAAGTAGAATAAGTTTAGTTTTAGATAGCTCTTTGATAATGGCCTAATAGCCGAAACAATTGTTAGTATATCTAATTAAAGAAGTCGTGAAACTAAGCCAAGTGTTTTATTTTCTAATAATTAATCAAGTTATTACAAGAATGTTTCACCAAGAAATATCTGCGAAGTCAACCAATGAAAAAAAAAAATATTTTGTTTTCAAATAATATACTAAATTTTCAAAGAGTATTTCTTTCTTGCGTTTAGATTCGTTTGTTTGTTTTGGTAATTTTTTTTCGTAAAACCAGCGATATTCTTCTTTAACAAATTTTAACTGATCTTGCAAATTTTGTATTTTGGCATCTGATAAACTACCTCTTTTTTCGTCAATTCTATTCATAGTAACTTCTGTCACAGTCCTGCTTCCAGTTTTGAGTAAGTTAACTTCCATAAAAGGTTCTTCTTCATTTAAAGATTCTTTGTAATGGTAACTTCCGAATTCGTTAACTCGAATCCACTTAACTTTATCACTAAAGTTAATTTTTTGGTTAAGTGTATTTTTTTTCTTGTTAGTTCGGTGAAGGTTTGTGCCTAATATATCAGTATTATAAAATAGCTTTTCATATCTGTAACGATAGTGTTTTTTGGACTTATTTTGGTATTATTTGTCTGTATTGATCTGGTACCTAAATGTTTTCTACTACTCAAATTTTTTGCTCAATCAAGATACGAATGACCTACTTCTGGAAATTTGTGGTCAATTAATTCGAACCATCCTTTTAAAATAAAAAACTTGTATAGCGATATTACATTGAAATTTTTATTTTGACCAGCATACGAGTCAGACCATATTAAAAGATGTCTAATTTTGTTACCATGCATATCTCTCAATAGCTGCGCAAATCTATACAAACAACTAGTAATTTCAATACTACCACGTCCTGCCAAGTTCTCCGTCCAGTTGAAAAAATATGCTTGAGTTCCAGATGTTGTAATAGTATGGATTCCGAAATTATAGAACCACATTTGCCGGAGATAAAACGCTTTTAATGTTGTTAATTTTGGCAACGGCATAGTTTGCTGTAGGTCCATAGTTATATAACACGCATTTGAATTTTCTCCTGCAAATTTTCGGTCGCTTTTCTGTGTTTCAAGTGCCAGTTTATAATTTAATTTATGTTCGTCAGTTTATTGTCCAGCCTCGCAAGTGGAACAAGTGTCACTTTTAGGGTGCCCAAAACTTAAGTTAAATCTGGTTACAAATATCTTGCGGTAGGAACTTTGTTTACATTTGAATATCTCAGAACGTTGTTCTACTTCGCACTCTTGTAAGTAAAGTTGGTACATGATGTTAATATTCAGTATTGGAGACAAGTACATCTTGTATGGGTGGTGGTTTTTAGAATAATGTGATGCCTCCGTTGAAAATTTATTTATGTGTTCAATAATACAATTTACTACATCGCTATGTAGTTTATGCGGTCTGTGAAGGTGGCGTTCTCGTAAATCAGGCGCAGGAGCACACTGTCCACTTTTTAGTTTTTTTTTAATTACTTCTGCTAAATTGATAGAGACAGCAAAGTGCCTCTTTACATACCGATTCAACGTTTTTATTGTAAGTAATGGAATAATGAAAAGTGTGCTACTTCATTTTTTAGCATTTGTTCTGTGTCTTCCTATAGGTGAAATTGTAATACTTTTGAATAATAAAGCATTCTTTGCGTTCACGTCTAAAGAATAGTAATTTTGTAAAATACGTTTTCTGTCTTCAAGATTGATTTTTTCGGTACATTTAAGGCGGCAGTTTTCTTTACATAATGTACCATATTTTATTTGTTTAGGTGCTACTATCTTTCCAGTTTGTGACAAGTAGCCTTTTCCCTGCTCTCTTGCTTTAGCAGTTTTTTACCTTTTACAATTCTGTGGTGCTCTTTCCCTTTTCCCAGAAGTCTTTTCTTTTATTTCAAATATTTTCCTCTTAACTCTCTCCTTATTTTCTATGAAAATATTGCAGGAGTCTTCTCCAGTAACGTGCTTAATACGATCCGCTTCGTACAGTCTTTCTTCAGGCACATACAAATCTCTGGAATCATCTATATCAGATACTTTTCTCGTCTCCCTCTTTTTTTGAGACGTATGGTTATTATTTACTTCCTCTTCATGCAAGGCATCTTCTGAATCCTATTCGATATAACCTTCCTCATTTGGCACATATTCATCGCTGGAATCACTACTATCTGTAAATATATATAGACCTCGTAATCAACAACCTAGGCAGATGAACCATAACACTAGCATTCGTATAACTCAGTGTCCATGCATTTGAAAAGATGCGAACTGTAATATAAATAATCTAAAACCTCTAACTTAACCTTTGTCGGTACAGATTCCTGATGTTTAAAATACATAAATATCTACTTATATTATGCATACCTTTTCCGTTAGCCATGGAATTTTCAATTGCTAGTTGGACTAGCCATTTTCTCCGTGAAGACATTGTATGTTAAATATAAAGAAACTAGGAACTAAACATTCCCACAATGGAGCTTATACTAATTAAAGACAGAAGCCTTAAAGGTGTTATGTATCCAAATTAGAAGATGTTTTAGAGTACTATGGAATTGATAAAGGTGTTGTGTTACCATAACACCTTTATCAATTCAATATAATTTTTTTTTTCTACTTAGCACCTTTATCAAGATTTATTTCTGTATGAGGAACTATTTTCGGGTAATAAAGTAACAATGAGGGGAAATAGTCAAAAAAGTAAAAAAGTAAAAATATTTAAAATTGTGACCTAACACTGTTATCCACTCAACGCTTCAACTGTTTGTTATATGTGAAGGTATAAGTCGACCATTATTAGTTGTTTACTTAGGGAAACTGTTAAGAATACTTAATGAGAAACATCTGTTTATTTAGAAATAAATTTCAAAATTAATAAATTTTTATGAAACTTATTTAAAAAAAACAATAACAATCAACAACAGGTGACAATGTGACAATGAGTGCAATGTTAGTACCCCGTGGGACCTCCACGAGTGTTGACTACCTTTCTGCACCTGTTTGGCATACTCATAATCAGCGATGAACATACCGCGGCCCGCGGGCCGCATGCGATATTGTCGATACTGTCGATATTTATGCGGCCCGCCAACGAATTTTCAAAATTGTTCGAAAAACTACAAAAGTAGGTAAAAATCTATTCAAATCAATATTTCTTAACTTTTTATTTTATTCTAACTTTTGTAATTGTTAGTAAGATATTTATCTTTAAGTACCTACTACTTTCTTGTTCAGGTTTACTACGTAGGACAGGTATGCTCCTCGTCGTTCCAAGCATATTGCTACGAGACTAGAAATCCGTCGAACTAACTAGATTACTCGAAGATTCGCGAAACACGTTGGTATTATCCCCGAACAATGTGGTAGGTTCTCGATGTTAGGTAACTCGTATAAATACAACGCATCGCCCGCTATCGGGGCAGTTAAGTTTTAACTACGGACAAGCGAACGTTATATTGTTTGAATTGTAATCTGTGAAGAATAAATATTTCGTCGTTCGAACTTGGCACCTACCTACGTAACAATATAATATCAATTTTGATATAGATAAACCAGGCCCCAGTAAAAAAGGTAGTCGTAAGGTTGAAGATGAAAATCGACAGTTTCAAGATATTTGGACCCAAAAATACTTTTTTATTTCATCGCATAACAAAAGTGTTTAATATGCAAGAGTAGTGTTTCTATTCCGAAGGAATATAATGTGAAAAGGCATTATGAAACCCAGCGTCATACTTTTACCAAATTAACCGGCGAAAATCGAACGCAAAGATGTCTACTTTACAAAGGGAACTTATAGGCCAGCAAGCTATGTTTGCAGAACCAATTCAAGATGCTGAAACAGCTACTGAAGTTAGCTTTGAAATATCTCGAATAATAGCGAAACTTGTCGGCCCTTTAAAGATGGTGAGTTTGTTAAGTAGTGTTTAGATATCGCCGCAAAAAAAAATGTGTCCGAAAGATGCAAAGAGGTTTGAGAAAATTCAACTAAATCTGATGACTGTTCAAAGAAGACTTACCACATTAGCAGCTAATATAGAAAAGCAATTAGCTACGAAATCGAAAAGTGTTGACTATTTTTCTATAGCACTCGACGAATCTACAGATATAAGTTCCACTGCTCAACTCTTAATATATTTACGAGGTGTAAGGCAAAATTTTGAAGTGAGTGAAGAACTGATTGGTATGAGTTCTTTGACAAGTCAAACCAGGGGGAGTGACATGCTCAAAGCTCTTCTGGAAAAATGTTCTATAATGGATTTGGATTTAACGAAATTATCTGGAATTACGACTGACGGAGCACCTTCAATAGTTGGAAGTAAATCTTGGATAATAACTATGTTAAAAGAGTATTTACAAACTAGAAATATAGATATCAAGGAATTAATGCAGTTTCATTGCATTATACATCAAGTGGCCCTCTGTTCAAAATTATTGGGATTTGAAATGTGATGAAAGTTGTAGTACCTACTGTAAACTTTATAAAATCACGAGGTCTCAATCACCGACAATTCACACAATTTCTCGAGGATATTGAAAGCGAAAATGGTGATCTGTATTACACTGAAGTAAGGTGGCTAAGGCGTGGGTTGTCACTAGAGCGGTTTCTTAACTTGATTGAAGAAATCAAAATATTTCTGGCGGAAAAGAAAAAGGACGTCTCCGAACTCGACAACCCTGATTGGTTGTGTGACTTAGCGTTTCTTGTAGACATCACAAATCACTTGAATGTGTTAAATACGCGACTCCAAGGCAAAGATCAATTGATTTCGCAGTTATAATCTCATGTTTCGTCCTTTCAATGCAAATTGAGTCTTTTCAGGACACAAGTCAATTCAGCCAATTACAGCCATTTTCCGAACTACAAAAAAATTATGGAGAAATTCAATAAAACTGATGTCAATTTCGCTTATGTTGAAAAAATTGATATTTTAATACAAGCTTTTCATGATCGTTTTCCAGACTTCAAAAAAGTTAAACCTCTATTAGACATTTTCAGCAATCCTTTCAACATTTCACCCGAAAATGCACCGGATGATAATTTACGAAGCAACTTTAATGAAGGTAATTTACTCAACTTTTATCGTTGCGTTAACAAAACCGCTTATAAAGAGTTGCGAATAAATGCATTGAAATGCGCAAGCTTATTTGGATCGACATATATTTGTGAGCAAACGTTTTCAGTGATGAAACTTAACAAAACAAAAAATCGAAACCGTCTGGCAAATGAAAATCTGGAAGCAATTTTACGTGTGGCGACAAGTAATGTGGAGCCAAACATAAACAAAATTGTTAGGTCGATACAATGTCATGCATCAAAATAATAAAACATGAAATATTACATTGTAATGATTAGATTGCATTACGATTATATAATTACAACAAACATTTTTGAATGTTCTTTTATTTTTATCATTTGTAGTAATTCATACTATTTAAAAATAAAAATATTTGTGTTAATAAGTATTCTTTGTAGTGGCCCGTCCTTGGCTTATAATTTTCCAGAGTGGCCCCTGTTACTTATAAGTCTGTGCATCCCTGCTCATAATCAAGTGGTCTAGCTCTTGTTGATCGATGGCGTTCCACTGTTCTACAAGACACAAAAACAATTGTTGTTTTGTGGTTGTGGTTTTGCTTCTTTGTAGCAAATACCATACGTGCTCTATGGGATTTAGTCAGGTGATTGCGCTGGCCATGCCAAAACATTTTTTTCGTGGTTTTGATGGAATGCACGAATGATACCTGCAGTATGAGGACGCGCATTGTTGTGCATGAGTTGAAAATTTTCGCTAATTCTTGCAGAATATAATAGCCTAACGTTTTCAAGGATAATATTTCGTCAGTCAATGGCCTTTTAATACCGATTCAAGAGAACGAGGTTAGTTCTTACACCAAGAGATATTCCACCTCAAACCATTACACTATCTCCTTGGAGGCTGTGAACAGTTTAGGATGTAGCTTAAATCGTTATGCATTCCCGGGACGTCTCCACACTCGTTCTTCTTGTATCTGTCCGCAAACCAAATCGGCGTTCGTCAGAAAACAAAACAGACGCTCTGTTTTGTTGATCCCAATTTAAGTGTTGTTGCGCCCAATTTTCTTCCGCGATTTCCTTTCGACAAAACAGGAACTCTCAGAGGGCAGCAAGACCATCTGCATGGGGTCTATTCCTCACTGTTTGATCGCTTATTAACACACCATGAGTGTCGTAAAGTCGAGTCACTAATTCAAGTATCTGTTATGAATTGGTCGAGTTGCTCTTGTGCTTCCTGTATGACGTTCACACAAATCATTGGTTTGCTGATATCTCAATCATAAACGATTGATGACATTTTTTGATGTGTTGAGAGCTTCTGCAATCAGTGCTTATAGGATATCCGGCAACAGTACATTAGGGTTTTCTTGCATAGTTTTGGATATATTTATGTTAATGTTGCCAGAATTATTCTCATCTGTATCCTGTGTAAAGTTAACAACAGCAAAATTTCATTTTATTTATGCTTTTACAAAAACATTCGGTGTCATGTGTGTATTATGGAAAATATCGTTTATTTCAATTACAAATTTATTTGTATAAATTGGTAAATTAGAGAGGTCAAAAACCGGAAGATAATAACATTAATAACATACGTACTTTTTCTTGACAATAAATACAGATTAGTGCGGAAGATACGTTAATATAATTCTCTGTAATGGGAATCCAGATACAATCTATCAGAAATTAACAGTTAATATTACCGCTCGCTTATACGGAACAAATCGAGTCCAACTCGATTGCTTTTTGCTACGAAAAAGCCCCGATCGAAAAATGATTTAATGAAATTATGTGTTGGGATTTCGAACCCCGATATGTCACATGATACGGATTTATCGTTTTCGTTGGCATACACGTATACCTCCCACACACACGCTCCTACGCATATACACATTTCCTAATATTGTTTTTATCCACTAATTGCAATCGATTTTAGCCTTATGATAATAATATTCTCATTTTCTGGAGTGGATGATCATTTGCATTAATTTTTTTGTTAGCTTTCTTTCTTTCGGTAGTTTGTTCGTCCGCAAAACGTAACGAATGTAATTAGTACTATATATTTTCATTTTCCTAATGAATTTCTCCTTAATTATTTGTTTTATGCGCAGTAGATTTTGTTTGTTTTGCCAACTTTGTTTTTAAATAAAAACCTTTTAGAGAAATTGCAGCGAATGCACACTTATGAAACTGTTACACCAAAGAATAAATGAGAATTGTCGGAACTAGATGAAGCCTTGGGTAATAAAGGAAACCTTTCTTCCTTTTTTTTTCAGGAAACGTTCACCTTTGATACTAATTTACTTACCCAGGATATACAAAAAGGTTTTAAGTATATCTATACGTTTATGCACTTATAACACTTTTGTTACAATTGAAACAGACATGTAATATACATATCTGTAACTGTACACATGGACAATACACTTCGTATTTACAGCATTTACTTCTGCTTAAGACACGTGTTTCTGCCATTACTATTAGGCGTCATCAGTTAAGCTAGTGAAGCAATGTAATACAAATGATACAAATATTTATGAATAGATTTGTATCTGTATATTAAGCCGAAACCGCCTACATCCTTTTTCGGCAAAGTCTCTTTCGTCCGTCAGATGTCACTTATTATCATTGCCACCTTACAGGATGAAATTTGCTTTATCTTGTAGGCGATTTCGGCTTAATGTTATATACAGATACAAATCTATTCATAAAGATTTGTATCATTTGTATTACATTGCTTCACTAGCTTAACTGATGACGCCTAATAGTAATGGCAGAAACACGTGTCTTAAGCAGAAGTAAATGCTGAAAATACGAGGTGTATTGTCCATGTGTACAGTTACAGATATGTATATTACATGTCTGTTTCAATTGTAACAAAAGCGTTATACGTGCATAAACGTATAGATATACTTAAAACCTTTTGGTATATTTACTGCCATCTGGCTCGTTGTTAATGGACTACCCGTATTTTTTTCGTTCTTCGAACCAGCATAGCTGGTCGAACGAAAAGGTCGCCTTTTTCGGCAAAGTCTCTTTCGTCCGTCAGATGTCACTTATTAAATAAGTGCCACCTTACAGGATGAAATTTGCTTTATCTTGTAGGCGGTTTCGGCTTAATGTTATATACAGATACAAATCTATTCATAAAGATTTGTATCATTTGTATTACATTGCTTCACAAGCTTAACTGATGACGCCTAATAGTAATGGCAGAAACACGTGTCTTAAACAGAAGTAAATGCTGAAAATACGAGGTGTATTGTCCATGTGTACAGTTCTAATAACCTGTGCCCTAAAGGGCTGGTCTGGATCGCCATATGATAATGTAGGTCCCTATGCCCTAAGGTAGGCAGAGATCACTATGTAATAAGGTCCTTAGTGCCTGGAGGATCGGCGAGTAATGTGTGCCGTTTGGGCGGCCTCATCGGGTAGCAAGTCCGAGGCGAATAAAGTATTAAATGATACACACACGAAGTTCGGGTAACATTCTATAATTACTTAACGCTTACATACTGGTTAACAATATATTTACATGGTTCACTCTACTCTTACTGTTACTCTGACCGTGACTCTGACTATCACTCTGGATAAGACTGAATCTCAATCTGACTGTGACTCTGACTGTAACTCTGGATAAGACTGAATCTGAATCTGACTATCCCTCTTACTTAAACTACTGTCTATATATATTTAGAGAAGATCCTTGATGTGTTTTCTAGAACATATCTACAACCCTGACACATAGTCTTGTGTATGCAATAAACACAGAGTGAGGTCGTGTTTGTATAACACGTTACCGTTTGTATTAAAAAGGCGAGGTTGTAGCCTTGCCGAAAGTGTTACGCATATACATGACTATATCGAGTTATTACACCATCCCTCTTGGGAAGCAAAGAAAAACTAACACTAATATGTTTGTTTTTCTTTCATCGGAATCTCTCTAACTATTTCTTTCCCTATTACTATTTTAAAAATATGGTAACATTGTTGGGATTACAAATTTACAATGATATTATTTAAACAATAAATTTGCTAAAATTACGATAACTACAATTCTAAAATGAAATCGTTATCAAATTTCACACACTAATAAGTACATAGTAAAATGATGAATAGTCTAATATATATACAGTAATAATAAATATATAACGAATAAATATATAATATAAATCGTAAGATGATAAATATCCTACTATAAACTGTAATAATATATATATAGTATAGATTGTAAAACTTTAAATAGTAAATGATAAATTTTCAAGGTACTGCTAAATAGTAAGTATTACATTGTTGAAAAAAAAAATAATAATAATTAATAATAATCGGGTCTTTGTACACTGTCTCAATTTTGCTAGTCTGTTCGCTTTTTTGTATTTTATTTCTATATCATGTGCAACTTATATAGAATAATTGCCTTGTTTCGCAGTTTGCCATTCTTGTCTTTTGTTTTTCGAGTTTGGTTCTTGTTTTCCGATTCCTCATGCTTGATCTTGTGGTTTCAATTCTTGTGCATGATCGTTTGCTCCCAATTTTTATGCTCCCTTTCCAACCATACTTTAAAATAAATCGACTCTCCGTTTTTCTATCTATTTTCCTCCATGGAAAAATTATTTTGGGAATCACTCATTCGTGTATTTCCCTGGACAACACATATTCCGTGTCTGTCATGTTCCTGCGCAGAACTATCTTTTGAAGCTTATTCTGGCTACAGTAAGGGAGCTCGTACAGCGGAAATGCCCTTATACTGTAAGCCTTTTCTTCAATACAGAAAAACTTGAGACCAGTTACCAAAACACACTTTTGTTATAACTGTAATCTCTAAAAAAAAATTCTGAGAGCGTTTTTTGTCGTGTCGGACTATTTCCTGGAAGCGCATGCTTGCCTCCTCACGATCTAGGGGCGAAATGGAGTCTTCTTTGCCTTTCTTCTACTTTTGAAGTTCGTCTGATTCGGTTGGTTATCGTTTTCGCTAGTTCCACAACTCTAGGATGATCTGTCCTGGGGGTTGGTGGAAACTGCACTGTTGTTGGTGTCGTAAAGGTACAATCGATAGGTCTCTGTCGTCTTATTGAGCTCCTGACGTGTTTAGGATGCTATCGAGTTGTCCCGTCACTAACCATTATATCATTGGAATCAACTTCTAAGGCATTTGTGACAAAAATTTCGGAATTCTTACAAATAAAATTAATATACTACTCCTCGTATATTGGTTTCTTTTTTAATTTAATATTAATTCTCTTCTATTTGCGAACTTTTTGAATGCGTCGGCAATATTTTCTTCAATGTCACCAAGCGTAATCGTTTGGAAATAAATGATGTGTTGCATTTTTATAAGTGAACTTGACTTCGAGTATTACTAAACTATACATATTCTATTTTCATTTGATGTTTATTTATTCGCGACTAGTTTAAATATACATGCTATTGTTTATCTGTTCGTTTAATAAACAATATGAACGACAACATTCATGTGTGGCGCCTAGTAAAAAAAACACGTATGTATTTCATATATACTTTGAACGTAATTGAACTTATGAGCAAAAAAAATATAACATATTTTACTCTGTTATATATATATATATATATATATATATATATATATATATATATATAGGCGGCTTCTTAAAAAAAAAAATATATTTAAACTTCTGCGTTAATAACAAAATTGCGAAGTGTACGGCCAAAATTTAGCATTTCTAAATTACATTGCACATATCAGTTTTCAAATAAACTTGACCTTTAAATAAAGAAAGGTGTGCTACGCGCTTTGCGACTTTTGCATTTTTGCGTAGGTAGACATAAATAACATTGTATGTACGCATTAAATCAATATCATTGTCTCTTATAATGCAAATAAACATTTTCACTCGCGAAATGTACATAGTTTATAGATATGAAAGTCTTGCACCGTTCATTCACTATTATACACCGTAATTGTCTGTGTGTAACTTTATTTTAAAATGAATACCTGTGTTTCTTCCTTTTCTTCTCGCCGTGTGGAGCTTCTGTTCGCTCTTGGAGATGATTCCTCCATTCTTTGTCGCGTACTTGCCCATTTCTTACGCTGACCTGCTAAACTGTAGGTTTCCTTCGTTGGTTCGTTCCGGGTTCCTACACGTTCCCTGCAGTCTTAAACGACTGGCAGAATGGTCCTAAGCCGTAGGTAGGCTGGATGTAGGTAGGGAGGATCGCCATCTAATAACCTGTGCCCTAAAGGGCTGGTCTGGATCGCCATATGATAATGTAGGGCCCTATGCCCTAAGGTAGGCAGAGATCACTATGTAATAAGGTCCTTAGTGCCTGGAGGATCGGCGAGTAATGTGTGCCGTTTGGGCGGCCTCATCGGGTAGCAAGTCCGAGGCGAATAAAATATTAAATGATACACACACGAAGTTCGGGTAACATTCTAAAATTACTTAACGCTTACATACTGGTTAACAATATATTTACATGGTTCACACTACTCTTACTGTTACTCTGACCGTGACTCTGACTATCACTCTGGATAAGACTGAATCTCAATCTGACTGTGACTCTGACTGTAACTCTGGATAAGACTGAATCTGAATCTGACTATCCCTCTTACTTAAACTACTGTCTATATATATTTAGAGAAGATCCTTGATGTGTTTTCTAGAACATATCTACAACCCTGACACATAGTCTTGTGTATGCAATAAACACAGAGTGAGGTCGTGTTTGTATAACACGTTACCGTTTGTATTAAAAAGGCGAGGTTGTAGCCTTGCCGAAAGTGCTACGCATATACATGACTATATCGAGTTATTACACAGTTACAGATATGTATATTACATATCTGTTTCAATTGTAACAAAAGCGTTATACGTGCATAAACGTATAGATATACTTAAAACCTTTTTGTATATTTACTGCCATCTGGCTCGTTGTTAATGGACTACCCGTATTTTTTTCGTTCTTCGAACCAGCATAGCTGGTCGAACGAAAAGGTCGCCTTTTTCGGCAAAGTCTCTTTCGTCCGTCAGATGTCACTTATTAAATAAGTGCCACCTTACAGGATGAAATTTGCTTTATCTTGTAGGCGGTTTCGGCTTAATGTTATATACAGATACAAATCTATTCATAAAGATTTGTATCATTTGTATTACATTGCTTCACTAGCTTAACTGATGACGCCTAATAGTAATGGCAGAAACACGTGTCTTAAGCAGAAGTAAATGCTGAAAATACGAGGTGTATTGTCCATGTGTACAGTTACAGATATGTATATTACATGTCTGTTTCAATTGTTACCCAGGTTAGATTATACTAATTCAAGCGATACCTGTTTTTCTGGAATTAGGCTATTACTGCTAGGTTTGCTAGTGCGATAAATCTACGATTATATTGTTCTTATTGAACTCAAAATTTATCAAAATACGAGTACATGAAGTAATCAAGAATATATTCTCCTACATTATTTACCAGGGAACAGAACGCGTGGAAATTTAACAACAATGGAGCCCAACGAGCGTCAAAATGCATTAAAACAAGCAGCAAACGACAAGATTTTTTTTCTTCTGTAATAGCTTAGCTATTCGAGAAGAAATCGCTTTCATCGACGTAGTCTGTTTTGTCCGTCAGATGTCACGATGTTATCTGATGTCATTTAATAAGACTAAATTCATAACTGGACCAGAAAGCGAACTTCAGTTGTTACATCTTCGTAAACCCGCATTGACAAAGCCGTTAGACAGAAACGCATGCGTCTGTGGTTGAAGTTAGCGCTAGTAAATACGTGGTTTATATCCATGTCTACAGATACAGATTTATTTTACGCAGATTTGTATTATTTGTAACAACGCTTGACGCGAGCTCTTGCATCGATATGCTAATTTATTTTTGGTATATGAGGCCACCTGGCGACGTGTTAATGGTCTTACAGTAAAATGCGTATTCTTTCTTTTTCTCTAATAGCTTAGCTATTCGAGAAGAAATCGCTTTCATCGGCGTAGTCTGTTTTGTCCGTCAGATGTCATGAGATTATCTGGTGTCATTTTACAGGACAAAATAAATTACTGGACCAGAAAGCGAACTTCAATCGTTACATCTTCGTAAACCCGCATTGACTAAGTCGTTAGACAGAAACGCCTGCGTCTGTGGTTGAAGTTAATCCTTGTAAATACGTGCTGTATGGCCATCTGTACAGATTCAGATTTGTTTTATGCAGATTTGTGTTATTTGCTATTATTGAATTTAAAACTTATAAAAATACGCCGAGATGAAGTAATGGAGCATATATTCGCCTACATTATTTGCCAGGGAACAGAACGCGTGAAAATTTAACAATAATGGAGCCAAACGAGCGTCCAAAAAGCATTAAAACCAGCAGCAAATGACAACATGATGACAGAACTTCAGAATAAACCGTTGTACCAAACAGGACCTGTCAAAAAAAAACATTTATACTTCTAAAATCCTCATCACCCTACTCGGAGACGAAAGGATATGTCGTGGCTGTCCAGGGCCGTCCAGGGTGAATCCACCATACACCTATTAGCAGCGTGTCCTAACTACGCGCCGAATTTTTACATCTACAGGTATGACGCTGCCTTGAAGGTGTTCTACTCCCACTTTTGACACTGGTACAAAATAGATCAAGAACATATTTTCCGCCGTACATGCACAAGCAGATATAATCTGTAGTTTCAAATAGGTTGTGCAAGATCTTTTGGAATTTTTAAGAATCAATTTCTCAGCAATTTGGCATTAGTCAAGAAAAAGTCCAGTATATTGTGCAGACGTTGAATTATGGAAAATTTTGCGCCAAATAAATTTCGCGACAATTATTGGATGTCATGAAATAACAAAGAATAACTTCTTAACCAGTATCGACCGGGGACGAATCTTAGCTTCATCACTAAGACTTCGAATAGAAGTGGCAGTCAATAAATAGCATATCGTAGTCCTGATTCTCACCATTTCTGGAATGCAAAGGATGTTGTTCATACCGAATATCTGCCGAAAGGATCAACGATTAATTCGATAAGATACTGTAAAGCTTTACGTTCACTAAAGAATCTTATCCGCAGAGTTAGATCGGAATGAACGATTTTTTCTTGTTCTACGACAACAATGCATGAAAAGCCATATTTTTGTAAATACATGACCTGGTTTAGTTATTGCAATATAATTCAAACGAAATTTTGAAAAGAACGGTTTTGCTAATACCGTGATATCATAAAGTTTCTAGGACGAAGATGGCTTTGTAATATAAATTGTATGTCTGAACTTAAGTTAGGAACTATAACTCTGTTTTGTAAATTATTTTGACAGTGACATTATCTGCCATCCATTAATGTGTCAGAATTGCTGAAAGCAAGTTTGAACGTCGAGTTTGAAACATGGCACATTCGAGTAAATTCAAATATGGTTTATAATATAGTGCAAAAAGCGTACAAGATTGAAGCCTATTTTCGGAGTGGAGCGCGAATTGATGGAATTTGGGTGTACAGTCAACGTGCATGTTTGGATAATTTTAGAGAGCACTTTCCAGAGTTAGCTGTAATTCCCAAAGATTTTTATAATTGCCTTTCCAATTGTGTTGGTGTGTTTCGTGAGACTGGTTCTGTGGGTCATAAATCACGTACTGGTAGATCAACTGTTCGTTCGGAACAAGTTATAAATGATGTTCGTCAGCGTATGGTAAATGAACACACAAAACCTTTGAAACGCCTTTCTCAAGAGATTGGACTTTCTTATGGAACATGTCAGAAAATTGTAAAGAAAAACTTACACATGCATCCGTATAAGATGCAATCACATCAGGCTATTTTGCCGGTAGACTACCCTAGACGTCGTGCGTACTGCCAGTGGTTCGCAAATAACTTAATAGAAGATGATGACCTGCTAAATTTGTCATTTTTCTCTGATGAAGCATGGTTTCATTTTTCGGGGTATGTCAATTCCCAAAATACTCGAATGTGGAGTAGTGAAAATCCTCATATTTTTATTGAATCGTTTCTCCATAATGCGAAACTTGGTGTTTGGCTAGCAGTTTCTCGCCGCAGAGTTGTTGGCCCTATTTTTTTAAATTTCACAATTAATGCTGAGAGGTATAGAAACATTCTGAATGAATTTATTGAACAGTTGCATGATGATGAATTGCAATATGGATACTTTAAACAAGATGGTGCAACGGCACACACAACACGAGAAAATATTGCTTTTCTTCGTGAGATTTTTGACGATCGGATCATAAGTTTACATGCGGAAGTTGAGTTTCCACCACGATCACCTTGTTTGACAATTATGGACTTTTTCGTGTTTCCTCACCTAAAGAATAGAATATTGACGAATGTGCATTAATAACGCCCGCAATGCTGCAAAATGCCTTTAACAGCATGAAAAGGCGTGTCACATTGGGAATTGAAAATAACGGACAACAATTTCAACATTTGCTTTAATTTTGCCTTTTTTTATTAATAAAATTTTGAATACAAGCTAAGCTTGTTGTTTTATTGTATCTTTATTAAATCAAATGACATATTTATTGATGTCACGATGACACTATCAAAATAATTTTCAAAAATTAAGGTTAAGTTACCAGTATGATAATATGGATAAAGTTCAGACATATATTTTCTATTTCAATGCCATCTTGGACCCAGAAACTTTATGATATCGCGGTATATATTTAAGGTAGCTAATTCACATAATATGTCATTACTAGGTTCTTCGTATGAGATAAATAAGTGACATTAGACAAATTTTATTTTTACATAGTAAAGTCGAATCATTTTAAGAGTAACATAATTATGTTGTAAGCAAGTAAGAACCGGCAAGGATGACAAGATATTCCATTGAGAGACAGCCTATAACGTAATTTTGCTTTCATTATTCAAGCATTAAAAGTAAATTCTATAATTCTTTTGTCAATTTTTGCATATGAAAATAATAGTTCACCAACGGTGACTAGCGATCCCGGAAAACGACTTGTGAACTACACATACTTTCTAAGGACTAAAAAAAATACAAAAAACTTTGAAAACGTCTAGGAAAATTTTTATTTCAATAGTTATAAACATTGCACAGAATTACACAAGCGTGTCAAGAACATAACTTTATCTAACTATATAATATTAATAATTTTTTCTTCTTTCCAATTTTAAAAAGATACCATTCAAGGGTCTGAGTATAAGTTCGACAAGATATTTCACATTTTCTGACCGTTCCATTGATATAATTTTGTATCTGTTAATTATGGAAGCCAGAATGATTTTCATTTCGTACATAGAAAACTTCTGCCCTAAAATCGATTAGTTTTAATATATTTACTTCGCTTCGATACTATATCCTACCGATGCAATTCCTTAAACCAGCACTAAAAGGTATATAGCAATACGGGTGCCTGCCAATGATGTTTTCAGGAAGAAATCTATCAGGATCGAATTTTTCTGGATTCGGAAAATGGTCAGGACTCATGTGAATTCTATGTAAGTGAATATAAACATCTACACCAGCTGGAATTTTATTTCCATCTAAAATAATTTAGCTTTAAAACTATGAATATAAGAATACAAATAATAAGCGGCCACTATCGGTATTCTTGCATAATCTAGATATATGACATTTTATGAACTTTCTTCTTCTTCGGCTGTTGATATTATTGCTGCTACAACTACTCTGGGTTTGGAAGTTCTGTATTAGGTGTGAATGTATATAGAAAAAAATGCGAGGGTAATTCAAATTGGACCTGTATTTTATTTTTTTTTCTAGTCGATACAAACTGTAAATGAATATTTTATACAACCCCTAACTTTTGAATTTCCATCGAAAAAATTCTTTCTTCTGCATAGAATTCTTTGCTTCCTCATTGGAGGCAAATGCTTGCAAATCCCAAGAACTTTTAAATGGCCTAAACAGACGATAGTCACTCAGAGCCAATGTTCGGACTAGATGCTATATGGGAGGGAGGGGGTGAGGCAGTACTTCCCAAACCAATTAGCTATTGTTCGTTAGATGGTCTATATGTGGGCGATCGTTTTTGTGTAGGAGAATAATCTCCTTACATTTTTTTGTTCGTATATCAAGCTTAACCTCTCCAAAAAGCTCATTATAAAACGGTGAATTAATGATTTTTATATCTTCGAGAAAATCAACGTAAATTGATCCAATAACGTCCCAGAATACAGTCGCTAATACTTCGCCAGGCGATGGTTGTGTTTTAAATTTCTTGGGTGGAGGTAAGCTTGAGTGACGCCATTCCTTGCTAACATTTTTTGCTCTCTGGGATATAATGCTTTGCATGCTAAGAAAATTACCATTTACAGGTTGAAACTTGTTTCTATCCCCATTATTAACACAATGGGGTTGTTGTAATTACATTTGTTTTGCTTTTGCTCAGCCTGATACAGAAGTGACAGATACGTTTTAAAAATATTCTTTTATGGATCACTTGAGTAATGGTTAGCCAAGAACGATTTCGTATCACCTACCTATATAAAAACCTTCTTCCACATTCCTGGTGATAATCGGACCAGGCGGATATAGTCTCATTGTCTCCTTAATCACACATTCTAAATATTTCAATTCGCTGAGCTCATTGATCGATGTTGGTGTTACCTTGTCCTGTAGTACACCCTTGACCTCTGCGAAAACTTTATCCTAAAATACAAATTTTAATTCTACCTATTAAAACTTATGTCATTCAAGGAAACTTGATAAAATATCAAATCGTTTCTTGAGATTGCATATTAGGTCAAACAGCCGCTTTTTCTGTGCAAAAGTGAAAAAATCAAAGTTCAGTTTTACTTTCGTTGTTGTTTTCTAATTGGAAACCATTCAAAACAAATATACCTAATTTTTGTTTGTGCTAAATATAAAGCACCGTTATATATATATATGTCAAAGTCATTTGAAGTAATATTTTTACAAATGTGCTAGCGAGATCAGTATTTATTTATTGGTCAACTTTAACTGTGTGTTTCTCGAATTGAGTTGACGATAATTAATTTCTGTAAAATGTAAAATAAAGAGATAAGTAAGTATAAATGTGTGTCATTGATACTGCTTTATGTTTACGTCGGTATACTTGAAAATTACCATCAGAGTACATAACCTTAAAATGGTGCAATTTCTCTAAATGTTTGATCATCTGTAAGCCATACAAAATTTTGACCCAATTTGACCTCTTTGAAATTGAAAACATAGATTAAGCAATATTTAATGAGTTATTTGCAATTAATTTCAAGCTGCTATTTTTTGCGTTTTACGAGTAATGCCTCTTTTTTTCAGGTAACCTTTGTTTTAATAAAATTGAACTGTTAGAAATATGGCGAAAAAAATGCATAAAAAAAGAAAAGTTTGATGCCCTTTTCAAGCATGTAGTTGAAAGAATTGAAGCTAATACGATTTCGGATAAAATGGAGAAACATATAAAGCAAACATTACATTTTTTTGCGTAAAGTTGGCTCAAAAGTGGGAAAAATGTCACAGAAGGATGCATGTGTTTAAGGATCAAAATCATGCTTGGTTAAATTCAGATTTAAATTTTGTGGTGAATGGCACCGAAAAAGTTGTTGGTCATCCACGTGTGCCATTCAACGCAAAATCAGAATTTGGGAAAGGAAAAGAAGCTGCAGACATTTCAAATGAGAAAGCTGATACAAATCTTCT
This sequence comes from Melolontha melolontha, assembly GCA_935421215.2. Taxonomy (NCBI): domain Eukaryota; kingdom Metazoa; phylum Arthropoda; class Insecta; order Coleoptera; family Scarabaeidae; genus Melolontha; species Melolontha melolontha. The sequence continues at coordinate 14,874,881 of OW285235.1, forward strand.
CGTTCGTGCAGCAGCAATATCAGCTCGTAAGCACGTTGATGCTGATTTAGCTGCAGTGCTAAAAGAAAGTATTGAAAGCCCAACAAGACCATAAAAAATGCGTAAGGTTTGCTATCAAGATCTCCAAAAGCCAATTCCAGTATCTGCGGATGAGGCTTTAGCTTTTCTTCTTGAATATAATTTTTCCAAAGAACAATATAATGCAATACGTCGCGAAAACAAATTACGTAATTGCGATATATATCCACATTATAGGAAAATTACAGCTGCAATGTTGAAATGTCGACCTCAGGGTATAATAGCAAATGAGACCCTTGCCAAAGTTTCGTTGCAAATCTATTTTACTGCATACGGCTGAAAGAATTGTTGACCTCCAAAAGAAGTTTTTCAAACTGTAATGGAAGCGGAGAAGATGATTTTTTTGGGATCGGTATTAATATTAAGCTATGGATTTGATAGCAGCACTGGTCAGTCGCAATATAAACAAACTTTTAATGAGGCAGGTTCGTCAAATAGCTGTGATGCCTCTCTTATAGCTACTACAGTTATTACAGTTAAGGAGACAAAAGAAGTTGTTTTAAAGGAAGATCTGGATTTAAAAAAGGAATTGGCGCTCTGGCAAGCATAAGAATATCAATTGGTGATGGAAAATTTGTTGAAGTATCATTTAAATTATTTTTAACACTCATTGATGGAAAAATTTTAAACATTATAACTGGAACTAGATCAAACCAGGCTTGTCACATTTGTGCTGCTACGCCGAAGGACTTTATGAACACATTTAATTACAAAAGTGAAGTATTCCGGGCAAAAGATGAAAACTTAAAGTTTGGACTTAGTCCCCTTCATTGCTGGATTAGGTTTTTTGAATTTGTATTACATTTAGGCTATAAATGCGAATTACAAAAGTGGCAGGTACGAGGAGATGACAAGTTAATTATTTTAAAAAGAAAAACAGACATACAAAACGCTTTTTGGAAAAAGCTCGGACTTCGTGTCGACATGCCCAGAGAAGGTGGCTCTGGTTCCACAAATGACGGAAACACTGCTCGTCGAGCTTTTACTGAGCATGTTATTTTTTCTGAAATAACTAATGTCGACAAAGATTTAATATATCGATTCAAAATCATTTTAATTTGTTTATCCTGCCAGTTTGCAATTAATTCAAGTAAACTTGAAACATATTGCTTTGAAACAGCAAAATGTTTTCAGAATCTATATCCTTGGTTGCCAATGACTTCCACAGTACATAAAGTACTAATACATTCAAAAGAAATATCAGAAAATACAGCACTTCCAATGGGTTATTTTGCAGAAGAAGCAGCTGAATCGCGACATAAGATATACAAAGCCGATAGATTGCATCACGCCCGCATAAACAATCGTACCAATAACCTGCTAGACGAATTTAATAGAGCTGTCGATACTTCAGATCCATTAATTTCCACAAAATTTTTAAATAGGCGCTTGCAAAAGCGGAAACATTCTACTCTTCCACCTGAAGCAATTGAACTGTTATGTTGCAGCGAAACCATAGAAGAAATTCATCTTAGCAACCAAGACGATGAAATTAATGAAATTGAAGAGGACCTATTTGATTTAAATTTACAAAACGAATTAGATTTAAGCAATTACTGAATATTGTAGTTTAATTAAAATAAATAAATGAATACTGCGTATAATGTTTGCAATAATGGTTGCAAAAGGGTTAATTTTTGGTCGCTAATGGGTTAAGTTGCATTTTTTTATAGATTTATTCTTACATAGTAAATTCCTACAGATTTTAGTTTGAATACCATGGTTTTGAAGAAGTTATTAATTTAACACAGAAAAAGTGGCTATTTGACCTATAGTGGATTGGTTAAAACAACAAAAATTTATATTATATTATTGCTAATTTTTATAAAACTGTCAAAACTATCACTTATTTGGCTCTTTTCTATAGGGCATTAAAACGAAAAACAGCCATCAGTAAATTGAGTAATTTTTTAAAAATTTTTTTTTTAGATTTCTACAAAATTCCTTTTACGTATTTAATTTTAAATACGTGTTCTCGAAAATTTACCACTTAGCTAATTACAGCCCTATTAAAAACTACATTTTACAAAAAATAGAATTTCCAAATATTTGTTTTTATTAGTTATACAATTTCGCTATGTCAGACTAAATATTTTACGAATTTTCTTTCATAAATTACAACACTACTTTTATAAAGTATTCCTTTTAGGCAGCATAATTTCTTTTATTTTATTAAATTTATGCAAATCAAATGAACAAATACAAATTTTGAGCGCCTTTAAGATACTAATATCTTTGAAGCATTGCAAAATATATACCGAATTTTTTTCCTTAAAACTTTGATTAAAAACGGATTTTTTTGAAAATCAGTATATATGTTACGGTTAAAACCCGAAATCAGTCAATAGCCGAACGTCCTAGTTAGAACTAGTTTTATCATAGCCCCTCTGTAAATACCAGTTTTAACTAGGCAATACTAGAATTAACCATTTATATTAGCTAATTCTAGTTTTCACTAAATGTTTTGTAGTTAGAAACGGTTTTGGCTAGTTACAACTAAAACTAACTGAAACTGAAAATGAAGGACAGTTCAACAGTTGTAAGAAAATAAAAAAGTTTACTTATTGACAACAGCTAGATGTATTTATGAGGAAATTTTTGTTCCTTATTCGTAAACAAAACAGTAAGCTAAAGTAAATAAAAAAGGCAAAAGTAGACAATAGTAAAGAAAAAGTATATTAAAAAAAATTATAAAGAGTTTTTTCTACTTGTTTCCGCAAGGCAGACTATCGTGGCATTTCAAGTTGCATAGCGGTCCTTTCTTTTCTCAATAACACTTTCTGGAAATGCATGCTTATTTGCACACACAACGTCTGAGGTGCCAACGCCGCATTCCTGGCTGCCGTCCTCAAAGACGTATTGGTTTCTGGAACTTCCTCCTGTTTGAGAAACTTCTCCTTATAAACGTCGAATACAGATATATAAAAAACCAAATTCTTTTCGTAAAGAGCTTGCTTGACTGTAACTACACTAACCTAAAAGATATAGCCCAGGTAAAACTTACCTGCAATAATAATTTATCAAGCTTTCGATCCTTCGCTCCAATCTTGTGCATGCCATCATCACTTTTTTCTAACACAACTCCTATGACATTTCTGAAATCCGCTTTCGCTCTGTCCACGTCTGGAATGGTGAATAACATTATCTCCAAGTTTCACTGAGGGATGGGTGGCATCAGAGATACGTTTCATTTTTTTGGCCTGTTTGGAAACATTTTCGTGAGCTAGTTTCCTCGATGACAAAATATTGATCGCACTAGTAGCAGACTCATTTTCTTCTCCATCTTCGCTGATAGCTTCACCTTCATTCCGTTGCATGTTAATCTCCTCGATGACATTCTGAAGATATTCCTCGTTCTCTATGTTTTTGATGACGTCTCATCGTAAAGCTGAACTACTGAGACCTACTCTCGGCTCAGTCCCAAACATGGCTCTGTCGGGTGATTGCCCAATACCTGAACGCAGTGCCCGATTTTTCACGAATTGAACAAATGGGAGTCCGTTTGACCATTATGTTGTGTTGTTATCTTGGATCCCCAATGCGAACATATTTTAGACATCCTGGTTAGCGCGCTCTACCGACCCCTGGCTTTGACTGTGCCATGGTTTTCCTTTAACTAGTTTTGACTCAGGCCAAAGTGAAGTTAATTCATTAATAACAGAGTTGACAAACTCTCTACCATTGTCAGAGTGTAGGATGCAACGTGCTCCGAATGTCAAAATATGTTCATCAGTTGAAAAGCTCTTTTGCTTTGTGGCGCTCGCAATAAAACGAACTTTGTAAGATGATCTTGATAGACCACGACGAACCCTGCTTCAGTTTGTGCCTTCATGTCTATTAGGTCCACTTGGCATCGACTATTCATTTCCTTGTGGAGAATGGTCTTCGAAATCAAACCTTTCCTCATTTTACTCTTCTTCCGTTGATATATCTCACACATTGATAGGAAAATATTTATCATTCGATTGTCACGTTAGCATATTTTTTCGAAGTTTTATTTTTCAGGCTATCTCGACCTCCATACCCTACAGCAACAAGGGCTGATTCAATGACATCGAAAATTTTCTCAGCAGGTAAGTAATATTTCACAGGTTCACTGTTGGGCACGAGTTTCTTTCTGTCACAAATTTCCAATATGTTGAATCTTTTCAATCTTCTGTACTGCAAAGTCATCTACTTCACGGTACATTTTGTCTTTTCAACTTCACTTAAAATTTTATTGTACAGATCTCGGGTCATTGCACTGTAGTGACTATTTTTTCATCCTCCAAACGATTAATATTCTCGAAGAAATTCTCCGTATGCATTTTTGAGTTAGGCTTATCCAGTTGACTTTGATTTACACTACTCCAGATAGAAATAAGTCACAAATTAATTACAACACGCATAAACCAATGAAAGCACTGAAGGTAAAATCAACTACTACCCTATACGTATGCGCCACTAGACTCTGTGCAGGTTTAAACATACAAATCTAATTTTAACTGACTCATTTTAGTCAAAATTAGTTCTAACTAGTTCAAATTGTAAACTAAGTAATGCAGCCATAAATTCTAGTTTTTCCTACATGTACCAGTTAATTCTAGTATTGCCTAGTTAAAACTGGTATTTACGACGAGCTATGATCAAACTAGTTATAACTAGGAAATTCGGGTATTAACTGATTTCGCGTTTTAACGATAATCGCAGGCCTGCGATGGTAAAATTGTCTGGATTTTATACAGTGATTTCAATAGATTTTTTGGTGCTGAAAATGAGAAAATGATTTAAAAAATTCCATCACGTAAGGTTTTTTTACAATCTGGGGTTTTTTGACCTATCTGCATGTATTAGTTTTATTGTAAAGGACAATTTTGTTAAACCGTTGTTTAAATAAACTATTATAATTTTTTTACTTATGATGATGCAAGAAGTTGATATTCTGAATAAACATACACTAGATTTATGATAAAGAAGTTACAAATAGAAATAATTTAGCATGTCGCAAGACATGACTCATCATCTTCCTGTTACTGCATGTCTACCTCCCCACCTCTACTACAAACATATTGCTATTCTAGACAAAACAGTTAGTTCATTCAATATCTTCTTTACAACTGTGGTGTGAATTTGTGTAATTAGTTGACATTTGTGAGTAGTTGCTGAGTTAATTTAATTTTTATTTTACGAGTTTTTTAAAATTAAATTCCAATGGCATCAAGAAGCTGTGTCAATGTACCCAACTCCTTCTGCTATATTTGTGGAAAGTTTACGGAAAAAAAAACAACAAAGAAACATTACAGATTTTGTAAAAAATTGTATATTTTGCATATTTTGGTGTGAAATTAGGAGACCAAGACAAACCTTGGGCTCCTCATAAGGTTTGTTCAGTGTGTGTTGAAGAGCTTCGCCAGTGGTCACAAGGAAAAAAACAGTCTTTTCGCTTTGGAGTGCCTATGGTTTGGAGAGAACCGTCCAATCATAGCGATGATTGTTATTTTTGTTCGTGTGTAGTACACGGATTCAATTTAAAAATAAAAAAGGACATCGTTTACCCAAACCTTCGATCCGCAACACGTCCTATACCTCATGGACCAGAAGTACCTGTTCCTTCACTACCAGATACATTAGATGATGTATCTGATGACGAAATGGTTTCACGTACATGCGCAAGTGAACTGGATGAGGGAAGTGATTACTATGATACTGGAAGTGATGAGCGAAAACTGTTTGACCAATCTGAATTAAATGATTTGGTGAGGGAGTTAAACCTTCCTAAGGACTCAGCTGAGGTTAAGAAAAAAATTTGTTAGCACCTAGCACAACATTTTACTGGTTTAGGAACAGAGAAAAAGGGTTTGCTCGATATTATTCCGAAGAAAATGCACTAGTTTTCTGTAATGACGTACCCGGGCTCATGGGACAATTCCACGTAGAATATAATGTTTCTGAATGGAGACTCTTTATTGACTCTTCAAAAAGGAGCCTTAAGGCCGTTCTTCTATACAATGGAAGTAAGTATGCTTCTGTACCAGTGGGACATTCAGTTCATTTAAAAGAGTGTTATGAAAATCTTGAGCTACTTTTAATTAAAATTCGTTATAAGGATCAAGGCTGGACAATTTGTGGTGATTTGAAAGTTCTTTGTTTGTTACTGGACAACAAAGCGGTTATACTAAATATCTTTGTTTTTTGTATGAGTGGGATAGTCGTGATAGAAAGCAGCGCTATTGTAAAAAGATGTGGTAACCAAGACAAACCTTACAACCTGAAATGACAAACATTGAAAGAAAAAGTTTAGTAGACCCGAGCAAAGTTTTGCTTCATCCATTACATATAAAACTAGGGTTAATGAAACAATTTGTGAAGACATTAAAAAAAGATGGAGAGTGCTTCAAGTATCTTTGCAGCCAGTTTCCTCGCTTGTCAGAAGCAAAGATAAAGGAGGGTGTTTTTGTTGGGCCGGATATAAGAAAGCTTATGAAAGATGAAAATTTTGAATCTAAAATGGAGGAAGCAGAAAAACAAGCATGGATAGCCTTCAAAAATGTGGTTACAAATTTTCTTGGCAACAAAAAAAATGAAGATTATAGAAATATTGTGCAAAATATGTTAGAAAAATTTAAAACCTTAGGCTGTAACATGAGTTTGAAGGTGCATTTTCTAGATTCGCATCTCGACTACTTCCCTGAAAATCTTGGTGCAGTAAGTGAGGAGCAGGGGGAAAGGCTCCACAAGACCTAAAAGAGATGGAGAGAAGATACCAAGGAAGATGGAATATAAGCATGATAGCTGATTATTGTTGGATGTTAAAAAGGGATGGTCCACTACGAGATTACAGAAGAAAAAGCACAAAAAAGAGTATGGAAAGACAAAGAAAAATATATTATAAGGACTTGTAAAGACATAAATAGTATTTTACTGTTTCTTTTCGTTAGATTTAATGATATTTGTAAGTAATTTAGTTTTTTATATCCTTTGTAAATAAATTCAAAATGTAACTAAAAATTATTTTTAATTTTTAAAAAATATAATTTGAAGCCTTTTTGTGAAAAATCCTTACGTTATGGAGAAAAATAGAGTTCATATTGGGATTCAGCGCCCAAAAACACATAAGAATCAACTATCAAATTTAAAACAATTTTTAGAAAGTTAAAAAACGCAGGCCTGTGTAACATATACATTATCAAATATATTTCAGGAGGTTATTCGGAACTAATATGTAGAAAAACGGTACATTTAGTAAGCTAATACTGTGAGTAACTCTGTCTAGTTCTACATTTTTATCGTTAATTTGGTATTACATACTATGAATCATGACTTTGTATCGTCAATATCGTCAAAGAATCAATATATTCAAAAATATTTATTAAATAATGTAAACTTAGATCCTAATCCTAAGAAATTGTAATTACTTGAATTTCCGAATGACTTCCTAGTAGCAAGAGACTCCACGCTATAGTAACACCCAATGTGCCAAAACCCTAAAACGAAATTATATTTAAACTCCCGTATCCTTAGCAAAATTACACAGACAATACCCCAGCTACGAAATTATGTACGTGAGATACAAGTTCTTCATTCGAGTATTGACAATCCTGCAGCAAGGCATCTAATAAACATGGGTATTTCTTGTTCATGAACGCCTCTTCGCCATTACCCATGTTGTTTCTATTGTCGTCAGATAATTTCTTCTTTAGCAATTCTTTCCTGTATTTAATTATCTTTTCGATAAATCTATTTATTGCGAACAATTTTTTTCTATATTCGCGCCCTATTGGAAGGAAATTGAAGATAAAATCGGGAACATACGGATGAATTATCCTCCAGAACATTATTCCTTCGAGTCTGATAAATATACAAAGTTTTATTAACAATATTACTACCAAGGTATCTATAAATAAAAAACAGCATCCCTATCATCAGGAGCACGTAGTAGGAAATGTTCGCAAGGAAAAAATAGGGTGCTTTCTGACCAAACATAATGCATTACCCGACTAAATAGGTCAGTGTCGCATGTTATTTGTAGAGAAGAAAAAATTGAGTTTTATTTTATTTATTTCATTTTGTTGGGCTCAATATTATATTTACTTTGAATTTTAAATACTTTAGAGTTTATAATTTCTCTTCGACAAAAAAAGGTTTCGAAAATAATAAAATAAAATAAAACAATAACTTTATTATACCACTTTATTCAAATGTAATAGTGACCGCGGTTTCGACATACAATGTCATTATCAAACTGCAAAAGTTACAGGCTTACATAGATCTTATAAATGACACAAAAATATATGGGGGTGGTTTATGATGTTATTTAAAATTACTACTATATACTTAACTATTATATACAACATTGGAAAAGAGGTGTATATATAAGATCCAACTGGTCGTTAAGAACAATATCTATTGTGTTGTTTCCGCTTATAAAAATTTCAAGGGACTCTAAAAGATTTAATTTACGACCTTTCTCGGCCAAATGCAATATTTTATAATGACCCAAATGTATGCGTTTCTGTAATAAGATGGTTTGCCAATGTTGAATCTGTCTTCTTTAGGTTATATGACCTCATGTGTTCTTTTACCCGAATAATAAAACTTCGACCAGTCTGACCTATATATACACTTTTACAATCATTACAATATAATTTGTACACTCCTGATTTATTATTGATATCTGTTTTAGGTTTTGCGTTAAAAATGAAATTACTTGCTTTTACATATGGTTTGTAAGCTATACTAACATTACTATTATTTTTTGAAATTATATTTCCAATTTGCTCGCTTATTTTATCGAAGTAAGTTAACGAGACTAATTGTTTCAAATTAGCACTATCTTTAGGGCCACTTGTAACTGTTTTTTCTTTAGTATACTGTCAATTACGCTACTTTTATAACTATTGTTCACCGCTATTTGTTTTATAGTATTGATTTCACGAACAAAAGATTCATTAGACAAAGGAATATTTAATGCTCTATGTATCATAGAATTAAAAAATGAATGTTTGTGTGTCTTAGGGTGTAGTTAATCTTTGGGAATAATGCAATCAGTGAAAGTAGGTTTACGATAATATCAAATTTTAAGCTCTGATCTCATTTGTTTAATTTTAAATCCAGGAAGTTAATATTCTCTTCTATTTCTACTGTAAAATTGATATTAGAATGGATTGAATTTATGTAGTTCAGAAATGTTTGTAGTTGTCTATGAGTACCCTTAAAGCAAGCTAGAATGTCGTCTACATACCGATACCAAAATTTAATATGTTTTTTACCTAGTTGTGATGAAAGAATTTTTTCTGTAATATGCTTCATGAAAATTTCAGCTAACAGAGGACTTAGAGGTGAGCCCATTGCTAGATCTTCTGTTTGTTTGTAGAATTTGTTGTTAAATGTAAAGTAACTTTGGTTGGTGACTAACTCCGTTAGAGATATGATTTCGTGTATAACAACCGGGTTTGTATTTTTCTTTACTAATATGTTTTCCATTAACCTTAAGCATTCCTTATGTGGTATTTTTGAAAACATGTTGGAAACATCAAATGATACCAGGATTTCTGTCTTTTGTATATTACAATCTTTTAATTTAGCTGTTAACTGTATTTTTTTTTTTTTGGAAGAGCTATCTGTAAATTCGGTATATTGTCTAATTATTATGTTTAATTTTTCGGCTAATTTTTTATTGGGACAAGAAAAAAACGAAACAACTGGTCTGATGGGTGCTTCCTCTTTATGAATTTTTACTAAACTGTATAATTTAGGGAGGGGGGAGGATTCATATGGAAAAGTTTGTACTTATCTGTGTTTGAGATTACTGCATAACACAGATAAGTACAAACTTTTCCATATGAATCCTTCCCCCCCTAAATTATACGGTTCAGTAAAAATTCACAAAGAGGAAGCACCCATCAGACCAGGTGTTTCGTTTATTTCTTGTCCCAATAAAAAATTAGCCGAAAAATTAAACATAATAATTAGACAATATACCGAATTTACAGATAGCTCTTCCATAAAAAACGCAATTCAGTTAACAGCTAAATTAAAAGATTGTAATATACAAAAGACTGGTAAAACTGGGAAAACTGGGAAAACTGGATCATTTGATGTTTTCATAAATACCACATAAGGAATGCTTAAGGTTAATAGAAAACATATTAGTAAAGAAAAATACAAACCCGGTTGTTATACACGAAATCATATCTCTAACGGAGTTAGTCACCAACCAAAGTTACTTTACATTAACAACAAATTCTACAAACAAACAGGTCTGGCAATGGGCTCACCTCTAAGTCCTCTATTAGCTGAAATTTTCATGAAGCATATTACAGAAAAAATTCTTTCATCACAACTAGGTAAAAAACATATTAAATTTTGGTATCGGTATGTAGACGACATCATAGCTTGCTTTAAGGGTACTCATAGACAACTACAAACATTTCTGAACTACATAAATTCAATCCATTCTAATATCAATTTTACAGTAGAAATAGAAGAGAATAACAGTATTAACTTCCTGGATTTAAAATTAAACAAATTAGATCAGAGCTTAAAATTTGATATATATCGTAAACCTACTTTCACTGATTGCATTATTCCCAAAGATTCACTACACCCTAAGACACACAAACATTCATTTTTTAATTCTATGATACATAGAGCATTAAATATTCCTTTGTCTAATGAATCTTTTGTTCGTAAAATCTATACTATAATATATCAGAATAATTGAAACATACATGAGTAGGTAATCCCCACCAGTTTTGTATAATACAAAGGTATTTTTAATAATATAAAATATTATTAAAAATCTGGTGTGAAGAACACAAATGCAGGTTCACTATTAATATACGTATTTCACCTTTCTACAGGCTCATCGGTACGCCCCTGCTGGAGAAAGGATATTCCCAGACACATTCACAAAAAAGAACCACATCGCCCTATCACCGTAATTATCCAGACCGAGCGCAGAAGTAAATTCGGCGCTGAATTTACTTCTGCGCTCGGTCTGGATAATTACGGTGAACGGTTCTTCACTCCAGATTTTTAATAATATTTTATATTATTAAAAATACCTTTGTCTATACTATAAAACAAATAGCGCTAAACAATAGTTATAAAAGTAGCGTAATTGACAGTATACTAAAGAAAAAACAGTTACAAGTGGCCCTTAGTTTAGTGTATCCTAAAGATAGTGCTAATTTGAAACAATTTGTCTCGTTAACTTACTTCTGTAAAATAAGCGAGCAAATTGGAAATATAATTTCAAAAAATAATAGTAATGTTAGTATAGCTTACAAACCATATGTAAAAGCAAGTAATTTCATTTTTAACGCAAAACCTAAAACAGATATCAATAATAAATCAGGAGTGTACAAATTATATTGTAATGATTGTAAAAGTGTATATATAGGTCAGACTGGTCGAAGTTTTATTATACGGGTAAAAGAACACATGAGGTCATATAAACTAAAGAAGACAGATTCAACATTCGCAAACCATCTTATTACAGAAAGTCATACATTTGGTCATCATAAAATATTGCATTTGGCCGAGAAAGGTCGTAAATTAAATCTTTTAGAGTCACTTGAAATTTTTAAAACGGAAACAACACAATAGATATTGTTCTTAACGACCAGTTGGATCTTATATATACACCTCTTTTCCAATGTTATATATAATAGTTAAGTATATACTAGTAATTTTAAATAACATCATAAACCACCCCCATATATTTCTGTGTCATTTATAAGATCTATGTAGGCCTGTAACTTTTGCAGTTTGATAATGACATTGTATGTCGAAACCGCGGTCACTATTACATGTGAATAAAGTGGTATAACAAAGTTACTGTTTTATTTTATTTTATTATTTTCAAAATGAATTACCACAAAGTTACGGCTACCAGTATTAATTTTCTTAAAAAAGGTTTCGTCTAAAACAGCATGAGAGAAATTAGGTATCTTAAGTTCAGTTAGTAGATAAGCAATGGGTCTTTTAGGCAAAAACCCCATGTATTCTCTTATGGTGCTACATTTTCGCCTTTCAAGATCTTTTGAGATGTGACGCCGCAACTGAGTATTGCGGCTAACTTAACGTAGCTTACCAGCATCTAATTATCTAATATCCCAGGTGTTTTTTTTTATTTTCAATTTGATATATTTTGAGTTCTAGGTGCCGTATCGACTTTAACTTTTGGGTAGTCCCCTAATATATTGTTTTCTATCATATTCCGAAAGAAGAAAAAATGTGCATTGAAAAATATATGTAAATTGTTACTTCGAAACGAAGAAAAACATTTTTATTTCATTATAAATCATAACTTCTTTATTTATTTAACATTTTTTTTTATATTATATGAAAAAAAACTATTAAATTTTATGAAAAAAAGTATCTTAAATTGTGAATCTATTACATTGAGTTATATCTACTGAATCTTCAGCACAAACTGGTTTTTGGCATTCTTTGCAGGCTTTTCGTGTGGATCTTCTTCTGGGACACAGGTAATAATTAACATTCTGTTTGAATCGGCCAGAATTTTCAACAGTTGGTGTTACTAAGCGGCCCAACATACTTTCAATTCCACTACGTGATGGAAAATTTCGCATTTCTGCATTTCTGTCGTGGCTAATTGTTCACTCAATTGTTGTAGGAACAACCTTCTACGGTTTGTAAATGTCTTAAGTGTGGATTATTTTCCATGTAGATCACGAATACTGCAAATGTAACCACATCTATAATGTTATAAAAAAGGTCGAGAGCCATCTCTTCGTTCTACTCTTTGTTGAATATTTGCCAAGGCATTTGTCCATATCGTCAACGCCTTTGCTTCTGTTGTAATCGAGTATCATTTTTGGCATTCTCTTAGGACCTTCAATTTCGATGTTATAATGGGAATTGAAAAGAAGAACAACCGATTTGTTCTTTTTTGGAACATATGAACACATACTTATGTTGTTTCTAAATCCAGAGGTTCATGATTCAACTGCTCTTCTTCTTGGATTAGAAAATTCGGCTGGTACAAATGTACGTATTTTATTTACAGTTCCCAATATTGATAAATTGTAGTCTAACATCAAAGCCAAATTATAACTTGTAAAAAAGTTGTTATATACGATGTTTCGTCCACTTCCACGAAACAGATTATAACACAAATCTTTGACCACACGTTCACCTTGATTTCTTTCTCTTTCACTAGAAGGTGCAATACCAGTATCGATTTGTCCTTTGACTGGATAAGAAGCAATAGCGTCACATACCCACCAAACTTTAATTCCATATTTCGCCGATTTTGAAGGTATATATTGAGTTAATTCAAGTAAAAACAAACATACAATATGTATGGAACACCCGGGTGTTTTGGGTGTATATTTATTATAATTTTTTGGCTATAGTCACAAAGGTTAATAGCGTCTGAATCGAGTCTGAGCAGCTGCATCGGTTTCAAAGATGTTCAGAAGCTGTATCGAATGCTGTTAAGCCTTTCACTTTAGCAGCTTTGGGACAGCAGGTACCGCAACCCGCTACGCATAGGGAGTCAGTTTTTACTGTATGTATACAGGGTGTAATTAAAATGAGGAGTAAAACTGTGGCAGCGAACTCTCCACATAAAAACATGAAAAAAGTTCATATCAACATATGTCCGAAAACGCACTTTTCATGAGATACTGGTAAAATAAATGTTTATTAATATACGTTTTTCTTTCAGGTAGCGCAATAGTGAATTTCGTAAAAGAGCAGACATGATTTTCGTGTATGGTCGTGCAAATAGAAATGGTCGGGTACTAAAAGGTCTACCAGGAATCTTTTCCAATCCGACGCCAATCAAATCACAAAATGTTTGCTACATTGTTCGAACGAGTTGCTTAAACCGAGACAGTATGGCATAATAATCCACTTGCGGACAAAGGTAGACTGCGCACCCGTCGTACAGCTGATTTTGAAGAGGTCTTACATCGTGTTGCAGAAAATTCAGGTGTTAGCAGTAGACAGTTAGCGGGGATGTTAAATGTAGATCACATGACTGCTTGGAGGACAATTCATGACCAACTTTTCATCCTTATCATTTATTATGAGTATAGGGTCGCCCCAGCTGATTACCCTCAGCAAAAAACTTTCTGTAGGTGATTTCTTCAGCAAGTTGCTAATCCACTGATCAGCAGATCAATGTTATTTACTGATGAGACAACTTTCGATAGAGATAGCATAACAAATTTATATAATCAGTATATGTGGGCAGATGAAAACCCACATGCTACACTTCAAGTTCGACATCAGCAACGACTCCAAATTAATGTATGAGCTGGTATTGTTAGTGATGTTTTGATTGGTCAGTATATATTACTACAACATCTTAGGGGATGTGACTTTTTTGGAAGATATTCTTCCAAATATCCTGCACATTTCACTAGACTTGTTCGTGCTGTACTTAATAGCACCTACCCAAATAGATAGGCAGATCAGGACCAGTTGCAGGCTCTTCAAGATCTCCCGACCTCAATCTATTGGACTTTTGTTTATGAGGACACTTGAAATCTTTAGTGTATGCGGTTTCAACTAATAACGCAGAAATGCTACGTGAATGCATTTTGCGTTCGTAACCGCTCCAAGATCCATGAAAGGGTGCGGCAGTCAATGATGCGGCGTATCCATGTGTACATTGAGTCAGAAGAAGGACACTTCGAACATTTACTGTATATAATAGTTTCTACAATTGTTTCATATACAATGAAATTATGTTTTGCAATAAAAGAATGTATCTATGTTTTTCATTCTATCTCATAAACCGTGCGTTTGCGGACATATGTTGATGTGAACTTTTTTTCATGTTTTTGTGCTAAGAGTTCGTTCTAATAGTTTTTCCCCTCATTTTAGTTACACCCTGTATAGTAAACACAATAAATTATTAACCAATTGGGACTTTAAATGTTTAAAAGCGATCGTATCATTGTATTAGATGCATGTATTAATGCAATATAACAATAAAATGTGGTAAAAATTTCAGGCTTGTCGTATTATTAGTATCTGAATAAAACCTGAATTAGTATCACAGTGACGTAGATATATAAAATAAAGTATTTTATAAAAGGGATATCAAACATTGCATCAATCAAAATTCACTACACGGAGTTGAGTATACCGATAGGTCCAACTCGCAACGGGCCATAGGCAACAATATACGTATGGAACGTAATGCGATGTGGCAACGTGTGTACGATGCCTAATATTGAGCGACTTTCTTAAAATTTAAATTTATTTTGCAGAATTATTGATTTTTTTACTTTTATATTTTAGAAAACGTTATTGTTTTTTTATTACTTAAAATTACTTTATATGAAAAATAGTATACGATAAAAGTGTAAACAAAGACAGTATACATTGAAACGAATATTCATTCAATTGTATTGTCATGAAATTGAATTTGTCAATCGTTGTTAAATTTGTTAGAATGAATAGATATTTATATTTATCGGAAAATACTAATACTTAAAGCAAATAAATAAGGTGTAGTGTTTTGTTATAGGAATGTATAATATCCATTTCTTCCTGCATATTGATTATGCAGCTGATGCTTTCGTAATATGATCATATTTGTATTATTTAAACTTATACTTCGGTCGATACATACCGACTACCTTCAAACCAGGAGGAAGCTACAGTTGTAATTAAACTATACTTCCTTTTTTTATAACCTACGGATATTCACAATTCAAAAATACGTTACAATGCTTCTTATTTTAGATTGTAATTAGCTGAATGCTGTCGCAAAACTGATCTCTGCATTTTTAAAAATGCCAGAATAAAATTAACCCCTGTCCTTATTATAATTTTACAACGGAACAGACACGTACTTCAATTTCTACGAAAAACTAAGCCTACAGTTCATGTATAATACAGTGATAATGAAGACTGGAGCGTTTGTCGACCTACGAAGTTGTACTTTACTTGTTTATTGTTAATAAAAGGCTGATGGAAATATTACGTGAGATTTTGGTATCTGTATTATAATAACATCACGATAATAGTAGAAATACAAATATGAGCATATTACGAAAGCATCAGCTGCATAATCAATATGCAGGAAGAAATGGATATTATACATTCCTATAACAAAACACTACACCTTATTTGTTTGCTTTAAGTATTAGTATTTTCCGATAAATATAAATATCTATTCATTCTAACAAATTGAACAACAATTGACAAATTCAATTTCATGACAATACAATTGAATGAATATTCGTTTCAATGTATACTGTCTTTGTTTACACTTTTATGGTATACTATTTTTCATATAAAGTAATTTTAAGTAATAAAAAAACAATAACGTTTTCTAAAAGATAAAAGTAAAAAAATCAATAATTCTGCAAAATAAATTTAAATTTTGAGAAAGTCACTCAATATAGGCATCGTACACACGTTGCCACATCGCATTACGTTCCATACGTATATTGTTGCCTATGGCCCGTTGCGAGTTGGACCTATCGGTATAGACCTTCCAATCTATAACTTTTTATAGAGGGCAAAAATGTTATATTATTGGTAGATAATATTATACGTCCGCTCTGTTATTATAGTTAAAAATTAAGAAAATGCAATTCTTTATTAGGGTTATAGGGTTTTTATTGATAAATTCTATTTTAAAAATGTAATCAATTTCATACAAATTTTATCTGACCACGCTTTCAATTATACTATGGAGAATTAAAATAAAAGGAAGAATTCGACCGATTAACTTCAAATTTAACAAGGAATTGTCGTGTCGCATCGTACGTATTGCTATAGACTTTTCCCCGCAAATATTTTGAAAAGTTTATTATTTATGAAAGCACATTTATCTTGAGCTTATATTTATTTTTGATTAGTGTAGTTGAAGCACGCCGTTTACTTTGCTGTGGACGGTTGTAAAACTGTATTTTGTATACGGAGCCGATGGCTTTGCTGTATCCGATTGAGACGCTAATGTTCTCTGAGTTTAGAAAGACGTGTGTATGAGAAGATAAATTTTTATCTTTGTTAAGTAACTTCGTGATTTGATTTAATTTGTGGATGGTGTTTGATTCATTACCGAGATTTATTTAGGAGTTTGTTGATCTCGTATTTAACTTAGTACGCTTTCTAGCTCAAGTGTCTCGAGAAAAAAAATATATTTTTTTTTATACGTAAGTAAATTATATTAAAAGATCTTCTTAATTATCATTATTATTATTATTATTTTGAATGTACTGATTTGTGTATTTTTCCATTGTGTTAATTTTGATATATATATTGTATTCTTTGTTATTTGAGTTAAATGACGAAGAACGTTTTTTAAAATTTCTGATATAAAAATTTTCTATAACTTTAAAATTTAGTTCGCTTGGGATATCAAGGGCATATTTTTTTCATGTGGTTTGCACATGCGTTAGAGTTTGTTCCGGGCTGTCATATCAGTTTGTGTATCTTGTTTCTTGTGGGAGAAATTAAAAAGCTTCTTTGTAATTTATTAGTTTTAATTTTGATCGGAAGTCACAAAGGAAGTTTTTTATCGTGCGCTGCGGTCACTTCCGCACGATATTTTCACCTTTATAATATTGTTTAATGACGCAATATTTATCTTTATGCTTCATCAAGATATATTTTTTTTTTATTTTTGTATTAAAGTTTCATTTAAAGTTAGCTATGTGTGTTTTTGAATTTTAGCTTTCTTCATTTGTGCTTATAAGTATTTCAAAGACATTATAATTATAACATTTGTCAATACTCTTTTACTGGCGCATTATAAATATGTAGAAGAGAAAAACCACGCTTTCCGATTGGAACCCTGAGGGAAAAGCAGTCTTATCTAGAAAATAAACCGACTGAATAACTAAGCTGGACAGTTTGGTTGTGAATAGTGGTACTATTAAATTCAAAACCGCTATTCATAGCAGTATGTTACATTTAGCGGAATCACACACTTACTCTGAATAAAACAGCGTTATTTTGGAGTTACTTTCGTCCATATTCTTAACGGATGCACCCAAGGCACTTGCTAGAAAACAGATTATACCCGACGTTCTACGGTTAACTTCAATAAATATTACATACCGCATATATTATTCAGAGCGCAGAAGCTAACATGTTCATAAACATCGAAGGGGTTCCCATCAGCTTTAGCGTCTAAAATCTTAAGAAGCTGTTCTGTGTTCTCTATAAATACCGAAAGAAATTCTTTCAAAATCTGAAAGTGAAATGAAGGTGTGAACTTTTTCCTATATTGCTGCCATCGAGATCCTTTGAAAAAAACAATAAACGAATCGTTTAACGTACCTATGGCCATAACTTTCCATATTACCTGAGCTTGTTACTAATCCCTCTCCAAGTGCTGATCGTAAATAATGATACTGAGTTCCTTTAGTTATGTTTACAGTACTGCTCAAGATGCACTATTGAAGAAAACACTGATTAATTACTATTGAAATTACTTAATTGTATGTACAATCTGTTAACGCAAATTGTAGATGACCTTCTAGGAAACGGCAAAAGCCACGCTACAAGAAACGCGAAGATAAAACTATTATAAGTTTATTTCTTAAAAAAAAGATGCAAATAACACTTCGTCGAATACAATCCGAGCTAGCCAATAAGAACATAAATATTACCATGAAAAGCTAGCATATCTATGTGAATCACGTCAAGTATTTGGGAATATAGAAATATAAAACACGTCTGTGGATATACACATCGCATTTAAGCAATGTAACTTCAACATACAGACACAGGTGTTTCGATCTAATGATCTCATCAGTGCGGTTATTGCATACTTCACTTCAACTATATATGTCTAGGCATCCAAATACAGATGTGTTTTTTACATTTCTAAATAAATATAGTAATATAAATATTGATGTATTGACAATTAGAAGTAGATTATTCGTATTCGATATGGCTTATCGAAATACAATTAAGCCGTTGCTCTCCGATAAATATCTACGGGCTCGCGTGACTTGGGCACAAGAAAATTTCGGAAGAGTCCAATGTTATATATGCAGACCAATCATCTTTCTAGGCCTGGTCATCTGGAAGGAAGGCATGATCTATAGGTAAAGAAAAATCTCATAACGTTTACAAAACATTATAAATCAACAACAAATATAATACACTATCAATCTGTCCCTTTGTACCTAAAAATATCAAATTTTGCTTCTACTAAAGAGAGTAAGTTCCAGGACCAACACTAAATTAGATCTAGAAATGGCTAATGTAGTAATTAGAATGTAGTGGTGCTATTTTCGTTTCCTACTTATAGAAAATTACCTCTGCATGTTCCGGTGTCGTAATATGTACTTCCGGTAATGATCTGTTCCAAGTGCAAAAGAGAGGTCCGTATTTCTGTATGTACCCATGTATAACAGTCAGCATATCTACAATAAATTGCTTTTACCGTACATCGTATTTAAAAAATAAATAAAATTATTATTATTAATGTCAAGATGTGTTAACTTCAACTACAAGTATTCTGACTAAATGGTATACAAATTGAGAGATTCTAGAAGTTTTAGTAGCGATTCGAATAGTGAATAATGAAATATTTAACACTTGAACACAGAAGTGCTATTAAATTGTCCACTACAGAGAAAAATTACTTAATAATTATCCGTGAGTTAATGATAATAATTATAATAATAATGGTTTATTAAGTGGCCAAGAGTACAACCAAATATAGGCAAACAAAAGCACATCATCCATGAATAACGAATCAAGTAAGATTATAAAGAAATTAACAAAACAAGAAAATTAACATGAATATATCTTACAAATGAAACAGACATGTAAAATACACATCTGTAACTGTAAACATGGACAACACACCTCGTATTTTCCAGGTTTTTACTTCTGCTTAAGACATATTGTCATAGATTTTTCTCTTCAGAAGAAAGAAAAAAATAGTAGAACTATATTGAACATTATTTGAATAACATTTATAAAATTATGTATTTATTTTGGTGTCTATTTTTATTTCAGACGGGGAACGATATAAATTTAAATTTTAAATGATGAATTTTGTAATGTTTTATTTTTATCCATGTCTGTAGATCCAGGGCTAGATTGATATTCAAAGTTGGCGCCATCCTGGATGTTAGAGCGTGTATTGAGAAATATACATTTTTATTATTGTTTTGAGTTATATAGGTGGGAGGCCCTAGCGTTTCCAGGACCTTCATTTTAGAGATTGATTAATGTCCTTGAAGATAGGTCGTTATAAGTGAATATTAGACACGACTTAATTTTGTCTAATATATATATAGTTTGGATAATTCGTTATAGTTTTTGGTGCGTCGTTTGTGTTTAAAAATAATTTGTCGTGGTTTTACAAGTCTTTTATACTTGTAATTTAATTTATTTGAAACACCTATCTAAAGAAAAGGAATCTCTCGTGCTGTGTTACATTAATTAATGTAGGTCCCTTTTATAATTATTATTAATATATTGAAGAAAGCGCTATAAATAATTTGTAAACTTTTGTAAAATTTTTTATATGTTCAGAAAAATATCTAGAAAATTTGTTAGACTGTTTTTATGGAGTTTGGTTTTTATTCACATAAATATTTCAATACGTAGGAAGGTGGGGACAAGTTTGTGTGATGTCATGTTAATGCATGCATGACGGTAAGAATTTGATTTCGCGCGCAAGATAAACAAATCTTTATTTTGACGTTTGAGTTTTGGGTTAAAATTATTGTTGACATCTGATAAATTTTCTTGTATATTATTAATTTTTATATCTTTGCTCGTGATTATTCAACTCAAGGTTTTTAACGGCTTGTATCTTCATATGATATCCAAGTCTTTTTACCCTTGCAGCTGTGCTATTAACAGTTCAACGTTACACTTAGTAAAGTTGATTTTTTTTTCTTTTTCTTTTTTTGAAATAAAATTGTAAGGGGGAAAATGTTTGTATAATTTGTCTGACACCTTGTATTATTTTATGACATTACCCGAATCCGAGAGGATCGACCCTGGAGAAGTGAGCTCAAGGAAGGCAACACGACTGAAGACAGCCGGCAGATTAAATTGCAGTGTGAACTTAAATCTAATTAGCAATTAAAAGCACATTCCACTGCAATATGTTTCTCCTATTAGTATTAAGCGTCGTCAGTTAAGCTAGTGAAGTAATTTAAAAGCTTAAATCGCCTATATGGTATAGCAAATTTTGTCCTATCAGGTAGCACTATATAATATAGTGACATCTGACGGACGAAAGAGACTATGCCGAAAATGGCAAACCTTCCCTTGATCGGCTAAGCCGGTACAAAAGGGAAGAAAATACGTATATAGGTGTAAGTCCATTAACACGATGCCAGATGGCAGTAAATATACAAAAAAGGTTTAAGTATATTTGTATATTTACTGCCATCTGGTATCGTGTTAATGGACTTACACCTATATACGTATTTTCTTCCCTTTTGTACCGACTTAGCCGGTCAAGGGAAGGGTTGCCATTTTCGGCATAGTCTCTTTCGTCCGTCAGATGTCACTATATTATATGGTGCTACTTGATAGGACGAAATTTGCTATACCATATAGGCGATTTAAGCTTTTAAATTGCTTCACTAGCTTAACTGACGACGCTTAATAGTAATAGCAGAAACATATGTCTTAAGCAGAAGTAAAAAGCAGGAAAATACGAGGTGTGTTGTCCATGTTTACAGTTACAGATGTGTTTTTTACATGTCTGTTTCATTTGTAACAAATGCGTAATACGTGCTTAACGTATTGATATACTTAAACATTTTTTGAATATACAGTAAATATCGTTTATAACGACATCTGATATAACGACATATCGGTTTTTACGACGAAATTTCAAGGTCCTGGCCAGAAACAATGCTTTCTAAACGCGAAACCTAGCGGTTATAACGACATCGGATATTACGACGAAACTAATATAACGACGAAAAATAGCTTGAAATTTGGATCAAATTATCTTTTACAACGACGGACACGTCGCATAGTAAGAAAACGGTGGGGAAGTTTCGAATTGGCTAGGGGAATTACAGCGTTATGAAAAGGCAAGGCGAAATGCGACAGATAAACGTATTTATTCAGTAGTTATCTAGGAATTGAAGGTACGTTGTCGACGTCGATATGGCGAAACGAAAGGCATTTACAATTGAAGAAAAAGCATCAATTATTAGGCGCTTGGAGGCTGGAAATTCTAATATTAATATTGCTAAAGAATATAAGGTAAGTTTTGTTTGATTTCTATGAGAATAACATGCATACTAATATTATTCTTGTTTATTTAGGTGGCGCATTCAACAATCTCCACGATTTGGAAAAATCGGAATAAAATAGAGGATTTAGTTAATAGATCTTCATCATTACAAACGAAAAAGATCAGATCTTGTAACGCGTATAGAGTAGACGAGACCCTATATGAATGGTTCAAAATTCAGAGGAGCCACAACATTCCTATTAGCGGTCCGATATTGCAAGAGAAAGCAAATGATTTTGCTCGACGATTAGGGTTAGAAGATTTTAAATGCACAGTTGGATGGATTCAACGATTCCGAAAAAGACACAATATTGTTTTTGGTAAAATATGTGGCGAAGCAATAGATGTACCTAAAGGGATTTGTGACGACTGGTTAAATACAGTGTGGCCAAATTTAAGAAAAGAATATGGTTTATTTTTCAGAATGATGCCAGACAAAACGATGAAATTTAAAGGGGAAAAATGTATTGGTGATAAACTGAGTAAGGATAGATTGACTGTTCTTGTAGCAGCAAATATGACTGGATCGAAAAAAATGAAACTTGTGGTTATTGGCAAAGCTAAGCATCCTCGATGCTTTAAAAATATAAAATCTTTACCTGTTGAAT
The DNA here is from genome assembly GCA_935421215.2 of Melolontha melolontha. Taxonomy (NCBI): domain Eukaryota; kingdom Metazoa; phylum Arthropoda; class Insecta; order Coleoptera; family Scarabaeidae; genus Melolontha; species Melolontha melolontha. The sequence goes on from OW285235.1 coordinate 14,897,777, forward strand.
ATGAAAATAACCAAAGAGCATGGATACATCAGCATTATTTAAAAAAATAATTGTACGATGGTACAATAAACTCATTCGGCAAAAAAAAATCCTATTGCTTTTAGACAACTGTCCAGCTCATCCAAATATTCAAAACTTAAAAGCTATAAAACTTGTCTTCCTTCCACCAAATACCACGTCAGTTCTTCAACCGATGGACCAGAGTGTAATAAAGCCCATAAAGACACATTTTAGAAAACTTCAAATTATAAAGCTTTTAAAAGACATTGACAAGAATGGTGTTCCTCAAAAACTAGATATCCTGCAGGCTATTTTTCTACTTTCCAAAACTTGGGATCGCGTTTCTCAACAGACAATAGCAAATTCCTTTGCACATGCTGGGTTTAATTTACACACAGCAGAAAACTCTTTTGATGACGATAATTTACCCTTAGCTGAGTGGCTTCTACTACAAAATGATACGGAAGAAGATAACTTACCTTTAACTGAATGGGTCCGCACTTTACCTGTAGTTAACCTGGCAACACAAGAGGGTTGGGATAATTTTTCAAATGTTGATGAAGAACTCGAAACGGTGGAAGATATGACAGAAGATGAAATTTTAGCTGGGTTCAGTGCAAACTTGGAGTTAGAAATAAACAACGATGAAGTGGAAATGGACGAAACTACGGAATTTCAACCACCTACTATAAAGGATGCATTTTCAGCAGTTGAAATGATTCAGCATTTTTTCACATTTAATCAAAATTTGAAAGACGCTAAAACAGATTCTGCATTGCTCCATTTGGAAAAAATTATTGAAAAACACTTCTTAGAAAACAGAAAATTACAACAAACCAAAATGACAGATTTTTTTATTAAAATTTAAATATGTATGTATGTATGTACAATGCAGTCCGTGCCTATGTATTATTATATACATATGTGTTAGTAATGTATGTTAGTATGTTGTTAGTAAAATAAGTTGAGAAGGAAATGTTTTTTTTTATTTGTATTTTATAAAACTAGAATATTGTTTTCGTTGTTTAAGTGTATTTTCTAAGATAAATAAAATGTGTTTATATAATAATTTGGTATTTGGATATAGCGACCTACCCTTATAACGACCGAATTTCGTTGGTCCCTTCAACATCGTTATAAACGATATTTGCTGTATCTTATTCAAGAATATAAGAAAATTAAAATAAATAAAGATGAAAAATAAAAAATCATAGTTTAATCCTCGAATCAAAGAAAATGTCGTCAAAGGGTTTATTAGCGCTTTTTGTCATTTGAAAAATTGGACTTTTAACTAAAAGATTACGCCTACACATCGGATAAGCAAAAGTCAGTCACAGAGTTTCGAGATGCAAATTGAGGCACTGCGAAGCAAATCCTCTCAAGTAAAGAGACAATCTAGTCTATTATGCACTATGCCATACAAGAAGTTAGCACTGGCGATTTCTCGTCTTGTAACTAACAAAACTAAAGCACTCTCACGCAGTAGACTATTGTGATCGGTATTTCCAGGTGTATTCTCCCCCAATAGCCTTAAATCTCAGGAACTTAAGAGCTAAAAAACCCGATGTCGCGGAAGCAGATCTACTAATGTTAGTAATATAGTTGACAAAGTTTAGACCACTATCAAATAACACTCCTAAATCTTTGACTATCATTAGGGTGGCCCATCTGTGTAGGGGTGAAAATTTTTTTTTAGCGGGGCTCCTGTGAAAATGTTCCTTTATATTAAAATATTAAACCACCAAAAAGCCGGTTTTCAAGTCGAAATAAGTAGGCAAATTTTGCAGTGTCGAAAATCTGAAATTGTCGATTTTATAAATTCATTCCTATCAATACAACACCCCCGAGATGATTATAAAGAATGTTTTTTACTTTCCAATTTTTTTTTTTTTTAAGAACAACCGTCAAACGTGTCATTTTGTCGTCCTGGTGCATTTCATCACGCACGCTGGATGTCTAAAGTCATTTATTGCTTAAAAATATTTTTCTTTCAAGATCAGTTTAAACCATTGATTCCAAAAGTGGTCCAGGTGGACCCCCAGGGGTCCACGGGAGACTCGACTGGTGTCTACGTTGGCTTGACAAAAAAATGGGGGTTCACAATTCGTAAGCGGGGGTCTACGAAAATTTATCTGGTTTCGAAAGTGAAGAACTAAAATGTTGGCTTGAGTTCACCTATCAATGTAGGCGGATAATATTTTAAGTGGGTTTTTAAGCCATCTTAAAAGAATTATACCAGAGGTAACTGCAATTCACTGTGTCATCCATCGACAACACCTAGTAGCGAAAAATTTGAGTGCTAAATTGCACCAATCGCATCAATTTGTGATTAATGCAGTTAGCAAAATAAGAAGCAATGCATTGAATACGCGTTTATTTGCACAATTGTGCGATGAAAATAATGAAGACTTCCAACGATTGCTCTTACATACTGAAGTACGCTGCTTGTCGAAAGGTGCATGTTTAACAAGATTTAACAAGAAAGAAATTATTAGCAATGGAACCTGGGCATATCACTGGAACACTCGAACTCGAATCCGTCACCAAGAAAGGCAAAAACGCAGTGCTCGACGGAAAAATTTTTGACGCACGGCTCACTGGAGCCCCAAGGGGATTCCGTTAGTTTAATGCGAGGAGAAGGGCAGTACATCTACCGGTGATATTTATAAAGTTACCGAGCTGTTACCGAACGTAAATACCTCGGAATATTCCTGAAAAAAAACTTTACAAAATAACAATTGTAAGGTAAATAAGGCTTGAAACTTTGACAAGTTATGGAGGAACATGGTTACCAGGAGTTAAGGCATCCATCCTATAATCCGAATCTAGTACCCAGAGATTACTGTATTTGCCCTTAACTGAGGGAAAAAAATGATACTGTATTCAAAATAGAATAAGCTAGCTAAATATCAAATAATATACAGGGTGTTCAATTAAAAAAACATTCAGTAGATCATGTTTTGTTTTTCAAGTGATAGCATTGTATTTCACAGGATCGAAAAGATGGCAAAAAAGTATCGGATATGTTTTGATTTCTTTTAAATATGATACAACGAAAATACGTGTACAATAGGGTGGAGTGAAAATGAACAAAAAAAATTTTTTTTAATTTTGAAAACTCCTGTATTGTTAATTGATGACCCTATTAGAAAGCACTATTTATGCAAAATAACAAGACTCTGCGACTTTATTTCGAGGTGGCGCATGAAGGGTGAAGTTTGAAAAATAACCTAATTTACATAAAGGCAGAAAACTACAATTTAAAAATATTTTTTATCTACCATTAAATAAAACTGTTGGCAACACTTAAGTTTATTGCTCAAAAACAAAGTTAGGGGATTCCCATGCATAAAATAAAGTATCATTTTAAACAGTTTCTTTCAGTCTCTTCATAGTATTTAGAAGCGCAACGTGTTAAAAAAGTTTATAAAACTTAATCAAACGTAAAATTTTCGTTACCAAAAGTTAAAACGTGATTGCTGAGGAAAGATTTAAAATGCCTAAAACTAGGAAAGATTTGTGTTACTCTGTATTTGGAAAACCAATTACATTAAGTGCTAATGTGTTGCCTACGCATTGTGATATTATTAAATATTACCTATGGCTAAAAAATGATATGCTTGAATTGAACAACCAAAAAATCCTTCAATTAAGTGCATATGTGAAATAATTGCTACTGATATTGAACAAATATGGAAATGGGCATCGATTCCTATAATAAGTCATCAACAAATCTTAGCAAGATTGATTTCCTATTGCAACAAATACAAAAATATGAAGAAACTGCGCAGTGAAGTAAAAAAACAAAATTTCTTAAAGGAATCTCAAAAGCAATTATTTGACATCGCAACCTGTAAGTGCGCGTCCAGAAACATATGTAAATGTGTGACAAAAATACCTCCAGCAGAGGAAATGTTTTTAAAAGACCAACGAAATGAGCGTAGAATGTATATTGGCTGTGTGGATAGATTGACAACAAAATCTATACGACGCAATGAAGTTCAAAAGAGAAAATATGATCAATTCGTTCAAAAAAACATGACTTCAAGTACTTCTTCGTCTATGTCAGAATTACATCGGTCATGCAGTAGCACTTCAAGTGAAACTTCAGAATCAGAGCAAGATGATTTTTGCTTTAATGAAGGAAAAAGAAAAGTTCACAAAAGAGAAAATCAAAAGGGAAATAAGCAGATGAGACAAAAGTTTCAAGATCTGCAGCATTTGTTGTAAACGCAGTAATGATTGATTTAAACATTATAGATGCGGAAAACTCATCAAGCGTAATAGATCGTAGTAAAATACGTCGAGAAAGGGAAAAAGTTCGAAAGCAGTTGAGCTCTATTAGCAATGAAAACCCTCTGACTTCTATTTATTTTGATGGTCATAAAGACAAAACTTTAAATATAACTTCAAAAGAAAATAAGTCACAGCGTAAGACTATTACCGAAGAACATATTTCAATGGTATCTGAGCCAAATTCTGAATATATTGGACATTTCCCAATAGATTCTGGAAAAGCAGCTAATATTATGAGGAATATTGTCGCCTTATTAGATAAAAAGTATAAATGTAATTCATCTTTGGTGGCAATCGGATGTGATGGAACGGCTGTCAACACAGGGTATAAAAATGGAGTCATTGCCTTATTGGAAACACATTTAAAAAGACCATTGCAATGGTTTGTGTGCTTATTACACGCAAATGAATTGCCACTGCGCCATTTGTTTTTAAGTCTTGATGGAAACACCGCAGGTCCTAATAGCTTTTATGGAACTATAGGTAAAGACCTCCTCAAGTGCCTTGATTTTAAGTTACAAGCTTTTGAAGCGATTCCTGCAGAATTGCCGGATATTGATATAAAGTTGCTAAGCACTGATCAAAAATATCTTTACGAGATTTGTTCTTCCATTTCGTCTGGTTTAGTTTCACCAAGTTTAGCTGAAAGAGACACTGGGAAATTAGCACACCCTCGCTGGCTAACTTGCGCCAATAGGATTCTTCGCTTATACATTGGAATGGCTACACCACCAGAAAACCTTAAGCAACTAGCACTTTTCATTATGAAAGTATACGCGCCAACATGGTTTGACATAAAGTCAAAGCCATCTTGTAACCATGGTCCAGATCATGTTTTCAACATGGTCAAGAGAAGTTTATATTTAAGAGATGACCTTAAGAGTATTGTTTTAAAAACTATAAACAGAAATTCATTCTTCGCACACTCAGAAAATATGCTGTTGGCCATGCTTCAAGGTGATACTTCAAAAATTAGAGAATTGGCTCTCCGAAGAGTATTAGAAGCAAGAAAAGAAAATGTGTGTATTAAAAGCAAGAAAGTTCGCGAGTTCCGCCTTCCACAACTTCAAGTAAATGCGACGAATTACTATGAGTTAATAAATTGGCCGAATGTGAGAATAACTGAACCACCAATGACTATGAAATATTCTAATACAGAAATTTCAAACCTGATTCGTTCGGGAAATAATTTCAGTCAATTTGGGATGTTTCCTTGTCATACCCAAGCAGTAGAGAGGTGTGTCAAGCTCGTCACTGAAGCTTCAATATCTGTTTGTGGATCAGAAGCAAGAGACGGTTTCATTCGCTCTAGAATTAAAGCAAGGCAAGACATACCACTGTTTGAGTCGAAATCTGAATTTTTTCAACAACGAGATCCTTTACAATTAGCTAACGAATGATTTTTGTTTTGGTATTAAATATGCTTTATGTGAGTAAATAAAAGACTGTAACTGTTTGAATTTATTGAATAAAAACAAATTTAAACCACACTGTTTACTTTTTTATAAATGATAAAGTTCCACAAATTAAAGTCATGTGCGCCACCTCAAGACGTTGACCTAGGAAGATAAGATTTTTTCTCTGCACTTTTAAGTACTTAGAGCATCGATGTTTAGTACAGGAAAATCTATTTAAAAAAAAAAAAATTTCGCTCCACCCTAGTGTACAATGAACAACCAACAACTCTGTATTGAAAAATAAATTTTTATCAGTGCCCTAGTCTTTTCTTTTCATGCCTACTCCGAGAAGACAAAACGTGCGCTCGTATGCAGAAAAACTTTTTTTTTGCATTGATCTAGCCCTTTTTTCACTCTTAGATACATTACGTAAAAATATCTCCTCGTAACACCGATGTAGAGTGCAAACTGATGAAAATACTTAATGAGAACCCACAATTGTGATAACAAGCTCGCATATCAACTAGATTCTGTCCTTTTATTTTGAATAAACATGAGTACAAATAAAGTACAAGAATAACATATCATTTTGTGTTTATTAATGACAAATTTAAGTAAATAAGTTACCTTCACTACGAACTCCTATAAAAATATACAATGTTCCTAGAATAGGCATTCTTGGTGGTCCTGGCAATTTTATTAGACCCTCGTAAGCATTTTCTCTTCGTTTATATGATACCAAGAACCACATACAAAATACAACACAAAATATTATCACGAAATACATACTCGACTTGGGTAAAGAGTCACTTCGTATTACTATTTATGAATCTCTGAAGTACTTTCTACTTATGAACATTATATATGCACCTGCAGTTTTTATCTGAATATATTTAAATTAAATCAGAGAGAGTGTGGTTTCCCCAATTTAAATTGCACGTTAATTATTTTTCTTCGGGCTATATATAATATATACCAAACTGTTACCTCCACCTTATGACCGACCGCAAAACATATGTTGCAATTTCTTCGTGAAATTTTAATATTTTGTCAAGACGATAATAAAGATTTACTTTAGATATTTTTACGCGTTTAAAACACTTCATTTCTTAAATTTAGTGTATCGAGGTCGACAAATTGGGCAGACGAGACAAAAGAAATATAAGAAACTAGAACATTCAAATCAGGCAATTCTACACCATTTCCAGCTGTAATTCAGAATCCTTCACATGTAATTCAGATTAACGAGTTTTATTTCAGAAAGTGTCAAGTGTAAAACATATTTGTAAGTTAGATTTCAGAATGTGTCAATTGTAATTGAGATTAATAAATTGAATTTCAGAAAGTGTCATTTGAAATTAATAAATTATCATTTGTAATTTATAGAAGGATTATTTTTGTTTATATATAGTTTATTTCAAATTATAAGAATATAACTTTGAACGGCTCTAATGCTTTTATTTCACCACCTGCAGCAATAACTACCTGGTTGCTCAATACGATTATCATTTACGCAAACAAACTGCTGAGGTCCGTAATGACAAAATTTAAGTAAATTGTAATTACTACAATTTAGATGAAATAAAATTTAATAATAATATAAGCACCAACAGTTATTAATTTAAATATATAGTTATTATATATAGTTAAATAGTCATTAAATTACAATTTAGATGAAATAAAATTTAATAATAATATAAGTACCAACAGTTGTTAATTTGAATATATAGTTATTATATATAGTTAAATAGTCATTAAATTACCATTTAGATGAAATAAGTGCTTATATTTATTAAACAAAATTTAAGTAAATATAGTTAGGAGAGTTTGTTTTATATCATCTAATATTGAGTCTATTTATCATTTATTGTTAATCATTACTGCTGTATACATATTTGATTTTTCTCTCTTTACTTAACGAACATGTGGCGACCTTTTGCTGAAAGTGTTAGTGATTATGATGTGGATAGTGATAATACTGTTGGAGCACGACAGAGAAAGCATATATCAGAAGATGCAAAACAGATAATTTTCAATGTCTATCATACCCTGATGGAAGCAAATAACGAACAAACCCAGAACATTCAACGAACGTCGCAATTAACCAAGGTGCCTTTTGGAACAATATATAAAATAATTAAGAATAACGCAGGGCCTAGAAAGCAAAGAAGTAACAAAGGAGCACCGAGAAAAATTGAAGAGTATGAAATTGATACTATTAGGTAGCAAGTATACTCCTTCTACAGAGGAAATGTTGTATCTACACTTGACTGCTTACATAAAAGAATCAATTATAGAGTGATGAGCCTATAAATAGTCAGTGTTCTAAAGCAACCTTGTGGCGGACGCTAAAGAAAGCTGGTTTAAAGTTTGGCACTATAGACAAACGTCGCACAATTAGGGAAAACCCGAGGTTACAGAAACTTCGATATGAATACTTAACGGCAATTAGAAGGTATAGACAGGAAGGGCGATTCATATGTTATTTAGACGAGACATGGTATGACACTCATGACACAATTTGTAAAGGTTGGGTGGATAGTTAAAGTATGTGTCAGTTGGACGCGCCGGTTTCGAGAGGGAAGAGAATAATCATTCTTCATGCTGGGTCAGAAAAAGGATGGATAGGACAGCCGGTATTATCTCCTAAAAATGTTAAATCCTCAAGTTTAGATTACCATGAAGATATGACCTCATCTTTATTTGAAGAATGGTTTTGTGACACTTTGCTGCAAAATTTACCAAAAGATGGTGTGATAGTGATGGACAACGCTCCGTATCATTCTCGACAGCAAACCAAAGTTCCAACAAAATGTAATAATAAGAAAGATATTTAAACATTTTTAGAAGCAGATGATTTATATCTTGAGGATCATTATACAAAAAACCAATTAATAGAGGTGATGAAGACAAAAGAATATTTAAAGGATTATTATGTGGATAACAGAGCACCATACCATTGCATTTTCAATCCCATTAAATTGATATGGGCCCAACTGAAAAATATCATAAGACGAACAAATCAAACACCGAAATTTAGTGAAAGCAGTGTAACACATATAACAAATGCTATGGAACATATAACTAAAAAGTTTTAAGTATATCAATACGTTAAGCACGTATTACGCATTTGTTACAAATGAAACAGACATTTAATATATACATCTGTAACTGTACACATGGACAATACACCTCGTATTTTACAGCACTTACTTCTGCTTAAGACACGTGTTTCTACCATCTATAGGCGTCATCAGTCAAGCTAGTGAAGCAATGTAATACAAAATGATACAAATCTATTTCAAAAACAGATTTGTATCTGTATATACATTTACACTTAAATCGCCCATAAGACATAGCAAATTGTTACAAATAAAATAAAATAGACATGTAATATACACATCTGTAACTGTACACATGGACAATACACCTCGTATTTTACTCGTACTGACAGTTTAGAGAAGTGTTTCCAAAGAATGAATAAATATTTTAGCGTAAAGTAATTTTGGAAAACCGTAAAATTATTTTCACTAAAAATTCCATAATTTTCTTGCAATTAAAATTTTTCGGGACAGCCTTCCAATATTATGCTTCTTGCGGGCTTTTTATTAAAATTCTAAACAAATATTTCACGAAATTTCACATCTTGTTCATTAAAATCATTTACGAATATATAATAAATATGTAAATATGCGAATGGAAAATACAAGCTTTCCGCATTTTCGGAAAATTTATTTTCATAACATTATAAAGGTGCGTGTCGCTCTTACAAATCAGAGAAAAGGCGGCGATACCTTATGTTCAGATTAAATTCGTGTATATAAATTCTAACCCCTTTGATGTAGATACTCAGATGTGAGAATCAGAATATCTTGAGAGGTGGAATGGGTCGTTTTGTTTCGAGACAAATTTGAAGACGAACGATCCATTTTACCGAAGCACTTTGAATACAATATCAAATCAAGATGTAAGTACGCGAAGGCTAAATAACTTGCTTTGTACTCTTGTCTTTTCTACGAACCTCAAACGAATTTAGTCGCAATTGTAGCTTGGGTTTTTCGAACAAATAGAGTATTTCTCATCGCTCGTAAAGAAGCGTTTTGTACGAATGATTAGATTGGGAAACACTCGCGGCATTACAAGGTAGTAAGACAAGATGAATACAGAGAGAAACTGTTAAATCGAGTAATACGGCTGAAACAAATAAACAAACAATAGAAATTTTAGATATATTATACCGGAAAGTATTTCTTTGGAGACTGTGGTTAAGTAAAAACTCAAAAAAGGGTGTAAATACGTATTTCGACAACCAAGTTCTCATCGTCAGTAGGTAAAACCACTAATCATGTCGCACATGGGGCACAGTAAAGCTAACCCATATAAACGCATAACAACTTTACACGGCGTCCACGTATACACTCTTGCCAATGTATTGTGCCCCATCTGCGATACTTTGATTAGGGGTTTTACCTACTGATGATGACAACTTAATTAATTGTACGGGGTTTTATACCTTTTCAAGATATTATACTCGGCGTCCCAATAGCGCGGTTTCGATCGATATCTTGATACCGTTTGAAGGTACAAAAAACTTTTCAAACAAATGTTGTTTAATTCTTAAAAGGGCGCCTGAAAATACTTTCGTTTATATAGGTTGACTCAGAATGGCAGTACTGAACCTAACTTAATTTTTGCAAACGAAACACCTATATTTTAATCCATTTTTAGAGTTTGTTATAAAATCGACATACTCCTCATGTACCATTGTCTAAACCTAACAGTAATAGTTTTTGGAATATTTGACATTTTCTCTGATAAATGTCATGTGCAGGTAATATTTTGCTAAGTTATGTCTAGAGAAAGCCAAATATGTAAGTGGAAAACCCAAAAATATGGAAATCGTTTAGTCAAAATATGCACAAACATGTTGAGAATATATACAGGGTTAGTTAAAAGTATGGAGACGGCGATTTATTGTCGTTAATATTCATTTTAGGGAATTATGTTCAATATAAAAGTTTGTTAGGATATTTTGATCTACATTTGAGTATATTTGATTTTTTTTTTCTTCAATTGTTTTTTAGTTACGCCTGTCCGCGTAGTTTTTTTTAAATGGGAACTAGTAAATTTTACTCTACCATTCGATAGAGAATTTTTTTCTCTTTACAATAATATTTTTGTTTTTTTATAATTCATTTTAATAACTTTTTTACAAGAAAAATTAAACAGATTATTAACAAAGTAAATTAAAGTAATTGTTCAAATTGTCGTCCATTAGTAATTTGACAATCACCCAATCGATTTACAAAACCCCGAACAGGGTTCTGTAAAAAATCTCCGCGAATTTCTTGTATCGTTCTGGTAATTCGGATTTGTAAATCTTCGACGTTATCTGACTTATCTTTGTAAACTTTTTTTTTTACGTATCCCCAAAGAAAAAAATCTAAAGGACTTAAATCTGGCGAACGGGCTGGCCATTCAATGGTTCCTCGTCTTCCAATCCATCTGTGGGGAAAAACGTTGTCCAGATATTGAAGAACATTTACACCATAATGTGGTGGGGCGCCATATTGCTGGAACCAGATACTGTCATTGGGCAGGTGTTCATTGTTTTCATGAGGATAGAGCGTAGCACAAGCAGGTATTATTTCATTTTGCAATAACTGCAAATACAGAGCCGAAGTTAAATTGCCATTGATGAAAAAGGGACCGATAATATGACCGCCTAGAATGCCAAGCCAAACATTAACCTTTTGGGGGTACTGCGTATGCTGCTCCAAAAACCAAGAGGGATTTTCCGATGACCAGTATCTGCAGTTATGTCTGTTTACTTCACCGGTAAGGCAAAAAGTAGCTTCGTCAGAGAAAAGAATATTGTTGACAAAATTTTCATTATTATTGTAAATATTTAACATTTTTTCAGAAAATTGTAATCTCCTATCAAAATCATCTTCCGTTAACTTGTGTACAAGATGTACCTTATAAGGTTTATACTTTTCACTTTTTAAAAATTACACGATCGATGACTGTGAAATATTGAAATTGGCCGCTAATTGTTTGGTTGATAAATGGGGATATTCAGATACAGCCAATAAAATATCCAGTTTGTTATCATCGCTTTTTGCTGGTCTAGGTCTACCACTCCTTGGCAAATCTTTAACGCTACCCGTTTGTTCAAAGCGTCTTAAAGTTTTACCAACAACGGATTTAGAAATTGGATTTCTATTTGGATGCGTATCATTAAATAAATTACAAACGTGTTGTAAACTTCTGCGTCTATCTCCATAACCCAACATCATAAGTATTTCAATTCGTTCATGTTCACTTAAACTCGCCATTGTTAATATTAACAGCAATAAATTGCACAAATGAATATGTCAAAGATTTGACGTACACAATAACCACTGATAAAATTATGTCGCTCAAGCTTGTTTATCGCTACGCTTCTGTCTATCTGCGATGTACCGAACATCTGTTAAACACATGAACCGGCCTTTTCTTATAAAAAAGTTATTAAAATGAATTATAAAAAAACAAAAATATTATTGTAAAGAGAAAAAAATTCTCTATCGAATGGTAGAGTAAAATTTACTAGTTCCCATTTAAAAAAAACTGCGCGGACAGGCGTAACTAAAAAACAATTGAAGAAAAAAAAATTCAAGTATTCTCAAATGTAGATCAAAATATCCTAACAAACTTTTATATTGAACATAATTCCCTAAAATGAATATTAAGGACAATAAATCGCCGTCTCCATACTTTTAACTAACCCTGTATATTGTTTCCATAAAATTAATGCATCAAAATTTTTCGTATTTCATGAAAAGGCCAAGATTAATTAACAAATTTATCTCTTGAAAAACCTATCAACATACGTTATTGGCAGAAATCCGTAGGGTCTTAGTTTGCTTCACTCATGCCTTGCCTGACCGTCCTTTTTCAAAGTCTTGAATAATGTGACTTTAGCCAGTTTCAAATCGTGCCGATTTTTTACATCGGAAAACTTTCGTTGGCATCTTCTCCAGGACGGGAAGGATCTTCATGAGTGCCTTCCCGGTAACTTTAAAGCGAACAAAATATCATCTTTCGAGATCTTGATTTGAAACAATGAATAGAAAAGGGGCGTCCTTTAAACGTGTAAAATAGTTTTAAATAAGGATTATTAAACGAAAATTTGAAAGGGAAATATATATTTTTTTTAATGCTACAATTTTGCTGAAGCGATCAACATAATTTTGATCGCTTCAGCAAAATTGTAGCATTAAAAAAATATATATATTTCCGTTTCAAATTTTCGTTTAATAATCCTTATTTAAAACTATTTTACACGTTTAAAGGACACCCCTTTTTTATTCCATTGTTTCAAATCAAGATCTCGAAAGATGATACAGTTCCAGAGATAACAGAAGAGGAAAGAAATAGGAAAACATAATTTCCGTTGTGGAAATCACTAAACCAGATGAAAGAACTGGCATCGCATAATATCTCGCGTACAAGGGAGAATGAGAAAAAGGGTGTTAGAACAGGATCAAGTGAACATTAATAACGGCACTTAACTTGTTCAATCGGGCGGCGATTATTTCCGACATTTTATTCACGTCCGGTCCATTAGTTCGAACGTGCGCGGGAGCGAAATAGAAACCAATTTAGCCGTACGATTCTGCCACCGCCGTTTAAGGCATAAGGAGTGAAAAAAAAGGAGTAAACGGAGGCACAAAAAAAAAAGAACAGAATTCGCCGGCGCGACACCGATATTAATTCAAAACGAGTAATGATTCGTGAAACACGATCGTTTTGTTCGCTTTAAAGTTACCGGGAAGGCACTCATGAAGATCCTTCCCGTCCTGGTAAAGATGCCGACGAAAGTTTTCCGATGTAAAAAATCGACACGATTTGAAACAGGCTAAAGTCACATTATTCAAGACTTTGAAAAAGGACGGTCAGCCAAGGCATGAGTGAAGCAAACTAAGACCCTACGGATTTCTTCCAATAACGTATGTTGATAGGTTTTTCAAGAGATAAATTTGTTAATTAATCTTGGCCTTTTCATGAAATACGAAAAATTTTAATGCATTAATTTTATGGAAAGAATATATGAATAATAAAGTGTTGTAAATAGTTACATATTCAAACAATTCTATACATTTAAAGACACAAATTTGCTTTCTAATCTTGATATTTGTTTAGATATTTGTAGGCTATTGTACCGGGTGCGCCAAGTTTTATGTCCACCCCACATTTTGACCTTTAATATTATAGGAAGGGAACGCAATTTATACAGTATACATTGTGGATATTAGCCTTTCGAGAGTGCATATTAGTTTTTTAATATTGTTTGTAGAAGGCCGTAAAATGAAAAAAAACTGCATTTACATTAGATTTACAAATTTTATTCACCACGTTATGATGGCCATTTCAACTTCTAGAACTTAAGATTCTAATCAGAATTGAAAAATATTAATTAGATTTCAAGTAAATCGTGGTTATACACATTGGATACACATTTTAAAATTCAATTTTTTTATTCACATCAAATGTTTAAAATGCCTTCCTTCCTGTTCGATGCATCGTCGAAGTCTCCTTTTAAAATGTTCTAACACAGTATCAGCACGGTTTAAATGATTAATTTCCTCAAACGCCAACCTGATTCTTTCCCTCATATTTTCCATTGTTGTTGGTTCTTCTCTGAAGACCATTTGTTTTATAGTTCCCCACAAATAGAAATCAGGCGGCGTTAGATCTGGAGACCGTGCTGGCCAACTGATGGGGCCACCCCTACCTATCCACCTCTCTCCAAATTGCTGATCCAATTGCGCCCTTGCAATTTGGCTGAAATGGGAGGTGCGCCATCTTGTTGGAACCACATACCTTAAATCAGCAGAAAATAAAGTAAAATATTTTTGAAATTATTTAATAGTTTGGTTACTTACGTTGTCTTACGTCCAGAGGTATTTCCTCTAACAATTGTCTCAAATTTTCTTGCAAAAAATTAGCATACGTGTTCCCATTTAGATGCCCATTAAAAAAAAAGGGACCCACTAATTTATTATTAATCACCCCTCCCCAAGCATTAATGGACCAGTAATTCTGCGTGACTCTTTCTCGCATCCAATGGGGATTTTCTACTGCCCAATAGTGCATGTTATGTCTATTAACCTGTCCATTATTCTTAAAGGTACACTCATCAGTGAAAAGGACGTAATCAAAAAAGTGTGCATTCTGTCTTAATTGCTCTTCAGCCCACTAACAAAAATTTACCCTATTTTCATAATCTTGACCGTGCAATTCTTGGTGCAGTTCTATGTGATAGGGGTGATAGGCGTATTTCTTTAAGATGCGACGCACACTTGTCGCACTAATGTTGGTTTGTTGACTTAAATCGCGAATGCTTATATGATGATTATTTTCTACCGTATTAAGAACTCGTGCTTGATTTAATTCATTATTAATAGGTAGATTGTTGTAAATTTTCTTTTTGTGCGTCACAGTTCCGGTCTCTCTTAATTGCTCACATAGCCTGATAAAAATTTTTCGGTGTGGATGTTCCAGATCGGGAAATCTTTCCGCATACACACGTGCAGCTTCTGAAGCATTTTTCAGACACTCTCCAAATACCATGAGCATTTCAGCTTTTTCTGCGACTGAATATTGGAAAGGCATGATTAATACAGGAGGTCGAACCACTAAAGAAAAATAAGGTGGTTGTTTTAATGTATCTAATAATTGTTTCCTCAACTTACCTTCTCAAATATCTGCTCCTATAAAGCGAAAAAAACCCGTAATAACCTTAAAAATTAATTAAATTTCAGGATAAGAAGCTTCATAAACATTCAATTTGGTATGTGGAATGTGGCCACCCTCACATAATTAGAACTTTCGATTTTAGGGGTGGACATAAAACTTGGCGCACCCGGTATTGACCAATAATTAATTTTTTTTCTGCTGACTATAATCTCTTTAATTAATATTATTACGCTAATTAATGCTAAATATGAAAACCACCTGTCCCTATAACGTCAAGTTTTCTTTCTACAGCACTTCTTCTTTGCCGATTTCTAAATTCTCGAAAATCTTTAAGTAAATGCAGCAAATTCTTAATTGTTCAAATAATTGAAAGACATTCCAAGTACATTTATCACATTAGGATAATGTACACTTATACCTGATAATATTTAAGTACTTAATGAACTAATTAAATAATAAACAATTATAAAGAAATGATTATGAAGAAATTTATGTAGTTCAGAAATGTTTGTAGTTGTCTGAACTACATAAATTCAATCCATTCTAATATCAATTTTACAGTAGAAATAGAAGAGAATAACAGTATTAACTTCCTGGATTTAAAATTAAACAAATTAGATCAGAGCTTAAAAATACTTTCACTGATTGCATTATTCCCAAAGATTCACTACACCCTAAGACACACAAACAGTCATTTTTTAATTCTATGATACATAGAGCATTAAATATTCCTTTGTCTAATGAATCTTTTGTTCGTGAAATCAATACTATAAAACAAATAGCGGTAAACAATAGTTATAAAAGTAGCGTAATTGACAATATACTAAAGAAAAAACAGTTACAAGTGGCCCTTAGTTTAGTATATCCTAAAGATAGTGCTAATTTGAAACAATTTGTCTCGTTAACTTACTTCGGTAAAATAAGCGAGCAAATTGGAAATATAATTTTAAAAGATAATAGTAATGTTAGTATAGCTTACAAACCATATGTAAAAACAAGTAATTTCATTTTTAACGCAAAACCTAAAACAGATATCAATAATAAATCAGGAGTGTACAAATTATATTGTAATGATTGTAAAAGTGTATATATACGTCAGACTGGTCGAAGTTTTATTATACGGGTAAAAGAACCCATGAGGTAATATAAACTAAAGAAGACAGATTCAACATTCGCAAACCATCTTATTACAGAAAGGCGTACATTTGATCATCATAAAATATTGCATTTGGCCGAGAAAGGTCGTAAATTAAATCTTTTAGAGTCACTTGAAATTTTTAAAAGCGGAAACAACACAATAGATATAGTTCTTAACGACCAGTTGGATCTTATATATACACCTCTTTTCCAATGTTGTATATAATAGTTAAGTATATAGTAGTAATTTTAAATAACATCATAAACCACCCCCATATATTTTTGTGTCATTTATAAGATCTATGTAGGCCTGTAACTTTTGCAGTTTAATAATGACATTGTATGTCGAAACCGCGGTCACTATTACATGTGAATAAAGTGGTATAACAAAGTTATTGTTTTATTTTATTTTATTATTTTGTACATATTAGGGTTTAATGAGATTTTATTAGACAGTATTGATCACTTAGGACTACAGCAAATATCGTTTATAACGATGTTGAAGGGACCAACGAAATTCGGTCGTTATAAGGGTAGGTCGCTATATCCAAATACCAAATTATTATATAAACACATTTTATTTATCTTAGAAGATACACTTAAACAACGAAAACAATATTCTAGTTTTATAAAATACAAATAAAAAAAAACATTTCCTTCTCAACTTATTTTACTAACAATTTAACACATATGTATATAATAATACATAGGCACGGACTGCATTGTACATACATACATACATATTTAAATTTTAATAAAAAAATCTGTCTTTTTGGTTTGTTGTAATTTTTTGTTTTCTAAGAAGTGTTTTTCAATAATTTTTTCCAAATGGAGCAATGCAGAATCTGTTTTAGCGTCTTTCAAATTTTGATTAAATGTGAAAAAATGCTGAATCATTTCAACTGCTGAAAATGCATCCTTTATAGTAGGTGGTTGAAATTCCGTAGTTTCGTCCATTTCCACTTCATCGTTGTTTATTTCTAACTCCAAGTTTGCACTGGACCCAGCTAAAATTTCATCTTCTGTCATATCTTCCACCGTTTCGAGTTCTTCATCAACATTTGAAAAATTATCCCAACCCTCTTGTGTTGCCAGGTTAACTACAGGTAAAGTGCGGACCCATTCAGTTAAAGGTAAGTTATCTTCTTCCGTATCATTTTGTAGTAGAAGCCACTCAGCTAAGGGTAAATTATCGTCATCAAAAGAGTTTTCTGCTGTGTGTAAATTAAACCCAGCATGTGCAAAGGAATTTGCTATTGTCTGTTGAGAAACGCGATCCCAAGCTTTGGAAAGTAGAAAAATAGCCTGCAGGATATCTAGTTTTTGAGGAACACCATTCTCGTCATTGTCATTTAAAAACTTTATAATTTGAAGTTTTCTAAAATGTGTCTTTATGGATTTTATTACACTCTGGTCCATCGGTTGAAGAACTGACGTGGTATTTGGTAGAAGGAAGGAAAGTTTTATAGCTTTTAAGTTTTGAATATTTGAATGAGCTGGACAGTTGTCTAAAAGCAATAAGATTTTTCTTTTTTCCGAATGAGTTTATTGTACCATCGTACAATTATTTTTTTAAATAATGCTGATGTCATCCATGCTCTTTGGTTATTTTCATATTCAACAGGTAAAGATTTTATATTTTTAAAGCATCGAGGATGCTTAGCTTTGCCAATAACCACAAGTTTAATTTTTTCCGATCCAGTCATATTTGCTGCTACAAGAACAGTCAATCTATCCTTACTCAGTTTACCACCAATACATTTTTCCCCATTAAATTTCATCGTTTTGTCTGGCATCATTCTGAAAAAATAAACCAGTCTCATCTGCGTTGAATATTTCTTCGTCTGTATATTCTTTTCTTAAATTTGGCCACACTCTATTTAACCAGTCGTCACAAATCTCTTTAGGTACATCTATTGCTTCGCCACATATTTTACCAAAAACAATATTGTGTCTTTTTCGGAATCGTTGAATCCATCCAACTGTGCATTTACAATCTTCTAACCCTAATCGTCGAGCAAAATCATTCGCTTTCTCTTGCAATATCGGACCGCTAATAGGAATGTTGTGGCTCCTCTGAATTTTGAACCATTCATATAAGGTCTCGTCTACTCTATACGCATTACAAGATCTGATCTTTTTCGTTTGTAATGATGAAGATCTATTAATTAAATCCTGCGATTTCCGATTATTCCGATTTTTTCAAATCGTGGAGATTGTTGAATGCGCCACCTAAATAAACAAGAATAATATTAGTATGCATGTTATTCTCATAGAAATCAAACAAAACTTACCTTATATTCTTTAACAATATTAATATTAGAATTTCCAGCCTCCAAGCGCCTAATAATTGATGTTTTTTGTTCAATTGTAAATGCCTTTCGTTTCGCCATATCGACGTCGACAACGTACCTTCAATTCCTAGATAACTACTGAATAAATACGTTTATCTGTCGCATTTCGCCTTGCCTTTTCATAACGATGTAATTCCCCTAGCCAATTCGAAGCTTCCCCACCGTTTTCTTACTATGCGCCGTGTCCGTCGTTGTAAAAGATAATTTGTCGCAAAAACCGATATGTCGTTATATCAGATGTCGTTATAAACGATATTTACTGTATTTAAAAGTAAACAAGGGTGATAATAAAACGTTAGTTACATGTTAGTTGTAGTATATATGTTCAGCACTTGTGAAATTATTACACTATTAAACTTAAATAAAACACCTTATATTTCACAAACAATAGTATATTAACTATATGTACATTTCATGTGCCCTGCACACATCATCAGTAGTTACTAAATTTAAAAGTATTATTTTTTAAATACATGTATAGTAAAAATATCTATCTATTTTTTTGGTTAGGGGTGTAAAAATTACAATTATAAATGGTCAACAAATGGTCAAAAAATATGCATATAAAAATATAAAACTAAAAATAAAAATAAAAAATTTTTGGTCGTATATTGTAATAGTGCCTGTTAAAATCTATTGAAATTCCAAGAAAGGACAAATTATGGGAAAGACCGTTACCTATGAAAAACAAGACATCTGACTGTGTTTGGCATGTCGGGTTCTATTAAATAACAATATAGTAACGTGAAAAGGAAAATTAGTTATTAGATACTGTAGGTATACAATTTAAAAGTTTATTATTAATAGGTGAAATGTCATTGTTAAGGAGGTAATTTTTGTATTTTTTCATATGTATGGCTTCCCACATATCTAAATTTTTGCTATTACATTTTTTAATTAATTTTACATTATCTAAGCTGAAATTATGTCCGGTATCTAAATGATGTAGAGCTAATGCTGATTTATCTACATTGTGAAGTTTTACATGAGCTAAATGTTCTTTGAAACGGGTTTGAATATTTCTTCTTGTTTGGCCGATATATAATTTTGGGCAGGAATTACAGTTAATTCTGTAAATACCTGATTTTTTCAGTGGGTCTGTGTTAACTAACTTTGTTTGAAGATGTTGTTGTAACTTATGAGTGTTGGAAAATGCAGGAGTTAGATTATATTTTTTTAACAATTTAGTTACGTTATTCTGCCAACTTTTGTGAAAAGTAATTTTGCAATATTTTTTGGTATTACTCTTTGTATTTGGAGTTAATCTGGTTTTAAAAGTTTTTAGCTTCTTCTTTTCTAGTTTGTTTTTGATTTTATCCACCAATTGTTTATCGTATCCGTTGGATTCTGCTACTTTTGTTATGTGGTCTAGTTCTTTCTTAAAATTCACTGGTGATAGAGGGATTGATAATAATCTATTAATTAAAAAATAAAAACTACTTTCTTTATATTTGTTAAAAGTGTCTGATTGTTTATGTATGTAATTGTCAGTATGTGTTTCTTTTCTGTAAATGTCAAATTCAAACTTCCTGTCTAAAATAGTAATTTTTAAATCTAAGAAGGGTAAAGATTTGTTTTTATCCAACTCATACGTAAACTTGATTGATGGATATTGGGTATTTAATATATTTAAAAACGAAACTATATCGAAAGAATCAGG
This sequence comes from Melolontha melolontha, assembly GCA_935421215.2. NCBI lineage: Eukaryota > Metazoa > Arthropoda > Insecta > Coleoptera > Scarabaeidae > Melolontha > Melolontha melolontha. The sequence continues at coordinate 14,918,365 of OW285235.1, forward strand.
TATCACTGCCAGAACATCATCTACGTATCTTGCCCAAAATTTGGGAAAAAAATTGCACATGGTTTTGACTTTGTTTTCAAAGTTGTTCAGAAATAAATTCGCTAGGAATGGTGATAAAGGGTTGCCCATGGCTGCGCCGAATGTTTGTTTATAAAAATTATTATTAAAAGAAAAAATGTTTTGGTGCATACAGAGAGTAGTTAATTTTATGTACTCCTCTATTTGATTGGTAGAAACTGCATTAAACTCTAAAAATTCTCTGAGCATGTTTAGGGTGGAATCTATGGGTACACTTGGAAATAATGAAACTACGTCAAAAGAAATGAGTCTATCATTTAGCTTAATATCAATTTTGCTTAATTTGGAAATGAGATCACCCGTATTTAAAATAGAAAGGTCTTGATCAAATTTAAACTTACTAAATTTATTGACTAACCATTTGGCGATTTCGTAAGTGGGAGAGTTTATGTTTGAAACTATAGGACGATAAGAATTACCTGGTTTATGTATTTTAGGTAGACAATATAAATGAGGAATTTTTGGGTTACTAGTTTTTAATTTTAATATTTGTTTTTTGTCTAATAATAAATTACATTCGTTAAGAGTGCTGTGTCTGTTTTTTATAAAATTATTCAGAGGATCCTTTTTTATTTTAATATACGGGCCGGTTTCTAGAAGTAGCTCTACATCATTAATATAATCTGATTTATTTAAAATTACAACTGCATTGCCCTTATCAGATTTTGTGAAGACGCAATCCTTGTTTCTTTTTAAAGATGTGACTGTTTTATAATTAACTATTTTTTAATTAATAGATTATTATCAATCCCTCTATCACCAGTGAATTTTAAGAAAGAACTAGACCACATAACAAAAGTAGCAGAATCCAACGAATACGATAAACAATTGGTGGATAAAATCAAAAACAAACTAGAAAAGAAGAAGCTAAAAACTTTTAAAACCAGATTAACTCCAAATACAAAGAGTAATACCAAAAAATATTGCAAAATTACTTTTCACAAAAGTTGGCAGAATAACGTAACTAAATTGTTAAAAAAATATAATCTAACTCCTGCATTTTCCAACACTCATAAGTTACAACAACATCTTCAAACAAAGTTAGTTAACACAGACCCACTGAAAGAATCAGGTATTTACAGAATTAACTGTAATTCCTGCCCAAAATTATATATCGGCCAAACAAGAAGAAATATTCAAACCCGTTTCAAAGAACATTTAGCTCATGTAAAACTTCACAATGTAGATAAATCAGCATTAGCTCTACATCATTTAGATACCGGACATAATTTCAGCTTAGATAATGTAAAATTAATTAAAAAATGTAATAGCAAAAATTTAGACATGTGGGAAGCCATACATATGAAAAAATACAAAAATTACCTCCTTAACAATGACATTTCACCTATTAATAATAAACTTTTAAATTGTATACCTACAGTATCTAATAACTAATTTTCCTTTTCACGTTACTATATTGTTATTTAATAGAACCCGACATGCCAAACACAGTCAGATGTCTTGTTTTTCATAGGTAACGGTCTTTCCCATAATTTGTCCTTTCTTGTAATTTCAATAGATTTTAACAGGCACTATTACAATATACGACCAAACATTTTTTATTTTTATTTTTATATGCATGTTTTTTGACCATTTGTTGACCATTTATAATTGTAATTTTTACACCCCTAACCAAAAAAATAGATAGATATTTTTACTATACATGTATTTAAAAAATACTACTTTTAAATTTAGTAACTACTGATGATGTGTGCAGGGCACATGAAATGTACATATAGTTAATATAATATTGTTTGTGAAATATAAGGTGTTTTATTTAAGTTTAATAGTACATGTTAGTTGTTAGGAAAGAAACTACATCACGTCTACTACTCGAAGGTGTGTAAATAGTGCCGATTTGTTCCGTTACATTTGTGGCAGCTTCACCGTTCCCAGTCAAAGGGTAGCTATTACTGCTTTCATTAAGAAAATGTATTTGGATTATTTTGACGTAAAACTTGCTGAAATGGACAAGTCATGGCTTCCACATAATGTGTGTAAACCATGTGTGGAAAATTTGCGACAGCGGGGCAAGGGAAAACGCCAGAATTTAGTTTTTGGCGTTCCAATGATTTGGCATGAACCGAAAAAAACAGGTAGATGATTGCCATTTTAGTTCAGAATTCCGGTTATAATAAGAAGAATATAAAAATAAAATTGTATATTCAAATATCGACCCGCGATTTGACCAGTGTTTCATTCCTATAAAATACCAGTGCTAGTTTATAAAAGACTTCCTTCACATGAGTACTCGTATGCTGAAGACATGGCAGATGCTATTGAGGAGCAAGATTCAGGTGTAAATTGTGACTATGGAGATATAATTTCTAATGATGGATCACAACGTTTTATTCAAGCAGTATTGAATGTTTTAGTAAGGGATTTGAGCCTATCAAAGGAATCATCGGAACTGCTAGCTTCCCGATTAAGAACTTACTCGAGCAAAGTACGAAGATAACATATAATCGTAGCAGGGAAAGTGATATTGTGCAATATTTTAAAGAAGAATGTGAATTTGTTTATTGTAACAAAGTGCCAGGATTGCTAACTAAAATAGGCGTTGTACAATATGACCCAAGTAAGTGGCGTTTGTTTATCGACAGTTCCGGCAGAAGCCTCAAGTGTATCCTACTACGCAACGGGAATGTTGTCAGTTCAATTCCTATTGGATATTCCATTCAAATAAAGGAAACATATGACGACATTGAGAAGATTATAAAGTTACTAAAATATACAAATCATAACTGAGTCTTCTGTGTAGATCTCAAAATGGTAAACTTTTTACTTGACTTTCAAAGAGGATATACAAAATCCGTGCTTTTTGTGCCTCTGGGATAATCGAGCTAGAAATTAACACTGGATTCAGAAACATTGGCCTCCAAGAACATCTCTCTTCTTGAAGAAAAGAATATTATAAGTCAATCTTTAGTCAACAGTGAAAAAGTAATTTTTCCACCTCTTCACATCAAATTGGGTCTTATGAAAGAATATGTTAAAGCTCTAGATTGCAAGTTAACTGCTTTCAGTATATATGTGAAAAGTTTCCACGACTAAGTTTCGAAAAAAATAAAGCTCGGATATTTGATAGACCTCAAATTAAAGCTTTAATGAGAGACCCAAATTTCGTCAAACCTATGAACAAAGCTGAGAAAGAAGCCTGGACTTCATTCACGATGGTCGCGAACAATTGTCTTGGAAACAACAAAGCCTGCAATTATAAAGAACTAGTGCATTCATTGCTTAAAAGATTTCACCGCATAAGTTGAAACATGAGCATAGAGGTTCATTTCTTTCATAGTCATCTTGATAGGTTTCCCGAAAATGTAGGTGCCGTAAGCGATGAACAAGGCGAGAGATTTCATCAAGATATAAAAATAATGGAAACTCGATTCCAAGGAAAACGCGATCCACAAAAATGTTGACCGACTACTGTTGGAATGTTCAGAGGGACTACCAAACCTAAATATACTGCCGAAAGTCCTACAAACGAAAATTTATTCCCTGCCGATTGTTTTTCCTTTTACAAATACTCTTGTAATTTTTTAATGATTATTGTGTAAATACTTGCACTATACTCGTGACTAATATTGAATTGTAATAAAGAAATGAATTATTAAATTTTATACTTTCTTTATATGGTAACAGGTTCTGTGTAAGTAACTTAGTGCTTCTCCAAAGACCATAGTACTGTATAGAGTTTAATTTTTACGTGATACGTCAGCACTGACAAACACTAAATATGACAAAGCACCTGGATTCGACAGAATTTTTCTGTACTTAATTTTACGAGTACCGGCCTGTGCACCTCTGCTTTATATTGACCAATTCTTCTTATTTCCTCAACATGCACTTCATTATTAATGTTTACTCCAATTCTTTGTATTATATTTAGTACTTTTTGTTCTATTTCCAAGGGGTTTTCATTTTCTTGATCCTTTATTCCTTTCACCAGAAGGTTTCTTTTCCTAATTTCTCTTTCCAAAAAATCAATTCTTTCATCCTTGTTTTGTAATCTGTTCCTTCAATTTTGTATTTTCTTCCTTAGTTGATTTCATGTCCTGCATCACTTGCGCTAGTTTTCCATGCATTTCCTTTCTTTAAACTATTCCCTATTTCTTGGAACAGCTTTTCTATTCTGTGCATATCTGCCATAATTTCGTTTAATTTCCCTTTAGTACTTTTCCTAGATCCGGCTCTGTTCAACTATTTACATTCACGAACCTCTTATATGCGTTTTTGTTCTGCCTATCGCATGTATACTCGCAAAAAGCCGATCCCGGTCCACCCGTCGGAAAACAAAATAAGTAGAAATAAATAGAAATAAATCGAAAGAAATTATAGAAAAGCTCATCAGCACCATCACCTGACCAACGTGGACATCACTTAAATAGGCCCCATAAAATGACTAACGAAGTAGTAGACCACATCAAAGACCATAATTTTCAGTTGAGTCCTCCAATTACTCCCACAATAGTAATCCTTATAAAATGTATTTAGCACCTAATTTAAACATATCTATTATATACAGACTCTATTTAGAAAAATGTGAAAGCGAAAATAAGTCCGACAAATTTAAGATAAAGAAGACTTCATATGCAAATAAATTTTCCACTAAATTCAACTTGTCATTCAGTCACCCCAAGAGCGACAAGCAGTAAATGTTCTCCAGAGAATCTAATGAGAAGCATCGGGAAAACGTCAAAAGAGGCTTTGATTTATTAAAATCTGACCGGGAAATTGCTCACACACACGATAAGTTGTTTTATCTAAGACAGTTGTGGTTTTACAACTTGGGCATAAATTCCACTTCAACGGACGGAGAAAATCCATACATGCAAACGTGGACTGAAAGTAGCAGTTTGTGGAGTTTCATTCAAGACAGTGATCAAGTTAAAACTAGAAATCACTTACGTATATGGTCCGATGATTTATTTCTTCCAATTTTTAACAAAATGTTTAAATCTATTGAACATACATTCTCCGAGGTTGGACATACCTATTTAGATTCGGATAGGGATTTTGGCCGAATAGAAAAAGTTTTGCGGAAAACAGAAACGGTTTACACACCAAACCAATATAGAAATTTAATACAACAGGCACTCAAAAAAAGTTCTACGGATCATCTTTTTTATGATTCTGAAAAATTACCTGCAAATATGGGTCTAATAAACAGAAAAATGAATACTTTAAATTAAAAAGTTAACTTCCGAGAAACAGATAATTAAGATGAAGGCAATTAATAGCAGACATATATTAGACCATATATATAAACTTGCAGTAGATGATCTTACGGAAAAATATTGGATACATCATACAACCCCACCATTAGCCGAAGCTTATAGGAATACCGGTGAATATAGTAGATATATGCATATTAACCTTGGAACAAAATTAAATTATAGGAATACCGGTGAATATAGTAGATATATGCATATTAACCTTGGAACAAAAATTAAATTACTTTGAATATATGCAATCTATTAATGTAAATTACCCTCCATACGGCGAAAATACTCTATACAACTCTACTTTGTATAAAAGTATCCGCTCAGAAATTCCTGCAACGACGGTAATTTTTACTGATGCATCCAGATGCATCCCAGAAATGGATATGAAAAGAAGGTAAAATTACATAATAATGTATCCATGCTGATGTTGCTGTGAACGAAGAAACATCAACCAGACGGCGTGCCACGCAATTGGGCGTCAGCAGACGGACCCTACAGCGAATTTTAGTGAAAGACTTGCACATGTTCCCATACAAAGTGCAAACAGTGCATCAGTTAATGCCTGCTGACCTTCAGTCGCGTGTGAATTACTGTAGAGCCATCCTCAATCTCAACAACGAAGTGAACGATTTTCAGTCGAAAATCATCATGAGCGACGAGGCGCATTTTCATTTAAGCGGTTACGTCAATAAGCAAAATCTTCGTTTCTGGGGTACTGAAAATCCGCGTGTGATGCATGAAAAGCCGTTACATCCACTCAAGGCTACTGTGTGGTGCGGTGTTCACGCGGGAGGAGTGATTGGACCGTATTTTTTTGAGGACGCCATCGGCAATACGGTTACTGTTAATGGCGAACGCTACAGGGCCATGATAAACGACTTCTTACTGCCAGAATTGAATGAGCGGGGCTTGGTGAACATGTGGTTTCAACAAGACGGTGCAACCGCACACACAGCAGGAGCCACAATGGATATTGTGAAGGAAGCATTTCCTGGTCGCGTAATTTCCCGTTTTGGCGATTTGGCATGGCCAGCAAGATCGCCCGATTTAACCATCCCAGACTTCTTTCTTTGGGGCTTCTTGAAGTCGCGGGTTTATGCCAACAAGCCTCAGACAATCGCAGCCCTTAAGCAGAATATTCGACAGGAATGCGAACAGTTATCACCAGAAATCGTGCGGAAAGTTATGGAAGATGCGATAAAACGGGCACAAATGTGTATCAATACTGGCGGCAGCCACTTGGCGGATATCATATTTTACAATTAACACAAAAAATTGTAAAGGTCCAAATAAATATTTTCACCACTCAAAAAATTTTTTTTTAATTTACTAAAAAAGTTATTCAAAAACAAAATTGGATGATTAATTTTGCGCCACCTTGTACTACTTTCTCAAGGTGCGGCCCCGGTCTCATTATATTGTATTAGAATAACACGACCCCGGTCCACCTAATTGCATACACAAGGTTATGAATCATAGTTGCATACTTGCACATCTTGTTGATGTTTAAGTAGTACATGGCCGAAAGAAGAATCTTCCAATGTATATAAGACGTTCGATTAAAGAACAGAGAGATCAGTCTTAGTTAGACAATCAGTACGACTTGTGAATACGATATAGAACTCTCCTTTCGGCTACTGTCTTAATTTATTATGTATATAGAATATGTTATCTTGTTATAAGTGTTAACTAATTAATACAATGTTAAACCAACTTCGTACGCTTATTATTTAATTCATTCACGCTTCCACGAACATACATAACGATGTAGCCCGCAGGACCAGGCAACATCACAATACAACTCCGACTCTTGAAAATTCTCGAAACTCGACGTATAACATTAAAAAACACCACTCAACCTTTGATCTCGTATGGTGTTTCAGGCAATACGTCTCGTATAATCGAGTATTTTCAAGTGTCTTGTTGTATAATATATGAATATAAATCTAAAAAATTGTGAGTCAATTACGATGGGAAGCCCAACATTAAAAATCCCCTGAAAATAATATTAGGTGCCGCCTATAGATCAGAATGTCAATTAGAAATACCTGGATTGAATTTACATGCAAACATAAGCTGCAATATTTATGTTACATACGTCCTCCATTATCTAAAACTCTGAGCGACTTTGCCAAAAAATGTCACTATGGCATCGTTAGCACTAATAATTGCACGCACTGTAGGAGCTCTTCTCATAATATTCGTACGCATGAATGGAATGTGAAAGATGTTTAGATATCTTGAAGACATTGTGGGAATAGCAACAGATAAACTTGAAAGGAGATGAGGCTGGTCAATTTTGTTGTTAATAATGTCGTGTAAAAACGGTGTACTGACACGATCCCTGCGAGTGCCTAGGGAATCTATTGAGTGGAGCTCATATTCAATATTTCGTAGTGGGTAATAACCATTAAGTCTAAAAGACAGATATTTAAAAAAATTCCCTTGCACACGCTCAGTTAAATTTTGATATACGCCGTAGCAAGAGTACCAGATAATATTATCGTATTCAAGCTTACTGCGTTCGAATATATAAAATAATATTTTTAGTGATAACGTGCCGGTATATTCATACGACGCATGCATGATAAATCTACTACAAGCGTTAAAGATACGTTGTGCAAAAGATTGTCACGACTGTCAAATGAAGTAAATGAGGAAATACCCAAGTCCTTAACCACCTGTTTTCTTATGATAACCTCACTTTCATAAAGTAATCGACATGCACAACGCGAACTCTTTTACAACACAATTCACCAAAACTTCCAGGCTAGCAGAGCATCACTATCAATAACAAAATAATTTGATAAATTTCTAAATCATCTGCACTGAACAAGGAATAGAAATAATCAAGTCATTGATGAACACATTAAATAGAAGAGGGTGAATAAGTAATGTGGGTGAGTAAGTAAAATTCAGTCTTAGCTTCAAATAACTATACAACAATAATACAAGGACAGGGCTAATTCCAAATGAGGTCAACCTATACAAAAGCGTAAGGTGGTCGATTGTGTCAGATGCCCTGAAAAATGTGCAGATCACGTTCTGATGCAATTTCCTGTATTATTATTGCATGATTTGTGACAGTTGAATGTCCAGTTATAAAACCATGCCGCAATGGAGAAATGCCACGATGGAGAACCTTTGCGATATAGCACGCTTTCGTAGACTTTAAACAAGTTTGACGAAATGTAATTTCTAACATCAGTAGCATCACCCTTCTTAAGAAGTTGTATATTAGGGTGGGTCACTGATGTATGAGAAAAAATAAAAGTTCTCGAATCATATTCTAATAGCAATATTTTTTGGTCTTGCGTTAAAACAAATAAAAATTACTAAAAAAAAGTAAAAAAAAGTCACATCTTGAGCCCGCGCCGGAGCTCCTAAGAATTAAGTATTTTTGAAAAAAAAAGACATTTTTTAAATTTTAATATTTTATTTACTATCAATTATTATTAATTAAAACTGAAAACATTTTTAATTAAACTTAAAAAAAAATAAAGCTTTGGTTCTTATACAACATAAAACAATAAAATCACGAAATTATATTAGTTATTTTTTGGTCACAAAATCTTGCTTACTGTCAAATCTGGCCATCTCTAGTCTTGATTCAAGTTTCGTCTGTATTAAACATTCTCTTGATTTTTTATCGCATAGAGTCATGGATGCTTCTGACACTATTTTCACAGTTCGTTCCACCGCCTGAGTATGACATGGCAGCTTGGCAAAAATTAGATTGCTACTTACTTGACACTCAACTGCCGCATTTATTTCTTCAGTAGTGATGTTTCGAAGGATTGGTGGATCGAAAAACTTTTGATTCCAATTTATAACTTCAAAGTAGTTACTTGCGTCAAAATTGATAGTCGGGACCTCAAACACGCGAGGTTGCTTTCCAATATGAGGTGAGCTTCGTGCTTCTTGAATTCGTCTGGCTGCCAGTTCTCTCACTGTTTTATTTTCATTCAACAACATCGATAGAAGCAAGTTTTCTGGGTGAGCAAAATAGGCGTTACGTTGAATTACGGGATCTATTACTAGTTTTAACTCTGCAGGAAGGTATCGTGAGTTTGTTACCAATTTCCAAAAATTTTTAGACCCATGTTTGCAAGTTGGATTTGTTTTTATTTCAAACCATACTGGAGCATAAACTTTTACACAATACTCAGCTAATACTTTTAGCTGATATGACGGGTTTGATGTAGAAATATATAAACGTAAAATTCTATTTGCTTTTGTTAGCCATCGAGCATGGGATATTTTTCCTGGAGACCTGTTATCTAAGCCATCGTGGCAGTGTCCACTTATAGCAGATATAGTTATTTCATACAAATATTTTTGATCTGTACTTAAGCCCTCAAATTGTATTTCCGGAAGCTGGCCTTCAATTCTCTCGTACTTGACTATGGGTAGTTTTTCGCAGTTTTCTAATAAGTTGCCAATAGGACCAGCATGCAAATATGGTCCCTTGGTAACACCATCTAGTTTGTTAAATAGATGTTTTAATGGCAATTCGTTCAAATGTAGCATGCAAATATGTAATCCATTGCAGTGGGCACTGAAGTCTTTTTTCCAATACTCTTATTACTCCGTTAAATTTCCCAATGTTAGTGACTGTACCATCACAACCAATTGCCATCAAATTTTCTTTATAAATTTTTTGAGACGAAAGAAGGGCAATAATTGACATTTCAATACTTTTAGAAGTACTTCGATCCGGTGTTGCATAGCCAACATAAACTGAATCTGGCTCCTTAAGAACAGAATACATGTTCCTCAATCAATATTTGTCTGTATTTCTTAGCTCCCTTTTTAATAATATTAAGCGTCTTATCTTTTCGGCCGTCAAAGTATAAAGCTGGTAGGTCTAGCTGCTTCTGCTTTTGAATATATTCTTTACGTACTTTTTTTCTTTCCCGTCGTATTTTTGATTTATCAGTTGGTTCACTGCCAGGAGAGATATCTTGCAATACTGAAGAAGCACTAGTAGCTGCTGCTCTATCGGAAACACCGTAACGGTCACATGTTTTTGACAACATAGGCAAACTAAAATTTTTTTGGTTTTTTTCTTTTTTTCCGTCTGCCTTTGACGTGGAAGGTAAATTAAAAGAATCATCACAAGAAGAACTGGAATTACTTACAGATAACTCCAAGTCCTGCTGTTTTGAGTTAATTTTGTCGTGACTTTTATTTACGTTTTTTTCCGTCTTTGGTGCTCGGGCTGCTCTTTTTTGCAATTTAGTTTGTAAGAACTCGATCTATTCCTCCAATACGCATCTTTCTCGCCCCCCTTTGGTCACTCAAAAACTCCTGTTCTTCTTTGGGTACCTTATATTGCCTTGGACAGCAACAAAGCTCAATTTGTTTACATTTACAGGAACAAATATCAAACAAAACTCTGCTACGTCGGAGAAAATTTTCTTTCTGATAAACGGATATTTTTTTCAACGACTTTTTGAGATTTTTGCACTTTATATGATAACCGTTTATTAGTTGTATGACTCTTGTATTTGAAACTGTAGGAAGAGACGATTTTCTCCAAACACATTCTACCCTTTGAGCTACAAGTTTTGCAATATCTAAAAACGATGGTTCTTTGATAGTATTCCTCGTTATTTTTAGTTGCAACCTATTCCACTCATAGCATTTCATACCATCTTCGTAAGTTGGCAAAACGTTATCATTAATATCTTCTACATTTCCGAATATCGAGCAGAAATAACCTTGGCTTCTGGTTTCCATAATAACGATTAGAAGTTAAAACAGTTCAAATAAAAAAATAAACACACAACTTCACTGTCCGAGTAGTAAAACCAAACTGATCTTTTTATTATGTATTATTTTATATGTATTCTATCAAAAATATTTCCTGGAAGAAGATATACGTTTCAATGAATGAATTGCTTGTGTGTCTGATTTCTCGAGAACTTAAAAGTCGTTAGGATACAGTAATATGCTTTTCTGCAGTACAATGCTATGCTGTTATGTAAAAAAGGGATATGGTCGTTATATTCAAAATTTAACAAAATTGAAGATCAAAGCGCGGGCTCTTACACTAAAAATAAATTAATAATATTTTACAGGGGTCTAATGCAGACAAAAATACAAGATATTTACGCTATTAGAAGTCGATACGAGAAAAAAAAAATTTTTGACCCACCCTATTGTATATTGTGTATGTGTTGTATATTCTTGACACCTTCCAGCATGTTGAAAACTGGCGGTGTTTTTAAGGATAAATATATAAGTGAGCGATTGAGAGAAAATACAAGAACAATTTTTGATTACGAAACTGGGAATTTTGTGACCTTCAGCGGTGTCCCTGTCTTTTAGACTTCTAATAGCTATAGAAAGATCATCAGATGTGCAATAAGACATAATAAGTGAAGCCAGATTTGATTATACATCAGGGATATTGTGGATTTCCGCAGCAGGAAGATGTACTGATGTACAAATCTTTGCAAAACCATTAACAATTTCCTAATAGGTAGTAAACGTCTGATTTTTTTTTCATTGCTTTGAATTTAATTTTGTCTATTTTACTGACACCTCTTGCTTTTCGTAATATTTTCATCACGTATGCTGATACCAGCAGGTAACTAAATAAGTTTGTACGGTTTTTGATTGTAAAATATAAGAAACAACAATTCACAATTATTCATAGAAGTAATTACCGTCAGACTAAATGACCTTTTGCCAGCGTGACCCCAATTTCTGTATGCCGGTATTGTATAAAACAGTTGGTTACCATATTCTTTATTCCAATTTTTTAGAAATAATCTTTTTAAAAATGAAAGTTAAAAATATTTACTTTGTTAAAAGCAAAACTATGTATTAGAAAAGTTTTCGCAAAAATATCTGCAACAAATTATCAATTTTTCAAAATTTTAAATTAATTCTAGCGCATTTTCAAAGTTTCGTAAGTTTCATCTTCCATCCTTTTTCCATATTTAAGCGGATTCACTACGTATCATTGGTTACTAACTTTTAGTTTCGCCGATGAGACAACAGGCGGTGGAACCAGAAATAAATACACTTATGGTGGTCGTAATATATAGCAAACCGAATTTTCCACATTTAGCGAATTTAACGTTCGCGGTTTGAACACGAACGGCTTGTTTATTTACAGTCAAACTACTGTTGATGTCGCCCGTATAACACAGTTCCGGTTCGAGGAACTCCCAAACAAAGTCTCAATTCACCCAATGTCTCGGTCGAAGTGTCAAACTTATACTAATGCTATTAATGTCGCTCTTAACGGTGGTGTAAACGTGGTGTTTATACGAATAAATGCAATTAAATGGAATGAAAGCACTAAAATAGAAACAATAGAACGTTTCACGCGTTTATAGATTAGTGTGATTGTAAATAGAATGGGCTGACTGAGCTTCAATTAAAGATTTATTACAATTTCTATAATGTTTAGGCGTGGAAACAAGTAGATGAAGTACGTATATTGCGTTGGAGCGCTCTACTTCTAGCTAACAAAAAATATTTCCGAATCCTGAGACACCGATTTGAATGAAACTTGTGAGTTAAATAGGCTTATAAGAACTATGTAAAAAACTGTTTTCAGCCCGTTCGGTAAAAGCGTTTTAAAGGGTGGACGGTGAGCTTAATGTTTGGATTATTTTTCTAACTAAACAGTTAGCAGTATGAACGTTGGCTGTAATGTTCGTGGCAGGGCGCCATGTAATGTGGGGGCCTTAAGCCCTAAGGCAGAATCGCCTTACGTCTGGATCGTCCATGTAATGTGCGCCTTGCCAAAGTGTTACGCATACACATGACCGTATATCGAGTTATTACACCTGCACCCTTGGGGAAAAAGAAAAACCAACATAATATGCTTGGCTTTTCTTTTACCACGGATCTCTATCTCTATTTACATTTTTAATTCCTATATCAAAATATGACGTGCGTTACTTAAACATCATAGGGTTTCGTACAATAAAAGTTTTGTACAATGAAATTTGCTAAAATTAAAAAATGATTTGAAACCTGTTACATCAAATAGTACAAATAGTGATCAAATAGTACATGATAAATGGTACATCGTAAATCTTAAATTGTAAATCGTAACATGATAAATATTCTAATATAAATAGTAATAAATCGTAAAACTTTAAATGGTAAATGATAATTTTCAAAGGTAATGCTAAATAGTAAGTTTTTACATTGTAGATGATAAAAAATAATTGGGCCTTTGTACACTGTCTCAATGTTGTTAATCTGTTCGCTTTCTTAAATTTTATTTCTATATCATGTGTAACTTATATAGAATAATTGCCTTGTTTCGCAGTTTGCCATTCTTGTCTTTTTGTTTTTCGCGTTTGGTTCTTGTTTCCGATTCCTCCTGCTTGATCTTGTGTTTTCAATTCTTGTGCTTGATTGTTTGTTTCCAATTCTTTGTGCTCCCTTTTTAACCATACTTATTTTAACATAATTCGACTCTCTATTTTTCTGTTTCCCTCCATGGGAAAAATTACTTTGGAAATCACTCTTTCGTGTATTTCCCTGGACAACACATATTCCGTGTCTGTCATGTTCCTGCGCAGAACTATTCTTGTGAAGCTTATTCTGACGACAGTAAGGTGGCACGTACTGCTGATCCCTTATACTGTAAGCCTTTTCTTCAATACAGAAAAACTAGTTAACAAAACACACCTTTGTTATAACTGTTTTCTCTTAAAAAAAAATTATGAGAGCGTTTTTCGTCGTGTCAGACCATTTCCTGGAAGCGCATGCTTGCTTCCTCACGACCTAGGGGCGAATTGGAGCCTTCTTTACCTTTCTTCTACTCTTGAAGTTCGTCTGATTCGGTTGGTTATCGTTTTCGCCAGTTCCATACCTCTAAGATGATCAGTCCTGAGGTTGGTGGAAACTGCACTGCTGTTGGTCTCGTAAAGGTACAATCGATAGGTCTCTGTCGTCTATGGAGCTCCTGACGTGATTAGGATACTATCGGTTGTCCAGTTATTAACCATTACATCATTGGAATCAACTTCTAAGGCGTTTGTGAAAAAATTTTCGGAAATCTTGCAAATAAAATTAATATACTACTCCTCGTATATTCATCTTTAATTTAATATTATTCTCTTTTGTTTGCGAAAACTTATTGAATGTGTCAGCAATAACTTCTGTTCAATATCGCGAACTATACTCATTCAGACATAAATGATATTTTGCAATTTTTATGAATTTGGCATCGAGGATTTCTAAACTGATTTGTAAGTACAAACATATTTTTAATTCGATGTTTATTTATTCGCGGCTAGTTTAAATACACATGTTATTGTTTATCTGTTTGTTCAATAAACAATATGACATATAATACTCATGTGTAGCGCCTATTAAAAAAAATACAAGCGAATGCATTTTATATATGCATTTTTAACGTAAATGAACTTGTGAAAAATATAACATGTTTTTCTTTCTGTTTTTATGTAGGCGGTTTATCTTTAAATAAAAAATGTATGAACTTCTGCGTTAATAACAAAATTGCGACAGGTTTACATTCGAATTTCTCGGCCGTGATGTAGTATTTCTAAATTACATCGTATAATCATGTCTGACCTTTAAATATAGAATGCTTTGCTACGCTGCATTATGTCTGCGTAGACAGAAATAAATAATACACATATTGTGTATATGCATTCAACTAATATTATTATTACAATACAAACAAACATTTTAACTAACGAATTGTACACAGTTTATGTATGCGAAATTCACTTTTCCACTGTAATTGTCTGTACGTGAATTTATTCCTAAAAAAAAAAATATACCTGCATGTTTCTTCTCTTGAAGCGGTACAGAGCTTCTGTGGGCTGACCTGATGAGTGGCTTAAGCTTGCTCTTGGCGATGGAGATGATTTCTTCCATTCGCGTAGTCCGTTTTCTTTGCTGGCTCGTTCCGGGTTCCTACTATTTCCCTGCAGTCTTAAACGACTGGCAGAATGGTCCTATGCCGTAGGTAGGCAGAATCGCCATGTAAGGTCCCGTAGGTAGGCTGGATGAAGGTAGGCAGGAATCGCCATGTAAGGTCCCGTCGGTAGGCTGGATGAAGGTAGGCAGGAATCGCCATGTAATGTTCGTGGCAGGGCGCCATGTAATGTGGGGGCCTTAAGCCCTAAGGCAGAATCGCCTTACGTCTGGATCGTCCATGTAATGTGCGCTTACGGTTTTAAGCAACTAGCAGTGATCGCCATGTAAAGTCCTATGTAACTTGAGGATCGTTATGTAATGTGGGCCGTTTGCGCGGCCACATTGTTGTGCAGGTTCGAGGCTGAGCGGAGAATTAAATGATACACATTCGAAGTTCGGTTTACATACTATAATTAATCAACGCTTATAAAATGAATAACAATACTATTTACAAGATATACACATTATACTTAGTTCAACTAAGACAGGGTAGAACGTGGTTATTAAGATGTACCCACAGTTCGTACCACTGACTGGTTGTTACTATCTCTATGACTTAAACTATCGCCTATATATATCAGAGAAAGATCCTTGTCTTACTTACAAGTTGTTTCTAGAACAAATGCACAACCCTGATGCATAGTCTTGTGTATGCAACAAATGCGGAGTCAGGTCGTGTTTGGATAACACGTTAATGTTTTGTATTACAGGCGAGGCTGTCGCCTTGCCAAAGTGTTACGCATACACATGACCGTATATCGAGTTATTACATGGCTAACATTAAGCAAAAAGCGGCTAATTGTACAAAAACATTCCTCGAGGAAAAATGTGGACAATGCTACTGTTTGGCGAGTTTTGAGAACTAATCTCCAGTACCCTTACCACCTGCCAAAGGTTTAAGTTTTACAAGATAATGCCTCTGCCCATTTCGCACGTTGTTAGACAGATTGCAAATAATCCAAATTTTTCTTATCTATTCCTTTCACTCATGCTACCGTTTGGCGAGTCTTGAGGACTAATCTCCAGTACCCTTACCACCTGCCAAAGGTTTAAGTTTTACAAGATAATGCCTCTGCCCATTTCGCACGTTGTTAGACAGATTGCAAATAATCCAAATTTTTCTTATCTATTCCTTTCACTCATGCTACCGTTTGGCGAGTTTTGAGAACTAATCTCCAGTACCCTTACCACCTGCCAAAGGTTTAAGTTTTACAAGATAATGCCTGCCCATTTCGCACGTTGTTAGACAGATTGAAAATAATCCAAATTTTTCTTATCTATTCCTTTCACTCATGCTACCGTTTGGCGAGCCTTGAAGACTAATCTCCAGTACCATTACCACCTGCCAAGGATTTAAGTTTTAAAAGATAATGCCCAACGTCTAGCATTTCGCGCGTTATTAGACAGATTGCAAATAATCCAAATTTTTCTTATGTATTCCATTCACTCATTCAATAGAAGCAGAAGTTTAAACATACATAACATGCATGTGAAGAATTCACATGTCACTATACTATCCAGTTATCAGTACGAATCTTCTGTTAATGTGTGGGCTTGGTGAAGTCAAAGAACGACTCAGAAGTCATGAAGAAGTATGGGATTTATTTAACAATTTACATTAAGATCGGCAATCAATGTCATGAACTGTCGTTGGTAAAATTTTGGGAAAGTATAACTTGTCCGGAAATGTTAGAAATTTACCGCAAAGTGGACGTCCAAAAGTGTCAACTAATGAAGTTATTCCTCAAGATATTGCTATAGCATTAGAAGAATTACCACGAACTTCTACTACATCCGTCACCCTAAACTATGATGTAAGTTGCCGATCAGTAGCCAAAATATTGGCGCAAGAAAAATATCATCTGTATAAACCACATTCAGTGCCAGAATTATTGGTAGGGAATTATGATCGTAGAATTGAATTTTGCGAAAGAGTGATGACTAAAGGGCGGATTATATGCAGTTTGCATAAATTTGCATATTTGCATAATATATGCATTTTGTATATTATTTGCATATTTTGTAGTAATTCAGCATTTTTGCATATTTTAAGTATCCGAGTTCAATATTTTAAATGCTCTCTACTGCACGTCTTCGGCACTTATCAAAAAACAGGCAGTAAAATGAATGTTTTTTTGGTATGTCGTTTAGATGTCAGTCTGACAACGACAAAAAAGGTCATATGATCATGAACGATTTACGCTGGATTTTTCACTTTTTTGTTTTGTTGAAAGGAATACTCGCATGTAAATATGTATACGGATTTATTTACTACGAGATTAATACACTTGATACAGGAGACACATAACAATTGCTATGTTATTTCTCGTTTGTACGTTAAAGACCAAGACATGTTATGTCTTGCCTTGGTGAACTTTTCGAATGCCTTTTTCTTACATTATTTTGTTTGGGTGAAAATGGTCCCCACCCTTGTGAAAGGGGGTTGGGGTAAATAACGGTTCATACTAGATATTGCAACAATATCTCTCAGATGCATTGATTACGTATTTGTGGAACTTCCAAACTTAAATTGAGAATAAATGATTATTGCAATATCTTTACAAAGTATAATAACATGACCGTAATAAAATGTATCGATACAAACAATTTCTCTTATGACCCATGGTTATAATACGCATTTATTTTATGGCAATAAGCGGCTCGGACTTTCAAAGTAAGCTACATAAATTCCCATCTGCTAAGTTTAGGGGATAATTACCTTCGAAGGTTTTGTAGTATAAACGCTGAAATATAAATATTAACGAGATTTGCATATCTTATTCTAAAATAATTCTAGTTAAATGCTTTTGTGCACAGCGGTTGATATTATATGGATATGTATACGAATATACAGGTGCGTCCAAAAGAAACATACATTAAATCATATGATAGTAATAAAGAAAAACTAAAAGTAAAGAAAAATAAGATAGAAACAAAACCTTATTATAAATATTTCTGGGAAACCGGAACAGATCAAGTTAATAGCAAACAGTACGTTTAAAAGGTTGTAGACTCAAAAAATTCAGATGTTGCGATAATTATTTTGCGGAGTGAATTTTTTATGGTGCACTTTAGAAATAAATTATAAAATATGAACAAATATGCAATTTTATATGAAATATGCTCAAAGCAGCATTTATATGCAAGATATGCAAAACAAAAGTAGTCGCAAATGTTTTCTTTTTACGCGATCCGTATAAATCTGCAAGATTTTTGGTATATCATAAATAAAAGATTTTACATTTTTATATAATCCCAGGTTTGCTCATGATTTTCTAAAATATACTCATCTCATAATGTTACAAGATGTTCCATTGAATTTCAAGAGGATCAATAATTTGCAATCTGTAAATACGAGGGCGGATTGATAAATAAGGCCTACAGCTTTATAAAATAAGAATAAGAAAAGACGAGGTAATGAAACCAGTTTAAAATTAAGTAAATTATTTTTTTAGTAACTTAAAAAAAGTATACACATTGAGTGTATACGTGGACGCTGTGTAAAGTTGTTGCGTAAGCAGTTGTGTTACCTTTACTATGCCCCATGTGTGACACCTTGATAAGTCGTTTTACCTACTGATGATGACAACTTAGTTGTCGAAATACGTATTTAGGATACGATTAATAATTGAGGCAAGGGGTTATATATCTTTTTCTTAAGTTTTTACTTAACCACAGTCTCCAAAGAAGGACTTTTTATTTTTTTAGTGACACATATTTTTCCAAACGCTGAATTCCTCCTTCGTTCCGTCCATGAAAAAACGGTCCGAAACAAATGTGAATTTCAGGCTCGTCACTATCTTCACCATTTTATCGCTGCAATGAGGTCTGAAGTTGTCTGCAAGAAAAAGTTTGTTCTTTCTGGCCTTACTTTGCGGCTACGATTCTTTAGCGATTGTCAAGTTTGGTGAATTTATTGTTAACCCTACGAGGTTCAACCAGGTCTGTGCAGACCTTTTGCATAAAAATGTGTGTATAACTCTTTTGCTTTATGTGTTAGAGATAAGCCCGTCCATGACTTCTTAGAAACTGCTACGGAGAACACAATAAGTATGGAATTATACCACTTATGTGGTTATTTTCGGTTTTATTCCTGTTTACAAGCGAAATGGTTCATACATACCAAGCAGGTCTGTGCAGACCTAGCTGTGTGTGTAACGGCTTTTATTTTAAAAAGAAGACAGGCAATTTGCCAGTACAGCAGCAGTGTTTGTTGTGTAAAGATCTGAGCGTTTTAGTTTGAAGTGAGTTTATTTGGGGGTTTTCCCAAAAATATATATATAATATATATATATATATATATATATATAATAATAATATAATATATATATATATATATATATATATATATATATATATATATAATAAATATAAATTGGCAATTACTTCCCTTTGGTTACATGTAGCAAAATTACTTCAGCATCTATTATCGATGATGATATAATGGACGTGGTGAATTGCACCAGAAGATATCAAAATTTATCGGAAGAAGAGAGGAATCAAATGGATAACAAGTTAGCCAAATGGATGACTGGTGCGGATGAAGAGGCCGGGGAACTCAATCCATTCGAAGGCGACGACGACATTACGGACCCTGATTATGTTCCACTGTTAGAAGATGCGGCTTCTGATGCTGAGGCAGACATCGTTATAGAAACCGAGAGCACATATGACGATGATGAGGATTTAGAAGATTTCTATGAAGGCGCTACAGCTGCCACCGACGCTCTTGAATTCGTCGATATGGAAATGGAGCCCCGTTCAGCGAACTCGGTTATCAAATACCGTTCAAAAGATGGTAAAATTTGGTCAAGTGCTCCACCGGGTACAGGTAGGCTTCGTGCTCATAACTGCGCCACTATGGGTCGTGAAAGCCCGGCTCCAGGGATTATGCGAAACCCAGTTTCAATATTTAAGTCACTAATAACACCTTAAATCGTAAGTATAATTGTACGTGAAACAAACCGGAAACCCCAGGAGCTATGCCGTCTATGGTGTGTCAATAATCCTGACAAGACACCGCGGTTATGGACGAAACCTGTAGCGGAAAATGAAATATACGCATTTTTTGGTTTAACCTTGTTTGCTGGCATTTTCGGGTCAAATAGTCAGCCTGCTCTTGAGTTGTGGGGCAACAACGGAAACCCTATCTATAAGGCGACGATGTCTGCTCACCGATATAAAACTAGTTTACTATATATTCGATTCGACAACGGCAACACTAGAACTGCTCGGCTATTAGAAAGCAAATCAGCCGCTATCGACGACGTTTGGAATATGCTCATGAGCAATTTAGAGCGTTTATATGTTCCAGGTGCCCAGATAACTATTGATGAGCAATTGTTCCCGTACCGAGGCCGTACGCGCTTCACTCAATATATACCGTTAAAACCAGTTAAATACGGAATTAAAATCTTTTTTTCCAATTACCCACTTAAGGGATTGATATATGTTGGAAAATAGGCAAATGTAGCGCGTGCGGTAAATTAAGGCGAGAACATCGTTCTAAAATTGGTCGACAAGTACGCCGGTTCTGGACGAACAGTATATGCCGATAATTTCTTCTCTTCTTATGATTTGGCTGCTGTTTTGATGACGAAAAGGTTGGCGTATGTAGGAACCATGCGCAAGAACAAAGCCTGTATACCGAAGGAGATATTGGATCCAAAACGCGATGTATTAAGCACATTATTCGGTTACAACAATAATAATATTGCGCTTTGCTCATACGTGCCAAAAAAGAAAAAAGTTGTGGTTCTCATTTCGACCGAACATTACAATCCCGACGTCGACTCATCAAAGCCATCGCAAAAGCCATTTCAAATTTTAGATTATAATAAGTATAAATCTGGAGTCGACACCATGGATCAGATGCTTGGTAGTTATACGTGCAAAAGGGGCACAAACCGATGGCCGTTAGCTCTGTTCTATAACATGTTGGACGTGGCGGGCTTGGCTGCATTTGTTATTCATGAAAAATTGGGTCATGTCAAGAGGAACGATCGAAAATGTATCTCCCTTATGGAATTGGCACAACAGCTAGTTGTCCCACATATGGAGCAAAGAGCAACGAATCCCATTGTACGAGGTATTCAACACGTCAAACACGCAATGGCATTATTCGGTGTAGAGGTAAGCATTTCATTTACACATACATTCAATTCAAATTATGAAAAAAAATTTCAATTTTTTTTTGTAGGTAGCGACAGGCCCACCGATAGACGATCAACCAATTCATGCCATTTCATCTGCAACTCGACCATCGTGCTCGCTGTGCTATAAGTCTGATAAAAAGCAGCGAAAAACTCGGTTCCATTGCATGTATTGCAAGAAACCGGTATTTCTACAACATTCACATGCCAAATACGCGTGCCTTGAATGCCGTGCCTAACTTTTATTTGATTACCTATGATAAATAAAATATGATATATTGTTACCCAAAATATATAAAGATATGTTTTTATGTTTAATTCATATTTTTCCTACCATTAAACACATTTACATACATTTTTGATACACCTGCCTATATATTAACATATAAATTCCATGTAGGTCTGCGCAGACCTAGTTGTACCAGTTAGCGCCCAAAAACCCTTGAACCTCGTAGGGTTAATTTCTTCGGTAGATATTTGGTATGAATGTTTTGCTTTGAATCCTGAAAATGGTGACCAAGACTTTCTAAGCTGATGGAACACTTTTGAATTTTCGCACACGTGGAGAATCAGGACGAAAATATTCTATTGACTGCAGCTTGTTTTCAGGGTTATACGAAGGGAACACTGAAAAAATCTGCAATGACCAAAATTTCACAGCTGGACGAAACTTAAGAGAGACTGACAATAACATAATTATTGTTTCTGCTTTTGTGGGTCAGCTTTAAAAATTCGCCTCTGATACTTTTTATAATATAGTCTGTCGCACAGTGGCGTGACAAAAATTTTTTTAAATATCTTTCTCATTTTTTCTCCTTTATGAGAAGGAATGTTGGGGAAGTGCTTTTGGTTCATATTCTATATAATTACATCATTCCATTTTTCATACGTTGTCGTTTTATTTTCAGAACATCCAGTATTTTAATTTTATAAACGCACATATTGAAGAAAACATAGTAATCACTGCAATTATTTCAGAATATTTAACGAACGCTTTAACGTAGAGTGGTAAGTAATTGTATCTATAAAAAATATCTATAATTCTCTACATTACTTGACACAGTATCATTTCAATGATTAGTTGCCGTTCCTATTAATGCGTTAAATGTAAATATATTCTACTCATATCTAACTAAATAATGTAAATACAATGATCATAATGTACTAATAATCTACTTTAATTAAGCATGGAAATACATATAATACACGCATATTATTTTCGATAATCTACCTTTAATTCATTCATTGGAAACAAACAAATTAGTAAAAGATATCATTAAAGAGCTTTTACCGATAGAGTAGCTATCAGAGTATCTGCCTCAAAATAAAATAATATTGTATTATAAATGAATGGAAGAAGTAATCGATGCATTTCAGAAATAATGTGGCATGATTTATTTTATGGGATTCTGGTAAAGTAATAGGTAGTTTTGAGTGCATTATTTACACAAAATTTCCTGCATATTTTATTTTTACTAACACCGCTAGGTAAAAATATATAATATTGTAAACGTTGATGTCAAAAAAATTAAAAGAATAGGCACAAAAGATTTTAATTTAAAATTATGTTCAATTAGCCTTTTGAGGTACCATAAGGAATTATTGTTACACAAATTCTAGTTGTTCAGATACCCGGGAATTATACTGGGAGAGCCGATATTACAAATGCTGGCGAACAGAAGTATTGTATCGAGATAAGGGTCAGAAACTGCGTACGGCAGATTAGTGAATTTTTGAACGTTAAATAAATTTGGTTCCTGCAAAATGAGGCTCTGCTGGAAGCCGAAATACCCACCGGCAGTGAGTGAAGCATTTTCTTTCTTATTTTTTGTTCCTCTAATTATTTCCAGCCCACTTGAATTAACCAATCATACTTGAACATATTTGTTGGTGGTACCTGGGATTATGTTTACAGCTAAGCTGAACATATCTATACCGACTAGGTATTAGCAGACAAAAGACCGCTCGAGCAGTTAAAATGCCGGTGCCTGACTCACGAATGGATCACAATCCAATCGGGGCACATGGAGGAAGTTATCATTAACCCTGGAGAAATAGTCGACACTTTTCCAGGATGAATTGTTTGCAGTCGCAGCCTGTGCCGAGAAAATTCTGGAAGCCGGCTGCACAAATAAAAAAAATTAACATAACAACTGATAGTCAGGCGGTTATTAAAGCCATTATGAACCCATCTACCAAGTCTAAACTTAGTGAAGTATTGTAAACAGATCCTCAATAGACTGGCACAATACTGTGTCACTAAGTGCCAGGACAAGAGGAGATGAGAGGCAATTATATGGCCGATGAACTGGGCAAGGAAGGCTCTAAGAGGAACTTTATATGACCAGGACCGGTATGTCGAATCACCAAGGATTCCGCTAAAAGGGAGATCTGGTAATGGCTAGAAAGAGAATATAAAAATAAATGTTGGGTAACGGAAGGTTAACTCTATACTAAGACAATACTAGAGAAGAGAAAATATTATAATGACAATGTCACTGAAGCATCGTTAATACAAGTATGGTGAAGTCGAAAGAAAGTATCCAGAAAAATAAAGGTAAAACGTATATGTTTCATTTCAACTCTAACTTCTTGTCAAATCATACTTGTAAACAGGTGGGTTACCAGAAAGAAAATTATGCTTGGGGAGTGTGATAGCCGAATAAGACGGTGTAACGAAGTACATCAATTCAAGGATATCGAAGGCTCTTATGCATTTACCCTATAAATGCATAATGAAAGTTTGGAAATCGATTAGCATCACTAATAGGATAAAGATTAAAGTTTTCAATGCCACAGTTAAACCCATATTATTGTACAGTTCTGAGTCATGGGCTTAACTAATACAAACAAGCAAATATTGTAAAGCTTTGTGAATAGATGTATCCGGAATATACTGAAAATATGGTGGCCCATCCGAAGTACGAATTAAGAATTATGGGATCGTACGGGAGAAGAAGGGATCGAAGTACAAATTAAAAGAAGAAAGTTTGGATGGCCTGGTCATACTTTAAGAAATCCGATAATAGAAATTTGTAGAAGAGCATCAGAAAGGCAGCTCCAACGACGGAGGAAAGCAGGACGCCCGAAAATAACATGAAGAAGAACATTACAAGAAGAGACCAATATATCAGCGGCAAGATTGGGATATATAGGCGGAAATAAACAAGAATGGAGAAAAATAATTTCTTCCCTTGTCCCAGGGTCTTACTACTACTATTATGGGGACTTCATACCATGCAGGTTCAGAACTTCTAGCCTTGTACTTCATTAATACTGTTCCCATGAGTAACAACGGAAATAACAGTCCATCCGAGCTGAGCCCAGTTTGAACGGATAGGCTTAATAAAATGGGGCCTCGTCTCGTATCACCCCCCCCCCCCACCAATGTGTGAAAAACTACACATCCCAATGACCCCGCAAGTTTCGGCATATTACCATGCATCTTAGTTTGGTTGTCGAAATATTTTGTGAGGTTGAAGATATATTGGTGGGTGATATCGAATGTTCGTCTAATTCTGCGTGAATTTCGCTTGATAGGCAATCCAACAATTCTGGAACATCTGCAATATCCTCCACTCCAGGAGCAGTCATGGATAATGTGGGCATGATCTTCGTGCCACACCCAGATAAAACACCCTCCTTTAAATTTTTGCTGTATACATCTACTAAAATATCTTTCATTTTGCTCGGAAGTAATGTCCGGCAAACGTCATGAATAAGTTTTTTTTCCTTTAAGAGCTCCACAAACTTCTCGAACGAAATTTCTGATCCGACGTCTATTTTCACGTCCTTCATCTCCTTCGAGATCTTCCGCAGTGGCATCAAGCAGTTCTTGCAAATCCGCTTGCCAGTGAGGTATTGGTCCTTCACACAATGGGATATTGACATTTGCAACCACATTATTAGTAGACGTACTTGGAAGGGATCCATCCAAATCAATTCGATTAAGTTCAGAAGACACTCCTGTTGACAACTCTCTGTAGCTTCGACACCAATCTCTATCAGTGGTAGTGGAACTTGCTGCTCCATTATTTTCTGAAGGTATCTTAATAAAAACAATTACAATTAGAATTTAACATTAAAAATTTAATGTTGCTGAATGGGTCTCCCAATCTTGTAGATTCATGCTT
Source organism: Melolontha melolontha (assembly GCA_935421215.2). Classification (NCBI taxonomy): domain Eukaryota; kingdom Metazoa; phylum Arthropoda; class Insecta; order Coleoptera; family Scarabaeidae; genus Melolontha; species Melolontha melolontha. The sequence continues at coordinate 14,943,880 of OW285235.1, forward strand.
CTACACCTCGATTGACTGCTGATTACCATAGGAGGGAGACTCATTTCAGCCATTATCAATTCATTTAAGATACACGTATGATTTATACTTGACGGGTATAAACACCAGCTACAATGTGTATGCATTAGCTTATGTTCATGAATATACCAAAAGGTAATATCATAATAGTTCATGGTTAATTTACGAAATTTTGGCAAACAATTTTGACAAGATATTGCACATTTTTGATCAATTGTATCATATATAAATATAAATTGAGAGCAAGTAAAGTCATAATTATAGTGACTAGAAGCAACATACAAAGGACGGAATGCCCAATTTGGAAATGTTTCTATTACATGTCCATCAAAGCTAAACCTACTAATATTAGCACTGCCTTCCGGGGCTAATTGTTTGAATTTTAATAAACGATGTTTCACTGAATCCAAACTACTCACATTTAGACGACAATAATCATCGGACTCATCGTAATAACCGTCAGGATCTAATTGAAACACTTCCGTAGTACTTGCTTCACTTAAATTTTGTTCAACAGTAGGTTCTCTAATAGGTATTTCTTGATTGAAATGTACGTCAGACATGATAGCTGGTGTTTCTTACCTGTTTCTAAGTATAACACAAAGTGTAGTTGATGATACTGAATGCGCTTTTATATCTAGAAATCGAAGCCGCCGCTTTTAACCTATTAAACTAATTTGCATGCGAAGCGAGAGAAAGGTAAGTTATCTAAAACCTTTGGTTTTTATCCACAGCGGCGGCAGCGGCGGGGAGTGTAAGCGGGGGGTGAAGGGTGAGGGGGCAATCGATCGAATCGACACGACTACGTCATGTGTCCTGATTCATGATCATGATTGCCCCCTCACTCTTCACCCCCCCCCTCGCTTACAATTTCCTGCACTCATATACTGCCTGTGAGATCCTAAAGGCGTCCAATGCAGTAATAAGACATTTAGTTTACGAATTAGACGACACGACGCGTCTTCTTAACTGGTCAACTGGTATATATGTTCGATCCATATAAATTTAATTTGTATTTCAGTTTTATTTGCCTATCTATAATCGAGTAGATTGTTGCATTTATTTTACGTATTAAATCATAGGTTTTAATTTTATACTATTTGTAAAATGTAAAGTGTATAGGTCTCGGAGTTTCCCAAATATCTAAATTGTTAATTATCTAAGTAGTCAGGTATTATATTGCTTATGCATTGTCTTGTTTCCTACGGTCATAAAACTCTTTATTCAATAACCTTTTATAACCTTCTTGTAAATTCATTCATTTGCAGATGTAAACCTATATAATTGCATAGGTTTTATTGTTATATTTCATTTATTGTATTTAATATATTGAATGTTACAATGTATTCATATTTTTACGATAAGGTTTAGAGATTACGGTTCAATTGCATTTTTCCTGTATTCTGTATACTATTCTTTATCTTTAGCCCACTGCCTGTTTATTGTAATTTATGTACTCGGTATATTGCCATTCAATACTTGTAAGAACTGTATTGTCTGTATTTAGTATTTAATATTTATTTCATTTGCCAGTATTACAAGTAAGGGTTCATGTGCATATTGTTTATTTTAATCCATTAATGACGTTGGTAAACTACATTATATACATTTCCTTGAAGAAGGGTTAAATTTTTGCATCGAAATTTCATTATAATTATTTAGTTGTTTTCTCCCTCCCTCGTAACTGGCGGGGACAAAATTTTCATTTTAAAAATAAGTAAAAACAATAATCAGTTCCAACCCAGATCTCAACGATCTCACTACAAGAATATAATGCATTAGCCAGTTTCTCGGTCTTTACTATTTAGACCAGATTTGTACATTTATATTAAGTTTAATGGAAATCCAATATTCAATTTATTAATAATTATCTTGTAAATATATTAGTGTTAATTCAAACTAGTGCATTATTCAAACCAGGCGCGGCTCGTAATGACGTATTTGGGAGTGCAAGTACAATGATGCGAGTGCCTCGTGTGTTTTCGGTGTTTACTAAGAAAACGTTACAGTTAGTACACGAGAATACACGAAGCACTCGCATTATTGTACTTGCACTCCCAAATACGGCATCACGAGCCACGCCTGATTCAAACACATTCCGAAAATTCCTTCAAACCAGGAGGAGTAACAATATCTGTTTACTCTAAATGTGAGGGCTTAACTTGCTGCAGACCTGCAATTTGGTTTGTCTATTCACAAATAGTGTCGTTATTTTAGAAAACTGCTGCAGATAATATGGGAGAATCATTATGAAGGCTCTAATTTTCTTTATTTTTAAAACTAGATGGTAACTATTTTCTCTTCGCTAACCATATTCTAAACATAGAATTAGAGTACACGACAATAGTTTAAATACACATAATTAGAACACGAAAAGCAAATTTAATATTGAATTTTAAGCCATTTAAATATACTATGTTGATTCAATCGGAAAATATACCCGGATAGTTGTAATTCACCGCGACATACTAGTACGTGATACGGCTATATTATACACCTTTATTACCGTTATTTAGAAAACTAGCACGTAATTTAGGAATAAATTGCGAGGTCTATTTAGACAAATAGATAATATCTTTTACAAACTGATAGTTATAATAAGTACCCAAGAAAAAAAATTTAATTACCTCCCATAACTTTGATCTGTGAAATTTTTCTAGTATAAAAATATAAAAATTAATAACAAAACATTCAAAGCGTTGAATTTATTACAAGGTAACACAATAAGTGCTATTTACGTGAAGTTATTTTACATAATAGGAGCTCTTAAGGGCGATTCGTATAGTAAGTTCCGTTTGGTTATTAAAAAAAAAACAATTCATGAAGAGGTGTTTATTATATACGAGGGATGTCCGGTTACTAATGTAGATTAATGAATTACAGACAGACTATTTTATTTATAGAAATCAAACATACACTAAGTAAAAGCGTGAAGTGTTAGCTACTTTTCAACATAATCGCCGCCAATGTTAAGGCACTTATCCCAGCGAGGCACAAGCTTCTGTACACCGTCTTCGTAAAAAGTGCGATCAAAATTCCTAAAATATTGCCGTACTGTGTCTTGAAGTTCGTCGTCGTCTTCAATCTTTTACCCGACAAATGAGCTTTCAACGGCCCAAACAAATGAAAATCAGAAGCAGCCAGAAGTGGACTATGGGGCGGATGGACAATAGCTTCCCAATTGTGTTTCTAAAGCCAGGCCTTCGTCTGATTTGAGGTTTTGCATTTTCATGCAACAACCTGATTCCTTTCGTCAATCTTCCTCTTCGTTTCTGTCGAATGACTAGGTATAGTTTGTCGAGAGTTTTACAACAAATATCGCTGCTTATTGTCGCTTTCGGTGGTAAAAACTCTATGAGCAAAATGCCTAGCATATACCAGGACATAGTTACCATTGTCTTTTTTGCAAACTGATGAACTTTGAATATTTTCGTGTTGGTGAACTCGGATGCTTCCACGTCATCAAGTCTTTTTTTTTATTCGGGGGTATGGTGGTATACCCACGTCTTGTCTCCTGTAACTATAGACTCTAGAAATCGGTTATCCTGACGATAGCGTGTTAAAAGTTCTATAGCCGTCGCCATTCTTTGCATTTTGTGTTGGTCGGTCACCAGTTTTGGTACCCATCTCGCGGACAATTTTCGATAGCGTAATTCAGATACGATTTCATGAACAGAGCATTTAGGAATGCCGGTCATTAGAGAAATTTCCCTTATTTTCAACCGATGATGTTCTCGAATCAGCGTATCGATCTTTAATTAATTCTCATCCGTTTTCGTTATTAATATTTTTTTTCCACACACCTTCGGGATCATCGCTCAGAGCTGTGCGTCCACTTTGAACTATTTACACCAAACATTAACTTGTTTTGGGCTCATAACGCCTTCTCCGTAAGTCTTCAGTATTTTTTTTAATGAATTTCGGTAGGTGTTTCATTATTTGCAATGCCCGCTCGCACTTCAAACTTTGAGTATGTTTCGATCGGAACTGAGATTGTATGGCTGTCACTGCACACGTTGTACTGAACCTAAGGCAATGACAATATCCACTTATGTAGTACATATTGCCATGGATTTTTCTCTTCAGAAGAAAGAAAAAAATAGCAGAACTATATTGAACATTATTTGAATAACATTTATAAAATTATGTATTTTATTTTGGTGTCTATTTTTATTTCAGACGGGGAACGAGATAAATTTAAATTTTAAATGATGAATTTTGTAATATTTGATTTTTATCCATGACTGTAGATCCAGGGCTAGATCGATATTCAAAGTTGGCGCCATCCTGGATGTTAGAGGATGTTTTATTTTTGAGTTGTTATTTAGGTAGGGATGCCCTAGCGTTTCCAGGACCTTCATTTTAGAGATTGATTAATGTCCTTGAAGATAGGTCGTTATAAGTGAATATTAGACACGACTTAATTTTGTCTAATATAAATAATATCTTGGATAATTCGTTATAGTTTTTTGGTGCGTCGTTTGTGTTTAAAAATAATTTGTCGTGGTTTTACAAGTCTTTTATACTTGTAATTTAATTTATTTGAAACACCTATCTAAAGAAAAGGAATCTCTCGTGCTGTATTACATTAATTAATGTAGGTACCTTTTATAATTATTATTAATATATTGAAGAAAGCGCTATAAATAATTTGTAAACTTTTGTAAAATTTTTTATATATATTCAGAAAAATATCTAGAAAATTTGTTAGACTGTTTTTATGGAGTTTGGTTTTTATTCACATAAATATTTCAATACGTAGGAAAGTGGGGACAAGTTTGTGTGATGTCATGTTAATGCATGCATGACGGTAAGAATTTGATTTCGCGCGCAAGATAAACAAATCTTTATTTTGACGTTTGAGTGTTGGGTTAAAATTATTGTTGACATCTGATAAATTTTCTTGTATCTTATTAATTTTGTTATCTTTGCTCGTGATTATTCAATTCAAGGTTTTTTAACGGCTTATATCTTCATATGATATCCAAGCCTTTTTTATCCTTGTAGCTGTGCATTTAACAGTTCAACACTTAGTAAAGTTGATTTTTTTTTTTTTTTTTTTTTTTTAATAAAATTGTAAAGGGGAAAATGTTTGTATAATTTGTCTGACACCTTGTATTATTTTATGATATTACCCGTATCCGAGAGGATCGACCCTGGAGAAGTGAGCTCAAGGAAGGTAACACAACTGAAGGCAGCCGGCAGATTAAGTTGTAGTGTGAAGTTAAATCTAATTAGCAATTAAAAGCAAATTCCACTGCAATATGTGCATCTAAAATGCGTGCAAGTTTCAACCTGATCCGAGCGACGTAGGTGGTGTGTCGTGCACATGTACCTTTGAAACCGGACATACCCGTAGAACTTAAAGTTACTATTTTCAGCTATTTCTATACATAGTGGCCATTAAGTTTGAGGCATTTGTTATATCGAGGAATCAGGTATTAAATGACCTCTTCATAGAATTATACAGCCAGTGAATTAAGCAACACTGTCCTTCAGTGTTTATTATGGTACCTCGTTCCATAAACTCTATAAGAACGACGCCTTTCATGTCCCAAAAGACAGTGAGCATGACTTTTCTCGTAGAAAAAGACGGCACTTTAAAGGTTTCCGCGTAGGTGAGTTAAAGCGACTTCCTACATTGACTTTCTTTTCGTCTTAACGTTGACATAGGCGACCCAAGTTTCATCGCCTTTTACGATATGTCTGAGAAAATCTTCATTTTAAACATTTTAACATGTCAGAAAAGTTAGTACCGATCCCATCCTCTTTGTTCTATTATCTTCGGTAAGAAGTGCTGGCACCTATCGTGAACAAAATTTGTTTGTAATATAAATGTTTAGTAATAACCTTGTACAAAACGAACCGACGATCCTGTAGAAAGGTGAAATACGTATCTGCGTCTCTAGAGAGGAGATACATTCACAAATATATAACTTGTATTGTGTTCTTCACACCCCATTTTTAATAATATTTTATATTATTAAAAATACTTTTGTATTATACAAATTGGTGTGGTTTTTACCCACTCATGTATGTTTCAAATTATTTTGTTATATACGCATTCGGTTCGCCCGACAAGTAGTGAAGAGACGATAATACAGTTTTCTATAGATATGGTATGTTACCGTCTAGAGAAACACGTTGCTTAGTTCGACAGTTGTTATCTAGACAGCGCTGAATATTCTTTCACGCTCTGTCTTAATAATTTCTGGTTGATAGCAAGGTAGTTATATTTGGTTGAATGTATCTCTTCTCCAGCAGGGGCGTACCGACGATCCTGTAGAAAGGTGAAATACGTATCTGCGTCTCTGGAGAGGAGATACATTCACAAATATATAACTTGTATTGTGTTCTTCACACCCCATTTTTAATAATATTTTATATTATTAAAAATACTTTTGTATTATACAAATTGGTGTGGTTTTTACCCACTCATGTATGTTTCAAATTATTTTGTTAGTAATGTTACTCCTAAATTTTTTTAATTAATACTAAGCAATGATTTTTTAATTTTTAAGTTAAAAAGTCAAACTGAAAATAGAGCGATTGAATTTACAGCTGCGAGCAATAAATACAACATATAAAACTATAAATCGAAACTGACATTTAATTCATGTCGAATAAAAATTCAAATCGAAACTGACATCCAACAAATAAGTAGAACCAACAACAGGCTGAACCTATCAAAAACAGTGGATCCTTGCCACCATGACCATCCCTTATCTAAGTAATTTTTGCTCATATGGTACAAACAGGTTACCTGTATACAGCCATGCCTGTGTTTTTACGATTTAACCTTCCGTTAGGCGCGCTGATGTTTGCAACGTTAGTAGTCGCGATGGGACTGATAAACCCATGGTGTTTGTTTTGTATTTTTTCACTTATCTGTTTACCTTATGTATAGGAGATCCATTATATATAACATTTTAACATTAAGTGAACATACTACTTAACTTTTATTAGAAAGAAAATAATATTTTATTACAATATACAATATAAGAGAACATTATACAGAATCCATTATTATATTTTCTGCGGTATTACAAATTAAGTAATTTTCACAAACTGTTTTCACATGTTGTTTCAAACATAGGTACACGTGACATTTTTCACATGTAAACTTGGTACGACAGTCTTTTTTAGAGGCTTGGTAGCAAGGCTGACATCGTTTCCTTTTTGAGCTAGTAGGAACAGAAGCAATTTTAACGTTATTAGTAACTACTTGCGGTTTATACATCTTCAACATACTTTTCAGATCATCCGGTAGACTTGTTATTAGCGACCTCCTTTGTAGCTGCCCGGATAATAAAGTCAGAGCCAATTTTTTCAAATATGCCCGCCTATCTGAGTATTGATTACCATTCGCGAGAAAAATGCCATCTTCTCGTCGCTCTAGCCACATTATAACTAGCGCATAGCTTATCCACCACATCTACCCCAGACTTGGTATCATTATAATAAAGTATTATTTCCGGCTTTTTATGTATGTTATTAGACACTTCATTGGATGATACATGAAGACTTGATAATAGAACAACTGTCTTTCCTGCTTTTGGAACATATGATACAATTGTTTCATTTTTTGAAAAACCAAAAACGCTATCATATTGCTCACGACCTTTCGCTGTTACAAAGTTCGATGGAATTTCCCGTCTGTTCTTTCTTATTGTTCCTACGTATGATAGTTTCTTCTTTTCTAACTCTTGCACTAGACTCAAGCTAGTGAACCAATTGTCGGCCGTAATGTTTCGTCCAGATCCATAAATTGGTTCAGCCAACCTAAGAACAACAGCCTCAGCAGAATTGTTTTGACGGTATGGACCCTCGGGCTGCTGTCCGCAGTATAATTCAATGTTTGAAGTATAAAACAACTTCGCATCAGATAGGCAAAAAATCTTCAAGCCATATTTGGTAGGCTTGGACGGTATATACTGCCGAAAGCCGCAGTGGCCTCGAAAAGCTGGTAACTGTTCATCAACTGTTACATTTTGACCAAGAGATAATTGTAGCTGACAATTACGGATAAATATTGTGAACATCTGCCTAACAGCTGCCAGTTTGTCAGACTTTCTGCGATCTTCTCTTGAAGCCCTCTCGTCAAAACGTATACATCTGATTAAAAATCTAAACCGTTTTTCAGACATCGCCATTCTAAACATGTTGATACCAAGGTCATCAGTTGCCCACATATCATGAAAGTTTTGGCGCCCACCACGAAAAACACCTGCCAGATATAGCAAACCAAAGCATGCTTTCGTTTCTGTAATATCTGTGAGTCTCTTTCTCGGTGAAATTTATCTTTCACAATTTGTATATAATTGTTAGTATTTGTAACTATCAAATCTAAAATATCGTCACTAAAGAAGAGTTTCCAGCATACAATTTCGGTTTTAGCTTCTCTTGCCGCCTGTGTTACACCCGGTAACACTCTCATAATATTCTGAGGATGACTATGTGTCTTTTTCCAAGGCTGCTTTCTCCATTGTGTTCCATTTTTCCCTGAAAACAAAAATAGGTCTAATAATAACGCTTCTTTTCTAGCGTGTAGCTGCTCACCATAAAAGAAATGTGTATTATCTAGTTCTAGATTCTCTTCATTTTCACTGTCCTCTACCTCATGATCGGTATCTGACATGACTTCTCGCATTTCAACACAATCCTCTGTTTCTGAATCGTCACTTTCGTTGAAATCCTCTTCACCAAAGTCGTCATCATCGTAAAGTAGCCGATGTATTTCTTCTATATCGTTCGGATTTTCGAGATCAAATATGTTCTTGTTCATTCTAATTATTATAAAATTAACAAATGGTTGTGATTATAGAGTTAATAAATAACGTTAGTAAATGCGCAAGCATAAACATAACCCTTCAATTAGCAAATGAGGCACGCTTATTGAATGGCAAAAAAAGCAACATACCTTGTCGCAGTGGGTCTACTGGCCCCAATTGATGATCTATACACAATTAGCTATCAAAAACACTAGCATCGATTGATGAAATCGAAATATTCGTGCAGATTCAGATAGGTTATAACGTACTGTTAGATGTCACAACACGATATACACGTGGCTCCATCTATTAGGAAGTAGTTCGCTTTTCTATAAATGATGGGATTATCAGACCCATGCGCGACTAACGGAAGGTTAATTCCATTTTTCGACTAACTTGTCAACTTTGACAGTTCGTTGTTAACTTTTAGCACTGACATTTGATTAGTGGCGCCCTCTATGTCCCAATATGCAAAACATAAAAGACATCTCTCGTATAAAAAGTAGAAATTTTGTAAAAAATATATGAAAATATAGTTCGATTTACAACACCATTTGTTCAACCAATTTGTATTTCCAAAACATGCATTGTTATTTGTTATTTTTTACGATGTCACAAAGTTTCACGATTCCCTGTAATCATTTTCAATAAAGATTTCTTTTTCTAGGCTATTCGTACTTTTGTTATACGAGAATTCTCACCCCATAAGCTGACTTTTCTAAATGCGAAAAGAAATCACTACGATCTCCAGTTACCAATTACTTACACAACATTTTAAAGTTTTTTTTGTTCGGCTGAACGGGAAGTAAAACGAAAAAAGCCGTTAGCATGGTGTCAAAGGAGACAGTGGAAATCTGGTCGCAAAAGAACAGCACCTACTCGATGGGATAACACTTTTCTTTTAACTTTCTTCTTTCGCTCCTTCGATATAATCTATCGCGTGTTTTCCGCCGGAAAGTTATCCGGTGTTAGGGCAAAAGGGAGGCAGTTTCGCCTCTCTTCTAGGGAGGATTCATTTCCGAATGATTTGCCTACCGGCGCTTTTAATGTTACATTTGGATCGTGACAGAGTTAAATTTCATCCTTTTCGCTTTCTCTGAAGGCGCTTCCTTTTTATGTATGTCGAATGTGTCGCCGATCATTTTATTTTCAAATTTACATTTATTGATTGAGCGGGGTGTAACAAAAATGATTTACGAGCAATCTATTTCTTAAATTTTAACGTTGAAGTCTAGGGCATTATGCACCAACGCAGTATTTATTATATTCCTTGCATTTGTCTAACAAGCGTTGGTTCTCTTTGATAATTAAGGGGCGAGTGGATAAAGGGGTTAAGTGACGAATATCTATTTTTGGGTAAACAGCAATTTTGTTAAACATTCTGGAACTTTCTTATTATAACAATTATTAAAATAAAATTTTCAGGGTATATTTCTTTTAAAAGTATATGTCAAATAGGTTAAATGTTAAATACAACTTTTGGTTACCATAATTAAAAACAACAAAAAAATGGCACATGGCCCCTTTATCCATAGAAAACTATTAAAATTTATTACTAAGGGTGTTATTGAAGAATGAGGCAACAAATCTATTTTAACATATTTATTGTTATAAACACAAAGTCAAAATAGTAACAGACGTACGTATAACTACATGTAATGCACTGGAACTTTGGATTTAGGCTAACTAAATGATGGAAGATGGAAGTTAATTTTTACTACTGACATTTGATTAGTGGCGCCCTCTATGTCCCAATATGCAAAACATAATAGACATCCCTCGTATAAAAAGTAGAAATTTCTTTAAAAATAAATGAAAATATTGTTCGATTTACATCTCCATTTGTTCATCCAATTTGTATTTTCGAAACATGCATTGTTATTTGCTAGGATAGAAAAATATTATATGTATAATAGGTTATATCACAGGAACTATACTAGAAGAGCCGATATTTCAAATGCCGGTGGACAGTATGGCACCTGAAATTATGTTTACAGCTAAGCTGAACATATTTATACCGACCAGGGAACAGGCAATAAGTTGTGGTGCCGGCACCTGGTACACTGATGGATCACAATCTAGTCAGGGGGCCGGTGCAGGTATATGCGGAATGTGCCCTAAAAGGAATAGGAACTTCATAGGACCAGAACCTGTATGTGGAATCACTAAGGATTCCGCTAAAAGGGAGATCTAGTTATGGCTAGAAAAAGAACATAAAAATAAATGGAGGTTAACGGAAGGTCAACTCCATACCAAAACACTACTAAGGGAGCTGGACGGAAAGTTTTCAGCGAACCTAATTCGTGGTAGCAAAAAAGAAATTTAAATAATTACCGGGTTAATAACCGGACATTATCCTTTAAGGAAGCATTTGTACAGCATGGGCTTGCTTAGCGAGCCCTGGTGTAGGAGATGTGAAAAACAGGAGGAAACTAGCCTTCATGTAATATGCACGTGTGAGGAATTGAAGGAACTCAGACAGAAATATTTCGGGAGAGATCTATTGGATCCTTCGAGTGTACTCAAACTGAGGAGGACAGTGGCTTTTATCGATGACACAAGACTAAAAGAGTGGAACTTAGAGATCTATTGGGGATAGTACAAAGTGCAATGTGTTCAAGTGCCTGGACGTGGTGGCGTCCAACCCAAAACAGAGAAGAAGAAGAAGAAGACCAGCATCATCTCCTTTCAAGTTTATCTGTTGCTATTCCCACAAATTCTTCCAGATATATAAACATCTTTCATATTCCATTCATGCGTACGCATATTATGAGAAGAGCACCTTTGGTGCGCGCAATTATTAGTGCTAACGATGCCATAGTGACATTTTTTGGCAAAGTCGCTCACAGTTTTAGATAATGGAGGACGTATGTAACATAAATATTGCAGCTTATGTTTGCATGTAAATTCAATCCAGGTATTTCTTATTGACATTCTGATCTATAGGCAGCACCTAATATTATTTTGAAGGGATTTTTAATGTTGGGCTTCCCATCGTAATTGACTCACAATTTTTTAGATTTATATTCATATATTATAGAACAAGACACTTCAAAATACTCCATTATACGAGACGTATTGCCTGAAACACCACTCGAGACCAAAGGTTGAGTGGTGTTTTTTTATGTAATACTTCGAGTTTCGAGAATTTTCAAGTGTCGGAGTTGTATACAGGTAGACTATATCATGAAAATAAAAAGAAAACAAGTAGTGCGAAACGAAACGAGACATGATATCTAACATATATGACAATCCAGTACTGTCAAATTATTGAAGTCGAAATCATAGTAATCTAATCGTAGTTTTCGCAGCGAATATATAAGAGTTCTTATATTCGATTATACAAAGGTTCGTATATTCGACATTCGTCATAATACGCCAATAACCGCTGTAATACATCACAATTTTAGAATGATATAGTCTATATAATTGCATCTTGCTATTTTTCATATATTATTTCTTTATTTACAGGATACCTGTATAGCATACAACGTCTATACCAGTTATGTTATTATTACATAAAATATATAATTGTCAATAGGGTTAATAATAGAGTAAGTAAATTGAATAAATTAATTTGCAGCTAAACAACTTTCGACATATTATATTCAAATTTGTTCCGACATTAAAAGAATGGCTTATAAATAAACATACTTGAGAGAAGGTAGAGCGATTTTGAAAAGACTCTAAGGACGTTTCAGAAATACCAGTCTAGATCGAATATTCTAATTCAATTGTTCTTACATACATCTGCGTCGACTTTTACTTTGAGAAGCTTTGTCGAGATGAATTCTTTATCGATTTAAAGTTGTTTGGAGCCGCCCAGAGCGGTACTTCACGTGCTCCTTCTGTCCACATAAATTTCTTACTTCCTCATTATTCATGATAAAATCTCTAGTCTTATAATAGGCACTCTAAAATATAAATACGAAATATTCGATTAAACGTTTTGCGTTTTCCCGTAAAGTTGTTCTTTTTGTATTATACCGGGTGTATTTCTTAACTTGAAACTTTCAAATATCTCGGAAAATAAGTTCACAAAAAAATGTCTAAATATCTAAAATTTAATGATTAAGCAAATACATTACTTAAATAAGAACCCGTGTATTTTATTACAGATTCTAATTTTACTAACGAGTGTTCAGAAACATTCGAAGTCAAAGTAGTCCTTGAAAATATGAAGTCATGTCTGAGATAGATTGATTTTTGACAGACAACAGTTGACATTTAATAATTATTACAAATCAGATACTTAAGTAAAGATATATGATTTTTTGTTCAGAGCCCACTTGACTTCGAATGTTTCTGAACACCCGGTAGAAAAAGTACGTAGGATTTGATTGAAATTTTTCAATTCATAATAGATGGCGCTGTAATATTTAAAATTAAATTTCTTTCAATTTCTCGCACTGAGAACAAGACGCCCACTTTTATTTATCTTATTTAAAATACCAATAAAATAGTACACCGGGTTAGTCAAAAGTATGGAATGGAAGTTCCGTAATTATGAACTTTATAACAAAATGTCTTTAATAAAAGTTTTTTTACTAATTATTCTCCATTTCTTAGCCTACTCGTTGTTTTCTGTATTTCAATGCGTTTCCATGGAAACGTTATTTTTTTTTTCAAAAGGCAACCATGTGTTTTTTTTGCTGATTTCTATTCCTCTTCTTTTTCTTGAAATGACTTGATATTTTTTTCATATGCTTTCATAACAAAATTTTAGAAAAAATACTCATAATACTTTATTCACTCAAATAATATTTAACTCAAATTAAATGTTCAAACTGAGATCACTTGCAGCTTGACAATAACCTAATCTATCGCAAAAATTACGCAACGAATTTTGTAGCCAAATAGGTGGTATTTCTTCAATTTCATGTCTGATTCTAGCTGCCAGGTCTTGCAAATTTTGTGGTTTTTCTTTGTAAATTTTATTTTTTAAATGACCCCAGAGGAAAAATTCTAGGGGACTCAAATAGGGCAACCTGGCAGGCCATTTAATAGATCCTCGACGGCCATTCCAACGACCTGGAAAGGCGTTATTCAGAAACAGGCGAATATCAACTCCATAATGAGGTGGAGCGCCGTCTTGCTGAAACCAAGCATTGCGGTTTGGAATTCCTTGTCGATCTTCATCCGTAAATAAATGTGCAATGTCAGGCACAATATGATCACGCAATAGGTTTAGATATCTATCTGCTGTCAAATTTCCATCTATAAAGTATGGACCTATTATGTGGTGCCCAATAAGACCAGCCCAGACATTAAGTTTTTGTGGATGCTGTCTATGGTGTTCCATCATCCAATGAGGATTTTCACTGGACCAGTAACTTCCAGTAAGTTTCGTCCACTGTTTCAAGGGACATCTGCAGGGCTGTACGTAGATGTTCGTAGAACATTCGAAGAATTTTTCAAGCTACTGCGAAACGACGAACATCTACGAAACCTTGGTGTTGGACCGGATGGTTAGATTTATTATGTATCGTAGTATCTGTATGAGCCAATTTGTGGTAAATAGAAAAATGGACCCTATTGTTTACACGTTTTAAAGTGAGATCCAGAACGTGTATACTATTGTTAAGCTCCTTTTCTATCGTAAACGTGATATTAGGATCAATGGAATTGATAAATTCATGAAGAGTGTTCAACTGCCTATCTGTACCTATATATCCTATCAATATATCATCAACGTATCTGTACCAAAACAAAATGTTCTTCACGTATCTGTCATTATGAAAAATCGTATTTTCCAGATAATCCACATAAATTTCAGCAAGTAAAGGAGAAAGAGGATTTCCCATGATAAGACCATGTTTACAGAGGTAGAGTTTGTTATTGAAAGAAAAGTAATTTTGTTCTAGGCAGACTTTTAATGAATCTAAGATCTCTTCTTTTATTATGGGGTTTGTTCTATTGTATAATATCATTTTATAAATTAGATCTATCGTTCTATTGGGGGGGATACTAGGAAATAAGTTCTTGACATCAAAGGATATGAGTTTCGTGTTATCCGGAAAGTTGCGGTCTTTAATGTTATTAACTAACTCTAGACTATTTTTAATACTATGTTTGGGTTTGAATTTCGTGTGTTTAAGGATGATATTTATTAGGCTATTAGACACTTTAACTGCGGGTGCTGTAATATAGGAGACTACTGGTCTAATCGGGAAATTGTCTTTATGTAGTTTAATCAATGAGTATAATTTCGGGGGTTGTGGATTCATTACTTTTAGTTTTCTACATTCAAACACATTAGAACTATCAAATATGCCAGGTGAGTTGTTGATTAAATTAATGATTTGTCGTTGGAATTTAGGGGTCGGATCTTTTTTAATGATAGTGTATTTATCCGGGTCTAGAAAATTCACTGTTTTTGAAACGTATTCCTGCTTGTCAATAGCAATAACCGTTTTGCCTTTGTCAGCACGTGTAAAAATAATGTTATTCTCTCTAGCTCTTTTGTTAATATTTCTCGCTATTATTACCTCCTCATGACTATTGGCAGTACACTTCATTTTTTTAATAATATTGCTGGCTTGGTATTTATTAGAGACTTCCTTTAATGCTAATTCTGATTCTACCGCAAGCAGTTCTAAATCATTATTCTTAATGTTTGATTTAAGGTTATAATTAAAACCTTTGTTTAATAACTCGATTTCTTTGTCTTTAAATATTGTGTTACTAAGGTTGCAAAATCTATCGAAAAACTTATGATCTGAAAAACTATTATGAGTAAATTCTTGGTGGTTTTGTTTATAGGAAATTAATTTATCTAATTTATTACGTTCAGTTAAATATTTTTTATGAATTAAGTCGTTAATTTGTTTCCTAATGTTTAATTCTAACGTATCAAATTCAATCGGGTGGAGTCTATAAGATAACTCGGAATGTACTACCTTGAGATAGATGTAAAAGGTGTCACGTTTGGAGTATTGTAATTTCCTGTCTATTTTAAGCCATTTCTTCATTCCAATTCTCCTACCTGCTTGGGCTGCCGGGCTCTTGTTATCGGTTTTCAATTTGATATATTTCGGGAACACTGAATACTTGAGGCACTTGTTATAAAACAAGATGTTTTGTGTTGCTGTTCTTGTACGTAACAGTAGTTTAAAGTAAAAAAGGGTCAGGCAACTTGTAGTTGCTCGTTTCAATTCTTTCATTGTTGCGACCTTTGCTTGATGTAAATCCATATCACAAATAAATAAAACACACATAAGACTTATATCAATAAGACTTATATCAATAAGAAAACTGACTCAACCTACTCTAATCATTTAATAGAGAATGAACACGAATTTAATTTACAATTCGATATTATACAAGTAAAAAATAAAGGTATAAAACTAAATTGTTTAGAGTCTTTAGAAATTAATAAACTTAAAAACTCAGAAATGTTTCTAAACGATAAATTAGACTTGAATTCATCCCCACTGTTAAATCTGTTCACCTATTGAAATATTGTTTCTTAGTTGCTTATGTTATATTATTAAACCTAAACCTCACACAAGTAGGACATAGTATAGTTTTGAAAAAGCTAAATATAAATGTAATAGTTCCTAGAATTTTATCTTGGGTCAACTACCTGATTTAACGCTGTATATTGTATGTATCTTTAGTCTTAAGTTGAATTTGAAGAAGCTATTGTGTTAGCGAAACAGCTATCATTATATTATTAATAAAGTGTAAATCTAAAACATCTTATGTGTGTTTTATTTATTTGTGATATGGATTTACATCGAAAACAAAAAATTAAAAGCAAGAAACTTGAAATACTGGAACCAAGAAATCAAATAAATGATCACCAAAAAGAAACAAGCATATTTGACATGGACACAGAACAAAACAGAATAAAATAGAATAGCATATAAGAACATAACAGCTGAAGTGAAGAGAATATGTAGAAAAAATAATCAAGATAGTTGGGACCGATTTATTTCAAATGTAGAAGACGATATACATGGGAGACAGGAGTTCGCTTATAAAATGATGAAACACCTGAATAAAACCGAAAAAGATGATGCGAAGATCAACATCATAAATAAAGACGAATGGCTGGCATATTATACAAAGCTCTGGACAAAGGAAGAGAAAATGGAAAATCCAGGAAATAGAAACGAAAAAGATGATGAAGAGGATAGAAATGTAGACCAGATAGAAATGGGAGAACTAGAAGAAGCACTACAAAAAACAAAAAACCGAAAAGCCCCTGGACAAGATAATATAAACCCGGAACTTCTCAAATTTGCCCACATAGAGGTGAAATCAAGATTCTTACAACTACTAAATAAATGCTGGAGAACAAAAACAATACCTGACAGTTGGAAGATCGCGAAGATAACACCAATATTTAAAAAAGGAGACAGATCCAACTGCGAAGACTATAGAGGCATATCCCTGCTAAACACCGCATATAAAATATATTCAAACATAATGACAGCCAGATTAAATAAAATAGCGGAAAATATACTTATAGAGGAACAGACGGGTTTTAGAAGAGGAAGATCTTGCACCGACAGCGGAAAAGCGGAAAGTATACTTATAGAGGAACAGACGGGTTTTAGAAGAGGAAGATCTTGCACCGACAGACAATACTTTTACAATTAAGCAAATAATAGAGAAACATCGAGAACATAATAAACAAACTCATATGTTGTTTATAGACTACAAGAAAGCTTTTGACAGAGTAGTAAGAGAAAAACTATGGGACATACTGGAAAGACGAGGAATACCTTTACATTTGATTAAAGTTATTAAGAGTATGTACAAAAACTCAAAGATTACCATAACCGATAGCGAAACGGAAGTGGCAACCGTCAACTTAGGACTACGACAGGGTTGCAGCCTGTCACCTATACTTTTTAATATATATATATATATTGATGACGTGCTACGGGAATGGCTGACAAATACTAAGCACTACACACATTACCTAAACAGACAAAAATACCTAATGACCATACTCTTCGCCGACGATCAAGCTCTAATAGCCAGTGACGAGGACACACTTCAAAGAGCTGTCTACGACTTAAATAGAATAACCGAGAAATACAATCTAATGATATCAACAGAAAAAACTAAAGTAATGGCCTTCAGCGGAAACGAAACAGTGCTATCAAAAATAATAATTAATAATAAGCAATAGAACAAGTAAAAACATTTAACTTCCTCGGATTCACTATATCGTATTTATACGATGACACGGATATACACACGAAACTAACAAAATTCAACAGAATAAATGGCACCATAGCCAGAACACTAAAAAATAAAGTGAGGAAGGACACGCTGTTAAAATTCTATAAAACAATGGCAATCCCATGTGGTATATATGGGAGTGAAAGCTGGACCATTACCAAAGCGAATGAAAGAAGATTCCAAACATCGTAGATGAGGTTCCTAAGAAGAGCAGCAGGCTACACAAGAATGGATAGAAAGAGGAACACAGAAATAAGACAAGAACTTGGAGTTGAAGATGTGAACGAGATGATAAGAGAATACAGACGTAAATGGAGAGAACACGTACAAAGGATGGAAGATGATAGGATACCCAAAAGAATATGGAAATATAAGGCGAAAGGAAGAAGAGCGACGGTACGCCCACGGAAAAGATGGGCAGACCAAAAATAAAGGTCGTAACAGGCTCAAAGCCTAATACGTGAAGTAAGAAGAAGAAGAAGAAGATGGATTTACATCAAGCAAAGGTCGAAACAATGAAAGAAATAAAAAATATACCCAGTATAGGTAGATTTAGGCATTTTTGTACCTTCTCCTCTAATAATTTTCTCTTTTATTCAGAGTACACAAGAAACTTTCCCATATCAGAAGTAATTTAATTGATTTTCCATTCACATATAAAATATTTTTCTAAGACTTTTGTAATTGGAGTTGACGCAAATATAAAAGTAAAAAAATACTTCATCGATGTGGCTGAATTTATTACAAAAACGTAACTCCACTCTGAAAAACAGAAATCGCGCAATTAAATCCAACAAGGACACTGTTTGATTTAATTAAAAACGGTTTTATTTAACCAGAGCCCTGGAGAGAGAAAGAATATGAGGAGAGGAAGAAGGAGAGACGGAGACGTAGACGTAGAAAGACAGAGAGAGAAAGAGAAATTTGTCCCAGATATTTTTCTATCGAAAATCAACGGATCGGAAATTCAGAAAGTTTATTCATCGACTACGACATCGACGAAATTGCAAACAACAATAGAATATGCCTTTTTTTCCTTACGAAGGCAATATTCGCAAAACAACCTATTGAATAGTAACTAACAAGCATTATCGAAATGTACGGTACAAAAATATGGTATAAAATGTAACCTTTATTTAATATTTTTTCGCAGTTAACGACATGGAAAGTTTTCCGAGGTAGTTATTATTTAATAATTTAAAAAATATTCCTTATGATTGAATAGCAAACCTACAAAATGTAAACGTGTTTGTAAAAATTACTTTGTTTGACATCATTTCATGGCCAACCAACTATTAGATGCACCTTATAAACATAGGTATATCCTATTAACCCATTAAGCGCCGCGCTATAAACTACCAGTTATTTTATATTAATTTTAGGTAAAACTAGTTTAATAAGCAACAGTTTGGACAAAATTGAATTAAAAAAAAAATTTTTTCTCATAGTTTTTGAAAAAAATAATGTTGCGTTTTCGCATCAACGGCGGAATCTGTTAGTAAATGTAACAAAATAAATTTTTAAGTATTATGCGTTTATTTGCAAATAGATACAAAAATAACTATATTCTTTAGTTAACAACTATAAATAACATTAAAATATAGTAATTACATATTATGAAAAGTTTCAAAACAAGCAGTATGTAAGTGAACGTTACATTTTTGACACATATATACTGTCTGGCTATGACATTTTCTGCACCTTTTTTCTTGATTTTTCGGGATGACGAATAATGACGTGACCAACTGTGTCTGTTCTCATCTCGTCTGGAAGCTCTGATTTTGATGGTCGGCCTCGTCCTTTGTAAAATGAAACCGATCCTTGCTCATCTCCAGTATTTACAGATGCGCTAGCTTGCTCAGTTTTTATCAGTGCCATTGCAAGATACGACCGAAACTCCAACTGCGACATTTTAGTGTCATTTGCTAAATTATAAATTTTCCAAGCGTTGACAATGGTGCTGTCAATGGTATTTATAAATAGGGACCACCTCCACTTTTTTTTTCAATTTTTTTATTTTTTTCTAAATGTTCATGCTAGTAAAACCCCGCCCGTAACCATGTACTTCAACGTGTCAGAATTGGCTGTGGTGGCTCAGGGGCATGGGGACACAATTCGTGAAATTTCCGAATACGTTTTGGAGATTTCAGGAATACTGCCTTTGTACTCGATATTAAAGCATCTACCTCTGGATAACAAATACAAACCTGTTCTGCAACAAGGTATAGAGCATGGAGTTTACAAGTAATATGTAACAAGTTAGGACAATATTTTCTAAGAGACCGGTCTACAGAACACATGGTTGCGGCGCCATCGGTCATAAACATTAATACTTGGTCTTTCGAAAGTTTAAATTTTGCCAAAGTATCTAATAGCACCTCTGAAATTTTTTCGGCATTACATTGTTCTAGTCGTCTGGATGCTAATAAATTGAAGACGTTGGTTGATGTGGTTCCATGTTACGCGCCATCACATTAACTACAGATTGTTTTTTGCTGTCAGTTGTTTCGTCAACACACAACCACAGTTTTTTTATTTTACAGTTCGGCTTTGATTTTATTTTCAACCTGTTTACGCACCGATGGTAAATTCTTTCGTAACGTTGTCGTGCTCGGTAATATTTGATTCGCGTATTCATTCCAAAATGAAATAAATGAATCATTACACAACAAAGGTAAACGGCAGTGTACACACAATCATAGTTACACATAGTTCATGTATAAACTGTTGTCGATTAATTTTGTTATTATTGTGCTTCGAACTGCTTACGTGTTCTTTACAATGTGTTTTTGACGAACACATTAGATATGTATTGCACACTAAACATTTAATTTTTGAACCATCGTATATTAAGTCCGGGAAATCCATAACAAACTTATTCACTTCGTCTGACAACGGTCGTTTTCTCGATTTATGTGTCGACGACATTTTATTACGTATGCTTACACTTACATGCAGTCTAAGCAAGTACCAAACACATACTGAATGCTTTTTATTAGTTCTGATGCAATACAATCATCCTCACATCGGCGCATATGGCGCTCACGGAAATTGGTCTGCTCTACTGATCAGTCATAATACAGCAATTCTCATATTAGCATACGAAAGTATTTGACTTCTACTTTAATATTTTACCTAATAGAGTAATTTAAATGTAAGTTAAGAGATTATTTACCCTTATCCAATTATTACACGTTCTCTAAAAGTTCCCCTTCCGTTTTCTTAATACATATTAGGTTACCAATGAATTTTAAATTACGTTACGAACGCCCTTACTCCACCAAATCCTAACAATACGAGTCTATGAATACGACGACACGATAATTCGCACAACATAAATGATTACTAGTGTTTAGCGGGATTCTTAGTACAGCGCTAAACACACTCAGACTCATACGCACGTATAGAGTCTCGTCACTATTCTAACGCAGCAACGAACAAGCGCGCCGCCAACACGCCCGCCGTATGCGTTATTAAATTATACTCAGCCGGGTCTCAATCACGCCCTCTTGTGCTTTAATTAGGCGTGCACCGCGTTAATTCGACGCCCTAAGTGAATAGATTAAGGTGAATCCAACTAATCCGAACGTGTCTAAACTTTATTTCATTCAATAGAGCTCGGGTATTATTGTTCGAAAGCCGGTTCTCAAATTACCATCCTCTTAATTCCGCCGAGTGATTCCTTTTTCTTGCCGAAGCGGAGATGCTTTCGTTAAAAATGCAGCTTTGATAATACGAGTACCTATTGTTGTTTACGGATGCCGCAGGTTAAAAAAGAACATAGCCTCTTTTAACCTTTCTTCAGTTTTTACTATATATGTTTTTGAAAACCTTCTTATTTTTGTTTTATAAACAAATATATACGGTGTCGTAACACGAATTTGCAACAAATTCATATAGAACAAGTCATATCTATATGAGGGACAAGTGGTAAGAGTGCCGGACAGCGGGAGTGAAAGTCCAGTTGGTCGAGGGTTCGAATATCGAGACCAGTGTCTAGAGAATACAATCCCGGGATCCCGGCCGGGTTTTGATGCCGTAAATCCCGGGACTGTACTTGGCTAATCTCGGGATTTTCGGGATTGCCAGTTTGCATTCCGTAATCCGTGGCGCTTTGACAATGACCTTACCAAGATTATATTAAGGGCACTTATTACTAGAGAACGGACACGCTTACCACATGGCGCAAAGCCCAGTGCAGTACTGGCCAAAGGCTGTATTTCTGAAATATTTATTTTTATTTATATAATTGGAAAACATACGGGTGGTGATCTATCTATCTAAAATTACGAAACACATATTTATTAATTAATTTTATTTACATAATTGGAAAACAAACGGGTGGTGATCTATAAAATTACGAAAAACATATTGTTGTGTTTTTTCCCCGAAGAATTATATTGAACTAACAGTGTATTTATGACATTTATTTAAAATGTACTTTGATTTTATATTGTATATTTAAATGTTTATATTTTTGAATTTATTATAATGGCCGGAACAGTATAATTATTTTGTTTAGGATGTAGTCCGTCTTGCGGTCTTATTTTGTAACTTTGTTGGTGTCCGATGTCTGCATATTTTTGCCGGTTTAAAGACAGAGATATCAGGTGTGTTGAAGTATACGTTTGGGTGTAAAAAACTTAATTTTTTACTTCTTGCATATTTGATTTTAGTACGGTTTATTTTGTTTGTTTGTTCTAATTTGTATTTAAATTTCATTTACCTGTTTTTTAACGAGTGGTGGTGATCTCGTTTATACATTTTTTATTTAGATTATGCTTGATATCTCTCGTACTAGTGTTTTTTCAGTAAAAAAGTGTTGCGATCGTAAGTACTTTTTTATGTTTGATTTATATAAATTATATTTCGCTATAAATTTTGATATTTGTGCTTATTTGTAATTTTGATTTATTTCTATATTAGCTTATAATATAGATAGCTAAGAAAATTACCATATTTTTTGTATGAGGGAGTTTTTTTTTCAAGACATTCTAGAACATTTTATTCAGGTTGGAGGGGAGATTTGTCCTTGTGTTTAGTTCGCACAAGTAAAGTAAATTACGGTTTTGACGATTAGTCTGTTTACGATTTGGATTTCTTGGGGTTATAATTTAGGTTAGAAATTTGAGAGTTTTCTTAATTATCTATTAGTTTTAATTATTGCTCGCGAGTCACAGGAGGTTTTTCTCTGTGTGGGTGTTATTTATCACACAGACTGTTTCCTCCAAGCAATGGTTAATCATGCTTTAGCTCTCTTTACATTTTGTAAAGAGTTTTTCTTTTTTTTTTAATTTTAATAAATTTTATAAAGGAAAATTGTGACTTTGTATTAATGCCATTTTGAACTTTATTTTCCACGTTCTTGCTCGTGCGAGAGCAAGACCTGAAGAAAGAAGTTTCTAGCTAGAAGATTTTACGATTGAACTAGTCCGGACATTTGTTGTGAGCTGACATAATCAGCAAAGGCACAGTACACAGCAATATGTATTTGTTGAAAAGTTGTATTTTTAAAGTTTTTAATTTTATTTCTATAATTGGAACATTTTTATTTGTTCATTTTGTCGTTCAAGTTGAGTAAAGGAGTATTAATATTGACTAGCAATAGTTTCTCAAAGTTTTCTTCTGTCAATTTTGTTCTCTATGAATTAAGTACATCCTTATAAATAGAAAACGTACTTTCTACATCGCAACTGGTTATAGGTGCATATTGGAAATATTCTTTTATTTCATAATATTTAGCCGTTAGATTCTGTGGAATTGTCTCCATACATAATTGCTGCAATGTAATTAAATCTGGATTTCTATTAAGAATTGCTTCAAACTTTTGCCGAAGGCCACATCCGAAGTCACTTGGAATACTTTTCAAATTATTAACAGCAACATCTAATGTGGTTAATCATTTAATTTGAGATTTCGATTTTCAAAATAAGTGATTAGTTTTGGCAATTTTCCAAAGTGTTCGTGAAGAAAGTACAATTGATTTTTTAAATTTGGGATTTGTGTGAGCTCCTTGCACTCACCAATACTTCTAGCATCCTCCTTTAGCAGTGTTACGAAATGTTTTAAACTATCGAAATTCTCAGCATAATAACTAGTAGCTTCCAGCCATGTTCCCCATCTAGTTATTACTGGAGTGGGAGGCAGTGACAGAGATGGAAATTTTTCCCTGAAAAGAGCTACTCTCAATGGTGCTTTTCTGAAAACTTTTTTAAAAGCTGATACAAGTCTATCAACTTCCGGAAAAGTGTCTCTGATATATTCACAGATTCTGTGGAGAGCATGTGCTACACAAGTAATATGCAGCATTTAAGGATATGTTTTCTTCAATAGTCTGCCTGTTTTTAACACATACGCAGCACTATCACTGACAAATAAAAGTATTTTTTCTTTGTACGTGGCGTCCGAATGAAGAATTTTTGCATATTCTCCTTAATGGTTTCAGCAACTGTTTCCGCATCAACTCTATTTATAACACTTGTTGCTATTACATATGAGTTATAGGGAATAGTTGGATGTAGTACACCAGCTACGACATTTACCACACAGCGTCCTAACATATCCACCGTTTCGTCGGCGGTATTGATTTAAAAGATGGCTTCTAATGCGTTCTACTGTTCTCGTATAGCACCTAGAAAGATAATATTTGCGTAAAGTTGATTCAGGAACATTTCGACCAGTATCTTTTAGAAGAAATATTTTTAAAGTGGGATTGCTAAGTTTATTTAATGGAATATTAGCCGCCATAAAAGTTTTGCAGAGTTCAGATGTGTTTGCGATCCTAAGTGACGAATTTTTGACGATATTTTACGGATTTTGTAATAAATTTCGGAATCACTGACAATGGACATACAATCAGTATGACCGTCAATCCAATGCGCCATTGTTTTACAATGCCGTTCTGGACATTCTTCCATATCGTGTCTGAAAAAGTAACTTAAACAATGCTCTAGATCTAAATAAATGAAAACTAAAAATGTGTGCGTAAGTTATTGAAACTGAACGAAATTCAATGCACACTCTTACGTCGAAATAATTGGTAGAAATAGATTCAATCAAACGATATTAAACAGGATCTATCACAAAAATTACGATGTAGTTAACAGTTAAAGCTATGAAAACAAGAAACTTACTCACAGCACTTTGTTTATCTTACGAAATATAAACTAATAAATAAAATACATTATAAAATCCCCGCTTCTATCTACGCTCATGAAAACACTTTAAAAAGCACTATATTCTCGGAATACAATAGTTGGCTTGTCCATTGTTATCGCGGCGAGACCAGGTGTCCGAGTAAGTCAAACGAATACTTCATTGAATTACGCCGGGATGTACTGAGCGACGTTAAACACAATTCCAATTGCCGATTGCGTTTTATGGAAATTGCGTCCGTTCTCTACTTATTACATAAAGACAAAAAATCAACCTTAGGTACGCCGTACGATAAAAGAACTGCTCAGGTACAGCCCAAATAATATGTAACTTAGAAGGGACTTCATCGCCCGGCATAATTCAATACAATACTGTTAAAGTAATACCCCAACGATCCCTCCACCCGATCACCTCATATGATATATCATAATATTGCTGCGAGGGATTCCCTGTTGGGGATGCCCTGTACCAAAGTATAAATACGCTTATTAGGATTTACTTTTTTCATTTATTATTCTACCAGCGACAAGGTTGCGCAGATTAAGTCATTTAAATCTAAAAGTCAATTATCTGAAAAAGTTATTTTAAATGGCGGGGGACTGTGTTCAACATAAAAAAAAACAGTGATACGTCGTCAGTGTGGAGATATTTTTTAGTTTCGAAAGACGGGAATAGTGCTAATGTAAGCGATGCCCTGCCATTCTCAAGACTTTGGGTGGATCGACTAAGGGATTACATACACATTTGTCATCAAAAGATAACATTAAGATTTTAGCTGACGTTAATCGTTTAACAGCTTCAACAAGTCAAGATTCTGAAAATCTGAACACAGCACCACCGCCAGCTAAACGAAAGTTAGAAGATTATTTTACTAAAAGTGCCGACGATAGCCTGGATGATGTTTTGGCAAGAATGATTGCATTTGATAGATTTCCATTTAGTGTATTTATAACTTCAGACGATTTGAGAAAATTGCTCTTAGCGAAATACACGGATTTACCAAAATTAGCCGTCACAATTCGAAAGCGTGTTATAAATTACAGTGAAAAAAACCGAAAGCAAGTAACTGCAAAATTAAAACATTTGAAAAGTGCAGGTAAAGGATTCACTATATCTTTCGACGAGTGGACATCAGCTGTCAACGTTCATGCATATAAAAAAATTTGGAGCTTAGGACTCGTTCCTATTCATGGAAGGATGACAGCTGAAAATTGTCTTCTATATTGAAAGAGCGTCTAAGTAAATTTGGTATTTCCCTGGAAACTGATATCGTGGCTACTGTAACCGATGGCCCGAACGTTATGATAAAGGTGGGACAGTTTGTTAGCACTGAACAATATGGTTGGACTGAACTATTATGAATTGTTATATCAGTATTTGATGGTTTATGAAATATGGAAAAATCATGTTTATTATTTATTTTTGAAATATTAAGATCTAAAAAGTTGAAAGAGTTATTTTGTTCAATTTCTACGGTGAATTTGATATTACTATGGATTGTATTTGTTTATGTTACGAAACTATCTAATTGTCTAGTGGTACCAATAAAGCTAGCTAAAATATCATCCACATAACGGTGCCAGTAAATAAATTTGTTACTAATAGGATGTTTATGAATTAATTTTTCAATATTGTCCATAAAAACTTCAGCTAGTAGCGGACTGAGGGGGTTACCCAGAATCAAACCATCATTTCTACTACTGTAAATTTCCTCGTTAAAATGAAACTAATTTTGATTTAAACAGACATTTAATAATGCCATAATATCAGCATAAATTACAAGGTTAACCCTCTTGAACGTAAGTAAGTTATCAACAAGAGGTTCTTTAGGAGGTATGCTAGGAAATAGATTTGTTACATCCAACGATATGAACTTGGAATTATAGGGTAACTTGATATCTTGGATTTTATTGATTAATTCCGTTGAGTTTTTTTTATTGAAAATTGAGATTTAAAAGAACAAAATTTAGAAATGATATCTATCAGAAGTTTTGAAACTTTAAACGAAGGTGCCGTAAAAAATGACACCACCGGTCTAATTGGGTACCCATTTGTATTATTACAAATAGGGGGGTCGGCTAGGTATACTAATAATGAACTTATTTGATAGATAATAAAATAATTACGGATGCTGGTGAAGTTCCTTCAAAGGTCCAGGACGTGCGTGGTATTGGTTAATTAAAATAAATATACAACAACTTAATACATAAAATAAAACACAGCGGCGTCCTTAAATTTTGTATTTATATTTACATAATAAGAAATTGAAACTCGTATATTTAAAAGCAATTAAAACAAAGTAATATGTACACAAGGGGCAATAATTTAGTAATCGAGAAATTAATATAAAATATCGGAAATGGAAAGGTGAAACAGTAATAACACAAAGTACTATATACACGTGGAGTGGTGAATAAGTAGATTAAAATTAACACAAAAAATACTCTGAAACGAACGTTAAATGGGGTAGTAAATTAAGGGTTAATTAATATGTATATAAAATAACCTCTGTATCGAAGAATACAGAGCTTACCTTTTGATTTGCGGCGATGGTAGCCACGTGGTCTTCGAAGATATACCTTGGTCAAGTATATGCAGAGCGATGTTTTACCGGAGGAATAAGAAATTAGTTAAATTAATATGGATTCACTTAAAAGAATAATATGCATAGAACAATGCAGTTTACCTTAGAAGTTGAAGAGCCTGAACGGCGTGGTGAGGTCCATTGTGTACTGGAACAGCACGAGGAGATGTTTTCTTACGAAAGGTTCGAAAGAGAAGGAGGACTATTAGTTTTCGTCGATAGAAAATGTCTAGAAACGGTTGGTTTATGATTATCGAAGAGGGGGTCGATATCTCGAATAATAGTTAATTAAACGCGCGACCTGAAGACTTGGTCTGTCGATGTCAGAATTATTCTTAAAATAACCCTTGTGACATAAGCTCTCTAACGATATCAAACACGACATATAAAAGAAGATGTAAATAATATTAATTAAAACAATTTAAAAATATGGAATTTATCTAGAAGAGATTCGACATTAACGTTAGGGTTCTGAGTCAGGTAGAAAGAAGGGTCGTCGGCGGTTAAGAAGGTGACAAAAGAAATAGAAATACTTTCTCTTAGACACGAATATGTACAGTTGTACAAATGAATTAAAAAATGTCTTAGTTAAATATAATTAAATGATATATTTAAAGACGAAATATATGTATTAATTAAGTGAATTAAGCTTCTATACGCTAGGCGTAACAGTATGAAGTTCATTCGATCCGGAGTTTGAAATCCTACATGTACAAAATAAATCGCATAAACTAGACCTCTTAGAAGCCCTGGAAATAAATAAAAATAAAAAGTCTGGGAATTGACAGAATGACAAACTAGATATAAATAGTTCTCCTTTACTAAACTTATTTAATTAGGGTTTTTTCATGTGATTATTGTGTTTGAATGCCTAATCTCTTCCTTTCTTTGTTAACAACTTATCGTTTCTTTCTTTATATAGCTGTAATTACCAAATTTATGTGCAAACACTCATTTCATTTGTGGAATAATCATTATACCATCGTCGTTTGATAAAGCTACAGTGTTAGCGAAACGCGTTAAGTTTTTGTAAACGTTTAGTAAATATACGTTTTAGATAGTGAAATGTATGTGTAATGATTAGAGTGGACCAATTCGGAGCGAAAGCAGAGGCGTGACTAACGAATTTGTTCCCGCATGTATAAAAAAAATTAATGAAATTCATTCTTATGCAAGTAATCCTTAATAAATTGAATCAACAAATTTATACTTAATTTAATTGCGTCAACGCAAAAATCAAATACACTAAATTAATTACCAAACAGTATAGACAATTCTAACTTTTAAATGATCCAAGAATTTAATGAACGAATCAAGACGAATAAAAAAATGAAAATCACTGTGAACGATACTAATGTATTTAAAATAAAGAAATTATTTAATGTTTAAGACAACAAAGGGGCTAAATTAATGATTCGTTAGTACTTGAGTATGTGCCGAAGCTAATCTACATGACACAAAAGCAAGTTCTTAAGTAATATATATAATCGGACGAAACGTAATTAGTGACAGGGCTACCTTACAGCTTGCTGAAATTGTTCGAGGAATATCAGCTGCGCTGGAGTCGTTTTGGTTTCACACGTAGACCTCGAAGCGATTTCCGGAACACGTGGTCTGAGTCAAACTCTTCAATATATTTTCCACTTCCGTTGATTTAAGGACTCATACGGCAAATCTCAGCAGCCAATTGGTTATGCAACTCGTAACAAAAAAAAACCTGCTGACGGTAATTAATGCATTAGAATAGCAAAACACGAAGGTCGAAAAACAAAGAAATATCGCAAAGAAAGTTAGCGGGAAAATTACTCGCCCAGCTTCCAGCGGGGGTTAATTAATCGTCGGCCTAGTCAATAGCTTCTACCTAAACATAAAATCGTGACACATCGAACTCTGTATGCCGCCATATAATCCACCTATTTCAGTGTAAATTCTATTATTTCCGCTATACACTATCCACCAAGATATTGTAACAATTTATCAAACTGCGCAATAATTAATCTTCATTTCAGTAACTTTATTTGCCAATAAAGCAGACGACAAGCATATCCAAATATTTGATATAATCCTCCTTATTGTCAATTACTTGTTGCTATTTTTCAGACAGTTTGTGCATAACTTTGACGCGGAATTCAACTGGTTTTAATTTAAAAAATAGCTTGATTGACACTGCTAATAGAACGCTAATTGTGAGATGGAAGCGCCAAATTGTTAGAAGATGGACGCTTGTGGCTTGTGTTGATTCATTCCGAGCTAGTTGTATTGTCTAAACAATAATATAAATGCATTTTATATAAGCACTTATATTATATAAGTGCTTATATTAAACTTTAGACGACGGATAAAGGTAGAAATTATAATTAGAGCTGAGGATCTTTGCGGTACGGCAGGACCGTATGTAGTGCATCCCCACATTTAACTATTTATCTAAATATTCTCTGAAATGATTTGCCGGATCTCATAAATTAATAGAGTGATATTTTAGTATGCACTGGATATTGTTATTATACAAAATCATAATAGCCATTTGTATTTATGGATCATAAATAATAATACGCATGTATTTGTATTTGGTTGTGAATTCAATTTAAACTTAAAACGAATCGTAATATTTTAACGACAAGCCGTCCTTACAATACATGCATTCGAGACAAAGTGTGCAACTCTACGAATAACTTCCATAATTGATCGAAAATGGACATTTTGGAGCTGAAGTAAAGCCCCTATTCTTAGAAAATTTTATTACTGTCGTTAAGAACTATTATTATAAACAACAAAGGCCTTTTATTAGTGTTGAAGTTTTAGTTTCATTGAATTTCCATGTTGTAAGTAGTCAATTGTAAAGTGTTCATTCACATTATTCAAAAACAAGGTGTAAATTTAACTAAAATCCAGAAAAACACATTCTGATAATACATTACAAGATTAGAAGCTGTGTTTATTACTATTTATTATATTATTTTTATAACCAAGAAGTTATAAGTTATAACTTCTAACTTCATTCACCTAGTTCAAGTAGGTAGTATATATAAAATATATGCAAAATATGTGCTGCCAGGCTTTGAAAGGCTGTGTGACAAGATTTTAATAAATCGAGGTTTCTTTTGTTTTCGTAGCTTTTATTGCATTTGGTTATAAAAATAATATAATAAATAGTAATAACACACAGCTTCTAATCTAGTAATATATTATCAGAATGTGTTTTTCTGGATTTTAGTTAAATTTACACATTGTTTTAGAATATTGTGAATGAACACTTTACAATTGACTACTTACAACATGGAAATTCAATGAAACTAAAACTTCAACACTAATAAAAGGCCTTTGTTGTTTATAATTAAAGACGGCAGACTATGTGCCCGAACACTAAGTAAACTAACTGCCTCGGTATACGTATTTATATGATCGTCTCTTTGTTCTTTTCTGCGTTTTTTTTTTATTTTGCCAACGCCAATAAAAAATTCAAAACATTTTAATAAATACAATTTTATAAATACAATATTTTGAAAATATAAAGCATTTATTAATGCATACATATATATAACAATAACATCATGCGTTTGAAATTCGTTTACGTTAGACAACCTAAATAAACACACATATATGTATGGATGTTTTTATTGATTGTTAAATATAAAAAAAAAAACGCAGAAAAGAACAAAGAGACGATCATATAAATACATATACCGAGGCAGTTAGATTACTTAGTGTTCGGGCACATAGTCTGCCGTCTTTATTTATAATAATAGTTCTTAACGACAGTAATAAAATTTTCTAAGAATAGGGGCTTTACTTCAGCTCTAAAATGTCCATTTTCGATCAATTATGGAAGTTATTCGTAGAGTTGCACACTTTGTCTCGAATGCATGTATTGTAAGGACGGCTTGTCGTTAAAATATTACGATTCGTTTTAAGTTTAAATTGAATTCACAACCAAATACAAATACATGCGTATTATTATTTATGATCCATAAATACAAATGGCTATTATGATTTTGTATAATAACAATATCCAGTGCATACTAAAATATCACTGTATTAATTTATGAGATCCGGCAAATCATTTCAGAGAATATTTAGATAAATAGTTAAATGTTGGATGCACTACATACGGTCCTGCCGTACCGCAAAAATCCTCAGCTCTAATTATAATAAATCAAAACTAGGGAACAGCAAAAATTTGTTGACACATAATTTCTATAAAGCAGTGTTGAGAGAAATATAGGTGATATTCATATTCATATAAATATAAAACACTTTCCTGTTCTATAGAATGTACAATACACAATACACGGCTGTAAATTGGAACTAAAATAAACAAAATCTAATACAAATATGTAGTATTAAGTAATATAATAACTTATTATATTACTTAATAACATAATAACAGCACCGTTCGTGATAATATATCTCTAGATATTAATAATGTTTCGCATGCGGGAACCAATTCGTTAGTCACACCTCTGCTTTCGCTCCGAATTGGTCCACTCTAGTAATGATAAAAAAAAGAACTCGGTATAATATGCTATAATTCTATCGAATTTGTAATTTAATTGTTAATATTTTGGCGCATCCACGTGGTGTTAATAACATTACGCTTGTTACATTTTTGACACCGCAACGTGGTGCAGCTTTCGTATTTATAACTTTTTATGTGTATAAATAGAAAGAAAAAAGAGAAATATAAATACGTAGAGCGAAAGACAGGCGCAGAAAAGAAAAGATAAACGAAAATTTATGACCCTTTTTAAAAAAATAAATCTGCTACATTTCAATTTCCAACGTTTTCTAAATACGAGACCTAATAATGTATAACAGATTATTTACTTTGAGAGTTGAGAGAGTAATACGTTGAAAAATTATTTGACAGGAATATTGATTGCTGCGAAACTAAATTTACAAAAGGATACTCAATCATTGTTTGACCTTAAAGGGGGATCTGTAATGCGGCTCTCTGCTTCAGCTCATTAATCTTTAGTGATCTTTCAAATTGATTAAGGTACTACTCCTCTTAAAATAGAGAGAGAGAGAAACAGAAACAGGAAAAAGGGAACTAGGTCGGGAAAAGAATAAAAGAAAATCATTTAAAAACAAGGTGTACTTTATATAATTTATTATTCTTGGGCCCGTCGAAATTTCAAACGATATTTTATGCAGTATTCAATGGAGTCGAAAATTTATTCCTTTTAGTTTAAGGTAACATTAATTGCAAATATTCGAATAAGGCGACAAAGAACTTGAACCGATTGTAATTTGAACCTCACGAAATTCTGAACAGAAATTTTGTTGTTGTCAAAGGAACAACGCTCGTTTATTCCACGAAGGCGAGATGATAATTAGCAATGAGCGGACTTGAGCGATTGATGATTCATAGCCCATAATTGTCTGCCAATATTCGCAATAGGTTTGTTTCTGTAAGCGATCCTTGAGTTTCGAACAATTTGATACGTACGGCCAACTGCATAAGTGGCACATATATAGATATTGCTATGGACTTTTCCCCGCAACATTTTGAAAATTTTTAATTATTATTGATTGAACTATTTATCTTGGCTGCTAGTGTATAAATTGTGCATTTATTTTTTTGCTTTGCGCAGTGGGAGCACGCCTTTTGTTCGGCTGGGCAAATTTTACCTTGAAACTATATTTTTTTGTTAGAGAGCCTGTGAGCTATCTGTGGACAGACACTAAATGTTAACTGAGTTAGAAGGTCGTGTTTAGAAGATAAATTCTTTATCTTAGTTAATTAACTTCGTGATTTGATTTAATTTGTTTTTGGTGCTTGATTTCATACCGTTTTATTTACGAGTGTGTAGAACTCGTAATTGTTTAATTAGGCTTTCTAATTCAGGTGTTTCGAAGAAAGAAATATATATATATTTTTTTATACTACGTAAGTAAAGTATATTATTCTTATTGTCATTTATATTATTATCTTGTATGTATTGATTTATATTTTATGCTTAGTTGTATGAAATAAATGACAAAGCACGTTTTTTAAAATTTCTAAAGTAAAAAATTTTTGTAACGATAAATTTTGCACGTTGGAGTCAAGGGCATTTTTTGTTACATGTGACTGCGTTTGTGTTAGAGTTTTGCTTCGGTCTGTCATCTAGTGTGTTTACGTTAAATATTGTGGGAGAAATTGAAATACTTCTTTGCAATTTATTAGATTTTAATTTTGCTCGGTTGTCACTAAGGATTTTTTATTATACGCTTCGCTCATTTTCGTATAATATTTTTGCCTTAAAAATATTGTTTGATGTTGCAATATTTATCTTAATACTTCATTAAGATTTTCTTTTATTTTTTTTTGTAATAAATTTCATTTTAATTTTATTATGATTTTCTTTTTACCTTTGTTTGAACTCTTTTACTGGCGGCTGAAAAATTTTGTAGAAGAGAAGAACCACGTTTTCCCATTGGAAACCCAGAGAGGAAAGCAGTCCCATTTATAGAAAATAACCGACTGGGTATCTAAGCTGGACAGAGTTGGTGTGAATAGTGGTACATTCAACTACTAACTCACTATTCATAGCAATATGCAGTTAATATGTATCTGTCAATGCACAATAGAGCGAATGTAATAAACGGTTTTGTAACCGGCAGCAACTACTGCTGAAACAAAAGTAATGCTGACAAACAAATTACGTATCGAATTTTGAATAAAAATAATTTACAAAGAACAAAACTCAAAACTATATATTTTCTGTGTATTAAAGTGTAAAACATTACTATAAACAACTAAAATTTGTTCAAGGTGTTTCTATATTAAACTAGTTCTTTTAGATGTTAAAAATACAAAATTCCCGTTCCTCATCACAACTGGTGATAGGTGCGTGATTAAAATGTTGCAAAAGTGCACCATACTTCGAATGTATAAACTTTTCAATCGGCTCGGTGCAGAATTGATATAATATATTCACATAATGGATTTCTGCTAAATATGGCATCAACTTTTTGTTTCTGCCTCAGCTTTGAGAAATATCTTTTTAAACGATGAAACTAACTTAGCAACATTTGGAAAACGACCCCTGATGTCTTCACATACTCTGTGTAGTGTATGTGCTGCACAGGTAACGTGTAGCACATTGGGATAAGATTGCTTTAATAACTTCCTTGTTTTTAACATATAAGTTGCCGCATCACTCAAAAATAATAGCATCTTGTCTTTATAGTTGTTATCCGATGACAAAATATTATGAATACATTGATCAATTACTTCTGCAACTGTTTTACCATTTACGACTGGCAATATTTTAATTGCAATTAAGTGGTTGGTATGAAGTTGTCGGATCAAGAATACCAACAACTACATTTAACACATATCGTCCCATTACATCCGTTGTTTCGTCTGCATTTACCCAAATATAATGACCAGATAGGTTGGTTCGTATTTTTTCAATGGTTCTCAAATAACATTTTGGTAGGTGGTATTTACGTAAAGTAGATTCATCTGGTATATGACGATCAGTATATTTTGTAAGAAACCTCTTGAGGACTGGATTATTAAGCTTTTTGGATGGGATATTGGCCGCCACGAAAGCTCACCCAGTTCTTCGTTAACCCTTTTGTGACGGGACTGTTTTTCACTGTTTTGCTCTTAAAACAGGGTTCTCTGCTCTCTGTGCAACCGCGCGGTTCTCGATGCGAAGGTGACTTTGGATAGCGCGCAATCTCGCGGCTCCGATTGGAATTGCTGTTTTTAGTAAACAATTTTTTTCTATATAACAATAAATTAAACGCATTTGTATTGGTAATGGAATAATAATAACAATTATAATCTTTCTTAAACTTTATTCTAACTTGCAATGTAATAATAACTGAAACATTTGTCAACATGTCATTACAAAAAATATAAACATTTTTATTTACCATAAGCTACCAAAGTGTGGTAGTTTTTAAAACATGGTATTACACAAAGGGGAACATCGCAGCTAGGGCAACTATAAGTTGTTTCCGTGCGAATATTTTTTTTTGAACAAACTACGCATATTTTCCTTGTTTGTTTATTTGTCCCTTGATCCTTGGAAAATTGAAATATAAAGTGTCTCTCTGTCAAGCGAAGGGGAGAGTCTGTGTCAGGAGCCCTTCGGCTGGTTGATCGTGGTTTGCTTATTTTATATTTTGTAAGCAAATCTTTCACCAAATTCAGCTGAAAATCGGCTACAGATATATGTTCACCCGTTTTCATTTTATAGACTGCGTGAGAATTGAGAAGTGTCATATCAAGCAAATGAAAAAATAGTTTCTTGTACCACTTCACTGACTTTCGTACTAATTGTATCGAACTTTGAAGCATGTCGGTTCTATCTACTGCTCCCATATTTGCATTGTAGTCAACAATGCATTTAGGTTTACTTATGTCTGTTTTCTTGACTGGATCTTTTTTCCCTGTATGAACCATATCTGCACTATGTCGTGTCGAAAGCATTCTCACTTCTCTTTTATCTTGCCACTTCACTGCAAGTATATTGTCAGTGGAAAAATGTATAACTTGTCCTCGCGAAATTTTATCTTTCATGTCTGGCATGTTCTTTCTGTTTTGTTCGACACTTCCACACGCATTTGTTTGTCGAGCATAAAGCATACCATATAATATCGTACTGGTGTACAAATTGTCAGTGTATAAAGTATGACCCGAGCCAAGGTAAGGCTGCCCAAGTGTAAAAACGATATTTCCAGATTTACCTAATTCTGTATCATATTCTTGAATATCAGAAGTTCCTCCGCAGTATATTATAAAATCCAGTATGTACCCAGTTTCGCAGTCGCACAGCACAAACAATTGAATACCAAAACGGTGCCGCTTTGAAGGAATATATTGTTTAAAAGAAAGTCTTCCTTTGAAGAGCATGAAACTTTCGTCGATACACAGGTTCTAAAATGGGTAGAATGTATTTTGGTATACTTTTTTTAACTTAAAAAAGATATATAACCCCTTACCACAATTATTAATCGTATCCTAAATACATATTTCGACAAGTAAGTTGTCATCATCAGTAGGTAAAACCACTAATCAAGGTGTCGCACATGGGGCAGAGTAAAGCTAGAACACCGCTTACACAACAACTACTTTACACGGCGTCCACGTATAGACTAATTTAAACATGCAAATATATCTAACGAAAAGATCGACAAACTTACCTCTCTTAGGGAAACGGCATTCACATATGTTTATACTCCAATTTGAAATATATCGAACGAAAGATCGAAAAAAATTACCTCTCTTAAGGAAACGGCACTCAACATGTTAATACTTCAATTTAAAACGTCGACGACCCTTTTATGGTTCTAAGAATGAAAAGAGACAAGTGAAGGGGATCGGTGCTATATTACCTTTCATGGAGTGTTGTTTGTTTTTAGCAATATGAATGCTTTCGTAGGCGTCAAGATCGCGGGGGTTATTAATGCCCTTTACAAGCTTTAACCCTTTAATCGACACATTGTGTAGTGTACTTAAAGCATGGTTGGCAACGTTAGATTTATCTGGTCTATTGCATTTAATGTGTGATATGTGTTCTTTAAACCGGGTTATTATTGGTCGTTTTGTTTGGCCTATATATTTCAAATTACAATCATCGCAACTAATTTCGTATATACCATAACTCCCACGAATGCCACTACGCCGAGGATGTCGATGGTGTCTACGTTGTTTTTTATGTTGGCGTCATTGCCAGCGATGATTACCTCTTCCTTCGTCGCGTAATTGCCCATTTCTTGATTTTGACCTGCTACACTGTAGGTTTTTCCTTCCTTGGTCCGTTCCGGCTTCCTACATGTTCCCTGCAGTCTTACTTGACTGGCAGAATGGTCCTGAGCCGTAGGTAGGCAGAATCGCCATGTGATGTGGGCCGTTGGGTAGCCGCACGGGATAACAGGTAGGGCGACTTATGGTAAAGTAAGACACTCACGAAGTTTGGGTAACATCGTATAATTAATATTTAACACTTAGAACTGGATAACGATTATATACATTATGATATACTTAACATTAATATTATTACTGTCTATCAAAAGAGAGTATGAAAGAGGACATGATTCTGATTAAGAATCTGACTCTTGATTAAGACTGAATATGTGAATGTGAATGTCTGTCCCTTGCATTACTCTCGTTATATATACATCAGATGATCCTCGTACTACTTAGGGAATATTATACAAACCCTGACATGTAGTTTGTGTTTGCAAACAACTCGCGTTAGCGAGGACGTATTTGTAACACACGTTACACTTGCGTTACGGGAACGAGGCTGTGACCTCATTGAGATTGTTTGCATACACACAACTGCATTGCGTTATTACACCTGATTTCGAAATAAAATTAACTCTATCTTTAGTATTCCCTAGGAGACTTTTGATAGTATTTTTGGACCGAAAGGCAACTTGGAGACCTCTTTCTTTCACAATTTTATTAATGTTTTTCGTGATGGGATGGTATGGTAAACACATGTACTTACTACAGTAAATAATAAAAATAAATTAAAACACTTGGCTTGTTTCACTATGAGATTTATTTAAATTCTCTAACAATTGTTTCGGCTGTTATGCCATTCTCAAAGAGATCTATAAATCTAACTTAAAGACTATCGCACTTGTTCTTATATGTTGTCTGTTCTTGTGTGTAGTGGGAGTGGTACTATATTGTGTATTACGGTGTCTATAAAGGGTGTATTGGCATATTCTATCTGTGTGTTGGTGATTAATAGATTTTGTTTTTTCGCTATTTTTATTTCTAATATTTCTAGGAGGTCCAATCTCTTGCTTTTTGTGATATTGTGTATTAAGTCGCAGTTATCTATATCGGGGAAGTGGTTGAGTTCTATACAGTGTTCGGCAAAGCCTGTGTTTTTCTCACTATATAAAATTGACTTTTTGTGTTCTTTAACTCTGTTTTTAATGGCTCGTCCACTTTGGCCGATATAGATAGCTTCACAGTCTTTACATTTTAATTTATAAACACCTGATTGGTCCATTTTATCTCTTTTATCTTTGTTGTTGCTAATCATTGTTCCCAAATTTGTTTTATTTACCCAGTTTATTTTGATATCTAATCCTTTTACTATTCTGTTTATTTTATTAGTGAGTTGTGGTAAATAAGCTGGGTAAATAAAACAAATTTGGGAACAATGATTAGCAACAACAAAGATAAAAGAGATAAAATGGACCAATCAGGTGTTTATAAATTAAAATGTAAAGACTGTGAAGCTATCTATATCGGCCAAAGTGGACGAGCCATTAAAAACAGAGTTAAAGAACACAAAAAGTCAATTTTATATAGTGAGAAAAACACAGGCTTTGCCGAACACTGTATAGAACTCAACCACTTCCCCGATATAGATAACTGCGACTTAATACACAATATCACAAAAAGCAAGAGATTGGACCTCCTAGAAATATTAGAAATAAAAATAGCGAAAAAACAAAATCTATTAATCACCAACACACAGATAGAATATGCCAATACACCCTTTATAGACACCGTAATACACAATATAGTACCACCCCCACTACACACAAGAACAGACAACATATAAGAACAAGTGCGATAGTCTTTAAGTTAGATTTATAGATCTCTTTGAGAATGGCATAACAGCCGAAACAATTGTTAGAGAATTTAAATAAATCTCATAGTGAAACAAGCCAAGTGTTTTAATTTATTTTTATTATTTACTGTATGAAGTTAAAATGTTTCACCAAGAAGTATCTGCAACAACAGCCGAGAACATGTACTTTCTCTCCTGGTTACTTTGAGATATCAAACTTGTGGATTCGGGAATTGTATTTTTTATTTTTGCTTTTCTAATTAATTTATTGATTATTTCTATGTCAAAGCCATTATATGTCGCGATATTTTTAATGAAATCCTGTTCTATTTCATATCTCTCTTTTGCTAACGGAAAATTTAGTAACCGATTGACTAAGAAATTAAAGGAAGCTGTCTTATGTTTATAACTATGATTTGAATCCGCGATGATGAATTAATTAACATTGGTTTCTTTCCGGAAAATGTCGATTTCTATTTTATGTTTATTCCTAATCAGTAAAGTATCTAAAAATGGTATCCTGCCATTGTGTTCCTTTTCCACCGTAAATTTAATCGTCGGAAATTTCATATTTAGTTGATTAACGAACATGTCTAATTCGCATTTCCATGTATCAAAAATC
This sequence comes from Melolontha melolontha, assembly GCA_935421215.2. Taxonomy (NCBI): domain Eukaryota; kingdom Metazoa; phylum Arthropoda; class Insecta; order Coleoptera; family Scarabaeidae; genus Melolontha; species Melolontha melolontha. The sequence goes on from OW285235.1 coordinate 14,983,771, forward strand.
GCGAGATCATCTACGTACCTAATCCAGACTCTCGGGAAATATTTAGTGTTATTTTTAAATTCTACTTCAAATTGACTCTTGAAGAAATTGGCTGTGAAAGGAGATAGGCAGTTACCCATTGTTGTGCCTTGTTTCTGTTCATAAAATTTTTCTCCTACTTGGAAACCATTTTGCGTCATGCACAGAGTTGTCAATCTCATGTATTCTTTTATTTTTGAAGGTTCAATGTTATTCTTGTGGAGCAAGCTTTTTAAATATTTCATAGTCTCTGGAATAGGTACCGATGGGAATAAAGACGTTACATCGAATGAAACTAAAATTTCTCCGGCTTCCAGTTCACAATCTTTAATTAATTTAACAAATTCTAAGGAACTACTAACTGACAAATTTTCTGGTTTTACGGATAAATTTTTAAATTCATTCACTAACCATTTGGAAATCAAGTAAGTCGGTGAGTTGATACCTGAAACGATAGGTCTCATCGAGTTACCTGGTTTATGTATCTTCGGCAAACAATACATTCTTGGTACTAAAGGATTACTAACATTCAATTTATACTTTTGGGTAGAAGTTATTAAAATTGGACATTTCTTTAACGCGTCTTTTGTGTCACTAATCATTTTAGGTAACGGGTTTCTCTTAATTTCTACATACGGACCTTCGGCAATTAAATTTTTGACTCTTTGAAAATAGTCGATTTTGTCCATAATTACTAACTTGTTCCCTTTATCTGCTTTTAGGTAAAACAGTCCTTCGATCTAAGAGTTTTAATGATATTCCATTCTTTATTGACCGACTTCTGTTTGTGTTGCTGCAAATTCTTATCGATTTGAGTTTTACATGCTTCTCGAATAAAGTTTTTTGGCCCTTGTTCTAAATACTTAATCGAAGTTTCGATACTTGCAATCACCTGTTCTATAGGAATCTGACGGCTTGGCAAACAGTATTTTAAACCATTGTTTAACAAATCTATTTCTATCAGAATAATTGAAACATACATGAGTAGGTAAACCCCACCATTTTCTGTGAATGTGTCTGGAAATATCCTTTCTCCAGCAGGGGCGTACCGATGAGCTTGTAGAAAAGCGAAATACGTATCTACGTCTCTGGGGATAGGATATATTCGGACACGTTCACAGAAAATATTAATAGTGAACCTGCATTTGTGTTCTTCACACCAGATTTTTAATAATATTTTATATTATTAAAAATACCTTTGTATTAATCTATTTCTACATCACTAAAATTCTCGGATGATTGATTGATCACTAGTGTTTCTTTTATAGGAATTCTATTAATATACTTTTTTGGTGGACATAATTTTCTGAATTTCTTATTAAGTTTTAAACATTTCTTTTTCAATTTATGGTCTCTAATTTCCGTTATTTTCCTATAAAAGTTACACCACTATTCAAATTCCATATTGTTCATGGTTTTAGTTAATTTTAAATGCAAATTATATCATTCTAATTCTAATTTACTACGTTTACTGTACAGATATTTCATTTCTAGATTCAACCATTTCATTTTTGCATATGAAATGACATTATCGTTATTTCTACAATTTGTCGTTACATTTACGTTCATGAATTTAGGAAAAACATTGTTACTTTTACACCGTTTCAGGCAATTAATATCTGTACTTATGAGTTTAACTTTAATATATAACTTATGAAATCTATTAAACTCCTTTGACCGAGAAGTCATTGTGAAAAGTCTTTCTTTGGAGACTGTGGTCAAGTAAAAACTTAAAAAATGTATATAACCCCCTAATACTTTTTTTAGGTGATCTACGACCAATCTGATTTTATGAAATTTGTCATTTTCATTTTGATTTTCCTCTGGAAAATGTAATGCCCATAGTATTGAAAGTAAACGGTCACGAGAGAACACCTGTCCAAAAATCGGTGTAACTAATAAAGCATCAGTTGACCAATAATCAACAATTTTCAATTTCTTTACTTGTGCCATGAGATAAGATACTGCGATAAAGCAGTAAAGTTCATTTATCGTAACGTATGTCCATGTTTTTCTATTCTGTGGAGCTTGATCGCGTTTATTATTATAAAATAAGTTGGTCTGTTGGGCGATACGAGTTACGAAATCTTCGGAGAAAAACAACTCAAAACTTTCTAATATTGTAAGATTTGCAGGCACATTATTTGTGCAACCAGAGTTAAGTTTTTCAAATGAATAAACAGTCGGTTGATAGTTAGTTTATCTGTTTTTTTTAAAACCGGCATCAGGTGTCTTGAGTGTATTACCAGCTTTTTTCCTCTTTATAGCTTTCTGACCAGCTAAAAGATTAAGTAAATATGAAAAATATATTTATATTAGATATCTTACCATTATTACTGCCAAAGTCATCATCCGAGGATAAAGGCTTGTGGTACATTATACATTTCTTCATCCTCAGTTTCACTGTTGGACTCAAAGTGATAATCGTTAAATTCATCACTACTTTCATTTAGTATTGCCTCTAGTTCGCCATCAGTTAAATATTTACGAGCCATTTTTATAGAAAAGTCACAAGAAACGATACTTACAAGTCAGGGAAGTACACAAGACTGACTGAGAGATTGAGTATTCCGCTTTACATCTCTGATGTAAATGACATGTATGGACCTGCCTACGATCCCACAAACGTGCGTTTCCCGATCTGAATGCATGTTTCAAGCCCGCGTATACCGATAGGACCAGCTCTCAACGGGCCATACCCGGCAATAAGTGGCAACAGCGAATCCCCTCTACGCGCAGTAGCTTACATTACCATACATTGCAGAGTTATGAATTTAGTAAGACTTAAACCGCGCCAGGATATAGTCGTTTGCATATTCGTTCTGTATACGTAATTTGCCCATTTGTTTAAGATATAATAAGGTCGTTATATCTCCAAGTTATTATTATTGTATTCTTAGCTGCTACGGAAATGTAATTTTAAGTAATAAAAAAACAATAACGTTTTCTAAAAGATAAAAGTAAAAAAATCAATAATTCTGCAAAATAAATTTTAATTCTAAGAAAGTCACTAAATATAGGATTCGAAAATACCGCCCTCTCTCCCCAAACAATAGCCGAGCCTATTGTAAAACTCCCGCCTCACTCCCTCGAGATTTCTAGGGGTTATTGTCTCGAAAATTCTAAACAGTTGAACTTGCAACTGTTGCAACCTTTACGTTTGCACAGCTAGATACGAATGACGGGCAATCTATTGCTCTCGATCATCGGACTTATGTATGCGCACGCGGAGTGGCTTCGTACATACGTTGCCACATCGCATTACGTTCCATACGTATATTGTTGCGTATGGCCCGTAGCGGGTTGGACCTATCGGTATATGCGGCTCCCGCACATTTCAAACGCAAGGATTTGCGCGTTCATGCGTCTCCCGTCACGAAAGGGTTAAAAGTGCCAGGTACAGATGGTCATATGTTATCTTGATGAGTTTTCGAAGAAACATGTCTCTGCTCATTACACTTTTGTGGACGCCTTAAACTTAATAAATAGGCACTGCAATATA